>CM063451.1:17808333-20257500 GCA_032191425.1 Lymantria dispar
GGAGATACATACCTACGGGATTAAACGTCGCTGACATTGCCACCAGAGAATCATATGACTGTTCTATATTGGAAAAAGAATGGATGTACGGTCTTGCCTTTTCACTTAGTGAAGAAAACCAGTGGCCAAGGGACTTCTCGCTCGTTGAACCTGAAATAAAAGATAGACGATTAGACTTTGAGTACGTTAATAACTTACAACAGAAAAGTAATTGTGCAAACTTACCTGTACCTAATGCTACTAGATTCTCTTCTTGGCTTCGATTACTTCGAAGTGTATCTGTTGTGCTGAAATTTAATTATAAATGTAAAAGAAAAAATACTTACCATTTCGACGACACCATGGAGCGTGCTGAAATGTTGCTACTGAAACAATCGCAGTCAAAGTTGTTTGGAAGTGAAATAAACGCAATAAAAATTAAGAAATGTATGCCATGAAACAGTAAAATACTAAACTTGTCGCCTTACCTCGACGAATATGGTGCTCTACGCGTTGGTGGCCGTATTGGCGCTGTCACTGGGGTGCCACCTGAAACTAAGAATCCTATTATATTAGATGGGAAAAGTCACATCGCTAAATTAATCGTAAGATATTATCACCATTACTTCGCTCACGGTAACCGAGAGACAGTAGTGAACGAAGTTAAACAAAAATATTGGATAACGAAGCTGAGACCTTTAACTAAGACTGTCTCATCACAGTACATGTTGTGCAGAATAAAAAATGTAAACCCACCGTACCACGTACGGGCGACTTACCTAGCGCTCGCATGGCACATCACCAGCGTCCCTTTACTCACTGTGGAGTAGACCTATTTGGCCCCATGGAAGTCACCGTGGGAAGACGGAGAGAAAAAAGATATGGTGTTTTGTTTACATGTATGACAGTACGTGCCATCCACCTGGAAGTAGTCGCTACACTTACCACTGACTCCTTAATAATGGCGTTGAGAAGAATGGCCGCGCGACGTTGTTGGCCCAGCTATTTATACTCGGACAATGGTACCAATTTAAGAGGAGCTGACAAAGAATTAAAGCGATAGATACAAGGTATGTATGAAAATTTATTAAGAAGCGAGGCGTTGAACCACGGCACGAAGTGGACCTTCATACCACCCGCTAGTTCCCATTGGGGTGGGGCATGGGAGCGGCTCATTAGAAGCGTGAAAAATAGCCTGAAAGTATTATTACGTGAACGGGCATCGAAGGAAGAGACACTGATCACGCTTCTAGCTGAGGTTGAAAACATGGTTAACAGCCGCCCTTTAACCCACGTATCGGTTGACCCGACCGACCTCGAATCATTGACCCCTAATCACTTTCTAGTGGGATCGTCTTCCAGTCTACCTGCTGTTGGAATCTTCGATGACTCAGACATGTACCTTCGTAAGCAATGGCGCATTGCACAACGATTGGCCGATATGTACTGGCGTCGATGGCTGAAGGAAGTTCTCCCAGCCATGATACCTCGCTCGAAATGGCTGCAAGAGCAGCGTCCACTGCAAATCGGCGATGTGGTACTGGTGGTAGATCCGGATGGTCCTCGTAATCTATGGCCTAAAGGTATAGTGCAGGAGGTATTTCCTGGTAAAGATGGTAGGGTGAGAGTGGTTAAAATAAAAACAAAGTCTGGTTATCTTGTACGGTCGACAGATCGCGTCGCTCGTATACCTGTAGATGATAGTGAGTACTGCTGACGCAGCACTAGGGTGGGGAGTGTTAGCGACGCGATCACATTGTTATATATTTATAAATGTAAGTTAATTATTATTTAGATATAAGGTACTTTTAAAATATTGTTAACTGGGAGTGCGCGGCGTGCAGTATAAGGCACGGGAGGAACAACCTACGACTCAGTCGTCTATACTAATCGCTCCGTGTACGACGCGCACTTCTACTAAGCGCAAACAATTGTAACTGCCTACATATAAAATACATAATTTAATTTAAAAATCTTCCTCGTGTATTTATTATCGCTGGTGCCACCTGCAAGTCCTCTTTAGTATTCTTACTCCGTCGCCACGCAGTCATTAAATAGTATAGAAACATTTATTCCATTTTCCTGACGCTGACGAGCATTTCCCTGGCGATGGTTGGCAGCGCCAGGTCGGCACCGATAATTGCGACGAGTTCACGGCGACAACATTTATACCATACATTTCTATCTATGCTTAAACTAAACATAAAATACTTCAAACTTATTATAATGCACTTACTTTGAGCGCTGAAGGAATTGGTAAATTGTCCTTGTGCCAAGTGAATTGTATAGGTTTGTCTCCAGACACTAAGCTACAGGTCGCCTGAGTGCTACCGCCCACTTCAAGCTCTTCAGGAAATTGAAACGGAGTTATCTTAGGCGGTTCTGTTGGCAATAAGGGAAGTCTTTAATACGTTATTGAAATGAGTATATTTAAAAATTTTAAGCTGCGTATTAAATTGGATACACTTGAAAGTCTTGGTCTAAACATAATCTTTCTTGAAAATATCTTCTTAGCTCTTAAGCTCCTAACTTTCTATTCGTGAAAAAATCCTATTGATTTTTTTAGGGAAACAATCATACTAGCCATATAATAAGCCACCCGTACTAAGGCAAACACTCCTTTGTCATTATAAACATACAAAATCGGACAAAAATAACCCCGGAAATAAAATGAGTAAGTACTTATAAATCGCAGAAAGATCTATGTGGTAGTCGACATCACGATAGACTAGACATAGGATTTCAATTCTTAGACCACTGCGTCATGTATTCTGTGTTATAAATCAACACATTAAATTACTAAAATCAATACTCTTAAACTTACTATGTACTTCAATTCGTACTGTTCTTCTTGCTAGCTCTCCACCTTCAGCACGTACTTCACAAGTATAAGCGCCAGCAAGGGTACTCCTAACTGAATTCAGTCTTAAAATTCCCCGTTCATCATTAGATTCTATAACACTATCTACAATAGAACCATCCTCTCGTTTCCACAGTACATCTCTGAAAATCATGAATATTTCTATACTAATATATAAAGCTAAAGACTTTGTTTGAACGTGTTAATCTCAGAAACTACTAGTCGGATTTGAAAAATTCTTTCAGCGTTACATAGCCCATTTATCGAGGAAGGTTATAGGCTATATATCATCATACTAAGACTAGCAGGAGCGGAGCACCCATGAAGAATGTTTCAAAATCGTTTTTATTTCCTTTTGAGAGCTTCCGCTGCATAAACAGCTAAATTTTTGCAAAAACATATGTGTGACAGAATCGTATTATTAAAAAATTTTTTCACCTTCTACGTAAACAAAGCTAGCGTTAGCCCAAAGTATCTACATCACGCGGACAAAGTCGCGAGCAGAAGCTAGTAATAAATAAAATCAGAAAAGTAATGTTAAATTCATATAACAGATACTCACTTAACAGGATATCCGGAATAAGGGCAATGTATTGTCACATCTGTATCAGTCTTAACATGTAGCGCTGGTAAATATCTAATATTTGGTGGTCCTGTTGAATACAATATAAATTTATTTTCAATAAACACAAAATATATATTTGAGATTATATTTAAATCGTACCAAATACATTAAGGCGTGCCTGGTGAGCATGAGATCCCTGTGAATTAGTTGCATTGCAACCGTATCTACCGCCTTCATCGGCTGTTCTTATAGTAATGCTCAATGTAGATACTATGGTACCTTCCTCAATACCCGGTACTGCTTCCGCTCTTGTAGTTACACTATATCTGTAATTAATTTTTATAAATAAAAAAATGTAATCTACTGTCATGGCCATATTTAAACTATTACAATATTGAATATTTGGCAAAATAAAAATGTAATCCGCCATCTTGCAATGGTGGCCATAATAGAACTATTGAAATATTAAACACCTATAAATATATTTTACTAGCAACCCGCCCTCGCTTCGTTTCGGTTTCAGTCACCTTACCCGCGTAGTTCCCGTGCCCGTGAAAATACCGAGATAAAATATAGTCTATGTTACTCCCTGATATTATAGCTTTCTATTGGTGAAAGAATTTTATAAATCAGTTCGGTGGTTTAAGCGTGAAAGCGTAACAAACAAACATACTTTCGCATTTATAATATTAAAGGACTCCTCTACAACGGAAGGGAAATAGACCTACTATACCACACTAGTCAGACGTGTATGTATTAAGTTTTCATTCTCCTGCAATGCTGTTTTCTGCACCTCGTATCCCTTAGTCGTCTTTTATGACACCCACGGGTAAGAGAGGGGGTGGTTAATTGTATTCTTACACTGCCACCACACAGAAATCTCATCATCAATTTCATCAATCATTATTTAATTTATACGACGAAGACGTACTTGTCTGGAGCAGCGGGTAATGGTCTATCATCCAGAGTCCAAATTATTCTAGGCGATGGCACACCTGTGGCTGTACATTTTATTACAATACTCTGTCCGATTCTAGCAACTGCTCCACTGAATGTTGACACCAATCTTGGCGGCCTGTCTGAAACCCGGTTTTATAATAGACAAATGTTCCACATCATTAGTTTGAATAATAAAATTCAACTATCATAAGAACTTTTACTATATTGGCTACCAACATAACCGTTCTTAGTTCAAAATAATAGTAAATTATGTATTAGGTATTTGCCTATGGCGATATCATGTTAGATTTTAGTAAAAGTTCCAATAACAGGTATTTCACATATATGCTATTATTACCAGCAATAACTAATTCGGCGCCGGCTACAGCAGAATCTGTATGATCATGAGCAGTGCACTGGTAAAGGCCTGCGTGATGAGACCGAACAGGTCCTATAGAGAGGCGTGATTGAGGAGTGTGAAGCGGACGACCTTCGTGCTGCCAGCTCAGTGTGGTGCCTCCACCACGTCCACCTTGCACTGAGCAATTGAAGTGACCAGTACCACCTGTGCCTATCATCTACAATAAGCAACCATTCAATAATGACAAATGTAGCAAAGTGACGCAGTGTTTATTGAATACTAAGATATTTTAACATAATATGAATTGCAGAATGAGCTATACTATATTTTTAGAATCTTATCTATGCCAGTAAGAGCTCCTACTAAAAACTTCTAAATGTTTCTTCTAGAATTCTTATAATGTTCGAAAACACGGCTTTTTATATTAGAGTATAAATCTAAATAACATCATTTTATATAAATAAAACTAGTTTTACGAATTTTATCGAGTTTGTCTTTGATTGCCTAGAGTTTCGAACACATTACAGCGTTCATGGCCACAGGCGGACTAAAATGTATCACACCCAATGAGTCATCGTTATTACAGAGATTAGTTATTAAATATTGACCAACATTTTGATTCAACTGCTAATAAACCAGTACAAAAGGGAATTGATTCTATATGAAAATTATTCATTTAAACCTAATCATCTAATATGCTACCATCGAATCGGAACGCGGCCACACTGAGTAAGACCCGGCTGGAAAACTCAGATTATTTTATATTTTTTTAGGTAGGAACTGCAGTAAATTAATAATTAATATAGTATTGTTAAATTCTGCAACACATATTCAAAATTATGATTATTTTGCATAAATAGCTAACAAGATGCGAAGCGTGCTCAACATTTAAAAGCAATAACTTCAAAGCTTAACATTTATAACTTGCTTTATTTAATATGTATTTTTTATAAACTATTTATGTTTTGTTTATTGCACCCTTAACATCTTCAATTAAATAACATAAAAATTTCATATGAAATAAAACTATTATTAATAGTTTTATCTCATTTTTATCTGTTTTTATTATTTCCACGTTTAAAACTCTTTTCAACGTTCATGGACATGAAAAAAGGTGATTATTTTTATTTTTTTTATTTATTAATCTTCATGCAACAAGTACAATGGCGGACTTAATGCCAAAAGCATTGTCTACTAGTCAACCATGTATGTAGTCAACTATGTAGTTTTATTTTACATATGTACGTATTTATCTATTTCACAAATAAAACTATTATTTTATCAACTTATATAATAGCATCTGTATCATACTATAACTTACCAACGGATTCGGTGTGACAGAGATAGCCAATGGTTCATAAATTATCAATTTAACAAGAACTTTGGAAGATGAATCTGGGTTTGTAGAACAGGCGTAACGAGATCCGTGGTGTATTCGTGCGCTTGATATTACAAGTGAACCACCTCGAACGATACCTTCAGAAGAAATAGCGTTCCAGGATCCACTCGCATCTTGACGCTGCCAACTGTTATTAGTAAAAAGATTTATATACTTATATGAATATATATCAATTCCGTGTGGTTACGGAGTAAGAATACCATTCACCACTCCTTATCTTGTCCGTGGATGTCATAAAAGACGACTAAGGGATATAAAATGTACATAACATCTGTGCAAGAGAAGTAAAGCTTGAAATGAAGCATTATACTTACATATCTAACCAGAATTAATTTTAATCACAGACAATAGATTCAATATCATGAATGAAGTCATGAGCGTCAAACATAAATCACTGAAATAGATACATACTGTCGTCAGTCTATCAACATCCAATGCTTATTTGGCTATCGAACTTGGTGTTATAAATTCCCCAGGAGAGTGCTGCTGCCATTGTCCATTGTTATTTTATCATAAAGTATAAGAAACAGATGTTACCTAACAGTGTGCCCGTTTATATGTCGCAGCATACAAGGAAGAACGACAATGTCTCCAGTCCGTGCTTCAATTGAACTAAGTTCGATATTCTCCAGCCAGCTACTATCTACAAAACATTATATTATCAATCTCAAGTATCATAAGTTCACTAAGATCATAATTTACTCTAATTTACTTTAATACTTTTCTAAAATACTACTAGATAAATATAAATTCAGAAACTGACTATTGAACTAAAGTTATAATATGGTTATTTTTTTCTATGCTTATTTATTCATATACTAGCAACCCGCCCTCACTTCGCTTCGGCTTCAGTCGCCTTACTCGCTTAGTTCCCTTTCCCGTGGGAATACCGGGATAAAATATAGCCTATGTTCCTCCCTGATATTACAGCTTGCCATTGGTGAAACTATCTTTGAAATCGGTTCGGTGGTTTAAGCGTAAAATCGTAATAAACAAACAAACAGACTTACTTTCGCATATATAATATTAGTAAGGACGTTTTTGCTTCTCATTCTTCTTATTTCAAACAGTTAAATAAAGAATAATAATAAAAACATAGAATTATCTAATCTTTGGGTAATGGAAAGATAAGCTCGACTTGGCGGGGTCATTGCCATGCCCCCAGATAGAGATTATTGCAAATTATATTTAATAATGTTTATGATCAAGATAATTTTATCACCAATGGCACATTATGTCATTGTTGATAAAAATTCTTTCAAATCTAACCTTGCATTTGCTCTTCTTAAAATTCTTCTGTGCTGACTTCAACTACATACGCCGGCAAAATTAGCGAATATAAAAAAGCGGTAAATTATTTAAAATCACAATACTGGTTGATTTTTCTTTAATTTAGTTTTAAAACAACATTATGAATAGAAAAACAATTAAACGTCATTACTATTATTATATTGTTTTCTGTTTTGTTTAAAGTCGCGCATTATTGAATTTTTTTTTTCAATTTATTTCATAGCCTTAATTTAAAAATGGTAAAATTAAGTGTCAATTTAAAATTTGAATGGATTCTTCACACTTTTTTAATTTTGGAAATTAAGAACATCATGCCTGATTTAGCTGCAACTTATATTACCAGGCGCTTGAGATGCGATGAAGAGTTTGTCAGAATTCTTGGAGGACCTGTTTGCACAATTTATCGCAGTACGCTTACTTACTGTTTCAAGTAAGCGTACAGTACGAAGAAAATTTACTCAAATCGAAGAAGGCTAGAGGATATAGAGACGTAGAGGAGACAGATAATAATATAATCAATCAAATTTCGCAACTACAGTGTTATATGGTGCGGTTATGGTAAGAGATATGATTGGGAGCCAGTATGGACTTAGTGCTGATTGATGTAAGAAGACACACTGTAGATCGTTTCATAACATACATGTGAATGAAAATGTAACCTCTTTTATCGTTGATGACGTCATATGATGCAAGTAATTCTCGTCCACATACCGCTCATTCAACTCAAGCATACCTTATTGAATTGTACATGACCCTCTCTTTCCGACTGGTGCAAGACCTGTTGAGACACGGTTGCTTCGGCAAGCACCTGTACAAAAGCGCGAGGAAGAAGACGATTCCGTCCTACCAACAGTGCCGTTGCAACGAGGACACGGCGCAACACACACTCGACGTTTGCATGACCTGGCCTCAGCAGCGCCGCAGACTGGTCGCCACCATCGGTGCCGACCGTATAGCGCTTGAGATAGGTATTCGGCAGGCTATGGTCTCGTTCGCCCCTTCCCCTTGTTCCGAATGGATCGGACGGTGTACGATTTACCATGGCCAGCCACCCAAAATAAAAAATCAAATACAGAATCTCAGCTCCAGTCATCGAGTGTGGACTGAGAAAATTGCAGTTAAAGAATGATCGAGATTACCTCAAGAGACGCTGAATAATATTATTCTCAGCTTACCAAGTTTATGTTTCTAACATTAGTTAGAATACGAGAAAGAAATAAGAGGTATTAATTTATATTTTTCTTCCAACTAACACAAAATATCGTTTTACCTGCAATATTATTACAAGTGGTTCCATTTTCAAGTAAAATATGTAATTGTAAGTAAAAAATCTGTGTATTATGTAAATGTAATGTATATTCTCTAAATTTTGTTGTTGAATATACATCTAGTACACATTTTTTGTAGATTCCTATGTCTGTCTGTATACCTGGTCTATATAGATAGCTTACATTTACAACTAGATTAAGTGAATGTCTTTACAAAAGAGATCTAGGAGGGAGAGAACACCGTCCTGTCACCACTGCGATTGCGACGAGGACACGGCGCAGCATACGCTCGAGGTCTGTACCGCTTGGGCAGAGGCGGCGGGTCGCGAGCGTCAGGAGCACAGCTTCGACGATGCGACCCGCTGCTGGCGACAGGGGCGGTGCAGGCGCGACTACCTGCGTGCCATGCCGCCCTAGCCGAGGCCGCGGGTGACGTGACCGGGGATTAGTCCGTCACCCGCCGAGAGGCCGACCGCGTGAGGAAAGACCGACGTCCTCCCCGAGGGGGGGACTTCGGTCGATGGGAGGGTATCCAGGGTAGGGGGTATTCCGTCGGGCCGACCACTGATGACAAGTAACCCTGCTCCAGTGGTCGGCCCAACGACGAAGGCGACGTGGTGTTCGGGTGGGTTGCGGGTGTTGCGTGCTTAAGCCCCTCTGTCGCCCCGGATGGAGTGGTGCGGAAGCGCGCCGACCGCAGCCCACCCAAAGAAAAAAAACAAAAAAAAAAAGTATCGACAAGAATCCCCATAAAAAGAGAGAGTGTAATACGCTTTTTCTCGCATTCGATATTGTTTTACGTTTTTTATTATTTTTAACTAAATAGAAACTTTCTCTTTCTAATTTTTTTTGTTTAGTTATTTATTATGATAAACTAAAATTGACATAATATTTTAGAAACAGTCATTTGTTTAAATGATATATGAGTTATACTGGATCTCGCGAAAAAAACATATTTTATGAGTACTGCATACAAAATACTAACTAACCATCTGTAGTGAGTTTCAAAGATGGGCTTGGCGTGTCGAGTGCTACACAAGAATATTCTGCATTTATATCTGCCTGCGTCAGATCTAAGCCGAGAAGAAAACCACTGGCACCAGATACCCAACGTGATTCTGTAACAAAGACATATCTAAAGATATCAACGAATAAATAGTTAAATTTAAAGAAGTATCATAACATCAAAACTTGTTATAATTGCCATGATATAGTAGATAGTTAGTAAATTACCTGTAGAAGAAGCTATGTGTGGACATGAATCAGGTTAACTAACCCTTATTCGTCTCTTACGATAACCACATAAAGAGGTGAAACGTATAATTTTATTAACTTATCACACTTTGCCGTGTAGTAACGGAGTAAAATTTGCCACCCACTTTCTTATCCGTAGAGGTATAGATGTCATAAAATACGACTAGGACATATAATATACATAGATTTATATCAATACAAGAGAAGGAAAACTTGAAATAAAAGCCTATACTAACACGTCAAGAATCAATAAATACTGTATTTTTTTTTTTAATTACAAGGTTTTTTTGGGTCAAATAAATTTGGGTTTTGAATGTTTTACATTATTCTGTGTAATTAATAAGTAAGAATACAATTCATCACCCCCTCTCTTGTGGGTACCGTAAAGGACGACTAAGAGATAGGTATAATATGCATAGAAGTGCATGCAAAAACCAATTTATGTTGTTTATACTGTAACGCGTCTATATCACGGTATCACTTATTGGCGAAACAAGGCATGGACTTAACCCTTAAAGTTGCAAAAATTTTTTTTCAAATAAAATTACATAAGGTATGGTTTAATAGTTTATTAGGCATATAAAACAACTAAGAAAAATATTAAAAAAATGTGGGTGTAGTACTTTTTGGAAAATTATATGTAGTATACTATACATTGCGCCACTTGCCGAAAATAATAAGACATTAGTAATGTATACTATACATTGCGCCATATACCACAATCGTGTGGTATAACATAAATCAGTTCCTACCCTTAACATAACATAAATGCAGCCTGTATTTAGTGCAAATTGTACTCGCTTGATCTTCTCTACAGATCTACACCTCTAGTACCCGGTTAACTAACGCCAGTGATCGTGTTTATCGAACCGCACATCATCATGAGGCCTCGTAGTCATCCCATTCTTATTCTTTTTCTTTTCAGGGAAACAATCCATATCTTTCACAGACACAATGCCGTCACATTACAGAACGCCAATATAAACTTTGCAGCCAAAACCTTCAGCAATCTTGCTTATTCTTCATATTTATTTGTTTGTCAAGTCTATAACGTAACAGCCAAACATTATTTACACAAATGTCAAAAACTCCGTCTGGTCCTTTTTTTTCAAGTTATTATAAAATAAAACAAAGGAACATGCAGCCCAAGCTTCACTCAAATAAAAACCAAATGAAATATCAAACAAAATCTGTTAATTCCTCATAGCAGCATTAGTGGCAATGTATAGTATACTATACATGGGTGCGTGTGAGTAAATATATGCCAGATATGATAATTTACAAATCATTTATACAATAAAACGGTTATAATAATTATTTCCCTTTACGATTTATGCATTACAAACAAATTATAAGTAATAAAATCGCGAAAACAAAAGAAAACTTACCTCAATTATAACTACTAGCCACGGGTTGTTCGTTATTTTCCATCACTAATATAAATTCACCAAAGAATATCTATTAATAGTAATTTTTACTTAAAACTAAAGGTTCAGAAATGAGATTCGTAACGAAATAATGCAAATAAAATCAGTAGATTTTTCATAATATTTTTTTAAAGTTGATGTATATTATACTATACAAAATAACTTTAAGGGTTAAAGTAATTCCTACCCAAAATACGCATACGCATCACCTTTGTGCAAACGTCATCATCTCGGCTCTTATACATCCCAGTGTTGGGCTCGAGCCTCCTCCTCAATAGGAGCGAAATTGACCTACCATATACCATTATATATTACCATACCATTATATATATATACTAGCTGACCCGGCAAACGTTGTTTTGCCATGTAAATAATTTCTAGAGGATTTCTAGTGTAGATAAAAAATAACTGACTTATTGGAAGTGTGTAAGGATGTGGTATTTGAGTGAAAAAAGCAAGGAGCGCTGTGAACAATGAGGGATTATAAAAATAACAAAACACCAAACATTAATTTCTTTAATTTGGCCTTCTCACCCGAGTCATCGAGGACCTGTTCCCGCGGCGGGAGGAACACACGCCCCCGGTCATGGCTCCGCCAGACACTGACCGGGAGGCCGACGACGACAGTGTTCCGCCCATCACGGAACCCGAGATGGGGTGGCGGTGACGCGCATGCGCGCAAAGTCTACCGCCCCCGGGCCCGACGGTGTTCCTAACCGTGTGCTGGCCCTGGTCCTCGAACATCTGGGACCCCGCCTCAGGGGGCTGTTCGACGCCTGTTTAGCGTCCGGACGGTTCCCTGGGTGCTGGAAGGAGGGAAGGCTGGTGCTCCTGCCGAAGCCGGGACGGTCTCCGGAGTCGCCTTCGGCCTACAGGCCTACGGGCAAGCTACTGGAGAGGGTGGTAGCTGCCCGCATCGAGCGGCACCTCGTCGGCACGGGGCCCGATCTGTCGGACGCCCAGTTTGGGTTTAGGAGGGGTCGTTCGACGATCGCGGCTCTGTTGCGCCTGAGGGCCGTGGCGACTGAGGCCGTCACCGGCGGGGGAGTGCTGTTGCTGGTGTCCCTAGACATCGCCAACGCATTCAATAGTCTGCCATTCAGCTGCATGAGGGAGGCGCTCCGGTATCACGGGGTGCCAGCTTACCTGAGGCGGCTAGTGGCAGACTATTTGGAGGGGCGCAGCGTCCTCTGCACCGACCGAGCAGGGGACGTCGTGCGAACGCCCATGACGTGCGGTGTCCCACAGGGGTCGGTTCTCGGACCCACCCTGTGGAACATCGGCTACGACTGGGCGTTGAGGGGGAGCCTCCCGCCCGGGCTGGGCGTGATTTGTTACGCCGACGACACGCTCGTCACAGCCCGCGGTGGGACGCTAGAAGAGGCGGTAAGCCTGGCGACCTCGGGTACCGAGGAGGTCGTCAGGCGGATCGGGGCGCTGGGGTTGAGGGTCGCCCTGAACAAGACGGAGGCCTTCTTGTTCCATGGGCGCACTATGAGCCCTCCCATCGGTGTCTCGATCACCGTCCACTCGGTCGACATCAGCATCCGGGCCCATATGAGGTACTTGGGTCTGGTGCTCGACGGGCGATGGTGGTTCCAGGAGCATTTCCGCAGGCTCGCTCCGCGGCTCGTTGGCGCGGCGTCCGCCCTATCGTGGCTTATGCCGAACGTGGGCGGACCGAGCGCTGCGTGCCGACGGCTGTACGCGGGGGTCATCCGGTCGATGGCCCTGTACGGCGCACCGGTGTGGGCAGGGTCCATGACTGCCCGACTTAGGGCCCTTCTGTGGCGACCACAGAGGGTCACGGCGGTCAGGGCCATCCACGGATACCGCACGGTGGCGACGGAGGCAGCGTGTCTATTGGCCGGGACTCCCCCGTGGGACCTGGAGGCGGGGATGCTCGCCGGACTATATCGGCGGGTGACAGGGGTGCGAGCGGAGGGCGGTGTGGTCTCGTTAAGGGATCTCACCGCCTGGCGCGTCGACGCCCGCCGAGACGTCATCGCCCGTTGGGCAGTCCGGCTGGAGAGGCCTCGGTTCGGGGTGCGAACCGTGGAGGCCTTCCGGCCGGTGCTGATGCAGTGGTTGGAGAGGCGGCACGGGGTGCTCTCCTTCCGACTGGTGCAGGTTTTGACGGGGCATGGGTGCTTCGCCAAATACCTGCACAAGGTCGTTAGGAGGGAGAGTACACCGTCCTGCCACCACTGCGATTGCGACGAGGACACGGCGCGCCATACGCTCGAGGCCTGCGGGGCTTGGGCAGTGCAGCGCTGAGAACTCGTCACAATCATCGGTACGGACCTGAGGCTGCTGGCTATCGCTAGGGCGATGGTCGACAGCGTCGGGAATTGGGACGCGGTCGCAGCCTTCTGCAAGACAGTGATCTCGCGGAAGGAGGCGGCGGATCGCCTGCGTGAGGAGCGCAGCCTCGATGAGGAGATCCGCCGCCGGCGACTGGGGCGGCGCAGGCGCAACTATCTGCGCCTCATGCCGCCCTAGCCGAGGCCGCGGGTGACGTGACCGGGGATTAGTCCGTCACCCGACGAGAGGCCGACCGCGTGAGGAAAGACCGACGTCCTCCCCGAGGGGGGGACGTCGGTCGATGGGAGGGTACCCCAATAGGGGGTATTCCGTCGGGCCGACCACTGACGACAAGTTAACGCTGCTCCAGTGGTCGGCCCAACGACGAAGGCGACGTGGTTTTCGGGTGGGTCGTGGGAGTTGCGTGCTTAAGCCCCTCCCCGCCCCTGTCTGGAGTGGTGCGGAGGCGCGCCGACAGCGGCCCACACATAAAAAAAAAAAAAAATTCTTTAATTTATTATAATTTATTTTAATAATTATTTATATCATTAATTTTGTTAGCCCATCTTCAGCTAATACAAACTTGATGGTTTGCCCACTCGAGAGCATGCAATGTATATTATATGTCCGTGTAAAAAACATGGTGTACTCAAATCTAAGGCACAAACAGAGATTGTTTGGCTTTGGGATTTATTAATAGTCGTTGTAAATGCCTATCTAATCGGAAATTGAATTGTCATATCTGTGGGTATAATAGGTATTCGTGGTATTAATATATTTTGACCTCGAAATTTGCCATTTAAAATAGTGGCTTCGCGAAAATTGTAGAGGGAGTGAGAGAAGGCTTATTGTTTGAGAGAAATAGGAGACCATCTTCGTTGTCATCCCTACTCAGTGCTGTTTACTGGGTGAGAAGTGACACCAGTAGATACATGGAGGGGATAACTTACAAAGTGATAATAATTCATGTTATCGAGCGGCATAAAAAATGATAAAATTATTAAAATGACTATTAAAAGCAGGGGTTGGTGATAGAAACGTGAAAATTAAGGGTTGTATGTATTTTTTAATTCCACATGAAAAAAATAAATAATTAAAAAAAAAAAATTTGGTGTGGACACCCCTTATCACTTAGGGCTTTGAAAAATAGATAGTAGCCGATTCTCAGACTTACTGAATATGCATAAAAAAATTCATAAAAATCGGTCAAGCCGTTTCGGAGGAGTATGGGAACATTCGAGTTTTCCTTCTCTTTCACAGACGTTATATGCACATTATATTCCTTAGTCGTTTTTTACAACATCCAAGGGTAGGATAGGGAGTGGTGAATTGTATTATTACTCCGTCAACACACGGAGAAACAATTGTGCAAACGTTTATAGCAAAAACGCATATTAAGAAAAATGTGGGGTGGTTTTGAAATTACCGATTACTTATAGGAAGGAGTATTGAGCTGAATAGCTGATAAAACTATTAGCTGATAATAGAAAAGATAATAATAAAATATTTTATATATGACTTACCACTCAAGTAGCCGGAGGAAAGTGGTAACCCATCTTGCAACCACGTAACGTCCACAAGACCAACTTGCGGAGATAGCTCACATCGTAGAACAACGCTACCTCCGATTTTAGCCGGAGTTAACTGACGAGCGCCATGGAATAACACGTTGTCTTCCACTATATAAAGAAATAATAATTATTTATTATCTTTCCATATGATAGCAGAGTAAAAATACAATTCATCACCCCTCTCTTACCCATGGGTGTCGTAAAAGATAACTAAACGATTAGAATATGTAGATAACATCTGTGCATGAGGAGGAAAACTTGAAATGAAAACCTGTATCAACCCGTCTGACAAGCGTGTTAAAGCAGGACAATTTCATCTGGTGCCCAAGAGTAAAATATGTAGCTTGATATATAAATTTCTTGTGTATATGTGTATGTCACTGAACTCCTCCTAAACGGCTGGACGGATAATGATTTCTGATGTCTACGCGAGTATTACAAAGTGTAATTAAAACTACTTTACAGATTTTATCGCGTTTGTATTTGATTTTTAATTGCCCAACATTTCGAATTTTCTTGCCGGATCTTTCTCAGTGAGGCCACGTTCCGATCCGGTGGTGGTATATTAGATTTAAATTAATAAACTGTCATAATAATTACCACAAATTTAATGTTTAATAATTACTAACCATAAAGAATATAATTTTCTCATATAGAATCATTTTCTTCTTGTACTGGCAATAAATTTGTAACAAAATATGGGTCAAAATTTAATAACTAATTTCTATAGTGGGTAGATAATTATAAATATCTGCAATAACGTTGACTTGTTGGACGTCAGACATCTTAGTCCGCCCGTGACCATGAATGCTGTAAAGTGTTCGGCTGGACCGATGTTGATGAAAATTTTCGTGAGTGTTCAAGGGGAATCGAAACGGTTTAGATTCATAATTGAACCTGGTAGCAGGCTCTTATTTAAATAGAACAGTCTGTTGGGTCAGCTAGTAAATTTATAAGAAGTTTAAACCCATAAATACAGCATTGGCTTTTTGCCGTAAACTTGCAGTAATGTATTCTTCATTTATTTCTGTACTAGCAACCCGCCCTCGCTTCGCTTCGGTTTCAGTCGCCTTATCAGCGTAGTTCCCGTTCCCGTGGGAATACCGGGATAAAATATAGCCTATAGCACTGCAGCATATAGAGGGTGTATCAAATATGCAGTCACGAGTCACGAGGCATACACTCAGCATGATGCTGCGTTGTGAGGGCACAACACGGCGCTGATTTTCAGTGTCAACCTCAAGTGACTTGCGTAGTACAATTACATAACTAAGTTAACCTAACCAACAACATAAAACAATAAAATATATAAAAGCAAAACATTAATAAAAGTGAAGAGTGAATAGCAATAGAATTACAATACATAATATTCAATGAAATTATAGTAAGTGAATTACATATATACACATTAAATAAATACATTATATTCAGCGTATACAAATATATAATACATTACAATATGATACATACCAATAATCTAAACATATACAGGGTGACTGGTAAAAGATTGTACATATTGAAGGAAACTATAGACAATGGTCACAAGTAACCAATAAAAATGTAAAAAGAAGACAATATTAATTAACCACATAGTAAACATCAACAACATTAGTGCCTCAAGACTCCTAAAAAGTGGGTCATCCTATAGGCGATACGGTGATTCTGAAAGCGTTACAATTAACGTTTTGTTAGAACTGTTGTCAAAATTTTTATATTTATTATTAGAATTATTAAAACTAGGTGTAGGAATAATGTCATAAAAACCATTAAAAGTTGCAGACTCAGCTCATACCAATCCCGAAATAAGGTGATTTGTTTCTTGTCAAAAGAATAGTTTTGCCAGTGTACCTTGTTACGACCATACGTCTCACAACGAGGGCGCATTAGAAACCGAGAAACACTACACTTAACATATGATAACACATTGAATCACACTTAACACTTTCTTGGCCAAATTGCATTAGCGGGAAACAATCCCGTTCACCAAAGTCTTGAACACGTTGAAAATGACATATGTGTAATCGCTGACATATGTGTAATTGTTATTGACATAATATTAAAAAAATAATAACGAACTGCATAAAAAACAATACAGCGTGCGTATCTCCGCACGCTGTATTGTTTGCTGCAAGGATTAGAAATACATTATTACGATTCCGTAATTATTTTAGGTTATGTTATTTTAGATTGCAGTGTGACCAGATTTAAATTATGCTATCTACTCATTTGAATTCTGCTAAAATCTGCTATTTTTTTTTCGGAAGAAATGCTAAAATTCTACTATAGATGAAGTTTTAATGTGCATGAATATTAAAGGAAAACGCAACTTAATATTTTCAAATGTTTATCAACAAAAAGTTTCTAAATTCTATTCACATTTGAATGCAGAGTGTATCAGGTTATGGGCAACTGGTCAAACGAGAGTTAGGCAATGGCGGTAGGAACCCATGAAAAAATATTTTAAGGCAAAATAACGATTTGTTAATGAATTAGTGACATGTAAAATTTTCAAATTTATCATCTCTTTTTCGTGTAGTAGTAGTAGTAGTAGTATCTGATTGAAATGTATAAAGTTAGTGATACTTAATCTACAACATATTCGTACTTTGTTAAATGTTCATTAGAATTCGAATAAATCAATGATTACACTTGCATAAACAGACAAACTTCGCTTTAAATCAGCTGATCGGCCGATGACCGACCAAAAAAAAAGAAAGAAAAAGTTCAGAAAAAAAACTTACACTATTTAAGAAAAATAGATTTTTTAAATATGTTTAGGGCAACTACCCTAGTGAAACACATTTATTTAGTCAATGTCTAATTCTGCTACTTTCCTGCAAGGCTTTTTAATATTATGCTAAAATCTGCCAAATTTTCGAAATCTGCGACATAATCTGCTAAGCCCTAAATTAGGGATCGAATTCTGCTAAAATCGCAGAATTCTGCTAAATCTGGTCACACTGAGCTCAATGGGAGTAGCGCGCAGTGTTTCCACTTTTAGGGATTTCGCCCTATTTTAGGGTGAAATTACGAATTTAAAATAGGGCTTAGGGCTATTTAATACTTTTAGGGTTTAGGGTAATTTTGGGGTAAAATTGAATATAAAAATAGCAAACACTATTTTATCATAGACTTTGCCGACCACAAACAATGGTTACCCTCTATGGGCTCCCAGAGTTCACCGAAATTACTTTGTGTAAGACACGATAATAGAATTTAAATTAAATATTGCAGTGTTTAGATGTCGATATTTCAGTGTGATACTAACAGCTGGTATAGGAAAATTGCCCATTGCGTAGCCCCGCTACGATGTTGGAGTCATCAAGGCCTTCCGGCCGGTGCTCTTGGAGTATTGAGGACGGCGGCACGGGGTGTTTTCTTGCTGATTGGCGTAAGTAGTGACGACGGACGGTTGCTTCGCCAAGTACCTGCACACGGTCGTGAGGAGAGAGTATATCGTCCTGCCAACGTTGCGATTGCGACGAGGATCCATTAGCCCAATGGCGAAGGGGAGGGTTATGAGACTTGCGTCACCTTTTCATCACCCCCGGAAGAAATAGACGGAGTATGCGTTGGCTCAAAAAAACAACCCAACCCAAGAAAAAAGCGTCATAATGAAACCCTCAATGGTTTGTTGCACACCAGACTAAATATGACAGATTCGATTTAAGAACCCGACATACAAATATACTCAACATTTACCCGCAGCTAAAAAACTTAATCCAAATGCTTCAGCTTCAACAACAGCATCATATTGTTCATCATCTACTTCTTCCACATATTAAAATGAATTCTTTTTATGATTACATGTTTACTACCTTTGATTAATAGATGAAAATTAAAATAAAAATCAAACCATCAAGTTTTGTTTTATTTCAAACTCATTTAAATTTTGCGCCCTAAGTCAAGGATTTTTGGAGACTGATTAGGGTATTTAGGGCAAATTAATGAAAAAATCTAGGGTAAAACTACAACGTAATAGTGGAAACACTGATAGCGCGTTCAAGTGCGTTGACCTATAAATAGGTACCTATAAATAATACAGCTGTTTCAGCTGTGTCCGTAACTAAATATCTTTATAAGATAATTGGTTCAAAATTTAAGTACCATTTTTTTTTACATATTCGGTATCAGAATCGATTACTGAATACCCTCCTTCATTATGTACAATCTTTTACCAATCACCCTGTATACTTCTGTACATCATCTATACCAATAAAGAAAATTGGAGTGTCTGTTTGTAATGTCAAAATAATAGGCTTTTTTCATGCTCACACGATTATTTGCACGACACCTATGCCTAAAATAGTAATTAAAAAATTTTTGTCTGTCTGTCTGTTTGTTCCAGGTAATCTTCAAAACGGCTGGACCGATTTCAAAAATTCTTTCACCAATGGAAAGCTATAATATCAGGGCGTAAACTAGGCTATATTTTATCCCGGTATTCCCACGGGAACGGGAACTACGCGGGTAGTATTAAATAGAATTAATCTATGCAGCCATATAACATAATATCCTGTTTTATAATCATCATTATCACAGCTCATATATGTCCCATTAATGGGCTCGAGCCTTCACATAGGGAGAGAAATTTACTTACAATACCACGCTTATCGTGTGGCTTAATATACGGTTTTAGTTCGTGTTTTCCTTCTCTTGCATGATTGTTTGCACAATCCCTTAGTCGTCCTTTTACGACATTCATTTGCAAGAGGATGGCAGTGAATTATATAACCTTACTCCGTCACCACTCGGTATATTATAACAGGTTTAATCTTATATCTTTAAACGAGCAATTCTTGTATATATTTATATAGGTGTATATATATATATTCAGTAACTCGGAAACGGCTCCACAAAAAATCGATCTAGCTAGGTTTTATTTATAGAAAATGTTTTGTCGGTGTTTTTAGCTAATCAATACAATGACATAAAATGTCTTTAGAATATTGACAATAGAATAATGACATAAAATGTCAATACAAATTTCGCCGGCTACATCAAGAGTGGCGATAGCTCAGTTGGGAAGTTGTCCAGTTTTTTTTTGTTTTGTTTTGGCATTCAAACAGCGTCGGATCGAATCTCGATGTTATTATTATTCTCTTTTTGTAACTTTTGATATTTTTTTCATTATTTAATTTTTAATTTTTATTAATATATATCTAAATAAATGCAACAAAAATACAACAAACATATATTGAGCTAAGCTCGGTCAACCAGATATTCAAATTATATCTGTATAACTGTTTTAGATGAAAACAGTCCAAATAATATAAGAACTCTTCATCAGTCGTGAGGGCCATTTTCATATGTTTATACCGCTAGACTCTTTCAAAATTACACGTTATAATCCTAAATAAGATAACTACATTTTCTCAGAGTTTCGTAAATATTAATTTAATTATATTATTAGAAATAAAACTATTTTTACGGCTTTTAATGCATTTGTATTTCATTTTTGAAATGTCGAACACTTGCCAACGTTTATGGTCACTGGAAGATTGCCTCCGTTCTCCAAATGTTCAAAACGTAATAGTAATATTTAAAATGTGTAAAACTTGCGTAAACATCAGAAATCAACAGTAAAAAGTATATGAGAAAGAAAATAATATCTAACAGTAAAAAGTATAAGAGAAAGAAAATAATAAAAAATATTATTTAATCCCGCTTAAACAAAATCCAAATGTCGTACGAGTTTAAAAATATTTCAGTTATTCTACGAGACCGATTTTAAACATCGTTTAATATCTTTAATCAAATAGTTTTCAAAGTATAGCAATGTGTCGTGTTTGACAAAATATCTTTAGGTTAATTTATATTAAATCACAAGATAAGAATACAATATGCCATACTTATTCGCTTTTCTTGCAAAACGACTAAGGTACATAACGTAATATTACTCACTAAAAAGAAAACTTCTAAATAAATTATCCTCCCGTTCAATATTTTATTATGAACCATTATCTTCCATATACAAGGCAACTCAAAGTTCACTTAACCCATCTAGAATTATTTCATCACTAATATCTAAAACATATTAAAAAAGCTCTTGTATAAAAATAATATTAATGGAATATCAAAGCACGCTTGGAACAAAAATGTAATGTCATTTACATTTATACAGTAAAAGCTTTTCTTTATTTTACCAAATGCCTAACTGTATATTGGAAAGTAAAATATAAAAAATATTCTCTTAACATAATCCAAAGGTATTGTAATAAGGTCTCATAATAATAATTGACTATCATGACCTAAAAGGATTTAGAAGGTATCCCAGCTTATATCATTTGACACAAAATATCCTACAGAGATATTTTATTAGGACAATTTTTACACACGGAATACTTGTTCCATGCGGTGGATTAGTAGCTATATAATGGTCAATTCATTACAAGATTGGATAAGATAAAAAATAAAATAACAAGGGATAAAAAGAGTATATTAGGGGAAGCCTGAAAGTGGCACCACTTCAGTGATAGAAAAGATTAGGAGCGCGATATTGCTGTTGTTAATGTGATGGCGTGCGAAGCCGAAACACCTCGTCGTAGTGCGCCCTGAGCAACGTCCGCTGGATAGCTGAGATTTCGGCAGTATGATCTCGCGTGTCGCTCTGCTGACAGAGTGGGCGACGAAGGCCCAATAGCCAACCGGGCGTTGGGATCGCATGGTCCTTCGCTGCCAGCGGCGGCTGCTTGCAGATTGAGGGCTGGGGGTCACTCTCGCTAGCGGCAAACCAATCGGCCTGACACGCAACCCTGAGTTTGGGAAATCCTGAGCTCCGGGCCGGAGGTCTTCGGACCGCTAGGTAGAATCCCTCGTCAAAAAAAATCCCAAATCCTAAGTTTGGCCACTCGGCAAGGGGACGCATAGCTGATGGAAGATTAGTTGTTAGAGTGTGTAAAATCAAGACAGGACTATAATTTCCAACAAATGGCGGAAGTCAAACGATCATTGTGTACTCCAGAGGGTCCCACTCACGCCGGGCATCCTTTGCTGAACCGGTATCTGAACGCGAAATGAGTACAAATACCGGCGCAGTCAGCTCCTTTTTTTTTTTTTCAAGTCAGCTCCTTAACGTGTGGGAGAGGAGCAACCCACACCACAGGCAAGGGCCCGGCGAAACATGAGGCCCCGAAGAAACGTAGGGGGAGGCCTCCAAAAATGCTTCGAGGTAAGGCCCCAGTGCCAAAAGACGCCAGGCGAAGCAAGGAGAGTGGCGGGCACACAGCGGTGCTTCCGTTCAACCGAGCGATGAGGGCGGCAGTTCCGGTGCAGAGCTATCTGAGAGGGTCAAGGGCGGCAGTTCTGCCGCAGAGCCGTCCAGGAGGGCCGAGGGTGGCAGTTCTGCCACAAAGCCGTCGGATATGGAGGACAGCACATCGGCTGCCAGAACCGCCGCTAAGTCATCGTCACGTTCTGCGGTATCGGTCCTGGCAACAGGGAGGAGGCCCTCGAAGGTGTAGCAGCACCCACTTGATAAGAGTGGCAGCTCAGGATCCGAGTCCGAGGGGGAGTGTTGTTATCATGCCTCCTCCCAAGGTGACGACCTCTCGCAGGGGGACAAAGAGACCACGGTGATGGCAAGGTTGTCTACTCCGTCACCACAAGCGGCTCACAAGCGGACCGAAAATGAAACGGTTGTCGCGAAGTTAATGACGGTGTTATTTAACATCCATCTCATCGACACGACGGCACTTGAGGTTTCTGGTAACTAATAATGGGACATATATGGGTAAAAAAAATACTGCCTGTTTACAAAAACGGCTTTATTATGCTTAAGAAGACATTGAAAATTATACGTTAATTCAAAATATTTTAATAATAAGTCACTCAAGTCTTGGTTCATGTTACTGTCAAAAGAAATAACGGAACATAAATGAGATGAGATGGAATAATGAATAAAAAAATAATTGAGTGCGACAGGCCTTTGTTTGTGAAGATGTTTAAGGCCTTCGTCAATTGCACGTTATAATATTATCTTATTGCTTTTTACGTCTATTCTATTATATTTCTATTACCTGTTAAGAATAAAATTGTAATACGTATTCACTGTGCGTAATAAGTTTACTTGCCGTATGGTGACGGAGTAAGAATACAATTCACCACCCCTATCTTACCCGTGGGTATCGTAAAAAGCGAGCAAGGGATATAGGAGATAGCAGGAGACATAGGTGGGCACAGTTAATCAAAAAGTTAACTTCGTTAATTGTTAATTCGTTAATTAAAATGTTAACTTCGATTTTAGTACACGGTCGGCTTTCTTGGGTTACCCCAAGATTTTTTTCTTAGTGATCGCTTACGAATTTTTGGCAATCTCGCCCCTAAGGGAATGAAATGTGTGTAACCTAAAATAATGGTCCTAGGAATATGAAATTACTTATTAGCCTCATAGCTAGATTGTAATTATTATGAGGTAACTGCCAAGTTATATCATAATTAGAAAGAAAAAAAAAAAAAAGGAACGTGAAAGTTCTGTTTTGGGATAAGTGAGCAATAACAAAGAATTTTTGGAAATTTAACCCCTAAGAGGGTGAAAAGTGTATAGCCAAAGATACCGGCCCTAGGAATGTGAAATTTTGTATACTGATCTGTTTTTTGGGGTAAGCGCGCACTAAGAAATAATTTTGGGTAGCCCCAAAAGGGTGAAACGCATATAGTCAAAGACAGCCTATATATCATCATTATCTTGCTCTTATCTTAATTACTTTGGATCGACGCAATATGTAGGTACTCTTCTGCCATCGTAGATACATTGTAAAGGTTCTAGCAACATTTTATGACCGGCTGCCTGGCGGACGACATTGTTGGCCAGACGGCATCACCAATTGGTCCAGGTCAATGTAAACCTTTGTCTCAGTAGTATTTTGCGACACCCACGAACAATGAAACCGTGGTAATATTCCTAGCAGCTACCAGACAGTAAGACAATCAAAATATTAGTCAAATTTTCTATCTCTACAAATAAAAAATTTGAAGCGTCTGTTTGTCTGTCAAAATAATAGGTTTCATTTATGCTCACATAATTATTTGCACGATACCTACACCTAAAAACGGTTCAATTTTTTTTGTCTGTCTGTCTATTCGTTACAGGTAATCTTCAAAACGGCTGGACCGATACTGATAATATTTTGCCACCAGGTCTCCCAGCCTTACATAAAAAATAACTTAGACTATGTTTTACCCCAGGCTACATTTTATCCCGGTGTGGCTGGAGCAACTGTGAGAATTTAGTCGATTTTAAAATTATTTCACTAATGGAAAGCTATTTTTAAGCGAGTGACATATATAAGCTATTTTTATCCCGTTATTCCTACGGGACCGGACACAATGGCGGTGAAATCGCGGCAATTTATTGGATTTAAAAATTAATTCACGAATGAAAAGCTACATTATCAGTGAATAACATATAAAGGCTATTTTCATCCCGGTATTTGCCCGGGATCGAGAACTACGCGAGTGAAATTGACGGTGGATGTTGACCAATTTTTATAATTCTTTCACCAATGGAAACCTAAGTTATCAGCGAGTAACATGGACAATTTTTATCTCAGATATTTCTATGGGATTTCATAATTTTTTTTTTTCGCCTATGTAAATTTATAATATCAGCGAGTAACATAGGCATTTTTACCTCGGCATTCGCATGGGAATGGGGTCTACGTGGGTGAAACTACGGGCGTTTGATCGATATAATTTTTTTCACCAATGGAAAGCTACATTATCAGGGACTAAGGTAAACCATATTTATCATCGTATTTCCACGGAAATTTGCACTACAAGGCTGGAAGGAAAATTCAAATGTAAAAGTTTGTGAAAATATTTGGATGTTTGTTATTCAATCACGCGTAAACTGTTGAGCAGATTTGGATGAAAATTGACACATTTTTTTTTTTTTTTGTTGGTGGGTCGCGGTCGGTGCGCCTCCGCACCACTCCGTCCGGGGCGACAGAGGGGCTTAAGCACGCAACTCCCGCGACCCACCCAAAAACCACGTCACCTTCGTCGTTGGGCCGACCACTGGAGCAGCGTTAACTTGTCGTCAGTGGTCGGCGCGACGGAATACCCCCTATTGGGGTACCCTCCCATCGATCGACGTCCCCCCCTCGGGGAGGACGTCGGTCTTTCCTCACGCGGTCGGCCTCTCGGCGGGTGACGGACTAATCCCCGGTCACGTCACCCGCGCCCTCGGCTAGGGCGGCATGAGGCGCAACTAGGGCGGCATGAGGCGCAGAAAATTGACACATAGAGTATTTCTTAATTTAAGAAATAGAATACTTTTTATGTCGATAATATTCTTTTAGATAATAGTTCAATATGCAAGTTAATAGCGAGCAAAAGCTAGTATCTCATAAAGTATTAATAAAATATTACGATTTTTTTCCAGAAAATGATGATTTTAGGGTTCCGTATTCAAAGGGTAAAAACGGGATCCTATTACAAAGGTTTCGCTGTCTATCTGTCCGTCTGTCAGTCACCAGGCTGTATCTTAAGAACCGCGATAGCTAGACAGTGGAAATTTTTGTAAATTATGTATTTCTGTTGCCGATATAACAACAAATACTACAAACGCGATTTTAATAGATAATGGTACGGAACCCTACGTGCGCGACTCCGACTCGCACTTATTCGATTTTATTCACTATAGATTCATTTTCAATAGTACACTATAGGTACATATGTATTTAGGTTAATAATATATTTTGAGCTCACTAGATGGTGTTGTACAAAATTCTAAAACAGGTTATGGTTTCGTTAGACAAATGTAAGTATTCAAGCGTGGCGTTAACGCCACGCCAACGATAAGATTCACTCCCGCCTATAGATGTTTTACATCAAAAGTAATAAATAAACATAGATATTAATAAAATCTTAAATAGAAAAAGTAAGTAAATATCACAATATCAAAGTGCCGAACACTTTCTACCGAAACTCATTTGAATGAGAATAAGCTTCCAGTGCCTCCCCATTTGTTGCCTTTCAATTTACTCTTTGTAGTCGTCTTCATTGTACGAGAAAATATTAAAATATGCTAAGTATAATCTTAGCTTGAGTGTAAGTTTGTAAGTTTGAAGTGGATACTCAAACGATGTTCGCAATAAGCTTTGAAGAACTATTAGTTGACATACTTAAGTTTAACGTTCACTTGAAATATATCAATACATCCTATATATTACTAATGTTTAGTAATTGATATGCAAGGGTATTTATAAAAATTTATATGTGAGTAAAAATAATTGTCGCACTTGGCAAGAGTATTCACATCTATAAGAAATTCACTCCAACTGCCACAACCACTTTTATTTTTTAAAGACAGCACCCTGCACTAAAGAAATAACCCTTTTATTATGGAGGACTTTACAAACAGTAATGGACTCAAATTATATCCAGATCCAGAACAACAATTGGTGGATCGCACCAAGTATGGTCCTACGTGGGATTTGAACCCAAGACAATGGCATGGTTGGTCGGTATTTTAACCACTACGCCATCTATGCAGTCAGATTAGGCAAGGGTAGGTAAGGCCTTTGTCAGATACCCTATTAAAATTAAGATTGATTTGGTTAAGATTTGGTTATCAAATTAAGATTTGGTTATCAAACATACCCTATGTTTGATAACCAAATCTTAATTTGCGTTATCGTACTGACGAAAGTCTTTTTACATATTAACAAAACTAAACTAAATAATCCAATGAGTCAAAATAAAATAAATAAAGTATACCTACTTTATACTAAAGAGGTTCTTAGAACCTTATGACTAAAAATAATCAAAAGTCATGCTAAAATAAAAAAATATTATTGAAATATGAATAAGTTGTCATCAAATAAAGTAAGGCCAATTTAAACTTATTTTCTTAACACAAAATAATTTTTGTATATACTCGTATTTTATAAGCTTGAAATGAATACACTTTAAGTAGCAAAGTTCAAAACAACTTTAAATTTTTGAATAACTTTAACAGGTTGAGCAATTGATTAGGTTATAGAGAAAGTCTCTGCAAGCGTCATATTATTTCTCTACAAGCCAGTTTTAGATACATAAAAAAAGAAAGAAGGCAAGAAAAATTATGGGAGGAACACATCACAAAAGATTAAAAAAGTATTAAAATAAAACAATACATAATAAACAAGAAATCATTAAAGTTGACATTAACAGTGGTGTCCTCTTCGCAAAAGAGGAAAAGGATAGCTGCTAAGCATAATGTTGAGGCATTTATGTACTATAAAAGTAATACCACAACGCTGTTAATCTGAAGCATCTTGCGATATTTACCAGCAATGTATAAGAAGCAGCAGAGTATAATAGTTACTGGCAAGTTACGGCTACCTATTTGTAAATAATAATAAAATACACACACAGTCAAACCGATAACACGGTTTTGTGGGGCTATGTCCTATCAACATATACAATCATTTGTATTTTTTTAATAATTACAATAAATAAATAAATATATATGAATCGTCAGTAAAAAATCTTTTTAATAAATATGCAACCATGAATTTTATCTACTAACTTAAAAAATAAACATCATTACTTAAATAATCAGACGTCCCTGGAAGGGGACGTCGATGGGAGGGTACTCTCTCGGGGTATTTCGTCGGGTCGACCACTGAAGTCAAGGATCTCTGCACCGGTGGTCGGTCTAACGACGAAGGCGACATATCGGGTGGGTTACTCTGTCGACCCCGACGGAGCTGGGCGGCGCGTGCACTGACCGCGACCCACCCAAAAAAAAATTACTTAAATAATCAATAATAATAAATAATCATCTCATATACATTTCAGATAAGAGAAGACGTACAGTCTGGCTCCTGGGCTCGAACCTGCTCTGTAATGGGAGGGAACTTTTTCGACACCCACAGACAAGGTAGGGAACGGTGAATTGTATTATTATTCCACCACCCGGCATCTTTTATTAATCATTCATCATTTCGGCTCATATATGTCCCACTGTTGGGCTCGTGCCTCCTCCATAATAGGAGGGCAATTGACCATGCTGGTCAGAAGGTTGGTATAAGGTTTTATATCGAGGTGGTATAGGGTTTTATATAGTGGTTGGTATCGAGTTTTACATCTCTTGCATAGATATCATAATATGCGTAATATATCCCTTAGTTGTCTCTTACGACACCCACGGATAAGAGAGGGGATGATGAATTGTATTCTTACTCCGTCACCACATGGAAAATCTAATCTTTTATTAAATAGAATCTTAATTTCTCAGTTAATATAAATTTATATAAAAGTTAGCTTTATAGAAATGAAATTATGTTCAATATCGAACCGTCAAGTTTCTCAAAACGATGTTATTTTGTTGAGATGGCGGACACAATGTCGCTCGATCTTTAATTAAAACTTTTTACGATCTTTCGTGGAAAAATGTAATTGGATTGAAAAATAGCTCTTCTATAAAAAAGAACCGAAAATTCGTAGAAATAAATTAATCGTATGAATGTTAAATAATTATTTAAGTTAAATCAGATAAAATTATTTGACATGGGAACCATTTTACTCGTGTAAGAAAATAAAATCTGTATGAACTAATATGAGTGATAATTGTATTTTTTTTTATTGCAAACGGTGGCAAACGAGCAAACAGTACACCTGATGGTAAATGTTGCTGCCGCTCAGGGACCTTTGCTATGCCGCTGCCCACCGTCAAGAAAGTGAAGGGAGTGTGAATGCGTGCAATGAGTTTCAATAAAACTAAAGGCATCACCAAAACTCACCATACGTATGCCGTATTTGAGATTCGATCTCGCAAAGGAACGACGACGGCACATAGCCCGCTTCATAGCACGCTAAGCGGTCCATACATAGTTATGAGGCTTACATTTAGAGACCATGTTTCCATACCATATGTCATCACTGGTCATACTCATGGACTTTTGCTTAGCAAAAGTCCACTGCTTACCATAAAGATTTTGCGCATTTCCTCTTCCAGCTCGATGACCCTCTCATTACTTCTGAGTGTAAGAAGTTCCGGGCCCGCCACCAACATGAGTCCGTAGGATAGTGGCGCTGCTGTGACTGATGGTTGTTTATCGCTCATATAAGAAGATAATGTCGTTATCGCCATACTTGGTACGCAGGTAAGCAATCGTATTGAAATGCTATACGTTTTCCAGGAGAGTAAAAAGGTGGCGACAATTATATTCTTATCCCGTCGCCACACGGAGAGACTAAGGGATACGAAAACTGAATGGTATCTTGTAGATTAATTATCCTTATCTGAAAAAACCTGTGGATGCATGTGAATTGTGTGTGTTGTGTGAAAAAAAAAGTACTAAATAAAATAAATATGTAATATTCATGAAGAATTTAGTAAATTGATAACAAATTACCTATTAATTGATTTTAAATTATAAAATCAATCAATTCATTCTTTCATAAAGTAATTACGTCATTATCGTTCAATACGAGTGCCTAGCTCTTTAGAAAACTCAATTTACCTAATGAATTTAAATGTAAATTATTTTCTTGAAACAATTCTAAGGGACGGTAATGTAAGTTTCAAACAAGTGAAGTTTCGTACAATCGAGAGCCCTTGTTAGTGCTTATATATATTTATCTGTTTGTAAGTTTATTCTAGTAACAATTTTGCTTTAGGATATTTGGAAAACAAAGGAAAAGTTACGATACTGCGAGCTCACTGTAATGTCATTTTTAATCCCTTAATTAAAAGTTTTCTGTGTAAAAAACTGGCGGAGCCCCGAGCTATTTTTCATTTTATTTCATATTTCTCTTCGCGGTAACGGAAAGTTAATTGGTCCAACTCAACTCGAAGTTGTAATTTGTTTTTCGGTCTTACTTTTACATCTGTTTATTATAACAATACTTTCTTCTCAAGAGAGTTTTATTAGGACTTCAGTATAATTATTATCAATATAATCCATAGCACGATGATAAAAACAATAAATGAAAAATTAAATTTATTACATTTCAAACATCTTTAAATCTTAATATATAGAATTCTTACGTACGTGCTTGTCACCTAAATCCTCTTAAACATCTGGACCAATTTGGATGGAATTTTGTGTGTATATTTCTATGGTTTTCTAATGGTTTGAAAACGCTGTAGCGCTTCTGTTGATAGATTATGACAGCACTATAATAATCATATTTAATGGGATACTGCAAATCCGAGCAGGACGAAGTCTGCCGCGTATGTTAATTATACCTCTAAAATCAATTACCAACATTTTTTTTTTAATTGTTAAACCATAAATAATTACCTTGGTTTTATTATTAAACATCTATTACAATTCAAAAAGGACTTTTAATCTTATTAGTTAATTTTAAATTTAAATTATCAAGTTACGCCGTATTTTATTTAAAAGTTTTTAACTTGTATGTATATATTGGAATTTTCCAATCAATATTGCAATCACTTCCTCTAAAGCTGTTACACTGATAATTTGTACACGCTTTTGGTCCACACGACAACGCATAATTATTTAAATGCCACCACTTTGATCCATTAACTTTTGACTGCACAGATGGCGTAGTGGTTAAGATAGCGACCTACATTGCCAGTGTCGGGGGTTCGAATCCCACGCGGGACAACACTTTGTGCGATCCACAAATTGTTGTTCTGAGTCTGGATGTAATTTGTGTCCGTTAATTATATGTTTGTAAAGTCCCCCGCAATACAAGGATTATTTCCTTAGTGCAGGGTGTTGTCTTAAATAAAATAAAATAAATAAATAAAATAAATTAAGCCTGACGTAATAAAATAGTATCGTACAATTTTCATCGTAACCTGGGGGTTACTATTAATATGGGTATTAAATAAAAGTGCATAACATACATACATAAAAGACATAATAAGTAAGGTAACGTTATTCTATATCCAATATAACGGAGGTCACAAAATGCCCATGTATTTTTTTCTTGATGTAAAAATATACTTACATGTATTAAAAACATTATAAAAGGTTAATAAATACTAGATATAATATTTATAACAAAATTTACGATACTAAAACGTAGAAAATTAAATGAAATAGTAATAACATGTATTCTTTTAAAAGCTTTTATTTATTGGAAGCGATATTATGTTAAAGAATTATATGATATTTCGCTTCGTTTCACTACTAGTATTATATAATTTGAATATCTAACGATCGATTATTTTTTATTCATATAAAGGTATACTTTGGTTGATACATATTTTTGGCCAAAATGGCCTTAGACCTAAATTTACATACCTAGCCGAGGCCGCGGGTGACTGGACCGGGGATTTTAGTCCGGCACCCGCAGAGAGGCTGACCGCGCGACGGTGACCGACGTCCCGGGACAGGAACGTCGAGAGGTGAGGGTACCCGAAAGAGTATTCCGTCGGGCCGACCACTGACGATAAGTCACCCTGCTCCGGTGGTCGGCCCAACGACGAAGGTGATGTGGGTACTGGTGGGCTAAGGGTCCGCGCGGTGTCCTTCCGTCGCCCCGGACGGAATGGACCACGTGTACGCTTACCATAGCCCAACCATAAAAAAATAATCCGTACCCAAAGGGGGTACCCAAATAATTCGTACAAAAATGGGACCCTATTACTAAGACTTCGCCGTCTGTCCGTCCGTCTGTCTATCACCAGGCTGTATCTTGACCCACGATAGCTAGACGTTTGAAATTTTTGTAATTTATGTATTTCTGTTACTGATATAACAACAAATACTAAAAACAAATATTTAAGCGGGTTCTCATACAACAAACGCGATTCTTATAGATATTGGAACGGGACCTTACATGCGCGACTCCGACTCGTACTTAGTGGGTTTTTATTATTATTAAGATAGTTATCTATATCTATACCAATAAATAAAATTGGAGTGCCTGTGTGTAATGTCAAAATAATAGGCTTTTTTCATACTCACTCGGTTATTTGCACTATACATATGCCTAAAACACACTTTATATTTTTTTTGTTTGTCTGTCTGTCTGTCTGTTTGTTCCGGGTAATCTTCAAAACGGCTGGACCGATTTCAAAAATTCTTTCACCAATGTAAAGCTATAATATCAAGGAATAAACTAGGCTATATTTTATCCCAGTATTCCTGCGGGAACGGGAACTACGCAGGAAAGACTGAAACCGAAGCGAAGCGAGGGCGGGTTGCTAGTAAAGTATAATATTAAAACTTCTCATACAAAATGTTTCTACCTTTCATTGAGATTATTGAATAAACTTAGTTCGACATAAAATATTAGTACCTGAGAAATTTTTCAGGTACTTATTTTATCGAATATCATTACGTTGGCGTAACTGTTTATCGTTTGTGATAAAGGTAGTTATTTTTTTAAGAAGCTTGAAATATTTTTTTCTGAACGCAACCAACTATTACTATACTTTTATATTTTTTTCATTATTTTAGTGTTTTGAAGTGTTATATTGAATAATTTTGCTGATATTTTATGTAATATAATACAGATAAAATTCTGAAACATACTGAATATGATATAATAGTGAATTGCGTGCATTTTGACATTCTGCCAAAATTCCCAGAGAAGGCATGACTTGAATAGCACCAAATCATGCTAACGACTGACTGAAAGACTAAGACTAAAGACGTGAACAATCAATATTATAACTCGACACTTGCACCAATAGCTCATATTATTGTAGCTCATTGCCATAAAAAGAAGAAGGAGAAGAATGTTCTTTATTTTATTGTTTGTTCGAGAACGTTCTTAACTTTTGATGTTCACAACGCCCCAAGGAGTAAACTTAGGTTGTCGAAATCAATCAAAAGTGCGACGCGTTACCTCACGTGCTAACAGCACTTATCAGCAAGAGAGAAATTGTCTATAATTTAAGTAGTACTAACATATCAGTATTGAGTCCTAGGGTGACTGGAAGTGAATAGTCCTACTAATATTATAAACGCGAAAGTTTGTATGTGAAGATGTGAGGATGTTTGTTGCTCTTTCACCCAAAAAACTACTGGATAGATTTTGATGAAACTTCATAATAATATAGCTTACATATCAAAACATCGGCTATAATTTATCTTGATATTCCCAGGGGAAGGGGAACTATGCGGGTAATGCCGCAGGGCATTGCTAGTCTTAGAATAAAAATAATTCATGCACATCAAACTCAACAACAGCGAGCACGAGACAAATTAAGCTATTCTTTCAATGCAGTGCTGTTGTAGTCCTGTCATATAGTAACATTCTACAACAGTCCAGAAATACATCGAGCCGAGGCTTTATTGTATTATAACTGAGTTATATAAACGAATAAATAAAATTGGAGTGTCTGTTTGTAATGTCAAAATAATAGACTTTTTTCATGCTCACACGGTTATTTGCACGACTCCTATGCCTAAAATACAGTTTTTTTTTTTTTGTGGGTGGGCTGCGGTCAGTGCGCCTCCGCACCACTCCGTCCAGGGCGACAGAGGGGCTTAAGCACGCAACTCCTGCAACCCACCCGAAAACCACCTCGCTTTCGTCATTGGGCCGACCACCGGAGCAGGTTTACTTGTCGTCAGTGGTCGGCCCGACGGAATACCCTCCTCCTATCGACCGACGTCCCCCCCTCGGGGAGGACGTCGGTCTTTCCTCACGCGGTTGGCCTCTCGGCGGATGACGGACTAATCCCCGGTCACGTCACCCGCGGCCTCGGCTAGGGCGGCATGAGGCGCAGATAGTTGCGCCTACGCCGCCCCAGTCGCCGGCGGCGGATCTCTTCATCAAGGTTGCGCTCCTCGCGAAGACGATCCGCCGCCTCCTTCTGCGAGATCACTGTCTCGCAGAAGGCTGCGACCGCGTCCCAATTCCCGACGCTGTCGACCATCGCCCTAGCGATGGCCGGCAGCGTCAGGTTGGCACCGATGATTGCGACGAGTTCACGGCGCTGCACTGCCTAAGCCGCGCAAGCCTCGAGCGTGTGGCGCGCCGTGTCCTCGTCGCAATCGCAGTGGTGGCAGGACGGTGTACTCTCCCTCCTTACGACCCTGTGCAGGTATTTGGCGAAGCTCCCATGCCCCGTCAACACCTGCACTAGTCGGAAGGAGAGCACCCCGTGCCGCCTTTCCAACCACTGCATCAGCACCGGCCGGAAGGCCTCCACGGTTCGCACCCCGAACCGAGGCCTCTCCAGCCGGACTGCCCAACGGGCAATGACGTCTCGGCGGGCGTCGACGCGCCAGGCGGTGAGCTGAATAGGCACGCTGCCTCCGTCGCCACCGTGAGGTATCCGCGGATGGCCCTGACCGCCATGACCCTCTGTGGTCGCCACAGAAGGGCCCTAAGTCGGACGGTCAAGGACCCCGCCCACACCGGTGCGCCGTACAGGACCATCGACCGGATGACCCCCGTGTACAGCCGTCGGCACGTAGCGCTCGGTCCGCCCACGTTCGGCATAAGCCACGATAGGGCGGACGCCGCGCCGACGAGCCGTGGAGCGAGCCTGCGAAAATGCTCCCGGAACCACCATTGCCCGTCGAGCACCAGGCCCAAGTACCTCATATGGGCCCGGATGCTGTTGTCAACCGATTGGACGATGATCGAGACGCCGATGGGAGGGCTCATAAGGCGCCCATGGAACAAGAGGGCCTCCGTCTTGTCCAGGGCGACCCTCAACGCCAGCGCCTCGATCCGCCTGACCACCTCGTCGGTGCCATAGGTCGCCAGGCTTACCGCCTCTTCTAGCGTCCCACCGCGGGCTGTGACGAGCATATCGTCGGCGTAACAAATCACGCCCAGCCCGGGCGGGAGGCTCCCCCGCAACACCCAGTCGTAGCCGATGTTCCAAAGGGTGGGTCCGAGGACCGACCCCTGTGGGACACCGCACGTCATGGGCGTTCGCACAACGTCCCCTGATCGGTTGGTACAGAGGACGCTGCGCCCTACCAAATAGTCTGCCACTAGCCGCCTCAGGTAAGCTGGCACTCCGTGATACCGGAGCGCCTCCCTGATGCAGCTGAATGGCAGACTATTGAATGCGTTGACGATATCTAGGGACACCGCCAACAGCACTCCCCCACCGGTGACGGCCTCAATCGCCACGGCCCTCAGGCGCAACAGAGCCGCGATCGTCGAACGACCCCTCCTAAACCAAAACTAGGCGTCCGACAGATCGGGCCTCGTGCCGACGAGGTGCCGCTCGATGCGGGCAGCTACCACCCTCTCCAGTAGCTTGCCCGTGTCATCGAGTAGCACGATAGGCCTGTAGGCCGAAGGCGACCCCGGAGACCGTCCCGAATTCGGCAGGAGCACCAGCCTTCCCTCCGCGGACGCTAAACACGCGTCAAACAGCTCCCTGAGGCGGGGGGTCCCCTGAGGTGGTCGAGGACCAGGCCCAACACGCGGTTAGGAACACCGTCGGGTCCGGGGGCGGTGGACTTTGCGCACTCGGGTTCCGTGATGGGCGGAACACTGTCGTCTTCGGCCTCCCGGTCAGTGTCTGGCGGAGCCATGACCGGGGGCGTGTGTTCCGCCCGCCGCGGGAACAGGTCCTCGACGACCCGGGTGAGAAGGCTGGGCTGGAGAGTCTCGGTGAGGGGAGGACCACGCGCGCGGAGCTTATTCAGCACCGCGCGATAGGGGCGTCCCCAGGGGTCACGGTCTAGACCGTCCAGCATCGCTTACCGACTGACGTCCTTGGCGGAGCGGACGGCCAGCCTGAAGGCCGACCGCGCATTGCGGTAGCCCTCATACAGCAAGGCCTCCCGCTCCGCATCGCGATGACGCCGCCAGCTGTGGGTGTAGGCCCTCCGGGCGCGAATGCATGCGGCCCGGAGATCCGCCAGCTCCCGGGACCACCAGTGGACCGCCCTCTTCGGGGGCGGACGCCGTACCCGGGGCATGGCCGCATCGCAGATCTGCGTCAACGCACTGCGGATGCGGCCAGCCTCGGCGTCCACCCCGTCCGACTGGTTGGCAGAGGACAGCCACGAGTAAACGATGGCTGTCTCCGCCAGCTGGTCCCGGTCTAAGCGACCCACAGCCCATCGCGGGAACGCAGGACGTCCATCCGCCCCGTGACGCCTGCTGGGCGTCGGGATTGCCGGGGAGACCTCCATCTGGATATGCCGGTGGTCCGACAAGGTCTCCACCTCCTCCACGACGCACCAGCTCCCCACGCGTGCGGCGACCTCGGGGCTAGCGAACGAAAGGTCCACTATCGACCCGCCCCGTTGTCGCACGCACGTATGCACCGAGCTCCTGTTCAGCAAACAGAGGTCAGCAAACGTCCTCGGTCGTTCGTCCGGGGAAACCCCCACGCCACGGACTTGGGGTTGAAGTCCCCCAAGACGAAAACCTGGCGCGATGCCATTCGCCGTAACGAGGCCTCCATGATGGTGAGGGAGGCCTCGAAATCGGTCACACTCCAGTTAGGGGAGAGATAGACTCCGAGGAGCGTAATCTCCCCCCAGTCCGCCGCGACGTATCCGACGCCCCTGTCCCTAAGTCCCTAAGGGTCAGAGACGACGAAGGCCACGACGTGGAGGCGACGATTGCCACGGTGCCATCGGTGCTACCCAACCAGTTAGGCCGGTCGGGCACCACGTACGGCTCCGCGGCTACGGCTACTCCTATCAACCACTCCGCCATGGCTTGCAAGAATACGTCCTGCGCACCGGCGGTGTGGTTGAGGTTGGCCTGGAGGAGACGAATGGATACGGGGTCCATTAACGGTCCGTATCCATCGTCACCTCCTCCGCGCTGACGGGCGATCGGGCCGCACTCGGAGCGGGGACTGGCCCGGTCGATGGGCCGTCCCGCCCCTTCGGGGCCGATGCCGGGGGTCTGCAGTCCCCAGAGCCCATGCGGTGTTTAGCAGGCCTATTGCCTGCCGCACACGCGGGGCAGTGGGGCACCGCAGAGCATGATGCCGCCTGGTGTCCGGTCTGACCGCAACGGAAACATAGCCCGCTGCAGTCAAAGCAGTTTTTGCATGTCGGTCGGGTATGCCCGACCGCCAAGCATTTGTAACACCTCGCAGGCCGGGGCTCTAGCACGGTTACCCGCGCCGAGCTCCAGCCCACGAGGAGCCTTCCTGAGTCGGTCAATTGCTTGACCGACTCCACCGAACACTGCACCCAGGCAGCACCGACGCCGCCCGGACCAGTGCGGATGGTGCCAATCCGGACGGTGTCCGAGGCACATCCGGTACGCGCCTTAATGGCCTCCCGGACGTCCTCCACCGTCACGGAATCGTCCAAGCCCGTCAGGCGCATCTCTGCGCACTTGACAGGCCTGGCGATTCGGACACCATCCTCCGGCCCGAACAGCCCCATCAACATCGTGGCCAAACTATCGGACGTCTTCGCAAAATACAGTTTAAAAAATTTTTATCTGTCTGTCTGTTTGTTCCGGGTAATCTGCAAAACGGCTTGACCGATTTCAAAAATTCTTTCACCAATGGAAAGCTATAATATCAGGGCGTAAACTAGGCTATATTTTATCCCGGTATTCCCACGGGAACGGGAACTACGCGGGTAAAACGACTAAAACCGAAGCAAAGCGAGGGCGGGTTGCTAGTATTTAATAAAGATAAAAATATTGTATTCATTTTAATTAATAATAATTCATAATTATTATTATTATTTTAATTATAAGCAAATTTCAGTTAATAACTTGTATGATGACGATGTAATGATGTAACGATGACTGTTCACCGCCGCATTTCTTGCCCGTAGATGTCGTACAAGTCGAACAAGGGATATAATATACAAACAAAATCTATTGATGAGAAGAAAACTCGAAATAAAATCTATACCAACCCGGTGTTCCCCTGTTAAGAACCAGCGCGATATAGTAGGTCAATTTATTTTCCATTGTAGAGGAGGCTTAACTACCTAGTAGAACGCCGCAAATGCTTTGGAAGGGCCCGTAGGAAATATAATATAATTTTAAAAAATATAAAATGAGAATGGTCTTGATGAATCTCTACCCGTACTGATGACTGCCAAGTTTCGCTACTGGACTGCGGTTGAAAAATCTAAAGATGACTTACTACATAGGATTGCAAAAATTGGAAAATGAAGGCCTGTAGTCTACATTATATCATGAATTAAAGCGAATCGTTTATTCGACCTACTAAGTTATGCTTTGGTCATTTAATTTGGTACGAAGGTGTCCGCTCTAATTTCAATTTTAATATGACTTAACTAATGCACTCACCTGGTTGTAACATTACAGGTCTAGATAACACAGTTCCAGCTCTGTTAGATGCGCGACATCGAAGCGTAGCTCCTCCAGAACTAGCCGCATCCATTAGAGATCGCCTCGCACCGACAATCAATCTACCATCGGCTAGCACATGCCTAGAATAGAAAATATACAATAAAAAAGTGATTAAAGAAATCAGACCTTAAAAAATATTTGTCCCATTAATATTCCTAACTTGTTTCTTAATACCGCAATAGTAATAAACAGTTTCTAGGTCTCACCAAAATTAATGTTTATAATTATAAATAATAAAAGGAAACTTCTGCCAATTGAATTCGAAAATTTATTGCTCACGTTTTTTATCTGTAATTCAATATTTTAAAGGCTACCGCATAACAAAATATGGCGATGCTAATTTGATTCATAGTCTTAGATTTTAATGCTTTATGCGTTTGCATTTTTAATGTTTTATCACGGTATTTATATTGGTGTTATGTTAAGGAAGTTATTCTATTTTCCAAATGATAACAGCTGGTTTTTACTTAAAATATAAATTCTCTATACTTATATGCTATTTCTCAAATGTTATTTTGTTATTATGAAATTTCACTCATTACATTAAGTTAAAGATTGATTCACCCTTTCAAAAATTATTTCCATCTCAAGTGAGACAAAATAAAGACAATATATTAAAATAATGGTTTTATTTAAAAATATGAGGTGACTTTCTTGCGTCTCACTTTTAAATATATGATTACTACCAACCCACCCGCTCGCACCGATTTCGGTCGCCTTACCCGTGTAGTTTCCGTTCCCGTGGGAATATCGGGATAAAATATAACCTATGTTACTTCCTGACATAATAGCTTTCCAGAAGAAAATAAAACAAAGATCTTCTTTCCAGAAGAAAGAATTTTTGAAATCGGTTCGGTGGTTTAAGCGTGATAGCGTAACAAATAAACTTACTTTCATTTTTATAATATTAGTAAGGATATCAAAAGGAATAACAGTACTGCTACATAAAGTTACTCTTGCACGTTTAAAATATATCAATTCTTGTACCTTTACATTAACATCAAACTCACATTTAAAGGTCACCTAAATTAGACCGACTCTCAGAATAATCATTTGTAGATCACTAAAGATTTGTCTTTTGTGAGACTCGAAACCGCAACATTTATGATGGCAGGTCGGTTCTTAGACCGCAACGTCATCTGTGCAATGAAACTCTATGCATTTAAATTTAACAGTGAAAAGAAAAACATAACAAAGTCTTCCATTCATGCCATTTAGCAAATCAAAACAGCGAATTGGTCTTATAATCGTATATCCACTAACCCATTTTTTAACACAGCAGCTAAAACACGTTTTAAACATTAATTAAAAATGTAAAAAGTTCTAGCTAATAGGTAGGGGAAAAGGGGGTAATGGGAGTCACTTAAGCCAGAAATCATATAAAACCTTAATTAAACATAATATATTTATTGGAACTGCCAATACATTAAATTTACTTAATTAGCTAAGATATGAGATCCAATCACCAATCCAATCACTTTGGTAATCATATTTGGTAATTATAATACTTTAAAAAAAAACAGATACGACTCTCATTGCCCTGACGTGAGGGTAATGGTAATCACCCTGTGGGCAATGGGAGTCAAAGAAAATTTAACATAAGTGGCAAACATACTCTCTGCCGAATCCCATCCAGAACATAATGCGTGAGCCCATAACCCACGTGCAGTACAACCTGTACCACATTTTATTATTCCTGCCGAAGTCGGAGCATACTAAACACCTATTTTCGGCATCTTCTTTATCATTAACTTCATCATCCTGTCATAAGTCTTTCGTACTACAATCTATCAGATTGTAGTACGAAGGAGGAGGAGGAAAGGAGAAGGAAAACTTCATATCAATGAAGGTTTCCTTTGATTCTTAAGTACTACTTATCTTTTTGCCTTGACTTTGACCTTTGGACTTCTTTTCTGTTCGTCTGCTTTTTTAATTTCTTGTTTTCTTTTCCTATTAGGTTCTCTTTTATAGGCGTCGACGTTAAAACTGTGCCATGTTGCTTGTCTCTCTCCCCTTTCTTACTTTGATAGCTGGTGTTTTTTTAGACAACTTGATAAAATTATCCAATATAGCTGGTATCTTTGACATTCTGGGGGTGGTGTTATCATAATTTGTTCAGGAATTAGTGGGGCTTCTTGGTTGGGTATGATAGGAATAGGTGAGTCAATTTCGTTTGAAGAGCTCGGAACAGGTAAGTGAAGTGAGTAATAACTAATGATTTCTGCTGTTTTTTATATTTTATTTTTTATTTACAATGAGTAATATCTTTTGATGTTCTGGTTCTGCTGGCTTACAAACTGTGCTAGTAGCTGGAAGAGGCTCATCGTAATCTTGAACTGTAATGGTCTCCGATAGGATAAATTCTGCTGCCATAAAATCTTCCTCCGGGATTACTCCGGGGTTCAGTGGCAAAACACCCGTTGCGGTAGCAGCTTTTCTTATAGAATAACCTTCAGCTATTAGCTTTACAGCTTTTTCCAGGCTATCAGGAGTCCAGGAAGATTTTTGAATAGTTCTGACTCGCACTTTCGGCACCTAAAAAAATAAAAAAACAAAAAATTTTACACACAACCTACTTCTGGGTAATGGGAGTCAGGTGACTCCCATTACCCGCAACTACATTAATGTAATAAAAATTGAAAATAATAAAACCTATGAATTACTGACGCAAACTAGATTATACATCACTATTTTGAATGTCTGGCTAAAATATATACTAATATTTTGTTTGGGTAATGTAAAAATATCGACACTTACCTTTTATTTTATGACAACGAAAAATAACATCTGTGGAGCGCGAATTCAACAAACATCCATATCATCACAGCGCAGCCGGCGACTGGCATGCGCCGTTGAATACAGTGCCATGGGGTAGGGGGTGAGAGGGTCATGCCATTTATGCGATGCTCGTGTGTTTGGTTGCCTAGATATGTGGATGGCTCCCATTGCCCGCTGACTCCTATTACTCTGTTCTCCCCTACACCAAGTTAAAAATAGTATCATAAGGAGTATTAGAAATAGTTACAGAGCAATTTTTAATATAGAATAGAAAGACATGGAATGTCAATAACAGGTATTGGAGATACACGATATTTCTGTGACAGTCTCGATGTATAAGAAAGTAATTTCACGTAGTGATGGAGTAAGAATACAATTCACCACCGATTCCTTTGTAACAGATGTTTATGATAATGATTTCTGATGTTTACGCGAGTATTACATACACATTGTAAATAAAACTATTTTACGGATTTTATCGCGTTTGTATTTGATTTATGATTGCCCGAAGATTCGAAAACTTTACAGCATTCATGATCACAGACAGAGCTTACTCTGTCTAACGTCCAAACAAGTCATCGTTATTATAGATATTTATAATTTTCTACCCGCTACAGAATTTAGTTTAAATGAGAAATGGAAATTAATTTTAAGCTGATGTTATATAAAATTATTCATATCCACTTTAAGACTGTCGTCCTCAAGCGTGCGAACTTTTGATAGACGACACATTGACATTTTCTACTCACACGGACGCATCGCTCAGTATTAGTACACACACCCTGAAAACAAATAAATCTAATTTCGATGCTTGCACTAGTATGTATTTATTATTCACAGTGTCACAAAAATAATGCAATAATTTAGGCATTAGCATATCGCATCATGACGTCTACAGTGCCGTAGTGAGAGTAGCCGGTGGCAAAGGGTAGGGTCAGTGTACGCTTTCTAAGTATTATATTTACTACTTATTTTTTATGGAGAAATCACAGTACCATTATAAATCCGAATGTTTGCCGATAAATGCTAAAATGATTAGACCATGGTAACATGGAGAAAAAACACAAAATAAAACTGTCATCTGATCCGTATGTCGTATTTTTGCTCAATCTTATTCCTAGGCAGGCTTGGCTGTTGTCTTATAGATCATAATGATGTACAATTTCGTTTTACTGTTAGTTTTAACTTTCATTCATAAAATCTTAATGAATTAAAAGTAGTCTAGATATTATATAATTTGTTTACTGAGATAATTTAAAAAGTATTATAATTTTATGTAATATACGAATTTACCGTCACGGGTTTTTAATGGCTTTACCATTAAAAACCCGTGTCTTCCGTGAGGTGACGGAGTAAAAATATAATCTACTCTCCTTCTTGCTTCTCTTGAATATTGTAAAACAATATTAAGGGATATATTATTATACCACACTGACCAGTATAAGTAGGTTATGTTCTCTAGCATTGTTGAAGAGGCCCGAGCTCAATAATAGAGCGTATATGCTCCGAGTAAAAAAGGTAAAACACAAGGAGAATTCAAAAGTTATTTACTATAGATATATAGGATGATCTTATTTGTATATTTGTACACGAATATGTAAAAGATCAGTTAAGCGTATATGTAAATAAAATATACGCAAAAAAAAGAAAATTTTAAATAAAATCAATAAAAGTATAAACCTTGCCCTACAGAAATATATTTTTTAAGAAACATATTTGTAATAACATGGTGACCTAAATATTTATGCACACGTTTTCACAACGCAACGGTAGAAAACTAAAAGAAATAATTTCCTCTTATCGCACTATCGTTTTGAGAAGTTGTCGAAAAAATACCTGCGATATTTCAATCGTTGCCTATATTGTGGCAATAAACACTCTCTATACCGGAATGTGCGTGCTGTCACGGAAATCTAATTTTCTACTCCAGTGTTTTGGTATATTGGCAGTCTAGTTCAAAGAGGAAGTTATTAACTACAGTAATTGTGCAGAATAAAGCTCTAAAATGTTCTTGAAGCTTTTGCTTTATTATGTTTGTTTACGCGATAGAGTTTAGTCCTAATTATATGTTAAATTTTCACATCTGGAAAAAATTTAAGTACGCAACACATGTTATATTTTGCAGCACCAGATATCATAATAAAAGACCTCTTCCTGCGAACCAAGGCGAAGTGGTTGATCTGTGTAGTCGCAGTCGTGGAGCCATACTGCGTGCCCGAATGACCTAATTGATTCCGTAGCAACGATGGCTCTGTGGCAAAGGTCTTACTCGTCTTTGTCACTTAGGGACAGGAGCGTTGGGTATCTCGCGACAAACTTGGGTTGAGAAGTGCATTACGGCGTCTACGTCTCCCCTAACACTGTGGCCGATTTCAGGATCTACCTCACCATCTTGGAGGCCTCGATACAATGACTGGCACCGCGCTAAGTCTACGTACTGAGAGACTTTAACGACAAGTCTATGACGGAGGGAGGTACCCCAATATGAACAATCGCGGGTCGAGAATTGGGCAGCGGCACTGGGCCTCTGTTTGCCAAACAGGGGCAGTGCATACGTGCGTTCGGTGGGTTAATAGTGCACTTATCGTTCGATGGCCCCAATATCACAGCACGTCTGAGGAGCTGATGCGTCCAAGACTAAGTCTATTGCAATTTAGGTATATTAGGATAGGGGTTTGCCGGACCCTCCAGCAGCCCAGCAAGGTTCGCACGAAAGACGACGGAGCGCCCGCGTTGCCGCCTTGGCCTGTGGGTAGATTCTCATACCTCGTGTACAGTAATTGCCCCATCGCAGAGGTAGTACGCTAGTAGACCCGAGAGTTGACAGATCGCTGGGTCGCGTGTATATGTACCCAGAGATTCTTCACCTACAATTGATGACATTACTGTGAGGCTGAGCGGAAGGGCCAGCTGTACGGGACTTACCACTGTTCGCGGTCTGGCGGAGTAATTAAGAGACGAGACCGACCACCCCGCTGGTGCCTGGGATGGTTTAAGAATGAAATGTCATTTGATGCCAACCTAGACAAAGCCGTGGGTGACTGGAACGCGAAATAGTTAATCGGCATCGGAGAAATACAGTACCTGAAAGGGTAACTCACCAGACCAGCCCGGCCATGGCCGGCGATAGGTTATGGCGTCGCGCGTCGCTCTTTCGTCGCATCAGATGGAACGAATGACGTGTGTCCAGACTATAGCACGCCCAAAAAAAGGTAGAAGAAAAAAAAGTCTATTTAAGCAGATAACCCATTAATTAGGCGTGTGCTAGTTTGTAGAAAACCTTAAAATATAATAAGAAAATCACAAGGAAATTTCATTGTGTAGCGAATTTCTTGGCGTAAAACCCAATAACACTTTTCGCCGGACACCTACTTATAAGGTTAGGTTCGTAATCTTATAGAATATCAATAACATTATATATGTATTAACAAAGCGATCGTGTCATTGTATATGATTTGAAAATTAAAGTTACTCACGTTTCAGAACTATCTACATGGTATATATCTTTATATCAAGCCGTCTGCCTGCATAAACCTTAAAGTAAGTTCGCAGGTGTCCAAAGTTTCTAACTCGACGGAAGCAAACAACGCCTTGTTACTACTTACTGCTGACACGAGTTCGGGTGTGATATGGAACCGAAACTGTGGTTATTTTGTTGAACAACGTGAATCTTATAAAATAAATTTAATACGTTAACGCGTTTTAATTTGATTTTATTATCTACCTATTGAGGATACTTTATAACATTCATGGTCGTAGAAGGGCCATAGTATTATTGTCCTATGCCATCGTTATTACAAAGATTTTTGACGGCGGAATTATTTCTGATAATATGTAGCTTTTTCTTTCATATCAACTTTTATGATATACCTGATAGACGTTTACGCGAGTTATACACATTTGATATAAGATATTTTTGCGATTTTTATAGCGCTGGTATTTGATTTTTGACCCATATTTCGAACACTTTTCAACGGTTATGTTCATGAGAGTAATGAAGAGGACTGAGCCCTTCCTTAAAATATTTTTATTTCATATTAAGTTTTATGCTTACAAATGAACAAATTGTCACAACATAATCTCCATCTTCTCAGCCTACTTCCCAATGTTAGGCCAGAGCCTTTTCTTTAAAAGATAAATATATAAATCTACCATAACTTATTTAAAGCGTTTTATTAACTTTCTTCTCTTATAGTAATTTTATCTGTTCATGACCTTATCATTATCCTATCATACTATAATTATTTCTCTTAGAATAATAACATATAGAAGGTAAGTTCAAGCACAAAAAGTGAGGCATTTCAATTGGAGCCTAATGGAGCTTACACCGGAACCGTCCCGTAATGTACAAGTCATTGTACTGCACGAACGTATGCAACTCTTAATAAATAAATAAGTAATTATGACGGTTTGTGCATTCAAATGGTGTCACAAAACATTTGAAAAACATAAAAAGGTTTTTAAAATTACTTTTAAAAGTATTTCGACGATTTATGTTAATAAAAACAAAATTTGATTTCATAATTTGTATAGTGGTTTGCGTGTGTTCGTGTGTAATCGTCTGCGCGCCATTAGTATTTTTAGATTCAAATTTTGAAAGTTCCAAGTACTGACACTATCGTTCTATACGTTATTATTCTAAGTTATTTCTATAAATCTAAAAAAAATACTTGGGCAAACATAAGTGCTAGTGTTCCAGCGGAGGGAGGAGATGTTCCAGGTGGAGAGAAATTAACCTATTATACAGCGCTGCTCCGAAGTCCTGGCATAGGGCATAGGGTTTAATATCAGCGTCAGGAACTGGGACGCGGTCGCAGCCTTCTGCGAGGCAGTAGTAGCGCGGAAGGAGGCGGCGGATCGCCTGCGCGAGGAGCGCAGCCTCGATGAGGCGATCCGCCGGCGACTGGGGTGGCGTAGGCCCGAATACCTGCGTCTCAAGCCGCCCTAGCCGAGGCCGCGGGTGACGTGACCGGGGAATTAGTCCATCACCCACCGAGAGGCCGACCGCGTGAGGAAAGACCGACGTCCTCCCCGAGGGGGGGACATCAGTCGATGGGAGGGTACCCCAAATAGAGGGTATTCCGTCGGGCCGACCACTGACGTTAAGTCACCCTGCTTCGGTGGTCGGCCCAACGACGAAGACAACATGCATCGCGGGTGGGTTGCGGGTGTGCGTGCTTACGCCCCTCTGTCGCCCCGGACGGAATGATGCGAGGAGTGCGCCGACCGCGACTCACCCCAAAAAAAAAATAGGGTTTAATATCCAGTTTTCCATCTCTTGCATAGATGTTATCTGCCTATATTACCTCTCAATCTCCTTTTACAATATCCACGGGCAGAAAGGCCGTGATATGAGCCGAGATAATGATACAACTAGAAAATGTATGTTTCTGCGTATTTCTGTTCAAATAAGCGTTTAAAATATAAAATCTCCTAAAAAGTTATTATTATTTGAATAGTTTAATAAGTTCTTATATTAATATAATCCGTCTTACTTAGTTGGGTTTAATTACTTAGCTGGGTTTTACGGAAAATCTCTTTCTGCCGAGTTCCTTCGTGTTAAAGCGTTTAAAATGAAAGCTCCTGCTCTTAGATCAATTGTATGGAGTCAACGATACACCTATGTACGCAATATGTAGATTAGAATTTTTGCAATGGAAATCATGATGGAAGACTTCCATCTTACATATTGCAATAATTTTATGCTTGGCTGCCTGCCTGATATCAAGTCTCCTTGGGAATGAGATTGTTGAATAGATAGATCAGATGGAGTTGGCCCATATGGAAGATATTAGACATCTATTACGGCCCTCACAAGCAATAATAGGATTGGTATTATTTGTAACCGTCATTACAAAAGACGCAAAAATTTAAAAAATATACTGTGATTATATTTTTAATGAACCTCATTATCCCCACTATTGGGCTCGGGCCTCCTTCACAATGGGAGGGAGTTTGATCTACTATACCATGCTGGTCAGACATGTCGGTATAGAGTTTTATTTCGAGTATGCCTTCTCTTAAACAGATGATGTGTGCATATTATATCCCATGGTCGTCTTTTACGAAATCCACGGGCAAGATAGGAAGTGGTGAATTGAATTCTTACTCCGTCACTACACGGAAATTAATGATGAATTTTAATGACCCTGCAGTAAGGCAGTAAGCACTGTATTGCGGGAGACTTTACAAATATCTAATTAACGGACACAAATTACATCCAGACTAAGAACAAAAATTTGTGGATCACACAGTGTTATTCCTGCGTGGGTTTCGAACCCACGATACTGGCACTTTAGGTCGGTATCTTAACCACTACGCCATCTGTGCAGTCTGTCAGTCAATTATTATTAGATATTAAGTTCAATATGACCTTTGTGTTTTCCGAAACAAAATCTAATATCCCTGCAGTTATCAAGGGACCAAATATAATCACGGCGATAATGGAACGTCGAATCACGTTAAACGTGATTGCCTTGTCTACTCACTATCACTTTGGTAACAATAGATTCCATTAAGGTTCAAACAATCGAGATTATTTCGATTATATTAATAACCTTGCTGGTCCAGTAGCTAGGCATGCTATTGCGATAATGAGGTTCTAGATTCAAATTCACATGGGCAAAAAAGTGATTCGGGGACTTACTTAAGGAATTATGAAGAAGAACAGTTCGAAGTTTGAGACTGTGTTTGGTTTGGGCTATTAGGAAGGCCGCCTATTGCGTGAGAGTAATACCTCTTTGCAGCAACGACGCCTTAATTTTAGATAATACCTAAGACATATAATATCAATGATTGATTAATATTCAAAAGTAGTGTAACTTTGATATTTAATTTATCTTACCTGCTAAGTTCACCCTTGCAATATATGAAACTATCTCTGCCTAACATTCCATGCACTTCCTGTGTATAATCTCGTCCCTTCCTTAGAAGTTCTACTTTACTAGTGAGACAGATAAATATTTTCTTGCTCCTGAGCCTGCCTAATCTTAACCACGGGGTAAGAAATCACTACGTAACTAGTTCAATAAACTTCTTGTTTTTCTGCCGCAACAATAATGTACCACCCGCGTTACGGTACTTACTTAACTTATTCTAAGTATCAATAAATTAAAAAATCAAATAATGCTTCTAAAAATTTGCAACATATTTATATAACTTTTTGGCAATACCGTGTAAAAGGTCCGATTGAATGTAAACTACATAAGTTGTCACTCAAAAACACAAAAAAGCACATTAGTCCCAAAAAGTCACATTTGGGGTTGCGTTTTTTAGAGGACGCAATTTTATTTTTTTAATGTGTAGAAGGGGTCAGTGTAAAATTAAAACCAAGTTTGTGGGATCGCCACCCTTGAAAATAGGGGCCATCCCACGGCCGCCATCTTGAAAATAGGGGTTGAAATGGTTTTTACGATATATCTCTTAAACTATTTATCTGGTAAAAAAAAAGTTAACATTTTTTGTGGCAAATTAAATTCTCTACAACTTTAGTGTTGTAACTTTTTGTCGTAGAACTATAAATAAAAAAGTTATTAGCGAAAATGTTCAGAAATTCGAGAAATAAATTTATATTTTTCGATGCATCTTTTTTTTTATCATTTTACGAGAAAATGATATCAGACCATTTTTGTAGATCGTTTTTTAAGGAACAACTTTTATAAGCAACATTTTTTCATTAAGTCAATAGCTAACTAAGGTTTTACAGCGCTCCGAAGTGAGTACTATTTTTCAGTACTCTTAACTATACATATATTATACGTGTGTAGGTTTTTGCAATATTATTAATAATTAATTATTGACTCTTTTCCCCACCACCCACGAGGTAGAGTCTGGAGGCGCGTTTTTTTTACGTGGTATCCCCAATAGGCATAATCCACGGTGATTTTCTAAATTTGAACTACTCCGTCCTCAGTCTTTTCGATGGACCAGGCTGCGGCTCAGCATCTGATCGGCTTTTTGAATTAAATATCAGTGGGAGAACTGGAGAAGGAAGGGGTATTAATGTCGGCGGTTCATCATAAAAGTCATTTTCATTTATTAATTCTGAGAGCCCCATTACGTTGCTGCAAGTCTCTCCAAAACAATGGAAACACACTGCAGAACAATTTGCCACATTTTTCCAGTCCCAGTCTTCAGGATCATTATTATAACCAAGCCACGACTGGACCTGATAGACTCGGAAAGTATGAACTCCAGACTCTACCTCGTGGGTGGTGGGGAAAAGAGTCAATAATTAATTATTAATAATATTGCAAAATTAATAATTAAAAAAATTATAATAACAAAATAAAAATACAATAATTGATGACATATTATTAGTACCTACACACGTGCGTGCCATGCCGCCCTAGCCGCGGCCGCGGGTGATGTGACCGGGGATTAGTCCGTCACCCGCCGAGAGGCCGACCGCGTGAGGAAAGACCGACGTCCTCCCCAAGGGGGGGACGTCGGTCGATGGGAGGGTGCCCCGGGTAGGGGGTATTCCGTCGGGCCGACCACTGATGACAAGTAACCCTGCTACAGTGGTTGGCCCAACGACGAAGGCAACGTGGTGTTCGGGTGGGTTGCGGGTGTTGCGTGTTAAGCCCCTCTGTCGCCCCGGACGGAGTGGTGCGGAGGCGCGCCGACCGCAGCCCACCCCAAAAAAAATTAAAAAAAAAGTACCTACACACGTATACTATATGTATAGTTAAGCGTACTGAAAAATAGTACTCACTTCGGAGCGCTGTAAAACCTTAGCTATCGACTTAACAAAAAAATTTTACTTATGAAAGTTGTTTCTCAAAAAACGATCTACAAAAATTTGCAAATTCATTTTTTCGTAAATGATAAAAAAAATTATATGGAAAATATAATTTTTTTCTCGAATTTCTGAACATTTTCGCTTATAACTTTTTTATTTATAGTTCTACGACAAAAAGTTACTGAACCAAAGTTGTAGATAATTTAATTTGCAACAAAAAATGTTAACAATTTCTTTTATCAGATAAATAATTTAAGAGATATATAGTAAAAACCCTTTCAACCCTTATTTTCAAGATGGCGGCCGTGGGACAAGGGTGGCGATCCCACAAACTTGGTTTTAGCTTTATACTGACCCCCCCTACACTTCAAAAAAATTAAATTGCGTCCTCTAAAAAACGCAAGGTAAGGCCAAAAAAATGTAACATTTCAATGGACTACATTAGGATCGATCTAACCGCTTTGTAGAATAATTTCTTATATTTACGCAAGTATTGAACATTTAAATTAAATATTTTTTTTTTATGGAGTTTAACACATCTGTATTTATTTATCTTCTTTTTTTAAAGTTCATCATTTCAAAGTTTCAAACAATTTTCAGCGTTCATGATAACGTGAGGACAGTCCTTCTTTTAAACGTTTAGGAAAATTTTATCCACACGATTTTTTTTTTTTTTTGGGTGGGTCGCGGTCGGCGCGCCTCCGCACCACTCCGTCCGGGGCGACAGAGGGGCTTAAGCACGCAACTCCCGCAACCCACCCGAAAACCACCTCGCCTTCGTCATTGGGCCGACCACCGGAGCAGGTTTACTTGTCGTCAGTGGTCGGCCCGACGGAATACCCCCTACGCGGGGTACCCTCCCATCGACCGACGTCCCCCCCTCGGGGAGGACGTCCCCCCCTCGGGGAGGACGTCGGTCTTTCCTCACGCGGTCGGCCTCTCGGCGGGTGACGGACTAATCCCCGGTCACGTCACCCGCGGCCTCGGCTAGGGCGGCATGAGGCGCAGATAGTTGCGCCTGCGCCGCCCCAGTCGCCGGCGGCGGATCTCCTCATCGAGGCTGCGCTCCACGCGCAGACGATCCGCCGCCTCCTTCTGCGAGATCACTGTCTCGCAGAAGGCTGCGACCGCGTCCCAGTTCCCGACGCTGTTGACCATCGCCCTAGCGATGGCCGGCAGCGTCAGGTCGGCACCGATGATTGCGACGAGTTCACGGCGCTGCACTGCCCAAGCCGCGCAGGCCTCGAGCGTGTGGCGCGCCGTGTCCTCGTCGCAATCGCAGTGGTGGCAGGACGGTGTACTCTCCCTCCTTACGACCCTGTGCAGGTATTTGGCGCAGCTCCCGTGCCCCGTCAACACCTGCACTAGTCGGAAGGAGAGCACCCCGTGCCGCCTTTCCAACCACTGCATCAGCACCGGCCGGAAGGCCTCCACGGTTCGCACCCCGAACCGAGGCCTCTCCAGCCTATCCACACGATAAGGAAGTGTACGAGAAGTTCATATACAAACACATTTATGGAACATTTATATGTTTTATACATACTAACTATTCTCTGTAAATATGCTATCAACAATCACCATTGTTGCCAATATTTTCTAATCCAAACAAACAGACTCCTCAGTTAAAGCAACAAATGCTTTGAATATTCGGCAAATAAACAGATATAACGAGAACACTTATGACAATTTGTTGATATTATGTTTAACGTATTTTACTTTTTTTTTTTTAATGATCTATGGCAGGCTATAGTGTGAATACGCCCCACACAATCAGTTCGGGGCGCTGCAAGGGCCCTATAACCTTTGGTATCTTCTTCCCGACGCTATTGAAATGACTAAGGGTACCAATCCCTTGACTTAGATAGTCAGCCCTTTTGGGTACTGTCCCCGTTGACGCCTAGGTACCAATAGTGATGCTGGGGTACATCGCCCTCCCGCGATCGATCTTTCTGTTTAGGAGCGCTTCCAAGTTCCTAAAAAAGTGCTTCTGCGGAATCATTTTTTTTTAAAGGTTAAAACCCTTCACTAAGAAAATTGTCCTTTTATTGTTGAGCATTGCTGTTCTAAACAATTTGTGGACTGCATAAAGTATTGTCTTGTTTGAGAAACGAACCCATGATGTTGGTCGTATCGATATCATAACATCTACGCCGTCTGTGCAATCATATTCTTATGGATAAGTGATGGTTATTCATTATTTATAGTATATTTGTTATTCTCATGGTAGATTATTATGGCAGCGGGCCGTGTGCGGGAGGAACGACTCCACTCGGACACGGAACGACTCCCCCGGCGACTGGGGTGGTGCAGCCGCGAGTACCTGCGCCTAATGCCGCCCTAGCAGAGACTGCGGCTGACTGGACCGGAGAGTCAGTCTGGCACCCGCGGAAAGGTTAGCCTCGCGAGGGCGATCGGTACTCTTCAAGTGGTATTCCGTCGGGTCGACCACTGAAGTCAAGGAACTCTGCACCGGTGGTCGGCCCAACAACGAAGGTGACGTGCTATATACCCATATAGAGTTACGGGGTCGCGCCCTGCACCTATGTCGCCCCGGACGAAGCCGGGCGGCGGGTCCGCAGACCGTAGCACACGCCAAAAAAAATGTTAGATTATAATTATTGTTCTTACAGCATATTTATGTCATATATAGTATTGATTATTTCTATGGCTGATAGTATTCATGGCCGCTATCATGCATAACTGACACAGCTACAAGTATAATACATATTTTATGAAAATATAACTACACATATAAAATGTACAGATAACATGACAGCGAAATAATTGTACACGAGAATACATTTTGATGTAAATTTCTTGCACGATATTCTTTCAATATAGCTCACGTGAGAATTACTCCCACAATTTATTCTGAGAATCAGCTATCGTTTGAAAAATAAAGATAGCGGGCGAACGTGTCTTGAACATTTATCGCCGTCCTCTTGCTACGAAAGCCAAGTGACTCCATAACCGTTTATTTCATACTCACTTTACCGTGACATGGCTGTAATATGTTAGAATTAAGAGTCGCTCGCATATCACGAACGAGCTTTTCGTTACTTTAGTTAGACTATTATTAGTTTTTAACCTATAATTACAGCATATCTTAATCTTTATTGTAATCAATGAATTGAAAAATAATGAGTATTTTGTGTAGATTTATTTCATCATCATTTCCCACTACTAGCCTTACAATAGAAGAAGATTTAATCTATTATACATTGTTGGTCAGACAGGTTGGTATAGGGTTTGGATGGATGTCTTAAAAGACGACTAAGGGATATAATACGCATAAAACATCTATGCAAGAGAAAGAAAACTCGAAATGAAACCCTGTACCAAACTATCTGATCAGCATGGCATAGTAAGGTCATTTCCCTCCTATTGTGGAGGAGACTCGAGCCCAACAGTGGGACATATATGAGCTGAAATAATGATGATGACGATGAAAAACTTTTACAATTCGTCATATTTCTAGAGCTTACCCTTTCTAAAACTTGCCATATAAAAAATTACATTTGAGATTATTCTATTTTGATAAACATTAATTTCGCACTAATTCTAAAAGTTAATTCCAATTGTAATATAATTACTTGCTGTATTCGTTTCAAATAAAGTATCTTAATATATATAAAAGCTCATAAAATGTTACATAAACTGTAGGGTAACGCATAAAGAAGTTTTATTGACAAAAGTTGAACACGACTTTACAATACGTTTTAAATTAGTAGCCCACTGAGCGAAAACCAACGTTTTATTCAATGACTCGTCGCCACTTTTGTTCAGCTTCTTAAATATATGAATTTTACTCTCGACTGCGATGTAAATATATAATAATATTTTCTTATTTTTATGTTTATTCGGTATGTAATAATTATAAAAGATGCAAGAAATATAAACAATTAAAAAAATGTTATCCGTGTGGTGACGGAGTAAGAATACAATTCACCACCCCCTATCTTACACGTGGGTGATCGTACGAGACGACTAAGGGATATAAAATGCATATAACATCTATGCGAGAGAAGGCAAACTCGAAATAAAAGCCTATACCAACACGTGTGACCAGCGTGGTATAGTAGGTCAATTACCCTTCCATTATAGAGGAGGGCCGAGCCCAACAGTGGGACGTATATGGGCTGAGATGATGAAAAAAATGTTTGTTTCAAATCCTTACTAATATTATAAATGCAAAAGTAAGTTTGTTTGTAATGCTTTCACGCTTAAACTACTAAACCGATTTCGAAAATTCCTTCTGCAATGGAAAGCTAGCTATAATATCAGGGAGTAACATAGGCTATATTTTATTCCGATATTCCAAAGGGAATGACAACTACGCGGGCAAGGTGACTGAAACCGAAGCAAAGCGAGGCGGGTTGCTAGTATTGAATATTTTCTAAAGCATATTGTATTTTGCGTAACGAAGAAAAAATACAATTCACCACTCTCTAACTTGTCTGTGGATTTCGTAAAAAACGGCTTAAGGATGATATCTGATGTTTACGCGAGCACTACACATTGTAAATAAAACTACTTTTATTATATTGCGGATTATATCGCGTTTGTATTTGATTTATGATTGCCCGACGTTTCGAACCCTTTGCAGCATTCATGGTCACGGGCGGACTAAGGTGTCTCACGTCCAACAAGTAATCGTTATTACAGACATTTATAACTATCTACCCGATACAGAAAATTAGTTATAAAATTATTAAATTTTGACCCACATTTTAGTACAAATTTATTGCCAGTGTAAGAAGAAAATGATTCTATATGAAAAAATTATATTGTTTATGGTTAGTAATTATTAATTATTAAATTGTAGCAATTATTGTTACAATTTGTTGATTTCAAAACTAACAAAACTAATATACTACCACCGGATCGGAACGCGGCCACACTGAGAAAGATCCGGCAAGAAAACTCAGGGGACATGATGCTAAATTAATATTGATTTTTAATTTTAGATACGGCTTACTTTGTCTTACTAAAAGATTTTTGATTTATAAAATTATCTTTAACTATTATTATTGTGGGTCAAATCTATACAATAAGTGCTCACAGTATCATGCAGTCTTGTGGTGGTCTCTTTGGATTTATTTTTAATTATGTTTATAACCGGATCCCAGCTTGATGATAATACCCAGCCATCCTCTCTATTGAAATTTTTGTGTTTTTTGATTCAATAGCCTCGCGTACCATTCTAGGCAGGTATCGGTGTTCTTTTGCGAGGACTTGAGGTTTATCAAACCTAATGTTATGGCGGGTGCGGTCCTAACTATGTTCACAGACGTTACTTGTTGGACGTGAGACACCTTAGTCCGCCCGTGACCATGAATGCTGCAAAGTTTTCGAAACGTCGGGCAATCATAAATCAAATACAAACGCGATATAATCCGTAAAAGTAGTTTTATTTACGACTTAAGGATATAAAAAACTCGAAATAACACTATACCAACCTATTTAATAAGCATGGTATAGTGAGGTCAATTTCCCTCCTATTGTGTAGGAGGATCGAGCCTAACAGTGGGACGTATATGAGCTGAAATCATGATGATTGTATTAGAATATACTCTGTGAAAATTGCTTTGTTAGCATCTACGAATTATACTAACCCTTACATTGCTCTTGAATATCGTAAAAGACGTCGAGAGCTTTAAATAGACCAAGGCCAGCTCCATCTAATACCATCTCGTCAACAACAAGATCGCCAAGGAGGGTTGACGTCAGTCAGACGACCATTTATAAAACTATTGCCAATAACTTTTTGCAATATATACCGTTAAAGAAAAATACATATTGATTGGATCCCAAGTATTTGTGATAAGAGCAGGTACATGTTCGGTTATTTTTTTTTTATTTTGGGACTAATCCCACCACACATTCCCACCACTGTAACTCCTGTAAGCCAGGATCCACAATGGTCTCCGTATAAGACACTGAGGTTTGACCCTCAGGAAGTCCCGGGAATCGCTTTTAATTGTCTTGGGACCCGCAACAAATTTAATTAGAAAAGAAAACAGGAGGAGTTGGAAAGATTCCACTTCCCTCCTATGCAAAGCGGTAGCGGTCCTATGCAAAACATGTTCGGTTAGAAAATATTCAATACCAGTAACCCGCCCTTGCTTCGCTTCGGTTTCAGTCGCCTTACCCGCGTAGTTCCCGTTCCTATGGAAATACCGCCATAAAATATAGCCTAAGTTACTCCCTGATATTATAGTTCTCCATTGATGAAAGAATTTTTGATTTTTTTCGGTGGTTTAAGCGTTGAAGCGTAACATATAAACAAACTTACTTTCGCATTTATAATATTAGTAAGGATTTAAAAGAAAAGTTCTCGCAATTGTTTTGCTTCAATTTCAACTTATGTACAGAAATTTTCAGCGTAATAAACTTATCTAAACGTCTCTGATTTAATAGTGCTGCTTTAAACTTCCAAACTATTACTATCAGAGAAACTATTAGTTTCAGAAAATTAAGTACAATATTATTTTTTAGCTTGAGAAACCAGAGGTTAGCGATTTAGTTTGTATCTTATGAGTTTAACTATTATTAATTATTTTCCCATGATTAAAGGATTTAAGTAGTTATTTATTCAATAATAATAATAAATATTATGTAATAAATAAATATTAAAATAAATAAGTGTGATTAAGCGCATCAAAAGAGATAGCTGAAATAAACGCCAACTCAATATTTATTTACTGGCAATTACTGCTATTAGTTACTACATTTGACAGATGGCGTAGTGGTTAAGATACCGACCTAGCTAGCCAATGTCACGGGTTCGAGCCCCATACAGGATAACGTTATGTGCGATCCCCAAATTATTGTTAAGTCTAAATGTAATTTGTGTACGTTAAACTATATGTTTCTAAAGTGCCGCATAATACAAGGATTATTTCCTTTCCGGATGAAGGTCTCCCAAACCCTGCCGACACCCGGCAGTGGTCACAGGGCAGATTGACGTCCCGCGTTCCCGCGGTGGGCTGTGGGTCGTTTGGACCGAGACCTGCTGGCGGAGGCAGCCATCGTTCACTCGTGGCTGTCCTCTGCCCACCAGTTGGACGAGGTGGATGCCAAGACTGGCCACATCCGCAGTGCGTTGACGCAGATGTGCGATGCGGCCATGCCCCGTGTACGGTGTCTGCCCCCGAAGCCACGTGTATACGCGCCCGGAGGGACTACAATCGCAGCCGGCGGCGCCATTGCGACGAGGAGTGGGAGGGCCGACTTTACGAGGGCTACCGCAATGCGCGGACGGCCTTCAGGCTGGCCGTCCATACCGCCAAGGACGTCAGTCGGCAGGAGATGCTGGACAGTCTCGACCGTAACCCCTGGGGTCGCCCCTATGGCTCGGCGCTGGGTAAGCTCCGCAATCCGGTATCCCGAACCGTGTGCTGGTCCTGGTCCTCGACCATCTGGGTCCCCGCCTCAGGGGGCTGTTCAACGCATGTTTAGCGTCCGGGCAGTTCCCTGGGTGCTAGAAGGAGGGGAGACTGGTGCTCCTGCCGAAGCCGGGACGGTCTCCCGAGTCGGCCTCGGCCTACAGGCCCATCGTGCTGCTCGATGACATGGGTAAGTTACTGGAGAGAGTTCTGGCCGCCCGCTTCGAGCGGCACCTCGTCCGCACGGGGCTCGATCTGTCGGACGCCCAGTTTGGGTTTAGGAGGGGTCGTTCGACGGTCGAGGCTCCGTTGCGCCTGAGGGCCGTGGCGACTGAGGCCGTCACCGGCGGGGGAGTGCTGTTGGTGGTGTCCCTGGACATCGCCAACGCATTCAATAGTCTGCCATTCAGCTGAATCAGGGAGGCGCTCCGATACCACGGAGTGCCAGTTTACCTGAGGCGGCTAGTGGCAGACTATTTGGAGGGGCGCAGCGTCCTCTACGCCAATCGAGTAGGGGACGTTGTGCGAATGCCCATGACGTGCGGTGTCCCAAAGGGGTCGGTCCTCGGACCCACCCTGTGGAATATCAGCTACGACTGACGCTAGAAGAGGCGGCAAGCCTGGCGACTCTAGGCACCGAAGAGATCGTCAGGCGTATCGGTGCGTTGGGGTTGAGAGTGGCCCTGGACAAGACGGGGGCCTTCTTGTTTCATGGGCCCCGCATGGGCCCTCCCATCGGTGTCTTGATCACCGACTATTCCGTTGAGATCAGCATCCGGACCCATATGAAGTATTTGGGCCTGGTGCTCGATGGGTATTGGTGGTTTCGGGAGCATTTCCGCAGGCTCGTTCCGCGGCTCGTCGGCGTGGCGTCCACCCTATCCTGGCTTATGCCGAATGTGGGAGAACCGAGCGCTGCATGTCGACGGCTGTGTCATCTGATTGATGACCCTGTACGGCGCACCGGTGTGGGCGAGGTCCATGACCGCCCGACTCAGGGCTACTCTGTGGCGACCACAGAGGGCCATGGCGATCAGGGCCATCCGCGGATACCGCAGGGTGGCGACGGAGGCGGCGTGCCTATTGGCCAGGACTTCCCCGTGGGACCTGGAGGCGGGAATGCTTGTTGATTTGTTACGGCGGGTGTCGGAGGTGCGAGCGGAGGGCGTTGTGGTCTCTTTGAGGAAGCTCAGCGTCTGGCGCATCGATGCCCGCCGAGACGTCATTGCCCGTTGGGCAGTCCGGCTGGAGAGGCCTCGATACGGTGTCTGGACTGTGGAGGCCTTCCGGCCGATGCTGATGCAGTGGCTAAAACGGCGGCACGAGGTTCTTTCATCGCCAGGGCGATGCTCGACAGCGTCAGGAACTGGGACGCAGACGCAGCCTTCTGCGAGGTAGTGATCTCGCAGAAGGAGGTGGCGGGTCGCGCGCGCGAGGAGCCCAGCCTCGACGAAGCGACCCGCCGCCGGCAACTGGGGCCGCGTATGTGCGACTATCTGCGCGTCATGCCGCCCTAGCCGAGGCCGCGGGTGACGTGACCGACGAATTAGTCCGTCACCCGCCAAGAGGCCGACCGCGTGAGGAAAGACCGACGTCCTCCCCGAGGGGGGACGTCGATCGATGGGAGGGTACCCCATTAGAGGGTACCCCATTAGGGGGTATTCCGTCGAGCCGACCACTGATGACAAGTAACCCTGCTCCGGTGGTCGGTGCAACGACGAAGGCGACGTTGTGTTCGGGTGAGTTGCGGGTGTGCGTGCTTACGCGCTGCTGTCGCCCCGGATGGTGCGAGGAGTGCGCCGACCGCAACCTACCCCAAAAAAGAGGGCCCAGGGGCATCTAAACATACGCATATTGAAAAAGTTTAAACCATTTTACCAGTTATCCTCTTGTTGAAAATTCAGTAAGTATGCTTTATCAAGTTTTACACTAAATATCTTTTACTTAATAAAGATATATTTCTATCGCTAATATATTCTATTTTATTTTTAATCTAACTGGATTTAATAGAACATCGTTTTTCATTTAGATTGTCATTTGACTTTCGTAATTCAACGATTTAATGATATTCTAAGTTTAAAGCGGGCTCAGAAATCCATCAAATTTTGCTAGACTTTTTCTTCCTAACAAGTTCTTTCAACAACTCTCGAGTAATAAATATCATAATCCACATCTGTGTACTTGCTGTCACAAACTTAAAGAATTACCTCTTCGGATATATACCTAATACTAGAGATATTATGAAACATTATTGCGTATTCCTCTACAATGTGAATCACACACACACACACACGCACACACGCACGCACGCACGCACGCACGCACGCACGCACGCACGAACGCCCGCACGCACGCACGCAGGCACGCACGCACGCACGTACGCACGCACGCACGCACGCACGCACGCACGCACGCACGCACCACGCACGCACGCACGCACGCACGCACGCACGCGCGCACGCACGCACGCTCGCACGCACACACGCACGCACGTATGCACGCACGCACGCACGCACACACACACACACACACACACACGGCGCCCATAACCTGTTACCCCCCCTTCGCCATTGGGCCGACCACTGGTACTGATGTCCTTGTCGTCCGTGGCCAACCCGGCGAGATACCCTATCGGGTACCGTTTCTTCCTGGCGCCACTACGGGACGCCCTCCTATATTAACGGTATACGATATACATGAATTGAAAAGAAAAATATTAAGAAACCTAAATCAAAAGCTGTTCTATCAGTATGTAAGTCTGTATATTCACATGGTCTATGGTACTATATACATATACGCTTTTAATTTGGAGTTAGAGAATAGAAGAAGTATAACTACTTTAGTAATTGCTCTCTCGAAGTATATCGAATATCGGTAAAGTTTCCAACTCAACACATAGCTACATTGAACCTACACGTTCTTGCTTCACAAGTTGTCTCTAACGGACTTCGATCCCAAACTCAACTAATTTATTAGTGGAAACTCGCGGGAAAACGTGAAATAGTTACACCACGCTTATTATATTGTATCGCAAATAATAAAATAGATGGCAATCATTAGTAAATTTCACGAATTTATTTAGATAGTATTTTGTTATCTTTAGGATTTCCTACCCCGAAAGACAGAAAGAACCCTACGTACCAAACCATTTGCCAATAGGTTGTATGTAGCTCATGTACTGTAATAAACTAACGAGCAGGTCGCCCTTTTTGGTACCATACCTTTGGTACTTGCCTTTCAATATTATTAATTTCACTGCACAGATGGCATAGTGGTTGAGATACCGATCTAACCGCGACAGCATTATAGGTTCGATTCCCATGCGGGACCATAATTTGTGCGATCCACAAATGGTGGTTCCCAGTCAATCCCAATTTGTGTCCGTGAAATTATATATTTGTCCCTCACAATACAAGGATTGTTGCCTTAGTGCTGGAAGAATACCGTTCTTCACGTATGGTGGGAGTAGTATACCTGACCAGGTTCGATGATAGTCTGTTCCCATGATACGCGGCTTCGACCAGGATCAGGTGTCACTTGCCTGTGAACGTGGCGATACAAGTTATCGATTTATTCCAATTCTTCATTCTTTGCGATATAAAAAAGACACAAAAGGTGACCTGATTCCTGGGGCTATCGATCATCGTGTCAATTACTAATAACGATGACTCGTTTATACCGTATTTTTTTTATTAAGGGAACTTTATAAACATGCAACTGCAGTACACAAATTAAACAATGACGTCAAAGAATTAGTAATGGACGCTGTGAGTATAGCCAAACTTAAGCGTGTTAAAAAATCATCATCATCATCATTTCAGCTCATTAGACATTACGTCCCACTGTTAGGCTAGAGCCTCCTCCACAATAGGAGCGAAATTGATCTTACTATACCATGCCGGTTAGACAGGTTGATATAGGGTTTTATGACGAATTTTCTTTATCTTGCATAGTTGCTATATGTGTATCATAACCCTTAGTCATCTTTTACGACATCCACGGACAGGATAGGGAGTGCTGATTTGTATTCTTACTCCGTCACCACACGGAATAAAAAATAATTTGTGTATTTTACACAAATTATATTCAGTATCAGAAAAATAGTTTGCGAATAGTAAGCTATGGTGGTGGCTATGAATACTACCAAACCTGACATTGCTCATCATCACATCATCATCACAACCCACATCCGTCCCACTGTTGGGTTCGGGCCTCCTCCATAATGGGAGGGAATTTACCCTACTATACCATGCTTTTTTTTATTGCAAACGGTGGCAAACGAGCAAACAGTACACCTGATGGTTAGTGTTGCTGCCGCTCATGGACCTCTACAAGGCCGATGCCTACCGCGAAGAAATTGAAGGGAGTGTGAATGCGTGCATTGAGGCTCGGTGATACCAAGGGCACCACCAAAACCCCCCACACGCAAACACCCTCAGAAAATTGGGTTTCCGGCTCTCTCGCTCACCGAACGAAGCGCAGTAACAAATCGCTACTACTCAGACGTTGATTTTCTGCGAGAGTGTGGTACTGCCCCGGACGGACCGGCCCGCGGCTGTAGACAGATAACTGTCGACAGCGTGGTCCTACCACTCCAGCTGGTCAGACATGTTGGGTTTCATTTCGAGGTTTCCTTCTCTTGCATAATTGTCTCTTGATATCCCTTAGTCGTCTTTTACGACATCCACGGGTAAGGTAGGAAGTGGTGAATTGTATTCTTACTCCGTCACTACACGAGTGTCGCAAAATGCCACTAAAAGTTTATCATCGACCCGGGCCAACCATAACTGTTTTTAAACAATTTCATTACCAAGGAGGGTTAACGTCAGGCAGGTGGCCAGTCATAAAACTTTTCCAATATGTACTATGAAAGAAGAGCACTAAGAAGACTCAGTAATTGGGATAACAGTAGTGTGATGAAAGATAGAAAGAAGAAAGAAATAGTAGTTTATTGTTACATTCCGTTAACATAAATATACAAAATATAACCAGGAGTCCATTTCAGCATATGCCAGGTACAAAGTCCTGGCGCTGATTTTCAAATGGAACCTGTGAATGGTGTCACGGATGCCCATAGGAACTATAAAAAAAATCTTAAAAAGAATATTACACTGTGCTAATTTAAATTAATCCAAATTACAATAAAAAAAGACATTACATTAAGTGTTAACACTTAAGTAGTATTTTATATATTTATAATTTGTTTTATAATATACTAGCCGACCCGGCGAACTTCTTACTGCCATATTTTTTTCGTAATATATTTTACAAATTTCCGAAAATATAGTCTGTCTATAGCTGTCATTTGCGTTTTGTTATTACATGATAGATGCGTTTTTGTTATACCACGTTTTATAGTGACTTGTATTCTCTTTGACGTTTTATGTCAAGTCCCACGGAAACCCGGTCAAACGGGATAAAAAGTATTCTACGTCAGTCTCCTAGTTCTAAGGGTACCTGTCCGCCATTTTTCAGGTAAATCGGTACAGCCGTTCTTAAGTTATAAATAGTGTAACTAACACGACTTTCTTTTATATATATAGACTAGCAACCCGCTCTCGCTTCGGTTACAGGTTATAGTCGTTTTACCCGCGTAGTTCCCGTTCCCGTGGGAATACCGGGATAAAATATAGCCTAGTTTACGCCCTGATATTATAGCTTTCCATTAGTGAAAGAATTTTTGAAATCAGTCCAGCCGTTTTGAAGATTACCCGGAACAAACAGACAGACAGACAGACAAAAATTTTTTAATTGCTATTTTAGGCATAGGTGTCGTGCAAATAACCGTGTGAGCATGAAAAAAGCCTATTATTTTGACATTACAAACAGACACTCCAATTTTATTTATTGGTATAGATGATATTTTTATCTGTTATTTTGATGATGATGATAATGAGTCTCCGTGTGTATTGAACACACGGCACTGAGCATGGATCATCGCGACCGTTTACGTTGTGTTCTTAACCTATCTTCTTTTTCTTCTGTTCAGCCCATTACATCCTGTTACTAAGCACAAACTCACGTTACTACTATTCTGATCAACAAACTGGTTGGTATTTTTTTGGGGAAACTATGGTCAGGACACCCGCCGTCCGGCTTCCTCCGGGGCGACGAAGGGGCGGCGTGCGGCAACAGAAGCTACCGTAGTTCATCGCCTTCGTCGTTGGACCGATCATCAGTACCGAGTTCTTTGTTCTCCGTGATCGGCCCGAAGTAAAACTGGTTGGTATAGGCAATCATTACATTTTGCCATCTCCTACAATGTTATCTGCATAAATAAGTTATTAGGTCTTCAGACTTCACATCCGTAGAAAATAACAGAATAGTCAACATTGTCATTGTATTTTTATTATATCAGAACGATAAAATTAAAAAACACCATCATCATCATTTCAGCTCATATACGTCCCCCTGTTGGGCTCGAGCCTCCTCCACAATAGGTGGGAAATTGATCTTACTATACCATGCTGGTCAGACAGGTTGGTATAGGCTTTTATTTCGAGTTTTCCTTATCATATATAGATTTTATATGCATATTATATCCCGTAGCCATTTTTTACGACATCCATGGGCAAGATAGGGAGTGGGGAATTGTACTCTTACTCAGTCACCAAACGATAAAAAAAACAATAGTTCATCAAAATATGAAAGAAAAATTTACTATACTCAGCTGATTATATAAATAGTTGTTACTCATATTATACTTATAAAAGTATAACAGATAAGTAATATAGTTAACTCTATTCATACAACTTTAGTATTCTGAACTATACGGTCGGTCGGGAATTAGAAAGTCCAGCAGGTATTGTACTGTTGTAAAATACCAAAACAAATTTGAAAGTTCGATGTGAATCCCTTTTACGTGTAACCAATTTTAATGTTTAACTTCCTTTATGAATATTACATAGTATTTTTATATTAGTTAATAGCTACACTGTAATGAATATATAACGAATAGGAATATATACATTTACCACGATGACTTTATTAATTTACAATTAAAGTACCTGGAAGCTTTGTTATATGAAGGGCTGTCAACGGACTATACAGTAGTCCATCTTGGCTATGTAGATCGACATTGTATGCAGAAACATGCGCCCACAAGCACTAAATGTGGATAAACTAGTGATCTCCTAAATTACGCATATCTGGTTAACGGTATATTTTTTTTTTGGAATTAAATGGTATTTTTAACTAACATATTTAGGATATATATTAATAAAAAATTAAAAATAATAAAATAATGAAAAAAATATGAATAATTAAAAAACAGAATAATAGTAACACCGAGATTCGAACTCACGCTGTTTGAATGCGACTGGACAGCTTCCCAACTGAGCTATTGTCACTATTGACGGCGACGGCTAAATTTGAATTCCTATTCTAATGACATTTTATGTCATTGGAATTGATTGGATATTGATTAGCTAAAAACACCGATAAAATAACATTTTCTATAATTAAAACCTAGTTAGATCAATTTATCGCCCCCAAAATCCCCGAGATTTAGATTATATATATACAAGAATTGCTCGTTTAAAGATATAAGATAAAAATAGTTTCTATAATTTAGCGTGATTTATTATCAACGATGCCACTTAACTATTAAATTCAAACCTTAACTTTACCAATGCCTATACCAAGATTAAAAGCCTTCACAGTCGAGGGACTGTGAAGGCTTTTAATCTTACACGAGGGTGTACTAAACTAACGAGGTAATCTTTGTAAAGCTAGACAATACTAAGTAAATTGTCAGATAACTTTCACCGCTAAGTTTTAAACGTCTCCGTTGTAAAGTTTTTTAAATTTCACCGGCACACTTTCACAAGGCCTTATTAAAAATACAAAACTCGTCGAGTCTCTTGCCGTTAGTCATTAGACGCTGAAAGTAAAAACTTTCAAACACCCGGCGCTTACTTAATGTAGATACATTTTTCTTTTAAAATTTCAGTCGAGATTAATTGACATAACTTTGTCATACGCTTTTACGGATAGCTGATTTATTTTTATTTTGGGCAGCCGTTCGCTGTTTACTTAATTACAATAATTAATCAAATGAGTGTTGTATTTCTATTATAAAATGTCATTTATTTACATTTAAAAACGTAAACCCTTTTTACGAAAATTACGTAGATGGACAAGTACACATACTACCATACAATGGCTACACACACACAGAGACACACACACAAGCGCACGCGCGCGCTTATACGCTTTTGTTTCCGGTTAAAGTCTCTGGTCGAACTGAATGTTAAACAATCATAATTATGATGACAATGTCTAATAGACATCTGTACTATATATTAGTTATTAGTGAAATACAGCTTGCTCAATATACAAGTATCTATACCAATAAATAAAATTGGAGTGTCTGTTTGTAATGTCAAAATAATAGGCTTTTTTCATGCTCACACGGTTATTTGCACGGCACCTATGCCTAAAACAGCGATTAAAATTTTTTTGTCTGTCTGTTTGTTCCGGGTAATCTTCAAAACGGCTGGACCGATTTCAAAAATTCTTTCACAAATGCAAAGCTATAATATCAGGGTGTAAACTAGGCTATATTTTATACCGGTATTCCCACGGGAACGGGAATTATGCGGGTAAAACGACTATAACCGAAGCGAAGCGAGGGTGGATTGTTAGTGCATAAATAAGTTTAAAAGAAAATTGTGTAGCAGAAAAATTAATTTAAATGAATTATAGCTGATTTTCGTCCACTCGGCGACCACTAGTAGGTACTAATAAATTCATATTAATGATGCCACATAATAAAGTTTAACTGTAAATTATTTCTTGTGTCTCTACAAAAGAGCGACATGTGTATAGTCGTAAAAATCGATCGAGGGATTACTGAGAGAATAAGAAGTAACACTCTCCTAAGAATGGAAGATACTCACTGCGTCAGCCAATCTACCTTCCAAAGGTTGTGATTATTACATTATTCCCCTTTAGGGGTCGTACATTGGAAGTCGTATATTGGACATCGCGTCGTTAGAATTAGCATCATCACCATTCAGCTTACCGCCTTCCACTGCTGGACGTAGGCGTCCCTCATATTTCGCCACAAAGTGCGGTCCTGTGCCACCTGCATCCAACGACATTCAGCCACTTTCACCAGGTCGTGTATCTACCTAATCTTACACTGTACTGTCCGTTACGTGGTTGTCACTCGAGAAGACTAAGATTAACAAATCAAAATTATTTCTTTATTCAAGACTATTTGTTTGCTGTTTGTGTGATTAAGCCCTTCCAAATAATTTAGTTTAAGGATATAGAACATCTTTTTTACTAGCACTTTTAATTATAAGCGAATTTATAGTGGTAGGATCATACTGTTGACAGTTGACTGTCTACAGTCGCAAGCCGGTCCATCCGGGGTAGTACCACATTCTCGCAGAAAATCGACGTCCGAGTAGTAGCAATTTGTTACTGTGCTTCGTTCCGCGAGCGAGAGAGGCGGAAGCCTTGAGGGTGTTTGCGTGTGGAGGGTTTTAGTGATGCCTTTAATATCACCAAACCTCATTGCATGCATACACTTTCTTCGCGGTAGGCAGCGGTCTTGCAAAGGTCCATGAGCAGCAGCAACAGTTACGATAGGTTTGTTTTTGCTTGTTTGCCACCGTTTGCAATAAAAAGAAATACATTGCATTGAATTTATTTCAATGTATACAGTATTAATCATATATCAGGATTGTCCGTGTGGTGAGGAAATATGAATGCAATTTACCACCCCCTTTCTTGCCTGTGAGAACTAAAGGATAATATGCATACAACAGCAAGAAAAGAATACCTTGAAATAAAACTATGTACCAACCCATCTAACCAGTTTGGTATAGTAGGCACGAGCCCAGCAATGAGACGTATATAAGCTATGATGTTGATGATACAGGATCAATCCTACAATATTATAAACGCGAAAGTTTGTGAGTATGTGAGAATGTTTGTTGCACTTTCACACAAAAACTACTAAATGGATATTGATGAAATTTCACAATAACACAGCTTACATATCAAAATAACACATAGGCTATAACTTATTTCGATATTCCTACGGGAAGGGGAACTATGCGGGTAAAACCGCAGGACGCTGCTAGTATAACATGTTTTCCCTTAAATACAGGTATAAAATAACACGCTGCCTAAAGTTTTGCCTACTTTTACAACTAATTGATTAGGAACGTACTTATTGGTTAGACGCTAAGTAAAATTAGCACACGGCAATGTATAGCTTGTAGTCGGATTGGATATTATAGTTTCTATTTGCTACAACACATTATTGAATTTAAGTGAAATTTGTGCTAAAATTAACTAAAGTTCGCCATTAAATAAACTCTACAACTTTACCCCTATTTTACAGGCAAGCAATACAAGCACCAGTAAATTTGTTTTAACTATCTACATGAATTCTATATGATCGCCCCTACAATACAACTTTAGAACTTTAATGTAAATAATTTAAAACATATATGCTGGTTATTTTAAACTGGTAACGGGATTTAGAAATATAAAATTAAAAATCTCCTTTTATTTTTTATGTCTTTGGCATTGCATAGATTTAAATAAATATATTGATTTATATAATATTTTATGAAATCCTAACTTAATTAAATCGTAAATTCAGGAAAAAAAAAGAAAAGATCAGGTTTAGCTTTTATGAACTTCTATGTTACAGTTTCAAATAGGCTTTGTCGAGGTTATTAATGAGGAGATGTGTTCTTCTTTACCTCTAGATATGTTTTCTATTTGTCCATGGATAATTAATGTCAAGAGAATATATACGGGCTCTGAGTGTAGCTTTTGTGGACTATGAGAAAACCTTAGATTCAGTCGAAAGTTGGGCTGTGCTGCAGTCCCTTCAGCGGGGCCAAATCGACCATCCTTATTTTTTTATACACATATAATACAATTTCTTATTTTTTCTTATTCTTATTTATTTAAGACGATACCCTGCACTAAGGAAATAATCCTTGTATTGCGGGGGACCTTACAAACATATAATTAACGGACACAAATTACATCCAGACTCAGAACAACAATTTGTGGATTGCACAAAGTGTTGTCCCGCGTGGGATTCGAACCCCCAACACTGGCGCTGTAGGTCGCTATCTTAACCACTACGCTATCTGAGCAGTCATCTGTGCAGTAATATTGAAGAATGCAGAATTATGCTGCTGAATTATGCTGAAGTGTTTGTATAGGAACGCCACAATGTCAGTCCGTATCCGGGATAAGAGTACGAAACCGATCCAGTTGCAGAAAGGCGTGAGACAGGGAGAAGTCATCTTGCCGAAACTGTTCACCACTGCACTAGAAGATGACTGCAAGCTCGTACACTGGACCGGACTCAGCATCAATATCAACGGCGTCATCACTCACCTTCGATTTGCTGACGAATCGTCGTTATGGCAGAATCCATGGATGACCTTGGCACCATGCTCAACGATCACAGCAGGATATCCCAACTAGTGGGTTTACGAATGAACATGGACACGACGAAAGTCATGTCAACTGCCCCTGTCATTCCTGTACCGGTCTTAATTAGCAATGCGATTGTCGAAGTTGTCGATCATTATGTTTACCTAGGTCAAACAGTCCAGCTAGGTAGATCCAATTTTAAGAAAGAGATTAGCCGATGAATCCGACTCGGTTGGGCAGCGTTCCGAAAACTTAAGAGGATCTTCTCATCCAATATAGGTATGTTAGCTCAGCGACTGAAAACACAGGTCTAAGACTAGTAATGACGAAGCAGAAACGTGGTCCCTAAATGTAGGCCTTATAAACAAGCTTAAAGTAGCCCAACGTGCTATGGAGCGGGCTATACCCGGCATTTCTCTGCGACATAGAATACGAAATACGGAAATCCGCAGAAAAACGGGTGTAACCGACGTAGCACGGAGAATTAGCACGCTGAAGTAGCAATGGGCAGACGACATCACTCGACAAACTGACGACAGCTGGGCAATAAAGGTTTTCGAGTTGCGACCATGTATCGGACGAAACAGTGTAGGACGTCTCCCCACTAGGTGGACCGACGACTTGCTGAAAATTGCTGGGCGTCGTTAGATGCAAGCGGCAGAGGACCGCACTTTGTGGCGTAACATGAGAGAGATCTACGTCCAGCAGTGGACAGCGATAGGCTGAAATGATGATGATGATGAATTAATATCAATAACGTCATGCACATTAATTTAGATTGTATAAAGGGTTCGAAAAAGGCTCAGGAACTGAATATGTTAAGATATGAAGTAGTCCAAGAACTTTGAGAAATATGGCAATTGGTGTGTGTTATACATAGATGGCTGAAAGAGTAAGGTTGGCTGAGGTGCGGCACTTTATGACCCTTTTGTAATAATAATATGAATATTAGAAACTGCTTCAAAATAAACAATAAACATATATCAATAATGACGGGTGAATTGGCACTCTCTCTCTCTTATGTTATCTTTATATATAAATTTCTTGTGTATGTCACGGAATTCCTCCTAAACTACTGGACGGATGTTGATGCAATTTTTTGTGTGTGTTCAAGGGGATTCGAGAATGTTTTAGATTCATAAATGGAACCGGTATGTGGTGCTGCTGTCATTTTATTTTATTTGAACAGAACAACTTCTGTTGGGACTGCTAGTTAATTATAAAAAAGAAAACACAGTTATATATACTGACAGTAGAAGTGCACTGCAACAAGTAACTCGCTGCACCTCTGGTGGGACCCCTCTCCCAAGGGGTCCCACCTCTATCGTCATACCCCCGTATCGACGACATACAAAGTGATCTCTCAACTAAATTATATATGGACTCACGGGTTCAATGTTGAAATGCAATGGGTCCCATCGCGTATTGGTTTTTAATGAGAAGGCTGACGCACTTGCTATGGAGTGGGCACTTGCAAAGAGAGCAACTTTAGAGGGTAATGAGTATAATAAGTATAAGCATTTTGCCACATTATAGTGAAATTTCACCTAAATTTAAGAAGAAATGCTATGAAGTATGGAAGGAATATTTTAATGTCTAGTCAATTGCCAAAGGTATATGGTATAAAACAATAATGTCTGAGTCTCCTCAAATACCGTGGTTTAATGATACTAGTTTGTCGCGAAAATTGATTGTAACAGCGCACAGACTGAGGACTGGTCACATGCTATTCAAAAAATTTGCCTTTCTTATGCGCAAAGCTGATACACCCAACTGTGATACATGTAGATTTGTTGCGGAACTGTGAATGTGTATCACTTACTTGTGGAATATGTCCATTTTCAGCGAGAGAGGTTAACGCTCGAGTTGACATATGATTTAAATCCGTTGAACGTCGGGTGGCTGACGCTGCTAAACGCTGCTAAACATCTATTTACTTTAGATGACAAAATTTACTTTTTTTAGTTTTTTATACTAGTTTTGAGCTGTTTGTATTTTTTAACCATACCTTTTGTATAATTCAATGAGACTGGCATATTCTTTAATAAAAGTTTGGGGTGATTTTTTATAGGGGTTTTCTTCCCCGCGGTCCGAAGACCCCCGGTCCTGACCCCCCCATTCAGGATTACGGTTTGGGCCTTCCGGGTCTGGCCGCTCGCGAGCGACCGACCCGTCACGCTCCCGAGCCGTGACGCAACCGTCCCTGGCGACGGAGTGCCATGAGGCACATCCGCCCCATTGGCCCCGGGTCAATGACGAAGGCGAGGTGGTTTTCGGGTGGGTGGGCTTAAGCATGCAACTTCCGCAGAGTTGCGTGCTTAAGCCCCTCTGTCGCCCCGGACGGAGGGGTGCGGAGGCGCGCCGACCGCAGCCCACCCTCAAAAAAAAAAAAAAATTAAAATTAAATAAGAATTTAAAATAATATATATAGTATAATAATAATAACATTAACTTTTTGAGTATTATTATTTACTATAATTACCATTTTTAGCGGCGACATATATTAAAAATTATAATTTCTGATATTTATGTGATCAAGTAAAAATTTATTACTAAGATAAAGTAAGCCGTCTTTGAAAGAACAATAATAATTTGCATCAACTAAGTTTTCTTACTGGATCTTTCTCAGTGGTAGTAGGTATATTAGTTTAATTAGATCTAAATATATTGTCATAATATAATAATTACCATAAATTTAATGTTTCATAATTACTGACCAAGAACAATATATTTTATAATATATACTCATTTTCTTTTTGTACTGGCAATAAATTTGTATAAAAAATGTAGGTCAAAATTTAATAACCAATTCTGTAGCTGGTAGATATAAATCCCTGTAATAACAATGACTTATTGCACGTGAGACATCTTAGTGACCCGTGACAATAAACGTTAAAAAATGTTCGAAACGTCGGGAAAACAATAATCAAATACGAACGCGATAAAATCCGTAAAAATAGTTTGAATTTACATGTACTCGTAATATTACTTTTTGTTACAAAAGGGATTCCTAGATCAGTTTCGTGAAAAGTCCTGTGTCAGTCTACCTGATAACTTATAATGTTTATTTAGCACCATTTTAAGCCTAGTCAAGTTGAACAAAATATCAATTTTGCACTGAAAGACTGAAATTTGATCTCCACAATTGAAATGGCTAATGATATTCCAGAATCTGTCTGTACTGGAGGGTATTGATGATTTCTGATGTTTACGCGAGTATTACACATCTAAAATAAAACTAATTTACGGATTTTATCGCGTTTGTATTTGATTTTAGATTGCCCGACGTTTCGAACACTTTGCAGCGTTCATGGTCACGGGCGGACTAAGATGTCTCACTTCCAATAAGTCATCGTTGTTACAGAAAATTTTCGAAAGAAAGTGAAGGGAGTGTAAATGCGTGCAATGAAGTTTGGTGATACTAAAGACATCACTAAAACCCACCACATGCAAATACTATCAGAATGTTGGGCTTCCGGCACTCTTGCTCACCGAACCAAGCGCAATAACAAATTGCTACTACTCGGCCGTTGATTTTCTACAAGAGTGTGAACGTGATAAAATCCGTAGTTTTATTTAAAATTGGTACTAATGCCTCATATCGAATTATGTCATGGTTGTTCATGACAGTCAGAACTATTCATGATAGACAGGTTTAAAAGTTCCTCATTCATCATTTCAGCTCATATATTTATATCCCACTGTTGGGTTCAAGCCTCCTCCACAATACGAGGGAAATTGAATTACTACGATTTCTAATACTAGACGTATTGGTATAGGGTTTCATTTGGAATTTTCCTTCTTCTACGAGGATGGGCATATAACATCTATATGTTATATCCCTTGTTCGTCTTGTACGACACCCACGACTAAGAGACAGGGGTGATGAATTACATTCTTACTTTGTCACCACATCGAAATTGAAAGTTAACAGTGTTAAAATGTACTTACCTCAAACCTGGTATAGTGGTAAGTAGTTGCCCTTCAGATGTAACCCAATGTATTTCAGGTGTCGGATGACCCGTAGCCCGGCATAATGCGTGTGCGCCACGAGTGGCGGGCCATAAAACGCGCGCAGGCGGTTCTATGACAAACCGCGGCCGCTTGTCAATTGCGTCCACTAACACCACTAGTGTTAGAACCATCCATTGTAGCGTGTATTCTGTTAAAAAAATAATAAAACTTATTATTCCGGTATACGATACAGGTATAAGAAGTAAACTTTTATTTCACACTTCATTTTTTATTGTCTCCTGTTTTTTTTAAGAAGATATAAGCCAACGAGACAGTTATATATTAAATTGTCAAAATTACGTTAATAAATTCGCCTGATTTGCATTTAAACCGCAGTAAGTACGAAATTTTTGGTATAAAAGCTAAGCAGTATTCTGCGTAAATAGGCCGCACACAACTCCCGCCTGTAAATAAGCCGTCAGCCTCCACGATAAACGTTTGCCTTTCTTGATTTATGTTATGATCTACTATGAACGACACCGCGCTTAATCCTCAAAAATGAACTATAGCTGAAATACGCTGACTTGTTAAGAACCGAGTATTTATGAAAGCTTTTACGCATAGTGAGTTTGTAATTTCATAATATTTTTGAAGCAATGTATAAAAATATGATGAGTCTTTATATTATTTAAAAAGATAATCTTACCCGTGTAGTGCTGGAGTAAAAAGATAATTTACTACCCATCTCGTGAAAAAAAAACTAAAACAAATAAGACAGAAGACAACGTAAAAAGATGATATCAGTGCAAAAAATATTTCAATAAAAAAGAGAGCCGTCGCTCAGGATGTCTGGCAAATGTGAAACATCGAAATTATTTTGTACAAGTAACTATATATGCATAAAAGAACAGATTACGACAGAAACTAATATGGCATAAAGTATTAATAAAATATTAAGACAAAATGTCTTGTACGCCAGAAAATGATTTTTATTCACTAAATATTTATTTTCATTAGTATTTTGAGCTCACTAGATGGCGTTGTACAAAATTCTAAAACGGGTTGTGATTTTGTTACACAAATGTACATCTCCAAGCGTGGCGTTAACGCTACACCAACGATCAGGTTTACCGTCGCCTATGGACACATTACATTAATAGTGCCCTTTTTTCTTTTTTTTTTTTTTGGGTGGGTTGTGGTCGGCGCGCTCCTCGCACCACTCCGTCCGGGGCGACAGAGGTGAGTAAGCACGCAAACCCGCAACCCACCCACGATGCACTTCGCCTTCGGCGTTGGGCCGACCACCAGAGCAGGGTGACTTGACGTCAGTGGTCATTAATAGAGCCCTATACATACCTAACCGGTGTTGTAATAAATATTTTTTTCTTGCTTGAGAAGAAAAAGTAACCTTCTCTGTGGGGTGTCACATATGTTTGATTAAGGGGTATAAACAAAAGACCACGCAGCGGAAACGATAATAAACTAAAAATTAAGGCATTCCCACTAACCCGCTTGGAATTATTAACAAATTTCCCTACCATTTCAAAGGAGGTTCGAACCCAATACTAGGCATGTCCTAATATCAGTAGTGCTGAAAAGAAAATTAAGATAAATCTTATTTATCGTCTCATTTCAGTCTATACACGTCTCACTATTCGGGCTCGGGCTTCCTCCACTATAGGAGGGAAATTGAACTACACACTGGTCAGACATGTTGGTATAGGGTTTTGTTTCGAGTTTTCAATAGATTTGTGTATAGAATTATAAATATTATCTGCACATTATATCTCTTAGTCGTCCTTTACGACATCGATGGGCATGAGACGGGTAGTGAATTTTATTCTTACTCCGTCACCACACGAAAATTATATTATCACAATCTTCTAAAATTACTATAAGTGTAGCGATATTAAATTATTCATTCTGCACTATAGTAAATTACAACAGCAAAAAAACTTTTCTTGGCTACATTTTTACGTATTTTAAATATAATTACACAAGGGATTGGTAACTCATTGCCGTGTTTTATTTAAATTGGATTGGATTGCAGCAAATATTTTTCGTAATTTATAAACATCCGAATGCCTCTTTGGTCCAATGATATACGTTGCTAAGCGTGAGGTTCAGGGTTTAAAATTTGAGTCAGACAAAAAAGTATTCCTAGGTAGACGGAGTGCATCCAAATCAAAGCCCGTTAAAGAAAAGACTGATTAACAACGATAAGTTCGCCTCTTAATGAGATATACTAATATTAGGTAACGATATGTTGACATGGTTTTCTATTTCTTCGGGCATAATAATATGAAATTTATATAAATAAAATATAAATGAATTGCTGTTCGTTAGTCTCGCTAAAGCTCGAGAACGGCTGGCCGATTTGGCTAATTTTGGTCTTGAATTATTTGTGGAAGTCCAGGGAAGGTTTATACGGTGAGAAAATATGGAAAAATTGCGAGTAAAATACTAAAAACAACAATTTTATTTTCCCATCCAAACTGTTCTTACCTGTCAAACATTTGATATTCGTCCCGTCGGTTCGGCATTTTTGGTATAATTACATATAGATCTAGATTAAAAAAGGTATTGGAATCGATAAAAGGCGATATATTAAATAGCTAGAATACAAATCAACAAACGGGGGTGTCGTAAAAGATGACTAAGGGATATATTATGCATATAGTATCTATGTAAGAGAAGAAAAACTCGAAAATACCCTATATTAACACGTCTGACCAGCGTGGTATAGTAGGTCGATTGCCCTCCCATAGTGTAGGAGGTGCGAGCCCAACAGTTGTACGTGTATGGGCTGAGATGATGTTGATGATTTATCAGCCTCTCCCGAATAGTGTAATGTTGCGGACTAATGAAATATGACACTTTCCCTCGGTTCAATTCAGTTGGATTATTAATAATTCCATTACATTGATACATTGGAGGCCGAGTCCCGAGACCTCCCCAGCTTCGGCAACTTTACGCCATTTGTAGGAGGCTGATAAATCATCTTCATCGTCTCTACCCATACATGTCCCCACTGTTGGGCTCGGGCCTCCTCCACTATGGGAGGGAAATCGATCTACTACACCACGCTGCGCTGGTGAGACGTGTTGGTATAGGGTTTTGTGGCGAGTTTTCCTTATCTTGTATAGATATTATTTATTTATTTATTTATTTATTTATTTATTTATAGGAAAACCAACAGCTATCAAAAACATCTTAGTAACTAAATTCTAGTAACATAAAGCCAATTACAGGTTCTCACGAGTAGAGTGAGTTATATGCATATTATATCCCTTAGTCGTCTTTTACGACACACACGGGTGGTGAATTGTATTCTTACCCCGTCACCGCACGAATAATACTAAAACCAAACTGATAAATACTAAAATAAAATAATTAGGAACAAAGGCGGTACGAAGTTCGCCGGGTCAGCTAGTTATAAATAAAATTACCTAAAATGATGATCTAACAGTGAACAATAAAATCTTCAAAACTTGTGATCGTACAAATGGCGTAGTGATTAAAATACTGAACTACCGTGCTAGTATCGTGGGTTCGAATCCTACGCCGGACAACACTTCGCGCGATTCACAAATTGGTGTTCTGAGTCTGGAGGTCATTTGTGTCCGTTAACTATATGTTTGTAAATTCCCCGCAACACAAGGATTATATCCTTAGTGCAGGGTGCTCTTGTTTAAAAGTATATCTACCTTAATTCGCAAATTCAAACGGGGGTGAAGTAAAAACTACTGTTGCATCATTTGCTAAAGAAATGCGAATGATAGCCCAAATTCCTTTCGTAAATCAGAAAAGTAAATATCAAAAGAAGTTTATCTTCTTAAGAAGATATCAGATGTGTAGTCTTGATGTTTACGCGATTATTAAATATTTGAAATACAACTATTTTGTGGACTTTTCTGGGTTTATAGTCATGGGCAAATCGTCATATGGAAGTTCTGCTGTGACTATCAATGCTGAAAAGTATTACCTACGTCGTGAAATTAAACATCAAATGCAAAGGCGATAAAATCCGTGAAATTTTTCATTGTTTTTATGTGAAACATCCATAGGCAAGGGTAAACCTAATCGTTGGCGTGGCGTAAGGCGACGCATACCGTGGCGAGGCCTCGCCACGCTTTATGATAGTAAGTGTAGTTCCGATCAATTGTCACAGTAATACCGTCAGAAGCATCGAATATAACTATATTACTAGCAACTTGCCCTCGCTTCGCTTCGGTTTAGGTCTTCTACCCGCATAATTCCCGTTACCGTGGGAATACCGGGATAAAATATAGCCTAAGTTACTCCTTATATAGACAAGTACCTGGTAGTAAAATATTGTCGAAATCAGTCCAACCCTTTTGAAGGTTACTTTAAACAAACAGACCGACAGGCAAAAAACTGGTTTTTAGGCATAGGTGTCGTGAAAATAACCGTGTGAGCATGAAAAAAGCCTAGTATTTTGACATTACAAACAGACGCATCAATTTTATTTATTTGTACAGATTACAGAAATCACTAATTATCTAGTTATCACAATCAATCAATATCAGTTATTTAATGAAAATAAATGTTTATTGAATAAAAATCATAATTTTCTGGGAAAAATCCTAATATTTTATTTATACATTATGGCATATTAGTTCCTGTCGTAATCTATTCGTTTTTGCATATATAATTGTACAAAAAAATCTATGTTTCACATCTGCCAGGCGTCCCAAGCGACGGTTCTCTTTTTTTTAAATATTATTATTGCAATCTGTCTTTAGGTGACCTTCTGCAATATTTATATGGGGGTAGTATTGTAAATAAAACTACTTAACGGATTTTATCGCGTTTGTATTTGATTTATGATTACCCGACGTTTTGAACACTTTACACCATTCAAAGTTATAGGCGGTCAGTGACTATGTATACTGTAAAGTAGTTTTATTTACAACTAGCAACCCGCCCTCGCTTCGCTTCGGTTTCAGCTGCCTTACCCGCGTAGTTCCCGTTCCCGTAGGAATACCGGGATAAAATAGAGCCTAATATAAAATATATATGTTACTCCCTGATATTATAGCTTTCCATTGGTGAAAGAATTTTTGAAATCAGTTCGGTGGTTTAAGCCTGAAAGCGTAACAAACATACTTCCGCATTTATAATATTAGTAAGGACTAGCAACCCGCCCTCGCTTCGCTTTTAATCATTTTACCTGCGTAGTTCCCGTTCCCGTGAGAATAACGGGATAAAATATAGCCTAGGTTACTCTCTGATATTATGGCTTTCCATTGGTGAAAGAATTTTTGAAATCGCTCCAGCCGTTTTGAAGATTACCCGGAATAAACAGACAGACAGACAAACAAAAAAAAAATGATTTTTAGGCATGTGTATAGTGCAAATAACCGTGTGAGCATGAAAAAAGCCTATTATTTTGACATTACAAACAGACACTCCAATTTTATTTATTGGTATAGATGTGTAATACTCGCGTAAACATCAGAAATCATTGTGAGGATAGTATGTTTTATGACGTACATGCTCATAAATAAAATATATTAGAGTAAGTCTTAGGGTAGGTACTCTTCTTTTTAGTCTTATCGTAATTGAAATGATGGTGGTGAGCTAATATATTGGGATGTAGTTGCTATCTGTTTTTATATGATGTGACTCTCTCCTTTTCATTCCTTCTCATTTTAAATATCAAACATATTATGTCTTTACTATTTAGTTTTGTTTTAATTGATTAAATTTAATTATTCCTTATGGTAACGAATTAATAATACAATTCACCACTCCCTGTCTTGACCGTGGATGTCGTAAAAGACGACTAGGGGATATAATATGCACATAAGATCTGTGCAAGAGAAGGGAAACTCGAAATGAAACCCTATACCAACATGTCTAACAAGCATGGCATATTAGATCAAATTCCCTCCATTGTGGAGGAAACCTGAACCCAAGAGTGGGACGGATGTGGGCTGCGATGTTGATGATGATGATGAAATTAAATTTAATAACCAAACAATCGATAATAGACTGAGTAGGATGCGGTTTTACTTTTTTTTTTATTTGGCAGCTGACTGATCTCTATCTAATATTCAGCGAAAATATTTTTTTATAATTCAAGCTTCCAAATTTACGTAACCTCATAAACTATTATTGAGGTTATTGGAATTTTAACATTATTTTATAATGACATTCTGTTATTTTAATATATCATAAAAATAATTATATCTGCTTAAAAAGAAAGTCGTGCAAGGTTATTATTAATTTTTCCTTTAAATGCTTTCTTTTGCGTTTGAACTAATGAACATGTATATTAATTAATGCTTTGAACGATAATTTCTCTCATTTACCTTGTTCTAAATAACAATTAAAGTTTCTAATAGCAAATACAAAACATTTTCTAGCTATATTAAAATTAAAACCAACTCCACGTAGTCACCAGTAAGAAACACATGTATACTGAGTCTACTAAAAAAAAAATATCATTTTTATGATTAAGGGGAAGCGAAAAATATAAAAATCATACTTGTTCATCATAACGAAATACATTTTTGTTTTGAATAAAGTCTTCTGCTAACAAAAAATCACGGCTATGAATAGTGATTTATAGCATGTCCTTGCCACTAATTAATTTCAACTGTGATCGTAAATGAGCCAAGAGAACTATGTACGTAGATCTTAGAGAACTCTACTTAAACTGTGGACAACATTTATATTTTTAAAGAGAAATGACCTCAAGCAGAAAACAAAACTTAACCTAAAACTTAAACAGATGAAAATCCACATAATTTGAAACAAGAGCAAGAAGATAATATGCTATAACATAATATTAGCTTTTATATCTGCATTCATGAGCAATTATAAATAATACTACTTTTGAATATCGAAAGGAATAAATATAAAAAACATCAACTCAAAACCTTCATAAAATAAAACGCGATAAGATTTTACCACAAATCCTTCTACAATTTAATTAAATAATTTAATAGTAGCGGAGCTGGCAAATAAAATATTTAACTTTAATCTGTTTAACATTAAACAAACCTTTCATTATGCCGCTGTAAGCACTGAACTAAATATCCCTTTAAGTCATTGGTTTATCACGTTTCTATAAAACCACATAATAGTTCACATTTTCACTGCAGTTTTAAGTTTCTTTTATGTCATAATTACTATAATAAGTCTATCCAAACATTCGCAAGCACTCGTTCTAAGTTTTCCCTCCAAAAGTGAGAGCGGGATGAACACGTAATTCGCTGACAGTGTTCGCACGCGGACTGCCGCCTACCGCTCCAAGCTCCCGCCTGCTATCGACTGTTCTATCTAATACGCAACCTCTCCCAACTTAATAGCGGCTTAAGCTTGATTTTATGTGAAATCGGAACGTCCTTACGGTCGGTTGCGGGTATCCAACGTTTCGACTTGAGATAATTAAACGGATCGCTTCAATTTGGGATTTCATTTGGAAATGTTAAGACGTTGACTGTATTAAGCAATTACTGTAAGTGCTTTTATTACCACTGTATAATATATAATATCTCAATATTTTTATCAATACCTCCTGTATTTTGGTCAACACTAATGAAGATTAATTTGCTATGAGATTTTTTCGGTATACCTATGAATTTTGACTCTCGAAAAGTTAAAAAGAGATAGATGCTGAAGTTGACTAATCATGATAATTACTAGACAAGCCTATAACTGATGTTCTGGAGTGCTATAATATATTGTTTTGGAAGCAAGACCCGAAAGGTTTTTTGAAGTTACATATACACGATGTCATTGGTCAGCTCGAGCTGGGTGATCTCACAGCTAGCTCTGCGGTACCCTACCGTTATTCTGCCATCGCTAATGGTAAATCTCCACCATATATCCATCCGGATATGGGTTGATAATAACACGGTATCAATAAGAAATAAAAGGTCCAATAAAAGTGCAAAATATTTACATATTTCCCAAAAAAAAATGCAATTATACATATAATGTGGCAAGTCTGTTGCCGTTAACTCTGCACAGGTCCCAACTGTTCTTATCCAAGTGGTCTACGTCTGATAATGAAGTTAAGAATACAATGTATACCTACTCGTGAATGACTACAAAGCATGCCAAGGATGCGCCAAGGGAGTGAGTAGCCGTGCTTACCAGAGCAGCTCAACACATCAACATTGATCATCAAACTACCTGCTAAGCGTGACAATTATGGTATTATCCTCCTATTCGTGGGGAGATAGGGGTTTTCTCAAGTAATTATTGATATACACCGAATACACCAATAATATCATTGGCTGATTCTGAACTCAAACCCAGTGCGTCACGATTATCCATTATATGTAATCAAACAAACGAACTAGCTTTAATAGTTAATTTCTGAAACTTTGTAAGTATATAATTAACAAACTAATTACACTAAGACCCAGAGTAACCATTAATGTGTTTTTATGTGTAGTAACAACGATATTTGTCTGACTTGTAAATGGAAAAACTTCAATGGATATAAGATATATTTTTTGTTAATCAAAAATTTCCCGTGTGGCGACGGGATAAAAATACAACTGTCGCAAATCCTTGCTTACCCGTGGACGTCGTAGAAATCGGCTAAGGGTTCATTAAAAGAGCGGGAAACAGCTCTCTTCTTAAAAATATATAACACCTGACCGCGTTCGCCAACCTGCCCATCAAGCGTGGCGATCACTGCGTTATACCCTCATATGAGTGACAAAACAAAAATGGCCCCAGTCACGACCGTTCTAATATCCGACGAGCTCGTTAAGTTGGTCGACTCGGTAGCGATATAGTAAGAAATGCGAACGCAGTCTAGGACCAAACCCAGTTGGACCGACAATCTGCTGAAATTCGTGGGGAAACGTGAAAAGGATTTAAGTCTAGCATTGGACGCCCAAAGGCTAAATAATAATGTAAAGGTGATAGTTTAATGTATCTTATATTTTCTCTAGTGACGGAATACGAATACAATTCACCAATCCCTCAAAAGACGACGAAAATACGTCTAAGGGATATGATGTGCGTCCAACAACTACGCAAAAGAAGAAAAGCTCTAAAAAAATGCTAAAGCAACACCTCTGACCAGCGTGGTATAGGTGTTTTTTTGTTGCAAAAGATGGCAAATGAGCAAACAGTACACCTGATGGTTAGTGTTGCTGCCGCTCATGGACGTTTGCAAGGCCTACCGTGAAGAAAGTGAAGGGAGTGTGAATGCGTGCAATGAGGTTTGGTGACACTAAAGGCTCACTAAAACCCACTACACGCAAACACCCTCAGAAAGCTGGGCTTCCGGCTCTCTCGCTCACCGAACGAGGCACAGTAACAAGTTGCTACTACTCAGACGTCAACTTTCTGCGAGAGTATGGTACTACACTGGACGGACCGGCCCGCGGCTGTAGACAGACAACTGTCAACAGTGCGGTCCTACCTCTATAGTAGGTCACTCACGCTCCTATTGGAGGAGGCTCGAGCCTAGCAGTAGATTATATATAAGCAGAAATGATGATGACGAGGATATGCATTTTATACTTATACCACTATGGCTTTAGTCGAAGTAAAATATAAGATGAACAAATATAAAATGTACAGAGATTACTATTGAGAAAGAAAATCAAGACAAAAATCTAACAGAGCCTCGCATTCCCTAGCCGAGTCCGCGAGTGACTGGACCGGGAACTTTAGTCCGGCACCCGCAGAGGCGCGACGACGACCGACGTCCCGGGATAGGAACGTCGAGAGGTGAGGGTACTCGAAAGGGTATTCTGTCAGGCCGACTACTGAGGACAAGGAACTCGGCACTAGTGGTCGGCCCAACGCCGAAGGTGACGTGGGTACGGGTGGGTTATAGGCCCGCGCGCCGTCATTTCGTCTCCCCGGACGGAATGGACGACGTGTGCGCTTACCATAGCCCACCCATTAAAAAAAAAACAGCGCCTCGCATAACAATTATAAATAATTTAAAATATTTTTTTTTTTCTATATTAACGAAGAGTACTTCCTTCACGGTAGGCAGCGGCCTGGCTGTGCCCCTGGTATTACAAAGGTCCATGTGCAGCAGTTTCACTTACCATCAGGTATGCTGCTTGCTCGTTTGCCATCGTTGGCAATAAAAAAAACCCCAGTGACACATATTGTTAATTTAACATTTTAACTCATACAATTCAAGAAACTACCACCGCATTGAATACGACTGCTAGTTAGAATAGTCGGTAAGAAACTCGGCTAAAAAAAAACGGCTTGTCTATTTGTTTTATTTCTTTTAATAAATTCTATATAACATGTCCAGCAAGTACTAAATTCAGTGTGATGCATGTAATATAATTAACAAATATAATTTAAACAATTATGGCTAATCGCGAGTTAACTACTAAAGCAGCCATCCCTCCCTCAAACACTTTGGAGGGTAGGGAGAGACCCGCTTTATACAACGCTGTGCTGTATATATATATATATATATATATATATATATATATATATATATATATATATATATATATATACATATATATATATGTGATTTCAACATGGTAGCAATTCAATTAAAATGTTATGTCATCACGCTGTGTTGGACATCCGGAACGTGCAATTAACATGTTTACCAATATTGAACATACGGCTTCGGAATCGACACAATAAAGTTGAAATAAAATTATGTTTCGTTACTAAAACGGTAATAAGTAATTGTCGATCGTGAAGTTTCTAGTTTTAACCAAAGAGTATAAAACACTATTTTAATTTTAATTGTGGATATGAGCAAAACTATTATTGAGGTTGCGTGTAGAATTTGATATTTTAGGATTTTTTACAGCACGTCAGCACTAGCAAACTAGAAGTTTGGTACTGAGCCTAATGGTAGCTTTAATAGTATAAAGGCTAGATTCTATTGACTGAAGATTCTCGGCTCAGGTAACTTGCTCAATAAATGGAGAAAAGTTAAATATATGCCAATCTCTCCGACTGATATGATATTCTTCTAATCTTAACAGCTAATGGCGTATGACAGAAACGTCCACGAGTCTAAGAAGTCTTTCAACTGCCGCATCATTTATGCCAGTTCCTGGGCACAGAGGCGCCGCTGAGTCTACATCTAAGTCACTTCGATGCTACTTAACATATGATTATGACGGAAACTATATGTGATCTCAGACGTGTTCTTTGCTATTTATAGGGACACAAATCCACCCTAACACACCAGCTATTCCCTATAATCCTTCAAGAAGAAAAGCCCTATAGATAGACACATGTGTCCAAGACGCATATTGAGAAAGTCTCGTACTTCGTCAAAATAAATCTTTATGCCAATACGTCTATTCGATGATTCTTGAAATTGCGTATCAATAACAAAAGTGCAATGCTATTATGCAATTATAAAACAAAATAATCGTTTTCAATGCAATTTTTTACCATTTTACATCTCTTGTTCTATGGCAATACACTATTATTTCAGTTGCTTTGAAAAGCTCTAAATCGTTTCTGTATAGTATCGTATTGGAAACGTTTAATTGCAAGTAAACGGAAATTCTGCATTCGTTTTTCTGTATTGACTACCGAGTAAAAGATGTTAGGCTCTACAATCTGCTTTTAAATTAATATCAAAATTTAGATACGATACGTTTAACACATAATAAAACTTAAACATTATTTGATATGACAACACTTTCCGCGTTATAAAAGTAAGACATTTCACTACCCCTTTTCTTTAATGTGTTCTATTTGATGGATCGATAGATCGCTTGCTCAGTAAGGCATACATTATGGTGTAACGGGATCTCATGAGAGAGTGGATAGCCAAACAAATAACCAATACCAAAACTTTTAATCACATTCGTGTAATAAATTATTGAAAAATAATTCTGAACTAAAAAAAACCAACCGTTTTGCAACTGCAACCGTTTTCTCATATACCTATGGCATTGTCAAATCTGGGCCAAATTGAAATGGGACCACACGGGAAACAGCAGCTTTCAAATAAAAAAAAAATCATCAAAATCGGTTCACCTAGTCGAAAGTTCTGAGGTAACAAACATAAAAAAAAAATAAAAAAAGTACAGTCGAATTTTCTTTTTGAATTCGAATTTATTTTTTAATCCGGTTGTAGTTTAGTTGAATTAATTAAATATGGGGTGTTTATATACAATAAATGCATTTGAATAGTATCTCACTCTCGTAAAAAATAGACGTCTGAGTAGTATCAATTTGCTGCTACCTCGTTCGCCGAGCAAGAGAGCCAGCGACCGAATTCATTATGGTAGACGGCAACCTAGAGGTACACCTTGTATCGAAGAGTTCCATGAACGGCAGTTACTGCTGAATACTTGCTCATTTACCACCAATAAAAATGTAGTACAGTCCTCATAATCCGTTGTACGCCTGATCGTTTTGAATGGGCTACAGGGCAGAATATGGTTACTATTACAACTTAAAGCAACCTGGTCACTTCAGCAAAATTCCATTATTAACCTATTAAAAATTAAAGTAATAATGTCATGCCCTTTTAATTAACAAATTTGTAAAGCCTATATTTACAAATTTAACGACTCATTAGTATACCCTTTATTAGAACAGATTAATTCTATTAAAAGTATTCAGTGACAGAGTGATCTACCCTCGTCGTCGTTACGCATTAATTTATCGGACACGATTTCAACGAAAGATTACAAGCTTAATGTCTTTAAAATCCTTTACCTACGTTAACATTAAAAGATTTAAAAGCTTCGTAGCATTTTAAGCTTAATTTATTTACTCTACAATAGGGAAAAATTTGACCTAGTATACTATGCCGGTCAGACGTGTTGATATAATTTTATTTCGAGCTTTCCTTCTCTTGTATATATGTGTTATATGAATATTCTATCCCTTAGTCGTCTTTTAAGTACTACTACCTACGGGTATTTCTTTCTTTTTATTTTTTTATTGCAACCAGTGGCAAACGAGCAAACAGTACACCTGATGGTAAGTGTTGCTGCCGCTCATGGACCTTTACAAGGCCGCTGCCTACTGTGAAGAAAGTGAAGGGAGTGTGAATGCGTACATTGAGGCTCGGTGATAACAAAGGCATTACCATAACCTTAACCTTCTACACGCAAACACCCTCAGAATGTTGGGCTTCCGGCTCTCTCGCTCACCGAACAAAGCGCAGTAACAAATTGCTACTACTCAGACGTCGATTTTCTGCGAGAGCGTGGTACAGGGTACCACCCCGGACGGACCGGCCCGCGGCTGTAGATAGATAACTGTCGACAGTGTGGTCCTACCACTAGGATGAGGGTATCATAGAGGGTTGTAAATTGTATCCTTACCAATCATCACACGAAATGTTTGTTCTTAATCTGCAAAAATGCCGATCAATCGCGATACTTAGATTTAATCAATGACGGATATAAAAAAAATGCATGTTACGCCACAGAGCCACACACAATAAGTAGTAACAAGGAAATTTTAATTAATTTTAGCTATTATTAGGAATCAGTAATAACGTATTGAGGTGTCCCTAATAACGATGAAGACTTGGTCATTGCCCACAACATAATCATGATGATTTCAGCCCATCGCCATCCACTGCTGGACGTAGGCTTCTCTCATGTTACGCCACAGTGTGCGGTCTTGTTCCACCCGCATCCAACGACGCCCAGCAACTTTCACCAGGTCGTCGGTCCACCTAGTAAGGAAGCGTCCTACACTGCGTTGTCCGATACATGGTCGCCACTCGAGAACCTTTCTTCCCCAGCGGTTGACGGTTCGTCGAGCGATATGACCTGCCCATTGCCACTTCAGCGTGCTCACTCTTCGTGCTATGTCGGTTACACCCGTAAGTTGTTATATTACAAGTTTATAGCTTTAGCTATTATTAGGAATCAGTAATAATGTTTTGAGGTATCCAAATAACACAGAGGACTTGTTCATTGCCCACAACATAATATTCGGTTTAAAATAAATCTCAAAACATAAATTATCTCAAATGTTGATCAAAGTACGTATAAGTAAATCTACGTGTCTGAAAGATTTAGCACCCATGTGTTGAAAAGCCCTTTAATCTATTGGTCACAATTATAATGAACATATATAAAGGTTCACGTGGAGAGTAGGATTTGCTTGAATTAGTTTACCCGTAACCATCTTCACACCGAGTCTCTCTTAATCCATTTAGGTTAAATAGAATGCCAAAATAGTTACTTTAATTACATCTATATATTAATACGTGAAGCAAAAACTTTGTACCCCTTTTTACGAAAATTATGTGGATGGATAAGTATGAAATTTATCACAGTTGAAGTAGGAGAGGAGAAATGCATAAAACTGAAATTTCACATAAATAATGGATTAGAAATATGTACATTAAACTCATTAAACAAGGCATTACGCACACTACTATGCAATCGTTACTCACATAGACATACACGCGCACGCGTGCTTCTACACCTTTGTTTACGGTTAAAATCTCTGGTCGACCTGAATATCAAACAATCATAAGTATGATGACAATCTCTAACAAATATTTATACTTATATATTAGTTATTAGTGAAATACGGCTTGCTCAATATACAATTATGCATAAATAATTAAAAGAAAATTGTGCAGCAGAAAAATTTATTTAAATCAATTATGGCCGAATTTCGACCATTCGGCGACCACTAGTATTAATTATCATACATAGTTTATGACATAAAACATTCATTAAATGATTATAATTTTGAAATATGAGACACATAAATAACAATACAGCTAATGCACGCCCCACTGCTTCGTACGAGCTTCCTCCACACAATGGTCAGAGGAGTTGATACAGCGTTTTATTTCAAGTTTTCCTTCTTTTACAATGATTTTGCACGTATATTAGGATCCTTAAGTCATCTTTTAGGACACCTACGGGCAAGAAAGGAGGTGGTGAATTTTATTCTTACTCTGTCAAACGTAATAATGTAGAAAGTCAAATGATAATAATTAACTATTATTTATGCTATTTCCGTATATGGTGAAGGAATAGGAATACAATTCACCATCCCCTCTCCCGCCCGTAGGTTTCATAAAAGACGACGAAGGAGACATTTTCGGATACCATCTATGCAAGAGCAAAGAAAATCGACATAAAACAGTGTGCCAACACGTCTGACCAGTGCGGTATAGTAGCTTAATTTCCCTACCATTACGAAGGAAGCCCGAGCCCAACAATGAGACTTATGTGGGCTAAGGTATAAGACGATTTTGCAGGAACCGGACCAAAAACGCGTCTTAGGCGGGCAAGCGTATTATTCGGGAAAGGGAAAAACGTGCCATTATTATTTATTATATTCTATTATTATTTTGAATACCTATGTATTAAATTTAACATTTAAAAATTACTTAAATAAAATGTTGTAGGTATATTTTCTTTATTTAATACACTTACTACTAGATACATTGTTAAGTATTAAAAATATAAATATTTAAAAATATAAAAAATGTTGTTTATTATTATTATGTTACTTAAAGTAATCACTTATTTTGGTTTGACAAAAAGATTTTGAGGCATTAGCAAGATTTTTAATGTAATTTAATTTTCGCAGTGCGTCTTCGCTTTGATTCAAAGAAGTTACCTAGCATCTTAAATCATTAACTACTGATAATGCCTGGGTGTGTGACAAAATTGGAGTTGACTCATCTTCTTCTTGGTCATTATCACTTAGGGTCGCTCGACAGTCGTCACTTCGTCAGTCGCTGGCCGCTGCCGCGAGGGGTAATATGTGTATTTGGGTGGCACGTGTTGGCATATTAAACGGGATGACGATCGTATTAACCATAAGAAATGTATGAAAACATGTCTCAAGTTGCTGGGACTGACGCAAAATGGCGCATTATGCGCGAAATCTTATTAAACGTGATCGTATTAAACGGGTTCTACTGTATTATGTTTGATATGCAGTCACAAATTCAGTTGGTATTATGGGTTTTGCAGGTGCGCTGTCCTCTAGGTGATCTATTAAGTACTAGCAACTCGCCCTCGCTTCGTTTCGATTTCAGAAACCTTACCCGCATAGTGCCCGTTCCTGTGGGAATACCGGGATGAAATATAGCTTATATTACGCCGAGATATTATAGCTTTCCATTAGTGAAAGAATTTTAGAAATCGGTTCAGTGGTTGAAGCGTGAAAGCGTAACATACAAACTTACTTTCACATTTATAATATTAGAAAGGATATAACTTAGCTACCTTTGATGAAAACGGCGGGTACCGGTAGCCTATTTATATAGTGTTTGGAGAGGTACGTTTAGGGCAAATAAGAGTGGCCTGGACAAATCGTACGAGGTGTGATCATAGCCTGTCCTCTTTACCTTAACCGGTGAGCGGTGGCATCCGTTACTTTGCCATGCAACACATAGAAAACATATAGTAATGGAATAAAAATACAATTTACCATCACGTTTCTTACCCGTGAGTGTTGTATAGGATGACTAAGCGATATGCATACAACATCTATGCAAAATAAGGAAAACTGGAAATAAAATCCTGTTCCAACCGTAGCTCAATTGTCCTCCCATTGTAGAATAGGCTGAAGCCCAGCGGGGAACAGATATAAGCTGTGATGATTAAAAAAATCCCATACCTTTTTCTATTTAATTTATTCCAGTTTCCAAAGCAACTTATGTTCCAAGGCTGCATAAGTTTCAAGCCTCGATAAGATCTGTATCGGCTTACAGGAGTTACTCTTATAGATAAATAAATTATTCACAAGTATTCCTTTATTATTTCAAACTTATCCGCTATATAGGATATAAATTATAATCCAAACTCTATAAAGTCTCTACGATCACAAATTCTTTCCGCCAACGTATATTTATTTTTAAACCTTAACTCACATCATCGTTAAAACTTTTTCTTTACACTCAAGTGAGGTTGTATCAAATTTTAAAGGGCTCTAACTTTCGTATGCTCAAAAAAAATAATAACAGTAAATTAAAATGACCAAAACTCCATAAAAGTTTATTATTTAATAGTCAAGTTGAGCGTCGCCTGTTTTAAGTGCAGCTTTATATAAAAGTTTTGACGTCAAAACTCTAGTATCGTTATTCTTAAGTTTGTACGCAGCTGGGAGCGCCGATTATAATACTTACGATCTACTTAAATTTAAAATAGATTTACAATAAAGTATTTTACTTACGTTATATGAAAATTATATTATTAACGTTAACGTCAAAGCGATATTCGAATTCCTGTAGATGCAAAACTGTTAAGAGAAACAAATAAGAGTTTTTTTCTAATCCGTCTGATTGGCATGGTTAAAGTCCCTTCCATTGTAAAGAAGGCCTGTGGCCCATATTGGGATATATGTTTTATTTTATTGCTATTGGTGGCAAACGAGAAGACAGCACATTTTCTGATAAGTAATAGGTACTGCGGCTTATGGGTCTTTAAACAATAAAAAAGAAGGATATATTAATGGTCCCTCTTTGTTTCTAAACTTTAGGCAGAGGCGTAACACACTTATGCTATGAATTTCTTTTGGTCATTTCAAGATTAGTTTTGGTCCCATAGCCGCAAGCTATTGGCATTCATCAATCAATCATTCCTCCTAATTTTATATCTTTTATTCTAACAACCCAATTTTGCTGCATTGGTTCGAAATATAACTAAGGGTAACGGATGATACATCAAGAGCGAATATGTCACGAAACCTGCATACTTCATTTTCTCATCATCATTTCAGCTCCTATATGTCTCACTGCTGGGCTCGAGCCTCCTTCATAATAGAAAGGAAATTGACCCAACATATCCCATTTTTCTTAGGTGGGCTAAAGTCAGCACACACACACCGTCTGCCCTGGGTGATGAAAGGGCGGCATATGGCCTCACGACCGCAGCCCCTCAGTCCCCACTACGGAGGGCAGACGTGTTGATATAGGGTTTTATTTTGAGTTTGCCTTCTCTTCCACAGATGTTATATGCATATTTTATCCCTTAGTCGTCTTCTACGACAGTCACGGACAAGATAGGTGGTGGTGAATAGTATTCTTACTCCGTCACCACACGGAAATTGATCTAATCGAGTCCTATCCGTGGCTAAACAAAGAGTAGCCTCTTTGTTAACTAATACTGGCTAGAGTATTAATATATCCACAAACTAGTCTATAATGTACAATGAATTACGGCATTCCAAAAGCTAAAGTTATAAATTTGCATGGAACACGATTGTAAGCTGAAACTTGGTAAACTACTGCCACATTGAAAGAACTTAAAGCTTAACTGTATTGCACTGAATTTTGTGACGACCGTTCACAGTTACGAGGGGAAGTATTTAACTGTGCTTACAAACTTTTTCTGGTACAGCTTTTCGCTAGAACTTGATTTTGCAGATGGTGTAATGTTATAAATAGTGACTTTATCGTGTGTTAGACTCTTAGAATCATCACCAACATGTCAGATCAGCAAGGTATATAGTAGGTCAATTGCCCTCCTATTTTGAAGGAGGCTTGAGCCCAATAACCGCTGGATGAACCGAAGGCACGGCACCCTGACCTTCAGGATGACGCAGGTACTTACCGGACACGGGGTCTTCGGTAAGTACCTGCACAGAATTGGACGAGAACAGGCCCCTGGATGCCATGAGTGTGGCGCGCCAAATGATGATGCGCGCCACACACTGGAAGTATGTCCCGCCTGGGGGCCTCAGCGTCACGACCTGTCGGCGGTCATAGGAATGGACCTGTCGCTGTCGACCATCATCTCAGAGATGCTGGACAGCGACAGGTGCTGGACGTCGATGGCCTCTTTCTGCGAGGAGGTCATCACAAGGAAGGAGGCCGCGGAGCGGGAACGCGAAGCACTTGCGACCGCTGACTCGCTCAGCCGGCGGCGAGTAGGGAGGAGGAGGCGCCGATATGCGCATCTCCTCCCTCCGCTTTGATTGACGACAGGACGTAGCCAGACAGCCTTGCGTAGGGGTGTCGGGATCGAATGTCATAAGATGACCTTTCCGGCACCCCGTAAAAGCGCGGAAGGGACCGCTGTGTGTTTTAGTGGGTATTCCGGAAGCATAGCCGGTGAGTCCCACACTCCCCCTCGTCTGACACCGGCGGGGGATAGTGCGTAAATTGCATTTCCACAGCGAAAAAAAAAAATAAAGGCTTGAGCCCAATAGTGGGACATATATTAGCTGTGATACTCGATATGGAAAATTAGTAACATTCAATATCTTAAGCACCTAACTGCGACCAGCAATACAGAACGGTATGCAGTTCTATAGTCCTCCTTTTTTTAGCACCCAACCTATCCGGAGCGACGAATGGGCGGCGTACGGCCCAATAACGTACTGTATTCCCTCCCCATTGCTATTGGACCGACCACTGGTACCGATTCCTTGACATCCGTAGCCAGCCGGTCCATAATTCTACCTGCGACTGCTCATTCCCTGTTCAGTTAACTTTTGATTCCATGAATAATGACTTCAGCGCTTTAGGACTCTCAAATTGCTTGGCCCCAGGTCTCTCCGTCTTTAATTTTATTTACCGATAATTTAGGTTAGATAATAAACTATTACTATTGGTGAGAAAATATAAGGCCGTTAGAGAACTTTTAGTGGCGGTACGAAAGCTTTCTTATCAGTCATAGGTGTCTTTAACGGAGTTGCGGTTTGATAGCGGCTACAAATGCTACTAATTCTTACATTGATCGTGATACTCTCTACGATACTTCCTAAAAGGCAATTAAGAACACTATATCCACTTAAGGCTAACTCCATCTAATACCTTCTGGTCAAGAACTACATTCCCAAGGAGGGTTGACGTCAGGCAGGCGACTGGTCGTAAAATTACTGCCAATAACTCTTGCAATGTCTACGATGGAGAAGGAGTACATATTTTGTCGATCTTAATCGGGATATGAGCAGGATTATAACATATATATGCACTTAAATTATTTTAGTGAACTTGGCTGTATAGATTATTCATATTACTCCTACTAAAGACAGAAGAGATCTGTAGACTGAATAAGATTACAATACACTACTCCTTCATATTTCAAAGATGACGTAATAAAATGTTTATCATCATCACAGAATCATATACGTCCCACTGCTGGGCTCGAGCCTCCTTCACAACGGGAGGGCAATTAACCTACTATACCACGCTAGTCAGGCGGGTTGGTATACGGTTTTATTTCGAGTTTTCCTTGTCTTGGATAGATGTTGTATGCATATTACAATCCATTAGTCGCCTTTTACGACACCCACGGGCGCATAAGGTGGTGGTGAATTTTTTGTTTTTTATTTATTGCTAACGGTGGCAAACGAGCAAACAGTACACCTGATGGTAAGTGTTGCTGCCGCTCATGGACCTCTACAAGGCCGCTGCCTACCGCGAAATTGAAGGGAGTGTGAATGCGTGCATTGAGGCTCGATGATACCAAGGGCACCACCAAAACCATCCACACGCAAACACCCTCAGAAAATTGGGCTTCCGGCTCTCTCGCTCACCGAACGAAGCGCAGTAACAAATCGCTACTACTCAGACGTCGATTTTCTGCGAGAGTGTGGTACTGCCCCGAACGGACCGGCCCGCGGCTGTAGACAGATAACTGCCGTCAGTGTGGTCCTACCACTCCACAATAATCTCCACTATAATCTTACTCCGTCACCACATGGAAAATGTTAAAGAACCGTAAATGAAAAAGTCAAAATCGTGTACCATTGTGTCTGACCAGCTTGTCATAGCAACGCAATTTATCTCTCATCATGGGAAATACCCGTCTCGATTATAGATACAAGAAAAACCAAAAAAAAATATGAACAAGAAGATATTATAATTGACGATAGCTGAAAAGATTTAGTTAATAGATTGTTTTTATTAATGAAATCTATTAAGCCGCTACGATGAAGTAAAATGTTTTAGTATTAATACCTCAATCGTTCGTCGTTCGTGTTTCTAAATCCCAGCTTTTGTTCAACAAAGAGAATCAACGAACAACTTGCTAAATACTGCCTTTTATTAACGTACCGTAATGCTGTGCTAGAATAAATTTGAATGTTAAATTTACTGGTTACAATATTCAAGTCTCAGCGGGTGTTGGGTACTGCTTGAAAATCTAAGCCTCATATTTTAATTTCGAACTATGTAGCTGAAAAATATGAAACAATAATAAATATCATCCTAAATATTACCTTGACCTACGTTTAAAACGTGAGGGAAATTGACCACAAGTGTTGCTGTAGGGCTTTATATCGAGATTTCTTTCTCGATATTAACTACATACCATATAGCTTAATAGTGGATATCCACTAGCAAGAGAGAATGTGGTGAATTGTATTCTTACTCCGTTACACGGATATTTCTTAATAATCATTTCAGCCCATATACGTCCCACTCTTAGGCTTAGGCCTTCTCCACTATAGGAGGGAAAATGACCTGCTGTACCACGCTGGTCAAATGGGTTGGTGTAGGCGTTTTTTTTTTTATTTTTTTTTTTATTTTTTTTTTAGGTGGGCTATGGTAAGCGCACGCGCGGTCCTGTACGTCCGGGGCGATGAAAGGACGGTGCGCGGGCCCATAACCCACCCGTACCCACGTCACCTCGTTGTTGGGCCAACCACCGGAGCAGATGTGACTTGTCATCAGTGGTCGGCCCGACGGAATACCCTTTCGGGTAACCTCTCACCTCTCGACGTACTGGGACGTCGGTCGCCATCGCGCGGTCAGCCTCTCTGCGGGTGACGGACAATTCCCCGGTCCGATCACCGGCGTGTAGGATATTTTTACAATTTTTTCTAGTCTTAAATAGATATTATATGCATATTATAACCTTTGCCTTGCCTTTTTAGGATTCCGTACCCAAAGGGTAAAAACGACCTATTACTAAGTCTTCGCTGTCTGTCCGTCCGTCTGTCCAACCGTCTGTCTGTCACCAGTTTAAATTTTTACAAAAAATGTATTTTCGTTGTCGCTATAACAACAAATACTAAAAACAAATATTTAAGGGGGTTCCCATACAACAAACGCGATTTTTATAGATACGGAAACCGACGTGCGTGACTCCGACCCGTACTTAGCCGGCTTTAAATTTAAAACTTCATATCATATTGGTAATGCCACAATTTTTACGCTTGGTAGGCGGTTTGTCCATCGCTATGGCTCTTATAAATTGCCCTAACCATGAAGTTGAAGTCTTAAGTACAAGATTACTTAAGACCTCAACTTCATCGTCAAGTATAATAACGTTAATGCTCTGTCCTTACTTAGTAAATGGCATTCTGTTGAAGTTCATTAGACTAGAAATCTGTCTCCATTATAAATGTGAATAATGAAAACAATAATGTCGACGACAGAAATATTAACACTATTTATTTTTTTAAACAACACCTCGCACTAAGTAATGAATCTTTATATCGTAAGGGTCTTTAAAAACATGATTCCTCATCATCATCATTTCAGCTCATATACATCCCACTGTTGGGCTTGAGCCTCCTCCACAACAGGAGGGAAATTGACCTCACAATACCATACGACTTACGGTTTTATTTAAAGTTTTTTTCTTGGTCTTGCATAAATGTTATATGCGTATTATTTACCTTAGACATCTTTTACGATATCCACGGGCAAGATAGAGAGTGGTGAATTGTATTCTTACTCCGTCACCACACGGCAAAAAAAAAACATAATTAACAGAAATAAATAACACGGAGACTCAGATCTATTAACGGTAGTTCGTAAAAACAATTGTTCTGCATGCTGATTGAACCCATAACCGGTCCACTGGATATGGGAGATCGCTACTTAAATCACTATACCATCAGTCAAAACTAAATTTAATAACAAACTATTTAATTACGTCATTTATGTAACTCTAAAATTCACGCCGCCTTGAATAAATAATGAAACACAACAAAAAAGGTTAATCCACATGAGATTCGCTTGAATTAGTTTAACTAAATATTTGATTATATTATTCATGAAAAAGGCTTTTATTAAAAGCATCCTAATGTTCTCTTATACTTATTGTAAGCCTGAAAATCTTAAGCCCTAATTTATTGGGCGGCGTAGGCGCGAGTACTTGCGCCTCATGCCGCCCTAGCCGAGGCCGCGGGTAACGTGACCAGGGATTAGTCCATCACCCGCCGAGAGGCCGACCACGTGAGGAAAGACCGACGTCCTCCCCTTAGGGGGGGTCCGTCGGTCGATGGGGGGAACTCCAAATAGAGGGTATTCCGTCGGGCCGACCACTGATGACAAGTAACCCTGCTCCGGTGGTCGGCCCAACGGCGAAGGCGACATGCACGTGGGTGGGTTGCGGGTGTGCGTGCTTACGTCCCGCGTTACGCTCTGTCGCCCCGGACGGAGCGGTGCGAGGAGCGCGTCGACCGCAACCCAACCCCCAAAAAAAAAGCCCTAATTTATTACAATTAGTAAGATAGCTTATCACAAATTTGTTATATTTTTCATGATTTTCGCTTACAAAATTGTACAGCTGTTACGATTACATTATTTCGGCGCCAAACTGTTTTGATTTGATCGCCCAGAATCTCAGTAAATATTAGGTACGTCAGAGTTATCGCTAAATGGTGTGCTCTTAGTGACGTATTTAGCTTCTCCAAGGGGGAGAGACGTCGGTACTCCTCAAGGGGTATTCCGTCGGGCCGACCACTGACGACAAGTCACCCTGCACCGGTGGTAGGCCCAACGACGAAGGCAACGTGTCACGGGTAGGTTACGGGTGTGCGTGCTTACGCCCCTCTGTAACCCCGGACGGAGCCGAGCGCCGACCGTAGCCCAACCCCAAATAAAAAAAAAAGTGACCTATTTAGATACAAAAATATTATACTACTAGCAACCCGCCCTCGCTTCGCTTCGGTTATAGGTTATAGTCGTTTTACCCGCGTAGGTCCCGTTCCCGTGGGAATACCGGGATAAAATATAGCCTAGCTTACGCCCTGATATTATAGCTTTCAATTGGTGAAAGAATTTTTGAAATCGGTCCAGCCGTTTTGAAGATTACCCGGCACAAACAGACAGACAGACAAAAATTTTTTAATTGCTATTTTAGGCATAGGTGTCGTGCAAATAACCGTGTGAGCATGAAAAAAGCCTATTATTTTGACATTACAAACAGACACTCCAATTTTATTTATAAATAGAATATAAATAAAAACGACGGTAAAACGACTATAACCTATAACCGAAGCGAAGCGAGGGCGGATTGCTAGTCTCAACTAAGACAGCATTTTTAGAATACGATACAATAGATCAGTTAGAGCCAAATTTACCAAAGTAATCTATACCAATAAATAAAATTGGAGTGTCTGTTTGTAATGTCATAATAATAGACTTTTTTCATCAATTGTTATTTCGAGTCTGTGTGTAATTTGTGTCCGCTAAATTATACGTCTATTAAGTCTCACACAATACAAGGATTATTTCCTTAGTGCAGGATGTTGTCTTAAAAAAAATGTTATTCCTACAACTAGCAGTGCCCTGCGGTTTTACCCACACAGTTCCCCTTCCCATGGCAATAACGGGATAAAGTATAGCCTATGTGTTATTCGGATATGCAAGCTATATTACTGTGAAATTTCATCAAAATCCATTCAGTAGCTTTTGTGTGAAAGAGCAATAAACTTACACACATACATACAAACTTTCGCGTTTATAATACTAGTAGGAAGTAGGATTAGATCAGAATTTAACTCTAGCAAACATAACAATAATTAAACGGTTGAATATGTTTATACTATAGGCGCAAACACAATACAAAGATCAAGTCTATAAGAAGTACGGAAGCGTCTGTTTACATCACATGAACCGGGGACACGAGTACTGTCTAGACAAAAGGCAAATTCACAATAGAAGTGAGATGCGAGGGCGCATCGCAGATGACAGAGCAGCGATAATAGAGCTCGCTGTTTAGTGAGAACGCGTCCGGACCAACGGGAAATGGTGCCGTCCTACAGACAACCTTCATTTCCTGACTAGTCCTTTAGCTAAAACTCATAGTACAATTTATATATCGCGTTTCCTTTCTTATTTTGTGTGATTTCTGAATTCTAATTTAATTATCATTAATATATAACTACATTTAAAAATAGAGAAAATCTTTAAATATAGATGGCACAAGATAATTCTGAGTGGCATTCTCGCACGTTTTCATTCTTGTCCAAAATTGGACGTTGATAGATTGATGGAAAAGGCAACGTTTGAATTAGATATCTGTCATTATAATCATTATCTCAACTTTATATAAGTCGCAATGCTAAGCTCAAGCCTACTCCATAATAAGAGGTAAATTGAGCTACTATTGTAAATAAAACTACTTTTACGGATTATATCGCATTGTATTTGATTTATGATTGCCCGACGTTTCGAACACTTACTCGCGTAAACATCAGATATCATTGAGCTACTATATTACGCCTATCAACAGATTGTTATGGGGTTTTATTTCCCTAGCCGAGGCCGCGGATGACTGGACCGGGGAGTTAGTCCGTCACGCGCCGAGAGGACCGAGGACCTGACCGCGCGACGACGACCGAGGTCCCCGAACAGCGGGAACATCGGTCAAGGAGAGGGTACTCCTCAAGGGGTATTCCGTCGGGCCGACCACTGACGATAAGTCACCCTGCACTGGTGGTCGACCCAACGACGGAGGCGACATGTCGCTGTCACGGGCCGTGCGCCGCCCCTCTGTCGCCCCGGGGCGGAGCCGGGCGCTGGGTGCTCTGACCGTAGCCCACCCACAAAAAAAAAATAGGGTTTTATTTCGAGTTTTCTTTCTCAAGCAATGATGTTATCTGCTTGCGTCCCTAATACGTCTTTTACGATCACCCAAGGTTGAGAAAGGAGATGGTGAATTATAGACTTACCCCACCATCACAGTGATTTAAAAAGAAGCACTATTTAAGTACTTATATACCTATGTATATGCAACGTAATCAATTTTATAAGAATGTGTTACGTCATATTATTATTAGAAGGTTCACGTGATTATGGTTAACGGGATTTATACCATGTATTTTATTACTTAAGAGTTGCTTATATTTCGGCATTATAACAAGCGCCATGATCACGGGAAAACGTTCTTCTTCGTAATTAATAAAATACGTGTATTTTATTACTTTTAATCCCGTTAATCGTAACGACGTGAATATTAATGACTTTGATAACTATCATGATCACTAATATTCACGTGTCCAATCCTATATTTGATGATTCATTCTTCGGTTCTATTTAATTTTTCAATATACTGACGCACAACGTACACACGATAGTGTCATTTATTATAAGGTAGATGAAATAAAAACTAAGATGAAATTAGTTTCATTACATATCGCTAATAGACATTACGTAATTTTCAATATTTACGTGAGTATTATGCATACGAAATGAAACTATTTCTACGGATTTTGTGGCGTTTATATTTTATTTTGATTTTTCGGACGTTTCGGAGAGTTTTCTGATGAAAAGTATAAAAGGAGTGACAAGTTTAAAAAAGAACCCATTAAGAAAGAGTCGAAGTAGGTAAATATTTAATAGTTAGATTGCACAAATGGCGTGTTAAAGAAAATACCTATCGTGTCAATGTCGTGAGGTCAATGACCACGCAGCACATTACTTCATTCTTCATTCAGAGTTTAGATGTAATGTGTGTCTATTATTGGTGGTAATCATCATCATCATTTCAGCTCATATTCATCGCACTATTGGGCTCGAGCCTCCTCCACAATAGGAGGGAAATTGACCTTACTGTACCATGCTGGTCAGACAGGTTGGTATAGGGTTTTATTTCGAGTTTTAGTTATCTTGCATAGATGTTATGTGGACATTATATTCCTCAGTCGTCTTTTACGACATCCACGGGCAAGATAGGGAGTGGTGAATTGCATTCTTACGCCGTCACCACACGGAAAGTGAGTCAAGAGAAAGAAAGTTAGTGGTAATAATACTTCGTAATTTTTTCTATAAACAAATTCTGCTAGACAACACTCTGCACTAAGGAAATAATCCTTTTGTTGCGAGGGACTTTACAAATATTTAATTAACGGACACAAATTACGTATCTATGTAATAATTCCCAAATAGAAAGAGGCTAAAGAGTTCATAGAAAAAGATCTAGGTTACTAGAGGTAAAATTGAGTGGTAATATTCAACGAAATCCCGAGCACATTCAAAAGTACGTATACTGTTCCCTCTTTGAGTTGAGTCAGCGAACAACGATAGGTACTGATCTAGTTTCTATGCGGGCATCAGCCCCTACTCTTTGCAAGTATTTTTTTAATTTAATATTTTAATCTTTATTAAATACATTATGGATTTTATGATGTTTGTACTATTTTTTACTCTGCCAACGTTACTCTTTTGATGATATTATTGCTAATTCATAGTCACAAGAGGATGATCCGATTCAGTTAGACGTTCAAACGCAATGAAATACGAGAAAAAAGATTAACTTCAAATGTATTTTACTTACATCATCATCATCTTGCTCTTATCCCAATTACTTGGGGTCGACGCAATATGTCATCTGTTTTAACATATTGCAAAAAGTTTCGGCAATGACTTTTATTACCGGCCGCCTGCCTGACGTCAACCCTCCTTGGGAATGTAATCGTTGACCCAAATGGTACCAGATGGAGTTGGTGCGGGTCAATCTAGGGCTCTTAGTCGTCTTTTACGACACCCACGAGCAAAGCAAGGGTTGGTAGTATTCGAAGCCGCTACCACACAGCACTGTATTTTATTTACATAAACATCAACAATTATTACGAGAAAAATTCAATGATATTTCAAAGCAGTGTTCCCATAACCGACTAAAATTATTTCGGATATCTAGCAAACATGGCTGGATGATATAGAATCGCTTGTTTTCAATCACTTGTTTTGTGGTAAAAATGATTTAGAAGTCTCTTTTTTTTTTCATAAATACCATAAATGTTGATATACAATTCAAATACACTTAAAATATACGAATCTTTATAGACTAGGATGCCTTTATAAAACATATGAAATGACCACAAACACCATTGCTTCGCCAGGGTTCTGTACCCAAAAGGAAAAACGAGACCCTATTACTAAGACTTCGCTGTCTGTCCTTCCGTTTGTCAGGCTGTATCTCAAGAACCGCGATAGCTAGACAATTGAAATTTTTACAAATTATGTATTTCTGTTGCCGCTATAACAACTAATACTAAAAACAAAATAAAATAAATATGTAAGGGGGCTCCCATACAACAAACGCGATTTTTTTGGCCCTTTTTATAAATAATGGTACGGAACCCGTCGTGCGCGACTCCGACTAGCATTTGGCCGGTTTTTTATGATTTTCATTTTCACTATAATGAAAAGATACCTTTACAACTTACCATTTACCTTATTATTTGGCAATATTGAGTATTTCATATTACAATGTAGTAGATTGTGCTGCTGCCCATTCTCCTATCATCATTGTCGCTTCCCATATATGTCCCACTGCTGGGCTCGACACACCTCGTCCATTTATTTTGGTTTTATTTCGAATTTTCCTTCACTTGCAGTTAATATGCCTTCTCTGCTTGTATCCCTTAGTCGTCTTTTACGATCACCCACGAGTAAGAAAGGGAGTGATGAATTGACCCGTATTACCAAATAAGCAGATCATTGACGCCAACTGAGCAGACAAACAGTACCTACTATTGGTACTATTCAAATGTTTTACTATAGATATAATCCAAAGCTCCGAGCCGGTTACGAGTTTTAAGGTACCAGTCAGCCCAATTACGATGGAAAAGGAATATGATCGTCATAGGGCTATACACCGTGCTTGCATTGTTCCGCATGGAATTCGAGGTGTAAGTCCAAGTCATAGCCTGTCAAAAAAATGGTAATCTAAAGAATAATGAAATACCTATATCTTTATATATACGTATTTCTCGTGTACTTGTGTAAATAACGAACGAAATAAAATCCTATCAGTATTGGGACATATATGAATTGAAATAATAATAAAAGGATGAATGAAATAGCCAAATAACTAGTACTGATCCTAGCGTACAAATGTTATAACAGAACTAATTAATAAGGTTAATATTTTGATAAAGCTGCCTACAGTTTCTGCACTAAATATGAATATTCTCTAATAAGATCCGACTGCTAATTTAAGACGACGGGTTAATATAATATACTTGTTTATTATTTGGCGTCCTCCTGTACAATACATAGCAATAGTAGTAACATAAGATATACATATATCGTGATCTTATTTTAAACAAGGTTTTAATTAAGTTTGCACCTCATAAAACTATTTTTTTTAATACTTCTATACTAAAGAATAAATGCTTATATCGAAATGGACTTTACACAATTGACAGACACAAATAAAAATTTGTAACATCATTTACCATTCATGCTTATTTACGAAATATATAGTACTAGATTCCGCTCGTGGCTTCACCCGCATAAAAAGTGACTTTCCCAAAATTGAAAAATTATCCTAAGTAAACACAGAAACCTAGAAAAACTTCATTTATATAAAATTTTATGAAAGTTAATCAAGCGGTTAGAGCGTGAAAGGGTAATTAATACATAGTCTTGCCTTTGTAATATTAATGTGATATTATCCGATTCTTTGAGTCTCAGGCATGTCACGGATTACAAGCCTGAGCATCAGCTACTAGCTTTACGTGTTTAAGTGCCGTGATTATTTATAAGTAAATTTTAATCGACTTCAAATAGTAGTTTTCTGAGGATTTCCGTTAACAGCATGAGTTGTGAAAAAAAATCTTTTGTCAGTAATATAGTTTGATCTATATATCGTCTAAGAATTTTATCTAATATTTTCTCCCTACCCTGTGTTGAAACTATAATGGATAGTCGAAGTTTGATACGCACATATTTATTCATATTTCTTTCTATAAAAAACAAAATTATCTGTAATCTTTATTTAATGTATGATTTCACAGATGCTTCACTGATTTAATTATAGGTTTCTGAGTCCAAATGTTGTAATATCCATCCTACATAGGATAGTACTTCTTAAAGTTCCGGCCTATGTTGTTGGCAATCCATAAAACGATTCAATAAGGTCAAAGAATCGATTCTGCTGATTGGTTAAAAGACAAGACAGTTCTTTCATAAATATTGTCATTTGTGACAATAAGTCATTTGTGTCCGTCTATTGCATGTCTGTGAAAGCCTCCACGACATAAGGTTTAATTCTTTAGTGCGGATATTCTTTAAAAAAACAAATATATATATATATATATATATATATATATAATATATATTCAGGATGTCCCTAAATTAAACATCCAACGGTAAGTGGGTGGTAGATGACTTTATGACAACTATGAAAAAAAAAAAAAAAAATCCATGCCACTTTTTTTTGTATGATATTACTAAAAAACGGTGAAAATCAGACCTTGTATGATATTTTCAAGTACTATAACGACAAATAGGCTAGTTTTGGCATCGGATATTTCTTGTTGGAAGCGCAGATAACTGCACTATCGACCCCAAGTAAAATTAAAACTAGACATGTTACAATAACATAAAAGAAATATACATTTGTTATGGCTATGCCTTAATTTTTTCGAAAAAAACGTTAATCATTTGACTTTAACACACCACCCTGCTAAAAAAATATACCGTAATCATAGTGGCAAGTAATTTCAAAAGATGGCCAAATTATTAATTGTGACTGCACAGATGGCGTAGTGGTTAAGATAGCGACCTACAGCGCCAGTGTCGGGGGTTCGAATCTCACGCGGGACAATACTTTGTGGATCGCATCCACAAATTGTTGTTCTGAGTCTGGATGTAATTTGTGTCCGTTAATTATATGTTTGTAAAGTCCCCCGCAATACAAGGATTATTTCCTTAGTACAGGGTGTTGTCTTAAATAAATAAAATAAAATAAATAAAAAAAAATGAGCCGGGATGAAGTTAAAAAAAAAAAAAAAAAAACAAATATAATGAAAATAAAAAGTAATAATTGTTGACATGAAGCCAATTAATTATTCCAAAATGGTATAATACCTTCTAGATGTTATCGTAACTTTAAAAAAGAAATGTTTTTTGGAGCGGTGGAGAGACTTTGGGTTACTCTGTGTACTCTACCGACTCATTCATGGTGAGTGCCCTGAGGAACTGTTTAACTTGTTACCAGCGTCACCGTTTTACCAACGTACCACTTGACACCTTAGCAGAGTTCACCCATTTCACCTGGAATCGTTATAGTCTTCAACTGTACATGTCCAGCGATAATTTCTCTGACATACGTGCAAGCTCTGGAATGAACTACCTGCTGTTGTGTTTCCCGAGTGCTATAACATGTCCTTATTTAAACCAGGTATAAGAAGAGTACTTTCTTCAGGGTAAGCAATGGCCTAGTTATGCTCCACTGCAAAGGTCCATGTGCGGCAGTATCACTTACCATCAGGTGTGCTGCCTGCTTGTTTGCAACCATAGGCAATAAAAAAGTTAGCGAAAAGGGGTGCTAGATTGTAAATTTCATTCATCTGTCCTAAATAAAGAACGCTATCAATAGGTACACATCTACGAAAGTTGTAATCACAAACTATATAAGCGCAGTGAGACATTTAATTAAAACTCAAAACGTGTTATTTGGCACTTATGAACACATTATTGATCATGAGAAACAACCGTTATGGTTGACCTTCTGAACCATGATCACATATGTAAAGTTCTTTACTCCCGATGTTATGAATGCATTACCATTAACGTTGAAATGGAATATCAACAAACCATAGGGTTTGTTACCATAAGGATAGCCTTAAGATAAAAATAAACATTATTCTCTCTATATTCAGAAAAAAGTAATCTTAGTAATATGTTTTATTATATTACTGCAAAACATTACCAAAAGATATTATAATAAAATAGAGTTTTCATTAAAACGTAATGGAAAACATTTCGTAACACGAACGTAAACTGACAGCACTTTAAAACAACACCTAAAATTATTCATATTTGATGTTATATGTAGTCAAAATCCTCACACTACCCATTTCCCCGAGGGAGTAATCTTACGCTGAAAGAGTTATTTCAACGTACCGTCGAGGGGTAGAAAACACGAAGTCGCTTTTATGACGAGAGGTTGCCGAGTGTCCCTTTCGGCCACAAACAATCCGACACAGACTGTATATTCCTAAGTAGGGGAGAAATGTGTTAGCATCTCGAGATTTGTTATTTAAAAAAGGCAATATGTTGTTTATGAAGCCTATATGCATATACACCTATAAATATGAATATTTAACATCAGTTAGCTTCACACATACCTTCACATTAAATTTGATTTCTACGTAGGATATGAATTTATGTGGTTCATATACAATATTCGAAATTTCGAAGTACAATATGCATATGTGTTATAAGGTGAAATCGGTAATATAATTTCATTAAAATCCATTGGGCTATTTAAGAGATTAACGTGAACGTTTATTTAGATGGCAATACACTCTCTCTTTGTTATACTAGGACTAAAAGTTGTATAGAGTCACCACTGCTTCAGAAATAATCCTGAAAGGGTAAGCAGAGATGGATGTTTATCACGAGAGATGCCCTTTTTCCAAGAGATTATTTTTTATATCACATTTATATGTGTAAGACCAAAACATGAATAAATGATAAACTGCTCTCATTTTCCATTTACGAAATGAAACCTATACTCACAGTACACCGCATATCTACACCCGAATCATCGATTTTTATTATATCTATTGGAAGAGCGCCGCTTTGCTCCAGAATGACCGAACAAATTTGTAAAGCCGAACATTAATTCTCCTAATGCCTTAGCCGTATTCACAGATAACATTCCACCTGCTATTATACTGAGAGGTGTATTGAGAACTTTTATATTTACATTTTAGCATGAAAAACTTCCATTTGTTACACAAAATGTTCAGTCTATTTACAGATTACGTGAACTCTTCCAGAAAATTATTCGGTAATACTTTCAGCTATGTTTCATAACTAACTTTGTCCGCAGTTTGTCACATGCGATAAATTGCCCATCTCATCCTTTCACCACTCTCGTATATTTATAATAAGTATAATACTATAGGATACTATAAAAGGAACATAGCTGTGCTCTTATGAGTTATATATAACTATAACTTTTCTTAAACGAGATACTAGTAGATGTTAAGGTTAGCGTGTTGAAATAAATAGTATATTCAGTCTTATAAAAAGATTTTTGATGTTTATTTGAATAATATCATTATCATTTCAGTGCATATACGTCCCACTGTTGAGCTCGACCCTCCATGAGAATAGGAGAGAAATTGATCTGACTATACCATCCTGATCAGACAGGTTAATACAGGGTTTTATTACGAATTTGCCTTCACTTGCATAGATGTTATATGAATATCCTTAATAGTCTTTTACGACACCCACGGGTAAGAGAGGGGTGATGAATTGTATTCCTACTACGTCACCACACGGAAATATAATAATATAATTAATCGAATCGATCGAATAACATAATTGATTGATTTAGTTAGTTTTATTGTACTACTAAACTCGAGCTTCCTCTATATTATTACGGATATTGACCGCTGTTTAGACGAGTTTTATAGCGAGTGACTGGATCGGCGAATTAGTCCGTTACCCGGGGCCGACCGCGCGAGGAAAAACCGACGTCCTCCCTGAGGGGGGGCGGGTACGAGGAGAGGGTACTCTTCAGGGGGTATTCTATCGGGCCGACCACTGGCGACAAGTCACCCAGCTCCGGTGGTCGGCTCAACGACGAAGGCGACGTGTCACGGGTGAGTTACGGGTGTGCGTGTTTACGCCATCTGTCGCCCCGAACGGAGCCGGGTGACGGATGCGCTGACCGTAACCCACTTCCCAAGAAAATGTTGGGTTTTATAGGCTTTTATTTCGAGTTATTGTTCTCTCGCATAGACATTATATGCACATTATTTGCCTTAGTCATATTTTACGACATCTACGGACAAGATGATGATGGATAATTGGTTTATTTATTTATTGCTTTTCGATACATTTATGTAATTGGTTTTTAATGTTTATGTAAACATGTGTATGTAGACTAGTGTTGCCCAAAAAAGTCTTGGTCTTGCGGTCTTGGTCTTGGTCTTGCGAGAAATGCGAGACCGAGACCAAGACCAAGACCGCTTAATTTTTGCAAGACCAAGACCAAGACTGGCCCTGCAAGACTTGAGCAAGACCAAGACTGGGCCTGCAAGAGTCTCGCGGTCTTGCATTTAATTCAAATCACCATTTCAGCTTATATACGGTTGAGCTCGTGTCTTCTACATAACAGGAGGAGAATCGGCCGTGGCCGGAGGGGAATCGCCACGGTGATCGGCCGTGTTGTTACAGGTCATACATGTCAAGTTTTCCTTCTCTTGCACCGATGTTATATATTATAGCCCTTAGCCGTGGGTTCGCAGTCACGGGTAAAATAGGGGGTGATGAATTATATTCTTACTCCGTCACTACACGACAAGTCAAATCAGTCTTGAGATATCCATCTATTGGCCAATCGATTCCCAATGTTGGTGTTGGCTTTTCAGAATTACTCGTCGGAAAGGCTTAAGGACAAAAATACCGTAATCACGAGAGTGCTCTTGCCCATTATACATATTTATATATCCGTTTATTCATTAGCCCAACGACGTTTACTGTTGGACATAGAAATATGCCTACAATTAATCTATATAAATGTCCATGTAGGGACAGAGTACGATCACCATCAGGCAGTACATGAAGCGTTGCTCCCAGCGCTATTTTGCCTCTGCCACGACTCACCCCAATCCACTAGTGGTTGGGGCGGTAAACTACGTACCCTCAAAAATATCCGCGGTCCGACGTCCTCGTCATCTTCTTGAAGAAGAAGATGACGCTATTATGATCGCCCAAGAAAGGACCTACACAGCTCGCGCAGCGATAACAGATAAAACTCCGCGGTATCGGCCTCGCCGTCGAGGTCGAAAACCGCGCCGCGTAAAAGTCATTAACCTAAACTTAGCCACGCCCACTTTGCTCTCAGCGACGCCCCGAGCCGAGGTCCGTTCCCCACAGGGGGGAGCCCTCGGGCGATGTTCGCTTAACTTACTTACCGGGTTGAGAGCCATCAGCGCTCACCCATTGACCGCGTTAAGCTGTCAAGGTCATCTGCGACCAACAGCTACACACACACAAAAAAAAGACAGAGTACGAATATAATTCACCACTCTCTTACCCGTGGATGTCGTATCAAATCGGATCGGGCAATGGTGTTAGGAACCCATGAAAAAAAATTGAAATAAAAATATCGATTCGTTAATGAATTGAGAGACATGTAAGTTCTCAATTTTGTCATCGTTTTTTCGTGTAAATTGATTAAAATGTATAAAGGAATGATACTTAATCTACAACATATTCGTATTTTGTTAAATGTTCATTAGAATTTGAATAAATCAATGATTACGTTTGCATAAGCAAGACAAACTTCGCTTTAACATAAATCAGCTGATCGGCCGATGACCGTTGATGAGTCGCCTTTGTACCTACGTAACCATTGAAAGGTTCGCGCAAATCTAATACCTATTTATACTGTCGAAATTTTACATGCTTACATATATCCTGTCTGTAAATACCTACATAATGCATAAAATTTAAGGCATAGACTCTTAGACACACATTTTTGTAATCACTATAACTTTTACGTTATATTGTTTTTGTGTAATATACATTCTAATTATGATCTATGACTGTTGAACTACAACATACATGAACAGTTGTCCCATAACCTGATACACCCTGTGTATATAACATATGTGCAAGAGAAGTGAAACTAGAAAGAAAACCCTATATCAACATGTCTGACCAGCGTGGTATAGTAGAGCAATTTTCCTCTTACTGGAAGAAAGCTTAAGCCCAGCAGTGGCACTTTTATGAGCTGTGACGATGACGACGAATATCATACATTTTACAAGTATTAAAACCATAAAATTTTAAATCAGTTTTATATGTTCTTGAATAAATAGTATATTAAGAGCTACATGGATCCAGCGGCCAAAGTATTTATATAGGCAATAGAGCAACAGGTTTTTTCAAGTATCCAGAGTATCAGTAACTAAAGTGGAAATACAATAGATACATACCACTTAACTTGAAGGGGAATATAAACAATCGCATTAATTGTAAAATATCGCATTGATTATAAAATGACATAAAATTTATTGTATCAACTGCCTCGTGTGGTGACGTCTTAAGAAAATAGGGTCGAAAGTCCTGTCATAAGAGTAGTAACGCTGTCTAATGGAACACCAGGGGAATAGAAGAGTAATTTTCTCCAGTGGTAAGTATTGTATTCAATAGTGAACTATAGGCTAACAGATGGATAGATAGGATAGGATATTTGATTAATTTAGTTAGTAGATTTTTCATTGCCATGATAAATTACTGTTACGTTATTCTAATTGCAAAACTTTGCGAGACTCTTGCTGCAATACCAAGACTCGGGTGCGCAAGACCAAGACCAAGACCAAGACCCGGGTGCGCTAGACCAAGACCAAGACGAGACCAGGTGTGGTGTTGCAAGACCATGACCAAGACTGGTCCAAGTCTCGTCTTGGTCTTGCATTTGGGCAACACTAATGTAGACACTTTACAGCAAAAGTCTTTTTGTTTTGATTACAATTAATAACAAATTATTTTGTGAAGACTAAAAGCGTTTACATGAAAACTTCTTTAGTTATAATTATGTGTTGAACGTCAAATAAGTCCTCTCGTTACCTCGTTAAATTATAAAATAATTAAGACGATGGGATTGTAAAAATAAAAACAAAGCATATTCAACACCATCATCATGATGCACGCAGCATCACAGCTTATAAACGTCCCAATACTGGGCTCAAGCCTCCTCAAAAATGGGAGGTAAATTGACATTCTTTACCACGCTAATCAGATGGGTTGGTATATTCGCTTAGTTTCAATTCGAGTGTTCTTTGTGTAGATGTTGTATGCACATCCCTTAGTTGTCTTTTATGATACCTAAGGGTAAGAAAAGATGTGATCAATTCGATGCCCCCAAGCAATAACCCAGTAATCGCAAAACTCAAATTTTTCACGAGTTAATCTTTTATATTTTTTAGCTATATCTTTTCAATTAATCATTATTTCGCCATGTTAAATGTATCAAATGAAAGTTATTTTTTTATAGAATAACCTTATAGTATCAGAATAACATTATATCTTCAAAGATTCATGTAATACATAAAAATATATATTACGTAAAATGTTTTGTAACGTTTTAATAGTGATTTTATATTACCACATTGAATTATAAAGATGAATTCAGTTATATCAACTTACGAGATTATTGCGGTTAATTTTTAAAAGTAATAGAACAATAATGATTATTTATTCGGTATCTAACCAAGAAATTTCAATTAAGGGACTAACTGTAAAATTATATAACTGTCTTATTGCCGTGTAATCTACGCCAGTACACACGTTTCATCGTGTATTTTAATTCGTATGAATACTGTTACTAAACGTTACCGAAAAAATATGCCTCATATTTCACTGCAATAAACTTGTAATCGCAGTAACCAAAATTTAACATAAATTATATTACGGTATTGTTATAATACCAATTATCAGTGATGAAATTTAAAAAGTAATAATGTAATATTTAATTTTTGTCGTATAAAAATCTAATAGAACTTCCGTGCAATAAAACTTTCATTGGTCATATTTTTGTAATTAACCATAGAAAAAATAAAAAAAAAATATCGTATATGAGTCCTAGCCTACAGATGTCAAATTTGAAATAAAAAAAATCAAGTAAAATGCTATTACTAGGTTATTGCTTGGAGGCGTCGAATTGTATTCTTACACCCACATGGAAATCAGAATCAAATAAATAAAATCAGTAACCATCATAATAACAGCTCACTTAGATCATCATCTCATCATCATCTCAGCCCATATACGTCCCACTGTTGGGCTCGGGCCTCCTCCATAATGGAAGGGTAATTGACCTACTATACAGCGCTGGTCAGACGTGTTGGTATAGGGTTTTATTTCGAGTTTTCCTTCTCTCGCATAGATGTTATATGCGTTTTATATCCCTTAGTCGTCTCGTACGATCACCCACGGGTAAGATAGGGGGTGGTGAATTGTATTCTTACTCCGTCACCACACGGATATCACTTAGGTATGTATGTCTAAATCTATGTACTTTACTTTCAGAGTAAACTATTAACAATACGTATCATCCATCCATCCATCCATCAGCCAATAGACGTCCACTGCTGGACATAGGCCTCCCCAAGAGAATGCCACTGGGAACGGTCCTGCGCCACTTGCATCCAACGGTTCCCTGCGACTTTGAGAATGTCGTCAGTCCACCTGGTGGGGGGTCGTCCTACGCTGCGCCGTCCAATTCGTGGTCGCCACTCAAGAACCTTTCTTCCCCAACGGTTGTCGGTTCGACGAGCGATGTGGCCTGCCCATTGCCATTTCAATGTGCTAATTCTGCGGGCTATGTCGGTTACACCCGTTCTTCTACGGATTTCCGTGTTCCGAATTTTATCACGTAGAGAAATAATAACAATACGTATATTTCTAATATATTATTTAAAACATAAAGACCCTGTTATAAGAAACGGATTACATCAAAACTATCATGTTAAGGAAATCGAATGAACAACAAGTTTGGTGACATTAATTTGACATCATGCGACTCGAAATTTCATAATAAACTAGCTGACCCAACAGACGTTGTTCTATTCAAATAAAATAAAAGGAATTCTTCTTGAAATCGATAGCAGCGCCACCTACCGGGTCCAATTATTACTCTAAACCATTCTCGAATCCTCTTGAGCAAACAAAAAATTTCATCAACATCGGTCCAGCCGTATAGGAGGAGTTCAGTGACACACACGTACACAAGAAGTTTATATATAAAGATATTCATGTATATCGCCAGGCAATATTCTCACAAGTATGAAACTGATATGTTACCATTTAATATGTAAGCTACTTAATTAAATCATGATACTTAAGTTTTTCAAGTTATGATTACTCAATGTTTCGAAACGTCGGGCAGTAAAAATTCAAATAGAAACGCGATAAAAGTCGTAAAATAGTTTTATTTGCGATGTAATACTCGCGTAAACATCAGGCATCGATTTTTATACAAATTTTAATTAAAAGCATAGGTAGAATAAAAAGACTGTTTGAAATTTCTATTAATTATAACCAATAGTTTGAAATTTATACTTTTAACATTTTGAATTACATTAAATTCAATTTTTAAGATCAATATGGCCACGATTCGAAATGAAATGAATAAACAAACGTAGTCTGCGGCGATACCTTTGATGGTGACGCTTGCATTTAGATAATTGCAGCCTAGTCGCGAAACTTTGTAGTCGCTTTGTATGCAATGTATAGTGACGCTCTTTTGTACTGGATTACAACACTGTTTCATTGTTCGATGACAAAAGTGACAGCTGACATTATACAGTGACAATTGTCAGAAATCCACCTTTCCAACAATCGTTGCTATATAAGATTGTGTATTACGTCTGTGCAAAGTCATTAAACGATTATTGGATCTGAACGTTTAGATCGGAACTTCCTATGATTTTTCTTATGTTTACGCGAGTATTTCATTTCATCTTCTCAGCTCAGTGGGAACTGATACTGTAATGTTTAGTGTTTCACAGGCTCACCACGCACTTATACACTTTTCTCTATCGGACCACTTTCACCTCCACGAGGTTCTCATGGTCAACATGATTCTGCAGAGTAATAATCTCATACTCTATGCGATGCGCTCGAGACAGTGATTGTTTGAACTATGTATTTCTCTGTACAGTATTGGTGTAAATGTCAGAATACTTAAAATATAAATTACCTATATTTTTGTGATTTGGTAGTCACAAACACTACAGGTACGATCAAGCCTCCTCCATAATAGGACAGAAATTGATTTATACTGATCAGATGTGTTGATATAGGCTGTTTTCTTTGGGAGGGTACCCCAATAGGGGGTATTCCGTCGGGCCGACCACTGATGTCAAGTAACCCTGCTCCGGTGGTCGGCCCAATGACGAAGGCGACGTGGTTTTTGGGTGGGTTGCGGGAGTTGCGTGCTTAAGCCTCTCTGTCGCCCCGGACGGAGTGGTGCGGAGGCGTGCCGACCGCAGCCCACCCACAAAAAAAAAGGGTGTTTTCTTCTCTTTATTCATCACCATCATCATCGCAGCTCACATACGTTCCATTGTTGGGCTCGGGCCTCCTCCATAATGGGAAAGAATTTGACCTACTATAATATTCTGGTCAATCATGTTGATATAGGGTTTTATTTCGAGTTTTTCTTCTCTTGCACAGATGTTATGTGCATATTATATCCCATTGTCGTCTTTTACGATATCCACGGGCAAGATAGGGAGTGATGAATTGTATTCTTACTCCGACACCACATGGAAAATCTTTTTATTATTTGTTTAAAAATCAATAATTTTTTAAACAATAAATTGCGTAAATACAGTTTTATCTTCTCCGATTATGAAAAAAGCTCGACTTAAACAGTTGAATGATAATATTTGTATGTTGTAAATAAAAAAATAGTAAAATATATATTACTTATTTCTTTTAGCACTTCTTTCACTTTCACACTTCTTCTCAACCAATGGACAAGCCTTATTGTTACAAACAATCGGGATAGTATATATTGAAAGGTTGGAGAGGATTTTTACTTAAAGATTTCGGTCGTTTGCAGTCATATTATCCCGGCCGTTACGCGTCACTTAATTATCTTTGCCCATTCCCCAAAAATATGACACACACTACCCTCATGCGATATTCAGTTTCAGTTTCAGTCCTCAATCGTTATTATACTTGTAGTTTAAGCTTGATACAGCGTATGTATGCTTTGGCACGGCTTTACCTACTTTGCAAGTTAATAGGCAATTTGATGCTGTTCTAAAGAACGCCTATTTAATATGATGATCTTGGTCGTCTATCAGCAAGCGTATTTGTATGAAAAGTTGGTTGTATGCTGCTAGATAAAATAAAAAATGTGTTATTAAAGCTTTTATACATATAAATTATTTTGTACAAGTATATATGCATAAAAGAACAGATTGCGACAGGAACTAATATGGCATAAAGTATTAATAGTACGATTTTTTACCAGAAAAATTATGATTTTATTCAATAAACATTTATTTTGATAAGATGCGCTATAGATATATGTTTAGGTTAATGATTTATTTTGAGCTCACTAGATGGTATTGTACAACATTCTAAAACGGGTTATGGTTTCGTTACACAAATGTACATATCATAGCGTGGCGTTAACGCCACATCAACGATCAGGTTCACCCTCGCCTAATGTTTTTTTTTTTATGTTTCATATAAAATAAAAACATTAACAGTCAGTTCACATTGTACAATTCTTACTATATTGGAAATATTATTATATTAGTTACTCGTAACTGTAAATTAGTTTTTAAAAGTATAAAATAAAAGAGGATAGTTTTTAATTACTTTGTATTACTCCTCGACACATAATAATTATTATACTCTATAGTATGCTATTTACAGTACTTATAGTCCATAAAATATAGCTTGATCTCTGTGACAGATGTCAACTAAACTGAAGAAGTAAGTTTGAACGAGCGACATGATTACAATTTTATTTTGTACCGCATATTTTCCTGCCAGTTTTATTGCAACTGAAATGCAATATATTACAAATATAAAAATATTCATATACATGCCTAAAATGCACCTCGTAAGTACGGAAATTAAAAATAATTTTTCCAAATTCAAAAATGTGAACAAAAAAGCCACATCTGTTATTTGCCGCCTCAGACTTGGTCATACTTGCTCTAATTTTCACTTATCCAAGCTTCGTATTAAGGACAGTTCACTCTGTGAGTGTGGTCTGGATGAAGACACGAATAATCACATTTTCTTTGAGTGCCCCAAAAGATCATACTTTCTATACGATATTCTTCCTGTTGACTCCATTCCTCGTCCTTCTAACTTTAATTGTCTTCTCACTTATGTTAATTCTTCATTTGTATACATTTTAGCAAATTACATTAACACAAATAACATTAAATTATAGTTAGATTAATTAGCATCACCACAGACTAAAGGATACTTAATTAACATCTTCTGTTTTTAACCCTTTTTTTTTTTTTTTTGTTTTATTTTTACTGTACATAGCTGCATTAGATTGTCATCCACGTGATTGTAGTCAAATGTTATAATTTTTTAAAAAATAATCCCTCTCATATATCAGTTTTTTAGAATAATTCAACTAATCAACACATTGAAAATTCGAAAGCCAACAACTAATTTTATCTTGTAAATTTCTTAGACATCAGTGTCCTAATTCCTATAACTGTCAATCTAAATTGAGTAATTGGCGAAATTCTGTAAACGCCATAATATAAAAAAAAAAAAATAAAAAAAAAAAAAAGTACGGAAATACCTAGCAAACGATTTATAGAAAAATGACGCTTACACACGTACAAGGTCATACTGGATTGAAAATAAAAAAGAGATGGGGCAGTCGATATACGTAAATCAATAACCGATCTTTATTAATCATAAAAGAAATAAACTCAATACAGTACCTATATAAAACTTTCAACATATTTTTTACAATTACAACAGACAGTTCCATTATAAAATATCTAAATTTTTTATTTAATTTATTTAAGACAATACTCTGCACTAAGGAAATAATCCTTGTATTGCGGGGGACTTTACAAACATATAATTAACGGACACAAATTACATCCAGTCTTAGAACAACAATTTGTGGATCGCACAAAGTGTTGTCCCGGGTGGGATTCGAACCCCCGACACTGACGCTGTAAGTCGCTATCTTAACCACTACGCCATCTGTGCAGTTGAATTGAATTAACTAAAGAACTATGTACGCTTTATTGTCAATAAACTAAACATGTTTATTCGCTATAAATAATTGATCGATTGATCTAATGACTGTCATATTTCGGCAAAAAATGATAAATGTTCTAGCAGGAACGGTCCAGTGATGACGATAATAGTGACATTGATCTTGATTGTAATTAAAACAGTCAGGAAACAGTTTGTTTGAAATAAATTTAAAAAGATTTTCATTTATTGTATTTCAATTATAATAGAAAATCATAATTATAATGATAAAGAAATTTATCGATAAAAAAAAACTACGGACTTCATCGTAAGCGTGACAGCACTAGGGATAACTGTCACAGAGATCAAGCTATATTTTATGGACTATAAACGCTGTATATTCTGAACAAACAGGCTATTAGATAGATTAAAAATAAAAATTTACATTAGTCAGTTGGATTTCCCAAGATTGGAGGTAAACAAACAAATCCTTCAGCTTTGTTTTTATTTGCTACTGATATATGCAATTCTCGCGAAAACCTTTTTTTAACACGCTTTTATTAGCTTCACCTGTGTTTGTTTGTAACGTCCACCTTTGAGCTCAATTTTGCCCTACTTTGAGCGATCAGATTTTCTTTAAACTTTGCACATCTATCAAAGACCGACGACAATGCAATAATCCGATTTTTTCTTTTTTTTGCTTTTTTTAGTGATATGCTAAAAAGCCGTGTTTTTAGTTTTTTGTAACTATATGTTTAGTTTGATATGCTATGAAAGCGTGTTTTTTTATTTTTTTTTTAATTTAAGTGAACTCTGCAGTAAAAATATAATCACTATATTGCGGGGGACTTTAAAAATATATATTGAACGGACCCAAATTATACTCAAACTTAGAAAAAAAAGAAGAGGAAGTTACTTAGGAAGAAAGTAGCAGCTACAAATGTAATACCATGATTGCGCATCAAGGTTTTATTATCAGTGTTGTCATAGCAGCTTCAAAAATAATAAAAACCGGCTACGAGTCGCGCACGAAAGGTTTCGTACCATTATCTATAAAAAGAGCAAATAAATCACGTTTGTTGTATGGGAGCCCAATTACATATTTATTTTATTTTGTTTTTAGTGTTTGTTGTTATAGCGGCAACAGAAATACATAATTTGTGAAAATTTCAACTGTCCAGCTATCGCGGTTCTTGGGATACAGCTTGGTGACAGACAGACGGACGGACAAACAAAAAACAAACAACAAACGAAGAACAAGTGTTCACATAAAATAATAACATGAAATACAATACGGAAGCAGACTATAGTATATAGTTATTAATGTGTCATCACTGCCAATTATCAAAATATAGAATTGACCACAAATGCATCAACCATCATTATATTCGTTCATAGTTTGGTAAGCCACTTTAGGCTGAGTTTGTTGACTCATTCATTCGTTATTACTAATTAACGACGGAAAATTGAATAATGTATGTAGCAAACATAATCAATTAATAGGACTTGAAGTTAATTAATTGTATTATCAAACTTTTCCGTGTAGTGACGGGGTATGTATACAATTCACCACCCCCCTCTCTTGCCCGTGGGTGTTGTAAAAGACGACTAAGGAATTAAATACGCATATAATCCTATATTAATGCGTCTGACCAGAGTGGTATAAGAGGTTAATTTCCCTCCTATTGTGGAGAAGGCTCGAGCCGAACAGTGGGACTAGGGATGTGACTTGGAGGAAAAATAATCGATTTTTTAAATAATCGATGTTTTGTTCTTTAAAATAAATCGATTATAAAATAATCGATTTTTCTCCCAACAGGATTATGACGACCTTTTTTTTTATGGAATACGAGCCTTATTTTCTAATATAGTATGAAACACTGCACGCAGTATCGTGATGGCCTTTTTTTAGGAAATCTGGCAATGAAATAATCGATTAATTTCGATCGAATTTCAAATAATAAAAAATCGATTAACACTCGATTATTTTTTACATCCCTAAGTGGGACGTATATGAGCTGAAATGATGATGATGATTATCTAACTGAAAAAATATGTTTTTAATGTCCCAACTACTTGTATTAATTAATATATTTATGGAGAAACAACGATCACGATCAAAGAAGTATGATACGTTCTATTATTAGTCATATACTACTGTTAATATGCCGTCCATGTGGCGACGGAGTTAGAATAAAATTCACCACCCCCTATCTTACTCGTGGGTGGGATTAAATATGCATATAACACCTATGCAAGAGAAAGAAAACTCGGAACAAAACCTTATACCAACCTGACTGACCAGCATGATATAGTAAGGTCAATTTCCCTCCCATTGTGGAGGAGGCTCGAGCCCAGCAATGGGACGTATATGAGCTGAAATTAATGATGAATAAATGAAACTGTTAATATGAATATTTTTAAGATAATAAGAAGTTTTGAAAATTGGCAAAATAAAGATCGAGCGAGGACCACGTGTTTACAAGTAAATTTTATGACAATGTTTTTATCATCTATTAATCATTCATTTATTTTTCTATACACAGCCATTATTATTATTTATAATTTTGATCTGTACTGTTTAGCAAGTAATATATTACGAATAGGTGAATATATTAATGTCTAGTATTCATTATATAATTTACCTGTGAAATAGCAATTTCATAATATAAATAAACTTCATAAATGAATATACTATGACATTACTTATCATTGTGTCGCATAATTGTATTGTTTTATATGCACTGCACCACAATACAGCCCCTACTACGCGCATTGTACTAACCAGTAACCGCAAATGCACTGCAGTAGTATAAATACAAATTAGTAGGCTAAGTTGAATTTGTATTATAGTTTTTTAGTTACGTTCATTTTACCTTGACGGATTAAGCAGATATTTGCAGTAAACTTATACTTCGTAGAGTAAAATTTGTTACTTTACTCTCTTTAAGGTACAGCTCTGGAATTCGTGCTTATAATTGAAAACACAGTTCTATGACCAGTGATGGCTTACGCCTTCCAAAACTACTATGCTTCGCTTCATGAACCAGAAAAACCAAAGAACCAAATCCTCTCCTCTTTACTTCATATAGTCGCATTCCATATTGGCTTGTCCGTTACGAAATGAATAACAAATCTATTATCTATGTAGTAAATGAATATGGGTGTCGTAAAAGACGACTAAAAAATATAATATACTAACAACCCGCCCTCGCTTCGCTGCGGTTTCCGTCATCTTACCTGCGTAGTTCCCATTCCCGTGGGAATACCGGGATAAAATATAGCCTATATTACTCCCTGGCTTTATAGTTTTCCATTGGTGAAAGAATTTCTGAAAACGGTTCAGTGGTTTAAGCGTGAAAGCGTAACAAAGAAACAAACAAACTTACTTTCGCATTTATAATATTAGTAAGGATACAACATCTATGTAAGAGATAGAAAACTCGAAATAAAATGCTACCAACTAGACGGTCACAGCGTGGTATAGTAATTGGATTTCCTTCCTATAAGAGGCTCTAGGAACCTAGAAGTGAAACATATATGAGTTGTAATGATGATAATGATGAAAAATATCTTGAATGATAGTACAAGAGCTAGCAACGTCGAGAAAACAATAATTTCACGTAGGCCAGTTTTTAGATATGCTATCTCTCTCACTCTCCTGCACGTAATACGGGCTCTCTATACGTAAAATATCAATTTTTCAAATAGTTTCAAGAAGTTTTTTTTCATTATTTTTATTGAACTTTTTGCAACATAAATTTATTATTGCCAGATATTTTTATTGTTGTTTAAACTGTGCCAAACGGTAATTATAAATTTAAAAAAATTCAAAAGATTATGTATGGCTGAAATTTTGATATGATGTTAAGTATTTAAATTATATAAAAACTGGCCTACCTGAAATTCTCTCTCAAAAACGTTGCTAGCTCTTAGACGATGAGGCTATCTTTTCTCGTGACCCCGTAAAGCTTAAAGATTTGTTCCTCACTCAAAGGGAAGAAGCTTCAAGAATACATACGTACAACTATCAATTCCCTAGTAAAGCATTATAGTTTTACAAATTCGTATCTACTATATTGAATGAAAAATAAAGGGCCTTTGTGGCCATATCTCCTTCAATAGGACCCTTAATGTAATCCTGAACTTTATCCCATCGTCAGAATATTGCAAAGTTATCCAGGAAATATTTTTATAACTTATATGGCATAAAGTTGCGAGTCACGAATTTTAACGGTTATTCCATTATTTGGTTTGTATATTGCTCGGCAAGAGCATAAATCGTCTAATGGGAGGTTGTAAGCAAGCAAGTTGCCGAATAATTCACACGGAAAGTGCTGTAATGGGCTACGGGAGGGCACATAAACAATAAAATGCTATAAAAATTTACAGGAAAAGGGATTTCGTGCAGAAAACAACAAACAAAAGATTTTTTTCAAACACATGATGAGGATACCTTTGCCAATATATTACAAACATAAAAATACATAAAACATGTTTTAGAAGGACTTAGAATTTCACCCTTGCGTGTGGTAACAGAGTAAAAAATGTAAAAATACAATACACTATCCCATTTTTTGCCGTGGATGTCATAAAAGATGACTATGGGATTCTCCGTGTGGTGACGAAATAAGTAAATAATTCACCACTTAACACCCTGCCCGTGGATGTAGTAAAAGACGACTGAGGGATATAATACCCATGTAACATCTATGCAATAGACCGAAAATTCAAAATAAAAATCCTATACCAACCTGTTTGATAAGCATGGTACAATAAATAATTTTCCCTCTTATTGTGGAGGAGGCTCGCGCCCAGAATTGGAACGTATTTGAGCTGAAATGATGATGATAGGATTATAATATGCAGATAACATCTGAATGGTTCACATTAATAATTTGACCCGGTAGGTGACGCTACCATCGATTTTACAAAGAATTTCTATTATTTTTTTTTTAGGCATGAATATAACTAGGTCAGCTAGTTTTATAACAATGAGATACATGTGTTACGATCTTAAAAGTGTTGGACATGATTGTATCATCATAATATTAATAATGGGGTACTTTTGTATTTTTATTTTTCAAATGACGGTGTTCAAATATTTTTAGCGCGGCTACGACTTATAACACAAGATCGCAACCGCTATTAGAGTTCAGTCGATCGACGGTCAAGTTGTGAAACAGTACGTTGCAGCTGTATAATGTCGTGTTAAACATTCAATAATGATTGATATGTTTAGTGTAATGATGATTATATTTGATATCGGTGGTTTAATGGTAAAGTTGTATAATATTTAATACTAGTCCGCGAAAGTGCCATCAATAACAAGGCGAGTCTTACACATGAAACAGCAATAGTAGCGGCTGTCCACAATAAACTCTTAGTCTCTTGGGTTTCCTTTAAAAACGGACATCCTAGCTGCACAATCAATTGCGTCTATGTAAATTTACAAATACATGCTCCTGTAAAAAACTATTTCTGTGAATATTTTTGCCTCGAATCCTACCCTTTCTTTAAACGAGGCTTTATAGCTTAGTCCGCTCATGATCATGAACGCTGTTTTTTTTTGGGTGGGCTATGGTCAGCGCACCCGCCGTCGGGCTCCGTCCGGGGCGACGGAGGGGCATCACACGGCCCCATAACCCACCGTAGCTCGTCGCCTTTGGGGTGACCATGACGCGGTAAAGTGTTCGAAACGTTAGACAGTAAAAATCAAATACAAACGCGATAAAATCCGTAAAATAGATTTATTTACAATGTATATTATTCGCGCAAACATCAGAAATCATGAAGAAGCTTTATGTATTGTAATGCAAAGTGGGAGAAAAGCGGACTTTACCAGTAGAGGAAATGCCACCAATCTTCGTATACAATATAAAAAAAATCAAACAATAACCATCGTTGCATATCCTGAAAAGGATTTAAGCCTGGCTCAAATGAGATGAATGAAATCGCTACGTTCATTCCATTCCTGGTGCTTCCCCTACTAATATCAAAGACACAACTACTCTAATACGTGCACACCGCTAGAGAACTCCTGATGGCGAAACGAAGAATACATTATCGATAAATTTTTATGATCTATGCATATAACTAATAGTTCAAATGGTTCAATATAGCTTTACCATCGTAAAGTTATATTGTGGCGGCTACGAATACTACCAACCCTCACATTGTTCAATACGCACAATACAAGAGACGAATAAGAGTATTTCATTGAACTAGGCCAACCCCAACTGATTAAGTCAACAATAAAGATTTTTAACATCAGGCCGATGGCCGGTCATACAACTATGGGCAAAACATTTGCCATATGTACTATGAAAGAAGAATACTTTGGGTCGATTCAATATTCGAGCCTATGTTATTGGAAACAGAGCAGAGCATATCCTAGCTGAATCAACGAGACTCTTTTTCGTACAAATCTAAAAGAATAAAAATAGACATTGTTACGATCGAGCAGCGCCACTTAATGAGTCCAATTGTTAATCTGGACTAATCTTGATTCCATTTGAATCACAAATTTTATCAAAATCTGTCCCCTCGTTTAAGAAGAGTTCAGTCACATATACATAACCAGAAGAATTATATATCATCATCATATGTTTGGCCTCATTCCACGCTAAATGGGGTTGGCACAATGTTCTTACCTTCCATAGCTTCCTATCAGCCGTCATATCTGCACTCACTGCTTTCATATGCATATCTTCTTGGCTCTCGCACGCTTCTTCTGTTCATACACAATCATATTGATAACCCTCCTTGTCTCATGCCTTTCATCCCTGCTCATCACATGTCCATACCAAGAAATTCTCGCAGAATTATATATATAAAGATTTAATATATGTAGTTATTATTATATACATAAAAAATCTGCTGCCATGCAATTTCATGAGTCTTCTAGCTTATATAAAAGATTGTTATGTATCTCAATACCGTTCGCACAAATTTTGATTTATTTGGAGTAACTACCGTGGCACCTTGGGACAATTAGACTAAACAGAACAATTGTTTAGACACGTTTAAAATAATAAGCTGCTACTAATCTAAAATAATTGTAATCCACCTACCTCCGCTTCTATGATCTAATTTTGTTATAAAAAATTTAATTACACAAAAAGAAATGAATAACTTCAATGATAATAAACCAACTGTTTAGACTACCCATTTATCATTTTAAGTGACTCAAATATTATACCTGTATTCCACAAAATGCTCCATAGTAGTATCATCGCTCTTATTGCCCTTAATAACACGGCTGATATGACAAACGGTTGACATACATTACAGCTACACGCGTTTATTAGATATCAAGATATAAATACCAAGAATATATTTTGTGTTAGCAACGAATAATAAATCTTAATTATATTTATTATAATTGAATTTCTTTTCTTTATGTTTTGTGATGGAGTAAGAATGCCATTCACCACCGCATTTCTTGCCTGTGGGTATAGTAAAGGACGACTAATGGATTATAATATGCTGATAACATCTATGTAACAGAAGAAAAACTCAAAATAAAACCAGAATTGCTAACCGTCCTTTTTTTCCCAGGACACGTCCTAGTTTTTGTATTGCCCTGGATGTCCTGGATAGGTATTACGCAGTGTATTTTAAAATTTGTGCGCAACAAAAGAATTTGAAGACTTGAAATCTGAGCACAACAAGGCGATAAGAGATTTGATTGATATTCAAAGTGAAAACGAGAAATTAAAAACTATATTTTTGGAAGTTGGCCAAAGGGTTAATCATCTGGAACAGCATGCGAGGTCTAACAACTTGGAAATTCAGTGTCTACTCGAAAAAAATAGAGAAAACTTGTACACTATTGTTAAGCAGCTGGGCTCGTTAGTGGGATGTGAACTTACAGATTGTGATATTTTGCATTCCACTCGAATTGCCAAACAAAATACTCAAAGTACTCGCCCTCGGTCCATTGTAGTCCAGCTTGCATCACCTAGGATACGTGACCAGCTCCTGGCCGCCTTAATTGAGTATAATAAGAAACATAAAGACAATAAACTCAACAGTTGTGATTTTGGATTAACCGGCAATAAATCACCGGTTTACGTGGTCGAGCATCTTTCACCAGCCAATAAAGCCCTTCATGCCGGCGCAAGACTTAAGGCTAAGGAAAAAGGGTATAGATATGTATGGGTGAGGAGTGGAAGAGTATTTGTTAGAAAGAATGATAACGTGGATCATATATTAATTAAAAATCAGGACTCTTTAAATAAAATTATATAATAGTTACTTTTTACAACCCTTTTTAATATTAGTTTTATTTTATTTTTTATTATTACTTTTTGTTTTGTTATTTTTATTATAATTGTATGTTATTATTGAATAATTATATTAAAATTCAATCATTTACAAATTTACTACCTAAATATTCGTGGCTTAAGAACGTAAACCCATCTAGTTTATTGTAACATTTGTTGTAACAATTATGATGTGATTTTTTTAACAGAGACATGGCTTAACAACTCAATATCGAGTAGCGAGTTGTTCGATGATAGATATGTTGTATACAGGCGTGATAGAAATACTTCTAGTCTTAGTACCGGCAGGGATGGAGGTGGTATGTTGATTGCTGTTATAAATAAATTTACTGCAATATTCATAAATCAATTCTATATTCAATGTATACTTATGCATAATACTTTATACTATCTTGTAATTGTCACCCTTATAGTCATTTTTGTTCACTTACCTAACTTGAAAGTTCTGCTAATTTTTCACAATTTTTTCTGTTCATTATATATGCTTAATTATAGAAGTCTAGTTATGTTAAGTGCCTATATAAATAAGGATATTTTATATAATCATCTTACACTGCAATCAACAACAATCTTAATTTATTACTCTCATACTATTTACACACATGTGTTACATACGCACACAATAACACAAATTAAACAGTCTTTTCTGCACTACGGATACTGTACTATTCAAAAAGCTTGGAGGGGTTGTATACAGGTGATTAAAAATAATTTTAGTAATACACTAATGATTACAAATCCTGACCTTGTATATATTGAGTCGTTTAAACTGTGTATGAAATATTTGCCTATTATTATGAATTCATTAACAATAATTTGTATATACAATAATCAAACCTTAAAGGAACCTAATTATTTTTGCAGCCGTGGTAATAAATTGGTGGTGTGTAATTCTAGTAACATGGCATCAAATATTACACCCAACAATTTAAATACAGATCTATAATTGTACAGCTTGGAATTCATTGCTACCATTATAATTAATTATTAAAATTCGATCGTAATATTAATTTAAATATAACAGAAGAAATAGATATGTCTAACCGGATTGAATGTATTTCCCTCAGTGACACCAGCCTTTGTTCAAAACTATTTAACTATAATCTAGAGACGCACGGAGTAATAACTATAATTAGTCTCAATATTAGAAGTATTAATTGGAATTTCGACCTCCTAGTTGCCTTTATTTCTGCTCTCAATATTAAAATTGACATAATTGTGTTATCTGAATGTTGGACAAGTCTGAATAATCCACCATCTGAAATGACTGACTATAATAAACACTGGACTAAAGATAGTTTAAATCAAAACGATGGTGTAGTGGTATATGTGCGTAGTGAAATTGTGACATCTGCATATGAGCCTAAAATTCTAAATGGTAACTGTTTAATAATCACTATTAAACCTGATTACACTATCATTTATTCATATCGACCTCCATGTTTTAAAAATCCAAGTGCATATATAGAATCACTTGATACTATTTTAAGTAATGTGCGAACAAAAAATGTAATTTTTACGGGAGACATAAATATTGACACACTGGCTGATAATTTGTCTGGAACTACTCAAGATTACCTAAACCTGATGGCCATGCATGGACTAAGACAAGGCATACTCAAAGCTACACGCATTAAGTCATGTATTGATCACTTTATGATCAAATGCTTCTGTCTTTGCAAAACAGTAGTCTTCGAGCAGCCGATAACGGATCATTGCGCGATTTTACTACACATTAACGATTCTAAAGTGGCAAAACATAATACTGTACACAACAGGGTTACAACAGATTATAACTCAATTAAAACTTCACTCAATAAGGAATCCTGGGATTTTCTTTATAAAGTTAGAGATACCAATTTAGTAGCAGAAGTAATTACAAATAAACTTTTAAATACAATTACTAATAATACTAATATTATAAAAACTTCTGGTCGTCTAAGACCATTAAAACCGTGGATAACAAAAGGGATAGTAAAATGTATAAGGAAAAGAGACAAATTACATAAAACGACAGTAAAAGTACCAGATAATATAATATTAATAAACAAATACCATAAATATAGAAATACTTGTAATTATATTATTAAAGAGTTGAAAAAACAATATTATCAGAAAAAACTTAACATATGTAAAGGTAATACAAAGGAAACATGGCAAATTATAAAGGAGGTTTGTAGTATGAAAAAGAGCAACGAACACTGTGAAGAATTATTAAATATTGCCATTACACCAGAGCATTCACTTAATGAGTTAAATGAGTATTTCACAGGCATTGGAAATACACTAGCGAATGACTTGCTTAGCAGGATGAATAAAACGGAACAAGAATTAGCACGTGAGGCTTCTATGAATACATCACCTCTATGTTCCTTTTTATTGATGCCTACAGATATATACGAAGTAAGAGGTATTATATTGGGACTCAGAACTCGCAGTGCTTCTAGTTGGGACAGAATTACAACTACAATATTGAAGCAAAACATTAATTCTCTTGTACCACCTATCACACACTTGTGTAATCTGAGTTTGGAAACCGGCACATGTCCTGATATATTTAAAAGAGCTGTTGTATGTCCTGTCTATAAAACTGGAAATAAAAATGAGCCAACTAACTACCGTCCCATATCACTTCTTTCAAATTTATCTAAAATTCTAGAAAAAATAGTTAATAAGAGAATAGTGAAATATCTGTAAAATAAAAATTTACTTAGTGATTGTCAATTCGGCTTTAGAGAAGGAAGGTCAACTGAGGATGCCATACTGACATTGACAACTAAAATAGCGTCATATGTAGATAGAGGTGATAAATGTTTGGGAGTTTTTTTGGACCTCCAGAAGGCATTTGATACCGTATCTATTCAAATTCTAATAACACGCTTGGAAAACATTGGTTTAAGAGGTGTGGCCCTGAACTGGTTCATTGACTATCTGACCAACAGGCACCAACGCGTTAAGATAGATTGTATTGAAAGTTCCGACCTAAAATGTAAATATGGTGTGCCACAGGGCAGTACGCTGGGACCAACGTTATTCCTTATCTATATCAATGACCTTTCTAGGTTGGCAAACTCCACATACCTTGATCTGTATATGTTCGCTGATGATACAGTACTAATTTTTCATGGTCAAACATAGAACATGGTATTTAATTTGGCAGAAACCGGTTTAGCTAAAGTGACTGCTTGGCTAGAAAACAGTCTACTATCGATAAACACAGGTAAAACAAAGTATGTTTGCTTCAGTAAATCGGTTGTAGGCAAACCTATTGCAACACATAGTCTTAAAATTCACACGTTTCCGTGTAATAGAATCACAACTCGAGAGAACTGTATATGTGCATCTCTTTGTCGGACTGTGTCAAGTATTTGGGTGTACTCTTAGATGATACACTTACCTGGGATATGCACATAACGTCTACAATTGCGAGAGTCCGAAAGCTTGTATACGTTTTCAAAAACTTACGTACAGTTGCCAATAGTATACTTCTTCTGCAAACGTATCGAGCACTGTGCAAATGCATAATTAGATACTGCATTTGTGCATGGGGAGGTGCAGCAAAAACACATATGTTGGGAATTGAGCGTGCACAGCGCATGGTGCTCAAGGTACTTTTATATTTACCGTATAGACACCCTACATTTTCAGTGTATAATATGTCAGGCGTTCTACAGTGAGAAAAATGTTTGTATATGAAATGTTGCGCAGATACCACAAAAAAACTGTTCCTTACATTTGTTCATCACATAAACGTGTGGAACGATGTCCAGTGCCTCGCGTTAAATCCACATTTGCACGAAGGCATTATAATTTTTAGCTTAACCCCATATTTACAACAAATGTAACAAAGTACATAAAATACGTAAATTAAGTACCCACAAATTTAAATTGGTTATAACTACTTGGCTAAAATCAATAGACTTTGACGCTGTAGAAAATCTCCTAAAAGTACCGTAGTATCGCAATTACATATGTACACACACACACACACACACATATACACGCACACGCTTTTCACGCGCGCGCGCGCGCGCATGCACGTTCACACACACAGAACCAAATGCACGCGCCCACATCCATGTCCACATACACCTAACACATACATAAACAAACAAACTTACTATTTTTTTTAATATTTTTCTATTTTTATATTGTTTAGATTTTGTACTCATTTTTTAAACCGAAATTAATGTTATTAAGGTCATATATATAAAAGGGAAAACACTAACACCTGCAACACAGTCCTTACTAGTGCAGGTGTTAGGGACTCCAATCAATGTAAATGTTCTTTTTACGCCAATAAAGATTTATTTATTTATTTATTTATTTGACGTTTTTAAATTCTTACGCTACAAGCGCCCTTACGGCTTGCAAGTGCTCAACTTTTTTTTGTGTGCATGGCTGTGACAACTTTACCCGGACTTGTGGGTGAGTGCTGGCTCTCAACCCGTTTAAAGCTAAGCTACCGGTCCCGGGGGCACCCTCTGTGGGATACGGACCGTGATTCGGGGGATCGCTGGCAAAGTGGGCATTCCCAAGTTTATGAGTTTACCGCGACACGATTTCCGTCCTCGGCGGCGGGAGTAGGCCCGCGCGAGCTGACGTACGTAGTGTTTTAAACAAAACACGGCAAAGCTCGGTGCTGAGTTGACCACAGACGTCAAGGATCGGGTATTATTGACAGACCCAATGATGCAGGGCAGGAAATAAGGTGGGTTATGGAGCCGCGCATTTTTCTTTGTCACTCTGGAAGGAATGGATGGCGAGCGTGCTAACCATGACCCGCCAAAAAAAAAGCGTGGCACTCGGTGGTATCTCTTTGTCTTTACTATTGTCTCTCTATTACTACATCCTGTTTTAGGCTCAATTGTCCTGGTTTCATCATTTATCGTTTCGATCTCGAGCCTCCTCCGTAATAGGAGGGATATTGACCTACTATACTGGTCAGATAGGTTGGTATAGGGTTTTATTTCAAGTTTTCCTTCTCTTGCATAGATTTTATATGCATATTATAACCATTAGTCGTCTTTTACGACACACACGGGTGAGTATGGGAGTGGTCAATAGTATTCTTACTCCGTTACCACGCGGAAAACTATGCTGTTAAACCAACTTAAATCCATTTATTAAATTTAGGATTGTTAACCCTATCGTCTGATCAACGTGGTATAATTGATCAGTCGGTCAATTTTCCTTCCATTGTAGAGGAGGCTCAGCAGTATATGGAATATGAAGATTAATACAATTAAAAATAGTTTTAAGAAGGCGCTGGCTTACTTTTAATTCACCAACAACAATAAAACTTTAAAAAGATTTTACTAAACATTGAAAAAATTACCAGTGCAAATATTATTTTCACTGAAAACAAAAAGTGAAAATGAAGACGTATTTTCATACTCTGTGCATTATATACAGTATAATATTTTATCTGAATCCAAAGCATAAACAAACTTAAGAGGAAGCATAATATTGCGGTGACTCAGCGGAGGGAGAACAAATTTACGAAAAAAAAAATATGCAAAATACACAAGAGTTAGGTTTGCGTATTTGCACCGAAATGTTGACGCTCTTCTTGCGGATTATAAGGATTTAGTGACCCTTTGCATAAAGGTATTACGGCAAGGAACTAAAGGGAGAATGTTTCCATAAAGGACCCTCTATTTGTACATGCTGTATAAGAATATTCGCAAAAACTGGTGTAACATATGAAAATATACAGAACATTGTGTAAGTTATACTAGTAGGTATATATCAATAGTTACTTTTTTTTTTTGTGTGTACAGCTGTTGGCCGCAGATGGCCTTGACAGCTTGACGCGGACTATGGGTGAGCGCTGAGGGCTTTCAACCCGGAGAAAAGTATACTAAGCGACATCGCCCAAGGGCTCCCCCTGTGGGGAACGGACCTCGGCTTGGGGCGTCGCTGGAGGCAAAGTGGGCGTGCCCACGTTTTTAGTCGTGACTTTTGCGCGGCGCAGTTTCGCACCTCGATGGCGAGGGCGGAACCGCGGATATTTATTTGTTAAGGCCTCGCGGGCCGTGTAGGCTCTTTGTTGAGCGAGTGTGATATTGTCGTCCACTTCGTCGAGGACGTGACGAGGACGTCGGATGGATGAGATTTTGGAGGGTCTATAGGAAGCCGCCCCAACCACTAGTTGGTTGGGGTGTGTCATGGCAGAGTCAAAGTAGCTCTAAGAGCACCGTTTCATAAACTGCTTGATGGTCGGCAGTTCGAGGTCGATGTGAAGATCGATGTTTCGTATGAACCACGGTGCTCCCGTAGCTCGGCGCATGAAATGATTTTGTAGTGTCTGTAGCCTGTGGATCCTGTGTGGCTTAACGTGCGCGAACACCACGCTGGCATAGGTCATGATAGGCCGTATGCAGGTGGTGTAAAGTCGGACTTTGCTACTCAGGGGCATACGCGACCTAGAGTTGAGTAGACAGTGGAGACGACCCATCACAAAGGCTGCCCGCGCGCGGACTTGCTTTATGTGAGGGGCGAAGCTGAGTCGATCGTCAAGGGTAACTCCCAAGTATTTGGCCTGCCTGGTCCAAGTGACCGGCTTGTTGAAAATTTTAAGGGGGGGAATGCTGTCGATAGAATATGAACGGGCAGTTCGTCTAGTGAACATGACCGCCTGACTCTTCTCGGGGCTTAATTCTAATCTCCATTTCCTAAACCAATTGACTAGGGCGGTAACCGCTGTTTGGAGAGTCTTGGCTACTGTTATCGGGGATCTACCAGCACAAAAGAGTGCGGTGTCATCAGCGTAAAGCGCTTTATGTACCCGGTTGAATTTGGGCATATCGCTAGTGTATAGCGTGAAGAGAAATGGGGAGAGGACCGACCCCTGAGGGACGCCGGCCGTGATAGGGTGGGAGGTCGACAACGTCCCTTCCACCCTGTAGCGAAAGCTGCGATGACTTAAGTAGTCATGTATAATGAGAATTAAGTAGTGAGGGATCTTGAGGAGATAAGAGTTTGTAGATTAGGCCTTCATGCCAAACCTTGTCGAATGCTTCCGCTACGTCTAGGAATAATACACCTGTATAACTGTTCATGATGAACTGACTACTTGTGTATTCTACCAAGCGGTGAACTTGTTGTACGCAGCTGTGTTTAGCTCGGAAACCAAACTGTGCGTCGGAAACGAGGTTGTTAGCCTCGGCGAATGTACGTAGTCTACTGAGAACTATTCGTTCGTAGATCTTACCTAGACCTTTTAGTAGACTAATCGGGCGGTAACTACTGGGTTCGGTACGGCGCTTGCCGGGTTTGTGGATTCCTATTACCACGGCCTCTTTCCATTGCGCGGGAAAGATGTTATTATTTAGTGCTGCATTGAAGATGCAGCACAACAGGACTATCAAGTGGGCGGGGAATATTTAATGACTTTATTTGAGATTCCGTCCGAACCTGGGGCTTTTCTGGTTTTAAGACACCTGACTAACGATTCGACCTCATCGGTGGTTACTACTGGGATAGGCTGATCGGGGTTGTCGTTTCGTAACGAGCGCGAGAGAGTGGTACGACGTTCCACTTCGTCGGCGATGAAGCGGTGATTCGCGGCGTCGGGGTGTAGTGTACTCGGCGTACATACACTGAAGCTCCAAGCAGTTGGCCAGGCATTCTGACTTTTCGTCGTCCATAAACGCCGGTGGCTGGTTGGGTCTGGTGAGAGGAGGGAGAGTGGACACGATGTCTTTTTTGAGTGAGCGGGAAAGCTGCCAAAAGGCTGTGTGAGAGGGCTCTAGCTCCTCGAGCATGGCGTCTCATTTGCTCTGTCTCAATTCATTAATAGCTTGTTTAACCTCCCTCTGGAGTGACCGTAGGCGGGTACGGTTGTCCTCCGTGGGGTAGCGGTCATAAGCGCGTGTCGCGGCGTTTTTACGTCTTAACAAGTCACGGATCAACAGTTACAGCGAAAGCGATACTATATATTAATATTATAATAAGTGGATTTTATTTTATCTATACCAATAAATAAAATTGGAGTATCTGTTTGTAATGTCAAAATAATAGGCTTTTTTCATGCTCACACGGTTATTTGAACGACACCTATGCCTAAAATAGCAATTAAAAAATGTTTGTCTGTCTGTCTGTTTGTTCCGGGTAATCTTCAAAACGGCTGGACCGATTTCAAAAATTCTTTTACCAATGGAAAGCTATAATATCAGGGCGTAAACTAGGCTATATTTTATCCCGGTATTCCCACGGGAACGGGAACTACGCGGGTAAAACGACTATAACCTATAACCGAAGCGAAGCGAGTGCGGGTTGTTAGTTATATATATATTTATTACATAATTACTGAATCATCACACTTGGTGAGATGAAAGCAGCATGGTCATGATTAAATAATTATTAATTAAATAATTTCAGCACTTTGCCATTTAAAGAACCAGAATCACACCTATTTCTTAAAATATTCTTCTTCTTAAATATTCTTCTATCTTACTAAAAGGTTTTGGATCTATAATATAATCTTCAACTATTAGAAATTCAAGAACATACTTTGCTCATATAGAATCATTTTCTTCTTATACTGACAATAAATTTGTAACAAAATGTGGGTCAAAATTTAGTAACTAATTTCTATAGCGGGTAGATAATTATAAATATCTGCAATAACGATGACTTGTTGGACGTCAGACATCTTAGTCCGCCCGTGACCATGAACGCTGTTAAGTGTACGAAACGTCGGGCAATAAAATACAAACGCGACAAAATCCGTAAAGTAGTTTTATTTACAATGTGTAATACTCGCGTAAACATCAGAAATCATTAAGAAATATTATATCCTTTTTTTTTTTTTTTGTGGGTGGGTCGCGGTCGGTGCGCCTCCGCACCACTCCGTCCGGGGCGACAGAGGGGCTTAAGCACGCAACTCCCACGACCCATCCAAAAACCACGTCGCCTTCGTCGTTGGGCCGACCACTGGAGCAGCGTTAACTTGTCATCAGTGGTCGGCCCGACGGAATACCCCTAATTGGGGTACCCTCCCATCGACCAACGTCCCCCCCTCGGGGAGGATGTCGGTCTTTCCTCACGCGGTCGGCCTCTCAGCGGGTGACGGACTAATCCCCGGTCACGTCACCCGCAAAATATATTATATCCTGGGCATGCAATGTATTCCGGATTTTAATTCATGAATCTATTATTCTAAGCAATAGGATAAATAAAAATTATAATCTTAAAAACTGTAAAAAATAACTTACTATAGTAACACTATATAAATTATATATTTATTTCCATGTCATTCCTCCTTTATGAGAGGGTATGTGTCCTACTATGCCACGCTGGTCAGGCGTCTTAGCATATGGTTTTATTTCGAGTTTTCCTTCTCTTGCATAAATACTATAGTATTTATATAGTATTTATATAGTATTTATATAGTATAGTATATAGTATATATAGTATATTTATATAGTAATACTATAGTATTTATATAGTATGCGTGTTATATCCCTTAGTCGTTTTTTATGACACTCATGGGTACGATAGGAGGTGTTGAATAGCACCCTTACTCTGTCACCACACAGACATTATTATTATAACGGCATGCGTTTCTGTAATAACTGTAAAAAAGGGTGCCTTTACTATTTATATTATGACTGCAATTAGGATTCGGCTCAGCGAACCATGGATTTAATCTTACGAAACTATATTTCGTATATTAGATTGTACTCCGCTTCAAAGTTAAGATCTGGCTTCAAGACAGTACAACTTAAATCCTCTTTACAGTAACTCTCAAGAAGTAATTACACAATGAATTATATACTGCACAGATGGCGTAGTGGTTAAGATAGCGACCTACAGCGCCAGTGTCGGGGGTTCGAATCCCACGCGGAACAACACTTTGTGCGATCCACAAATTGTTGTTCTGAGTCTGGATGTAATTTGTGTCCGTTAATTATATGTTTGTAAAGCCCCCGCAATACAAGGATTATTTCCTTAGTGCAGGGTGTTGTCTTAAATAAATAAATAAAAATAAATAAAATTGTGTAATGATATGATAAAAGACACTATACTTTGTACATAACTAGTATAATATACCTACTAGTCTGCTATCCCAGCAAGCATATTTAACACTTTATTTAAGATGTCGAAATAAAATGCCATTGTCGGTTCTAATTCCAAGCAGAACAATACTTTTTGCGATTAACAAATTTTCTTTCGAGTCTAGGTGTAATTTATGTCCGTTACATTATGTTTTGTCATCGTCGTCGTTTTAGCTCATAAACGTCCCACTGCTGGACTCGAGCCTCCTTCCAATAGGAGGAAAGTTGACCTATATACCGGTAAGACATGTTGGTATAAGGTTTTATTTAGAGATTTCCTTCGCACAAATATTATATGCATATTATATTCCTTAGCCGTCTTTTACGTCATCCACGGGCGTATTATTCTTACTCCGTCACCACACGGAATAATTTTAAATGATTGGAAACTTATTATGAGTCAACCTGCACAAGTCCCAGTGGTGCAGAACCCAACCTCTTAAAAAATATTAAGGAAATCTTGACAACTATTTTTCAACATCATTACAATTATAAAAATCAAACACAGGAAAGATAAATATGTAAAAGTACGGATACTTTTACATATCTTTTCTAGGTTTGATTTTATCAACTATCGGAATAGTTGATCTAATTACAACGTTTTGTGCATTGATAAATTAAATAAAAATGGTCAAAATACACGACACACATTAATGGAAATTGTTAAAGCACTTAAAATAGACTTGCTGTTTGGTGGCTGTTATGAACCAACGCTTAAATTACTCGTGGGTATTACGACAGACTTAACATGGCCCTCGGTCAACTCCATCTAATGCGCTTTAGTCAACAATCACATTCCTAGGAAGGGTTAATAGCAGCAGACAGACGACCGGCTGGCGAAATATTTCCAAAATGTTTGCAATATGTACGGTACAATTTTTTTTGGCGTGGGCTACAGTCAGCACACCGGTCGCCCGGCTCCGTCCGGAGGACAGAGGAAGGCGCGCGGCCCCGTAACCCACCCGATAACACGTTACATTCGTCGTTGGGTCGACCACCGGCGCAGAGTTCCTTGTCTTCAGTGGTCGGCGCGACGGAATACCCTGGGGGGTACCCTCTCCCATCGAGGTCCCTTACCCAGGATGTTGGTCACCGTCGCAAAGTCATACTCTCCGCGGGTGACGGACAAAAATTCCCGGTCCGGTCACCCGCAGCGCAGTCTGCTTGGGCGGCATCAGGCGCAGGTAATCGCGCCTACGCCACCCCAGTCGCAAAAAAATAGACCGCTAATAAATCGTGACTGCCGGGTCCTATTTTAATTTTTTTTTTAATTAATGAATTAGTTTATTTAATTAAAGTAGGTATATTATTATATTAACATATGTATAACTTTACGATTCTGCACAATACCAGTTATTCATATGGTAACATCGCCTGGGAAACCATATCACTGCAATCGCTATTCCTTATCAAGCTCGTCGATAAAGGCACTATCCGCCATTAGTGAAAAGGCCTACGTTCAAGAGTCAACGTCGATAGGCTTATAGATCACTAGCAACCCGCCCTCGCTTTGCTTCGGTTATAGGTTATAGTCGTTTTACCCGCGTAGTTCCCGTTCCCGTGGGAATACCGGGATAAAATATAGCCTAGTTTACGCCCTGATATTATAGCTTTCCATTGGTGAAAGAATTTTTGAAATCAGTCCAGCCGTTTTGAAGATTACCTGGAACAAACAGAGACAGACAGACAGACAGACAGACAGACAAAAATTTTTTAATTGCTATTTTAGGCATAGGTGTCCTGCAAATAACCGTGTGAGTATGAAAAAAGCCTATTATTTTGACATTACAAACAGACACTCCAATTTTTTTTATTGGTATAGATGATTTTAAGCGCTACGCCAATTCTAAAATTAAATTGAAAATACGTAAACTACACTAGGCACAAAAGATGCAAATTGGCCACATATATTTTTTTAAAGACAACACCAGGATTAAGGAAGTAATTAAAAATCGAGGGACTACTAACTTACAATTTAAGAGGTACATAATTTGTGGATCGCGTATAGTATCATTCTACGTGGGAATCGAATCTATAGACTAATAGTAGTCTAAGTTCTTAACCACCGCAACATTCATGCAGTCAACAGTTTATCTTTATCTTCTTTATTTATAAATTTCTTGCGTACGTGTGTATGTCACTGAACTCCTAAACGGATGGAATGATGTTGATGAAATTTTTTGTGTGCGTTCAAAGGGATTCGAGAATGGTTTAGATTCACAATTGGACTCGATACGTGGCGCTGCTATCGATTTCAAGGAGAATACCTTTTTGAACAGAACAACATATGTTGGGCCAGCTAGTCTATACCAATAAATAAAATTGGAGTGTCTGTTTGTAATGTCAAAATAATAGGCTTTTTTCATGCTCACACGGTTATTTGCACGACACCTATGCCTAGAATAGCAATTAAAAAATTTTTGTCTGTCTGTCTGTCTGTTTGTTCCGGGTAATCTTCAAAACGGCTGGACCGATTTCAAAAATTCTTTCACCAATGGAAAGCTATAATATCAGGGCGTAAACTAGGCTATATTTATCCCGGTATTCCCACGGGAACGGGAACTACGCGGGTAAAACAACTATAACCTATAATCGAAGCGAAGCGAGGGCGGGTTGCTAGTATATTATAAAAATCGTAACATGTATAAATATGATCATATGAATTAGGCTAGTAACCCGCCCTCGCTTCGCTTCGGTTATAGGTTATAGTCGTTTTACCCGCGTAGTTCCCGTTCCCGTGGGAATACTGGGATATAATATAGCCTAGTTTACGCCCTGATATTATAGCTTTGCATTGGTGAAATAATTTTTGAAATCGGTCCAGCCGTTCTGAAAATTACCCGGGACAAATAGACAGACAGACAGACAAAAAATTTTTAATTGCTATTTTAGGCATAGGTGTCGTGCAAATAACCATGTGAGCATGAAAAAAGCCTATTATTTTGATATTACAAACAGACACTCCAATTTTATTTATTGGTATAGATATGTGTACATTTGTATAGGTATTTGATACTAATGTGTGTACAAAAATATGTATATTATGATTAAGTAAGAAGTTGAGAATAGTGCCGACAAACTAATTGCAATTTAGCGGAAGATATTTGAGAATAAAATTTGTAGTATACAAATATAAATAAATAAAATATTGTATAGAAATAATTCATATAGCAGTACGTTGCTATCTAAAGCCGTCATTCGATTTGAGTATCACATTAGACTTGATTTTACAAAACATTTATATACTTATTTTAGAATACGACTGTGCTGAGAAAATTGTAGGAAATAAACCTAGTTCTAAGGGTAACAGTCATTACCGACGTATCTGCTCGGTTTAGTTGCACGTTCGTGAATAATGTGTACATAATGTTGGAGTCTCAGGCTTATATGGGACGACCGCATTGTTACGGTACTCGAGATTTAATTGTTATTACTTGTGAAAATTACTCTTAAAATCTTAATGGTACGTGATTGGACTTTTATATAACTGTATCGTATTAAAATTGTAAATTTTTCTACTAATATCACAGACAGCTTATCATATACCTAAGTTGGCTTTTACGACATCCACGAGTAAGAGAGGGGATGATGAATTGTACTTTTACTCCGTCACCACACGGCAAATACAATTCCATAAAATTTCACCAAACATTTTCACTAGTTTTCTATTAAATAATAAATATAAAACATCCTAAATTCTCCTTCTCTTGCATAGATGGTATATATAACGAGGATTGACGCCGTGCTGCATCTACCGGCTTGAGAGCCTTCCGCTCGCCCATTGCCCGCGTTAAGCTGTCAAGGTCATCTGCGACCAACAGCTAAACACACACAAAAAAAAAAAAAAAAAGCCGTGCTGCATCACTATCAGATCGGTCACACATCGCGATGTAATGAAATAATACTTCGGATGGCTACTTTTAAACTATATTCAATAATTAACGTTAACACAATTTTCTATTATAACTAATGATTACGTATGCCGACGGATAAATTAAGAGTTTGGGAAACGTGGTGAATTTGATACAACCTGGCAGCAACAACGACAGATCGCTCTCGAATCTCGTTCCCAACTGAGTATTCAACGGACCGCTCGCAAAATAACGAAAGCTCGGTAATATTTCAAACGTTAACGGTTAAACGACAAACATCAACAATCATTGTCCACGTTGTATCGAACACACCCTAATATAATATTTGATGTTGCCGTAATCGATTGATTCTTAAAAACTATTAAGATATGGTGCCAGAGGTAGTGACGCTGCGACATATATATATTTAATCCCTTCGTCGACCTTCACGATAACAATCGGAAGGGGTTAGAGCATCCGGCCTTGGGGGATCTCCTAGTCGGACCTAATCTACGGCTTTTCATCATTTTTCTGCGAAGGCCTAACGGCCCGAGCAGCTAGGAACCTATCGCACATTAAGATTGGCGAAGGATTACAAGCTTAGGGCACACTAGTTAAGCACACATCCTCCCGACCTGCACCCGGTTGGGAGGGACACGCACCACACACAACCCAGGGTTCACCTCACCCAGGGCGCTAGGTCTAACACTTTTCCCGCGAACGTTTTTTCCACCAGCCCACGATGGCGGAAAAAACTATTACAATTGACGCCCTTCTGGCAATCCCAGAGATTCAAGCCTATATTGCCCAACATTTTGGAGCAATAACAATCTTACCACCCCAGCCTCAACGCGCTCCTACTACCGCCCTGCCGCTTGAGCCGGAACTACCGACCATCAGCACGGCGATGGAAACGGAATCACCTCCGTCCTCCTCAGCCTCATCGTCCTCCTCCTCCGAGTCGGAAGATTCGCCCAATGAGGGCTCATTTACAGTAGTTCGCTCCCGCAAGCGGAGCAAAAAGGTAAAGGTCAACAAAGAGGCTCCCTCTAAGGCCCCAAAAATTAAGCCGACTGACTCGGCAAAAACACCCGCTGCAGCCCCGTCTGCAACGACTGCCACGGCCGCCTCGGTCCCCCCAGTCGTCTCGCAGGCCACCCCTACCTCTGTCCCATCTTCCACGGACAGCAACACCGTCGCTCCACAGACGGTCAAAAAACCACTGGCTCCGCCGCCCCTATACATTAGGGATAAAGAGAAGTGGCTAGCCATCTCCGCGTGGCTAAACACCAACAGGATTTCGTACAAATCTGCGAAATCCACCCCCCAAGGCATACGAGTGGACCTTCACTCATCAGCCGACCACCGCACCGTGTCAAGCATGCTAGGGAATCAACAGATTCCCTACCATACATACACCCTCCCCGAAGCCAAACTTCTGCGTGCAGTTATACGCAATGTCCCGAGAGAAATCGACACTAAAGAGATCTTAGATTCTCTCAAAACCCAGGATCTGCCGGTTGTAGAAGTACACCGGATGATCCGGGGAAAGGGTCGTTACCCTCTTAACATGATACTCGTCTGCCTTACGAATAACGCAGAGGGTAAAGAAATATACAAAATTAAGACCATCTGTGGCCTCTCTGGGGTCTCGGTAGAGCCCCCACACAAAAATGGTAATCTGGCACAATGTCACAAGTGCCAAATGTATGGACACTCGTCCAAGAACTGTTTCGCCCGTCCTAGGTGCGTCAAGTGCCTAGGTGACCATCACACCGCCCAGTGTGAAAGGCCAAAGGACATCTCCCTCTGCAAAGAGCCACCTGCGTGTGTTCTCTGTGGAGAATACGGACACCCGGCCAACTACCGCGGCTGCCCAAGAGCGCCGAGGAGGCTAGTCCGCCAACCCAACACAAACGGTAAGGCCTTGTACTATAACAAGACCTTCGTCCCAGCCCCCTTACCAACCCACAATGCGTGGGCTCGCCCCCTGCTAACCAGCAAGGAGGCTTTCCCAACCTTGCCCAACAGGCAGCCCGCTGCCCCACCCGCACCATCTCAGCCCAAACCACCAATGATAGGGGCAAACCAGCCCACCGGTGGTAATCCCAAGCCCCCTCAGGGCGCCCCCCTTCCCATCGTCGTCGCTAAAAGCGCGCCCCCAAAAGCCCCCCAAGGACTAGATCCAGATCTAGCCCTGGTGGCCAACTTCGCGGCTCAAATCAATTTCGCGGAAATCCGCGAAATTGCAGCCGATCTTAGAAGGAACGAGGGAAACAACCTCGCCCTCCTTAATATAGCGATCAAATTCGCCCCCACGTTAGAGCGTCTAGGCTCACTAAAATTCAACTAAAATGGATAGGTACACTCCCGGCAGAGTTAAACCCAGACACCTCAAAATAGGGACATTCAACGCTAATAGCCTTACCCAACAGAGGGATGAAGTAGGCACATTCCTTCGGGAACACCAGCTCGACATCTTGTTAGTACAAGAAACGTTCTTAAAACCATTCAACAGGGACCCTAGAATCGCGAACTATAATATAGTTCGCAATGATAGGACAACCTCACCAATGGGCGGAACGCTTATCTACTACAAAAGGTCGCTGCATTGCACACCTGTGGATCCGCCCCCTCTGATGTACATTGAAGCTTCAATTTGCAGGCTAGCCCTCTCAGGCCATCAGCCTATCACCCTTGTATCCGCATATCTCTCTCCCAATAGAGAGCATTCGAAACAGTTGGTTGAAAAAGATCTAAAAGCCTTGCTAGAATTGGGAGGCGCCGTCATCATTGGCGGTGACCTTAACGCCAAGAACACCTCTTGGAGCTGTCAAAGTTCCAATAAGAGGGGCAAGACTTTAGAGCTATTCGCTGACAGACTGGGATTTGATGTCATAGCGCCCATAGAGCCGACACACTTCCCCTTTAACGTTTCGCACAGGCCGGACATACTCGATATCTTTCTTCTCAAAAACATAAACCTTCGTTTATGTTCAATAGAAGTTCAACACGAGTTAGACTCAGATCACCGCCCGGTGACTCTGGAATTAGCCTCCCGCACCCCCGGCCCCTCAGGCCACAACAACGAAAGGACCAAGATAGCGACTGACTGGGCACGGCTAGAGAAAAATCTCAAGTCAACCTCGTCGGTCCACCTTGATCAAATTCCCAAAGACATTACGTCTAAGGAAGATACCTCTCAGGCGATCGACTCGCTCACAAGTCACGTGCAGTCGATAATGGACGACTGCTCGCGGCCGGTACCAGATACGAGCGATCGTAAATGGCGCCTGCCAGACGACGTCCGTGACTTGTTGAGACGGAAAAACGCCGCGACACGCGCTTATGACCGCTACCCTACGGAGGACAACCGTACCCGCCTACGGTCACTCCAGAGGGAGGTTAAACAAGCAATTAAAAAATTGAGACAGAGCAAATGGGACGCCATGATCGAGGAGCTAGAACCCTCTCACACAGCCTTTTGGCAGCTTTCCCGCTCACTCAAAAAAGACATCGTGTCCACCCTCCCTCCTCTCACCAGACCCAACCAGCCTCCGGCATTCATGGACGATGAAAAGTCAGAATGCCTGGCCGACTGCTTGGAGCTTCAGTGTACGCCGAGTACGCTACACCCCGACGCCGCGAATCACCGCTTCATCGCCGACGAAGTGGAACGTCGTAACACTCTCTCGCGCTCGTTAGGAAACGACAGCCCCGATCAGCCAATCCCAGCAGTGACCACCGATGAGGTCGAATCGTTAGTCAGGGGTCTCAAAACCAGGAAAGCCCCAGGTTCGGACGGAATCTCAAATAAAGTCATTAAATTATTCCCCGCCCACTTGATAATTCTGTTGTGCTGCATCTTCAATGCAGCACTAAATAATAACATCTTTCCCGCGCAATGGAAAGAGGCCGTGGTAATAGGAATCCACAAACCCGGCAAGCGCCGTACCGAACCTAGTAGTTACCGCCCGATTAGTCTACTAAGAGGTCTAGGTAAGATCTACGAACGAATAGTTCTCAGTAGACTACGTACATTCGCCGAGGCTAACAACCTCGTTCCCGACGCACAGTTTGGCTTCCGAGCTAAACACAGCTGCGTACAACAAGTTCACCGTTTGGTAGAATACACAAGTAGTCAGTTCATCATGAACAGATATACGGGTGTATTATTCCTAGACGTAGCGAAAGCATTCGACAAGGTTTGGCATGAAGGCCTAATCTACAAACTCTATCTCCTCAAGATCCCTCACTACTTAATTCACATTATACATGACTACTTAAGTCATCGCAGCTTTCGCTACAGGGTGGAAGGGACGTTGTCGACCTCCCACCCTATCAAGGCCGGCGTCCCTCAGGGGTCGGTCCTCTCCCCATTTCTCTTCACGCTATACACTAGCGATATGCCCAAATTCAACCGGGTACATAAAGCGCTTTACGCTGATGACACCGCACTCTTTTGTGCTGGTAGATCCCCGACAACAGTAGCCAAGACTCTCCAAACAGCGGTTACCGCCCTAGCCAATTGGTTTAGGAAATGGAGATTAGAAATCAACCCCGAGAAGAGTCAGGCGGTCATGTTCACTAGACGAACTGCCCGTTCCTACTCTATCGATAGCATTCCCCCCCTTAAAATTTTCAACAAGCCGGTCACTTGGACCAGGCAGGCCAAATACTTGGGTGTGACCCTTGACGATCGACTCAGCTTCGCCCCTCACATAAAGAAAGTCCGCGCACGGGCAGCTTTTGTGATGGGCCGTCTCCACTGTCTACTCAACTCTAGGTCGCGTATGCCCTTGAGTAGCAAAGTCCGACTCTACACCACCTGCATACGGCCTATCATGACCTATGCCAGCGTGGTGTTCGCGCATGTTAAGCCACACAGGATCCACAGGCTACAGACACTACAAAATCGTTTCATGCGCCGAGCTACGGGAGCACCGTGGTTCATACGAAACGTCGATCTCCACATCGACCTCGAACTGCCGACCATCAAGCAGTTTATGAAACGGTGCTCTCAGAGCTACTTTGACTCTGCCATGACACACCCCAACCAACTAGTGGTTGGGGCGGCTTCCTATAGACCCTCCAAAATCTCCTCTATCCGACGTCCTCGTCACGTCCTCGACGAAGAGGACGACATTATCACACTCGCTCAACAAAGAGCCTACACGGCCCGCGAGGCCTTAACAAATAAATATCCGCGGTTCCGCCCTCGCCGTCGAGGTGCGAAACCGCGCCGCGCAAAAGTCACTATTAAAAACGTGGGCACGCCCACTTTGCCTCCAGCGACGCCCCAAGCCGAGGTCCGTTCCCCACAGGGGGAGCCCTTGGGCGATGTCGCTTAGCATACTTTTCTCCGGGTTGAGAGCCCTCAGCGCTCACCCATAGTCCGCGTCAAGCTGTCAAGGCCATCTGCGGCCAACAGCTGTACACACACAAAAAAAAAAAAAAAAAAAAAAAAAAAAAAAAAAAAAAAAAAAAAAAAAAAAAAAAAAAAGACCTTCACGATCCCAAGAAAGGGGGTGGTGAATTGTATTCTTACTCGGTCACTACACGGAAACTATTTTAATTACTTTTATTATAATTTTATATTAATTATTAAATTGCTATATATAATATATTTATACAAAAACGTGGATATTAGAATCAATTTGAAAATATGTTTTAGTTCTAGCTGTTAGATTCATGATACTTTCGCGGACTAGTATTAAATATTATTCAACCTTACCAATAAACCACCGATAACACATAATCACCATTACACTAAACGTACAATAAGACATTCTACAACTGCGACGCACTGTTGCCTAACTTCACCGTCGATCGACTTATTTCATAGGTTGTAGACGCGCTGAAAAATATTCGAGCACCGCCACTTGAAAAATATAAAAATACAAAAGTACCCTAATATTAATATCATGATGATACAATTATGTCTAACATTTTAGAGATCGTAACATAGCTGACCCAACAGACGCAATAGCGTCAATTAACAGAATCATCATCATCATCATCTTGCTCTTATCCCAATTACTTGGGGTCGACGCAATATGTCATCTATTTTGACATATTGCAAAAAGTTTCGGCAATGACTTTTATGACCGGCCGCCTGCCTGACGTCAACCCTCCTTGGGAATGTAATCGTTGACCCAAACGGTACCAGATGGAGTTGGTCCGGGTCAATCTAGGGCTCTTAGTCGTCTTTTACGACACCCACGAGCAAAGCAAGGGTTGGTAGTATTCGAAGCCGCTACCACACAGCATTCAACCGTCAATTAACAGAATACTGTTCAAATTAAAAAAAAGGAATTCTCTTTGAAATTGATCACAGCGCCACCTACCAGATCTAAATATTAATTTAAAACATTCCCGAACCCTCTTGAACAGACACAAAAAACATTATTAAAAACAGTCCAGTCGTTTAGAAGGAGTTCAATTACAAACACACGAACATAAGATTTATGTATATAATATAAATCTTCTGTTCATATAATACATCAATTTCCTAGGAAATATGTACAATTCCTATGAATTGTATATAATTCCAATATTGTGTTAGGAAATGTATAAAAATATTGCTTTCTGTAATAAAACACGTTGTTAAAATGAGAATAATAATTTTTATTGAAGCACTCCTTGAGACAACAACGTTCAGATAATCATATCGTAAAATATAATAATCTTCATATTATCTTACCAATTAAAGCTAACCTAACCTGACCTATCCCTGATCAGACGAAGCAGTACCCCCCCTCGCCCCGCTATCCCCGCGTACCCATTGATATCTCAAATATTTTACATTTCCGATTGCTATTTAGGAAATGTGTCTAATATAATTTATTTTACACATTTCCGTGCGATTTTAGGAATTACACACATTTCCTAGGAATTGTATACAATGACGGATTACATACATTTCCGGTAACATATATAAAGATTAGATATCCTTTTTATAAATAAACGTATATAGGCAATAACATATATTGCTATAACGTAATGGATTGAAGCATAGAATTCAATGAAAACATATATGTACTTAAAATTAATGGTTATTCGTATAACATACAAAAAGTATTGCTTCTCAATAATCAACTAACTAGTATCGTAATGGATATCAGCTATGATATTTGCTTTGAGATACAATCGCCGTATTAACTAAATATTATTAAAATACGAGGGAAATGATAAAGAGAGAGATGGTTCATGTAACCTGTTTGGTTTGTGTACTCCAAGAGTAATTAATCAAAGTTGCAGTAACAAATCGAATCAGTTATGTTTTTTTTTAAAGAACATCCTGTACTAAGGATCCTTTATTGCGAAGTTTGCTTTATTGAGAGGATTATCCTTTTATGGCGAGGGACTTTGCAAACATATGGCTCATCATCATCATCGCCCCACATATTGACTTTGTAAATATTTTATTTCATATTTCGCATACAACGTTACCTTAATTCATCATCATCATTTCAGCTCATATTCGTCCCCTTGTTGGGCTGGACCCTCCTCCAATAGAAGGTAAATTTACCTTACTATACCATGCTGATCAGTCAGGTTGGTGTAGGGCAGGGACCGCCAAATGGCGGACCGCGGTCCGCATCCGGACCGCCGACCCGATTAGTGCGGACCGAAAGAATAATACAGCAACTGCAGAGTACAAAATTTAACACTACAGAGTACGTAATTTAATAAAAATATATATCCGCATTATCTTTATTGACGTCGTCAATTCAAGTGTCGAAATAAGAAAATACATTTGTTAACTAAAAATTAAATTTGATTTTTTTTTTGCTATTAAAAGCATGTAGGTACGGACCGTGATGGTTATTTCATTTCTTAAGACGGATCCCTAGCAAAATTATTTGGCGAACTCTGGTGTAGGGTTTCATTTCAAGTTTTCGTTCTCTTTTATGACATTCACGGACAAGGAAATCCGTCACCACACGGAAAACATATAACTAACGTATACAAATTACATCCTAACTCAGAACAACAAATTGTGGATCGCACAAAGTGTTGTCCTACATGGAATTCGAACTCCCGAAACTGTCACTATAGGTCGGTATCTTAACCAATACTCCATCTGTGCACTTACGTTTTATGTTATGTGAAGTAAAAACGCAGTAGGTATATTATGACGATTTCGTAAGTTTTTTTGCAATTAAAATTAGTTATATAGTATCGTATCGTAATACTCGATGAAACAGGGACTTTTTTTGGGGTTGGGTTATAGTCAGCGCATCCGTCTTCCGGTTCCGTCCGGGGCGACAAAGAGGCGGCGCGCGACCTCATAACTCTGCGTAGCTCCTCGCCTTCGTCGTTGGGCCGACCAACAGAGTTCCTTGTCCTCCATGGTCGGCCCGTTGGAATACCCTGTGGGGTACCCTCTCCTTTCAATGTCCCTTTCCCAGATCGTCGATCGCCGTCGCGAGGTCAACCTCTCTGCGGATAACGGACTAATCCCCGATCCGGTCACCTGCGGACTTGGCAAGAAACAGTGACTTACGAAGGAGTTTTATGAGCATTTGAAAAAGTAGTCTGTACTGATTTTAAACTAATAACATTAAAAAAGAATGTAAAATTAAAAACATCGTATTTTAAAATCGTTTTAGTGAAACAAACAATCTCTAATTCGTATTTAAAATATTAGTTAAGATTAGAGCATCTTAACTAATAAATATTGTTTATCTTTAAAATCTGTTTTATTAAAGAAACAATAAAAACTTTAATATGACCTTTAAATTAGTATCGGTAAGTTGATTAGATATGCCATAAATGGCACATAAATTAATTAATTAAAATAAACCTAAGATTTTGATATTAAAAAAAAAACAAAATCTTACAGCGAAACCAGCAATGCAAATAATAATAAATAAAATATACTGAAAGAAAATTTGGTGTTTAAAATCATTCGATCATCATTATCATCATCATCGCAGCCCACATACGTCCCACTGTTGGGCTCGGGCCTCCTCCACAAAAGGGAAGGATTTAACCTACTATACCATGCTGGTCGGACATGTTGGTATAGTTTCATTTCGAGTTTTCCTTCTCTTGCATAGACGTTATGTGCAATATGCACATATTCTATAGTCGTCTTTTACGACATCCACGGGCAAGATGATTCAGTGGTGAATTGTATTCTTACTCCGTCACCCCACGAAATAAATAACGGAATAATTATTCGATTAAAATAATTAAATCTAACTTCGTACATTATGGTTTTTATAGAATAAATATATAAAAAAGTGTGTGTGTAATCTTACTAAAATGTTATCCTTCGCGTTACAAACGTAGGAACGTTTGTAAAAAAAACGACACTAATAATAAAAAAAGGTATTTAATACATTGAAAGTTTTATTATAACGCATTATCTAGTTGACATTTGTGAAATGATGACTAGTTAACTTCAAGGTGTCAATTTTTGCGACAGTGTGTGCGGGCATCTTAAAAATTTACTCTCACCATTTTTTCATAACACGCCAAAGAAAGTATTATTTCAATTAATATTTTTGAAATTGTGAATTAATTTTTATCACAGGAATACTACTGCGATTACAACGGTATTTTACATCAAAACTTCAACATATAATCTATTTCAGTCTATATATATGAATACGGCACTCTTAGGCCTCGAGCCTCCTCCACAATGAGAGGGAATTTGAGCTACTACTCTATGATGGGCATCTTGGAATAGCGTTTGACAACGGGTTTTACTTCACTAACGGCGATTTTGTATGCGTATCATGTCCCTTAGTCATATTTTACTACACCCACGGGCAAGACAGGAGGTTGTTAATTGTATTCTTACTCCATAATCATACACAAAGAATACATGTGTAATAATCAATACACACACATAATAATAAAGAATAAAACTAATTCATCTGCTTATTCATTTCAACTGGTAATTAAGATTAATCTTAATTAGAAGAGATACGAAAGTTAAAAAGAAGGAAAGAAAGTTATTTAGGATTTAATCAGATCTTAACTAAGTTGTTTCTAAAAGTAATATATAAATTCTATTCATTTTATATTCTCTGTTAACCAACTTTACCGGCATTATCTAGTTATATGCTGACTAATAAGAAATCTAAAGTAAAAGCTAGTAGTGCCTTTTGAGCGCTTTGTAAAGGCACGTTCCACTCACTTGTTCAACAGAAAGCTAGATTTTATCTTTGCAACTCGCCACTTTTGCGCCACACCGGCCTTGCCCCGATAAGAAACTTCTTTCATGCTCGACCGCCCGTTTTCAATGGTGCACTTTCGAGAAATTGTTCTATATACTCTCTCATTTTATGTACTTTATGGCATTATCTTCTCACATTTCTACCTTTCTTATCAAAGGAAACAAATTATATTATGTTCGTTGAATTTCGTATAGAAAAAGTTTGTAAGATTTTATAACCGCGTACAATTAATGTTATACCTAATAGTATAGTTAACGTGACCATAAGTCCGAATTTGAATGGCAGGAACAGTTTTGTCTGTCCCGAGCCGTACATTAGTGTCCCGTTTTTGCAAAAGGTTTTTAAGATTTAGAGTCCTATCTAATTTCTTACTTTCATCTATTTCTGTAACTGCCAAATGGCCAGCTTTGACGTTTTATGGAACGCACTTTTGCACTCACTGCAGAAGGAACCCACGACACTTGACATAGAGATTACCCGGACCGCTACACCCCTGTGCAATCATTATTATATCTAACTGTGCCATTATACCTGAGTGTAGCTGGTATGTTAGTTTAATGCGATTTAATTAATTTGAATAAAGAACTTATTTGCTTTATCGGTATCACAATGTAATCTTAGTGTAAGGTTTAACATTATTGTTTAAAAACCTATTTTTAAAAAGAAATGATATTAAAAGAGGAAATTAATGTAAAAGTTTCGAATAAATTTACTATTTACATCATCATCATCATTCAGCTGCTCGACGTTGGCCTCCCCTATATTTAGCCACAAAGTACGGTCCCGTGTCGCACGCATCCAACGATGCTCAGCAACTTTCTCTCGTGTTATGTCGGTAATACTCGTTCTACTACGGATTTTCGGATTCTATCACCTGAGCGTAGCCCGCTCCATAGCACGCTGAGCCACTATGAGTTTGGTTATGAAGTCAACATTTCAGGACCAATTTCCGTGCCGTAGGTCATTACTTGTAACACACACTGGTGTCCTAGACTTGTATTTTCAGACACTGAAACATACCTATGTTACATGAGAAGATCCTTTTATGTTTACCAAGAAAATAAACAAAATAAATACAATGGTTTCTGATGTTTACACAAGTATTGCAGCGTTCATGGTTACGGGCGGACTGAAATGGCTCACGTCCAACAAGTTAGATAACTTGAATTACAGAATTACAAAATTTTATAATTATCTACCAGATACAGAAAATTAATCAATATTTAATAACTAATTTTCAAAGTGTTCGAAACATCGGGTAATCAAAAATCAAACACAAATGCGCTAAAATCCGTAGTTTTATTTTCAAAATAAACACAACTGTTTATTTTTTCAGTACTTATAAACTAATTTTTATAATACTTAAAAAGTACTACTCTATAAGCACTGTAAAATAAACATTTATTTTTTCAAATCTAACGAGTTACGAGATTAGACACATCTATAGTTTGCACCACTTCAATGCAGAGCTATTGTTTTCTCTTACTAACAATGTATATGAATATTGTTGCTCAACAATTGATCATTCTGATACTTGTTCAGTAACTAACAATCACAACGTATCCAATTTGTAATTTCGATAGCTTTTGAGTATAGTGTTATTGAGTAGTACAAGCTATTGTAGGATTTATAATATCTAGAAAGTCAATTGTCATTTCTTATTTACATACTCGTTAAGTTTTTTATCAAAAATTTAGGAATAAATCCTAAGATCGCAGGGGACTTTGCAAACGTTCATAAATAATCTAAAGCAGACTCAAAGAAAAATATTTTTAATATGCTTATCCTATATGGAAACAAATATATATTATTTAATATGACTACTGCATTATACGTGCAGTTTTTGTGTTAATATTATTAAACCACGCCTTTTATAATGTATTTCTGACTATTTCTGTTACAAAAACAATATAGTCAAATATTTAAGACATATAGTCTCACAGTGCACTAATATTTTTGAGACCTAGCTCCATTTTATATTCCACTAGCTTCTTTCTGCTCGCGATTTCATCCGCGTGGTATAGAAACTTTGGGCTAACGCTAACTTTAACCTAAGACTTTGTTTACGTAGAAGGTGAAAGTATTTTTTAATAATACGATTCTATCTAACATGATTTTCGCCAAAATATAGGCGATTACGCAGCGGCAGCTCTCAAAAGGAAAAATAAAACGATTTTAAAACATTCTTCATCGGTGCTCCGCTCTTATTGGTCTTATCGTGATGATATATAGCATATAGCTTTCCTCGATAATACCTAACATTGAAAGAATTTTTCACATCGGACCAGTAGTTCCTGAGATTAGCGCGTTGAAACAAACAAACTCTTCAGCTTTATCTATTAATATAGATAACTGTCATGACGTCTTAACTAATCAAGCGACCATATTAAAATTGTTTTCAACATTTTCAGTCATTGCATGCATAGTTTAAACTTTAATCAGAAAAAAGATTTGCACTCAAGAATAAGAAGAAAATAACTTTTGGTACTTGCTCGATCATTTGAACGTGCATATTCATAAGAATATAGCCTACGGACATTAACAAAATTTCAAAATGATGCCCGTAATATAGAAAAAGACAAAGCGATCATATTAAAAATCTTTAGTTCAAGATGCGAGCTTATACTGCTAGGCAATAAAAAGCCCAGCTTCAATTACCTCTACCGATGACAAAAATTGGGTACCGATGGCCCGTCTATATGGAATACGTCCCATGGCAGGATGTAAACATACCATAGCTAGTTTCCTTTTTTATGATAAGCTATGATCTGGACACACCCCGCCCAACCTGCCCTGGGCGACGGATGGGCGGCGTGCAGCCCCATAACCTACCGTATTCCCTCTCCATTGCCATTGGGCGAACCGCTGGTACCGATTCCTTGATATCCGTAGTTGATTATGGTCCGATTAATTAATTTTTACTTTATTATCTTGGTTAAATTTAAAAAATAATTTTTACATGTTTCTAATTTTTTTTAATAATATTGCCTCATATTCATGATTAGTCATTCAATAGCAATCATTTATATAAAGTGCAGCGATAATAGAAAAAGAATTACCGAGAGCAATCTTAAACTTGGAATGAATTTACGGAGATCAAGCTCGTTATCTTAAGCCCCAGTGCACCACTGAAGACATCCTTTTATATTTTGATAGTTACTAGGTAAAGTACTGATCCTTTTTTAGTTTAAAATGGTATATTTTAATATTGTCACTATACTTGAAACGAAATTTTAACGCGAGCTAATCTAATGAGCTGTCAGTTTTATATTTTTAGCTGCTCTTAACTGTTAATCTCTACTATAAAATCTATATCTATATATATAAAAGAAAGTCGTGTTAGTTACACTATTTATAACTCAAGAACGGCTGTACCGATTTGGCTGAAAATTGGTGGGAAGGTAGCATAGAACCAGGAGAAGAACATAGGATACTTTTTGTCCTGTTCGATTACGTTCCCGTGGGGCGTGACATAAGATGTCAAAGAGAATACAAATCACTATGAAACGTTGTATAACAAAAACACATTTGAAATGTAATATCAAAACAAAAATGACAGCTAAACTTAATTTTGTCTATGATTAAGTATGGTTGAAAATATGATAATTATAATTTTGTCAGTCATAATTCAAGATTTTACGGAATGTCAAAATGTCATGTAGCGCTTTTAAATTATATTTATTACTTTGGTGTTTTATGTAATGTAATGCAGAGAAAATTCGGAAGTGTAGTAAATATGATTTAATTGTGAATTGCGTGCATTTTCATGTTCTGCAAAATTTCCAGAAAAGCATTAATTTGGCTATCAGCACCCGTTCAATGGCAACGACTAAGACTATTATGACTATTATTTATATAAAGACGTATTAATTTGTTTTTAACTTAACACTAGCACCAATAACCCACAATATTGTAGCTTATTGCCAATAAAAAAAGCTTCTTTTTTTCTTTCTTCTTCTTTCAAGAAGGAGACGATTGAATCTTTCTTGGCAGTGCCGTAATGGTTCTTCTATTAGAGGCTATATCTTTAAAAATTTAGAAAATATATTTACGAAAAAACATATGGCGGTTTCTTCTTCTTCGGTTCTTTCCGTGTGGTGACGGAGTAAGAATACAATTCACCACCCCCTATCTTACCCGTGGGTGATCGTACGAGACGACTAAGGGATATAAAACGCATATAACATCTATGCGAGAGAAGGAAAACTCGAAATAAAACCCTATACCAACACGTCTGACCAGCGTGGTATAGTAGGTCAATTACCCTTCCATTATGGAGGAGGCCCGAGCCCAGCAGTGGGACATATAGGGGCTGAGATGATGATGATGATGATATGGCGGTACAAAGTTCGCCGGGTCAGCTAGTAACATAATATTTTAATATAACCACTGTCAAGGTAATCTTACCTAAATTTTACTTCTAATCTATATACATATATAAAAAAAATAACTGACGTGTCAGTGCACAGCCGAAGCTACAAGGGCTAGGAACTTGGCGGTTCAATCCCTAAGTTCATAAAAAGGGGTGCCAAAGTTTGTATGAAAACAGCAGCAGCAGTAAAGCATTCTTTTTGTTTAAGACAACTGCAATCCGCAGCGGAACCCACTAGATCACCTCCTCGATATAAATTATGACCAAGCCTATCATCTCTTAAAATAACCACCAATACCATCACCCTCAGGCGTAGAAGCCCACGATTGTTTTACAAAAACCGGGGCCTATGTCGCTAAGGGGATGGGTGATGTGGCAGTCAGCATTCTCTATAATAGCGTACGTACATCCTCCAGTAACACAATGGGCCTATAGAACCTCGAAAACCATACACTGAGCTATTTGTAAACCTCTATCATATGTACATGACTTTTACGCGAACGAAGTCGCGGGCAAAAGCTAGACGAAATATAATTATCTTACTACCATTTCTTATCACCAATCTTACGATGTAGTTACTTTGGTAACCAAAAATAAATGAAAATCTTGAAATCTCTCATTGTAAGAAAAAAAGACAGCTTTGAACAAAAATTTAACTGTGACGTTATGCACTTTTTGTGACCGTTACATTTATTATTACACAGCCCAATGCAATACAAAAACTCAGTCTTAGAATATTTGTCTTTTAATGAAAATACAATTGTAAAGTTGAGTTTCAATTCAAGGTAGGCGCATAGGCAATAAACGTATACTAAGTACGCTTTGTAACCATAGCCGCTCTATCAGCAATGTAATGGCATGTCATAAACGCATCAACTCACGCGATAAATTTGATAGCGCTACGCTGTTATATAAGTGTGAATTTTATTTTGAACAATTTACTGGTAGCCTTATTTAGCAAAAAACCAGATTCTATATTTTTGACGCAAAAGTCTTTAAAAGTAAAATCATATGTGTAAAAATTCAAAACCCATTCTATAATTATTTATTCTGTAAGATCTTGTTTTAATAACCTCCAAATAGCCGTATAGAAAAAAATATTACAGAAATTTATTGCAATTTTTTTTGCATGGAAACGTGGTTGCTAAACATAAGCCTAGGTAATACGGAAACCCGTAGAAGAACGGGTATAACCGAGATAGTACGAAGAAATAGCATACTGAAGTGGCACTGATCAAGACATATCGCTCAACGAAGGGCCAACTATTCTAGGTAGAAATGTTCTCAGTGGCAACCATGTATCGGACGACGCAGTTTAGGACGCTCTCACACTAGGTGGACGGCCTGGTAAAAGTTTTTGGCTGTTGTTGGATGCAGACGACACGAGACTTTGTGACAAAACATTAGGGTGGTCCACGTCTAGCAGTAAACGGCCATAAGCTGAATTATGTCATACTTTGCCTTGACTTCTATTGTTCTATTGCACTATCTTAAGGCCTCGTATATTTTTCTTAGACCACTGCACCATTTATACCACTACCTCTAAATATTTGATTGAGTAATAAAAGTCTTAGTATCAGTAGCGTACTAATATTTAATCCTGGAACAGCTAGAGATAAAATTTAACAAAAATACTTACCTCGTCAGTCGTCGAGATAAAAAAAAACCATTTAAATTTAAAAAAAAATACCTGCAAATATTTTTATTTTAAATACCCATGAGAAATTATTACAGAAGCTTATTCATAGAAGCAAAATATATGAATATGAATTCGCAATAAGATTATCAATCTGTTTTTACTCATTGACCGTATAAAGCATAAGCCTAATGCTATTAGGCCTATGCATAGCATAAAATTGTTCAATGTAAATCAAGAACAGTTCATGACTAGCGGGGAAATGAAAGGTATTCGTTGGGGTGGTATCATTTCCTGCTGGTCCGGACGCGCTCTCACTAAACAGGGAATTCTATTATCACTCTGTCATCTGCGTTGTGCCCTCACATCTTACGTCTTTGTGAATTCATATTTTGAGAATACGGTAGTCTTATTCGCCGCTTATGTGAATAAAATACTATATTTTTTACAGATTTTAATTATTTTTAAAATTCACAATAAAACCTTTTCTGTGTATTTCATATGGGAATAATTCAAATTCAATGATGGGCCTCAACAAAAAATTATTACGGTCTCCCCTTTTAAAAGTATTATTTTCTGGATATATGCTACCAATATTTTAGGCTGAAAGCGAAGAAACAATATCGCCTTTTTGGTGCACATGTTATACTTGTAATATAGTTTTATAACAGAAACTGAATACAACAAATGAATTAACTAGAAAAACTCTTTCGCTAACATTTCAGTAGTTATAAGAACATAGCGAGGGCACAATAATTTAATATGCTTTTCTTTTAATTACTTATCTCGACATATATACTCTTTAAATATTGACATTCGTTTGAGCACAGTCGCTCCGTGCTTTAAAGCAAAGAGACGGGATCTTTTACTACTTTAACATTATTAACTGTAAGTAAAAGGGATTTATAATTTTATGATCATGGAAATATTCGGAGTGGAGATTTTTGTTATTACTGGATATATATTTGAAACTGGATCTAAACCTTTTTATATACGATTCAATGACGAACAGTTCGTTCAATCCTACCACCGTAGTCCTCCACTTTGCCATTGGGCCGACCACGAGTACCGAGTTCCTAGTCATCCGTACCATCTCTCCCTAATGCTCCTCCCAGGACATCGGCCGCCCTCACACGATGAACCTCTCTGCGAGTAACGGACTATTTCTGGGACCAGTCACTTGTGGCCTCGGCTAAGGCGGTATCAGACTCAGGTGCACGCTTCGCCGGCGGCGGATCGGGTTGCCGTAGTTCCTCACGCGGACGCTCCGCCACTTCCTTTCGTGAGAAAATTGCCTCTCAGAAGGCGGCCACCGCGTCTCAGTGCCTGACGCTGTTCAGCATCTCCCTAGCGATGATCGGCGGCGTCAGGGCGGTATCGAAAATTGGGACGGGGTCACGGTGTGTGCTGGGCCGTGTCCTCGCTGCAAGTGTAGTGGTGGCTGGATGATGTGCTCTCCCACCTCACGATCGTGAGCGAAGCAACCGTGCTCCGCCAATACCTGCACCGGTCAGAAGAAAAGCAGTCCATGGCGCCAATCCAACTATTCCATCACCACTGGCCTCGACGATCTGAATACCGTACCGAAGCCTCTCTAGACGGACTACCCACGGACATTGACGACGCGGCGGGCATCGTTTCGCCAGGTGGCCATTCCACTAAGCGAGACTGAGCCGCTCCATCGCCACCGTGCGGTATCCGCGTATGGCTCTGGCCGCCATGGCCGCCCACCGGGACGCTGTACAGGGTCATCGACCGCATACAGCCGTTGGCACGTAGCGCTGGGTTCGCCCACATTCGGCATCAGCCACGAGTTAGTTCAATCCGTTTTCTTTTTTTTTGGCTGAGCAGCGCCGTAATCTCGTCGCAATCATCGGTGCCGACCTGACGTTACCGACCATCGCTAAGGAAATGCTCGGCAGCATCAGGAACTGGGACGCGATCACCGCCTTTTGCGAGGCAGTCGTCTCGCGGAAAGAGGCAGCGGAGCGCTTGCGGAAGGAACGCCTCCACGACGACGCAATCCGCCGCCGGCGACTCGGGAGGCGCAGGTGCAGGCGAGGATCTGCGCCTAATGCCGCCCTAGCTGAGGCCGTGGGTGACTAGACCGAGGATTTAGTCAGTCAGCCGTAGAGAGGCAGGCCGCGCGACGGCGACCGACGTCCTCGAGGGGAACGTTGAGAGGAGAGAGTACCCCGCAACCGGGGTATTCCATCGGGCCGACCACTGACGACAAGTCACCCTGCTCGGTCTGGTGGTCGGCCCAACGACGAAGGCAACGTGGCCACAGGTAGGTCACGGGGCCGCACGCCGCCCCTCCGTCGCCCCGGACGGAGCCAGGCGGCGGGTGCGCTGACCATGGCCCACCCTCTAAAAATCAAAAAAAAGAAAAAAAAAAAGAGTTAATTCAATCCTAACCGCCTTTCTTATTTTTAATGTAATTATCTTTTGGTTATAAGTCCAAAACTGTCACATTTATAATTCTATCATTCACTGTCATTTGATATGTCCTTCCCTTATTATAATTTTTATTAATTTGGTGCAACAAAATTCTCAAAAAAAGAAATATTTTCAGCACTCATCATCATCATCATCATTTCAGCTCATATATGTTTCACTGATGGGCTCGAGCCTCCTCTACAATAGGAGGAAAATTGACCTTAATATACCATGCTGGTCAGAGTACCGTCTAGACAGAGTACCATCTAGACAGAGTACCATCTAGACAAAGTACTATCTTGATTGAGTACAATCTAGATAGAGTACTTTCTCGATAGAGTACTTTCTGATATACATATCATAATGGCAATCCTGATCTACAGAATGATGTACTAAGCCAATTATTCTCCCATTCTAGTCTTATGTACTCGCTTAAATTGAAATGGGCTATAAAGAAAATGTATAATTCAAATTAATACTATTTAAATTACCGTAACTAGTACCATATTACGCTAATAACTTTTAAAACGCTATACGTTACAAACTTGCAAAAGTTGTTACAGAGAAAGGTTGTTACCGAAACTTAGTAACTGCTGTCACATTAAAGTAACTTAGATTGAAGTCATTTGCAACAAGTTTCAACGAAGAACGCTCATAGTTGCCAAGGAAAGTATTTTAGTGTTGACAAATTTCGATTAAGTTCCTGGAGTGAACTGGGAATAGCTATTTAGTTGATTGAATGGGGTTACCATTCTTGTAGTTAAATCAAAGCATATATTATCTATCTGCTAAATATCTAATGATATATAGCAGTAACTAATTATATATAGCCGTGTGGTGACGGAGTAAGAATACAATCCACCCCTGGATCATCTTGCCCGTGGATGTCGTAAAAGATGACTAAGAGATATAATATACACATAACAGCTGTGCAAGAGAAGGAAAACTTGAAATGAAACACTATACCAACATGTCTGACCAGCCTAGTACAGTAGGTCAAATACCCTCCCATTGTGGAAGAGGCCTGAGCCCAACAGTGGGATGTACGTGGGCTGCGATGATGAATTATATATAGCAGAGAACATAGACTTTCTCAATGGCAATTATGATGTAATCGCCATACTTCACAGATGGATTAAAGACCGCAGTTGGAGTTATAAGTTTTATTCTTCTGGTGAACCTCAGCAGATTTTGACGATTCCTATACGAAAGTTAAGGGTAGACACATTGCATTTTTAACCAGTCGCCATAGGGTGAAACTGTAGACAATTATCATCATCAACATCTCAGCTCATATACGCTTCACTGCTTGACTCGAGCCTACTGTTTGGCCCTTCATAATAGAAGAAAAATTATTCTACTATCCCTCATGGTCTTACTGGTTGGTATATCGCAAGTTTTCCTTTTCTCGCAAAAATGTCATATGCATTATAAACTTTAATCGTCTTTTACGACGCCTATGGGCAAAAGGGGATGGTGAATCATATACTTACTCCGTTACTACACGGAATACTTTACATAAATAAATTAAAATATTGTAAGAACATTTATAGGTTTAAGTCTAAAGTAATTTCTTTACTTCCGTGTGGTGACGGAGTAAGAATACAATTCACCACCCCCTATCTTACCCGTGGGTGATCGTATGAGACGACTGAGGGATATAAAACGCATATAACATCTATGCGAGAGAAGGAAAACTCGAAATAAAACCCTATACCTAGTGTCCGACCGAATGTTCGGTTTCGGTTTCGGTTTCGGTCGAGTTTCGGCAAAAAAACGAGTTTCGGTTATGTTTCGGTTTCGGCAGCAAACCTGCCGAAACTACGACCGAAACCGAAACTGCATTCGGGAGTTGCCGCGCTGTGTTCGGGTGTGTTCGGCGTGGTAAATGACATCCAAGCGACGATGACATTTGGCCGCGTCCACGTGCGTAATCATGTCGTAACCTGTTTGTTTGCAGTGCATTTTGTTTGTTGTGAGTTTTCGTGTGATATGTTTTGAATTCGGTAAGTTTTATCATGTGATATAATATAAGAGTACCTCGAAAAGTAATTTAATATAACAAAGGAGTACCTAGATTATAGTAGAATCAAGTTTACCTTAAAAAATTAAAAATCTAAACATTTTGTGGTTAATTTAACTCTTTCGCTAATGCTATATGTAAACAAACATTAGTTAGGTACATGGTATTTACTATAGTGCATTAGTGGTGATATTCTATTCAGGCATACTTATTAGAGCCTAGATTACAGAGAAGTGCAGATATTTATTCTTACTGGGATTCTAGTCCATATCTGTCTTTGAGAAAGGTGGCACTGAAATACTTATCAGCTCCACCAACGAGTGTTTCCAGTGAACAATTATTTAGTGCTGCTGGACAAATTTATTCAGACAGAAGGAGCAATCTGCGACGCGAAAATGTTGATAAACTATTGTTTCTTACCTATAGGTAATATAAGATTGTTTAACTATGAATATTAATAAGAAGTAACATTTAAGTACAGATACCTATGTACTTGAAATTATTAGTATCTAGTCGTCGCGTTTTGCAATATTATGATTACGATTAGTTTATAATTTAGCTTTTGTTTTTTGTTGAAGTGTCAATATGACGATTAAGTATAGAAGAAGTTAATTTGTTTTTAAGATAAAAGTGATTTATATTGTTTTGCTCATTACTTAAATATTAAATACCTATCCACCTATAACTATTGTGATATTAGGTTAACAACATAAATAAATAAGTATTAAAGCTACCTATGTGATTTAAACAAAAAAAATTAAAACTGACTGATTATAAAACATTTTCTTTATTTTTCTCTGAAAACATGATCCTTATAAGAAAGTTTCGGTTTCGGTATCGGTTTCGGCCGAAACTGAGACCGTTGCCGAAATTCGGTTTCGGTTTCGGTTTCGGTCGTAAAAACCAGTTTCGGTCGGACACTACCTATACCAACACGTCTGACCAGCGTGGTATAGTAGGTCAATTAGCCTTCCATTGCGGAGGAGGCCCGAGCCCAACAATGGGACGTATATGGGCTGAGATGATCATGATGAATTTCTTTAAATCAAGCATGCGTATAATGGACTAGCCTCTGCCCCCGACTTCGTCCGCGTGGAATAGTTATTTTGGGCTAACGCTAAATTTAACCCGCGACTTTGTTTATGTACAAGATAAAAATATTTTTAAATGATACAATTCTGTCACACATGTTTTTATTTTGCAAAAATTTAACCGCTTTTGCAGCGCGTGCAGCGGAAGTTCTCAAAATCGATTTTGAAACATTCTTCATTAGTGCACCGCTCCTATTAGTCTTAGTGTTATTTATAGCTTATATCCTTCCTCGATAAGTAGGTTTTTTTTTTTTTTTTTTTTATTGCAAACGGTGGCAATCGAGCAAACAGTACACCTGATGGTAAGTGTTGCTGCCGCTCATGGACCTTTACAAGGCCGTTGCCTACCGCGAAGAAAGCGAAGGGAGTGTGAATGCGTGCATTGATGCTCGGTGATACCAAGGGCACCACCAAAACCCTCCACACGCAGTCACCCTCAGAAAGTTGGGCTTCCGGCTCTCTCGCTCACCGAACGAAGCGCAGTAACAAATTGCTACTACTCAGACGTTGATTTTCTGCGAGAGCATGGTACTGCCCCGGACGGACCGGGCCGCGGCTGTAGACAGATAACTGTCGACAGTGTGGTCCTACCACTCCTGAATCTAAGGCTATCAATCACTCAGGGTTTTATTTTCAGATCGGACTAGTAGCTTCTGAGATTAGCGGGTTCAAGCAAATAAACTCTTCAGCTTTATATATTAAAGTGAGGAAAGTGAATATAGATTCAATTTTAAGTCTTCAAGTGTGCACAATACCGAAATCAGAAATTATTTAATAACAACACGACATCTTAGAAGAGTACACGGCAATTCTCAACGTGAGAGTACCTACTAAAAGGATATGGTTATAATGTGCAATTGATAGTAACTGTTGCAGCGAAACTGTGAGTACAGCTGATAAAATTAATACCTATATTCAACAAAAACATGAAGGGGTTAATGTACACAAAATATATACGTCATATTTCATTGTAAAACTAAAAAGTTACATAGTTTTCCATAATATATGCTACGGGCAAACTAAATGATGAATGTTTGAAACGTGCCGGAGTACAGTGCGCGCTACATGAATCAGCTTTTAGCGACTTCCACCTGTGACCTTATTTTATATAGCTCTGTAAGTTTTTACTTGCATATTCACATCGCAAACCATCCCAAAATATCTTTCTTTTTGATGTAAAACTTCTTGAAGCGTAATATGAAGAATAATTTGGCTTTTATACTGATAAAGGTAACGTTTTCAAACCGTAATCATATTCAGTATTAATAAATAGATACATATGTGTATGTTTCCGCGTGGTGACAGAGTAAGAATACAGTACACCCCCCTATGGGTGTCAGGAAAAACCACTAAGAGTTGTGAAATGATTTCGATAATGGTAGGACCACACTATTGTCAGTTGTCTATCTATAGCCGCGGGTCGGTCTGTCCGGGGTAGTATCACACTCTCGCAGAAAATCGATTATAGAACAAAACAATGTACTACAACTTTGCAGAACATATAATTGTCTACAAAAAATTTAGCGACACCATATGTCTAACTATGGTAGTTATCTCACAATAAGTGTTTTTTTTTTTTTTTTTTTAATAAATTAAAATGCCATCGCTTTAAAAACTCTTTATTTTGTGCCTTGGTATTAAATCTTATCAAAATAAATTACTTCATATTCAAGACGGATTCAATATCTTTCCAGAACCTTTTGAATTATTAAATTGGGACATTTCATTCAAAAAATATCGCAATATTAAAAATGAAAGTATTAGTGTTGTAGCCAAATAACTATTAAGTATTGCGCGCGCATGTATGACATGAGGAGTGAGAGGGCGGTAGCCCCTACGAAATGCCGAGAAAGAGACTTCAACTTGCTCGACAGTCTGCCACTGTAAAACGACTGCGATTTATGATCAGCAATGAGACAGAGGATAAAAATAGGCAGAGGTTGGCTACTCAACGATAAATCGCTGAGCGAAACTGCGCTAGAGAAACAAGCGTTGAACAAACACAACGTTTGACTTCACAAACAACTCGACCTTCGTCTAATCGACAACGGGAATCAAGTGCTGAACGTTAGGCCACAGAAGTTTTAAAATAAATAAATAAATCATGAAAGTCACTATACCCCCCAAAGTCACTATTCCATACGGACGAAGTCGCGGGCACTGCTAGTTTAATCATACGACTAGCTAAAATTACTACACATCATCACCGCATTCCCTATACAAAATAATTATTGAAGATCTATCGACACATAAATAAATTTAGAATTTTCTCGCCTATCCAGTAACTAAAAATTCATTGGTTTATTCTTGTCTATTTTTTTTATTTATTATATTTTTTTAAATTTTCGTAGCTCTATTGGCACACGAATTAATTTGTAATCTTCTCCCCTATTTGGCAACTACAGTTTCAAATTTTAATGTAAATAAAAGCAATTTATCGAGTATTTCTAAGATCGAATTTTATATTATATATGGCTATGTTTTGAATTTGTATTATAAAGTAAAATATATTAATATCAATTTCTAGTAAAACAACGGTAGATTTAACATCAAAGCTACCTAACAAGGCGAAATGAAGGAAACCGAGTAAACTAAATACAAAGTTCAGTATCATTATGCTAACTTTCTGTGAAACGGAATATTGGTAAATGTAATGATTATGATGGTACATATGTTATATATTACGACATTATTACGCTCTGAATCTGCAAATTTTGAATTAAATATGAATAGATAACAACAGCTATTTGTAGGGATTTTATCGCGTTTGTATTTGATTTTTGATTGCCCGACGTTTCCAACGCTTTCCAGTGTTCATGGTCACGGACGTACTAAGATGTGTCACGATCAACAAGCTATTATTACAGAATTGATAAACATTTGACAATAAATAGAGAAGATGGCTGGGTATTATCATCAAGTTGGGACCCTGTTATAAAAATAATTAAAAATAATATACAACACCTCCACAAGACTGCAAGACACTAAGCACTTATTGTGAAGGTTTGACCCACAATTATAGTTTTTTTTATGAGTGGGCTATGGACTATGGTAAGCGCATACGCGGTCCATTCCGTCCGGGGCGACGAAAGGACAGCGCGTGGGCCCATAATCCACCCGTACCCACGTCGCCTTCGTCGTTGGGACGACCACCAGTGCCGAGTTCCTTGTCCTCAGTAGTCGGCCCGACGGAATACCCTTTCGGGTACCCTCACTTCTCGACGTTCCTGTCTCGGGCCGTTGGTCGTCGTCGCACGGTCAGCCTCTCTATAGGTGACGGACTAAAATCCCCGGTCCGGTCACCCGCGGCCTCAGCTAGGGCGGCGTCAGGTGCAGGTACTCGTGCTGCGCCGCCCGAGTCGCCGGCGGCGGAACGTGTTACCGAAGAGGAGTTCCTCTCGCGCACGATCCACCGCCTCCTTCCGTGAGATGACAGCCTCACAGAAGGCGGTGACCGCGCCACAGATCCTGACGCTGTCGAGCATCTCCCTAGCAATAGTCGGCAGCGTCAGGTCGGCACCGAACCCACAATGATAGTTAAAAAATTATTTATAAAAAAAAATTTGTAAGTTGAACGCTGAAAAGTGTTTGAAACGTGGGGCAATAAAAAATCAATTATAAACACGATAAAAGCCGTAAAAATAGTTTTATTTATAACTAACAACCCGCCCTCGCTTCGCTTCGGTTTCAGTCGCCTTACTCGTGTAGTTCCCGTTCCCGTGGGTATACTGGGATAAAATATAGCCTATATTACTCGGGGATACTGTAACATTCTAATGGTGAAAGAATTATTGAAATCCGTCCAGGAGTTTTTGAGTTTATTCGTAAGGAACGTTTCCTCTTTATAATATTAGTGTAGATACACCCTTAGAGGTTAAAAATTAAAAAAATGCTGAAACCCGTGTTTATTTATTTATACTAAAGAGTATTTTTGGAGAATTTGAAATAGATTAATAGAAAATCGAAATGGATTTTTTTTCCTCCTTATACAAACTTTGTTACTGCGGTTTACCCCCTAGGGGTTGAATTTCAAAAAACCCTTTCTTAGTAGGTTTCTACGTCACGCAAAGAAACTATAGTCTAACTTTTCATTAGCTGCAGTAATATGACGTTTTGTGGGTTGCCGGTTTTTGAAGAAAAATAAATAGGGATGTAGCTAAATGAGTGAATCATAAATGAATAATCAGTTTGGTTTTTTTTTTTGAGATTTAATATTAAGTTGTAATGTATTTTTTTAACCTATTATTATTACTATACTAGAGGATTAATCTTTTTTAGTGGAAGTATAGGGAGGTACATTCAAAATGAAACAAAAACGTCATAATAATGTTATTTAATTAATCTTTTTCGAAATCACTGTCGGTGTCGCTTTCGGTCACACTAATAACAAATCTATCTGTCACTTCATCTATAATATGATCGAGGTGGCACATTTTATCTTCCTCTTTAGTGGAGTGACTGTGTGTCTCATACTATTGTATGAGACACACAGTCACTCCACTTAGCCGGTGTCACTTTCTCGATTCCTTCTTGGAATAAAGTTTTCACTTCTTGCATTTTATACGTCTTATTATTGTTTGCGACGTGACTCTTTACCTGCGCCCATACCAACTCAATGGGGTTCAATTCACAGTGATAAGGAGGCAGTCTTAAAAGTGTGATACCTTTTTGTGCAGCCATCTCGTCTACGGCATATTTCTCAGTATGATTTTGTTGTTTCACAATATCTATGAGAGTGGCCTTGACCATATTTGGTTCAAACGCAATATTTTTAGTAGTCAGCCACTCTTGAATTCGTGCTTTCGTCCACGACATCTTCGGGATTGTTTCGATCTTCCGAGAGTGATAGGGCGCATTGTCCATTACGACTACTGCATTCGGCTTGAGTTTAGGTAGAATACCGCCGAACCAATCCTCGAAACACTCCGCGTTCATTTCATCATGGTAGTCTTCTGTACCTTTCTTTGCTTCAAACATAAGAAGTCCGTCGACCAGGAAGCCTTCTTCTCCGCCTATGTGACTAATTATGAGTCGTTTGCCCTTTCCTGTAGGATTTTTTAATCCCGTAGTCAGGCCGTCTAAAAATGCCTGTCGACAAGATTTAATACTTCCGTCAATCCAGGTTTTTTTTGTAGTATGACCTGAAAAGAACAAAAAAGAATCATAAGTTTCGACATCAGAACAAAAAGGGAACAAATAGAAGAAACTAAGAGTTGACACGTACCAGCGTTGACCCAGGTCTCGTCTTGATAATATATGTATTTTCCCTCCCTACGATATTGTTTAATTTAACGCAGGTAGCGCTGGCGCTATGATATGATATCTTGTCTATCAATAAGCACACTCTTGCGTGATCGAGTAGCGAATTCGAAATTAAGATGCTTCATAATTTTTCTCAATGTCTCTTTCGAGAAGTTGGGCAATCCTGGGTCATCATTTACAACTTGCAGCACCTAAAAATGATTAAAGTTATTACCTAATTGGTTAAGATTACACATGGGATGGGAGAAAACATACATAACGTATAATAAAAAGATGAGTGACGACATATGTAAACTAACTTTTGCAATGGTGGGTATTTCATTTCTATGAAAGAACTGATGTACAATTCGTCTAACAGCAGTGAATGTGAAATCATCAAGTTTATCTTTAAATGTAAGTTTTAGGCCCGTTTTTTCGGGCGGTTTTGGTGATTTGCTGTCGTTCTCCTTGTGCTCCTTTAAAACGGAATAAACTGTGCGGACGGATATTCCCAAGACTTCAGCCACCTTGTTAACGCATTCACTTGTTTTTGGAACTTCAATGTTTGATTCTGAAGATTTCACTTCAAACACATATTTGTAAACGTTTTGGACCCAAACTTTTTCAGTTGCACTTAGAGCTACACGTGGCCTTTTTTTCTTAGGAGATAAAAATGTGTCTCCATCTTGCGATGTGCTCGGCAGAGCATCCATGTCTTCAATGTATCAAACAAAAAAAAACTAACACGATTAACGAAAACAGGTAATGAAAAACAAACACAACGTAACATAAGTTTAACAATAATGATAACAAAAACAACGCGCAGTGGGCAAATCAAAGTTATTCATGCACTCAAAACAGAAGTATGAAGCCGAATGAGCGAATGACAACCGAAACAAAATGGCGGTCAAGCGTCATCGTAGCACCGTAACCAAAAACCAGTACTACCAACTTGAGACAGCGTTTTCTTGAGTGTTACCTTGTATATGTCTAAAAGGATCAACGTTTATACAGCCTTTTATTTACATTAATATTAAATAGAATTTAGTATGATCATTATGAGTCAGCTATGGAACGATTAGATATTCTGTAAACTTTTGTGAACTGAATCACATCCCTATTGAGATTAGGCTGTCAACATTATTTTACGGAATGACATTTAGAAACGTCATTTTACTGCAGCTAATAAAAAGTTAGACTTTAATGCCAAAATTTCATGTTTCTGGCTTCAGTAGTTTCGGCTCTGTGATAAGTCAGTAAACTGACATCTTTCTACCTATTCTACACCCTTAAAGGATGAAAATGGACAAACGCTAAAACACGTGTTTATTTATTTTTATTAAAGAGTATTTATGCTTAATTTCAAGACAGCAGCTAAAGATTTTTTTTTCTTTCCATGCAAACTTTGCCGTTGCGATTCAGTAGAATTTTCACGTCGGGGTCATTTCATCACGCCGGGGTCAAGTAACACTTTTTCGTCCACTCGGTCGACATCAGCATCCGGGCCCATATGAGGTACTTGAGCCTGGTGCTCGACGGGCGATGGTGGTTCCGGGAGCATTTCCGCAGGCTCGCTCCACGGCTCGTCGGCGCGGCGTCCGCCCTATCGTGGCTTATGCCGAAAATGGGCGGACGGAGCGCTGCGTGCCGACGGCTGTACGCGGGGGTCATCCGGTCGATGGCCCTGTACGGCGCACCGGTGTGGGCGAGGTCCATGACCGTCCGACTTAGGGCCCTTCTGTGGCGACCACAGAGGGTCATGGCGGTCAGGGCCATCCGCGGATACCGCACGGTGGCGACGGAGGCAGCGTGCCTATTGGCCGGGACTCCCCCGTGGGACCTGGAGGCGGAGATGCTCGCCGGACTATATCGGCGGGTGACGGGGGTGCGAGCGGAGGGCGGTGTGGTCCCGTTAAGGGATCTCACCGCCTGGCGCGTCGACGCCCGCCGAGACGTCATTGCCCGTTGGGCAGTCCTTCCGGCCGGTGCTGATGCAGTGGTTGGAAAGGCGGCACGGGGTGCTCTTCTTCCGACTGGTGCAGGTTTTGACGGGGCATGGGTGCTTCGCCAAATACCTGCACAAGGTCGTTAGGAGGGAGAGTACACCGTCCTGCCACCACTGCGATTGCGACGAGGACACGGCGCGCCATACGCTCGAGGCCTGCGGGGCTTGGGCAGTGCAGCACTGTGAACTCGTCGCAATCATCGGTACGGACCTGACGCTGCTGGCTATCGCTAGGGTGATGGTCGACAGCGTCGGGAATTGGGACGCGGTCGCAGCCTTCTGCGAGACAGTGATCTCGCGGAAGGAGGCGGCGGATCGCCTGCGCGAGGAGCGCAGCCTCGATGAGGAGATCCGCCGCCGGCGACTAGGGTGGCGTAGGCGCAACTATCTGCGCCTCATGCCGCCCTAGCCGAGGCCGCGGGTGACGTGACCGGGGATTAGTCCGTCACCCGCCGAGAGGCCGACCGCGTGAGGAAAGACCAATGTCCTTCCCGAGGGGGGGACGTCGGTCGATGGGAGGGTATTCCGTCGAGCCGACCACTGACGACAAGTTAACGCTGCTCCAGTGGTCGGCCCAACGACGAAGGCGACGTGGTTTTTGGGTGGGTCGCGGGAGTTGCGTGCTTAAGCCCCTCTGTCGCCCCGGACGGAGTGGTGCGGAGGCGCGCCGACCGCTACCCACCCACAAAAAAAAAAAAAAGGGGGAAGAATTTCAAAAAAAATCTTGTCATAGAGTGCCTACGTCATGAAATGAAACTACTGTCTAAATTTCATTTTTCTAGCTTCAGTAGCTTCGGCTCACCCTGTTCCTTTAAATGTGTATTATTGTTAACGCCCCCGCAACACCCCTTGCAGGTGGAATTTCGTAAAATCCGTTCTTACCTGACCTCTACTCGACGAAAGGAATATTTCTGCCAAATTTCAAGTCTGTACGCCTTATGGTTCCAGAGATATGGTGATGAGTCAATATATCGCTCGCAAAACCCGCCTCTCCTTTATATATATAGATGTGTGAACTCGCGTAAACATCAGAGATCATTAGATTTGAACAGTTTTGAATTGGTATCAACTTTATTTCATCATCCTTATCATCATATTGCCCTCTGCCGGTCACTGCTAATCGTAAGGCTGACCCATATTTCATAACATATTGTGGTCCCGTGTAGCCCACATCCGACGAGTCTCAATAACTTTCAGTCGTCAGCTTTTCTAGTGAGAGGCCGTCTCATACTGCGACTTCCGACACGTGGTAACCACTCGAGCACCTTTCTTTGTCAGCGATTATGGATTCGTCGAGCGATATGGCCTGCTCATTGCCACTTCAGCGAACTAATTCTTTATGCTATGTCAATTACACCCGTTCTTCTACAGATTCCCATATTTTGATTCCTATTTCGCAGAGAAATGCCGAGTATACCTCTATCTATTCATGCTTTTATTTGGATGGGTTATGGTCGGGAAGCACCAGCGCACACGCCGTCCGTTCCATCCGGGGTGACGAAAGTGCAGCGCTCGGCCCCATAACCCACCGTATTTCCTTTCTTCGCCATTGGGCTGACCACCGGTACCGAGTTCCTTGCCGCCCATGGCCAGACCGACAGGATACTCTTTCGGGTACCCTCCCCTTCTCCAACGCAACTCTCGGACGTAGGTCACCCTCTCGTGGTCAGCCTCTCTGCGGGTGATGGACTTTTCCCTGGTCCAGTATTCGCGCCTGCATCGCCCAAGTCACCGGCGGCGGACCGTATCGCCATAGCGAAGTTCCTCTTGCGCACGCTTCGCTGTCCTCTACCGTAAGATGACTGCCTCACAGAAGGCGGCGACCGCGTCCCAGTTCCTGTGATTGTTAAGCATCTCCCTAGCGATGGTCAGCAGCGTCAGGTCGGCACCTATGATTGCGACGAGTTCACGGCGCTGCTCTGCCCACGCGTCACACACCTCGAGCGCCTACTGCGCCATGTCCTTGTCACAATCGCAGTGGTAGCAGGACGGTATGCTCTACCTCCTCACCATCGTGTGCAGGTACTTGTCGAAGCAACCTTACCCCGTCAATACCTGCAATGCGTCAATATCAGTCGGCAGAAAAGGACCCCGTAGTGCCAATCCAACCACTCTAACAGCACTAGCTGAAAGGCCTCGAAGGTCCGAACACCGTACAGAGGCCTCTCCAACCGGACTGTCCAAAGAGTAATAATGTCGCAGCGGGCATCATTCCGCCAGGAGGCTATCTCGCTGAGCGAGACTGAGCCGCTCCCGATCCCCGTTCTCCGTACACGCTGACTTGGTGTTTGTTTATGAGGCGTACACGAGGACCACATTTCCATAACACAAATCATCACTGGTAACACATACTTGTCATATACCTCTTTAATTGATAAGCTTAAATGAAAGTTATCAAACTAAAAACAGTAATTTTCGAATCAGGTTGGCAAATTGGTTAACAATAAAAATACTTTTCATATCCCTGTTAGTTATTATTCTCAGCAAAAGTTAATTAAAATGTTAAGCAAAATATGAGAGCGTAACATATAACACAAAATTGTCTCCAATCCAATTAATGTAATATAATACTACAAATTTGATAATTTGGTGATAGTTGTAATTTAAAATCATCATTATCACATCTCATATACGTCCCACTGCTGGGCTGGAGTCTCCTCCACAACGGGGGGGGAAAAATTGACCTGGCCTAGCGCGCTGGTTAGACGAGTTCGTGATTTTATTTCGAGATTTCCTTCTCTTGCATTGCATGCATATTATGCATATTAATATCCCCCAGTCACCTTTACGATACCCAAGATAGGACGTGCTGAATTATATTCTTACTACGGAGTAAGAACGAAGTCATATTTTTTTCTACGTAGTAAGAAGTGACGGCACCACGCGAAATCTTGAAATAGAAATATAATATTTAACACAAATTTATTTACTATAGACTCGTATAGATTACATTATTCTATTCCGCTCTTATTCATCACTATATTTGAATACGTCTCCTAATCAATAACTGAAATATGCCTATCTTAAAATTAAAAGTAATTCCAAATTTACGTAGAAGCTTAAAAATAAAATAACAGTAAGCCGAAATAACCAAAACTCGATTAAAACTTATTATTTAATACTTAAGTTCGTCGTCGCCTCGGCTAAGTGAAAGTTTATATAAAAGCTCTCTACCAAAACTGTAGTATCGTTATTCTTAAGTTAGTAATCAACTACAAAAGCTGACTGTATTATAGTGACATTATTTTATATCGAAGTGTTGAAAATTAACTTGGGCACACTTTCACAAATAACGTAATTTATCAGTATCTATCTTCAACTTATTTTAATTGAATTTTATTCCTAACATTCGGTAGTCATCACCATCATCATTTCAATCTATCGCCGTCCACTGCTGGACGTAGGCCTCCTTCATGTTACGCCACAAAGTGCGGTCCTGTGCCGCCTGCATCCAACGACGCCCAGCAAACTTCACCAGGTCGTCGGTCCACCTAGTGGGAGGGCGTCCTACACCGCGTCGTCCAATACGTGGTCGCCACTCGAGAACCTTTCTTCCCCAGCGGTTTAAATTAAATATTCTGTTCGTGTGTTTGTTATTGAACTCCTTCTAAACGCCTGGACCGATTTGGATAAAATTTTTCGTGTATATTCAAGTGGATTCGAGAATGGTTTAGATTAATAATTGGACCCTGCAGGTGGCGCTGCTGTCGATTTCAAGGAGAATTCCTTTTATTTTATTTGAACAGAAAGAACAGCGTCTTTTTGTACAGCTAGTCTTTATATATAAACTTCTTGTGTACGTGTGTATGTCACTGAACTTCTCCTAAACGTCTGGACCGATGATGATGAAATTTTTGGTCTGTGTTCAAGGAAATTCGAGAACGGTTTAAATTCACAATTGGACCAGGTAGGTGACACTGCTGTCGTTTTTAAGGAGATTTTATTGAACAGAACAACGTCTGTTGGGTCAGCTAGTCTTTATATATAAATTTCTTGTGTACGTGTGTTATGTCACTGAACTCCTCCTAAAAGGCTGGACCGATGTTGATGAAATTTTTGTGGGTGTTCAAAGGGATTCGAGAATGGTTTAGGTTCACAATTGGACCCGGTAAGTGGCGCTGCTGTTGATTTCAAGAAGATTTTTTTAGCCGTTAACCAGTTACATGCAGCTGCATTTTCTTCGGAGCACCAACATCGTGGATTTTTGTTAGCCGTTCACTTCGTTGTCTTTTATAACAACCGCGGGAAAGAAATATATAATAAATTATATTCCTACTCCAATATCATGTGATATTCATTCATCTCTTATCACTAAGGCACTTTGCGATAAGAGATGAACATGTGATATTGGAATAGGAATGAGAGACCTGAGTTAATTGGATTAGAGTTTAGATATGATGGATGGATAGGTGGTCTCTAAATGTCGCCCTCATAAAAAAGCTCAAAGTCGCTCAGCGTGCTATGGAGAGGGCTATGCTCGGTATTTCTCTACGTGATAAAATCCGGAACACGGAAATCCGTAGAAGAACGGGTGTAACCGTCATAGCCCGCAGAATTAGCGTTGAAATGGCAATGGGCAGGCCACATCGCTCGCCGAACCGACAACCGTTGGGAAAGAAAGGTTCTTGAGTGGCGACCACGAATCGGACGGCGCAGCGTAGGACGACCCCCCACTAGGTAGACTGACGACATTCTCAAAGTCGCAGGGAACTGTTGGATGCAAGTGGCGCAGGACCGTTCCGAGTGGCATACTTGTGGGGAGGCCTATGTCCAGCAGTGGATGTCCGTAGGCTGATGGATGGATGGTTGGATAGGATGCAAGTCAAGAGGTAAATAGATTCATATACGGGCCGAGAAGAACAGAATAAAACATTGGTATATGTGAATGATGACATATAAATAGAAACTCACAAAGTAATATACTAAAGAACGTATATATTAAACTGACAATCTATACAAATAAATAAAATTGGAGTGTCTGTTTGTAATGTCAAAATAATAAGCTTTTTTCATGCTCACACGGTTCTTTGCACTATACATATGCCTAAAATACACTTTATATTTTTTTGTCTGTCTGTCTGTTTGTTTCCGGTAATCTTCAAAACGGCTGGACCGATTTCAAAAATTCTTTCACCAATGGAAAGTTATAATATCAGGGAGTAAACTAGGCTATATTTTATCCCGGTATTCTCACGGAAACAGGCACTACGCTGGAAAGACGACTAAAACCGAAGCGAAGCGAGGGCGAGTTGCTAGTCTATACCAATAAATAAAATTGGAGTGTCTGTTTGTAATGTCAAAATAATAGACTTTTTTCATGCTCACACGGTTATTGGCATGACACCTATGCCTAAAATAGCGATTAAAAAATTTTTGTCTGTCTGTTTGTTCCGGGTAATCTTCAAAACGGCTGGACCGATTTCAAAAATTCTTTCACCAATGGAAAGCTATAATATCAGGGCGTAAACTAGGCTATATTTTATCCCGGTATTCCCACGGGAACGGTAACTACGCGGGTAAAACGACTAAAACCCAAGCGAAGCGAGGGCGGGTTGCTAGTAAACAATAAGAACAAAGACAATGTTTAATTTAGGTCAATTAACATATTCATAGAATCACGTCCGACTGTTTGAGTAATGTATTACGTATTCAGATATGAATGTCATTGTGAGTCTATTACATGTCAAGCAGTGATGAAAAGTGTTATAATGCTAGGGCGGGTAAGTATGTTTTGACTTACACATAGGACTTTTTTAATGTAATAAACTCATTTGCAAAAAAAACGGGCGGTTTTGATTTTCATTCATATTTAAAAAGATACAATACCAAAAAGGTTTCAATCGTTTGTACACGTTACTGGCCGGTTTTAAAAATGCTGTGGTATTTAAAAAAGTACGTTCTAAATTCAATTTTTCATTTGATGTTCATTTTTACAGAAAACCCCTTTTTATCCTACATTTTTGGCGCGAAGTTCCAGAAGTTAACATCGACTTTCATAACTTTTATTCAATTTTTATCGATTAATTTCATATCCTTGACTGTCAAAGCTTTATTTAATGCTGTTTGGCTGTATCAAAAATGGTAGATAAAGTGGTAAAAGCTACCAAAATTATCGCGCTGCTTGAAGAGGGTTGCAGCCAATGTTTCGTGGCTAGGAGGCTAAATGTTAGTCGCTCGACAGTCCAAAGGACCTGGCAGCGATATCAGGAGACTGGTTCCGTCGAGAGAAGGCCTGGTTCTGGAAGAAAACCATGTACCCAACCACGGGATGATCGTTTTCTTGTGAGTCGCGCATTGAGAAATCGCAAATCTTCGTATGTGGATCTTAAGAACAACCTCCAAGAAGTATGAAATGTGCATATTAGTCTATGGACGGTCAGGAGGAGGCTTCTCGCTGCCAATATACGCAGTCACCGCCCGGCCCGCGGCCCCAAATTACTCCGTGAGCACAGAGTTCACAGGCTTAGGTTCGCTAGAAATTGTGAATCATGGACTCAAGACGATTGGAATAGGGTTTTGTTCTCTGATGAAGCCAGGATATCTCTGTTCGGTGAAGATCGACGTCGGCGAGTGCTAAGAAGACAAGGAGAACGCTTTGCAGAGGCATGTTTTGAAGAAATCACACCTTATGGTGGGGGCTCTGTTATGTTTTGGGCAGGAATAAATTCAATGGATCGTACAGAGTTAGTCTTCATTGAAAACGGCTCACTGACTGGGCATCGATACATAACGGAAGTTCTAATTTCTCATGCACAACCCGCATTGGCCGCTCTAGGTGAAGACTCGATTTTTATGGACGACAATGCTCGCGCCCACCGATCCCGCGATGTTAATGCGTATGTGCAAGAGGTCGGCATTCGTCGTTTGGATTGGCCAGCTCGAAGTCCCGACCTCAATCCCATAGAGCATGTCTGGGACGTTCTGAAACGGCGTGTGAGATCAGTACACCCGGCTCCGCAGACCATCAGAGAGCTGAAGAATGTGATTACTGCGGAGTGGGAACGTATTCCGCAAGCAAGTATCCGGGATATACTCGCTAGCATGCCCAGACGAATTCAAGCTGTGATTTTAGCTAGAGGGGGTCACACTCGATACTAAACATTTATCTGCTTTTACTTTATTAAAGAAAAACAAACAAAAAAACTTTTTTATTTTTACTTCATGAGCATATGCACTACTAGCGAATATACACTACTAGCGAGGTTTAGCATTATTTCCCATAAATTGTATCTAAATTTTATGAAATACTGATGAAAACGATTATTTTCTTATTAATTTAGCAAATTGTGTGGATAAAACTACCTATAATTATCAAACAAAGAAATATTAACATTTGAAATGGTTCATTGCTTAGGTGCCCGTTTTTTTTGCAAATGAGTGTATATACAAGTATTTACATCTCTCTTCTCTTTCCGTGTGGTGACGGAGTAAGAATACTTCTCATATTCACCACTCTCTATCTTGTCCGTGGCTGTCGTAAAACACGACTAAGTGATATAATATGCACATAATACCTGTGCAAGAGAAGGAAAATTCAAAACAAAACCGTATACCAACATGTCTGACCAGCATGGTATAGTAGGTCAATTTTCTTCTTATTAAGGTAGAGACTGATACACGTATGAGCTGAAACGAAGACGTCTCTCTTCCTCTTTTCTTTCTTTTGCCGCCTCAACACGTGCCACTATTGGGGACGTGTTTTCTTCGTAATAGCAAGGAAAATAGCTTTATAACCCACACTACCTCCGCCGGATTGGCTATGATAGTCAAGAGTTAGGTACCAGGGCCAACGCAATGGTGAAGAGGAGGGAATAAGGTGACTTATGGGGCCGCGTGCCACCCTTTCGTCACCCCGGACGGAATGGATGGCGTTCGTGCTGAGTTGCTGACCATAGCCCACCCAAGAAAAATATCCCACGCTGACTAGGTTAATTGGAATAGAGTTTTATTTCGATTTGCTATGTAATCTGCTTACCTCGTTTTTTAGTTAGCAATAGACTATAATTCGTGTGATAACGGAGTAAAAATACAATTCGTCACCCCCTCTCTTGTCCGTGGGTGTCGTAAAAGATGACTAAGGGATAAAATATGCATATAATTATCAAGAGAATAACAACTCGAAATAAAACCCTATAGCAACACGTCTGACCAGCGTGGTTATATTAGGTCAATTTCCCTCCCATTGTGGAAGAGGCTCGAGCCCAACAGTGGGACGTATATGATTTAAAATGATGATGAGAGTATAATACAGCAGCATTGGTAGATGAGCAAGCATTCTACCTGAAACCGGGGGTGACGAAGGATTCATAACCAGCTGTGCATCTCGTCTGCCTTTTGGTCGGACCACCAGCATCGTAGCCATTTCGGTAGCCATTCACTTTTTTTGTCTTTTATAACAACAGTGGGAGTGAAAGATATAATATATTGTACTCCTACTCTAATATTACACGTTTATCTCTTATCCCAAAGGCAATTTATGACCTGAGTTAATTGGATTAGGGTTTTTGTTAATCGTTAATGTAATGAAGTACCAATTACGATAAACAATTTGGGGTGAATGTCGATTATTTTTAGTAGCAGGTCACGCCTCTGACATTTTTATGTCTGAAAATATAAATAGGCGTGCTCAACCGGAATCAAACAATATTCACACAAGAAATCGACGTTTCGAGTAGGAAAAATCCGCTATTACGCTTCGTTTAATGACCATGAGTGATAGAAGCTCAAACCCTACCTTTAAAGAAGTCAGTAAATGAGCTGTGGCCCTAGTATTGTGTAAGTCTAGAAGCAGCAATTACTACTTATCATCAGGAGGGCTGCTTGTTCATCCAACAATGTAACATTAAAAAAGTTACAGCGAAAAAATATCAAAAAAGACATTGAATACCAAATCTTGTGTTATTATTCAACCTAAGTTAAACTGAAAATATAATATAACTTAGAGCCTTGTCTAATATAATAATCATTATTGATTATTTATTTGATAAGCTTTAACACTATGTGGCTTAGGGTTAAAAGCACATAGTGAAGTCTCCTCTTATATTTCTACAGAAGTGTCAAAAACCAATTAAGAAATCACCATTTTTTTTTTTACTAATAATATCTTTTATTCATCTCCACAAACAATATTTACAGATACATTATTGATGGTAACTACATTTAAATTAACATGATTATGCTATTCTTGGCCCATCTAGAGTTGGACGAATACTCCCTATTTGAGAGGTACCCCCCTCCAAATAGGGGGTATTCCGTCGGGCCGACCACTGACATCAAGTCACCCTGCTCCGGTGGTCGGCTCAACGACGAAGGCGACATGCATCGTGGGTGGGTTGTGCGTGTGCGTGCTTACGCCCATCTGTCGCCCCGGACGGAGTTGTGCGAGGAGCGCGCCAACCGCAACCCACCCCCCAAAAAAAAAGAAGGGGGTGAATTTCAAAAAAAAATTCTTAGTGGGTTTCTGTATCACACAAAGAACTTCTGTCAAAATTTCATGTTTCTGGCTTTAGTAGTTTCGGCTTTGTAATGAGTCAGTAAACTGACATCTTTCTACCTATTTTTACACCCTTACATGTTTATTTATTTTATTAAACATTTTTGTGCTTAATTTGATGACAGTGTATAAAGATTTTTTTTCTTTCCGTACAGACCTTGCCGTTTAGGGGTAGAATTTAAAAAATTCTGTCTTAGACCTACTAAGACAGAATTTTACTACCCTACTAATCAGAACAGAAAACCTACGTTCCAAAATGAAACTACTGTCTAAATATCATTTTTTATGCCTTATGGTTCCTGAGATATTGTGGTGTGTCAACATATCGCTGGAAATCCCTTATAGATCTCTCCGTCTTAGATTTTCACATATTTCAGTGTTTATCCATTTTCATCCTCTAAGGGTGTAAAATAGGTAGCAAGATGTCAGTTTGCTGACTTATCACAGAGCCGAAACTACTAAAGCCAGAAACATGAAATTTTGGATTTTTGACGCGTATGTCAAAATGTCATGTAGCGCTTTTATATTTTTTTCATTATTTTAGTGTTTTACGGTGTTATATTGAATAAATTTGTTGATATTTTATGTAATATAATGTTGATAGAATGCTGATATATAGTGAATATGATATAATAGCGAATTGCGTGCATTTTCGCATTCTGTCAAATTTCCCAGAAGAAGCTTGATTTGGCTATCAACACCAAATCAATGCTAACGACGGACTACTTACGAAGACTAAAGACGTGACTAATTAATTAATTAATTAATTATAACTCGACATTGGCACCAATAGCTCATATTATTGCAGCTCATTGCCATTAATCAAGAAGAAGAAGAAGAACATGAAATTTTGACAGTAAGTTCTTTGCGTGAAAATAGCATAGTGAGGAAATCAATTTATGTATATGGTAATGGTCTATAGATAAATTGGAATTTCCTAAATCTATTTTACATGAAATGTAAGCAATAGAATCCTAATTTTAAATACATTAGCTTTGCGCTTAGCTTTGAGATGAGGACAAGCAAATGATAAGCTTTGTGCTTGGCTCCACCTAATAGCAAAATAATAAATAGCAATTGCAGTCAATAATGGATCCACTGACCCAGTGGCTAGTTTAATAGCGGAAATAGGTAATACGTTACGCAACTTCATGTCATCTTTCTGTGAACATGGACGAATTGGGTGAATGGGAGATAGGACACCATAATCCAGAACCTCGAAAAAGAAATGGCTTAGTTACTAGAAGCAATTACTAATACCTCAATTATTCAGCGTCAGGAATTCGGACGCGGTCACAGCCTTCTGCGAGGCAGTGATCTCGCAGAAGGAGGCGACGGATCGCCTGCGCGAAGAGCGCAACCTCAATGAGGCGATCCGCCGCCGGCGACTGGGGCGGTGTAGGTGCGGGTACTTGCGCCTCATGCCGCCCTAGCCAAGGTCGCGGGTGACGTGACCGGGGATTAGTCCGTCACCCGCCGAGAGGCCGACCGCGCCCTCCCCGAGGGGGGGACGTCGGTCTATGGGAGGGTACCCCAAATAAGGAATATTCCGTCGGGCCGACCACTGATGACAAGTAACCCTGCTCCGGTGGTCGGCCCAATGACGAAGGCGACGTGCACGTGGGTGGGTTGCGGGTGTGCATGCTTATGCTCCTCTGTCGCCCCGGACGGAGTGGTGCGAGGAGGGCGCCGACCGCAACCCACCCCCATAAAAAAAAAACAATTCCACGATTATTATTGGTGCTCTAATAATTATATTAAAATAAAATGATATCTGTAAGTAATGTAATTTATAGAAAACATGACAATGTTGTGACAATGTTTATTTCGAAGCCACTTTATTAATTAACAATTATATTAAAAGCTAACAAATCGTCTAAGGTTGGCTCGAGATTCCTATATCCCTTTATTAATCACTATTGTTACGGCGATAACACATAAAAGTGTCACATATTAAACAGTTCCTATAGTTTAAGGATTATAATATAACTAGCTGACTCAACAGACGTTTTTCTGTTCAAATAAAATAACGCCACCTGCCTAAATCAAAACTATTCTCGAATCCTCTTGAAAGCACTCAATAAATTTCATCCACATCAGTCCAGCCGTTTAGGAGGCGTTCAGTGACATACACACGTACACAAAAAAATATAAACCATGAATATTGCTCCGTTAAAATATATTTTAATCTTTCAAAACTGTGTGGGTATTTTTCGTAATTTTTGCAAGTTAAGTATGTGTAGTCGTATCTTAATAATTATTTGGATAATTTTAGACATAAACTGTGTGATATTTAACCTTTTGTCCCAATTTTTATTTCGAGATCTCTGGCAATTAAATGTCAATATAATGTTTAGTGTCTTAGGACCTATATTTTCATTTTTTTTAATAATCTTACCAGTATACCACACAAAAATATTTCAGCAACTTCTCTATAATTTTGATAAATATTACAAACTCACAAATGATTCTCGTTACTATAATAGATTATCAAAAGCACAGAAAATAGTAACAATATCTTATATTGTCATCTATGTTTGTGAAATAGCGATGTTTTTACATAAACTAGTAATAATTCTAATCACCTATAATGAAAATGGTAAAAGAAATATTACATTATTATTTCACTTTAATATATTTCTTTATAATGCACGCTTCAAGATCGAATATATAATTATTTTCTCTGTAATACATGTAATTTCTGAACAACTTAATGCTCTCACTCGAGATATTGCAATAGAAATACAGAAAATTAACGCAGGGATAAGCGACGATGAATTTATTGCCATAACTTCAGACAATAATGTAAAAGAATTTCACCAATGGATATCTGCATATAAGAATATCCATTACAGTTCAAACCTGTGTAAACAAATATTTTGTGAACAGGTAAGTGACACATATTTTATTTTTTTTTTGCGTTCAATAATAATTATTTCTCCTCGTGACTATGGGATATAGTACAGCAAACATAGATGTATGAGAAAAACATAAATCATCACTCATTTGGTGAACGTAGTACCAAAAGGATTACTTCTCATATTAAAGAATAGGTCCAGGGCCAGCCCAAAAGATACGTGAGCTGAAAAGATGAGATTTGTTTTAATTATTATTTTTGAGGTTTCATAAGTGTTTCTTTTAGAATACCCATGGCTGTACCCATAGAGGATTAATATCCCTTAATTAATCCAAGCATGTGCATAATTTTATTGCGATAAAAATTTTGATAACAACTTTATAGTCATGCTTTCTGTTTTTCCACAGAAATAGTATATTTTCATAAGATAGAATGTAGGCTACAACATTAACCATTAAGTTTATGAGCTAAGTGCAAAAATTTTATTATTTTTGATTATTAAGTAGCGTCTTTGTAGTAACAACTAAAGAATACAACATAATTACCACGTCTTCTTTTCATATGGGAATCTTAAAGGACGGCTAATGAATATAATAGCAACAATATAATTGCAAGAAAAGGAAAACAACCAATGAAAAAAATCACTTGATGAAACTAGTGTGATTTGCCATCTTAGCATAGCAGACTAATTTTACTTCCTCCCCTGAAGTAGACTAGTGAACAATGGTGTATGAGCTGAAAAGAAGAATCAACAAAAATATATTTAAATAAAACAAGAAATGGCCAGACTTTAAATAAATATCCGAAATTGAAATACTAAAAGAATTATTATCATTAATATTCCTTTTTTTATTTTAGATCTCTATGATGCTGGTAATATTAAGTATCTACTTCATGTTTATACTCTATTATGTAGGCACAACATTGGCAGTACGTATCTATATCTCAGTAAATTTCGTAATAGTTTTTGCGAGGAATGTAACTGGATATTCTATTCATTCTGTAAGAGTCACCGTTGGCACAAGATTGTGATGAACTGATTTAAGTAACTGTGTAAGCCTCTGATATAACAAAAGTTCACTTCAAATGTGGGTGCATTAGAAAGTTAGTTTTTTATTGTTCTTGCCCACTGTACTTCTTTTTTAAGAAGAATAGTACATTCACCCCGACCGCGTAGAGTGGGTGAAAACGTTAGAGCACGGGATCGAGATAGAGGGTGGCTTTTGAGATGAGTAGACAGGAAGCATAAAAGTACCTTCCATATTTAGTTATCATGATCTACTTAGGGACACGGTATCGAATAGATGGTATCGATGCTGTACTCATAAGTAGTATCGGAAAAAAAGTATCGTACTCATAAAAGTATCAAAGCAAAAGTATCGATACTTTAGAGTATCAAGTACTTTTCTTAGAGCCTAATTTGCATACCTAAGGACGTCAATATCAGTCAGTGACGTCAGTAGGGATAGGGTATCGTATTCCATACACTCTTCCGACCAATCATGGTATTACTGAAGTACCCGATAATATTCTAAAGTATCGATACTGTGCTCATTACTCATGAATATCATATAAAAAAACATGTGTGCAATTCACATGTGGTAGAAGTGAAACCTTAAAACATTTTGTACAAGCTTTGTACTACGCATGCACGCACAAACACGTATTAATACAAGTACAACGCTGAGGTCCAAGCAAACTCCCACTATGTCTTGGTAAACACGAGTAGAGGGGGTACGAAGTAGAGCACAACGAGACCCACGAATATAAGAAACACTGTATAATGCTCCCTATCTCAATTTCTTCCACGTTAAAGCTTATTAATTTATGTGTCTCTCTATTTTTACTGTCGCTTTTTCGTTTCATCAACTTTCAAATCACAATGATGCTAAAGCAGTTTTCACTTCAAAAATATATCGTACACTTCATAAAACTATTGAAGCAAAAGTATCGATACTTAGAGTATCGTACTTTTCTAAGTACTTATGTGCATACGCCTGGACTACAATTTCAGTCATTAAATAACGTCAGTTTAACTTCAGTAGCATAAAACAAAAAAAATACTAAAAAGAACTTACTGAGTAAAAGCATCGAATACAAAGTATCGAGTATAAAAGTATTAGTATCGAAAGGCAAAGTACTAGATACCAAAAAGTGTCAATACTTTTTTCGTGTCCCTAGAGCTACTCTGATTTCCAGTGATTACATGACCATAGATGACATTTGTGAAATTATGATACATATCTAGTTTAGATGTTACGCTGTAACACATAATCAAATGTTACACACATGCTAAAATCATAAACCTACTTTGAGTGTTATTGTAACGCACGAGTAAAGTTATTGTCTCATTTTTCATTTTGTTATACGAAAACATTATTCACAGGGTAATTATTCCATATCCGAATTAAGGTTGCATATCATTCCCATAATTATATTTTTTGGAGCTATAATTATGATAGCCAAGTCTGGACAACGCGTATACAACAGCGCTACTGCGTTAAAACGCAATCTGTGTGCACTATTAATTAAATCGATTGAGAGTGAGTATTATATTTATAATGTTTTTATCTTAAGAAATTGCTAATATATAGCTTTTATGATTTCATCCATCGATCTCCCCACAAGAATGCCACGCAGAGCAGTCCTATGCCACCTCCATACAATGGGGCCCTGCGACTTTTAAAACGTCGTCAATTCAACTTCGTCCTAGACAGCGTCATTCAATTTATGTTGGCTATTCGAGAACATTTCTTCCTTAACAGTTGTCCATTCGGTGAGCAATTAGACCTGACCATTATGTGCTAATTATTCGGCCCGTGTCGGTCGGATATCTGTATTCTGGCTTTTTTCACGTAAAAAATACTGAACATAGCACACTGTGCGTTTTTGGTGACATTATTGTTTCTTGAGTCTGACTATAGTGATGCAGAATATATTACTACAAAACTTAAGAGATCTTCTTATCCAGCGTCAGTGCCTAAAAGCACACATTTACGATTAGTGTGTGTGTGTGTGTGTCCGTGTGTGTATGTGTGTGTGTGTGTGTGTCCGTGTGTGTATGTGTGTGTGTGTGTGTGCATGCGTACGTGCGTGCGTGAGCGCGTGCGTGTGTGTGTGTTACCAGTGATGAATTATGTCACGGAAACAATCTCTAAATGTATGCTTCATAGCTAAATTTAAAGTGTGCGAGATACCTCTGCGAGATAGTATTTGAAATACGGTAAACACCCGAAAACAGGTTTAACTGACATAGTACGAAGAATTAGCACGCTGAAGTGATATTTATAGTCACTTGACGTAGCTCAACGAACAAACAAACGCTGAGGAAGAAAGGTCCTCGAATGGCTACCTCGTTATGGACTCCCCTACCAGGTGGACTGACGACTTAGTGAAAGTTGCTAGATGCGGGCAGCACGGGACCGCATTTTGTGATGGAGCATGAGGAAGGCCTAAGTCCAGTAGATTATTTATTATCACATTATTCTCCTTGCTCGAGCTTGTTATGTCAAAATTTACCCTTATTCTATAACTTTGTATTATGTAATTGTTGACTTTAAACGAGACAATCAACAACGTAGGATTCACCACCTAAACAGAACAATAATATTCACATTTTTAATATATAAATAGAACCGACATACCCATCATAATAATATCATAAAATCATAAAACAGCAAAAAATATATGGTGTGCTTATTCGCATATAATGCTAATACTTTAATGGTAGCGGCTTCGAATACTACCAACCCTTGCTTTGCTCGTTAGTGTCGTAAAAGACGACTAAGAACCCTAGATTGACCCGGACCAACTCCATCTGGTACCATTTGGGTCAACGATTACATTCCCAAGGAGGATTGACGTCAGGCAGGCGGCCGGTCATAAAAGTCATTGCCGAAACTTTTTGCAATATGTCAAAACAGATGACATATTGCGTCGACCCCAAGTAATTGGGATAAGAGCAAGATGATGATGACTTTAATGAAGATTAGTTTCTGATGTCATCAGTTTTAAATAGTTGTATTTTAATATATTTTAGATGAAGACCACTCGGCACTCATAAGAGATTTACTTCGTTGTTGCTACACCCATCCAGTGCATGTCCAAGTTATGGGGAACTATATCATCGACATGTCTTTAGTACCGGCGTGCATTGCCTTCGTAATGTCAAACACTATCGTCGCCCTACAATTTAACAATGTAATCTAATATACTTATAATAATTAAGATTATAACTATACGCTATGTCAAATTTGTATCATGTGTCACATCAAATGACATTTTTGAATTAAGACAACTAAGCACCCATTTATTGCTCAAAGCAATCGTAAAAGACGACTAAGGGATAAGTATAATAAGTGTATAACATTTGTGCAAGAGAAGGAAAACTTCTAGCAACACATTGATAATGATGATGAAGTATATTGTGATGGAATAAGAGTCATATCTAACTAAAAAATGGATTCTACTCTCTTATAATTGATGAATAGTCCATGTCTAAATACAGGCCAAGTTGCACAAATAACCCACCAATAGATAGAAACAAGCCATGTAAACCTAAATAGATAATTTTTCCAATTAATAGCCCTAAATATTACTGCTGATCCAAACTAAATATTGTTTAAAACTAACTTATTTCCAACTAAGTAAAATACGTTTATTCAAAGGATTATCCAACTGATAATCACTCGATATAATTGTCGCACATAGATCTCACTACGACTGGGTGGTAATTTTGTCTGAATTTTCCTTCCCCGAACAATCTTAACATTTAGTTTTAAATTTTTCTCTGCGTTTCTTTAAAATGTTTCATTAATCTATTTGAAAAAGAACATAAAAGTGTATGAGATTATTTTACGTGGATAAGTCAGGAAATAATTATAGAAAAGAAGTCAAATTTAATACTACCTCAAAGGAATGAAAACTCTAATGGTACTAATAATAAAATAAGTGTTATTATAGCTTTCTACTTGTTGTGAGATCAAATACTAGTTTAATACTGCTATCCTTTATAAGATGATTTAAATAATAAGAACCATTTCTATGTAAATACCTACTATTACAGAAGAAACAAGTATCATAATGGGATTCTGTGTTTAAATTTGTAATAAAACTAAGTATGGTTTTTAAGAGATTATGAAATCATGAGGTAATGTCTGAACTAAGTTGAAATAAATAAAATCTGGGCGATTCTTCTTTAATAATCATTTATTAATGATTCCATCATACAATAACAAAAAAGTCCAGTATTCTTGTTATTATAATTATACGAGTTGTGTGATTGTAGTTTATTTTAGTGGGTTACTTATTATAATTTTGTCATTTACTTAATATATCAAAGTATTGAATTTGAGTATTGTTTTATATCTAACTAACAACCCGCTCTCGCTGCGCTGCTTCGGTTCCAACCACTTTGCCTCCGCATTTTAAATTTGCAATATCTCCTAAGATATCGCCTCGGGTTCGAGTCTCGGATCGTGAAAAATTACATAGGGCTTTTCTGAGAAGAAAAATAGCCTAAGTTACTCCTTATATATACAGCTACTTGCTAGTAAAATATTATCAAAATCGGCCGATAGACCGTCACACAAAAAAATTAAACTGATTTTTAAGAAGTCTTTTATAAAGTCAATATAAAGTTTAGTTTTATTATTGATGATATTTTCGATTCCATTAATAAGCTTATCGAAATATTTGTGTATATAATAATAATACTAAGCTTATCGAAATATTTTGTAATATTTCGATAACCTTATTATTATTATTAAATACCTGTTTTGGCGTTAACTAGCCTATGTGGCATTGACTGGCCTGGGTGGCGCTGCGTAACGTGTGTGGCACTCGCCCGTATGGCATGCGCCTGTGTGGCCCGCGTCTGTATGGCATTCGTCCGCGTGGCACGCGCTTATGGGGAACCGACCAATGTGTATGATACAGTATTTTAACGTGATAACTTATGCGTTTAAGTTAAGCGAGAGCGGTAACTATTGAGATTAAATTCACTGTGTAATTTTTCAAAGCGATGAAGTAGTCTATTAATTGGTCAGGGGACCGAGTCGAGCTTAGTGTAGGTATCGTTATATTTACAGGTGATAACAATGCGCACAAGAAAGTGTAAAAATGCAAGACGGCCGTTACGGGGAGCGATGAGAGCCATGGCGGTCAGGGCTATACGCGGATACCGCACGGTGGCGACGGAGGCAGCGTGCCCGTTGGCCGGGACTCCTAAGTGGGACCTGCAGGCGGAGATGCTCGCCGGGTTGTACCGCTGGGTGTCAGCGACAGGAGCCAGACGGCACGGTCTCGTTTAAGGAGATTGCCGCATGCCCGGTCGACGCCCGCCGAGACGTCATTGCCCGTTGGGCAGCCCGGCTGGAGAGGCCTGGGTTTGGTGTCAGGACCGTCGAGGTCTTCCGACTGGTACTGATGGAGTATTTTGAGCGTGCGGCACGGGGTCGGCAACATCAGGACCTGGGACGCGGTCACCGCCTTAGGCGAGGCAGTCGTCTCGCGGAAGGAGGCGGCCGAACGAGCGCGGAAGAATCACTTTCACGACGACGCGGCCCGCCGCCGGCGACTCGGGCTGCACAGGCGCGAGTACCTGCGCCTGATGCCACCGTAGCCAAGACTGCGAATGACGGAACCAGGGATAAGTCCGTCACCCGCAGAGAGACTGACCACGCGACGGCGACTGACGTTCTGGACGTCGAGAAGAGAGGGTACCTCGAAAGGTATTCTGTCGGACCGACTACAGAGGACAAGGAACTCGGTACGGGTGGTCATCCCAACGAAGGCGACGTGCTACGGATGGGGTGGGGTCCGTGCACCACCCCTCTGTCGCCCCGGATTGAGCCGGGTGGCAGATGCACTGACCATAGCCCACCCCAAAAAAAGGGTTAATTAATTATGTTCAGGAGGTAAAATTCCAATTTTAAGATTAATTATTATGTTTATATATACATCGAGAGAAGTGCTGAAATTTTTGTATAGGAACGCTAAAATGTCACTCTATATCCGGGATAAGAATACGAAACAGATCCAATTGCAGAAAGGTGCATGATAGGGAGACTTCATCTCCCCGAAATTATTCATTCAATGCAGTATAATTATCAATGTATTCACATTATGGTATCCCAACTAGTAGGTTTACGAATAAACACGGACAACACGAAAGTCATGTCTAATCGTTTGTCTTGTCATTTAGTATATAAAAGTTAAATCGTTGAAGTAAACTATCGAGAATATAACATTATAATTACGATAAGATTGTTTCTAAAACGCATATTTAGCAAATCATTGAATGTACATATTTATTTGAATTTTTTCATGCAACAACCAGCATTAAGGTACTACTCTACTGGAGAGAGTTCTGACCGCCCGCATCAAGCGGCACCTCGTCGGCACGGGGCCCGATCTGTCGGACGCCCAGTTTGGGTTTGGGAGTGGTCGTTCGACGATCGAGGCTCTGTTGCGCCTGATGGCCGTGGCGACTGACGTCACCGGTGGGGGAGTGCTGTTGGTGGTGTCCCTAGACATCGCCAATGCATTCAATAGTCTACCACTCAGCTGCATCAGGGAGGCGCTCCGATACCACGGAGTGCCAGTTTACCGGAGGCGGCTAGTGGCAGACTATTTGGAGGGGCGCAACGTTCTCTACGCCAACCGAGTAGGGGACGTTGTGCGAACGCTCATGACGTGCGGTGTCCCACAGGGGTCGGTTCTCGGATCCACCTTGTGGATCATCGGCTACGACTGGGCGTTGAGGGGGAGCCTCCCGTCCGGGCGTGATTTGTTACGCCGACGACACGCTCGTCACAGCCCGCGGTGGGACGCTAGAAGAGGCAGCAAGCCTGGCGACTCTAGGTACCGAAGAGATCGTCAGGCGGATCGAGGCGTTAGGGCTGAGGGTCGCCCTGGACAAGACGGAGGCCCACTTGTTCAATGGGCCCCGCATAGGAATCGGCGTCTCGATCACCGTCCATTCGGTTGAAATCAGCATCCGGGCCCATATGAAGTATTTGGGCCTGGTGCAGGCTCGTTCTGCGGCTCGTCAGCGTGGCGTCCGCTCTATCCTAGCATATGACGAATGACCGAACGCTGCATGTAAGCGACGGCTGTACGTGGGGGTCATCCGGTCGATGGCCCTGTACGGCGTACCGGTGTGGGCGAGGGCCCTGACCGCCCGACTCAGGGCTACTCTGTGGCGACCACAGAGGGCCATGGCGATCAGGACCATCCGCAGTTACCGCACGGTGGTGACGGAGGCGGCATGCCTGTTGGCCGGGACTCCCCCGTGGGACCTGGAGGCGGAAATACTCGACGATTTGTATCGGCGGGTGTCGGGGGTGCCAGCGGAGGGCGGTGTGGTCTCTTTGAGGGAGCTCACCGCCTAGCGCGTCGACGCCCGCCAAGACGTCATTGCCCGTTGGGCAGTCCGGCTGGAGAGGCCGCGATACGGTATCTGGACAGTGTAGGCCTTCCAGCCGGTGCTGATGCAGTGGCTAAAACGGCGGCATGGGGTGCTTTCCTTCCGACTAGTGCAGGTCTTGACGGGGCATGGATGCTTCGGCAAGTACCTGTACACGGTTGCTAGGAGAGAGAGTACACCGTCTTGTCACCACTGCGATTGCGACAAGGACACGGCGCAGCATACGCTCGAGGCTTGTGCCGCCTGGGCAGGGCAGCGTCGTGAACTCGTCGCAATCAACGGTGCCGAACTGGGACGCGGTCGCAGCCTTCGGCGAGGCAGTGATCTCGCAGAAGGAGGCTCCGGGTCGCGTGCGCAAATAGCGCAGCCTCGACGAAGCGACCCGCCGCCGGCGACTGGGGCGGCGCAGGCGCGACTACCTGCGCTTCATGCCGCCCTAGCCGAGACTGCGGGTGACGTGACCAGGAAGTTAGTCCGTCACCCGCCGAGAGGCCGACCGCGTGAGGAAAGACTGACGTCCTTCCCGAGGGGGGGACGTCGGTCGATGGGAGGGTATCCCAAATGGGGGGTATTCCGTCGGGCCGACCACTGATGACAAGTAACCCTGCGCCGGTGGTCGGCCGAATGACGAAGGCAACGTGGTGTTCAGGTTGGTTGCGGGTGTGCGTGCTTATGCCCCTTTGTTGCCCCGGACGGAGAGGTGCGAGGGGTGCGCCGACCACAGCCCACCCCGAAAGAAAAAGCATTAAGATATTAATCCTTGTATTGTTGTAGTTATAAATATATATTATAATATAATACAATTAATGGACATAAATTCAAACTCAGAATAACAGTTGTGTGGTGAACAATGGAATCGCGATTTTTCGAATGATAGGTTTGACCGTCTTACCAACTTAATAATTATGACAACTGTGCGGTTAAATAATCTACGAATGAAAGCATGCAGCTAAAACGTTAATAATTATAAATATACTAGCTTAACCGGTGAACTTCGTACCGACATATTTCTTTTACGGGAATATTTTCTAAATTTCTATAAAAATAGGAAATATAACACTTCCGGTAAATTCAAACAAATTGGACTTTCAATAATTCCATTTTATTGACACGTTGATGTATCGAAAATGAATAGCTCGTAATAATGAAATACCTACCGTAAATATTACATGTTACATATTTAATAACGACAAATTGAAAACCATCTTCCATTTACAATATGATCATATAATAAAGAAATAGAATGATTTACTGAAAGTAATGAATTCCAATAGATCAGATGGCGTCAGCCTTCCGGTCAAGGTCCGATTAAGCCATGACCGGGGGTTTATGGTTGACAACTCTGGTAAGGAGGTCAGGCTGGCGAGTCTCGGTGAGTGGATGCGTGAAGCATACTCAGCGCGGCGTAATAGGGACAACCCGGTGTCACACTCGAGACTCCTCAGCATCTCCTACCTACTGACGTTCTTAGCGTGACGGAAAGCCAACCTGAAGGCAGACCACGCATTGTGGTAAGTCTTAAACCGTTGTAATTGTAGGATCTCTGGGCACATATGCACGAAACCCAAGATCCACCTACTCTCCGGACTATCAGGGGTCCGCTCTCTTCGGGATCAGACACCGCACACGAGGCATAGCTGCATCGCAGATCTGCGTTAACAAACAACGAATGCGACCAGCCTCGTCGACAATCATGTCCGTCTGGGCTAGTAAAGACAGCAATGAATATAGGATGGCTGCCTCGCCAATAGAACACCTATACAAATCCAGTCGATCCATAGCCCATCGCGGCAACGCGGGCACTATCCGCCTTGTGACTCCTGCAGGATTACCGGAGGATCTGGGATCTGGGATACCTCTATCTGAATATACTTGTGGTCGTGTAAGGTCCCTTCTGCAGTGTCATTGAAAATTGTGAACTCGACTTGCATTACGCGTACGCCGACTGATAATTTGACCCCTCACAGGTAGCATTTTCTTATAAATCAATAACAATATTAAAACACATACGAGAATAACATTATGATTTCTTCCAAAACACGAAACATGGATATAGTCCCCCGTATTATCTGTCTCAAGTTGTCAACTGCTGTGGCTGAAAAACTCATTTTTCGTATCATAAGATTTAAAATTTCTGATTTTAATAATAAAAATCTTTTTTTTAATTTTCCTCTATACAAACTTTTTCCTGGCAATAACAAAAAAAAATTCAATTTTATGTAGTGAATCTTAATTATGCTATGCTTAGTGATGCGCATACGTACATTTCGATGGTTCATTTTTATTTATAAAAATTAGAGTACATTGTTGAATTGTAATGCAACAATAGTATTGGTTATTACAAAGGCAACACATGATGGAACTAAAGACATGCTGATAACAAAAGACTCCAGAACTTGAACTTGCACAGGATGAGTATGAAAGCAGCGGAGTAGATCTCTAACGAGTTTATAATGTTCTTTGTCTGAAAAAAGATGAAAATATAATAATTTTAAAAGCTTGTTAAGTAAATTAAGCTGGTTTAATTCATAGCATATCTATTTCAATACCATTGAATCTAATGAGACATTTTTTATTTCCTTTTGAGGTATTTTACCCTCTTTTGATTTAAATAATTATTTAATAAGTTTAACTCCCAGCATAAAAATGAAATGAATTATACAATAATAAAACACAATAAATTGTGTGGTATATAAAAAAATATTTTACTACCACTTCTTTCCAACGGAAATCGTAAACGACCATTCATGTCACACAAGTAGATAACACCATCAAAATAAGGAAATTTAGTACGGCATAGTAAGTCTGCTGCTAGACGATGCGGAAAAGTTGTTGGCGAGAAATCTGGCTGCCCTCATCAGCCAGCGGGGTCGGCCCCGATCTGTTGGATGACAAGTTTTGTTTCTGGAAGGGGCGTTCGATGATTGCAGTCTTGCTGCGCTTGAGAGCTGTGATCACGAAGGTAGTCACCGGCTAAGGGGTCCTGTTGGTGGTGTCTTTGGGCATCGCTAACGCATTTAATAGTCTATCATTCAGCTGCATCAGGAAGGCGGTCCGGTATCACGGGATGCCTCTATACCTGAGGTGGCTAATGGATTATTTACAGGGGCGCAGTGTCCTCTACGTGGACTAAACAGAAGATGTTGTGCGGATGTCCATGTCTTACGGTATTCCACAAAAATTGCTCTTAAGGCTGGCTCTATGTAATATCGCCTATAACTGGTCATTGTGAGGTGGCCTTCCTCCCAGGATGGGCGTAATTTGCTACGCCGATGACACGCTCGTTACAGCCCATGTTGGGACGGTAGAAAAGACCTCATGCCTGACAACTCTCGGCACCAAGGAGATAGTCAGACGGAACGAGGCGATGGAGCTAAGATTGTTCCTAAATAAGACAAAGACCCTGTTATTTCATGGGTTCCACAACGGCCCATCCACCGGCGTTTTGATCACTGTCAATTCGGTCCCCATCAGCTTCCGGGGCCAGATAAAATATCTGGGTCTGATGCTCGACCGGCAATTTTTTTTTTTTTTTATTATAAACGGTGGCACACGAGCAAACAGTACACCTGATGGTAAGTGTTGCTGCCGCTCATGGACCTTTACAAGGCCGTTGCCTACCGCGAAGAAAGCGAAGGGAGTGTGAATGCGTGCATTGAGGCTCGGTGATACCAAGGGCACCACCAAAACCCTCCACACGCAATCACCCTCAGAAAGTTGGGCTTCCGGCTCTCTCGCTCACCGAACGAAGCGCAGTAACAAATTGCTACTACTCAGACGTCGATTTTCTGCGAGAGCATGGTACTGCCCCGGAAGGACCGGCCCGTGGCTGTAGACAGATAACTGTCGACAGTGTGGTCCTACCACTCCCAATTGGCCTGTGCCCTTTGGGCAATCCGACTGGAGAGGCCTCGGTACAGTATTCAACCGTTTAAGGCTTCCGGCCAGTGCCGATGGAATAGTTGGGTCGCCAAAATGGGTCGTCTCCTTGCGACATTGTAGGTTTTGATGTGTCATAGTATCATGGACTATCGGCAATACCAGTGCCAGGTCGCGAGGAGGGAGAGGACACCATCCTGCCAGTACTGCGATTACGACGAGGATATAGTACAGCACACGCTAGAGGTCTACGTGGACATAGCAGCGCCGTGAACTCATCGTAATTATCGGTGCCAATCTGACGCTACCGACCATCTCTAGGACGATGCTCGATAACGTCAGGAACTGGGACGTGTGTGTTCGCCGCCTCCTGTGGCGAAGTGGGTCCGGGAGTATACCTCTACCATGTTACGCTCCACCACCGGCACCTAGGACGACGTAGGCAAGAGATCACGGGTGGACGAACCGGGGATTAGTCCGCCACCCGCTGGGAGTCAGATCACGTGAGGGCTACGCCGTAGTAATACTACTATAATGTCGGGGCGTCGCAGTGGACGGTATATGAAAGGATGATTATCCTTATCGCCGGATCGGCAATGGATGTCAAGGCGTCGATACCAATAGTCGACCCAACAGCGATGGGGATGGAATACAGTACGTTATGGGGCCCGCACACCGCTTATTCGTTAACTTGGATAGATAAGATGGGGTGTATGCGTACCATAGCTTACCATAAAAAAAGGGGATAGTAAGTCAATGTTGGTTAACTGTTTATTAAGTCAATGTTCACCTTATGGAACCAAGCCGTATCTACTAGGGAGATGTATATGATTATGAAGCAAAAGAATACTCACCTCCCGTTGATTCGATTGATAATTCACACAACTTTCGCTTCAATGCAGTAGCATTGCTGTGTACACGTTGTCCAGCCTTCGCTACAGTGAATATGGCGCCAAAAAATGTAATTATTGGAACCAAATTCACATTCAAATCGGAATAACAGTTACTCTGTAATATATAAGAATATAAAAAATGAGGCAACTATGTTACTCGTATTGCAAAAAATTAACTCTTTACCTTTTGATTGAGTGAACAGTAACTAGCGCTATATATTTGAAAGTTTTTTTTTTATGAGAAGAGCATTGTAATGTATGACCATATTGACCATATTGCTTCATTTCAATAGCCTTTGACAATAACTACATAAATTTATTGATAAAGATAGGTCACTTACTGCCAACGTCGTTCCTATATAATAGAGTACTGTCATGAAATAGAAAGTTAATATTGCGAGCATTATAGTGATCCAAAACAATATATATATATATATATATATATATATATATATATATATATATATATATATATATATATATATATATATATATATAGTAATAAATTGTTTTCGACATTTCTACTTTGAGCAATGTTTTTAACGATTGTTTCAACGTTGCGGAAGAATTTTTTTCAGAACAGGAAGCACGTTTAGTCTGATGTTACATAGTAATATCACGTTGCCAAATTTGCTAGCATAGTATACGACTTTTTTACATTTGTAATATTATGGAAAGTAATGCTATCATATGTGATATTACCACCAAGCATCAATCGGACCACATTATCAGCAATCGGCAACCCCAAGCCAGTCCCTTCACACTCTCACTTCAAAACCGACATTTGAGTATTAGTAGTGAGCGAGAAAGACAAAGGCCCAACTTGCTGAGGGTATTTGCATGTGGTGGATTTTAGTGATGCCTTCAGTACAAGCGAATCTCATTGCAGGCGAATGCTGTGCGTATCGTGAAGAAAGTGAAGGGGGTATGAATATACCCCCTTCACTTTCTTCGCGCTAGACAGCGGCCTAGCAATGGTCCATGAGCGATAGTGTTACTTACCAGCAAGTGTGCTCGTTTGCCACCAAAAGCAATAAAAAAGCCGTATATATTCCTTTGCGAAATAATACGGTAGAAAAGAAATAAATAGAGGTAAATAGTATTCCTTAGCCGCCACCATATGAACTTTACTCAGTAACACAGATATGCCTAAACAATTTTGAAAAAATATTGACTCTATTTAAATGTCCGTGTGGTGACGGAGTAAGAATACAATTCACCACTCCCAATCTTGCTTGTGGATGTCGTAGAAGACGTCTAAGGGATATAATATGGATTGTCGCCCGTCGGCGCCCGCCGAGACGTCATTGCCCGTTGGGCAGTCCGGCTGGAGAGGCCTCGGTACGGTGTCAGGGCCGTCGAGGCCCTCCGGCCGATGCCGATGGAGTGGCTGGAGCGGACGCACGGGGTGCTTTCCTGCCGACTGGTGCAGGTGCTGACGGGGTACGGTAGCTTCGCCAAGTACCTGCACAAGATCGTCAGGAGGTAGAGCACACCGTCCTACCACAACTGCGATTGCGACGAGGACACGGCGCAGCACACGCTCGAGGTGTGTGCCACGTGAGCGGGGGAGCGCCGCGAACTCGTCGCGATCATCGGTGCTGACCTGACGCTGCCGACCATCGCTAGGGAGATGCTCGACAGCGTCAGAAACTGGGACGCGGTCGCCGCCTTCAGTGAGGCCGTCATCTCATGCGACTCGTGCGCGAGAGGAGCTCCTCTTCGGTGACACGTTCCGCCGCCAGCGACTCGGGCGGCGCAGGCGCGAGTACTTGCGTCTGATGCTGCCCTAGCCAAGGCCGCGGGTGACTAGACAGGGGCAGTTTAGTCCGTTACCGCCAGACCGACCGCGCGACGGCGACCGACGTCCCGGGTCAGGGACGTCGAGAGGTGAGGGTACACGAAAGGGTATCCCGTCGGGTCGACCACTGAGGACATGGACGGCACTGGTGGTCGGCCCAACGACGAAGGGCACGTGGGTACGGGTGGGTAATGGGCCCGCACGCCGTCCTTTCGTCGCCCCGTACGGAATGGACAGCGTGTGCGCTTACCATAGCCCAACCATAAAAAAGGGATATAATATGCATATAACATCTGTGCAAAAGAAGCACAGCTCAAAATAAAACCCTACACCAACATGTCTGACCGACATAGTGTGGTAGGTCAAATTCCCTGCCATTATGGAGGAGGCCCGAGCCCAACAGTGGGACGCATGTGGGCTGCGATGATGATATTGATATACAAATGTAATCTTTAGCTGTATATTTATGAAATATTACCTGTGCGCTAAACATCTGTTTAAATAACTTTGAACTGCAATGGATATTTTTATATGCAGACATCCATCGGTAAATGTGCTTTACGGTGTCTCTTGTAGATAATATAATAATTTCTTCCTCACTTGCATGTGTAGTCTCTATCTCTGCTATAATATCTAGTGTAATTGCATTCAATTATTCGGAGACTACATACAGTATTGACATAACAATGAAATATTCAAGCGTGAAACGTAAGTTACCCAGAAATATGTTAAAGTGAAAGAATACTGTTATTAACATGTTTATTTTATTATAGGTGGTGTAGTTGACTAGAGTTAATACCAATATATATATATAAATAACATAATTTCACAAATAGAGACGACGCTAATAATTATCGTTAATATTTTTTGCATTTTTGACATTCTGTTATAATAATAAGTACCGTTTGTAAAATTGTAATAAGTGTGAAAGTTATACATAAGACGCTGAAATATTTTTGTATGATATATAGGTAAGATTATTAATGGAATTGAAAAAATGGGCACTACAAAACTAAATATCATTTTAAGCTTCAACTGCATTAGGCCCCAAAAAAAAAATTGACACCCAATGTTAAATATTACACTATGTATATCAATTATTATCCATAAAGTTATTATAATGCGACTACTATTACTTAAATTGCAAAAATTACGAAAAATACCCGTACAATTTTGAAACATTAAAAGGTATTTTAATGGAGCCTTATTCATATTTTTGAATTTCATATATAAATTATTTGACTTTATCAACACTTTCGTATAATATAGCTATAGCAACATTCATCGAATTTATTGATAATTGAGGATACATTTAGTCACCATTAATGTATTGTTTGTTTTGTTTGTTTATATTGCTTGTTTGTATATAATATAATAATTGATAGAGTGAGCTCGTAATAAATTATTCAATGAAAATTGTCATGCCTTTGTACAGTTTATTTCATAAGGCTTTCTAATAATTACATTATTTTTACAAGATATGGTTAATTACTTTAGTAGAGCGTAAGGGAAGTATTCAGCAGACGTGTAGCATAAAATTACAAATACAAAGCAATCAAGAGAACTGCCGCCAGAAGGGAAACCTTAAAACTATGAACATACAGTAGTTATTTTTGAATCAATCAATAACAAATCAATCAATCATAAATCAATTAATCAATTGAGTTTTACAGTTTATATTCACCCAATGATGATGCGGTGTATGATTTTTGTTCACACAAAAATGTGCTGAGCGCCTAAAGAAGTTTTTATTTAAAAATACAAAATTTTCAAACTCCAGAATAAATACGAAGATTTAAAATATTTTTAAAATAATATGAAATATTCAAACGCCAACATAAATACGAGAATAAAAATAATTTTTTGTTCTTTATTTTCCGTGTGGTGACGGAATAAGAATACAATTCACCACCCCCTTTCTTGCCCGTGAGTGTCGTAAAAGACATAATAAGCATATAATATCTATGCAAGAGAAGGAAAATGCGAAACATAACCCTATACCAACACGTCTCATCAGCATGATATAATAAATTTCCCTCCCATAGTGGAGGAGGCTCGAGTTCAACAGTGACACAGGGAACGTGTACGAGCTGAGATGATGATAATAATAATAATAATAATCATTTTTATTTCGGACAAGTAATATCCATAGAAGGTTAGTAAATACAATCTTAAAAACTATGTTAGAACAATGTATAATATTTATTTGGCAACGAGTTTAGTATTCGTCTGGCATCGACGAATAATATTATAAATAATAGGCGGCTCGTACCTTCTCGCTATTGTCCTCAGTATGGAGTTGGGGCTGGACCGCACCCTGCAGAGCAGAGAGGCAGATTTTTTCCGTATAATGGCATGGAAACCGTCAACGTGAGCGTGCGAGTACATGTTTGATGCACTGCAGAAACGAGGCAGCCCCATCAACATCCTGAACCCATTATTATATTGGACTCGTAGGGCACTGATAATGATTTATTTTTTAACTTATAAATATTAGTATATTGATTTAGTACTCACTATTGTACTGCACAATGATTTTTCAACTACACGATTCAAATAATAATCAAACAAAAACAACATTTCAACAATGTACAGTATAAACATTGAACTTTTCACTAAATCCATTCAATTTCACTTATAAGATTTAAAAAGTACGAATAGCTATATATATACTACTATAAGCATGTCTATGACGCGAACGCACGAGATTTCACCCATACAAAAAGTGTCTAAGGTGCACAGCACACTGCGCGTGCTACAGTCATGAACATGGCAGTGATGCGAATCCATAAGATTTTTCTCTACCATAAAGTGCCCAACGCCACTAAAGAAGTTTTCCCTTCAAAAAAGGTACTTTTTCTTTTGGGGCGGGCTATGGTTTGGGTGCCGTCCATTCCGTATGGAGCGACGACAGGGCGGCGAGAGCCCTCATCGTATGTCTGCCCGTTGACCATTAGGCCAGGAGGAGAATCTCATAATCTGAAAAAATCAAAATGTGTATAGAGCATAATTGATTTGAGCATAAATAATTTGAATTCAGGTTATTCAGGAATTCCGGATGTATGAGTCCAGCCTAAAATACAACGGACTTGTTAACAATAAATATTCAATTAATCTATATATATATATATATATATATAAATATATATATAGGAGAGGCGGGTTTTGCGAGCGATATATGACTCATCACCATATCTCTGGAACCATAAGGTGTACAGATATGAAATTTGGCAGAAATATTCCATTCGTCGAATAGAGGTCAGCTAAGAACGGATTTTACGAAATTCCACCTGCAAGGGGTGTTGTGGGGGCCTTAACGGTAATGTACATATAAAGGAACAGGGTGAGCCAAAGCTACTGAAGCTACAAAAATGAAATTTGGACCGTAGTTTCATTTTATGACCTAGGCACCCACAATGAAAAGATTTTTTCAAATTCCACCCCTAAGGGGGTGAAACGCAACGGTAAAGTTTGTATGGAAAGAAAAAAATCTTTAGCTACTGTTTTCAAATTAAACACAAATACTCTTCAATAAAAATAATTAAACACGTGTTTCAGCGTTTGTCCATTTTCATCCTCTAAGGGTGTAAATAGGTATGAAGAAGTTGGTCAACTAACTCATCAACGCCGAGCTGAAACTACTGAAGCTAGAAACATGCAATTTTGACCGTAATTTTATTTTGTGACGGAGGGACCCATTAAGAAAGGATTTTTTGGAATTTAACCCCCAAGGGGTGAACGGCAGTAGCAAAGTTTCTATAAGGAGAAAAAATTCTTCATCAATTTTCTTAAATTTTGCATATTCTTCATTCATCATTTTTTTCATCATTTCAACCCTTATACATCCTACTGTTGGGCTCGAGCCTCCTCCATTATGGGAGGGAAATTAACCTACTATACCACGCTGGTCAAACGTGTTGGCATAGGTTTTAGTTTCGAGTTTTTCTTCTCTTGCATAGATGTTGTATGCATATTATAATCCTTTAGTCGTCTCCTACGATAGCCACGGGTAAGAGAGGGGGTGGTGAATTGTATTCTTATTCCGTCACCACACGAAAAATACTCTTTAGTAAAAATACTCTTCAGTAAATATGAATAAACAGCATTTGTCAATGTTTACCTTCTAAGGCAACTAGGCGGGTAATGTGACTGAAACCGAAGCGAAGCGAGGGCGGGTTGCCAGTACTACATATATATAATATTTTCTGCATGATGTCAGAGGATAAATACCATTTATCAGCCACCCTTCACTCCCCATCTTTGCCGTAGATGTCGTAAAAGATAACTAAGAGATATATTATGCATATAGCATAGATATGCAGGATAACTCGAAATAAAACCCTATACCACATTATCTAATCAGCGTGGTGTAGTTGTTTAAATGCCGCCCTATTTTGGCGAGCTTGAGCTCAGTAGTGGGACGTATAAGAACTGAGTTATTGGTAATGATGATTATTCAATTTAGAAACTATTTGACAGAAGAAATATCAAATCAAATCATTTATTCTGCATAGGCCCCTTAAGGGCACTTACATATTGTCAAATTACACGTTTGAACACAATACAATAATCTACCACCGGATCGGAACGCGGCCACAAACTGAGAAGATCCGGCAAGAAACTCAGCGGGCAGTCATTTTTTTCATACGATGTCATGACGTCTATTTATAATGACTTCTGATGTTTAGGCGAGTATTACACATTGTAAATAAAACTACTTTACGGATTCTATCGCGTTTTTATTTGATTTTTGATTGCCCGACGTTTCGAACACTTTACAGCATTCATGGTCACGGGCGGACTAAGAAGTCTAACGTCCAACAAGTCATCATTATTGCAGATTTTTATAATTATCTACCCACTATAGAAATTATTTATTAAATTTTGACCCACATTTTGTTACAAAATTTATTACCAAGAGCAAATTATTCTATATGAGAAAATTATATTCTTTCATCATCATCATTTGCCTGCCCTCATCCCATGCTAAGTGGGGTCGGCACAACATGTACTTACCTTCCATGACCTCAGCCGTCATATCTGCACTCACTCTTTTCATACGCATATTCTCATTTACACAGTCCATCCATCTCTTTCTGGGTCTCCCACGCTTCTTACGTCCATCCACATTCATATCGATAACCCGCCGTGTCACATGACTTTCATCCCTCCTCATCACATGTCCATACCAAGACAATCTCGCGCTCTTAATCTTCTCTATCACTGGTGCTCTAACCTTGAGACCCCACACATCCATCTTAGCATACGCATCTCTGTGGCATGCAATCTTCTCTCATCCGTCTTTTTCGATGCCCAACATTCAGATCTATATATAGCAATAGGTCTGATGACGCTCTTGTATATTTTCCTCTTAAGTTTAATGGGCATCCGTGCGTTACAAATTGTTCCCGAGACCTGTCGCCACTTCATCCATCCTGCATTCATTCTACGATTTACCTCACGATCAATATTGCCGTCGTCCTGGGGAAGGGAGCCTAGGTACTTAAAGTCGGAGCAGACCGGTAGGGATAACCCATCTAAGGCAACGTGGGAGAATTGGGAAGAGTCACCGAATATTCTTTATGGTTAGTAATTATTAAATATTAAATTTGTAATAATTATTATGACATTGTAAATAAAACTACTTTTACGGATTATATCGCGTTTGTATTTGATTTATGATTGCCCTACGTTTCGAACACTTTGCAGCATTCATGGTCACGGGCGGACTAAGGTGTCTCACGTCCAACAAGTAATCGTTATTACAGACATTTATAATTATAAATTTATATAAATATAAATTTAATGAAATATAAATTTAATTATAAATTTAATTATAAATTATAAATTTATAATTATAAATGTCTGTAATAACGATTAAATATAAATTTAATTAAATATAAATTTAATTATAAATATAAATAATTAAAAATAAATTTAATTATAAATTATAAATTTATAATTATAAATGTCTGTAATAACGATTACTTGTTGGACGTGAGACACCTTAGTCCGCCCGTGACCATGAATGCTGCAAAGTGTTCGAAATGTCGAGCAATCATAAATCAAATACAAACGCGATATAATCCGTAAAAGTAGTTTTATTTACAATGTGTAGTGCTCGCGTAAACATCAGATATAATTATTATGACAGTTTATTAATTTAAACCTAACAAATCTAATATACTACCACCGGATCGGAACGCGGCCTCACTGAGAAAGATTCGGCAAGAAAACTCAGGAGGGCATGATGCTAAATTATTATTTTGTCACAAAATGTGGGTCAAAATTTAATATTTGTAGTTAATAATAATTATTTAAAAATTAATAATTAAAACATTATTAGATATGTAAAAACCTGTTTTATTACGATAATATGTTGCACTTTAAATAATAAAATCACGAATGCTAAGAAGTGTTCAAAAGTTGAGATAACAACAACAAAATTGTAATGCTACAAAATCCGTAATAAAAGCAACTTCGTCCGGTTGAATAAATAATTGTAATTTTGAGGCTAAAATTCGTATCCAAACAATACAAAGATTATAATGCTTACTTATTAATGCATTTTACATTAATTAATCCTCAACGAATAAAGATTATTATTTTGTTATTATTTACCTCTGAAAATTTTGGTATTACATTAAGATCAAAAAAAAAATCAAAGCCAACTTTTGATCAATAAAATAAGGAAATTAACTCTCATTTCCTCACATCGTAAAAATTTACGATGTGGATGTTAAAAATAAAAACAGAGGTAGGTAAAACCGATGAAAGCTTCGACATATATATTTATTTATTTATTGTGTTCAAAGAGAATAGTATTATAACCTTATTCACAAGGAAAATAAAAATTAATAAAGCTGTCGCCAATTAAGTTTCTAGTATATGCACTTTACGAAAATAATAAATATTGAGTTAATTTTTTGTATTATATAAAACTTAAAAAGTCGAAAGGTTCTGTGGGCAGTTGTATACATTATCGCAGAACCCTGTTGCCGGCTTGGTCCAAGAACCCAGATCCAAGCTAACTCGGCACTACATCGAAGAAGTCCCGGACGTCAGCTTGTACGGGATAAGAATAGCTCTAAAACAATTAAAAAACTGGAAGGCACTGGGAGATGACGGAATTACCACAGAACTCCTGAGGGCAGGCGGCAAACCAGTTCTAAAAGCGCTACAGAAGTTGTTTAATTCTGTCTCTCGGAGGCGACGTTCCAGAGTCGTGGACCAGGAGTGTGGTGGTACTGTTTTTCAAGAAGGACAATAAAATGCTCTTAAGGAATTACAGATTCATCTCACTCTTGAGCCACGTGTACAAATTTTTCTTAAGTGTCATTACGAACCGACTCACAAGACTGTGCAAGCTCAACGACTTCCAGCCGCCCGAACAAGCCGGCTTCCGAAAAGGTTATAGTACCATAGACCACATGCACACGCTACGCCAGACTATACAGAAGCCAGATGAGTATAATCGGCCTCTGTGCCTAGCATTTGTGGACTATGAGAAAGCCTTTAATTCTGTCGAAACTTGGGCAGTGCTGCAGTCCATTCAGCAGTGCCAAATTGACTATCGATACATCGAAGTGCTGAAGTGTTTGTATAGAATCGCTACTATGATGGTCGGCATCCAGAATAAGAGTACGAAACCGATCCAGTTGCAGATAGGTGTGAAACAGGGAGACGTCATCTTTCCGAAACTGTTCACCACTGCGCTGGAAGATATCTTCAAGCTCTTAGACTGGACCAGACTCGGCATCAACATCAACGGCGAATACATCACCCACCTTCGAGTTGCTGTCGACATTGTAGTCCTGGCAGAATCCATGGAGAACCTTGGCACTCTGCTCAATGACCTCAGCAGAGTTTCTCAACTAGTGGATCTATAAATGAACATAGACAAGACGAAAGTTATGTCTAATGCCTATGTCATTCCTGTATTGGTCCTAATTGGAAATGCGATTCTCGAAGTTGTGGATCACTATGTTTACCTAGGACAAGCAGTCCAGTTAGGTAGAACCAATTTTGAAAAAGAGGTCGGCCGACGAATCCAACTCGGCTGGGCAGCGTTCGGAAAACTTAAGAGGATCTTCTCGTCCAATATTCCGCAATGTCTGAAAACAAAAGTTTATAACCAGTGCGTGTTACCAACGATGACTTACGGCACTGAAACGTGGTCTCTAAATGTCGGCCTTATAAAAAAGCTCAAAGTCGCTCAACGTGCTATGGAGAGGGCTATGCTCGATATTTCTCTACGTGATAAAATCCGAAACACGGCAATCCTTAGAAGAACGGGTGTAACCGACATAGCCCGCATAATTAGCACGTTGAAATGGCAATAGGCAGGCCACATCGCTCGTCGAACCGACGACCGTTGGGGAAGAAAGGTTCTTGAGTGGCGACCACGAACTGGACGGTGCAGCGTAGATATTCTCAAAGTCGCAGGGAATCGTTGGTGCAGCACCGTGCCGAGTGGCATTCTAGTGGGGTGGCATTCTAGTGGGGAGGCCTATGTGGCAGCAGTGGACTTCTGTAAGCTGATGGATGGATGGATAAAACTAAAAAATAGAAAAGAAATACATTAAAGTAGAAGCTATACCGCTATTTTGAAAAATTTAGATCTACATATATTCTAAATTTCGTTAAAAGTATCAATACTATACTACTGAGTATATATATATATATATATATATATATATATATACACATATATATATATATATATACACACATATATGTTTTGCCGTTAGCTACAAGTGCGTCTAATAAATCTATTTTGTCTATACGATGTTCTTGAATAAAATATATGCCCATGTATTAAAACATTAATTTGTATCTGTTTTATTCAGTTATATCTTATTTAGATATAATTTACGCAAACGCGTAAAAGTGTGTGCTCTTCTGATAAAGGTCTTGTTAACTACAGTTTTAATAAAATTAGTATTTATTCTCATTCTCTCATTGTTCTAAACAGTCGACAGCGCATCTTTATGCCACTTTTCAAATTTTGGCCGAGTATAAGAGTTATTTGGTTGTGTATTTTTGAAGATATTGTTGATAGTGAACATTGTTTTTGGAACATAATTTTTTCAGCTTTAAATTCTATGTAAAGTTAATATCAAGATACATGAATGATAAAGATCATTATTATTCACAAAAGTGTGTAAGAAAAGTATTTGAAAATCTATCTAAGATATTTCTCTAACAGTATCTAATCGTATGTGTGTTGAAATGCTACCCACCAGCTATTTTCTAAAGAGTACCCAGACTTGCATTAAAAGAGTTATTCCCCAGCTCCGTATAAAGACTACACAAAGAGGCTTTTATCGCGAGAGGCCGCTGAGTGCCACTGCCGACCGCAAACAAAATCCGACACAAGATAAATACCTCTAAGTAGGTCAGAAATGTGCTATAATCTCAGGATTTACGATAAAGAACGAAATTAAACTGTTTTATAGTGTATTAGGTAGTTTTATATGATAGACATTTATGTTATATAGAAATGGACTAAAGATATAATATACATCATATACATCTGTTTCATTCCCGAAGACACCTTACAAGTTGACGAAAGGTCGCTAGACTTAATCACCAATTTCATTTATAAATATGTATGCCATTAAAAACAAAACTTGTAAAGAAAACAAGCCTCGCAACTACCTTCTACCATAAAAAGTTGTGAGATCCATGTAATACCATGTCCGTTAATTTATTCAGTCCCTACTTAAGGGACCTTCTGTCTTAAGTTATTGCGTAACTAGAGTTACGATCTTAAAAATGTTGGACGTAAAATTGTATCCTGCTAATATTAATAGTATTGTATTATATTGTATTTTTATTTTTCAAGTGACGGTGTTCAAATATTTTGAGTACGGCTACGACCTATAAAAGCAAGCTCGCAGCCACCGTTGCAGTTCTCCATCCGACGTCCACGTCACGTCCTCGAAGACAGAAGGGCGACAACATCACACTCGCTCAACGTAGGCCCTACACGGCTCGCGAGACCGTGTAGGCTACACGTAAATACCTGTGGTGCCGCCCTCGCCGTCGAGGTGCGAAACCGCGTCGCGCAAAAGTCATGAGCCAAAACGTGAGCACGCCCACTTTGCCAACAGCGACGCCCCAAGCCGAGATCCGTTCCCCACAGGGGGAGCCCTTGGGTGATGTAGTTTATACTCTCACCGAGTTGAGGGCCCTCAACGCTCACCCATTGTCTGCATCAAGCTGTAAAAGTCATCTGTGGCTAACAGCTGTACACCCAAAAAAAAAAAAAGAAAACCCTTGGCGCTCAGTCGTTCGATTTTCAAGGTGGTGAGCAGTTGTCACTGAATTGTGAAGTTGTACGCTGTAGTATTGGAGTACTGTGGTATCTATGTGCTTAGTGTAATGGTAAATATGGTGATTATATGCGATATCGGTGGTTTATTGGTAAGGTTGAATAATATGGGGTGCGAGGCCGGGGCACCTCCACGTGGTGCACCCTGGAAACGTCCATTTGGACGGCCAAGATTCCGGCGGGAGGGGGGGTCTCCGCGTGCCGACTCTGAAGGTAGAGCGCACGGCGGATTTGGCCCGGGGCCAATGGGGCGGATGTGTCTCATGGCATTCCGTCGCCAGGGACGGTTGCGTTACGGCCCGGGGGCGTGACGGGTCGGTCACTCGCGAGCGGCCAGACCCGGAAGGCCCAAACCGTAATCCTGAGTAGGGGGGTCAGGACCGGGGGTCTGCGGACTGCGGGGAAGAAAACCCCTATAAAAAATTACCCCAATCTCAAGTTTGGCTACTCGGCGAGGAGATGTATGGCTGGTGGGATAAGAAGCGCGCGCGAAAAAAAAAGCGTCTAGTCGTTAGTGGTAGTCAAGGAGGACTTAAACTTCCAAAACACGATGGCAGAGGTCAATACAGTAAAGACTTCACCCGAGGGTCCCGGCCAGGCCGGGTTGCTGTGCCGATGCTTGCGCGCGACGAGGAGCGTCCAAGTTCCGGCACAGTCAGCTCCCAATCGTATGGGTGGGAGGCAATCTCTGCTCCAGCCGTGAGTCCGGCGAAACATGAGGCTCCCAAAAAAAAAGGCGTAGGAGGCCACCAATAATTCCAGCCAGCGAGCGTGCTAAACGGCGCGCGAACCGGCTCAAAAAAGAACGAGAGGCGCAGGAGGCCGCGGAATCCCGCGCGACCAGCGCTCCCAGCGACGAGGGCGGCACAGTGGCCGCAGAGCCGTCGCATGAGGATGATAGCACCGCAGGGCCGTCGCGGAAGGAGAACGGCAATAAGAGTGTGTCCCAGGACGAGGGCGGCAATGTCGCAGGACCGTCTAAGGAGGCGAGGAGGAGTGGCAGCCAAACAGAGCTGTCGAGTGAGGAGGGCGGATTTACCGCAGAGCCGTCACAGAGCGAGGGCGACAGCAAAGCCGCAGGGCCGACGTCGGTGACCGACATGGCGTACGACCTGTCGACGGACGAGGACGACAGTGCCGTTGGGCCGTCGGAGCGACTGGGTACGGCCGCGTCGAGGATGTCGACGGATGAGGGCGGTGAGACCGCAGAGCCGTCTGACGACGAAGGGCCGCGGGCCGGCCAGAAGAAGGGAGATGGAGGGGAGGATAAGGAGAGGAATGGTGAGCGTGCAGCAGGGCCGTCCGGGATGATGGTTGGTGGGTCGTCCGGGATGGTGGATAGGGAGGTAGGTGTTGAGGGTAGGAGTGCCGATAGGGAGGTGATTGATAGGGGGGCCGCTCTAACGGTGGCTCTAAGTCCTAGGAGGGGAAGGGAGGAGGCCCGCCCCCCGACGAGGGATCGGAAGCGCCCCCTGCCAAAGGGTGGCAGCTCCGAATCCGAATCGGAGGGGAGCGATACCATCAGGCCTCCCCCCCAAGGTTGCGACCGCGCGCCGGGGGCGCAGGGGTCGGGGAGGTGCGGTGGCGGCCAGACGGGCGACGCCGTGTCCGGCCGACCAGGCAGGCGAGGTGGCGGCCGTTCAGGCCGCAAACGCCCGCCTAAGTGAGGAGGTCTCCGGCTTGCGGGAGCGAAACCGCAGGCTGGAGACGGAACTTTCGGCGGTGCGGAGAGAGAACCGCGGGTTGGCCAAGGACGTGGCTGACCTGCGATCTCAATTCGAGCGCCTGGTGCCGGCTGTGCTGCCGGCGCCGGCCCCGCCGCCGAAACGGGTCGCGCCAGTGAGGGCGGGCCCATCGTCTGCGCCCGTGGCGCCGACTGCGCCCGTCGCGGCTTCGCCGCTGCCTGCCCTCGTCGTGGTCCCTCCGCCGGCTCGTGGCCGCGGGAGACCTCGGAAGGGGGAGGAGTCGCCGCCCGACGAGGTGCATAGCGTGTCGGAGTCGGCGATACGCGTCATCCTAGCCCGAGTAGGGCTAATGATGGATGCGCGTATCGAGGCCGTAGCGGCTAGGCTTCCGCCTGAGCCGCCCCTCCGACCGCCGCTCGCCGCGGAAAAGACGAGGCGGCCGCAAGCGTCGGCTCCCACCCCGCTGCCCTGTAGGCCGCGGCGGGACCCAAGGGGGCCAAGAAGGCCGGCAAGGTGCCGGCTCCTACCAAGGCCGGGCCGCGGCCGGCGCCAACGATTGTACGCGGCCAAAAGCGGGGAGCGGTGGCCACAGCGGCACTCCCCAGGCGGGAGCCGGCGGAAAGGGGAAAAGGTCGTGTAGGGGCCTCAAGTCGCCGAAGACGGCTGCGGTGGTAATCACCGTACTGCCTGAGGCGGCTGAGAGGGGCCTAAACTATGAGGCCGTCCTAAGACGCGCCCGGCGGGAGCTGGACGTCTCCGACATCGGGGGCGTCGTGGCGAGGACCCGCAAGGCCCGGACAGGGGCTCGAATACTGGAGTTCCCTGGGGCCGAGGGCTCGAAGACGGCCGATAGTTTAGCCACGATGCTGAGGGGGCTGTTCGGGCCGGAGGATGGAGTCCGAATCGCCAGGCCCGTCAAGTGCGCAGATATGCGCCTCACGGGTCTGGACGACTCCGTGGCGGTGGAGGACATCCGGGAGGCCATTATGTCGCGTACCGGGTGTGCCTCGGACACCGTCTGAATTGGCACCATCCGCCCTGGTCCGGGCGGCGTCGGTGCTGTCTGGGTGCAGTGCCCATTGGCCGACTCAGGCAGGCTCCTCGTGGGCTGGAGTTCGGCGCGGGTAACCGTGCTGGAGCCCCGGCCCGCGAGGTGTTATAAGTGCATGGCGGTCGGGCATACCCGACCGACGTGTCGCAACTGCTTTGACTGCAGCGGGCTATGTTTCCGTTGCGGTCAAGCTGGACACCAGGCGGCATCGTGCTCTGCGGTGCCCCACTGCCCCGCGTGTGCGGCGGGCAATAAGCCTGCCAAGCACCGCATGGGCTCTGGGGACTGCAGACCCCCGACATCGGCCCCAAAGGGGCGGAGCGGCCCATCGACCGGGCCAGTCACCGGTCCAAGCGCGGCCCGATCGCCCGTTAGCGCGGAGGAGGTGACGATGGATACGGACCGTTAATAGACCCTGTATCCATTCGTCTCCTCCAGGCCAATCTCAACCACTCCGCCGGTGCGCAGGACGTGTTCCTGTAAGCCATGGCGGAGTGGTTGATAGGAGTAGCCGTAGCCGCGGAGCCGTACGTGGTGCCCGACCGGACTAACTGGTTGGGTAGCACCGATGGCACCGTGGCAATCGTCGCCTCCACGTCGTGGCCTTCGTCGTCTCTGACCCTTAGGGACAGGGGCGTCGGATACGTCGCGGCGGACTGGGGGGAGATTACGCTCTTCGGAGTTTATCTCTCCCCTAACTGGAGTGTGACTGATTTCGAGGCCTCCCTCACCATCATGGAGGCCTCGTTACGGCGACTGGCATCGCGCCAGGTCTTCGTCCTGGGGGACTTTAACGCCAAGTCCGTGGCGTGGGGGTCCCCTAGGACGGATGACCGAGAACGGGCGATCGAGGAGTGGGCGCTGGCATTGGGCCTCTGTTTGTTGAATAGAGGCTCGGTGCATACGTGCGTGCGACAACGGGGCGGGTCGATAGTGGACCTTTCGTTCGCTAGCCCAGGAGTCGCCGCACGCGTGGGGAGCTGACGCGTCGTGGAGGAGGTCGAGACCTTGTCGGACCACCGGTGTATCCGGATGGAGGTCTCCCTGGCAATCCCGACGCCCAGCAGGGGTCACGGGGCGGATAGGCGTCCTGCGTTCCCGCGATGGGCTGTGGGTCGCTTAGACCGGAATCTGCTGGCGGAGACAGCCATCGTATACTCGTGGCTGTCCTCTGCCCACCAGTCGGACGGGGTGGACGCTGAGGCTTGCCGCATCCGCAGTGCGTTGACGCAGATCTGCGATGCGGCCATGCCCCGGGTACGGCGTCTGCCCCCGAGGAGGGGGGTCCACTGGTGGTCCCGAGAGCTGGCGGATCTCCGGGCCGCATGTATCCGCGCCCGGAGGGCCTACACCCGCAGCCAGCGGCGCCATCGCGACGCGGAGCGGGAGGCCGTGCTTTATGAGGGCTGCCGCAATGCGCGGTCGGCCTTCAGGCTAGACGTCCGCTCCGCCAAGGACGTCAGTGAGCAGGAGATGCTGGACGGTCTCGACCGTGACCCCTGGGGACGCCCCAATCGCGCGGTGCTGAATAGGCTACGCGCGCGGGGCCCTCCCCTCACCGAGACTCTCCAACCCGGCCTTCTCACCCGGGTCATCGAGGACCTGTTCCCGCGGCGGGCGGAACACACGCCCCCGGTCATGGCTCCGCCAGACACTGACCGGGAAGCCGACGACGAGTGTTCCGCCCATCACGGGCCCGACGATGTTCCTAACCGTGTGCTGACCCTGGTCCTCGAACACCTGGGACCCCGCCTCAGGGAGCTGTTCGATGCGTGTTTAGCGTCCGGACGGTTCCCTGGGTGCTGGAAGGAGGGAAGGCTGGTGCTCCTACCGAAGCCGGGACGGTCTCCGGAGTCGCCTTCGGCCTACAGGCCTATCGTGCTGCTCGATGACACGGGCAAGCTACTGGAGAGGGTGGTAGCTGCCCGCATCGAGCGGCACCTCGTCGGCACGGGGCCCGATCTGTCGGACGCCCAGTTTGGGTTTAGGAGGGATCATTCGACGATCGCGGCTCTGTTGCGCCTGAGGGCCGAGGCGACTGAGGCCGTCACCGGCGGGGGAGTGCTGTTGGTCTCATGGCTCCCATCGGCGTCTCGAGCACCGTCCACTCGGTCGACATCAGCATCCGGGCCCATATGAGGTACTTGGGCCTGGTGCTCGACGGGCGATGGTGGTTCCGGGAGCATTTCCGCAGGCTCGCTCCACGGCTCGTCGGCGCAGCGTCCGCCCTATCGTGGCTTATGCCGAACGTGGGCGGACCGAGCGCTGCGTGTCGACGGCTGTACGCGGGGGTCATCCGGTCGATAGCCCTGTACGGCGCACCGGTGTGGGCGGGGTCCATGACCGCCCGACTTAAGGCCCTTCTGTGGCGACCACAGAGGGTCATGGCGGTCAGGGCCATCCGCGGATACCGCACGGTGGCGACGGAGGCAGCGTGCCTATTGGCCGGGACTCCCCCGTGGGACCTGGAGGCGGAGATGCTCGCCGGACTATATCGGCGTGTGACGGGGGTGCGAGCGGAGGGCGGTATGGTCTCGTTAAGGGATCTCACCGTCTGGCGCGTCGACGCCCGCCGAGACGTCATTGCCCGTTTGGCAGTCCGGCTGGAGAGGCCTCGGTTCGGGGTGCGAACCGTGGAGGCCTTCCGGCCTGTGCTGATGCAGTGGTTGGAAAGGCGGCACGGGGTGCTCTCCTTCCGACTGTTGCAGGTTTTGACGGGGCATGGGTGCTTCGCCAAATACCTACACAAGGTCGTTAGGAGGGAGAGTACACCGTCCTGCCACCACTGCGATAAGGACGAGGACACGGCGTGCCATACGCTCGAGGCCTGCACGGCTTGGGCAGTGCAGCGCTGTGAACTCGTCGCAAACATCGGTACGGACCTGACGCTGCCGGCTATCGCTAGGGCGATGGTCGATAGCGTCGGGAATTGGGACGCGGTCGCAGCCTTCTGCGAGACAGTGATCTCGCGGAAGGAGGCGGCGGATCGCCTGCGCGAGGAGCGCAGCCTCGATGAGGAGATCCGCCGCCGGCGACTGGGGCGGCGTAGGCGCAACTATCTGCGCCTCATGCCGCCCTAGCCGAGACCGCGGGTGACGTGACCGGGGATTAGTCCGTCACCCGCTGAGAGGCCGACCGCGTGAGGCAAGACCGACATCCTCCCCGAGGGGGGGACGTCGGTCGATGGGAGGGTACCCCAATGGGAGGTATTCTTTCGGGCCGACCACTGACGACAAGTTAACGCTGCTCCAGTGGTCGGCCCAACGACGAAGCCGACGTGGTTTTTGGGTGGGTCGCGGGAGTTGCGTGCTTAAGCCCCTCTGTCGCCCCGGACGGAGTGGTGCGGAGGCGCGCCGACCGCGACCCACCCACAAAAAAAAAAATGGTTGAATAAAATATGTAATACTAGTCCGCGAAAGTCCATCAATTACAGGCCGAATTTAATATTAGCTAACCTAACAATTTCTTATAGTTACCATATCAATATTAAAGATCTTTTATATTTTGAATAAACAGATTGACTTGGCAATCGTACTAAACGGTCCACCCGTCCATCTAGTTTCATCGTACACTGCGCCGTCCGATACGTGGTCCCCACTCGAGAACCTTTCTTACCCAGTAGTTGCCAGTTCAACAACCGAGTTTTCACGAACCTGTTGTTCATATCTTTCGAAAATTTACACTTATCTAGACATTGGAAGCGATTGTGTAGCTCGAATTGAAAGCTTTCCAGGTTCTGGTATTGAACAAGTATAAGTCGAAAAGTAGATCATTTCATTAAGCGTGATCGCCCGACTTTTGGGTGGATATTCAATGCGCCTTGTACTATACAGTAATCGCTCCTAGTTTTAATCCTGCTGAATACTTAAAGGTAATTGAATATCTATTCTTTATCCGATAAGATGAAGTGTATGTATATCGCTTTTGTTGAACCATCGGAGCTAATCCAGGTCCATTTCCTTTTGTGGCTACTTCCTGAAGAAGAAATTCTTTATAAAGAGGCTTTCCTTTTCCAGATAATAAGCCATTTTCTGACCCTCTGGTTTCTTTGACCACATCTATCTTGCTCCACCCTCCACTCATCATCACTCCCTTTGCCCAGTTTCGTATTTAAATCTTCTGTAACCACCGTGAAGTGAGTTTTAGACGCGCGTATGGCTTTCGAGATGTCCTCGTAAAACAACTGTTATCAGTTGAATCACTGATAACCACTGTTATCAGTTGAATCACTGATAACAACTGTTATCAGCTGTATCACAGATAAAACTTTTATCAGTTATATCACTGATAACAACTGTTGTCAGTTGTATCACTAATAACAACTGTTGTCAGTTGTATCACTGATAACAACTGTTATCAGTTGAATCACTGATAACAACTGTTATCAGTTGAATCACTGATAACAACTGTTATCAGTTGAATCACTGATAAAAACTGTCTCCAGTTGTATCACTGATAACAGCTGTTATCAGTTTTATCATTTTAGACCCGTATATGGCTTTCAAGATATAAAAGGTCTCCACCTTGTCGTCGGAGTATGCCGAGGTCGGTGAGTAAACCTGTCTAACCTTCAAAGAATACTTCTTGGTAATTCTGGTACGCTACGCTAGTTGACACACTCTCAATCCTTTCCAGGTTGTGCACGAGATACTTGCGATCGATAAGCCCTATACTGCCTTAGGGCGGGTGATCATCCCAATGTAGAGAAGAGCAGGTTTCTGATAATCCTACAATTTCCCGCCGGATTTTGCTTAATACATTTTCCAGATCAATGATCTTCTCATCAGTCTTGAGTGTCCAAATGCTGTGTGCTACCAGGGCTAAATGTCGCTTTATTTAGTAGCCGGATCGCTTGGTTCGATTAGTTCAAAATGAATGAAATTTTAAATATACCGTGTGTATACAATGCCTGCTGGGTTACTAAAAATTCAGGCTTCTAGTTTTATTCACAACGAATTTATAGGGGTCCGAAAATGGTCTGAATTGCTTCGAGAAAAGTATGTTACGGCAGTGTTGCGTTTTTGCTCGACTTGGCGGGGGCACTGCCGTACCCCTAGATATATTTATACTAGCGTATTCTCGCAGTTTCACCCGCGAAGTTCCCCCTCCCGTAGAAATACCGGGACAAAATATAACCTAAGCTACTCCTCACACAGACAGCTACCTGGTAGTAAAACATTATCCGTATATTTTTTTTCTTTTTTTGTCCGGGTGCAATGACCCGGCCCGCGAATTCACCCCTAACGTGATTAGGGACTTTCATTATTCCTTTAAATAAAACTATATTTATGCATTTATTTTATCCGTATAATTGGTCCAGCTGGTTTAAAGATTATCCGGAAAAAAAAAAAGAAATGTGGTGTCGTGGGACACCAGGTAGGAACAAAGTTCCTTCGGCTAATGTAGAATCGACACAATTTGCAAATATTAAATCGGTTCTACTGGAAATTCTATGAGGTTTGTCAAAAATCCGGAGTTCCTGCGGTCAAAGATGACTGATTTATGGCAGTTTGGGGTTTGAACGATGTTTCACATCAAAAAAGGGGGAGAGGGAAGTTTCTAATGGGGGGTAGGGGTAGGCCGGGCGGCAATGTAAGGTGCAAGGGGGGTCAAAATTTCTATAAAAAATGGTCTAGCACTTATAGTTTTTGAGATACGGCGGTCAAAACAATTGTAGGTTGAACGATGTTTCACATCAAAAGAATAAGTTTCTAATGGGGGGTAGGGGTAGTCCGGGTGGCAATGTGGGTTGCAAAGGGGGTCAAAATTTCTATCAAAAATGGTCTAGCACTTATAGTTTTTGAGATACGGCGGTCAAAACAATTGTAGGTTGAACGATGATTCACATCAAAATACTATCACATTTTTTTGAGTTCGATCGCGCAGCAAAATCCCTATCTCCTCCAAGCCTGCCATAAGGAACTTCGTCTCATTTAACGGTTTTATTCCACGCACTTTTTCTTACGGTTTTACTATCACATTTTTTTCAGTTCGGTCGCGCAGCAAAATCCCTATCTCCTCCAAGCCTGCCGTAAGGAACTTCGTTCCAAAAAGACCGACAAATAAATAAACAGAAAAACAGAAAAACAGACAGACAAACAAAATATATTAAATTGGTTTTTAGGCATAGTTACCACATAAATAACCATGCGAGCATGAAAAAAACATAATTTGATATTACAAACAGACACTTCACACACAACAGAGCTTTATTTATTTGCATAGATTACTCTAAAATTACTCTGCCTCGGCTACAAGAAGCTAATATCAGATTCAATATTTAACCATAGGCAAAACATAACAATAAGATTTAAAAATAACAATAAAACTGCGTTTATTTTTTTATAATATGAGTAGACACACAATGTAGTTATGTTTACGATATATAGTGAACCCACTTCTATTTTTTGACTGGTTGTATTCTGTGCGCTTCTGGAATGAATCCTTACTAATATTATAAATGTGAAAGTAAGTTAATTTGTTTGTTTGCTTGTTTATTTGTTATGAGTTCGCGCTTAAACCACCGAACCAATTTCAAAAATTCTTTCACCAATAGAAAGCTATAATATCAGGGAGTAACATAGGCTATATTTTATCCCAGTATTCCCACGGGAACGGGAACTACGCGGGTAAAGCGACTGAACCCGAAGCGAAGCGAGGGCGGGTTGCTAGTAAAAATATAAATATTTCATGCATTCATATAGATTAACAGAGACAAAGCCGCAAACTTGTGTGAATACTCGTATATTTAGACATAGCATAAGATTAAAGATTCAAGCCGTATGAATATCAAAAATGTCACTACAGAATTGCTATCTACATGAACCATGTTTAACAACAATGGGCACGTAGCACTTTAACCTTTCGTAATGGTTAAGTAGCTACATCGTAATATATAGCTACAACGTAGCAGATAGCTACGCTGTAGAGCGCTGCCTCTAAAACCCTGTCGTTAGAGATAAGTCGGAATTCGAAATTGAGGTACAAAGATAAGCTAATGAGAATAATTTTTGGAGGACCACACTAGCATATTAAGCTTCTCGTATTCCCTTGTGTTATAGAGTATATTGTAAGGTTTACATTTAGTAAAATTTTGTCACAGTAACTTTAATAATTTTGTCTACGTCCTTTTTGGTCTTATATTTTTTTTTTTTTTTTTATAACGTCCTTTATTGCCGAATGAGTAAAGAGGGGTCGATAGGTAACCTCTTATGAAAGTAAATAGGCGTCTCACAGTACTTTCACTCCACTAAAAAGCGGACAATTATCACATGGTAGGTTATGAGTTCCATGCTACACTGCTATTGTCTTCAATGGTTAAATGGAAGGGTGAACTCATAACCGATCATCAAAAATCGAAAAGAGATAATTAGAGGTGTACACATATACGTAAATTTATACATTTTGAAAGCGACCTGGTTTATTACCGTTTATGAAACACTATATCCGCAAACGCTTCATTGAGCATGTCATGAACAAAATTTGCAGGCAAATACAATAACAGTTTTATGTTATCGTAGCTTTTCCGTTCGACGTATGTTTGGTGACTGAGTAAAAATATAATTCATAACCCCTATCTTACATGTCGACGTCGTTACAGACGTTTAAGGGATTTAAGGGATTAAATAATCATATAACATCGATGCAAGAGAAGGAATACTCTAAATAAATCCCTATACCAACCCGCCTAACTAACATAGTAGTTCAAATTCCATCCTTTTATGAAGGAGGCTCGAACCCAACAATGAGACGTATATGAGCTGAAATGATGATAAAATGAATACCTTAGTAACTAGATATCACCTGATATTTTTCTTCTTTAGACCATATGCATCCAGGCTCTCCTCTGCAATTTCAAGAAGAATAACCTACTATTTTAGAACACGAACACAACGTAAGTATAAAAAGCTAAGTATAAGTTTTCCATGTGGTGACAAATTTAGAATAGCATTTACCAAACCTAAGATTGGTTCCCGTTCATTTCAGCTTATAGCGACAAAGCATATTACATGTTTAATTTAGGAAGCTGCCTGGAAAAGCACTCCTGATATAAAACGAAAAGCACGTAATAACACATTTCTGAGCCAGAATCTCAAAGATCAAGTTGCTGAAAAACGTAGGCTGCGTAGAGTTTGGCACTACTCCAGACATCCGTAGGACAAAAAGCGCTTAACAAAGCTTCACTTAAGCTAAAGAGAAACTTGAGAGAGCTAAAAAATGCCGAATTCCAAGAGTACGTACAGTCGCTCAGCCCAGGAAAAACATCCAACTACTCATTGTGGAGAGCTACAAAAAATCTCAATCATCCTCAAACCAACAAACCACCAGTTAAGAATGATGATGGCAACTGGGCTAAGACCAGCAAACAAAAAGCAGAAACATTTGCAAAATATCTGGCAAATGTTTTTACTCCCAACAATGGCCCCGCTATTCCAGACCATTATAGCATAGATAATGATGTTCTTTCATCTTCTGGTTCGGAATCCAAAACCTCTATCAGGACAACCACGCCACGAGAAGTCTGGAGACACATCAGAAATCTTAAAATAAAATCTGCCCCCGGTTTCGATCTTATCACTCCCAAAATTCTCAAAGAGTTAACGAAGAAAGCAATCGTGTTCCTGACCATGATCTTTAACGGAATCCTACGTACATGCTACTTCCCATTTATCTGAAAAATCTCTCAAATAATAATGATTCATAAAGCGGGTAAACCGACAGATCAGGTCACTTCATATCGCCCAATAAGCCTATTACCTTTGATCTCTAAAGTATTTGAGAGAATTCTCTTACAGCGTATCAACTGGGAACAAAGTAACCGAAATATTATTCCAGATCACCAGTTCGGCTTTCGACAATCTCACTCCACCACTGAACAGGTGCACAGGGTGTGCAGTACAATTTGAGAATGCCTCGAAAAAAAGGAATATTGCTCGTCAGCCTTTCTAGATATTCAGCAAGCCTTTGACCGGGTATGGCATGAGGGAATGGTGTATAAAATTAAAAATAATCTCCCACAATACTATAATATCCTGAAATCTTACCTATCAGGCAGAATATTTCAAGTTAAGGAAGCAGACGCTAGGTCAACATTTCAGTCTATAAAAGCAGGAGTTCCACAGGGTTCGGTTCTTGGCCCTATGCTGTATTCACTGTATACCTCTGATCTGCCGCAGGAAGCCAATGTGGTCATAGCAACCTATGCTGACGATACAGCTATTCTAGCTTGCCACTCTGATTCCATCGAAGCGTCGAACCGCCTACAGAAAGCTCTTGATCGTGTCAGCACCTGGCTTGATACCTGGCGCATAAGGGTCAGTGCATCCAAATCCACTCAAGTGACATTCGCTTTAAGACATGGCAACTGCCCGCCAGTGAAGCTAGGAGGCGAACTTCTACCTCATTCAGATAAGGTGAAGTATCTAGGCGTCTACTTGGACCGTCGCCTTACATGGAAATCGCACATCAAGGCAAAGAGAGATCACCTAAACCTCCGATATCGGGAACTCTACTGGCTCTTAGGTAATAGATCCAAGCTATCAATGGCAAACAAAATCCTAACATATAAAGTCATCCTCAAGCCAATTTAGACATACTGTATTCAACTCTGGGGCAGTGCCAGTAATTCTAACTTAGAAATCCTCCAACGCTTCCAAAATATAGTTTTAAGAGCTATTTCTAAAGCCCCATTGTTCATAACCAACAAGGAAATCCATCAACATCTAGATGTCCACACCATTAAACAAGAGGCCGACATTTTGAGCAAAAGTTACAGAAATCGCCTTAAGCATCATCCTAACCACCTAGCCCAGAAGCTCTTGGAAAACAGGATAACTCGTCGTCTGAAAAGGCGGTCTATAATGTCATAGGAACAGACTGACAAAAGTAGGTATCCTACCAACGAAGGAGGATTCCTGTTGACTAATGAGGACATGTCACTGGACATGTCTCTCACATCGCCAAGTTACGTACAGACCATCTGCTTAAAGTAACCAAACGGACTTATACTGATTGCAGATATAATAATAATTAAAAAAAAAGAAAAAAAAAATTTCAGCTTATATACGTTCCACTACTGGGCTCGAGCCTACCCCGCAATAGGAGAGAAATTGATCTTACTATACCATGCTGGTCAGGTAGGTCGGTTTTGTTTTGAATTTTACTTCTCCTGCTGTTATGTGCATATTATATCCCTTAATCGTCTTTTACGACATCCACGGGCAAGAGAGGGAGTGGTGAATTGTATTCTTAATCCGTCACCACACGGAGCCGTCTCACCCGTAAGTTTTGATATTTCCTTTTATTATACAGTCGACAAGATGCACCTACAATGGTCAGAATTAAATTAATTTCAACTCTTAAAAAGTATGACAGTACATATATAAATATTCATGATCTAATATTATCAAAATGAAAAGCAAAGTTTTTGTTAAAAGAAAGGAGCACCTATTGTTCCACCGTCATACTTCTGAAAGTCGCCTTTAATTCTTAAAATACACAAGGAGAGCATCCTTGAACATTAAAGTGTAAACACCAAAGCTAACTTTTGTATACTTACTTTATATTTTCACAGAAAAAAAATTCATTTTGCGACCACTGGGATGTCGTAATATTACGCATTCTAACAAAATTAAATATGGCGAGGATTAATCTTAGATCAGATTACGTTGCGAAACATTAAAAATCAGCAAATTATCTTTGTGCTGTTTTAATTTTTAGAAATTCAGCATATTTGCATTGTTAATTAGGAAAGCATAACAAAACATTTCAATATGAATGATTGAAGGTTTTTTTATGAAACTTATATTCTTTAATGGAAAATGAAGGTATAATATTTGAAATGTAATATTAAATTTGTATATTATAATGCATTAAGCGAACCTTATCTCATAAACTGGGTCACAGCTGGGTTCATCAGTAAACAAGCCTGAAATGTATTATACGTACATATATATTTAATTTTGTATCAAAATACGTTTTTTTCTTTTTAGATATATATATATTTTTTGGAAAAACATCATCCTGAACTAAGCAAATGATCCTAGTATTATGTAAAGTAACAAACATATAATTAACGGACACAAATTACATACAGACTCAGATCAACAGTTTGCGGATCACACAGTGTTTATCGGCATTAGATTTGAATACGACCGCCACTGTCATGATAGGTATCTTAACCACTAAGCCATCTATGCAGTCAAGTAGTACCGCATAGTACGATATTTCTACCGTTTTTGTCAGTGCTTTGCTCTCAAATCTCTCCAAAATCTCTATTTTGCTGTCACTAGAAATCCCCATACTTCTATTCCATAAGTATAACTTGTTTTGGGAATGGTTTTATAACTAATTTGCTTCCATTTCTCAATCATGATTTGCGACCTATAAACCAGTAAATATTTCTTAATCTTATATCCAGCTGCCTGTGTTTAGAACAGATGTGTTTTCTCCATGTGATTCTAAGGTCTATATACATACACACCATACATACATTTAGTATTATATAAATTTACATAATACATATATGTATTATAACTGAAATCTATATATCAATACGGGAAGCAAAAACTATGCACTCCTTTTTACGAAAATTACGCCGATGGACAAGCATGAAATTTGGCACAATTGAAAATATATTTAAAAAGTGAAAATACTAAAATTTGATATAATAATGCATTAGAAATACATTAAGTTAATAAATAAAAACATTACGCACTCGGCGACCACTAGTATAATTAATCTGGTTGACCGAGCTTCGCTCGGAATATTTTTGTCGAATTTATTTAGATATATATTAATAAAAAATAAAAAATAAATAATGAAAATTATATAAAAAACTACAAAAAGAGAATAACAATAACACCGAGATTCGAGCCGACGCTGTTTAAATGTCACATAATCCAAAATTAAAACTGCCTGCCTCCCCACCTGAGCTATCGGAACTCACGACGTTGACAACGAAATTTGAATTCATATTCTTTTAAAATTTAATGTCATTGTTTGTTTTGCTAAAAACACGAACAAAACAACATTTTCTGAGATCATTCATTATTCATTACGAGATCCTGAATATATATATATATATATATATATATATATATATATATATATATATATATATATATATATATATATATATATATATATATATATATATATATACACAAGAATTGCTCGTTTAATAATTTTTGTTATTAATTATTAGAACAAATCAGATATTTTCTTGGTATTAGGTAATGGCAGTACATTGCGATCTCCGTGTGGTAATAAGTAAGGATACAATTCACCGCCCCCTTTTTTGCCCGTAAATGTCGTAAAAACGACTTAGATATATACCTAATATGCAAGTAACAACTATAATATACACTTACTATATTACTTTTCGTTCGTATTAAGAATACAATTCATCACTCCTTATCTTACCTGTAGGTGTCATAAAAAACTAATAAAGGCTTTAATATGCATATAACATCAATACAAGAGAGGTTGAAGTCCTTCTTTCTGATAAGTATGGTACAGTAGGTCAATTTCCCTGTTATCGTGGAGGAAGCTCGAGCCCGATGGGTATATGAGCTGAAATGATGATAATGAGATTATATTACTACTAAAGAAGCATTAAATTTCGATGCAGTAGTTACTATATAAATAAATGTAATATTTATTTTAATGTTCGCATGCCATCTCAAAACCCATTGTAATACTTCGCACGTAAAATATGGCAATATGTTTGCAATTGATCTTGTTATAATTTATTTACAAATTGAATAATAAGCAATACTGTTATACACTATAGAATTTACGAAATATCTGAAAACAAAACATCTGCTCATCTGGGGACACGGCAGTGATCCTTAAAAAACATGATGTTTAAAAAAAATCTTTAATATTAATGTAGTCACTATAAGAAGTTGTTAGGTTAGCCATTTACGTAATAACTTAAGAAGAAAGGTCCCTTAAGCAGGGACTGAATGAGGTAACCGACTTGGTATAACATGAATCTCGCAATTTTTTATGGTAAAAGAATTCAATTGCGAGGCTTGGCTTTTTTTTACAAGTCTTGTTTTTGACGGTATCAAATATTCTTCAGCGTATCAAAGTACAAGTCTACGACTAGTGTGTGTTGTAGTGATAATTTAAGTAAATTTTGTACTATAAAAAGGATTTTATTCAAGATTTATTTATGAGATGAAATCCAAACAAAGGAAATCCATACAAAAACGTTTGTATAAAAAGAAATGAAATTCAAAATCATTTATTATGTACAAACATTGTTAATGTAAGACAATTTTAATATTTACCGTCATATCTGAACTAGTATATTTCAAACCATTACTCTTCATAAATAAAGGATTATTATTTATTTATTTAAACTTTAGCACACAAAAATAAGGTACATGGCGGACTTAATGCCTTAGGCATTTTCTGCCAGTCAACCACGGGTGGAGCAGAAATAATTTAGGCAGGTGCAATACATTGTAAGGGGTAATTTCTAAAATTTGGTTATCCAAGTATAGCAATTATATTCTTATACACTATACACACAAACATAGAAATACATATATACATACATAAACATACATATACATACATAAACATACATATACATACATATAAATTTTATTAAAAGTAGAGGAGAGCCATCATTGATGACTTGACTCCGTCAGAAAGTCTAGGTATAGACGTTTTACCATAGCTTTAAAGCTATGGTAAAACGTCTATCACGGCTAGCGACCATTCTGATCTTTAATGGTAACGCATTCCAGAGAAGAATAGCTTGGATATAAAACGAAGAGTGTATTAGATTAGAGGAATGAGAAGGACAGTGATGAATAAGATTTTTGGAGGAACGAAGATTACGGTCGTGAGTGGTACATAGAAATTGAAAGTGAAGTTTTAAGTAGGGGGGAGCATTAGGAGAGTTTAAAATAGAGTATAGTAAAGAGAGAGTTCGTAAGCTTCGTCTTTGCCTAATCGGTAACCAATTAAGACGAGAGCGAAATGAGGAGACATGGTCGAATTTACGAAGGTTAAAAACGAATCGAATGCAATTATTGAGAAGACGGTCCAGTTTATTGAGTAGATCTGCATTCAGGTCGAGGTAGCACACATCAGCATAATCGATGATAGGAAGGATTAAGGTTTGAACCAGCGCTGGCTTGGTATTTATTGGAAGAAAGTTCTTCAAGCGATATAGCGAGCGAAGCGTACCCTTATTTGATATGGTAGTGATCTGCGTTTGCCACTCCATCGTCGAGTCTAGAATTAGACCGAGATTCTTGACATGTTGACTGTAAGGGATCACTGTCCCATTGTACACGATGGATGGTAGAGCAAGAGAATCGAATCTGCTGATTATTCGAGGACTACCGAGTATAATGGATTGGCACTTGTCTACATTCACTGCCAAGCCAAACCTAGCAGCCCAAACGCTTACAGTTGAAACATTGGATTATTGCCAAGATTGTAATCATCATCATCATTCAAACTTTCGCCGTTCACTGTGGTAAGGCCTTCGCAACAAATAAGATACTAAAGTTGTAATTACCATGCTTGGCAAGTGGATTGGCAGCAAGAAAAAACAACTGCCCACTCTCTTAGAGAGAATCATCTTCACTAATATTATAAATGCGAAAGTAAGTTTGTTTGTTTGCTTGTTACGCTTAAACCACTTAACCGATTTCAAAAATTCTTTCACCAATGGAAACCTATAATATCAGGCAGTAACATAGGCTATATTTATCCCGATATTCCCACGGGAACGGGAGCTATGCGGGTAAAGCAACTGGACCCGAAGCGAAGCGAGGGCGGGTTGCTAGCAACTAATATTTACGACATCCACAGCGACCATTGTTTCCATATCGTAATAGAAGGACTGAAATAGAAAAGACTAAGATAAAATCTAAAGATTTTATCTCCATTAATATCCAATAATTATTCATCCATGGATGGACGACGCAGTGTAGGACGCCTCCCACTAGGTGACCCACACACGACCTGGTGAAAGTTGCTGGGCGCCGTTGGATACAGGCGACAAAGGACCGTACTTTATGGCGATATTGAAGGAGGCCTACGTCCAGTAGTGGATAGCAGTAGACTGAACGATGATGATGATGATAATCAGCCTATACATATCCAATGCACGACTTAGGCCTCCCTAAAAGGGGATATGTAATAATCACGTATTTTGAAAGGTGGATTGGCGAACGCAATATTTTACATTCTAAGGAGAGTATTACTCCTAATCTATTAGTAATCCCGTGATTGATTTTAACAACTCCACACAAAACGCTCTTTTGTAGTGACAAAAAAATATATTTTACATTTTTTTGAAGTTGTACTTCTTTTGGCGTGTTAGGAAAAAATGATGAGAGTAATTTGTTATGATGCGTGCGCACACCGTCACAAATGTCCACTAGATAATGCGTTATAATAAAACTCTTAATGTATTAAAGACCTGTTTTTCTATTATTAGCGACGTTTTTTCCACGTTTGAAGAAACGCGTAATGTAAAATTTTTATAAAGATTTTTATCTTGTTACAAAAAAAAAATATAACTTCTTACGTACGTACATAAAAACACACACTTTCTTTTATTCATACTCGCCAACGTATTTATTATGTAGTGCAACATAGTTTTCAATTAAAATCCTAAGCTGGAAGATGTTAGTGTAGCCTACAGGCTTTAGTTAGAGAGTACACCGTAATCCGTTTTCCATTATCGCTAGCAGTGCATGACCCTCGTTTCACACAAATCCGATTGTTGATGGATGCCCCATCGTTGTGAATATTATTTGTCCCATCAAGAGCGCCAAATACATTCGCATACAGACGAGACGATACAAAATCATATAACGTAATCAAGCTCAAGTACTACGATAATAATCATACAAATGTCACACAGAATTCTATATGAGATCGCGGTCTCGATTGACGTAGATTGATAATCTCAAATAGTAATATCATTTCACTAAAATACTAAACTTTGAAATATATAACATATTTAAATGATGGAATTATTCACAATTAAGGGTGTAGATCGTGAAAATCACCGAAAAGAGTGTTACGATTTTTCATATTTAACCTATTTACATATGATTGATATCAATGATAATTTGTATATATTACAATCAAAGACCAATAAGTATGTTCATGCTTATATTAAACTCTTAAACCTAATAGTTGTTATATAATAAACGTCAACAAACGCACAAAATTGAGTAAAAATGCAAAAACATGACTTCGTATTTTTCAGATTTAACCCCATAAATCAACACAAATTGATAAAAAGAAACACTTTTTGAACACTGAAGAAACCAATAAGTATAGCTGTATACTTCTTTTTATACCTTTACAAACAAAGACTTCCTCTTTTAAAGCCCTAAAATCTAGATATATTTTAAGGTAAATTTTTCATACAAAAATGTATGGGTAAAACGTTCGTTTCATTCGTGCAATCTCGGTGGTCAAAAGCGGCAGTTCCTTTCTGTAAGTGAACGCGACACCACGCTTGTCGGCTGCAGACAGCAGAATTACGTATTGTGAATTTGTGTTTTTTGTAAAAAATTGTAAGTATAACATTTTTATAATTAATTTATTTTCAGTTATTAGAAAGTATCGATATAATGAATGTCTGAAAGAAAACCATGATGGAACTAGATATAAATCGTAAAAAATACAATATCTACACTAATAGGTATTATAAAGAGGAAAGATTTGGATTTTTGTATGTAACGAATAAACTCAAAAAGTACTGGACCGATTTTAATAATTCTTTTATCATTCGAAAGCTACATTATCACTGAGTAACATAGGCTATTTTTTTCGCAGGACTGATTGAATTTGAGTGTCATGCCAGGGAAAAGAAAGTTTTGTACGCATTATAAAAATATGAAAGCCAAAAGATCTCGGAATAAAATGTAAGTTCCTCCCTACTTATTTATTATCGCATTTGAACAGGGTACATTACAAAGCTAATACAATATGTCATATGATTTAGATCGCCCGATTCAGACATATACCTACAATAACATGTAAATATTGGTTTGTATTATCTATATCTATACTGATAAATAAAATTGAAGTATCTGTATGTAATATCAAAATAATAGGATTTTTAAAAAAAAAAAAGGCGATACGGAGTTCGCCGGGTCGGCTAGTATTGTCTAAATATCAAAATGTGAAAGTAGGTAGGCGACAGCGCAACTTGGTCGACATACCTATACCGCCAAACAGACGCGAGGCGCCTAGCGTCTGGCTTAGGGTTGTACAAAATAAATAAAAAGTGGATAATATTGATGAATAATATTTCCAGTATTGAAAATAAAGAAAACCTTGGGGCCGAGACTGAGCAACAATGCTACGCGCTGTATAGAGGTAAGTTGTTATACGTAATTCTTGTAGACTTGTTACATAAATAAACAAACTACTTAGTTAGTGATGGGCGAAGACAAAATCTCAATACCTACCTATAGATTTTTTCTTGCAATATTTATTATTTTCATCGAGAGACAAACACCTTAGTACCGAAATACTTCTCAATTACTTTCTCAAAAGAAAATTTACGTTCAAATAGGTGACGTCATAAAAAAACAATACCTAATGCGTAAAGAAATTATAATTTCTATTCATCAGGAACCTAATATTGTATTAAATTCTTTTGCATTTTTTTAAATTTTTAATTATTTTTTATAAAAAAAATCAAGCCATTATCTTTCTTTACAGGAACTAGTTATTGAAAACGACCAAGAGGGAAAGGTGGATGAAATGGAAGTTGGGCGTAGAGTTGTAGAAGTTTCTTTTTTTTTTAAAGCTCTTCAGGCCATAGGGGACCACGGTCCAATGGATTGTAAGTTAAGTTACCTCAGTATAATAGGTGAAGTAAAAGTTGGTCTGGACTCAAAACTCATCATGAAATGTAGTATGTGTAGTATGAAATTTACTGTGTGTTTGATTGAAAAGAAAGAAGATAGAATGGAAGTGAATCATCAAATTGTATCTGGTATCATATCATCTGGTGGGAGCTACTATCAGTTAAAAACATTAACTGCCGCAGTAGCCCTACCAATCATGTCACCTTCATTATACAATGAAATTAATAATACGGTTTGCGATTGGTGGGAAAAGACAGCAGCATGCGATTGGTGGGAAAAGACAGCAGCACATTCCATGGCAGAAGCTGTCAAGGAAGAAGCGGAGTACGCAGTGTCTATAGGTAGTGTTGATAAAAATGGTACACCATTAATATCTGTTGCTGTTGACGGTTGTTGGAGCAAGAGATCTTATGGTAAGAATTTTTCCGCCTTGTCCGGCGCAGCTGCGATAATTGGCATTAAAACTAATAAAGTATTGTTTTTTGGAGTTAAAAATAAATACTGCGTAGTTTGTGCACGAGCCGCAAAGAACGACAGTCAGCCCTCGGAACACCGTTATTTCAAGAATTATTCGGGATCATCTACCGGTATGGAATCGACCATAATAGTTGAGGGGTTTAAACGTTCCATTGTTGATCACGGTGTAATTTATAATAAATTTGTAGCAGACGGCGATTCCAGTACTTATAAAAAAATATTAGATTCGCGACCGTACGGTAATTTAACAGTAGAGAAAATTGAATGCAAAAATCATCTTTTACGAAACTACTGCAATAGCTTGGAGAAACTGTCGAAAGACACTAAGTATCCTTGCGAATTGCGGAAATTCCTAAAAGAAAGGTATTTGCGTTTAAGAACGGGTGTAAAATGCGCTATTAAATATTGGGGCGATCAAAATCAGTCACTCGAAGAAAAAATAAAAAATCTTAATGAAGATATCCTAAATGGTCCACAACACGTATTTGGTAATCACCAATATTGCAAAGAGTATTTCTGTAGACCTGATACTCGTCGAATAGAACCTGTTGGGTTGCTTCCAGCAATTGTTGGATGCGGATTAATGGACGCGGTACACATTTTAAGTAAAAGACTGTCATATCATTCTAGAAGTTTAATTCATAATTGTACAAGTAATATAGTTGAAAGTTTTAACGCAGTGATTGCCAAATTAGTAGGGGGTAAGCGTGTAAATTATTCTTCCTGTGGTTCTTATGCGGGCCGATGCGCAGCTGCTGTTGTGTCTTTTAATACAGGATCGATTCATAGTAAAACTCATGAAGTAATATTTAAATCTAGTCCTAATCCTTTGATCGCGAAAGTGGAAAATTGTAATCGTAGAATCCGTTTAATTGCTAAACCTAAATTAAGATTGAAAAAGAGCCACAGCGCTATATCGAAAGACGCTCACTATGGACCAAACTGCGAAAAACCTGATCTGAGTCCAGAATTATATGAGAAAGCCAAGTCATCTTTTTTAGCCGATTTAAAGTTGTCTTGTGCTGAAAGAGAGGAGCTTGAAAGGTCGACCCATTTGCAAAGAAGTAGTTCTGAGTGGATGAGTACAAGGAGAAAATTACTAACCTCATCATCGTTCGGGGAAGTTTGTAAAAAACGAGAGAGCACAAGTTGTGCTGTTCTTGTTCGTAAAATCGTTTATGGTAGTAATATCTCCAGTTTGCCTGCTGTACGGTACGGTATCGAAAACGAAGAAACCGCAATTAAACAGTTAGAAATTCAAGAGAATATTAGTATACAAGGTTGCGGTTTGTTCGTCGACGATCAATATGAATTTCTTGGTACTACACCAGATGGCATTTATGCAAACGGTTTAATTGAAATTAAGTGCCCACATTCTTTAGCTGGCATGACTCTTGATGAAGCAATGGCCAAACATACCTTTTGGGTTAAGGACAAGGCTTCCAAGGGTTATGTCATAAATAAAAATCATAACTGGTATTTCCAAATTCAGGGACAGGTACATATTACTAAAAGAAACGTTTGCATGCTTGGCATCTGGTTTGGTGCTACTGTACCTATGAAAGTTTATATTATAGAAAAGGACGACATATTTTGGGAGGAGAAAATGGAGATGAAATTAGTTAGGTTTTATTACGATTGCCTACTTCCAGAATTAGTTGATCCTCGGCAGTCACGAAGCATGCCCATTCGTGACGCGCCCAGTATCATAGAGGCTATGAAAGAGAGGAAAGAAAGAGCTTTACATGTTATGAAAGAGAAGAACGCCTAATGATTTTGAAAGATACAGGTAACTTAACTACCCAGCCAGTCGATTCACGTAAACACGCCAGTCCAAAAGTCGTTTTAACTTAGGAATTTAGAAATCGCCTTTTGGTTTTCTGTTTTAAACGCACTTACTTATCTAGTCTTGGATTGTCATAAATCTTCCAATAGCTCAATTACTATACAATTTCTGAGTTACCTGGTGTAAAGAATCATAAAAATTGGTTCAAAAATACAGCGAATTGAGAATTCTCCTTTTTTTAAGTCGGTTAAAAGGGCTAAATTTGCACAAAACGAAGTGACGTCACTGCGCTACGGTTTTTATTACTTACGTGAATCGGGCAGCTGGTAACGTTTTCATTCTGATAGGTTTTGTGATAGCCATTGATTTTATCATCAAATTAGCAGAAATCAGAACTTGATCCGTAATCGAATGAAAAACCATTAGAATTTTGAACTCATATTTCGTTATTGTTTAATTACATACTTTTAATTAGTATATTAATAATTTACAAACTTCTGTTAAAATTAGTAAATAAATGAATTATTTACTAATTTTTGTACAACCCTAGCACGCTTTTAGGATAGCGAGTAATGGCGACTCATATTTGTTATTGTGTAGTAAATAAATCATTTTTATACTTGTATTTCATTTATTGACATTTTTTTTAAAACCCTAGGATTTTTTTTTAGATATCGACGAGGTGATCGTAAACAAAAAGTAAGTATTTGAGTTTACGCAATAGGCACATTTCCTTGCGTAGAGATAAACACACTTCCTACTGAATTTGCAATTATTTTATTGAATGAATATTTTACGAATTAGAATAAACTTTGGTAGTGAAATTACAAATAAATAAATAGTTGGAATTTTAGGTAAGTAGAATACAAAAATGTCAGTCCGGACCTACTCTTGATTGTATATTATATTATAAACTAGTAACCCGCCCTCGCTATCTTCGCTATCTTCGGCAATATTCACTTCACATTACATACTATAAAAAGCATATTGATCTATAATAAATGCACAATTTATTTAAGGTACTTAATTGGATAAGGATTAATGCTGTATTGTATAAAATCACTTAGTAAATAATCATTTTTTAGTAGAGGATAAAAAATGGTTATGGTGGGTTATCCCTAAGAGATAGACATATGCCATCGTGGACTTTTTTGTTGAACTTTTTAAGATGGATAATACTGTAGTACATTATTTTGGTCTATCTCGTAGGGTTCAGCCAACGTTTGCAATATAAGCGCAAAAACGTGCTTATTTACGACATCACATTAGAAACCTCTAAATTAATCAGCGTTTCTCTACTATATTATGCATGTATTATACATATAAACCTTCCTTAAGAATCATTCTATTTATTAAAAAAAACTCCATCAAAATCCGTTGCGTAGTTTTAAAGATCTAAGCATACATAGGGACAGACAGACGGCGGATAGCGACTTTGTTTTATACTATGTAATGTAATGATAGAAAAACATAAAAATTGTGTCTCAACTACTCTTATTAATCTATTAAAAAGAATCAACATCTAGTTTCCAAAAATTCAACGTTATTGTTATGCTGTAAATATTCAAGTTCAATAACAATTTCTCAACGTGGAACGTTTGTTGCAAAACATTTTGAAAATCGCGCTCTCTAGGTCATTCATCCGCCCCGTCGGATGTTACATTAAACTTTGGCGCTGCGGTCGCTCGAAATCGAGAACTCAGGCCAACAATCTACACCCTTAAGTTCTTATCAGTTATTTGTTAACACTAATTAGCAGTTTTGAAGTAATTACATTTTTTTTTTCATTGCAAACGGTGACAAAAGAGCAAACAATACACTTGATGGTATACTCAATTTATGATTTTCTGCTAGAGTGTGGTACTACATTCGGTTGGGATCAGCATCCAGGCCCATATGAGGTACTTGGGCCTGGTGCTCGACGGGCGATGGTGGTTCCGGGAGCATTTCCGCAGGCTCGTCCCGCGGCTCGTCGGCGTGGCGTCCGCCCTACAATGGCTGATGCAGAATGTGGGCGGACCGAGCGCGGCATGTCGACAACTGTACACGGGGGTCATCCGGTCGATGGCCCTCTACGGCGCACCGGTGTGGGCGGGATCCATGATCGCCCGACTTAGGGCCCTTCTGTGGCGTCCACAAACGGTTATGGCGGTCAGGATCATCTGCGGGTACCGCACGGTGGCGACTAGGCATGGGTAACTCAACGATAATCCTTGCGTTAACTCAGTGACTCAAGCGCAGTAGACTGCGCCGGCTCATTGCGTTAACTCAAAATTGCGCCATGGCGCAACAAAATGTAAACACGACCGAGTGAGCTACGAATGAAATGTGCGCCATCTGCGCCACTGCAGGTATAACTCCATTTCTAACTCACTGCGTCATGGCGCAACACATGAAACAACCGAATGAGCAACTAAATGCGCACCTAGGTATAACTCAATTTTTAAAAGAGTTATTTACACTTCACAGAGTTGTTCGACCTTGAGTTTTTCGGCGGGAATATGGGAGTGTCATGTTACGCTGTTGAATGAATTATTGTTTTTAGTTTTATATTTTAAATAATTTTGCTGATATTTTATCTTTATTTACATTATATATATTTGTTGTGTACGTCACTGAAACTCGTCTTAAACGGCTGGACCGATGTTGATGAAATGTTTTGTGTATGTTCAAAGGGATACCTACGAGAATGGTTTTGATTCACAACTGGACTCGGTAGGTGGCGCTGCTGTCAATTTCAAAGAGCATTCCTTTATTTTATTTGAACAGAACAACATCTGTATTGAGTCAGCTAGTTTAATATGTAATACAGTTGAAATGTTGTGAATATCATATAATAGTGATTTACGTTAATATGTTTAATAGTGTATTTGGTTTTCAGCACCCAATTAATGGTAACGGCTTACTGACGGATGTTACTTATCTCTTACGCTAATAATAAATTATATGTAAAGAAAATTATGTGTAAGCTACGTAAGACAAGGCAGTAAGGTCGACTATAGCCTGCCTTATAGGCGCATAAATAAAAAAATTGTTCAGATTCGCCGGCGCTGCGACGATTGCGCCGTGCGCTAACACATTTTCTAGAAGTGAGTTGATACTTCCAGCGCAGTGAACTGAGTTGGCGCAATTGCGCGGCGCAGCGCAGTGTTACACATGTCTAGTGGCGACGGAGTCGGCGTGCCTATTGGCCGGGACTCCCCCGTGGGACCTAGAGGCGGAAATGCTCGCCGACTTGTATCGGCGTTTTGTCGGGGGTGCGCGGGGGGGGGCGGTGTTGTTTCCCTGAGAGAGCTCACCGCCTGGCGCGTCGACGCGCGCCGAGACGTCATCGCCCGTTGGGCAGACCGGCTGGAGAGGCCTCGATACTTGCTTGGACCGTGGAGGCCTTCCGGCCGGTGCTGATGCAGTGGTTGGAAAGGCGGCACGGGGTGCTCTCCTTCCGACTCGTACAGGTCTTGACGGGGCATGGATGCTTCGGCAAGTACCTGTACAGGGTCGCTAGGAGGGAGAGAACTCCGTCCTGCCACCACTGCGATTGCGACGAGGACACGGCGCTTTGTTGCGTGTTTGAGCCCCTCTGTCGCCCCGGACGGAATGGTGGGGAGGCGCGCCGACCGCAGACCACCAAAAAAAAAAAAAAGTAAGCCGTCGCTCAGGACACCTGGCAGATGTGAAACTTCGAAATTATTTTCTACAAGTATATATGATTTATTCATATATACTTGTAGAAAATAGATTACGACAGGAACTAATATGTAAAGTATTGAATAAAATAATAGGATTTCTACTATTATCTAAAATATTAAAAAGAAATTATATTAGTTCACCGCTCAGTCGCTTACGACCTAACATAGCGGCGCTACGTCTCCCTCACACACTTCTATGTAGTTCAAATCAAAAGGATGGTAAAGGTATGATCTAGCAAACAGAAATAACGACATCTATCGAGCTAAGACTAAATCTCAGCTACAAAATATATTTTATAAAGAAATCTCTAATCCGCTAATGATGATGATGATAATGTGACAAGCTATTTAAATTATTTTATCGTCATTGGTCCTTGTTAAATGTGCTGTGTGGTAGCAGCTTCGAATACTACCAACCCTTGCTTTGCTCGTGGGTGTCGTAAAAGACGACTAAGAGCCCTAGATTGACCCGGACCAACTCCATCTGGTACCATTTGGGTCAACGATTACATTCCCAAGGAGGGTTGACGTCAGGCAGGCGGCCGGTCATAAAAGTCATTGCCAAAACTTTTTGCAATATGTCAAAACAGATGACATATTGCGTCGACCCCAAGTAATTGGGATAAGAGCAAGATGATGATGATGGTCCTTGTTAAATTAACATATTTTAAATGAAATGTGACTGTTGAAAGTGGGTCAAGATCCAATTCCTAGGAGTCTGTCAAACAAATAAATATACATCTGAAACTAATAAAATAAAACACCTATAAAAAGCGATTGTCCAGTTTTCGTACCTGAAAGTACTGTAAGTAGGTATGGTATACTTATGTTGGAAAGTTAGAGAATTATACATTATTTTATAGAACATACATTATTTTATAGAAATATATATGCATAAAAGATCAGATTACGACAGGAACTAAAATAGCACATTAATAAAAATAATATTATGATTTTTTTTCCAAGAAAATGATGATTTTTATTCAATAAACATTTATTTTCATTATAGGTAACAATTTACTTTAAGCGCACTAGATGGCGTTGTACAAATTTTAAATCGCACTATGGTTTCGTTACAAAAATGTACACATATGTATCCGGATTTTTATTTGTAGTTAATTAAAATGATGTCCCGAAGCGTAACGTTAACGCCACGCGACAATCGGGATCACCCTCGCCTATAGATGTTTCACATCAAAAAAGAGTGTGGTACTATTCCGGACGGACCGAACCGCTACTGTAGACAGACAACTATCAACAGTGTGGTCCTACTACTACCAATGTGGTTTACAGAATGATTTCTGATGTTTACTCGAGCTTTACACATTGTAAATAAAACTACTTTACGGATTTTATCGCGTTTGGATTTGATTTTTTATTGCCGGACGTTTTGAACATTGCAGCGTTCGTGTTCAGGGGCAGACCCGCCCGTGATCATGAAAGCTTAAGTAAAGTAGTTTTATTGCCTACATTTACAGAGTTTATTAAAACGTTTATGCCGTACTCAGAGCTTTTCAGAAAGCAGAGAAGAATTTTTTAATTTTATTTTTTATGCTTTTATCTTCAATAAGGTTAAACTTATTAAATCGGTCGGGAGAAAAGTTTTTTCGTACATAGTATGTATAAACTTTTACTAAAAACTATCATTATACAGGCTCTCCCGTAAGTAGTGGACCAACAGGCTATGAGGGGTAGTCAAACTTATTATCTAACAAAAATACTCAAATTTATTGTTCTAGGTCTTGTAGTTATGAAGTTAGGATTTTTTTTTATTAAATGTTATGTAAATCTCATCCATGTATCACTAAATTATACAAAAACTTTTGTTTTATACCAATTACATAAATGTGTATATACTGTAGTTTAAAGTACTTTTTTATATGATAATACGATGATAGAGATAACGTTTCCGATTAGGATGTCGTTCACGATACGTACGTGCTGCTTGCCGAGCCTTCATCACACGGATTGTAAATAAAAACCATTTCTGCATATTCACAGGGAATGCGAGCGGCAACTGAGTCTAAATAGCAGACTCGAAGCTGCTGATTGTCACATCTCATCATTAGTAAAGATTTATTTATTACCTACCACGTAAATATGGTATAGGTATATATATATATATATACATAAATATGGTATATTATATATACATAAATAGTATATTATATATACATAAATAAAAATAAATAGTATATTATATATACATAAATATGGTAGTATAGGTATATCTTTATATATAAATTTCTTGTGTACGTGTGTATGTCACTGAACTCCTCCTAAACGACTGAACCAATGTTGTTGAAATTTTTTGTGTGTATTCAATGGGCTCGAGAATGGTATAGCTTCACCATTGGACCCGGAAGGTGGCGCTGCTGTCAATTTTAAGGATAAAGCCTGAATAGAACAATGTCTGCTGGGTCAGCTAGTCTTCTTTATATATTTCTTGTATACGTGTGAATGTTACAGATCTCCAACTAAACGATTGGACCGATGTTGATAAATTCTTTAGTCTGTGTTCAAGGGGAGGTAAATTCCCACAAACCATTAAAATACATTACAAACCATTCGATTTAGATCCACAATTGGACCCGGTAGGTGGCGCTATTATCAAATTCAAGAAGAGAAGAATTCCTTTTATTTTATTTGAACAGGACAACGTCTGTTGGGTCAGCTAGTTTAAGTATATAATTTTTACTATGCTATTTTAGTGAAGAAAACATGAAGTTAGTGTTTATTATACGTATCTATGTCCGTGTGGTGACGGAGTAAGAATACAATTCACCACTCCCTATCTTGCCCGTGGATGTCGTACAAGACGACTAAGGGATATAATGTGCACATAAGATCTGGGTAAGAGAAGGGAAACTCGAAATGAAACCCTATACCAACATGTCTGACCAGCATGGTATAGTAAGTCAAATTCCCTCCCATTGTGGAGGAGGCCCGAGCCCAACAGTGGGACGTATGTGGGCTGCGATAATGATGATGATGATCTATGGATATTTATTTACGGAGATTTACTTGTAAAGAATCATAAATATTTCACTGGATTGGTGTTTGATGATTTCAAGTGAATTTTTAATTATTTGAATTATATTTAAATCATTGTAAATAAAACTACTTTTACGGATTATATCGCGTTTGTATTTGATTTATGATTGCCCGACGTTTCGAACACTTTGCAGGATTCATGGTCACGGGCGGACTAAGGTGTCTCACGTCCAACAAGTAATCGTTATTACAGACATTGCCTGTAATAACGATTACTTGTTAGACTACGTCCAATCATAAATCAAATACAAACGCGATATAATCCGTAAAAGTAGTTTTATTTACAATATGTAGTGCTCGCGTAAACATCAGATATCATTATATTTAAATCAATCGATTTTGTTAGGTACAAAAGCTAGCAGTTTGCATAATTATACAAGCAAATTTTTTTTATTCTTCGGAGGAGAAGTCATTTTATGTTAAGGTAATGATCTTCTGATCTTAAATCAAGATCATTGTATCATCATCATCGTCTCAACCCACATAAGCCCCATTATTGGGCTCAGGCCGGCTCTAAAAAGGTCCTATTATATCGCGCTGATCAAACGTGTTGGCATAGAGTTCTATATCGAGTTTTTTTTTAACATGGATGCTATCTGGATATCATATGCCTGAATCGTCTTTTTAATCGACTTCAAAAAGGAGGAGGTTCGCAATTGGCCTGTATTGATTTTATTTTTTTTTTATGTTTGTTACCTCAGAACTTTCTACTGGGTAAACTAATTTTAATAATTCTTTTTTATTTGAAAGCTGGTGCTTCCCTGTGGTTCCATTTCAATTTAATCCAGTTTCGACAATGGTATGTATAGGAAAACCAATTTTTTTTTGTTTTTTAGTGCATATTAATTTGTTTTGGAATTGTTTTTTGTTTGAAGTCAGTTTTTTTTTGTTATTTTTTTTTATATTACACCAACGGGTAAGAGAGGTGGTGTTCTTAATCCGTCATCACACTGAAAATTACTTAGATAAAATAAACTGATCATCTTTATGTCTATTTAAGTTATTTTTTTTACATTGTAAGGTTCTATTCTTTTAAATATTTGATTTGCGGGTATAATTTATTATATTTAATCAAGGGCATAAATCTATATCTATACTAATATATAAAGCTAACAAGTTTGTTTGTTTGACCGCGGTAATCTCAGGAACTACTAGTCCGATTTAAAACTGTCCATAACACTCAATTTTTAAAAATTGACACTTCAAAAAATTGAGAGTTAACACTTTCTTACATAATTATTTGAGAGCCAAGAACTTCTGAAATAAAGCATTTGTAGCTGAGGAATAAAATATTCACAATTTATTCAAAAATAGCGAACATTTTGATCTTAATATAAAGAACATATAGCATAGCTTAATTGTCTGCGAACAGTTGATTAAAAGTAAATACAACCGACTGTGAATATAATCCGATTTCCAATTATTATCAAACAAACGACCTAAACCAACGAATGCATTGGATTATTCACATTTGACATGACATAAAAATACTGAACTATGTCACAGTATAGCCGGCCTACGTGCCTATGTGTGACCTTGCGCAGTGTAGGACGAATACTAGGTGGACCGACGACCTGGTGAAAGTTGCTGGGCGTTGTTGGATGCAGGCGGCACAGGACCGCACTTTGTGGCGTAACACGAGGGAGGCCTACGTCCAGCAGTGGACGGCGATAGGCTGAAATGATGATGATGATGATGTCACAGCATTCTGCTACATTTAACTTGATATATATCCTTACTAATACTTTAAATGCGAAAGTAAGTTCTTTGTTACGCTTTCACGCTTAAACCGCCGAACCGATGTTAAAAATTCTTTCACCAATGGAAAGCTATAATATCAAGAAGTAACATAGGCTATATTTTATCACCATATTTTCACGGGAACGGCAACTACGCGGGTAAAGCGACTGAAACAGAAGCGAAGCGAGGGCAGAAGGCATATACCTTGTGTGTGTGACATACACTGAAAGCATTTAAGCCAAGTTTTATGAGGGGCAAGAAGGCTCCTTAGCAATACTATTATTGGTGCAACTACTATATTATTCTATCTCAACAGAACATGCTTTTTTTAAGTATTAACACCCCGTAATAAGGAATAAATCCTTGTATCGCGTAGGAATACAGAAACATGTAGATTAACAGGTACACACAATTCCATATGGTGATGAAGCTCGAATACTATACCTCCCGCTATGTTGGTCGTTTCGTAAAAAACGATTAAGAAAAAGAAAAGAAATTAAAAATTTAATTAAAAAGAATAATACAATAGTAGCAATAAGTAATAAAATGTAACAACGTGGAAAGCGCTCCAATCTTCTCTTTATGTATACTTAAATTACCTATATAATTTTTTGTTGTTCAAATGAGGACTCAGGTGGACAGGGTCGCTAAAAGCCGCGTATGACCTTACCCAGCACGTAAAAAACATTTATCATTTAGTTACCACATAGAATATATTAAAATTATGTATGTAGTTTTTTGTTCTACATAAAATGAAATAGATACATCAAATGTTTTGTACTAAATAATAAGTGCACGTATTTTTTTTATAATACTTATTACAGAAATACCTACTATTGCAGAAATGGTATAATACTCAAATCTAACCGAGATCGCTAAGAATCGACCTTTCACATCAAACTTCATGAGTTCGATCCCTATGTCAGGTGTTTCTGTGAGATTCGCAAATGGGTGTTCCGAATATAGGTGTAATATGTGTCCATAAAAAAAGTTTGCTAAGTTCCCCTCGACGCAGAGATAACATTTTTTGTGGTACCTAGGCTATGGTCTAGACACACCCCGCCTAATCCATGCGAGGTGACAAAAGGGCGGCGTGCGACTCCATAACACACCGTATCTGCCTCATCGCGATTGAAGCGGCTACTGGAACCTATTCCTTAACCTCAGTAGGATACAGAGATACTTTACACAAATATAATACAATGTTGTCTTTATCTTCTTTATCTTTAAATATAAATATCTTGTGTACGTATGTATGTCACTGAACTCATCCTATACGGCTGGACCGATATTGATGATTTTTTATGTGTGTTCAATGGGATTCGAGAATGGTTTAGATTTACAATTGGACCCAGTAGGTGGCGCTACTGTCGATTTCAAGGAAAATTCCACCTATTAAACATGGTGATTATAGTATTATCTCTCTATGGGAGGAAAATTTTGTACTACTGTAAACATTTAGGCTCATACATAGACCCCTTAAGCTGCGTTATATTCGAGATGCTGAACTGATGCGCTCTTCGTGGCTATACATCCTTCTTATTTTTTAGTTTTTAGTCAATTTTCTTTCATATAAGCTTTGCATAAGAGAGACATGTGACTTTTTCCAACTGCTACTGTCTTTCTTCCTTCATTAAATTGATTCGAGACTCTAGTTAATTAAAAGCATTTCCCGGCAATTTCTAAGGGTCAAGATTGGGTGTCATTTATGGAAACCATTGTGGCTCCTGGAGCACTTGGGTTAGTTCCAAAAGGAAAAGGACAGTAGTCACTAATATGTTGATGAATTAAATATTGAAATTATTATACATTATCCCAATTACGAGGATGATTATAGCTTTCTACATAAACATGAATTACTCTTTTAAAACCTAACAAACATAAGCATAAAGATCATTTGAGTCCGCTTTTATTAACAATGGTTATAAGAACATATATATTTTGTTTCCAAGAAAGGTCAATAAAATATTGCCAATAAAATTAACAATATGTACTGTGGAAAAGGAATACATATTGTGTCGAATAATTGGAATAAGAAAAGAATGATTATACTATAAGGACATAGTAAAATATATTTACCTTCTAAACGGAGGACTTCCCCAAACTTTTAGTTTTCTTTATGAAGCACTAAAATATACATAATAAGCCGGTCGGTACATATCCCTAATACCTAAAACAGTCTAATACAGTCATGTCAAAGATACAGCCCACGAGCCGCAATCGGCCCCTGGGCCGTATCAATAAGGACCGCGATCGATCGATTTTTAACAATGCGATATTATATAGTTTAATAAATAAAGGGTTATAATAATTCAGGTCATTTTTAACCGACTTCAAAAAAGGAGGAGGTTCTCAATTCGTCTGTATGTATAATATTTTTTTTTTATGTATGTTCACCGATATTTCCGTCAATTATAGACGGATTTAATTTTTTTTTCTTTTGTTAGATAGAGTTCACTTCTGAGGTGGTCCCATTTTCACCAGGTCAGGATCTGATGATGGGATCCAGGAGAAATCGAGGGCAACCACCGAAAATTGTTTGCTCGTATGGTATTGTTGTTACGTAATAATCATGTCTTACTCAGGTATATGCTTCAGTGTGTCAACATCTGATGCTGCTGTGCTGATGGTGATGCTAATGAACTCCTAAACGGTTAGGAGTTAGGGGATAGTACTGCAATTGGTCGATGGAAACTAGGTAGTAGTATGTAGGGCTAAAGTGCTACTTCTTAACCGACTTCAAAAAAGTAGGAGGTTTCTCAATTCGATCGTATGTATGCTTTTGTTCGGCGGATCGCCTGCGCGAGGAGCGCAGCCTCGATGAGGCGATCCGCCGCCGGCGACTGGGGCAGCGTAGGCGCGAATACCTGCGCCTCATGCCGCCCTAGCCGAGGCCGCGGGTGACGTGACCGGGGATTAGTCCGTCACCCGCCGAGAGGTCGACCGCGTGAGGAAAAACCGACGTCCTCCCTAAGCGGGGGACATCGGTCAATGGGAGGGTACCCCACGTAGGGAGTATTCCATCGGGCCGACCACTGACGACAAGTAACCCTGCTACGGTGCTCGGCCCAACGACGAAGGCGACGTGCATCGTGGGTGGGTTGCGGGAGTTGCGTGCTTACGCCCCTCTGTCGCCCCGGACGGAGTGGTGCGAGGAGCGCAGCGACCGCAACCCACCCCCAAAAAAAAAATGATTTTTTTATGTTTGTTCGCGGATAACTTCGTCGTTTAAGAACCGATTTTGATGATTCTTTTTTTGTTGAAAAGAAGATATTTCAAAGTTGGTTCCATGATAAGGAAATCAGTGTTTGATGATGGCAGGACTAGAGAGATCAAGGGAAACTTTCAAACATCGTAGGGGCGACTATTGCGTTAAGTTTTTTCATTAAGTATTTTATTAAAGCACTACAATTTAATAAAAGTCTGGAGTAGATCAGATGATGGAGCAGAGGCACTCCAGGGAACTCCTCAACGATTCACAGCAGCTACTTTATGTTTGAGCTTGATTAATCTGTATTGACAAGAACTTTACATCTAGATGGGTTGGGACTGTCATTAGAGGTCTGATGATGAAGACGAAGACAGTGTAGGGAACTTCTCAACGGTTTAAAATAGCTACCCCGTGCTTGGACTTGATTCATTTATATTAATGCGAACTTTGCACCCATATGGATTATAATAAAGGTCTGCAGCAAATCTGATGATGGAGACCATAGACAGTTGGGAGAATTCCTCAACGATTTACAGCATTAAATGAATCGAACTGAACCGGTGAACTCAGGTTTCTTCGGTTTCATTTAATAATCGCTCACGAATCAAAGAATCAAAGGAAAACGATGGTCACGATCTTCTTGACTTTCGTTAGTTAATCTATTTGATATATAAGCTCTCATAGCCGACAATCTATTTTTGCGCTCCTCTGGCGTTTCATTTATTCTCTTCTTATTAGCTTTTTTTTAATTCTGCCTAATCGTTTTCGTCTATCATTTTCCGTCTCAAGTAAACGACGTCTCCTCATTCGAGAAGCATCCTTGCTCGGTCTACCCATCACTTAAAATCGTAAAATAAAATAATTTTTAACAAAAAATAAACCGACTTCAAACAGTAAACTAAAAAGCAAAAATTAAATTTACTTCGCACAAAGTCATATTAACAACTTTACTACAATATCAAATCATTAAGTAAACACAATATTATTAAAAATATCAAAGCAACTACAAAACAATAACAGTATTAGAAAAATATATGCATCGGTACCTAGTAGTACTTAGTAGCATTTACTTGGCACCGACTTAAAAATTATAAAATAAATATTTAATCATTTCTATTTAATTAAATTAAAATACATATGACTTTGTGCGAAGTAAATTTATTTTTTGCTTTTTAGTTTACTGTTTGAAGTCGGTTTATTTTTTGTTAAAAATTATTTTATTTTTATCTGGCCGGTCTACAAATTCAAAATTTAAAAATTGAGTTTGACACCTTTGGTTTAATGCCAAAGGTAAATGTAACAAATGAAATAAATAATTTAAATTCGTGTATAAATAACTCGTGTAATATATAAAATAAATTGATCATGGAAATAGATAATGCGTGTGTGCTCCACTTCGCTATTACTTATAACAGTTTCCCTTTTCCTTCTTTATATAGTGCAATTCTAACTAAAGTAATTTATTATAGCTATTACTTACCTCTGCCGCTTATAAATCGCAATAGTTATGGGAGTTCATCAATCCATCAGTTCAATGAACTTCCACTGTTGGACATAAATGCCCTGTAAAAAGATTCTGTTCCTCTTATAACGAACTTTTTCATGGTCACTACACCTGATACAAGGCTGTTCCATACTTAGTACTGCTATTCGTTGCAGTGACCCCAAAAACCTTTTGGCTCCTTCTCTTGAGTTCTTTGAGGCTCTTTGAGCGATATGGCTTCCTCACCGCGAATAATAATTTCTATAATTTCACCTTACGTTAATTACACTCATTCTAAAAGGGCGTATTTTCATATTTCGAATTTTATATGGTCAAAAAATTGTATTTAATTGTAAAACGCAAGTTCTCTAAATAGTAGTAGATAGATTATATTTAATTTCTTAAGTTGAAATGCAAATAAATATTTGCATATCAACAATTACAATATCTATAACTATGACTGCACAGATGGCGTAGTGGTTAAGATAACGACTTACAGCGCCAGTGTCGGGGGTTCGAATCCCACGCGGGACAACACTTTGTGCGATCCACAAATTGTTGTTCTTAGTCTGGATGTAATTTTTGTCCGTTAATTATATGTTTGTAAAGTCCCCCGCAATACAAGGATTATTTCCTTAGTGCAGGGTGTTGCCTTAAATAAATAAAAAAAAAAATAAAAATAACGGCAGAACACTCACGTATTGAGATCGATTATGTCGACCCGAGATTCGAGTATATTTGATGCTCATCATCAGGGCGAGAGCGCAGCGGGGTCTGCGAGGCCCCGGCGTGCACGCCACTATAGATATTGTAATAATGTATCAATCTCCCGATAATTTCAATACTGGAATTTAATTTCAACGTCCAATATTGACGTATTTTTATAATTTTAATTTTAAGTTACTATTTATTCCATCCGTGTGGTGACGGAGTAAGAATACAATTCATCACCCTTCGCTCTTGTCCGTGGTGGTCATAAAAGACGTCTAAGGGATATAATATATAATATCTATGCTAAAGAATAAAAACTCGAAACAAAACCCGTCTAAAGAGCGTGGTATAGTAGGTCAATTTCTCATAGTCTAGGAGGCCAGAGCCCAATAGTGGGACGTGTGTGGATTGAGGTGACAATGATTGTTTATATTATACGCAATAATTATACATACAATGTATTAAACCCTTTTTTTTTTTTTAATTATGAGTGGGCTATGGTAAGCGCACGCGCGTTTCTGTCCGTCCGGGGCGATGAATGGACGGCGCACGGGCCCATAACCCACCCGTACCACGTCACCTCGTTGTTGGGCCGACCACCGCAGCAGATGTGACTTGTCATCAGTGGTCGGCCCAACGAAATACCCTTTCGGGTAACCTCACGTCTCGACGTACTGGGACGTCGGTCGCCATCGCGCGGTCAGCCTCTCTGCGGGTGACGGAAAATTGCCCGGTCCGATCACCCGCGGCCTCGGCTAGGGCGGCATTAGGCGCAGATACTCGCGCCTGCGCCGCCCCAGTCGCCGGCGGCGGAACGTGTCGCCGAATAGAAGCTCTACTCGCACACGATCCGCCGCCTCCTTCCGTGAGATTACAGCCTCACAGAAGGCGGCGACCGCGTCCCAGTTCCTGACGCTGTCGAGCATCTCCCTGGTGATGGTCGCCTGGTCGGCACCGATAATCGCGACGAGTTCACGGCCTCCGAGTCCCCCTCCCACGCAGCACACTCCTCGAGCGTGTGCTGCGCCGTGTCCTCATCGCAACTGCAGTGGTGGCAGGGCGGTGTGCTCTCCCTCCTGACAATCTTGTGCAGGTACTTCCCAAAACACCCGTGCCCCGTCAGCACCTGCACCAGTCGGAAGGAAAGCACCCCGTGCGTCCGCTCCTACCACTCCATCAGCACCGGCCGGAAGGCCTCAACGATCCTGACACCGTACCGAGGACTCTCCAGCCGGACTGCCCAACGGGCAATGACTCTTCGGCGGGCGTCGACCCGCCAGGCGGTGATCTCCTGCAGGGAGACCACAATGTATTAAACCCTGAGCTATTAAAATAATATCATATCGGGTCAATTTCTTATCGAAATCGCCACGTAAGATGATACAGAAAAAAGAATAACCCTAATAAAATAACTCCTTTTTTAAAAAAGGTACAACAATTATAGATACACACTACGTAGCTAGATACAATTAATTAGTTGATAACGCTATTGGATATTACTACTGTTGACGTAAATATAACTGTAGAAAAAGTAATTATAGAACTTTTATTAACTAACTGTATCTGGACACAATTCGCCCAATCAGTCAAAGATGACGAAAGAGCGCAGAGCTACCTCTTAGCCTGTCAAAATATACTTCACTGCCAATTGACCGGGTTATTGGAACCGATTCCTTCACATCCGTAGATGAACAACTACTTAAATAATTTTTCCACACTGTCAAACAAAATAACATAGGGTTTTATATTGGACTTTCGCTCTCTTGCAACGATTTTATCTGCTTACATCCATTACTTGTCTTTTACGATGCCAGTGTAAAAGGGAGAAGCCATTATATTTTTACTTCGTCACTATTTATATGAAAATTGCCAAATTTATAACAGTAATCAATAAAATTATATATTCCATCTGAATTAATCATAAAAGCTGTTAATACTGGTTTCTGATGTCAGTTCACGTTTACAGATTAGCTTCGTAGAGTTTCACTTAAATATTTACTTTACCAATAACGTAAATTCATTTAATGTTACGGTCAGATGGTTTAGCGGTATACGCATGCGATCACCCAAAACGTTATTTGGTTAACCACCAACTAATTCTTGCAATTAGATAACGAAATTTGGAAGTACATGTGTCAATATACTGATCACTTTTCATGTAGGCCTCTAAAGCTATATGAAGAAGTCGTATAGTAAATTATAAAATTTATTCTCGTGAAAAGTACCCTTTACGGTTATCTTGTTCGGATGACTGGATCGGGGAATCGGGTGACTGGACTGGGGGATCGGGTGACTGGACCAGGGAATCTGGTTACTGGACTGGGGAATCGGGTGACTGGACCGGCGAATCGGGTGACTGGACCGGGGAATCGGGTAACTGGACCGGGGAATCGGGTGATTGGACCGGGGCATATTCCATCACCCGCAGAGAAGCTGACCGCGTGAAGGCAATAGACGTCCCTGGAGAGGCGTTCGGGATCGAGGGTACCCGAAAGGGTATCTCACAGGTGGCCGGCTGGCCAAGGACGACAAGGAGCTCGGTACCGGTGGTCGGCCCAATGGTGAAAGGGAGGGAATACTGTGGGTTATGGGGCCGCCTGCTGTCCTTTCGTCACCCCGAACGAATTGGACGGCGTGTAAGGTGAGCATAGCCCAAACAAAAAAAAAGATTACGTCGTGAAAGAGTCCCATTTTAACTTAAAAAAAAATATGGACACGTTATTTATTAACGGTCTTGCTGAAAGCACCTCATCCTTCATTAAAGGTTATAAATATATTAAAAAGTCACCTATTTACTCTTTTTATAGTAGGGCTCGCACTCAGATGTGGGACGTATGTGGGCTGAATAGAAAAAAATAATGTCTCCTAAAGTATACATGTATCATAATAAGAAGATAAATGTTATTACATATCAGTTACTTTTCTATAGATAACCAAATATAACGAATTGAAAATATTCCGCTGAATACTGAATATACCTTTTGAGCATTTGCCCGCTCCCACGAAGGCTTCGAATACATTGAAAGTTTGGTCCGATTTAAAATCAACCATAAAGTATATATTAGAGAGGAATACGGATTGTTTACTTAGGATTAATTTTTTTCATACATTTAGATATATGGACTATTTATTTAGGTTTAGAATCTCGCTATTGATAAGAAGTATTCCGATATATATTGTTTTTAAATAATGATCTGGAACTTAATTATCTATATGGTATTACTACTAATATTATAAATGCAAGTTTGGTTTGTTTCTTTGTTACGCTATCACGCTTAAACCACCGAACCGATTTTAAAAATTCGATCACCAATGGAAAGCTACAATATCAGGGAGTAGCATTGGGTATATATTATTCCGGTATTCCCACGGGAACGGGAACTATGCGTGTAAGGCGACTGAAACTGAAGCAAAGCGAGGGTGGGTTAGTATTGTCCATAAATCAAAAAGTCTAAATGTATCAGGTTCCATGTGATAACATTTTAAGATTACTGACTATAGACATGATTTGCATTTCTCTTCCATTTATATTCATAACCGATGACTGAACTCTCTACTACTCTCTACTCAGATTCATCGAGCCATTGATTTTCATGAATTCTATTAATAGAATACTTTCTTGTTGAATTCTGAGAGTTGAAGGCATTTTTTACAATTAAATGAGCACCATTTATTACATTCTTGCCTTGCGTTGGTTTGTCGTAAGAATTAATGTGAACACACTTTATAATAATCAAGGAATATAAATGAAAGGAATTAAACTCAAATATTTGCCGGAAAAAATATTTTTATTTCTTTTGTAAACAGTGCTTTCACAATGCAAAGCTCATTTACATGGCTCGTTCTTATTTTCGCGGCAACCATTATAATTTTCACTGACGAGACCGCATTAGAAAGGTGGCTGGAAGCTTGTTGAAAGTACATTTAAAACTAAGTGTGAATAATTGGAAAGGCTAGCTGGAATACTGCCAACGCCATTATACCGTTTAGAGATATTAAAGATTTTTCCGTTTGGTAACAGAGTAAAAATACAATTTATCATTCCGTATCATGGCTGTGGGTGTTGTAAAACATATTTTAGGTACATATGTAATATGCATATTACATGATTACAAGGAAAGGAAAGTTGTAAATAAAACCATATACCTACCAGCGTCTGCCCAGAGTGATATGGTAGCTCAATTTCCCTCCTATTGTGCAAGAGGCTCTAAACTAATAGTGAGTCATATATAAGCTGAGAAGATAATACCGATGAAAGAATTCTTCTCAACTTCATATACTTCTAATGTTGGCCTTGAATCTTCTTTACAATAGGAAGAAAATTGACTTGTAGTAAGAGGACATCGAGTAGACATTGAGTTTTATGCCGAGTTTTCGTCTCTTGCAATGATAATCATATCTATTTAATCATAGTTTCTCATATAAGCAAGACAGTGATGATGAATTGTGTTTTTACTCTCAACAAATAGACAATACTTTAACGTTTTCAGATGGCGTAGCGTTTAAGATATCGACTTTTGATGTCAAGATCGTGGGTTCGATTTACACGCAGGACAATACTTTGTGCGATCCACAATACTCAATCTTGGTGTTTGTACAAGTCCCAACAATAAAAAAAAATATTTCATTAGTACGGCGTGTTATTTTAAAATAATAAAAATGATTGATTAAGTTCTTAGGGGCGAGATCCCGCAGCACAGAACCTCTTCCACGTGATGAATCCTCATAATATGTTGTTTTGGATTTTTCTTTCTTTTTTCTAAAGGAATAGTAACTAATAATTATTGATAGTTTACCACCATTAAAACTACCTCTGTCTTTACCATTTATAGCCATAATCATTTGATTAATCAAATGATTATGGCTATAATAACGGCAACAAATAAATATTTGTTGCCGTTCCCAAAAGCTGGCGCATAAATTTAGGCATAAACTAATGTATTTTATTCAGGTCTAATTCTAGAGGTGGCAATTTTAATTTTATCTGTATCGTATCTATAATGTTAAGAACAGCACTTTATTCGCACTAGGCGGCTACTTAGCCCCTGGTATAGCAAAGGTTCATGAAAGACAGTTTCACTTACTATCAAGTGTGCTGCTTGCTCGTTTGGCACCATCCATCCATCCACTGCTGGACATAGGCCTCCCAACGAAAATGCCACTTGGAACGCTACTGCGCCACTTGCATCCAACGGTTCCCTGCGACTTTGAGAATGTTGTCGTCCTACACTGCGCCGTCCGATTCGTGGTCGCCACTCAAGAACGTTGTCGGTTCTACGAGCGATGTGGCCTACCCATTGCCATTTCGGATTTCATCACGATTTTATCACGTAGAGCAATACCGAGCATAGCCCTCTCCATAGCACAATGAGCAACTTTGAGCTTTTTTATGAGGCCGACATTTAGAGACCACGTTTCAGTGCCGTAAGTCATCGCTGGTAACACACACTGGTTGCCACCAAAATAATAAAACTATATGTACTATGCGAATGAGTTTTGTTAACAGGCACATGTTAGCTACTCAATTAATCATCATTAAATTTTGCTTACACTTTAGGTAAAGAAAAATACAAGGTCTTTTTATCTATAAAGTTATTGTTGTCAACGATACGATAGAAGTATTTTTAAACGATTGTCCGATATAACGTATGAATGTAACGTATGAATGTAAAGTATGAATGTAAGGAGTGGTAGGACCACACTGTCGATAGTTATCTGTCTACAGCCGCGGGCCGGTCCGTCCGGGGCAGTACCATGCTCTCGCAGAAAATCGACGTCTGAGTAGTAGCAATTTGTTACTGCGGTTCGTTCGGTGAGCGAGAGAGCCGGAAGCCCAACTTTCTGAGGGTGATGGCGTGTGGAGGGTTTTGGTGGTGCCCTTGGTATCACCGAGCCTCAATGCACGCATTCACACTCCCTTCGCTTTCTTCGCGGTAGGCAACGGCCTTATAAAGGTCCATGAGCGCAGCAACACTTACCATCAGGTGTACTGTTTGCTCGTTTGCCACCGATTGCAATAGAAAAAAAAAATCTAGTACCCTAAAATTACAGCCGACCAACCCTAGTATATTTAATGTAATCCTGCATTATTTTTAATGCTATATGGCTGTAATATGAACGATTTTGTCCAGTTGCAATATCTGAAAAATATTTAAGCGTAATTAGTGACAGTTTAGACAAAGAATCAAGGACCTAAGAACCGCAAAGAAGGATCCGCTACGTTTCCTGTCTTCTATTTCTTCTTATCATGACTCCTTGGTAGAAAGGGCCTTGTCTGTAACCTTTTTATGGATCTTAACAATAGCTTAGGTTCATAAGCAAAGTTTCTATACTTATATATGTAGATACTTTTGTCTACGTTGACAATTGAAGTGTTCGCACTAAAGATAATTACAGGATAGCGGCAGCACTTTGACGCCCCTTTGTGGCTTAAAGTAAGGACAACTGTGTGCTTTGTACAAAGTCATAACACCGAGTTTCATTGTATGATAACAGGAGTGGCAAATGACTCGCGGTCTATACATACATACATATATAGGCGTTGTATAAAAATGGATGCCAATGCTTGTATAAGCTCATTAAAATAATAATTATTAAAATAAGAATGTCAGAGGCACGTGATTATTGTTTTTTTTAACTACAGTTTGATTTTTTAAGTGAAAACTCTAAGCTATTTGTTATATGAAAAAAAAAGGCTTTGATAAACAGTGATGGATTTTACACTGTATCAGCACAATAGTGGGCGCAGTATCTTGCTTGTCTTCGGGTATCCAAGAAAAGTGGAACTTACGCTTTTCTCGCTTTAATAATTTTATGTAAGTAAATGAATTATAAACCGAATCCATGCTACTCAAAAGTCATTAGTGATTATTTAAAATATTTCTCTACAATACGTTTCAATCTGTCATTTCTTTTACTTTCTGTTATTTGATATTTCTATTACTACATATTATCATGTAATAAACGTGTGCCATAGAAGGAGATTAATTAAGAATACATTGTGACACTAACATTTACGTTCCCGTAGTATTAGAATATCTGCAACGGCAAAACACTCACGTGTTGAGACCAATTACATCGACCCGGGTTTCGAGCACATCCGATGCTCATCATAAGGACGAGTGCAAGCCGAGGCCTCACGGACATCGCTACATACTAGCCCTAATAATTGCCAGTATTATAAGCATTCTAATACATTATATATCTATCTCACGATAATTTCAATACTAAAGTAGGTACGCGTATTCATAAAAATAGGCTAATGAGCTTATTGTAACTACACCAGAAGACTAGGCATTTGGGCAGCAGTACTTGCTTGGGAAATATGTGCCTGACAATGATCAATGCCATGCCAATAGTAAGCATTAACTACTCAAATTTTAGGCAATCCACAATGATTGTTTCAAGTCAATGCAATATTATGACGCAAATTACGTATAAATTATTCACCCAACTATAACCAACCTGTTTGACCAGCATGGTACAGTAGCTCGAATTCCCTCCTAACTTGGAGAAGACTCGAACTGTTAGTGCGACATATATAACTTGAGATGATGATGAAGACGAAATAAATTAAAGTATTTGCTGATTGCAGTTTTTAAACAACCATGAGGTTTATTCACGTTTCAGATCGAAATTTCCAGAAGTTAACTTCTGCAAATCAATAACTATTTATGCATTCGTTTGTAGTATTTGCTTCATAAATTTCGTTAATGTTGCATGCCGCTTGTGGTGCGCTAATGTTTTAACAATTCATTCATTCATTTCAGCTTATATACGTCGCATTGTTGGTCTCAAGTCCTCTACAATAGGAGGGAAATTGATCTACTATAACCACACAGGACAGACGTATAGATATAAAGTTTTATTTCGAACTAGCAAACCGCCCTCGCTTCGCTTCGGTTTCAGTCACCTTGTCGTTGTAGTCCCCGTTCCCGTGGGAATATCGGGATAAAATAGCCTATGATATTACCCTGATAGTAGTATACAGTAGTAGTACAGTAGTAATATACAGTTTGCCATTGGCGAAAGAATTTTTGAAATTGGTTCTGTGGTTTGAGCGTGAAAGTGTAAAAAACAACCAAACACACAAACTTACTTTCGCATTTATAATATTAGTAGTAAGGATTCGCCTGCACAAATGTTACATGACACCCACAGGCAAGATGAATTGTATTCTTACTCCATCACTACACGGTACTCAATAGTATTAATATTCAATAACTACTTCAATTTTTAAAGTATCCATGCTGATAAATACGATTGAAACGCGATCAATATATATTCAACGAACTCATACTGTTAAAAATTAATTAAAATTCCAAGCCAAACAAAAACATTGTTAATTGTAATGGCCAGTACCTTAAAACAACAATTTCATAAATAAAGACCTAATATTTTAGACAACAAATAGTTTCTTATATCGTAAAATGTTTTTATATAAACTAGTACATACAAAATCATTCTACGACTAACCGACAACCGCTGGGAGAGAAAGATTCTCGAGTGGCAATCAAATATCGGACGACGCAGTGTCAGTCTACGCTTGATAGCCTTCTTAAACTTATTCACTGGCATATCTCAGATATTTTTAAGTAGTTTATTGTAAAATCGTATATTTACCTTATGAAAGGCCTAATAATTCTATGGAGACGAGTGGTATGAATAACTAAAATGTCGCACTAGAGTGGACGGCGACAGGCTGAATGATAATGATATACTTACTCGTGCTATTAACATTTTTAATAGATGGACATTTTTTTTTTTTTAAATGACTAAAATCTCTTGTATTGCGGGGAATTTTATAATCATACTGAGCACCCAACAGACGTTGTTCTGTTCAAATAAATTCAAATTCAAATCCTTTATTATGCATAAACCCCGCGGGGGCACTTACATATGGTCACTTTTTTACATTTTCCCTTACATTACTACCGGATCGGAACGCGACCGCAATGAGAAGATCCGGCAAGAAACTCAGTGGGCTTGTCTTTTTTTTTATTCATTTACTATTTTTTTTAAATAAGATAATATACAACAACATGTCTATTAATAGCTCCAGTGTGATGCCTTTCGAACCATCATACAATCCAGTTATTAAATATAACGAAAAAGTACCATGGCTGGACCAGATCCCGCAAGCGGCACCCGATCACGAGTTAACCACTAGAGCAGCCATCACTCCCCCCAACCACAATGGAGGGAAGGGAGTGACCCGCTCCTCGTAGCTACCGCAAGCAGACCCTTCAGTGAGCATGACCAATACCATGTGCCACAAACATAAAACACAGATTAAATAACAAATTCGTTTGGCAAAACACGCTACGCTTTACAATTATAGTAACAACAACAGAATAAACATGTATGTAACACCTTTTGAAATAAGGAGAAAATGCCTGAATGAGGAGCTGCTCATAACCAGTCTGTATTATCATCAAGATAATCCGAGATTTTATAATAACCTTTTCTACAGAATCTACTCTTGATTGCTTTTTTGAACTTATTAACTGGCATATCTCGAATATTAATAGGTAATTTGTTGTAGAAGCGTATACATTGCCCCATGAAGGATCTGTTAACTCGTTGAAGACGAGTACTATGTACAACTAATTTATCACAATGTCACTATATTTTTCAAAGTTACCGATATTTTTCTTTACATATAATACATTTTCGTGTATATATTGAGATATAACAGGCAGAATATTTATCTCTTTAAATTTCTCTCTTAGTAACACTCTTGGGCCTAAATTATATATCGCGCGGACCGCCCTTTTTTGTAGAATAAAAATTCTATTCAATTCCGCGGAGCAACCCCAAAGTAAAGTAACCCCAAAGTAAAATAAAAGGACCTCCCCTTAAAATCAACAGCAGCGCCACCTATTGGCTTCAATTGTGAATCTAAACAATTCTCAAATCCCCTGGAACACACAAAAAATTTCATCAACATCGGTACAGCCGTTTTGGAGTTCAGTGACATACACACGTACACAAGAAATATATAGATAAAGATAATTAACGTACACAAATTACACATAAATTCGGAACAACAACTTGGGGATCGCTCAAAGTATTATGCTGTCTGGGAATCGAACCTATGACACTAGCGCGATAGTTCTCTATCATAACCACTACGCCATCTATACAAGCAAATTCGTGACAGGCATTTCCTTGAGTACTATCGCTAAAGTCAAGTCTAAATTAGGGATAAGCAGTTATAGATAAGGCACGCTTTGAAGATTCTGAATATTGCGAAAAAGCTGTTATATTTTGCATTCAAATAAAACACTTAATTTTGAGATTAAAAGTTAGGAATCTATTATGTTAAATTCTTCAATTATTATGTTCATTATATTTATATAAGAAACCATCAAAAAATCATTTTGTTGTCACTATCCCAATTATACGAGATTTTAGAAACTATATTAATATATTTGCTATATTTATATTCAGAGTTTCGTATTGTGACGGAGTAAGAATACAATTCACAACCCCCTCACTTGAATGTCACAAAAGAAGATTATGTAGAAAATATATACGCAGAAGGGAACTCGAAACAAAGCCCTATACCAATACGTCTACCCATGACGTGCGGTGTCCCACAGGGGTCGGTTCTGGGTCCGACCCTGTGGAACATCGGCTACGACTGGGCGTTGAGAGGAAGTCTCCCACCCGGGCAGGGCGTAATTTGCTACGCTGACGATACACTCGTCACAGCCCGGGGTGGGACGCTAGAAGAGGCGGCACGCCTGGCAACTCTCGGCACCGAGGAGATTGTCAGGCGGATCGAAGCGCTGGGGTTGAGGGTAGCCCTGGAAAAGACGGAGGCCCTTTTATTCCATGGCCTCCGTACCGCCGAGCCTCCCGCCGGCGCTTCGATTACCGTGAAGTCGGTCACCATCAGCATCCAGGCCCACATGAAGTACTTGGGCCTGGTGCTCGACGGGCATTTTTGGTTCCGGGAGCATCTCCATCGACTTGTTCCCCGGCTTGTCGGCGCGGCGTCCGCCCTTTCGCGGCTGATGCCGAATGTGGGTGGACCCAGTGCTACGTGCCGACAGCTGTACATGGGGGTGATCCGGTCGATGGCCCTGTATGGCGCACCGGTGTGGGCGGGGTCCCTGACCGTCCGTCTTAGGGCCCTCCTGTGGCGACCACAGAGGGTCATGGCGATCAGGGCCATACGGGGTTACCGCATGGTGGCGACGGAGGCAGCGTGCCTCCTGGCCGGAACTCCCCCGTGGGACCTGGAGGCGGAGATGCTCGCCGACATTTATCGGCGGGTGTCGGAGACGCGCGCCCGCGGCGGTATGGTCTCCTTGCAGGAGATCACCGCCTGGCGGGTCGACGCCCGCCGAGGAGTCATTGCCCGTTGGGCAGTCCGGCTGGAGAGTCCTCGGTACGGTGTCAGGACCGTCGAGGCCTTCCGGCCGGTGCTGATGGAGTGGTTGGAGCGGACGCACGGGGTGCTTTCTTTCCGACTGGTGCAGGTGCTGACTGGGCACGGGTGTTTTGGGAAGTACCTGCACAAGATTGTCAGGAGGGAGAGCACACCGTCCTGCCACCACTGCAGTTGCGACGAGGACACGGCGCAGCACACGCTCGAGGAGTGTGCTGCGTGGGAGGGGGAGCGCCGTGAACTCGTCGCGATTATCGGTGCCGACCGGGCGCTGCCGACCATCGCCAGGGAGATGCTCGACAGCGTTAGGAACTGGGACGCAGTCGCCGCCTTCTGTGAGGCCGTAATCTCACGGAAGGAGGCGGCGGATCGTGTGCGAGTAGAGCTCCTATTCGGCGACACGTTCCGCCGCCGGCGACTGGGGCGGCGCAGGCGCGAGTATCTGCGCCTAATGCCGCCCTAGCCGAGGCCGCGGGTGATCGGACCGGGGAATTGTCCGTCATCCGCAGAGAGGCTGACCGCGCGATGGCGACCGACGTCCCAGTACGTCGAGACGTGAGGTTACCCGAAAGGGTATTCCGTCGGGCCGACCACTGATGACAAGTCACATCTGCTCCGGTGGTCGGCCCAACAAACAACGAGGTGACGGGTACGGGTGGGTTATGGGCCTGCGCGCCGTCCTTTCGTCGCCCCGGGCGGACAGGACCGCCCGTGCGCTTACCATGGCCCACCCAACAAAAAAAAAAAAAAAAAAATACCAATACGTCTAACCAGCGTGATATATTCGGTCAATTTCCCTCCCATTATGAAGGAGGCTCGAGTCCAGCAGTGGGACGTCTAGTTATTATCATGATGATAATATTAATACATATATTCATCATCGCAGCCCACATATGTCCCACTGTTGGGCTCGGGCCTCCTCCACAACGGGAGGGAATTTGACCAACTATACCATGCTGGTCAGACGTGTTGGTATAGGGTTTTATTTCGAGTTTTCCTCCTCTTGCACAGATATAATGTGCATATTATATCCCATAGTCGTCTTTTACAACATCCACGCGTAAGATAGGGAGTGATGAATTGTATTCTTACTCCGTTACCACACGGAAAATTAATATAAGTTATAAAGTTATAAAAGAAAGTTATAAAATAAAGTTATAAAAGAAAATTACTCAATAAATAAAATTCTAATCAATATCTTTATATCGAATTTCCCCCACGAATTGATATATAATTGAAACATCATTCCTTTTTTTTTTTTTTGTGTGTGGGCTGCGGTCGGCGCGCCTCCGCACCACTCCGTCCGGGGCGACAGAGGGGCTTAAGCACGCAACTCCCGCAACCCACCCGAAAACCACGTCGCCTTCGTCGTTGGGCCGACCACCGGAGCAGAGTTAACTTGTCGTCAGTGGTCGGCCCGACGGAATACCCCCTACTTGGGGTACCCTCCTATCGACCGACGTCCCCCCCTCGGGGAGGACGTCGGTCTTTCCTCACGCGGTCGGCCTCTCGGCGGGTGACGGTCACGGCTAGGGCGGCATGACGCGCAAAAAACACCATTCCTAAGTAACGGACAGCTTGTTATAAGATAATATTATAATTGGTATGACAGATACTTGAAATAAATAGATACACATATTTATTTGTATACAATTTCGATACAGAATATTGGTAGTCGTTATATTTCCACTAACAATCGCATATTTTTTATCAGCAATTTATGGCACAAGTCTGTGTTCGGTGAGGATAAATTGCGATTCGTCCAATTTATTTGTCATTCTATGTAGCTTTAAGTTCACAGGCGACGAGCATTCACATCAGATAAAAAATTGAACAGTTCAATAAATGCGATTTTCTTTTATTTTCGATCTACGAAATATGCTCACTTGTTAAATACTAGTAAAGTTATAACTCGTCCGTGTGGTAACAGATTAGGAATACAGTTCACCACTCCCTATCTTGCCCGTGGATGTCGTAAAAGACCACTAAGGGATATAATATGCATATAACGTCTACGCAAGAGAAGGATATCTCAAAACCAAACCCTATACCAACCTGTCTGACCAGTATAGTAAGGTCAATTTCCCTCCTATTGTGGAGGAGGCTCAAGCCCAGTATTGGAACGTATATGAGCCGAAATGATGAAAATAATGAAAGTTATAATCATCACTATAGTGTCATACCCATTTTTGCCACCCCTATATTTTAGGTGACAAATAAGGCAATATAAATAAACGTATTATTGAATTTGTTTTTTTTTTATCTTATCGTAGGTGTTTATTATAATTCAGGGATTTGATGAAATTGGGAATTGAGATTATTGGTGCAGGCTCTGGAATGAACTACATGCTGTTGGGTTTCCTAAGCATTATGACCTTCGTTAAATGAGGTTTAAGAAAAGCACTTTCTTTATGGTATGCAGTGGCTTGGCTGTGCCCCTGGTATTGCAAAGGTCCATGTGCGGAAATATCACTGCCCAGAAAATGTGCTACTTGCTCGTTTGCCACCATTAGTAATAAAAATACAGACATTAATTCTTCAAACTTTTCCACCAAAATACTGTAATTATATTTTTTATTAGGTTTTGTAAATATTTGATAGTAGCAACCCGCCCTCGCTACGGTTCGGTTTCAGTCGCCTTACCCGCGTAGTTTCCATTCCCGTGGGAATACCGGGATAAAATATAGCCTATATTACTCCTTGATATTATAGCTTTCCATTGATGAAAGAAGGAATTAAGGATGTAATAAGTAAGTAAAATAAGTCTGCAACAGTAAAAGGATTTATCCTTGTTTCGTGTTTAAAGAAAAATGATCTACAAAGATCATCGTATTAAAATGTCTCGTATGCTTTCTAAGTATTTATAAGTGTCCCTTAGCATTAATGTGCGCAAGTAGTACCTATACGTCAAAGTAAAAACTGAAGTGCAAAATTAGACCTTTAAGGAGCAGTTCCTTTTACAGTGAATCTTAGAGATTGTGGTACATGGCGGTCGTTTATATTACAAGGACTGTGAAAGGGGGCTTTAAGTATCTTCAGTAAGCCGTCAGTCAACCATCCATCTAACGAGACCTACTTTAAATGTTATTTGTTAACGAATTAAAATGTCCATCAATGTTAACAATTATAACTTAAAAGACTTACAAATAATACGTAATTTTCATCACTCGAATCTTATCCCAATTAGTTGGGGTTGATTCAATATGTACTTTGCTTCCATATTGCAGTTTTCGTGTAATACTTAAATATATACATATACAGTGTACACTCCCACTAGGTAGAAAGTATTACAGAAGCATTGGATGCAAGTCGCATAGGATAGTTCTGAGTGGCATTCTCATAGGGAAGCCTATATCTAACAGTGGTGGTGGTGAAAAGATGGATTTAGATATATATTTATAATCTAGACCAGATTAACGTACTTTAGTATTATATTTTCACCTACTACAATTTATTATAGCGTGATAAAGATAATTACTCGAGAAAATATCGTTTACAAAGTGAGTACGTATTAATAAAACACGGCTTATCTTATATCTTTAAACGAACAATTCTTGTAAATATATATATTTTCAGGATCTCGGAAACGGCTCCAACGATTTTGTTGAAATTTGGCATACTAGAGGATTCGGGCCCAAAAAATCGATCTAGCTAGGTTTTATGTATAGAAAATGTTGTTTTGTCCGTGTTTTTAGTAAAACAATATAATGACATTAAATTTTAAAAGAATATGAATTCAAATTTCGTTGTCAACGTCATAAGTTACGATAGCTCAGTGGCGAAGTAATCAGATTTTGTTTTATTTTTGACATCGGCGACAAACGGCGTCGGATCGAATCTCGGTGTTATTATTATTCTCTTTTTGTAATTTTTTATATAATTTTCATTATTTATTTTTTATTAATATATATCTAAATAAATGCTACAAAAATACTCCGAGTGAAGCTCGGTCACCTGATATTAGTAGTTAAGTGACATACAATATCAGTACTTCAGTTCTCAGTAACCAGAGTTAATTTATAAGGAATGTATATGTATATAGCTGAATAAACATTTCTAGAAATAAGACAGCAGTTTGCTCAAATTATTTCTGTAAAAACTTTCCTTTAATATATTTTACACCACCCGGGTCGGGGCACCCGGATCGGGGCAAATTCTCTCTTTTACAAATAGTCCATTCATTCTTCACTCTTTTATAAATAGCTCATTTAACGCAAATTAATATTTCCAAATGCATAATTCATAGCAGTTTTCGTGATAAAAAGTAGCCTATTATTCTAAACTATAATTTTATCTTTGTACCAAATTTCATCCTGATTAGTACCGCCTTTCTCACATGATTAAGATACAAAGATGCCCTCTATGGCTACACAAATAGCAGAGTAATCGAAGTACCGATTTATCGGGCCATTTATCGTGGGTGTCCCAAGGGAACAAGTCTTTGCGCGATCCACAAGTAAATATTCTGAATCTGAATGTAACTTTTGTCCGATAATTGTATGTTTCTGAAGACGCCGTGATTCAAGGATTTATTATTTAGTGCGTCATACTAACTTTAAAAGAAATATAACCAAACTTTCAGTACGAAATAGAATAATATTGATCGGGCCGATATCTTTCTTATAAGTTAGTGCACACATATGAAAAGCACTTTACATTCTCGTTTAATGTTCTAAGCAACTTACAACCAGTAGGTTTAAAAGCCGATCGTTGTGGTCAGTGCAATTTACAGCTTAAATACATATACTCGGCTACAGTGTACAAGGTACGGAGCGTTCAGCCATATTAATGCACACAGCAAAAAGCGACGATTAAAAAAAATCAATAAAGGAGGAGGTGCTTTACTCAGTTCTATGTGTTCCTAATATTTATAACAGTAACTGCGATACTTGCTTTCGTTTTTCCTTACGCGAGGAGACCTTTTATGAGCATCACTCTACCGGGTTGGTAAAGAATTTGTGCTTTATTTTCGATGTAAGCTATCGTCTACATGTATCCAGTGTGTTTTGTTTTTTTTTTTTTTTGTTCTGTATATGTGTTTCTATGATGGCTCTATGAATTATATGATAACTGATTGGATGAAATAATCTACCTACTATGAAACTAAATTCCACATTATTCAACACTATATAAAGATGATTTATATATTTCTTGTGTACGTGTGTATGTCACTGAACTCCTCCTAAACGTCTGGACCGATGTTGATGAAATTTTTTGTGTGTTCAAGAGGATTCGAGAATGGTTTAGATTAATATTTGGACCCGGTAGGTGGCGCTGCGATCGATTTCAAATAGAATTACTTCTTATGAATTTGAACGGCACGGCGTCTGTTGGGTCAGTAATATATATTTTTGTGTAAAGTATTGGCAATTCGTGTGTGAAGTATTGACGTTCCGTGTGGTGACGGAGTAAGAATACAATTCACCACCTTTAGTCTTGCCCGAGGGTGTCGTAAAATACGACTAAGGAATTAAATATGTATATGACATGTGTTTTGTGTTATCTTACTACCGTTTGATACTATTATAAATGCGAAAGTTTGGACTAATAGATATTTATAATACTATTCCATTCATACCAGAATGGCTGCACGGATTTGATTGGAATCTGGCATAGAGATAGGTTTTAATCAAGAAGAGAACTTTTTATCCCAAAATATATAGTTCCCGCTAGATGTGATTGAAAAGTCTACACTAACGGGAGCGAAGCCATGCCAGCTGGTTATATAGCTATTAAGATCGTGTTATTTTATTGCTTTAGAAAGTTTGATTTTGTTAATCAAAAATTATTTATGACAATCTATAATAATATAATATATAATGGCATTATTTCACCAATATTCGACATGTTACTAGTTTCATTTATAATTATCATCATCATCATCACAGCTCATATACGTCCCACTACTGGGCTTGAGCCTCCTCCATATTAGGAGGTAAATTGACCAACTACACCACGCTAGTCAGACGGGTTGGTATAAGATTTTATTTTAAGTTTTGCCTTGTAAATAAAACTACTTTTACGCATTTTATCGCGTTTGTATTTGATTTGTGATTGCCCGACGTTTCAAACACTTTACTGCATTCATGGTCACAGGCGGACTGAATGCTGTAAAGTGTTCGAAACGTCGAGCAATCACAAATTTTGATTTGTATGTATGTATGTTTGTATTTGACAAACGCGATAAAATCCGTAAAAGTAGTTTTATTTACAATGTGTAGTGCTCGCGTAAATATCAGAAATCAAGTTTGCCTTCACTTGCATAGTTGTTATATGCACAAGATATCCCTTAGTCGTCTTTTACGACACCCACGAGTAAGAAAGGGGATGGTGAATTATATTCTTACTCCGTCACCAATATTTTATTGCGATTTACTTATGTTTACATATGTCTGCTGATCATATCGTACAAATGATCATTTCAAATAAAGTTCAACGATTTCGCCATCTCAGTCATCAAATAATACTCCAATTGATTTTTTTTATTTGGTTTCCTTTCTACTAACGAAATATTAACTCCAATGAGTCAGTAAAATTGCTTTCAAATAAGAAGAAAGAAATTAAAGCATTTATTCTGTTCAGTATAAGTACAGTTAGACTTACGAATTACAAAACCTTTTCGACCTCAAAACCAGGACAATACAGATGCAAGCCACGTTTTATTTATGATATTTGTCATAACAAGTATGCCTGATCTGATATCCTACTAATATTATAAACGCGAAAGTTTGTATGTGAGGATGTTTCTTGCTCTTTCACGCAAAAACTACTGAATAGATTTTGGTGAAACTTCACAATAATATATCTTACATATCTGAATAACACATAGGCTATAAATTATCTTGATATTCCCGCGGGAAGGGGAACTATGCGGATAAAATCGCAGGGCGCTGCTAGTTACTAATAAAATCTCCAATAACGACGTAACTGTTAGCCCTACCAACGTCAAGCACCAATGCAGGCAAGCGTACACCTATTTATCACGTACTTCATATTTACAACTGTAATTTCAGTCAGATTGTTAATTTAAACGAACAACACATCTGTTTATAAAAACAAAATATTTAAGAAACTGTTTAAACTTAATATCGTACAGCAGATGTAAATTCATAAGTTTAATTTTAAAATTCTTTTTTTTATTGCCAATAGTGACAAATATGATATGTAGGTAACATATTTACGACACGATACCCTATGTTAACACATCTGACTAGCGCGGTATAGTAGGCCGCTTATTAAAGAGGAGGCCCGAACCCAACAATGGGACTTAACTGATCTGAAATGATCAGATAAAGCCTACTTCTATCAACATGTACTATTTTTTATATTAGTGTATCTGTAAAATTATTAGTAAACAGTTTAGTATTAGTATTGTATAGCTTCACACTATCTTAACTAAATTTTATTTTAATAATGTTTGTTTAACCAATAAAATGAAAGAAAAACAATTAATCAATGAACTTTCATATGACAAATGGATATCGAAAATAATGTCAAAGAATTTGATATTACTTTATAAATAAAACTTATTTTTTAGCATTAATTGGCAAGTTACTAAATATGATTATTTTTTCAATATTAACTAGATTCCCCCTAGGTTTTAATTAAAAACTCACATTCACCGTTAACAAATGTATCAAGAGGCCACTATAAAGCTCTTTAAATTTAATAAAAAGAAAAAGTGGCAATAATTAAGCTTCCAAGTCAAAAACGAATAATACCTAAGCTTTGTTGAAGGGCTTCATAGCTCTGAACATAATTAGTTCTTATTACTCAATTTTCTGCTTTATTCAGCTGTTTACAAATTAATGGCATGTACCATGAAAATTATAATTACATAAAGAGAACAAACCAAATCTCGGGTATATCCCAGGGGATTATGCAGGAATTTAGCAGATTACACCTTCATTACTGTTGTTCGGTAACTTGCCAGGAATTTCGGCCGAGCTCCAGGGGAGATTTATACGCCTTCATCTAAATTCCGTGATCAAAACATTCGAATTCTCGTATAAATTGTTGAAAACGAGTGTTTCATGTAAATCCTAATGCTGGAACACCTTCGCACAATGCGAGAAAAATGGTAATAATTTTAACGTAAATGTCGCCTTCATAGATCTAAAAACCACTAACAGGATTTGATTCATCTTTCGCATATCTGTCTTTCTATTATACAGTGTTTGTTATCCACAAACGAAAAGGGATAAACTGACATACTTATGTATAGACAGATTTATGAAGATACATCTGTCCACGAGTGAGTTTACCCTTTTTGTTTAAAGAGCCTACTTATGAATAATTGAATATGGGACTCCATAAACAAAAGTATGCAAATATCGCTATTATCTTAATTATAATTAGTAAAGTACATGTAATTAATTCACTTTTTCACTCTTCATTACATATATAAAATATTATGTGACTGGTATAGGCAAAAGAGTAATTAGGGATGAAAGTACAATGAAGAATGATCGATCTGGCGACGACATATATTGCCATAAATATTTCATTATAATAATATCATTATCTATACCAATAAATAAAATGGGAGTGTCTGTTTGTAATGTCAAAATAATAGGCTTTTTTCATGCTCACACGGTTATTTGCACGACACCTATGCCTAAAATACAGTTTAAAAAATGTGTGTCTGTCTGTCTGTTTGTTCCGGGTAATCTTCAAAACGGCTGCACCGAGTTCAAAAATTCTTTCACCAATGGAAAGCTATAATATTAGGGCGTAAACTAGGCTATATTTTATCCCGGTATTCCCACGGGAACGGGAACTACGCGGGTAAAACGACTAAAACCGAAGCGAAGCGAGGGCGGGTTGCTAGTAAAATATAAAAGTAACATCACCCCTGTCTAAATATTCGTGACTGCAAAATTTTAACCTTGTATACCAATTACAGCTTACGAGACTTTATTAGAAATATTCTCGCATTACACAATATATACACATATTACGTATTTCAGTTACGTTACAAAATCGTTATTTCTAAGTTCAAAATTAATAGCAATTCTAAAAGACAACTGAAATTCAATAGGATGTTGTTCTTTTACTACCGTTGAGTAATTTATGTGGTGTGGTGATGAAGTAATAATAATATTCACCACTGTATCTCGTCTGTGAGTTTTGTAAGAAAATGACAAAGGAATATAATACAGGGTGGAAGTGGACCGCTCCCGAAAACAAAGACAGGTGATAGTACTAGTCTTACTTGTGATGATAGGTGTTTTTTCACCTGAGTAATGTGACGTATTTTTTATGAAATTATCGTTGTATGGCATTGTCCTAATACAATGCAATGTGAAAAAAACTAAAAAAACGTGGCGAAAAAAAATTTTTTTTCATCCTAATCGAATTTTTCTTTAGCCTATCATCACAGGTAGTACTATCACCTGTCTTTGTTTTCGGGAGCGGTCCACTTCCACCCTGTATACAGATAGATAAACATCTACACAAGAGAAGGAAAATTCGATATAAAAACCTTATATCAACGTATCTGATTAAGGCAAGTAGGTCAATTATCTTCCAATTGTGAAGAAGCGTGACAGTGAGACTTTTGTGAGCTAAGATGAACAATTTATGCCCATTTTCAACTACAATCTTTAAATATTAGGTAACATCTAAATTACCTAAATGACACAACATAGATGATGTCTACTATTTATATGACCTTTTCTTTGGGTGGTGGGTGTTACGGTCGGCGCAGAGGGGTGTAAGCACGCACACCCATAACCCGTGACACGCCTTCGTCGTTGGGCCAACCACCGGTGACTTGTCGTCAGTGGTGGAATACCACCTGAGGAGTACCCTCTCCTCGACCGACGTCCCCCTTTTGGGGTGGACCTCGGTCTTTCCTCGTGCGGTCAGCCTCTCGGCGGGTGATGGACTTTCTCCCCGATCTAGTCACCCGCGGCCTCGGCTACGGCGGCATCAGGCGCAGGTATTCGCACCTGCACAGCCTCAGTCGCCGGCCGGTTCGCGTCGTCGAGGAGACGTTCGCGCACGCGCTCCGCCGCCTCCTTCCGCGAGACTACTGCAGTACTGCCTCACAGAAGGCTGCGACCGCGTCCCAGTTCCTGACGCTGTCGAACACCTACACCAGTCGGAAGGAGAGCACCAAGCGGCGCCGCTCTAACCACTGCATCAGCGCCAGCCGGAAGGCCTCGACGCTCCTCACACCGAACCGAGGCCTCTCCAGCCGGACTGCTCAATGGGCAATGACGTCTCGGCGGGCGTCGACGCGCCAGGCGGTAAGTTCCCTTAACGAGACCATACCACCCCCTGCTCGCACCCCCGGCACCCGCTGATACAAACCGGCGAGCATTTCCGCCTCCAGGTCTTACGGGGGAGTCCCGGCCAATAGGCACGCTGCCTCCGTCGCCACAGTGCGGTATCCGCGTATGGCCCTGATCGCCATGGCCCTTTGTGGTCGCCACAGAAGAGCACTATTTATATGACCTGAGATGTTAATCGACATTTAAGTTTAGTCGACTGAAAATGGATTCCAGTCGATTAGAGCTTAGATTATCTATACCAATAAATAAAATTGGAGTGTCTGTTTGTAATGTCAAAATAATAGGCTTTTTTCATGCTCACACGGTTATTTGCACGACACCTATGCCTAAAATAGCAATTAAAAAAATTTTGTCTGTCTGTCTGTTTGTTAGAAAGAAAGAAAGGAAGAGAAAGAAAAATTATTTATTTCTCCTTTACGGGAGGAACACGTACAATAGCATAGAATAAAAAATAGAATAACATAAAAAACAATAGATAATAAAAGAGAATACACAGTGAAAATAACAAGATTAGAGTCCCCTTTGCAAAAGAGGAAAAGGATCGCTGCTCAGCATAATGTTGAGGTATCCACTCGGTAAAATGAATACCACAACGCTGTTATTCTGCAGCGTCCTGTAACGATCGTCAGCGATGTCCAGGCAGCAGAGTATAGAAGATACTGTCAAAACATGGCTATCCCTTTGCAAATAATAATTTATCACAATAATAACTAAAATAACAATAATCCAACCTAAAAACATGTATAAAGATAATAAATAATCCGGGTAATCTTCAAAACGGCTGGACCGATTTCAAAAATTCTTTCACCAATGGAAAGCTATAATATCAGGGCGTAAACTAGGCTATATTTTATTCCGGTATTCCCACGGGAACGGGAACTACGCGGGTAAAACGACTAAAACTGAAGCGAAGCGAGGGCGGGTTGCTAGTAATATATAAACTTAAAAAAAATATTCACAATTTCGAATACAAATACTGTTATTATAAAACAAAGATTGAACATTGTAAATCGAATAATATATAGTTCGTTGTGTGCCGCTGGCGATCATTATACTGAATAGAACAATAGGCATGTGTAATTGGTGCATTGCCATACATTACATAGTCACAATAGGAACATAAATTCAAGCAGGAATTTCGACGTTGACGGAAATGCTAGGCTGCCAGCATAGTGAGGACTCTCGTATAGTCCATTGTACAGTTCTTATTTAACAGACGGCGCAATTTATGAAAACTGTAAAACTACATAATTTTTAAACTTCTACTATTATTTTACTTTATAAAAAGATAATTTAATGTGTCACCACTCTATACTTTCCTGTGGGAATGTAAAAAAGGGCTTTTTCTTTTTTTGGGGCTGGGTTACGGTCGACGCACTCCTCGCACCACTCCGTCCGGGGCGACAGAGGGGCGTAAGCACGCACACCCGTAACCCACCCGTGACACGTCGGCTTCGTCGTGGGGCCGACCACCGGAGCAAGGTGCTTTGACGTCAGTGGTTGGCCCGACGCAATACCCCCTGAGGAGTAGGAGTAGAGACGTCGGTCTTTCCTCGCGCGGTCGGCCTCTTGGCGGGTGACGGACTAATTCCCCAGTCCAGTCACCCGCGGCCTCAGCTAGGGTGGCATCAAGCGCAGATATTCGCGCCTGCGCTGCCCCAGTCACCGGCGATGTAATAAAGGGCTAAGTAAGAAGAAGGCCTTATTACACTTATACCGTATTACAAACACACGAAATATAGTTAAGCTAATAAAGTACGGGTTCTGGAGCGTTCGGGGCGACTTCAGAGCGGCATGTGACCCCATCATCATCACCTCAGCTCAAAAATGTCCCACTATGGGCTCGAGCCTCCTCCATAATAGGAGAGAAATTAATCTACTATACCGCGCTGTTCAGACGGGTTTGTACAAAGTTTTATTTCGAGTTTTCTTCTCGAGCATAGATGTTACACGCATATATAATCCCTTAGTCGTCTTTTACGACAACCACGGACAAGATAGGGGGTGGTAAATTCTACTCTTACTCCTTCATCACATGGAAAAACGTGTGACCCCATGACCTACTGGATTATTATCCACTTTCAAAACTGTGTATCTACCTGGCTATCTAATCCTCAAATGGCTATAGTAACTCGGTAGTTACTATAGCCACTTATAGATTCGATAGCCAGGTACGTAGATAGATTTTTATACAGCACAATTCCTTGTGTGATCTACAAATTGTTATAATAGGTCATATAGGTGGCGTTGTTGCGTAAACAACTACTGCAAAGAGTGTCTTATCTTATAAATGAATAAAAATTAATTTTAAGTTGATTAAAGGTGAAATTTTGTTATTATCTTGTTGAAAATAGTCAAAAAGTGACGTGCAAATGTTATTGGAACTTTGTAAGTACTTTTAATTGTAATAATAGTGAAAGTAAATACTGACTCTTACCTCTGTCAAAAATCATATTGAACGAAATCGAAGATATAAGTGATTGCAATGTAAACAATACGCAAAACACATAATATGACTACTAAACAACACTTTTTTGTAAATTGCATTGATTCACAAACAATAAAAATATTCTGTTCCCCTACAGATTGGGACGGTTTATCAGTTATGAAAAAATATTTGAACTTGTAATCATAGGCCTGACAGTTGTAAATACTGCCATCTAGTTTATAAAGTATAAAGGAAAGTATTGATAAAACTGTAGTTGAAGGAGCAAAACGCTAATTGAACCGTTAAAATAGTACTTTGCGATTTCATACCTCGTGACTGGCTAAACCGAGTTTTATATTTCTTTGATTTTATCATTATACCCATGAAGATAACTGGTTAATCAGGCGTTGATTGTTTTCAATATTTTTTTAACTACATATAGTACCAACGTTTTACCACTGACTAAAAAGGCGCCACTAGTTTGATATGAAGTTCGTTTTATTTTAACTATTACGATTTAATAATGGAAAATGAAAATATTACAGTACGAAATAAAAATAAAAATCTATCATACAGCTACAGTTCTTTACCTGATTTAAATGAAAGTATTACCTCGTATGAGTCAGATATGAGTTTACCAGACCTACCCTCATGTAATAACGAAGAAATATTGCAATTAAAGGGCACCATAAGTACCTTACAGTTACGTCTAGATAGCGCTGATAATGAGATACAAAATCTCCTAATTCAAAACACACAATTACAAAATCTTATAAAGGAACAACAAAAAAGGATAGATAAATTAACTTCAATCTGCACATCAAGCAAAAAAATAAGCTCTAAAAAGGATCGAATAAACAAGACTATCAGGAGAACGATTGACTTCTCAGCGGCGATGGATTCGCCTATAAAAACTGTACAAGCAACACCAGGTAGAAGCAGACCTGATACAGAGAATTCGTGTAAACTGCAGAATAAATCTAACAAAAATAACAAAAGCCAATATTCTAAGTTGACTCCTTTAAAACTAGGTGGCGTTACTTGTACGCAAAAAAAACCAAAGCCCAAAATATTTATTATTGGCGATGAACTGTTAAGAGGTTTATCTGCGAAATTAATGGAATCTCGCCATGGAAAGTGGAACGATGATTATGAGCCCAGCGCATTAATCATGACTGGTGCCATGAGCACTCAAATATTAACATTTTGTGAAAATATGTCTCAATTAATAACAAATAAAGATATTGTCATATTAGGTATTGGTAGCCATGACAGTGATATATAATTGTTACATTCTAATGTTTGTATAATTCTGCATCAGTTTATTAAGACTTCTGTGTTCATATGCCCTGTCCACCTAAACAGTAACAGAAATTTGAACGAAAATATGATCAATAAATCATTTAAATTATGGACCAAACATTTTAAAAACACATCTGTAATTGACATTGATTGTATAGAATTTAAAAGTAAATCTAATTATCTAAATTGTATATGTGAAAAACTTAATTTAAATATTGACTATATTCAATACAAAAATCAATTCCTGACGTTTAAGAAAATACATAAACCTGTACAAAACCCTAATGAATTTTCTGAGAGAAATTCACTAGCCAAAAAAGGCACTATTCCATACTACTTTCAAACTAATACCTCAACTAAAAATATTATTAAACAATTACCAGAATTATCTCATACTAAAATAATCCGAAGAGGAACTATACCGTACTATTTACAGAAAATTAAGTATCAAATAAATCCAAAAATAAAAGAATCAGAATCTAATAAAAATACACAAATGTTACACACAAACAGTACTACAATTACTACAAATAGGTCCTTAGCCAAACAATTTTTTCGACCCACACCAAACAAATAAATTTATTATATTTCATCAAAACATACATGGACTACTGTCAAAAAAAGAAATAATAGAAATCACACTTTCGGAAATCAAAGAAGAGATTTATATCCCGACGTACTCTGTTTCACTGAGACATTTGTGAAAGTAGGCACAGAAAAAAATATTCACATAAATAATTATGAACTAGTATCTAATTATTCGAGACCTAAGAAATGGGGTGGAGTATGTATTCTGGTTAGGAGAGGACTAGTGTTCAAAAAAATAAATTGTTTTGATGAATTGCAAACATTGTACCATTTTGAATGCTGTGCTATACATATATTACCTAATATTATAGTTATTTGTCTATACAGAATCCCATCAAAATATGCAACTGACATTCGATATTTCTTTTCCCAACTTGAACTTTTATTACATAAATATTTAACGAAGCATTCTAAAAAACATATAATTATTGCTGGTGACTTAAACATAAATACTCTCGAGGAAAATATAAATACAAAGAAACTTGAAGATTTATTACAGCAAATATAATCTGTGTCAACATATTACTAGCCTAACAAGAGCCAATTCGTGCATTGATTTAATAATCAGTGATATTAGCAAAAGTGATTCAAAAAGTTCAGTTCTACCACTAGGTCTTTCGGATCATGACACGGCACAAGTACTGACTTTTAATGTTCCTTCAAAAATTGTAATCCCCAGGTATATCATCATTTCAGCTCATATACGTCCCACTATTGGGCTCCAGCCTCCTCCACAATAGGAGGGAAATTGACCTCACTATACCATGCTGGTCAGACAGGTTGGCATAGGGTTAGGTATATACTACAGGTATATACTACAGCACAAAAGGTGTTATAGTAAGGAAAATATAAATACATTCCAAAAACACCTACACAGTTTACACTACCTAAAACTACAACCAGATAGTGCTACAAATAATTTTAATATAGTTTTTGAAAGATTTTATGATTATTTCTGTCTTTTATATAAACTTTGTTTTCCTATTCAAGTAGTAAAAATTTATATATTAAGATCAATGCGCTGGCTATCTAAAGGCATAAAAATAAGCTGCACCAAAAAAAGGCTACTACGTTTAAATATTATTCTGGCAAATGTAATATAGATAAAATTAAGTATTTAAATTATACAAAAATATTAAAAAAATGTCTTATAAATGCAAAAAAAAATTCGAATATGAAATATGTTCTAAACAGCGATAATGTGAGTAAGTCTACGTGGCAAATTATAAAAAATGAAATTGATACTTCTTACTCAAAATATAACATTTCGAAAATAGCAATAAATGATGTAGTTATAACAGATCCCTTACTCATAGCAAATAAATTTAATGAAACATTCATTCTTAATACGAATGAATCCTTCAATAAAATTTGCCATGCCAATGTCAAAGACAAGCAAGTAAATTCAAAGGGGTTCAAAGGGGTAAAAAGTAAATCTTTTTAACCCCCGTAAGTGAGGCCTACATTAAAAAGATAATAATGTCCTTAAAAAACACAGCAGCCGAGGGTTATGATTGTGTAAATACAAGAGTTATTAAACTATGCAAAGATTACCTTAGTCCCATTCTAACTCCAATAATAAATTATTCATTAGAGACTGGTGTGTTCCCCGATAAATTAAAGCAATCAATAGTGAAACCCCTTCACAAGAAAGGTGATACGAGCGATATCAATAACTATCGGCCTATCACAATAGTACCGATCTTTTCAAAAATTTTTGCAAAAGTCATGCATGAGAAGTTGACTAATTTTTTTAACTCAAAAAGCATAATTAAAAAATGTCAATTTGGATTCCAAAAACATAGGTCTACAAGTAACGCTACATTTTATTTAATAAAGGAAGTTTTACAGAGCATAAATAATAAGAAATACACCACAGTTTTATTTTTAGATATGACTAAAGCTTTTGATCGCGTTGCTCATGATCAACTGTTGACTAGGCTAGAACATAATGGTATAAGAGGCCCTGCCTTAAATTGGTTAGAATCATATTTGGAAAATAGAGTACAATGTGTGGAAGTGACGCAACTAAACAATACAAATTTGCAAAAAGTATTTAGATCAAAATTTTTAACTAACCATTTTGGTGTGCCTCAAGGCAGCGTGCTTGGTCCGCTGCTGTTTCTATTATATATAAACGACTTACCAGATCAAATACGACATAAAACAGTACTGTTTGCTAACGATGCATCGATTATTGTGACTACAGAAAATAAATTGACATTAGAACAACATAAATTTGACATCCACGAAACATTGACATTAGTAATAAATTGGTTAAAGAATAATAATTTGCAAATTAATTTATCTAAAACAAATTTAATGAATTTTAATAATTTTAATCAATACAATGTAGATATAGCTATTGATGGACAAATTTTACGAAATACAAATAAGATAACATTTTTCGGTATCATTTTAAACCCACATTTAAATTGGAAAGAACATATAGAAACTGTTATTACTAAAATAAACATATTCTCATTTGCTCTATATAAATTATTAATGATGACAAATAAGACTACTGCTATGACTGCCTATTTTGCATATGTAGAATCCGTACTAAGATATGCTATAGTGATATGGGGAAATGGTACAGATATAATTAAAGCATTTATTGCACAAAAAAGATGTGTTCGTTCCTTATGTGGGATTGCACCAGATGTGTCCTTCCAGCCCTATTTTAGAAAATTAAAAATATTAACACTACCATGTATATATATTTTTGAATGTGCAGTATTTACGAAAATGAATATAGTAATAAACTCATTTGCAAAAAAAACGGGCGGTTTTGATTTTCATTCATATTTAAAAAGATACAATACTAAAAAGGTTTCAATCGTTTGTACACGTTACTGGCCGGTTTTAAAAATGCTGTGGTATTTAAAAAAGTACGTTCTAAATTAATTTTTTCATTTGATGTTCATTTTTACAGAAAACCCCTTTTTATCCTACATTTTTGGCGCGAAGTTCCAGAAGTTAACATCGACTTTCATAACTTTTATTCAATTTTTATCGATTAATTTCATATCCTTGACTGTCAAAGCTTTATTTAATGCTGTTTGGCTGTATCAAAAATAGTAGATAAAGTGGTAAAAGCTACCAAAATTATCGCGCTGCTTGAAGAGGGTTGCAGCCAATGTTTCGTGGCTAGGAGGCTAAATGTTAGTCGCTCGACAGTCCAAAGGACCTGGCAGCGATATCAGGAGACCGGTTCCGTCGAGAGAAGGCCTGGTTCTGGAAGAAAACCATGTACCCAACCACGGGATGATCGTTTTCTTGTGAGTCGCGCATTGAGAAATCGCAAATCTTCGTATGTGGATCTTAAGAACAACCTCCAAGAAGTAAGAAATGTGCATATTAGTCTATGGACGGTCAGGAGGAGGCTTCTCGCTGCCAATATACGCAGTCACCGCCCGGCCCGCGGCCCCAAATTACTCCGTGAGCACAGAGTTCACAGGCTTAGGTTCGCTAGAAATTGTGAATCATGGACTCAAGACGATTGGAATAGGGTTTTGTTCTCTGATGAAGCCAGGATATCTCTGTTCGGTGAAGATCGACGTCGGCGAGTGCTAAGAAGACAAGGAGAACGCTTTGCAGAGGCATGTTTCGAAGAAATCACACCTTATGGTGGGGGCTCTGTTATGTTTTGGGCAGGAATAAATTCAATGGATCGTACAGAGTTAGTCTTCATTGAAAACGGCTCACTGACTGGGCATCGATACATAACGGAAGTTCTAATTTCTCATGCACAACCCGCATTGGCCGCTCTAGGTGAAGACTCGATTTTTATGGACGACAATGCTCGCGCCCACCGATCCCGCGATGTTAATGGGTATGTGCAAGAGGTCGGCATTCGTCGTTTGGATTGGCCAGCTCGAAGTCCCGACCTCAATCCCATAGAGCATGTCTGGGACGTTCTGAAACGGCGTGTGAGATCAGTACACCCAGCTCCGCAGACCATCAGAGAGCTGAAGAATGTGATTACTGCGGAGTGGGAACGTATTCCGCAAGGAAGTATCCGGGATATACTCGCTAGCATGCCCAGACGAATTCAAGCTGTGATTTTAGCTAGAGGGGGTCACACTCGATACTAAACATTTATCTGCTTTTACTTTATTAAAGAAAAACAAACAAAAAAACTTTTTTATTTTTACTTCATGAGCATATGCACTACTAGCGAATATACACTACTAGCGAGGTTTAGCATTATTTCCCATAAATTGTATCTAAATTTTATGAAATACTAATGAAAACGATTATTTTCTTATTAATTTAGCAAATTGTGTGGATAAAACTACCTATAATTATCAAACAAAGAAATATTAACATTTGAAATGGTTCATTGCTTAGGTGCCCGTTTTTTTTGCAAATGAGTGTATATACGTTAGCGGGATGCATTAGAGGAAATACTCGAAATCCAAATCAATTGGTACTAGAAGAGGTGCCGAAAAGTAGTCGAATGCAAAAAAATTGTTACGTGATGTGCAGAAATATTTATAATAACATTCCAGAAAAATTAGATTACTGGTACAAAGTTCTTTTAAGTTAACTCTAAAAAAGGTGGCTCTTAGAAAAGGCATTTTACTCAATTGATGAATTTTTGACGTATAAAGAGTAAGTAGTATGGTATGAGGCATGTAGTTTAAAAATAGTTTTTAAGTATTTATATTTGCATGCTATTATTTTAATGGCCAAATAGGTGATCTAATTTCAAATATTCCTTAAAACCATATACACCCTATTATTGAGCAAATAAAAATTTGAAATTTGAAATGAGTCTGATTGTAATTTGTTTGCCTGTTTATTAAATTTGTTTTTGTCTGTCCCTATGCCAATTTTTTTTTTTTTTGGTAGCCTATAATCAACACGCGCGCCGTCCGTTCCGTCCGGGGTGATGAAAGAAAAGTACACAGCCCCATTATCCACAGTATTCCCTCCCCTTCAGCATTGAGCCGACCACTGGTACAGCCGACAAGGAACTCGGCACCACAGCCCACCCAAAAACAGAAGCATTTTGGCATATATCCCCATAAAGACATACTTAGTAATGAAAATGCTGTTATGTCCGTTAATGTCTCTTATGTGTTAATGTCCCTTTACATTTTTTAGAATTTCTGATGTTTACGCGAGTGTTACACATTTTAAATAAAACTACTTTACGGATTTATCGCGTTTGTATTTGATTTTTGATTGCCCGACGTTTCGAACACTTTGCAGCGTTCATGGTCACGGGCGGACTAAGATGTCTCACGTCCAACAAGTCATCGTTATTGCAGAAAATTTATAATTATCTACCCGATACAGAAAATAATTATGAAATATTGACCCACATTTTGATATTTGACCCACGTCGGGCAATCAAAACTCAAATACAAACGCGATAAAATCCGTAAAGTAGTTTTATTAAAAACATTTTTTGAAATTAAATAATGTATATTTTGTGAGAGAATAAAAGTTCTTGCCGAATAACTGAAATTGTATTGTTTATTTTGTGCTATCCTCGACTCCAATTCTTTCGAAATGAAAAACAAATTATACGAGTTGCTATTGATCCTCCAATACGAACGAGCACCGCCATTGTTGAAAAACAATATCTGTTTATAAGTATCCACTTACATACGTATTGTACACACAAAAGCTGATGACTATTTGACTAACTATGAGCATGGGGGCGAATAGATACTAGTGTATCTATTTGTTTTTATGATTATTAATTTCAATTAGATGCCATTGTAATATTATATTAAACTCACAATAACACAATACAATTTTTTATTATTATTAAATAAATCTGTTATAATTAAACTGTATTTTTTTTTATGTTCTAGAATACCGGCCAATGATAATCTTAAGAAGCAATGGATTTAAAAAATTAATAAATAAACTGGAAACCTACGAAACATACAAAGATTTCTGTCTATTTTAACGATGAAGATTTCATAATAACTAGCAAAGGCTTTAGAAAACTAAAGGACGTTTGTGCGTTTTTTTGCAAGGATTGAAGATCGGCAATGTGATCATACTTACAATTAGATTGATGCCCGTAAATTTTCCATCTTCTATGAATTGTTAATTCCAGTCTAAAAATATTAATGCTTCCGTGTGGTGACGGATTACAATTCACCACTCCATATCTTGCCCGTGGATGTCGTAAAAGATGACTAAGAGATATAATATGCACATCAGATCTGTGCAAGAGAAGGAAAACTTGAAATAAAACCCTATGCCAACATGTCTTACCAGCATGGTATAGTAGGTTAAATTCCCTCCCATTGTGCAGGAAGCCCGAGCCCAACAGTGGGATGTATTTGGGCTGCGATGATGATGATGAATATTAATGAGTTTTCAATCTAATAATGTATATAATTCAAGAAATATATGATGCAAAAGAGTATTCCATTTTTACTATTCGAACCAATGTCTCCCTTTCTCCTTAATTTATTAATGATGCGATTTCACTCGATGTAATTTCTTGATAAGATTAGGAGCACGTCACAAAAATATTTAAACTGGTGGCGGCATCGAATACCGTTTTTGTATGAGGAAAAGATAAAAAGGAAGACAATAATACTAAGTAACTATTACTAACTAGTAATATTATACACTGATATTCTAACTAGGGTTTACATTCGATAATCCATTAGAAACCCAAACAAATAATTGTATTACTTGGTCGTATGAAAAGCCAAATATGAAAAAAATAGATTTCAAAACTTCTGAGTTAATTACATACATAGTGTGTATTTCTAGGGAATTGTCGAACGAGAAGGACAGTAAAGGAAAATGTATTTTTCTTCAAATATTAATATTATAAACAATGCTGACAAGTCTTATAAGGAAATTTGTGGTTAAAAACAGTAGTCAATCATCTATTCGCTATGCAGAATTATATTTGAATAGAGTAAACGGGTAATAAGATTGTATATATCTTACAAATAAAAAAAATAACTCTCACTGATATAAGTAAATTCTAAGTACGACCCTGTTGCGACACACACTTACTGACATCTAATACTAGATAGCTCAACTACTTAAAAATACGAAACTAGTAGTTATGCTAATAGTCGGTAGATGGACATAAAGGTCTGGGTTATAACCTGTCTCACTCTCTGAGACAGGTTATAACCCCTCACCCCCTGTAACTGCCACACATTGTTTCAAATAAAATATTAAAAACAACAGCTCCTCTTTGTACATACTTCGTGCATGACTGTCATGACCTGATGTCCCTCCTATGCCCGTCCAGGGCGTTTGGGAGGGAGGGAACCCAAAAGGGTACGACGCCGGGCTGGCCACGGACAACAAGGAACTTGGTACAGGTGGTCGGCCCAATGGCGAAAGGGAGGGAATACGATGGGTTACTTTACTTTCGTCACCCCGGGCGAATTGGACAGGGTCTGAGCTGACCATAGCCTAACCAAAGGAAAAAAACAAAAAATAAAGACTGTCATGACATCCTTGGAAATGTAATTTTAGACCAGACGGCATCAAATGGTGTTGGCCTAGATCAATATAAAGCTATAAGGTAGTAGTCTTTTACGACACCGACGAGCAATGTAAAGGTTGATAGTATTCGTACCCGCTACCACACAGCAAACATAAATGTTTCGTAACATCGTAAGGCAACACATACTGACAGATATCTGAACGAAGATTCTCATCATCCCCCTTCACAGTTAGCTACCGTATCTAAATCTTTGTTGCAGAGAACACGAAGAATCTGTGACGAGGAGCACCTGGCTGGGGAGCTGCAGCATGTCAAGCAGGTTCTACGTGCAAACAAGCTGCAAGTTCCACGCCCCCGTCGCAGAGACCGTGTGAAACCACCCACAGTTGAGCGCCTCCCTGCAGTACTACCTTATGTGAAAGGAGTCACTGACAAGATTGGCTATATCCTGAAACGGGCTTCCATAAAAACTTATTTTAAGCCACTCAAAAGGATAAGTCAGTTCTTACCACCTGTCAAGTGCCAGATCCCTCTACAAGATGCAGGAGTTTATAAACTTGACTGTGACTGTGGTCTCTCTTATATTGGGCAAACAAAGAGATCCATAAGAACTCGGGTCAAAGAACACATAGCTGATGTGAAGCACCGCCGTCACACTAAGTCTGCAATCTGTGAACATAGTCAGGACCGCTCCCGCCATAACATTAGGTTTGATAAACCTCAAGTCCTCGCAAAGGAACACCGATACCTGCCTAGAATGGTACGCGAGGCTATTGAAATCAAAAAACACAAAAATTTCAATAGAGAGGATGGCTGGGTATTACCATCAAGCTGGGATCCTGTTATAAACATAATTAAAAATAAATCCAAAGAGACCACCACAAGACTGCATGATACTGTGAGCACTTATTGTATAGATTTGACCCACAATAATAATAGTTAAAGATAATTTTATAAATCAAAAATCTTTTAGTAAGACAAAGTAAGCCGCATCTAAAATTAAAATCAATATTAATTTAGCATCATGTCCCCTGAGTTTTCTTGCCGGATCTTTCTCAGTGTGGCCGTGTTCCGATCCGGTGGTAGTATATTAGTTTTGTTAGTTTTAAATCAACAAATTGTAACAATAATTGCTACAAATTTAATAATTAATAATTACTAACCATAAACAATATAATTTTTTCATATAGAATCATTTTTTTCTTACACTGGCAATAAATTTGTACTAAAATGTGGGTAACAATTTAATAAATTTATAACTAATTTTGGAGTTTCGGCGCGAATATGGAAATGTCATGTTAAGCTCTTGTATTATATTCATTTTTTTAGTGTTTTATAGTGTTATATTGTATAATTTTGCTGATGTTTTATGTAATATAATATAATTAAGGTGCTGAAGTGTGGTGAATGTGATATAAGAGTGGTTTACGTGTATTTTCATATTCAACCGAAATTCCCAGAGAAATCATCTAATTAGGTTCTCAGCGCCTAATTAATGATAACGACTTGAGTTACTGACGGACAATGACTGTTAATAAGTTATACAATCATCATCATCTCAGCCCATATACGTCCCACTGTTGGGCTCGGGCCTCCTCTATAATAGAAGGGTAATTGACCTACTATACCACGCTGGTCAGACGTGTTGGTATAGGGTTTTATGCCGAGTTTTCCTTCTCTCGCATAGATGTTATATGCGTATTTTATTATATCCCTTAGTCGTCTCGTACGATCACCCACGGGTAAGATAGGGGGTGGTGAATTGTATTCTTACTCCGTCACCACACGGATTAGTTATACAATATGAAGAAGTAAATAATATGTAAAGAAATAAGCTACGTAAGACCAGGCAGTATAGTCGACAAGACTTTAGCCTGCCCGTAAGGGCGATCCAAACAAAAAAAAAAATTTTTAACTAATTTCTGTATCGAGTAGATAATTATAAATGTCTGTAATAACGATTACTTGTTGGACGTGATACACCTTAGTCCGCCCGTGACCATGAATGCTGCAAAGTGTTCGAAACGTCGGGCAATCATAAATCAAATACAAACGCGATATAATCCGTAAAAGTAGTTTTATTTACAATAAATGTTTCGATAAATCTCCTAAATTGCAAATTATACGTATCAAATTATTTATAACGAATGCATGTAAATACAAATTGTTCTATCCATTTGAAGAGAATCCAGTCGATGTCCACTCATCGATTCGTGTGATCAACGGCTCGGAATAGGTATCGGCATCGGTATTGTTCGGTATTCGCTCACAAATCTATGTATGCACACAAGTGCTTTATTTCAAAGCCATTTGCCGTCTATTAGGTGAGAGATTTATGCATGCATGAATACTGTATAGCGTTCAGTATTATTGAGCATTACCTGGGACCCAATAGTACTCCAAAATCGAATGTATTTGTTATACGGAGATTAATTCTAGCAATCCGGTATATTACCCTATTTCTACGTTATCAAAAACATAGCATCATAGTAGAAGTACGATTTTTAAGCTCGTTTATCTCATACGGTACTCCAGTATCGGCTGTACGAATCCTAATATCGCAGAGCAGCAACAGCAGTGGATAATAAATAAGCCTTTTAGTGTGAAAATCAACATTATCTAAGCGCATGAATGTCCCACTGGTAGACTTGAGCCTCATCCACAATAGAGAGAAAAGTGCCCTACTACTCTACGCTGATCAGATAGGTTTGTGTAGGGTTTTATTTCGAGTTTTTCTTTTCATGCATAGATATTATATGCATATTTAATCCCGTCATCCGTGCACCACAAATAAGACAGAGGAATACAATTCTTACTCCGTCACCAGATGGAAAAGATCACAGTGTAGAAATATGACCGAGGTTTTCTAGCGAGGAATCTAAAGAAATGTAGTATACAGTATTCAACTGGCTTTAAATAAAACAGTAGTTCCTTAAAACTAATACGTTAAAGTACTGTACAAAGCACTGCTGTTATGACATCCATAATGACAATATTTCAGTACGTGAAGTGACTTTTTTTTTAATTTACATTTGCACATAGGCCACATAATGCTTACTAGGCTACAATACGATGACTAAATTGTTTTATTTCAAGCTATATGACCTTCATATTTCTTTTTCTATAACGTGCTCTTCTGGACTTATTTACATTCTATTGCTGGGCACAATGCTGCAGGCGAACCGGCAACACTCCTCTGGCAAACACGTAACACTAATTTCCTATCGCCAAACTGATGAATATAGCTTTATTCCCGTTGGGGAATCACGGGTTTTGAGCAGAGGATGTCAATAAATAGTGGGTCTCACTAAATTAAATAGGTTTTCATAACCTTTTTTCTGTTGCTGTATTAAAATTCATTGAAAACACTAAGTAATCTCATTGTTAACACATTCCTCAGCTTTGCAAAATTCACTTTAAAATAGTATATTTCATATACCTCATTAATATGTTAACTCAAATACACATAATCTGACACTATAACAGTAGTAGTAGTATCTAATATATGTACACAATTGACTCCTCTGCCACTAGAAAATTCCACCTCGATTCTGCTTACTCTCCAAATACTTGCGGATATGTTATTTGTAGTTTTATTTACAACGCAAATACTCGTAAGTATTATACACGTGATATATAACTTTATACTTACAACGTTTACTTATAGATATAGACAAGTACATTTTTGAAGTAAAAATTCTTTAAGCGCATGTGTGGTATTTTTTTTACGGATGAAACGCAATTTAGTGACACGAAAATGTGGGAAGTTTTTGTCCAAGAAGTGGGAGAGAGTAGTTGAGATCGATTGAGCGAGAGTGAGATAGAGGCGAACATAGCACGAAACACATAGCCATGGAGCGAGAGTAGGGAGCAAGCGAGTGAAAAAGATTTACAATGCAAATACTTGTAAGTATTATACACGTGATATATAAATTTATACTTACAACGTTTACGTATAGATATAGACAAGTACATTTTTGAAGTGAAAATTCTTTACGCGCATGTGTGGTATTTTTTGTGGATGAAACTCAATTTAGTAACACAAAAATGTGGGACGTTTTTGTCCAAGAAGAGGGAGAGAGTAGTTGAGATCGATTGAGCGAAAGTGAGATAGGGATGAACATAGCACGAAACACATAGCCATGGAGCGAGAGTTGGAAGCAAGCGAGTGAAAAAGGTCGAGAGTGCGAGTTTCATTTTTTTTTAGTTTTTTAATATTGACAATAAACACGTGGCACCAAAGAAGTTTCACTTCTCACATGCGTACTTTGTACGCCTGCAATTTCTTTTTCCTGTTTTTATAGCCTTACGGCCGATGCTTGGATATAGTTTATTTATCGATCGATTTGACTACCTGTGTGGTAGCGGCTATAAATACTACCAACCTTTATATTGTTTGTGAGTATCGTAAAAGACGATTAAGAACTTTAAGTAAATTTGGACCAACTCTTATCTTACCTTCTAGTCAACAATTATATTCCCAAAAAGGGTTAACGGCAAGCGGCTGGTGATATTATATTTGTGTTAGTAAGTAGTGCCAGCAACTTTTGCAATATGTACTTAAAACGAAGAGTTATTGAGTCGGGCCCGTGTAATTAGGATAATCATCCTACGTTGATGATGATGATTGATTGATTCAACTACTACAGGCTTTGCCGGCGTACGATTATTGTATAACTGGAAACAGAAGCTGCACTGCTAGATAGGGCATAGCGTAGGCTTGTAAAGTCTAACTTTTTATTAGCTGCAGTAAAATGACGTTTCTAAATGTCATTCCGTAAAATAATGTTGACAGCCTAATCTCAATAGGGATGTGATTCAGTTCACAAAAGTTTACAGAATATCTAATCGTTCCATAGCTGACTCATAATGATCATACTAAATTCTATTTAATATTAAATAAAAATAAAAGGCTGTATAAAGGTTGATCCTTTTAGACATATACAAGGTAACACTCAAGAAAACGCTGTCTCAAGTTGGTAGTACTACTGGTTTTTGGTTACGGTGCTACGATGACGCTTGACCGCCATTTTGTTTCGGTTGTCATTCGCTCATTCGGCTTCATACTTCTGTTTTGAGTGCATGAATAACTTTGATTTGCCCACTGCGCGTTGTTTTTGTTATCATTATTGTTAAACTTATGTTACGTTGTGTTTGTTTTTCATTACCTGTTTTCGTTAATCGTGTTAGTTTTTTTTTGTTTGATACATTGAAGACATGGATGCTCTGCCGAGCACATCGCAAGATGGAGACACATTTTTATCTCCTAAGAAAAAAAGGCCACGTGTAGCTCTAAGCGCAACTGAAAAACTTTGGGTCCAAAACGTTTACAAATATGTGTTTGAAGTGAAATCTTCAGAATCAAACATTGAAGTTCCAAAAACAAGTGAATGCGTTAACAAGGTGGCTGAAGTCTTGGGAATATCCGTCCGCACAGTTTATTCCGTTTTAAAGGAGCACAAGGAGAACGACAGCGAATCACCAAAACCTCCCGAAAAAACGGGCCCAAAACTTACATTTAAAGATAAACTTGATGATTTCACATTCACTGCTGTTAGACGAATTGTACATCAGTTCTTTCATAGAAATGAAATACCCACCATCGCAAAAGTTAGTTTACACATGTCGTCACTCATCTTTTTATTATACGTTATGTATGTTTTCTCCCATCCCATGTGTAATCTTAACCAATTAGGTAATAACTTTAATCATTTTTAGGTGCTGCAAGTTGTAAATGATGACCCAGGATCGCCCAACTTCTCGAAAGAGACATTGAGAAAAATTATGAAGCATCTTAATTTCGAATTCGCTACTCGATCACGCAAGAGTGTGCTTATTGATAGACAAGATATCATATCATGGCGCCAGCGCTACCTGCGTTTAATTAAACAATATCGTAGGGAGGGAAAATACATATATTATCAAGACGAGACCTGGGTCAACGCTGGTACGTGTCAACTCTTAGTTTCTTCTATTTGTTCCCTTTTTGTTTTGATGTCGAAACTTATGATTCTTTTTTGTTCTTTTCAGGTCATACTACAAAAAAAACCTAGATTGACGGAAGTATTAAATCTTCTCGACAGGCATTTTTAGACGGCCTGACTACGGGATTAAAAAATCCCACAGGAAAGGGCAAACGACTCATAATTAGTCACATAGGTGGAGAAGAAGGCTTCCTGGTCGACGGACTTCTTATGTTTGAAGCAAAGAAAGGTACAGAAGACTAACATGATGAAATGAACGCGGAGTGTTTCGAGGATTGGTTCGGCGGTATTCTACCTAAACTCAAGCCGAATGCAGTAGTCGTAATGGACAATGCACCCTATCACTCTCGGAAGATCGAAACAATCCCGAAGATGTCGTGGACGAAAGCACGAATTCAAGAGTGGCTGACTACTAAAAATATTGCGTTTGAACCAAATATGGTCAAGGCCACTCTCATAGATATTGTGAAACAACAAAATCATACTGAGAAATATGCCGTAGACGAGATGGCTGCACAAAAAGGTATCACACTTTTAAGACTGCCCCCTTATCACTGTGAATTGAACCCCATTGAGTTGGTATGGGCGCAGGTAAAGAGTCACGTCGCAAACAATAATAAGACGTATAAAATGCAAGAAGTGAAAACTTTATTCCAAGAAGGAATCAAGAAAGTGACACCGGCTAAGTGGAGTGACTGTGTGTCTCACACTATTAAAGAGGAAGATAAAATGTGCCACCTCGATCATATTATAGATGAAGTGACAGATAGATTTGTTATTAGTGTGACCGAAAGCGACAGCGACAGTGATTTCGAAAAAGATTAATTAAATAACATTATTATGACGTTTTTGTTTCATTTTGAATGTACCTCCCTATACTTCCACTAAAAAAGATAAATCCTCTAGTATAGTAATAATAATAGGTTAAAAAAATACATTACAACTTAATATTAAATCTCAAAAAAAAAACCAAACTGATTATTCATTTATGATTCACTCATTTAGCTACATCCCTATTTATTTTTCTTCAAAAACCGGCAACCCACAAAACGTCATTTTACTGCAGCTAATAAAAAGTTAGACTATATACTATGCGCGATCATCGATTCTTACGTTTTGTTCGATTTCGATTCGATTTTCCATTCGATTTTTGTTCAAGTTCGCATTCGCTCTCACGTGTCGACGCAGGCACGAGTTTGGTACTGCACCATAGGTTTTAAATACTGCCACTCGCACACGGCTCGTGACGGCCAATGCGAGTGTGGTTATGTGCGGCGGGGTTTACCCACAGGGGTAGCCAATGAAATTTAATTATAATCTGTCATTTCTTTTAATATCCTTGTGTTCGAGTTAAAGGAGATGGTTGTCATATTATATTTTTATATCGCCATTTAGGAGAAAAATATTGAAAATTTAATGACCTATAGACTATTGTGTAAAGGAAACATTAAAGCGCCCTGAACATTCGATTTACGAGTACATGCGGTCGCAGAAACGTTCGTTTCAATTGCAGGGAAATCAGTTGATCGGTCATTGATTTATGTTTCGACATTGTACTGCAAATGTTATTTAATCTCAGTGCGTATCTAATGTAATGATTTACGCGATTACGCGAGTATTACACGTTGTAAATAAATCTATATCTATACCAATAAATAAAATTGGAGTGTCTGTTTGTAATATCAAAATAATAGGCCTTTTTCAAGTTCACACAATTATTTGCACTACACATATGCCTAAAAATCACTTTAATATTTTTTCTGTCTATCTGTTCCCGATAATCTTCAAAGCGGCTGGACCGATTTCTAAAATTCTTTCACCAATGGAAAGGTATAATATCAGGGAGTAATATAGGCTATATTTTATCCTGGTATTCAAACGAGATTGGGAACCGCGCGGGTATGGCGACTGAAACCGAAGTGAAGCGAGGGCGGGTTGCTAGTCTATACTAATATTATAAAGAGGAAAGATTTGTTGGTTTGTATATATTGAATAGGCTCCGAAATTACCGAACCGATTTCAAAAATTCTTTCACCCGTGGAAAGTTATAATATCAGGGAGTTAGGCTATATTCCATCCCAGTATTCACACCGGATTGGAAACTACGCGGGTGAGGCGATTGAAACCGAAGTGAAGCGAGGCCGGGTTGCTAATATAATAATAAATTTATATCAAAGTGTGGGTCAAAATTTAACCTAATTTTGTAGCGGATAGATATAAATATCCATACTAATATTATAAATGCGAAAGCAAGGAAGTTTGTTTGTTTGTTTGTTTGTTGTAACATGGGCTATATTTTATCCCGGTATTCCCACAGGAACGGGAACTACGCCGTGGGTAAAGCGACTGAAACCGAAGCGAAGCCGGGTTGCTAGTCTGTAATAACGATGACTTGTTGGACGTGAGACATCACGTTATCTTAGTCCGCCCGTGACCATAAACGCTATATGGTGTCCGAAATGTCGGGCAATCAAAAATAAAATATAAATGCTATAAAATAATATTTACAGCGTCCTTTATTTAACACTAGCAACCCGCCCTCGCTTCGCTTCGGTTTCAGTCGTTCTCGTTCTCGTTTCTCGTTCCCATGGGAATACCGGGATAAAATATAGGCTATGTTACTCCCTCATGTTATAGCTTTCCATTGGTGAAAGAATTTTTGAAATCGGTTCGGTGTTTTAAGCGTGAAGGCGTAACAAACAAACAAACTTACTTTCGCATTTATCATATTAGTAAGATTATGTGGTACCGGCTACGAATACCACCAACCCATTACATTGCATATGGGTATCGTAAAAGACGGGTAAGAGATTTACATCGACGTGTATCAACAGTTGCATTCCCAAGGAGGGTTGACGTCAATTGGGCGGCCGATCATAAAACTAAAACATTTTGGAATATATGCGGAGGAGTTACATTACATATTGCGTCAACCCCAAGTAATTGGGATAAAAACAGGCTAAAGATAACTTGTCCTCTTTCTACAATATAATTCGCAAAGCGCGCCGCCGAAGTCAAGGGATCAATCCCATGGCACGCGCAATAGTTTCAGTGGCGATTCATCAAAATAATTAAGGAATAAATATATATAATTTTCAGTCAATACAACGCTTGTTATAATTAAACGACTGGTTTTTTTTTCTAAATTCACATTAAAACAAATCCAATAAGCTAAATATCCGTTATAAATATAAACATGACGATTTAATTTTTAACACGCTTTTATTAGCTTCATACGTATGTTAGTATGTGCCGGTGTAACGGAAACTTTGAACAAGAGTTTGACCCTTTCAAAAAGTCGGGTTGACTCGAAATTTGGAATATTTATCGAGGAACGACGACAATTCAATATTTTAAACAGTTAGTCCCGTCTTTACTAGGTTTTTTGTATCTTATATCCGGTATTGTCTTCGCACCGTGACCAAGAAGGAAAACTATCAAGCGCGCCGATCACCTATTTCTCGTATAATTACCAACTATGAATAAGATATTTTTTTCGAAGAGAGAACCTGAGAATAGGCTATCTCATCCAAAGGAGGCAGTAGACGCTCAAAATAAGCGTGTTCTTTACTTTTTTTTAACTATTATTTAGTATTATAGTCATGTCATGAACCTAAATAGTTGCTTTTGTATAAAACTTACATAATACGTTTGAAAATCACACCATCAACATGAAATATAATTGTAAAGGGAAAGCCAATTCATCCGCCAGTAAATCGTTGGGGATCACCGAGGATTTTGGGAGATGTAATGTTGATTACCGTTGTTCGGTAATGAACGTGAACCTCGGTTCTCCTTAAATTAAGATTTATACGGATGTATCTGAATGCTATGTAAAATATTCGCACGATTGTATTTATTGCCTAAACTTTGTCTTACAAGTAAAAAGATGTCGGGATCAGTTTTTGATCAAGTATGTGACAAATGCGGTAATAGTTGAAGTGTCATCGTCAGGATTAACCATACCTAACAGACGTAATTAGGCCGCCATCTGAATATTAAAATGTCGTAATACTAATGTCGTAGTTATTTAAATAGTAAAAATCAATGTATCAAATCAAAATATTCATTAGTTTTAATTTTTTTTTTCACGATTGAATAAAAAAGTAAAAGAAAATAATTTTTTGAAAAATAATAAATATGAAAAATATAATAAATACTCATTCCGTTAGGCATTAATTTTCATTTATATCATCTCACATGATTTTTAATATTTACGCAACTGTTAAACATATAAAATTAAAAAGCTTTTGGAAACACGGTTTTTATTAATTTGAACTAATTTGACGGTATTTCATTTATTATAAGCATTTACATGTTGCACGTAGCTTTGTCGTTCAGAGTGAGACCAAAACAGCATATAGGTTCATAAGCTATACATCCATCCCCTCCCCATTACGAAAATATTGTGATTGATATTGCGAATTAAGAATATAATTTTATGATCCCTTAATTTCCCTTGGGATTAGTAAAAATCCACTTACAAAGCACTAAGAACGTAATTATGTAGCAGCACTCTCTGAAAAACTTACAACGTTAACCACTACCCCCAACCTTTTATCTCTTCTTAGAATGTCTTGCATCCCGACTATAGGATGCATGATTGATGATGATAGCTAATGCATGGATTGATTACATTACAACCGAAAATACCATGCAACAGCCATACTATTGTGGCAATTGACTGCACAGATGGCGTGTTGGTTAGGATACCGACCTACCGTGCCATTGTTGTGGGTTTGAATCTCACGTAGGATAATACTTTGTACGATTCACAAATTGTTGTTGTGGGTCTGGATGTAATCTGTACCCATTGATTATGTTTGTTAAGTCCTCCGATGGTGTTGCCAGTGTTGTGTGTTTAAATCTATTTTATATAATTCACAAATGGTTGTTCTAAGTCTGGAAGTAATCTGTAGCCATTGATAATATATTTGAAAAGTCCCCCAATAGTGTTGCCATTTTTGTGGGTGCAAATCTGACGCAGAATAGTACTTTATTCGATTCACAAATTATTGTTCTGAGTCTGGATGTAATCTGTACCCATTGATTATATGTTTGAAAAGTCCCCCGATAGTGTTGCCATTTTTGTGGGTTCAAATCTGACGCAGAATAGTACTTTATTCGATTCACAAATAGTTGTTCTGAGTCTGGATGTAATCTGTACCCATTGATTATATGTTTATAAAGTCCCCCGATAGTGTTGCCAGTATTCTGCGTTCATATTTGACGTAGGATAATACTTTATATAATTCTCTAATAGTTGTTCTAAGTCTGGATGTAATCTGTATCCATTGATTACATGTTTGTAAAGTTCCCTGATAGTGTTGCCAGTATTGTGGGTTCAAATCTGACGAAGATAATACTTTATACGATTCACAAATTTTTGTTCTGAGTCTGGATGTAATTTGTATCCATTGATTATATCGGGGATTAGTCCGTCACCCGCTGAGAGGCCGACCGCGTGAGGAAAGACCGACGTCCTCCCCGAGGGGGGGACGTCGGTCGATGGGAGGGTACCCCAATTAGGGGTATTCCGTCGGGCCGACCACTGACGACAAGTTAACGCTGCTCCAGTGGTCGGCCCAACGACGAAGGCGACGTGGTTTTTGGGTGGGTCGCGGGAGTTGCGTGCTTAAGCCCCTCTGTCGCCCCGGACGGAGTGGTGCGGAGGCGCGCCGACCACGACCCACCCACAAAAAAAAAATCCATTGATTATATGTTTGTAAAGTCCCCCGATAGTATTGGCAGTGTTCTGAGTTCATATCTGACGTAGGATAATACTTTATACAATTCACAAATTGTTGTTCTGAGTCTGGATATAATCACACATTAAATTTGTGTTTGTAAAGTCTCCACATATAAAAGAATTATTTTTTTAGTGCTATGTAAAAACTACCCACTGACAGTCATTTTAAAATTATCAACATCAAAACGTTGCAATCTGTTACACATTTTATGTTTAACTGTAACGATACGGCATTTACGATGCTATTTCAACAATTCTACTTAATACTCATATTTATTATTCATATAATTCTGCCTTTCATTATTAAACTTCCACAATCAAAGCTACTTATTGTTTATAGAAAGCACAGTTCACTAAATTGCTTTTAAATTATTAAAAACACGTACCACAGAATTATAATTACGATAATATCAACAGGAAGTAAAGTTGAGACTGTAGCGGATTAAAAGGAGTTAAGCAGGAATTTGGAAGATGAAATGTTCATTACTGTTCAAAATGCCGAGAATGCCATTCGAGCTTAAAGCGAAGTTATACGGCAGTGTTTAAATTCCATGATCAATACAGTCACACACATGGTTAAACTCTGAAAATGAAAATTAGAGTATTTATTATATTAAACTATAGAGAAACTTACGTATTATTATATTGCCTGCTATTTCTAAAGTCTATGTATTTACTCGAAACGCACCGTTCAATGAAAAGTTCTAAAACAGCAATCACTTCAAATCGTTTCGATACTCAATAAAAACATATTCACATTCATCATCTCAGCTTCTAAACGGCCCACTGTTGGGCTCGAGCCTCTTCTATAAGAGGAGGAAAAATAGTCATACTATATACCACACTGGTCAGACGTGTTGGTATATTTCGAGTTTTCCTTCTCTTTTATAGATATCATCTGCATATTTCTTACTATTCCTTAGTCATAATATCTATAACGATAAAATACTCGCATACTGAGATCGATTAAGGCAACAGGGCGAGTACGCAGCGGTGTCTGCAAGCTCCCGGCGTGCACTGTGCACTGTGATCTCAGTACGTGAGTATTTTGCCGTTATATATATTATAATATGTATCAATCTCACGATAATTTCAATAATAAAAATATTCCTTAGTCGTCTTTTACGATACCTACGGGCAAGAGAGGAGGCTGTATTTTATTCTCCACTCCATCGTCATACGTAAAGACAACATTAGGGGTCATTAAAGATGATTCGGACATGTACATCCTTCGCATTTAATATATTTTAGTAGCTGTAAATCATAATTTATTTTCGTGAAATAATAGTACATATTTTATTTAACATTTTTAGCAGTAAAATGTATTTTTAAGAACCCCCTAAGTGCCATCCTATCAGATCGCACAATGAATTTTCCTACGCGAGGATCGAACCAACGACACTCGGCATGAAGGGTACTTAAGACTCTCTGACATCTATGCAGTAAATCTTTATACGCAAGTACGTTTAAGCGGATTTAAAGGAATTCAAGTATCTCAGATTTCGTTTGGTTATGGATTAAAAATACAATATATCACTCCATCTTTTCCCGCAGGTACGATACCTGTTAAAACTACTAAATATATAATACTAAATAATCTAAACAATTGTTATTTGGATTACGAATGAAATCATGCAACAAATTCTCGTGCCAAACAGTCTGAATAGTGTGATACAGTTGACAATTGTCCTTTCCATAGCGGATTAGGCGAAAGCGTGACGGCTATATAAGAACACATATTCTCACACAAATTACTTCTTATATATACAGCTACTTGGTAGTAAAATATTATTAAAATCGGTCTAGTCGTTTTGGAGATTACCTCAAACAAACAGACGACCGAAATTTTTGGACAAACGAAAAAAGAATTTTTAATCTGTGTTTTAGGCACAGGTGTCGTTCAAATAACCGTGTGAGCATGAAAACAGCCCATTATTTTAACATTACAAACAGACACTTCATTTTTATTTATTTGTATAGAAAAGCAACAGTAAAAGCGGCTGGCATTTTAAAATCGTACAAAATTTTAATTCTTTATGATAGCGACTACGAATACAACTAACTCTTACATTTTTCGTCAGTAAAAGATATCTAAGTATCGACCCATCTGATGTGATTTATTCAACAATTATCCAATACATAAATATCTTAGAATAATAACGTATAGAAGGTAAGTCCGGGCACAAAAAATGAAGCATTTAAATTGGAGTCTAGTGGAGCTTACGCCGGACGTGCCGTAGTGTATAAGGTCACTGTACTGCACGTACGTACGCAACTCTTAAAAAATAAATAGGTAATTATGACGGTTTGTGCATTCAAATGGTGTCACAACACATTTGAAAAACATAAAAAGTGTATTAACATTACTTTTAAAAGTATTTCGACGATTTATGTAAATAAAAACAATATTTGATTTCATAATTTGTATAGTGATGTACGTGTGTAATCGCCTGCGCGCATGTAGTATTTTTGGCTTCATGTTTTTGATCGCTAAAGTACCGACACTATAATTCTTCAAATTTCCAAGGTGGGTTGTGCAGTTAGGCTGGCCGCCGGTCATAAAGCTATCGGCCAAAACTTTTACAGTATGTATAATGAAAGAAGATTACATATTGTTTCGACCAGAAGTAATTGGGATAAAAGTCGAATGATATATAATGTAATAACTAAGATTTTATAAACATTTAGAATTTTATATCTGTAGTACTATTACTACTAACTCATAAAGAATGTACGGAAATTGAAACAGAATATAAACAAGCTCTAGAGGTGGCCATGCATGGTGTTTCGATGAGGCATCCAACCGCGTTGTGTGCTAACAACGCGTCGTATTAATCGATTTAATCGTCTGAATAATTCCAATGCGACCAGTAAGCCTGGCGAATCGCACTCGGCTCGGGTATAATATTGACTGTGCCTACTCATCTATATGCGATTTTTATTTATATTCACAGAATATGTAATGTACTTTTAGCGGGAACGTGAAAATGCATGTTGCGGGCTGAAATTATGTTCCACACTTTAGTCTTTTAGCGTGTTATATTAAATAAAAATTATTTCATTTTATGTAGTACAGTCCTGATAAAGTATTATATAAAACTTAACTGGAAGGCAAGTTTATCATTATTATAATTATGGTGTAGTTGTCGACTTCACCGATAAAAGACTTAAAATATAAATGGGTGCCAAGTTCTGTGGATAATCCTGATATTTATTTGTAGAAGAACGTATTCTTAGGTTAATTTAAATTATAATTCCACATTTTTCTTCTACTACAAAATACTTGTTATTTATAAATATGATTTTTAAATGCTAATTATTTTTCAGATACTAATTATTTTATACTAGCTGACCCAGCGAACTACGTACCGCCATATTTTTTTTCGTAAATATATTTTCTAAATTGCCGAAAATATAATCTCTAATGGAAGAACCATTACGGCTTTGTCGGGAAAGATAATTATCAAATTTTCAACCATACTTAAGCATAGACAAAATTACGTTTAGCTGTCATTTGCGTTTAGTTATTACATATCAAAAGCGTTTTTGTTATACTACGTTTCATAGTGACTTGTATTCTCTTTGACGTTTTATGTGACGTCCCATGAGAACTTGATGGAACGGGATAAAAGTATCCTATGTCCGTCTCCTGGTTCTAAGTTGCCTTCCCACCAATTTTCAGCCAAATCAGTACAGCCGTTCTTGAGTAATAAATAGTGTAACTAACACGACTTTCTTTTATATATACAGATTTAGCTACTCAACTTATTCTTTATTGTAGTTATAGCCAAGTTACAGTTTTTATATTCTACAGTTCTAATATCATAAATACTTAATTTACAGGTAAAAACTAGCCATATCAAATATTGAGGACAATAAGTTATTTACTTGATATAAATCATCATCATTTCAGCTCATATAAGTCCCACTGTTGGGCTCGAGCCTCCTCCACAATAGGAGGGAACTTGACCTTACTATACCATGCTGGTCAGACAGCTGCATGCTAGTCTTCTCTTGCATATGCATATTATATCCCTTCGTCGTCTTTTATAACATCCACTGGCGAGACAGGGAGTAGTGAATTGTATTCTTACTCCGTCACCACACGTAAATAATATAAATAATTGGATTATTTTAATTACATATAATTTCTAAAAGCACTCTATAGTTAATTTTCATTTCCTTGCAAATGTTGGGATCGGGACTAAAATCCCCTTAATTCACGTTTAATATTCCAAACACGATTAAAAAAAGAATAGCCCAGCATAATGACCCATTGATTGTAATTTAGCAAGATAAAACTACGAAATAAAGCTTGAAATATCAATCACTGGCAGATAATTAATCAATGTTAAATTGAGATTGAATACGGTCTTAACCTTATTTGAAATAGATGGTGGTGTAAAAATATATATCTTTCCAGTCAATCGTTGTCCACTTAGTAATAATAAACGTATTATTTTATGCAATTTGGTCAGCTAATATCAAACTTCAAAGACCTATTTTGAAAAAAACCAATATTCCGTACTACATTTTTATTCGTATTAAAAACTATGGCGTCATTATCGGAAGGTAACGCAGCGTTAATGAGTTTCAAAGTCCTTCCCCGCGTAAGGTATAACGACTGAATCATATCTTTCAGTCTTGTTATTAAAAAGCAGAGTATGTATGTATATTCATAAGTACAAATGTCCCTAAATATAGATATGGGACTACTGAGGCTAAAACTACTATAAATAATACAGTATTGTATTGTAAGTATTGTAATTTATAACACTTGAATTATGATAGTGATGCCTAAGGTTTACACGAGTATTACATATATACTATAAACAAAACTATTTTTAACACGCTTTTATTAGCTTCACCTGTATGTTTGTTTGTAACATCCACCTTTGAGCTCGATTTTGCCCTACTTTGAGCGATCAGATTTTCTTTAAACTTTGCACATCTATCAAAGACCGATGACAATCCGCGGTTTTTTTTTGTGTGGGTTAAGGTCGGCGCACTCCTCGCCAGCTCCGTCCGGGGTGACAGAGGCATGTAAGCGCGTACATCCGTAACCCACCCGCGCGACACGTCGCCTTCGTCGTTGTGCCGACCACCAGAGCAGGTGACATGACGTCAGTGGTCGGATGCAATAATGCGCTTAAAAAAATCGTTTATCCTAATTAGATTCGCCAAGATCCATCAACTTCTTTCCGCATCCTTTGCATGAGAGTAAGAGAGATAAAGCTAGTCGGGCACTCAGCACAACACAGACGCGTAAAGACTTTCCTATGGTAATAATTGCGTCTTGAGCCGTATACATTCGTCGATGTACCGACAAATTTAATACGCATACTAATTACATTCTGGTGGCTATTCACTAAAAAATGAAAAATAAATATAGTTTAAAAAAACTAAAAAACACGCCTTCTATGCTATCAAACTAAAAAGTGTAAAATAATTTTCAATATAGGCAGAAAATAATAATGAACGAAATATATTAATATTATTGTGAAAAAAGCGTGGGGCGCTTTGTGCCACATTTTCGTAAGTCGAGCACCCCACGCTTTTTTCACAACAATATTAATATATAATATGCTATGAAGGCGTATTTTTTAGTTTATTTAAACTACATTTATTACGATCTTTCTCGCGTTTGTATTTGATTTTTGATTCCTTGACATTTCGAATAATTTTTAACGTTCATTGTCACGGGTGGACTAAGATGTCTCACGTCTAACAAGTCATCGTTATTACAGAGATTTATATCTACTCTAATTCTGTATCACTCGTTTGTTTTGCCAAAAGACTGGCCAAAATGCAATACATAAGAAAACAACTACAGTTCGAATTGCAATCAATTTAAATTTACTTGACAACATGTTGTAGTAATCAAGCTCTATCCCATCTTCATTTATGCTGTCATTAATTGACCACATACTAGATATTGAAATATTTAGAAATTAAAATAACTCATAATAGTTACTCTTACAATATGCCTGAATATACATACATACAAATCATCGCATAACTAATATTTTTAAGGCCTATGAGCGGTCTTATTACAATTTCCACTTTTGCTAACAAACCCCATATGTGGCTGCGCAGCTCGTTATACGTAATTTTGCATATTTTGCGATAAGTACCAGCGCTTATAATTTATGTGCATTACTTATAAGCTTCAAAGAATTGTGACAATGTTGAAGGCTTGTAAAATCCTATAAAATGAAAATGACGCACTCATGTTCATGATATAATTTACTGCTACTCTCAAGTGATTCAAGCGCTTATGCGTTGTTAGTAATTTTATGTATAAAATGTTGTATGAGATTTTTTTAAATAAATTACGTTTTATTTATTATTAATATTTTAAAAAATATTAGTTCTTTTATCAAAATGCTTTTTCAAATAGCATTTGCTTGAAAAGGCTATTTAAATCGTCTCAACAGTTTTGATCTAGGGAAATACTAGGCATGCCTTTTAAGTTCTGTCGTTTCCATATTTCTCGGCAATTTTGAATTTGGGACTGTTCTATATTCGAATGTGTTTAAATTTTGAATCTTAAAATAGTTTAAAGTATTAGGATTAATGGTATTGTTTAGTCACAGCGTCAATTGGAATCTGTCAGGTTACGTACGAAAATGAATCTTTCTAAGGAAATTGTTCGTGCAATAATTTTTTACAACTTTAGAAGAGGCCTGACACGGCTTCAGTGTTTTGAAGAGCTAACATCTGTGTTCAGTGGTGAAGCCCCATGTCTGCGGACTGTCGAACGCTGGTATTTAGAATTCCAACGTGGACATACTAGTGTTAGTGACAAATCTCGCGAAGGACGCCCAAAATCCACCTTCACAGAAGATAACATCATTGTTGTGAGACAACTAATTCTCGAAGATCGTCATGTGACGTATCGAGAGATAGAGGCTCTATTAGGCATCTCAAGGACAACCATTCAGAAGATCTCGCATGAAGCGCTTGGTGTGAGAAAGCTAGTTTACCGTTGGATACCGCATCTGCTTGCCGACGATCACAAGGCGGCCCGCGTCAGATGGTGTAAGAAAACTCTGCAAAGGTTTAACCGAGGAGAGTCAAATCACGTCTACGACATCATCAGTGGTGACGAATCTTGGATCTATGCCTACGATCCTGATTTCAAACAACAATCTACAATCTGGGTTTTTCAAGACGAGCCAAAGCCGACTAAAGTTGTTCATTCTCGAAGCACTTCAAAGAAGATGGTGGCCACGTTCGTTGGAAAAACCGGCCATATTGCGACTATTGCACTAGAAAATCGTAGAACGGTTAACGCAGAGTGATATACCACAGTTTGTTTGCCACAAGTCATCGCCAAATTTCGAAAATCTAACTCAAAGCGACGCATCATCCTGCACCACGACAACGCAAGCTCACACAGCGCTCGTCAAACGATTGAATATTTGAAGCAAGAAAAAGTAGAAATTCTTGACCATCCTCCATACAGTCCTGACCTAAACCCTAACGATTTCTATACATTACCTAAAATTAAGAAATGTCTTCATGTTCAAAGGTTGCAGTCCGGTGAAGATGCAGTCGACACTTTCAAATCAGCCATTTTGAACACCCCCACTTTAGAGTGGAATAAATGTTATAATAACTGGTTTGAGTGAATGGGAAAGTGTATTAAGCTACGTGGTGAATACTTTGAAAAACAATAAAAAGTACTATAAGGTTCTAAAGTCTAAATTTTTATTAGCTGCAGTAAAATGACGTTTCTAAATGTCATTCCGTAAAATAATGTTGACAGCCTAATCTCAATAGGGATGTGATTCAGTTCACAAAAGTTTACAGATATCGTTCCATAGCTGACTCATAATGATCATACTAAATTCTATTTAATATTAATGTGAATAAAAGGCTGTATAAACGTTGATCCTTTTAGACATATACAAGGTAACACTCAAGAAAACGCTCTCTCAAGTTGGTAGTACTGGTTTTTGGTTACGGTGCTACGATGACGCTTGACCGCCATTTTGTTTTGGTTGTCATTCGCTCATTCGGCTTCATACTTCTGTTTTGAATGCATGAATAACTTTGATTTGCCCACTGCGCGTTGTTTTTGTTATCATTATTGTTAAACTTATGTTACGTTGTGTTTGTTTTTCATTACCTGTTTTCGTTAATCGTGTTAGTTTTTTTTTGTTTGATACATTGAAGACATGGATGCTCTGCCGAGCACATCGCAAGATGGAGACACATTTTTATCTCCTAAGAAAAAAAGGCCACGTGTAGCTCTAAGTGCAACTGAAAAACTTTGGGTCCAAAACGTTTACAAATATGTGTTTGAAGTGAAATCTTCAGAATCAAACATTGAAGTTCCAAAAACAAGTGAATGCGTTAACAAGGTGGCTGAAGTCTTGGGAATATCCGTCCGCACAGTTTATTCCGTTTTAAAGGAGCACAAGGAGAACGACAGCGAATCACCAAAACCTCCCGAAAAAATGGGCCCAAAACTTACATTTAAAGATAAACTTGATGATTTCACATTCACTGCTGTTAGACTAATTGTACATCAGTTCTTTCATAGAAATGAAATACCCACCATCGCAAAAGATAGTTTACACATGTCGTCACTCATCTTTTTATTATACGTTATGTATGTTTTCTCCCATCCCATGTGTAATCTTAACCAATTAGGTAATAACTTTAATCATTTTTAGGTGCTGCAAGTTGTAAATGATGACCCAGGATTGCCCAACTTCTCGAAAGAGACATTGAGAAAAATTATGAAGCATCTTAATTTCGAATTCGCTACTCGATCACGCAAGAGTGTGCTTATTGATAGACAAGATATGATATCATGGCGCCAGCGCTACCTGCGTTTAATTAAACAATATCGTAGGGAGGGAAAATACATATATTATCAAGACGAGACCTGGGTCAACGCTGGTACGTGTCAACTCTTAGTTTCTTCTATTTGTTCCCTTTTTGTTTTGATGTCGAAACTTATGATTCTTTTTTGTTCTTTTCAGGTCATACTACAAAAAAAAACCTGGATTGACGGAAGTATTAAATCTTCTCGACAGGCATTTTTAGACGGCCTGACTACGGGATTAAAAACTCCCACAGGAAAGGGCAAACGACTCATAATTAGTCACATAGGCGGAGAAGAAGGCTTCCTGGTCGACGGACTTCTTATGTTTGAAGCAAAGAAAGGTACAGAAGACTACCATGATGAAATGAACGCGGAGTGTTTCGAGGATTGGTTCGGCGGTATTCTACCTAAACTCAAGCCGAATGCAGTAGTCGTAATGGACAATGCGCCCTATCACTCTCGGAAGATCGAAACAATCCCGAAGATGTCATGGACGAAAGCACGAATTCAAGAGTGGCTGACTACTAAAAATATTGCGTTTGAACCAAATATGGTCAAGGCCACTCTCATAGATATTGTGAAACAACAAAATCATACTGAGAAATATGCCGTAGACGAGATGGCTGCACAAAAAGGTATCACACTTTTAAGACTGCCCCCTTATCACTGTGAATTGAACCCCATTGAGTTGGTATGGGCGCAGGTAAAGAGTCACGTCGCAAACAATAATAAGACGTATAAAATGAAAGAAGTGAAAACTTTATTCCAAGAAGGAATCAAGAAAGTGACACCGGCTAAGTGGAGTGACTGTGTGTCTCACACTATTAAAGAGGAAGATAAAATGTGCCACCTCGATCATATTATAGATGAAGTGACAGATAGATTTGTTATTAGTGTGACCGAAAGCGACAGCGACAGTGATTTCGAAAAAGATTAATTAAATAACATTATTATGACGTTTTTGTTTCATTTTGAATGTACCTCCCTATACTTCCACTAAAAAAGATCAATCCTCTAGTATAGTAATAATAATAGGTTAAAAAATACATTACAACTTAATATTAGGTAAATCTCAAAAAAAAAACCAAACTGATTATTCATTTATGATTCACTCATTTAGCTACATCCCTATTTATTTTTCTTCAAAAACCGGCAACCCACAAAACGTCATTTTACTGCAGCTAATAAAAAGTTAGACTATAGTTGTGTTTTTTTCTTCAAACGACAAAACTTAAAAAGTATGCCTCGTAATGTGCTTGCTTTTAGCAACGAATAAACTATTGTTGATTATAATGATATTTCATTACAACCCTTTTTTAAGTGGACTATGGTCAGAACAGTCGCCGTCCGTTCCGTCCAGGGTGACAAAAGGTCGGAATACGGCCCCATAATCCACCGCATTCCCTCTCCAACGCCATTGGGCGACCACCGAGTTCCTTGTCGTCTGTGGCCAGCCCGGCAATCATTTCACAAACCCTACCCCAAGTTCTATATTTCCATATGACTTTAGGCTTACGATGCTGTACCATAATGAAAGTAAAATATTGCGTTGGGGTTTTCTTCTACACTCGCCAGACTACCTGCTGTTTGTTACTCAATTTTTAAGAGAAAATTTACAAAACCCTATCTTCGAATTCCACCCGATACGTCAATAATACGTTCGTAGTGCAAAGTCTATTAAGAATAAAACATTAAAATATGTAATACATCAACATCATGAGATCAATTTATACACGTTTTTTTCGCTGCGCTCGAACGTCCTCCAAATGAGAGGCAAATTGATCTACTATACCATGCTAATTAGAAATGTCGGCATAGAGTTTTATTTCGAGTGTTTGATGTGAAACATCTATAGGCGAGGGGAACCTGATCGTTGGCGTGGCGTTAACGCCACACTTGAATATGTACATTTATGTAACGAAACCATAACCTGTTTTAGAATTTTGTACAACGCTATCTAGTGAGCGCAAAATAAATTATTAACCTAAACACATAAATAAATGTGTATTGAATAAAAATTATCATTTTCTAGAAAAAACAATCGTAAAATTTTATTAAAATTGTCATATTAGTTCCTGTCGTATTCTGTTATTTTATGTAGATATACTTGTACAAAATAATTTCAATGTTTCACATCTGCCAAGCGTCCTGAGCAACGGCTCCCTTTTTTTTCTTCTTCTCTTTATGTACATGTATCTTCCTCTCTGGGGTGGTGAATTGTATTCTTGCTCAGTCACCACAAAGTAATACAGGCCCTCATAAAAATCTGTTAGCAAACATTCTTAAAAGCGAACAGTAGACAAAATTTAAAAGGCACTGACAATCGAGTATTGTGACATGTAGTGACTATGCCGAGGGGAGAGACGATGCTCTCAAGTCAAGAGCGCTTGGCGCGTGTGACCGTGAGAGTACTCCAACAGTCTTACTAATGGCCACTCATATACTGGATAGCGCTACGAAATGCAACATCAATAATTCTGCAATCTGTAGCATTTGTAAATTATTCAAACTTACAAATCTTTGCATGTATCATGCCCCATATCATGTGTTGGGCAATTGCAAATACATATTATCAATATTATTATTAGTTTTATTTGGAGACGCCAGTGTTTTATAATTTTTGAGCCCCCGATAGCTCAGTGGGTTTGAGGCAATGGCAGTCGCATGCAAAGAGTTCTATGCTTTCTTCTTTGAGCGGGTCCACCAACTCCTCAGCAATTATGACCAGCATAACGTCTCCATTGCGGGTGCTAAGGGTATCTTCTTATTTCGCGGATAACACACACGACAATATGTGTATCCCGGCGGTAATAGATCTCGGAGAATTCGGAGAGAAGTAAAATAGCAGTTGAAATAATTTGATGATGTGATCACTTGACGAGAGTCGTTTTACGAATTGGCGGCCGTTCGCGAGCTGCTATTGGCCGGATTCAAATGCAGTCGTATCATACACATCAAATAAGACGCGGCAGCCAACTTAACTTGTTTTATACTGGGACGTCCATTGTTTAATCTAAATCCAAAAAAGAGCTATACTATACTAAAATAATCCTATTCTATTTGATACCGTTTAATTCGTAATGAATTTCCCAAGGAATAGTGAGGCAGGCGGCCGGTTGTAAAAGACTTATGCCTTTCTGGTAACGTTGTTGTTGCGATTTATCTAAAAATATAAATTTCTGTTGTTTGAAGTATTACACATTTTATCGCGTTTTTATTTGATTTTTATATCCCAAATTTTCGAACACATTACAGCATTCATGATTACGGGACTACTAGTTATATTTCAAATATTAGTAGAATACTAATCTTTGAAATAGAACTAGTAGGATACTAGTCTTTCACGAGAATCAATAATTCTAAATTGCCTGACTTTAATTATGAAAAGGTGTGGTAATGGAGTGAGAATACAATTCACCACAAATTTGCCACAAGTGTAAGACAACTAAAAAAATAAACAGATGGTATAAGTTCAAGAGTAGTGTAATTCGAATAAAAAGTTATACCAGCACGTCTGACCAGCGACATAGGTTAATTTACCCTTCCATTTTAGACGAAGTTAGAGCCTAACAATGAAACATATATAAATTAAGATGACGATGGTCGTATTTCTACACTAATATTATAAAGCGGAAAAATTTTCACTTGTGTATGTGTGCGTATGTTTGTAATGAATAAACCAAAAAAGGACTGTGCCGATTTCAAAAATTCTTTCACCGTTGGAACGCTACATTATACCCGAGGCTATATTTTATTTCCGGTATTCCTACGGGAACTAAGCGGGTAAGGCGACTGTAACCGAAGTGAAGCGAGGGCGGGTTGCTAGTTATAGATGTAATCAAAATATATTCTCTGTCTATCGTCATTGTTTCATTTTGATTCAAAAGTTAAACGTTAACTTTATAATATCAGTGAGAAATGTTTTCAATAATGTAGAAGCGGAGGCGCGACGCTTACAAAGAGGACACAACACAAAAGGCAGGTCACAGACCCTCTGCAACGCAGCAATCAGCTAAAATCGAGTCTGCAATTATTTAAACAACATTCTATGATAACTTTTGTTTTCTCCTCTAAATATTGCGATATTTTGTTAAGATAGGGAATTCAAATTGAACATTTATGGTTAGAGTGCTCTGATGCCATCTTTGATAACAAGACGATGTGTGGTGCTAAAATCAAAGAGCATTTATAAAGTAGATATTTTCTAACAATACTACGATTTCAGTGACAGATCAAATAATAAATTATAGTTTAAAAAACTAAAAAACACGCTTACAAGTTAAATAGTTACTAGTTTCGAATTTCGCGCATGCATAGTTTGCACAATAGCTCTGTCTGTCTTGCTCTTATGCAAATGATACGATTAGAAGTTTCCAAATACTGGCGAATCTAATCAGGATATTTGGCTATTTTAATCGAATTATTGTATAGTCATGGGCCTTTGACGAGTGTGCAAAGTTTAAATAAAATCTATTCGTTCAAAGTGGGGCAAAATGACGTTCAAAGATTCCATTACATACTTATATACAGGTGAAACTAATAAAAGCGTGTTAGAAAAGGTTTCACTGCTCTTTCCTTTCCAATGGGTGACGTAAAAGACGATTAGTATATCTAAAAAGATATGTAATATCTATATTTTAATAAATTGTTTCATCAAGGTACATTATAGCAAGTAACACCATGTAGGTTATTTTTCATCACCATATTCCCACGAGGACGGGGACTACACCGGTGGGACCGTGACTAATTGCAAACATTTTTCGCCAATAGAAAGCTGCATTTTGCGAGTTAGATAGACTATCTTTTTGCATCGGTGTTCCTACGGAAAAGGAAACTAGGCGAGCAAAATGGCGTGACATAAACCGATTCTAAAAATTCTTTCATTAATGGCAAGCTTCATTATCGTCAACTAATCTAGGTTATATTTTATCGCAGTGTGAACAGTGAACGGGAACTAAGTGGGTACACCGCGACAATTTGACCTAATTTTAAAAACTTTACCAAATAATAGCTACATTTTCAGCGAGTAATATAGGCTATATTGTAACCCGGTATTCCTACGAGAACAAGACCTACGCGGGTAGAAACGGGGGTTATTGAACAATTTAAAAAAATCTTTCATCAATGGGAATCTAATATATCTAGATCAGTGACTAAGAAAGGCTATATTTATCATACCACTGAAATTTGAACTACGAGGGTGAGAGCAATATAACAACTGTGAATTTATGAAGATGATTAAATGTTATGTTATTCAATCATGCGTAAAGTCACCAAATTTGGATTAAAAATAGCGCGTAGAGTATTTCCTAAATTAACACATAGGATACTTCTTCTATTGTTAATATCTGTTGCCTTGCTTTCCCTTGGGACTACAACTACAACTATGGGAAAGTTAATACTGACGAAGTGGCGTGCAGAAGCTAGTATTTGAAATAAATCCCATGTCAAACAGTTATACTAGGTCAATTACCCTTTATTTCGACAGTAGGTAATAAAATAAATAAAAAATAAAATTTTATATTATTATATTTTCTTCATAATATGTTCAAGCGCCTAAATTGCGACTAAATATTTCATGTTACGTATTGTTACATCTTTTTAAAGAATTTTTCGATGCCAGTAGACATAACTTTTTCATAATTATAATTATAATTCGATCTTTTTCATCGCCGCAACTACTACACAAATAGTTTATCAACAGCATGACTTGAAAATTCTTACCGATTTCTAAACCTATCTGATAATTAATTTATATTTTATAGTTGAAACTTTATACTGTAGCAATTGTTGTTAGGTGGAGTAACAAATATTTCGATCTTTGGAATGCTCTATAAACTGTGTTTGAAACTAAAATAATAGCATCACTTCACAATTATTTCTAATCGCACAACTTATCTGATAATTAATTTCCATTTTGTTGCTGGAATTTTGTACCGTAACAAATTTTATTCAGTGGGACAACAAATAACTTTAGAAGACTATGAAAACTGTATTTGAAGCTGGCATGAGTAATAATTATAAGATCAAAATATATATATATATAAAAAATGTTTATCGCTGCCTACGTAAAGTCATAAATAATAGTGGTAGGACCACATTGTTGACAGTTATTTGTTTACAGCCGCGCGCCAGTCCGTCCGGGTTAGTACCACTAACTCGCAGAAAATCAACGTCCGAGTAGTAGCAATTTGTTACTGCGCTTCGTTTGGTGAGCGAGAGATCCGGAAACCCAACTTTTTGAGGTGTTTGCGTGTAGTGGGTATACTGATATAATGCACACATTCACACGCTCTTCAATTTCTTCGCGATAGGCAGCGGTGTTGCAAAGGTACATGTGCGGCAGCAACACTTCACACACCATCAAGTGTACTATTTGCTCGTTTGCCACCGTTTGCAATAAAAAAAATAAGCAACAAATTATCAATACATTTACGATTGGTTTAAATATAAAAAAAGGTTACTTTTTCGTTTCTTGCTACCTTTATGTGAAGCTAGTAATAATTACAATTTTAGGAGATCGGTTTTAACAATAAAATCGTTAATTCGGTAACAAATTAGCAACAAATTCTTATAGTCATCTTTTTGTATTTGCCCTATTTGGCACTACCAGCTTTATAAACCTTGTATAGCTTTTAATAGCTAGCTCCTTTATCCGTTATTCTTCATTCTTTATACTTTATCCTTCATCCTTCATCCTTTATACTTCATCCTTCATCCTTTATCCTTTATCTCATTTTCTCGCCGGTTAAATCCTATACATTAACGTGTTTGTGTCCCTGTGGACTCGCTTTTTCGTTTTATCGAGTTTGAAATCACAACGATTCTAAAGAAGTTTCATATCAATAAACAAAATTGCAAAAAAATACCAGAGATTCACTAACGAAATTTTATACTTATGCCTAAACATACCCTTATCATTTGAACGGAGTGCCCTTTGTAGACGTGAAATTTATCTCTTCGCATTACATTTTTTGCTTTTATAACTCTTTATTTCAATCCATAAGTGATGACAGGTCTAATAAATATGAAAGTGCGACAGGTCGCATTTCGTCTAAATAAATACGTTCGTAGAATGAACAATAATAGTTAGTGGCAGTTATTATGGCTTTTATTAAAAGAACATATACTGATGGGTGTATCGGAAGCGAATACTGCAGCGCTCTGACCGGATCCGGACGTGTTCCAGGCCGTTATCCGCACGAGCACATCCGGTCACTCCACTATCACTCTACGCTATTATTGCCCCTATTGTTCACTACTGTTATAGAATTTTTCACTAAAATTACTGAAGCTTATTTATTCCAAATATGTATTAAGAATACAGATGACGTATTTGAGGAATCAGTTACGACAAGTATCGTGGATTCAAGGCTCACGTAGAACAATCCTTTGTTCGATCCATTTAATGTGAGTTTGAGTCTGATTTTAATTTATAACCCTGATATCTATGTTTATGAATTCTCAATAAGAATTTATTTCTTAACCCTTCATCAAACAGCAACATCAGTTATGAGACAATACAATTGTCGCCACCTTTTCTGTGCTGTCTGGTGGCGGCTACGAATATTACCAACCGTTACATTGCTTTTGGGCCGTCATAAAAGACTAAGAACATTTCATCGACCTGGATCAACTGTATTTGATGCTTTCAGAAGGGTTGACGTCAAACAGTCGGCCTTTCATAAAACTATTGTCAATAATTTTTGCAACATGTGCGATGAGAGAGGAGACCCATCTTTTCTTCCATCTTTATATACATAAATCTTTTGTTCTTGTGTTTGTAATGGAAATCCTTCTAAACGACTGGATCTATTTTGATGAAATTTTTTGTGTGTGCTCGAGAACGGTTTAAATTAATGTTTGGACCCGGTAGGTGGCGCTGTGATCAATTTCAAAGAGAATTTCTTTTTTTATTTGAACAGAACAGCGTCTGTTGGGTCAGCTAGTATAGAAATAGAATGTTGATGATGTTCCCCTTCCTATTCCGATTAGATAAAACTTACAACAATATGTCTGACTTGCGTAGTATAATAGGTCACTGACCTTCCTATTGCAAGAGTGTCTCGAATTAAGCAGTAAAAGGTATATGAACTAAGATAATATTGTTTTCGTACGATAGCAGAATATAACATACGAAATAACAACACTCACAAAATTATCTTATTAGAAACTACTTTACTATTTAAGCAATAAATAATCCTATAACTCTACACTACAAATAGCTACAATATATCTACAATAACTCCATTTGGATAACTACGTACCCGGAAACTGCAGCGATAACGCAGAGGATCGTGCTACTTCCGGTTCGCGAGCGACACCTTCCCCTCCTTCCGGCGCGTTATCTACGGTTATGCGGCCGCTAGTTTCGGCTAAATATATGTATATGTTACGTATTTTATATGTTTACTGTTATTTTTACTAAGGATAACATCATGCGCTAAAGAAGTTATCCTTGTATTATGGGCGACTTTGTAAACGTGTAAAACAGACACAAATTACATTCAGACTCGGAACAACGTATGGTTTGCATAAAGTATTCCAATACGTCAGATTCAAACCCGCGACACTTGGCACTACAGGTAGATATCTAAACTTAGTTGAGGCCGCGGGTGACTGGACCAAGGAATAGTCCATCACATGCAGTAAGGCTGGGCGCGTAAAGGCGATGCCTCGGGAAGAGCATGGTGGAGGTAAAGTACTCGATAGGGCATCCCGTTGGGCCGACCACGGACGTCATAAATCCGGTACCGATGCCCAGCCCAAGGGCGAATGAAAGGAGCCCAATGGAAATGGACGGAAAAAAAGAGGAAAAAAGAATTTGTTATCATAACTGATACACATCTATGCAGTCGTTTCTTTATTGGAAACCTCTATAGGCGAGGGTTAACCTGATCGCTGACATGGCGTTAATGCCACGCTGGGATACATACAATTGTGTAACGAAACCATAACCTGTTTTAGAATTTTGTACAACACCATCTAGTGAGCTTAAAATAAATTATCAACCTAAACATATATCTATAGTTTATACTAATGAAAATAAATGTTTATTAAATAAAAATCATAATTTTTGAAAAAAAAATCGTAATATTTTATTAATACCTACTTTACGCCATATTAGTTCCTGTCGTACCTAATCTGTTCTTTTATGCATATATACAAAATAATTTCGATTCTTCACATCTGCCACGCATCCTGAACGATGGCTCCTTTTTTTATATATGTATTCATCATCATAGTATAATTCAGTTACCATACAGCAAACTAAATGTGTTCCTTTTCCTGTACTAGCAAAATTCCCGCGATTTCACCCACGTTAGTTTCTAACCCCGTGGGAATACGGGGATAAATATACGTCATGTTACTCTCTGGTAATGATTCCATTGGTGAGAGATTTTAAAGAACAAAGAATTTAAAATTGATTTAGTGGTTGAGACGGGAAAGCATAACAGCCAAACTCACATAGCATCTATTATATTAGTTCATCATCATCACTGCTCATATATGTCCCACTACTGGGCTCGAACCTCTTCCATAATGGGAGGGAAATTGACCTACAATACCACGCTGGCCAGGCGGGTTACTATAGGGTTTTATTTCGAGATTTCCTTCTCTTGCATAGATGTTATCCACACATAATCGTCTTTTGTGACACGCGTGAGCAAAAAAGAGGATACTGAACTGCATTCTTACTTCATCACACAAAAAAATAGATAAACATAAAAGTTATTAATTATAACCGTTAATGCTACTGGAATTTCAGATTTATTTAACGCAAATATCTAGTCTTGATTTATAAAAGGCTAAAGGCGAGTTTTATTAATTAACGTTAATATAGGTATCGAATATAGCTGATGTGCGCACAACGGCATCAAATAACGAACCAGTGAACAATCATTGCGGTTTGATTGACCACAATGCATTGACCTGGTTCACGAGAATATCTGATAACATCACCAACATCTGATAATTAACAATTATTTCAATTATATAATACCTATTCATATTAATTTGCGAATATATACAGAACCTCCACTTAATATTATATTCGTTGAGAATGAATGTTCTAGTTCCTTCTGTGAGGTGACGCAGTAAGAATACAATTCACCGTCTTTATCTTACCTGTGCGTATCGTAAAAAACGACTAAAACATATATTACATTTTAAATCTGTACTTATATAATTACTTGTTCCCACTAAATGGTTCATCATCGCACAGCCTAAATCGCTACTTACACAAAATTTTGAAAATGCTACCTATTATATTATAAGCAGTTATTAGAAAGAATGTTTGGAAACTTTTTCCGTAAGGGTGTAAAATAGGATTCGCAAGTTTGCATAAAACTCGGTTAGTTTTGAAGTTTGATCTGTGAAATTTTGTATTTATTTTTTTCTCGCGCTCTCTGAAAAAAGTAATATTCTTAAATTCGTATAAGTATATGCATAGTCGAAGATTGAATTCTTGATAATACAACATAAGCAACTTGTAGCTAATAAATAAATGTATTCATAAAATGATTAGCAAGTTCGAAAATATTTAGAACTTAATATTATATTTATGAAAAATTTTTGTTCTGCACAAAAAGCTTATAAACAAATATTATTCCCCTAAGATCACTACTGAAAGAGTTCTTTATCAAACATATTTACCCACCTTTTGTATCGCCTTTCAGCACTGATGTTGTCTGAAAAACTTAAACGTGGACATGAATACGCTTTTAGACGGCAATAGTAGCTCCATTGCATCTGCCCGCTGTGGCTTGAATAACTAGAAAACCACGATTTGCTTTCGAAGCGAGATATCTAAGTTGGAGCAAACAACGTGAGTGTAATATTGATGAGGTTAGACTAGTGATTCGAAGGATGCCGTATGAATGTGTATTACGTTTAACAATACATTACTATTCGACGAATAGATAGCTTTGTTACAAATGTACTGCCCAAACTCATGATCACTACAATACTGAAATGTCTGATATCTGCAAATATCCTCATAGTTTTTTCCTTTCGTTTATTTCTTTTTTTTACTCTAAAGTATGAGTGGTCTGCGATAAATCGAACACAATGCTTGCTATTAACTTTTTTGAAATAAAATTGCTTACTCTTGCAAACAAGAGCGATTCCCTATACACTTGTCGAGCGCAAAGAGTCAAAGGGGAATAACGCCATTCGTGTAACCAAATATGTAGCAATGACAGCCATATATTTAGCAATATATGCTTTCGTGTAGTGACTGTAAAAATGCAATTCACTACTCCGTCTCTTACACATGGATGTGGTAAAAGACCACTAAGGAATATAATTTCCAAAAGACCAATTTGCCTGACATACAGTGGGACGAATATGGGCTTGATAATGATAATTATGTAACAATGAACGTGAACTGGCTGATGGATAAATGGATGAATAATAAATGTTTACAATTGTAACTACATTATATATGTTGCAATATGACTGATTAGTAATGAAAGAATCCTATCCTACTAATATTATTCGGGTGGGTTGCGGGAGTTGCGTGCTTAAGCCCCTCTGTCGCCCCGGACGGAGTGGTCCGGAGGCGCGCCGACCGCAGCCCACCCACAAAAAAAAAAATCCTACTAATATTATAAATGCGAAAGTTTGTGAGTATATGAGGATGTGAAGATGTTTGTTGCTCTTTCACACAAAAACTACTGAACGGATTTTGAAGAAATTTCATAATAATAAAGCTTACATATCAGAATAATACATAGGCTATAATTTATCTCGATATTCCCACGGGAAGGGGAACTATGCGGATAAAACCGTAGGGCGCTGTTAGTGTATAATATTTTCTGATATATAATATCAAATGAAAGAGCTATAGGAACAAAATATTTTATATTTTGTTAACTGACCCAACAGACATCTGTACTAATAAAAATAGAACTAAACGAAATCGTTTGTAAGCCCATCTACAAGGGCCGTTGGCTAATCTAAACAATTCTGAATTCACTTGAAAACAAACACATTCATTAAAAATCTGTCCCGCTGTTTTGGAGAAATTCAGTCACATGCACACGAAGAGAAAAAATATATGTAATAAAAGACATAAACATATCCTTTTTAATGTATTTACTAAGCACTCGAATTACTAAACTATTCATAGGACTCCAAGACTTACTCCCAAGTAAAAAATACTAATCCTCACTCTCTCTTGCTTTTTTATTCCTCGCCTGAGCAATTTATATCACAAATTGCGATCACCAACCTACCTGCAAAGCATGGAGATTATGACAATATCCCCTCTCGGGAAAGCCATCTTCCAACAGTGGACATGGAGAAACTGATGTATGGAAAACATCAACATCACCACCATTATCTACGCTTAAATATGATCCACTGCTGAGTTTTAGCCTCCTCCACAATAGATAGGTATATTGACCTACTACATGCACGCCAGTCAAACAGATTGATATAGGATTCTCTTTAAGTTTTATTTTATTACTAGCAACTCACCCTCGCTTCGCTTCGGTTTCAGTCGCCTTACCCCGTGTAGTTTTCGTTCCCGTGGGAATATCGGGATAAAATATAGCCTATGTTACCCCCTGATATTATAGCTTTCCATTGGTGAAAGAATTTAAGAAATAGGTTTAGTGGTTTAAGCGTGAAAGCAACAAACAAACTTACTTTCGCATTTATAATATTAGTAAGGGTATGAAAAACATACCATGAATAACATTTCAAGACATAAAAACTTTTTATGTTAATACTTTACATCTTTGTTGTAATATTTACAGCTATTGAATAGTAGTAAGAAATGAAAAACGTGTATACAAAAGCGTCGGTCCCTTGGTACTCACTTGAGTACTACAACTCTTAAGGCAGTATTCAGGCGTCAGTTCTCACTGCTTTGTAACAAAGGCGTAATGCCGTGCCCATTTTGCTAAGATCCAGGCTGTTAAGGCTGAATAGTACTTACGATTTTGTAAAAAGATAGTATGCATATAAGATACTTTGTATTATCTTTTCGTGTGTTGTAAAAATACAATTCAATATCGTGTCAGTAGGTAATATGCAAGAGAAAGATGGACCTAAAACCCTCATTTACCCCCATAATGTAGCGAAGGCGAGCCCAAGAGTAGGACGTATATGAGCCGAAAAGATGATGAGACGATATATGTATAAGTTACTTTAAAAGCTATAAAAAAGTATAAAACCTTTCAAACTTCAAAACAGTGAAGTCTGAAGAAGAATAAATTTACTTCAACATAATTAAATCGAGTCGTTACTGGTCAGCTGTTGAATAAGTGACGGAGTAAGAATATAATTCACCATGCCCTCTCTTACCCGTGAACGTCGAAAAAGACGAGGTAGTTAAGGGATATAATATGCATATAACATTTATGCAAAAAATGGAAAGCTCGAAACAAAACCTTATCCCAACACGTCTGACCAGCGCGGCATAGTAGGTCAATCTCATAACAAAAGAGGCCCGAGCCCAACAGTGGGACGTATATAGGCCGAGATGATGATGATGTAGAATAAGGTTATCCTGAAAAAATCAAATACATATAAGTGCAAATATATATTTGTAATACCTTATAATGTTAGTTTGGTTTAGCAAACGTCACATATTTTCAAAAAAAAGTTATGATTTCTTTTTCATTCATCACAGCTCATATACTCTCTGGGTATCAGTCTCCTCCGCAAACAGAGGGCGGATTGGCCTACTATACCACAGTGGTCAAACAGACAAACGTTTTATTTTGAGTTTTTCATCTCTTGAATATGCATATACCCTTAGGGATATACCCTTAGTCGTCTTTTATGACACTCACCGCCACGGGGTGGTGAATTGTATTCTTACTCCGTAACAGAGTAAGAATTAAATTTAATGTTTGATTCAAAACTATCAAAAATAGAATCCAATAATAAATACAAATCTGAGGAAATACAAAAAAATAAATCTTGGTTTATCTTCGTCCGATAATAACGAATCACAGTAAAATAAATCAAACATAACTTATTTTAAAGATCACCTTTCCGTGTGCTGATGGATTTAAAATACAATTCACCAACCATCTTGTTCGTGGGTGTCGCAAAGGACGTCTAATGGATATTGCATGCATATAACATATTTGCAAGAGTAGAAAGAAAACCCTATAATAATATGCTTGAACAGGTGGTAAGTCAATTATCTTCCTAATATGGAGAAAAATCTAGACCATAATAAATGTGACGCATGTGAGCTGAGATAATGTTGACGACAATGTTTTTGTAAATACTTTGGTTTGACAATAATAAATCCAAAAGCAAGCTGACCAAGTGTAATAAATATTTACAATAAATACACACAAAATATTTTAAGGAAAGTTTCGCTTACGAACACCAATAGTATATTAAGGACACACTATACTCGATTGCGAGGCGTCTAATGGCCTCTATTCAGTACAGAGACGAGTGACACTTGTGGGAAGCTGTAACGTTCATTGTTAGGTTCGCCTTCGGCGATTCCCAGACGTCGGTGTAAACATCCTACATGCCTTTTATGTAATTTTTGATCCCCAAAAAGTAATGTTTGAGCACTTTAAGATTATGACATCATGGTAACAAACTTTTATAATATTACAACTCAAATTTTATGAAGTTTTAATTTGTATATTTTATTCTAAACTTATGAAATCAAATACGTGACTTCAGTACAATCTCTGTAGAGATTTATGGTGTATTTAAAACAACTAGTGATCGCCGAGTGGTCGAAATTCGGCCATAATTCATTTAAATGAATTTTTTTGCTACACAATTTTTTTTAAATTTTATTTATGTATAATTGTATATTGAGCGAGTTGTATTTCTTGTTCTTCTTTTTTATTGACTAGAAGCTACAATATTATGTGCTATTTGTGCCAGTGTCAAGTTAAAAAAAAATTAATGCGTCTTTATATGAATGACTATTCATAGAAAGATATATAATTTTTTTATTTAATTTTGTTATTTTTTTATGTAGGCTTAGCCGCTGCCATTGATCGGGTGCTGATAACCAAATCATGTTTTCTCTGGGAATTTTGCAGAACATGAAAATACACGAAATTCACTATTAAAGCATATTTACTACACTTCAGAATTTTCTCTACTTTATATTACATAAAATATCAGCAAAATTATTCAATATAACACTATAAAATACCAAAATAATAAATAAAATTTTAAAGCGCTACAATTCATTTTGACATTTCGTAAAATAACCCAAGCTGTATTTCACTAATAACTTATACCTATACAAATATCTATTAGACATTATCATCATAATTATGATTGTCTGACATTCAGTTCGACCAGCGATGTGGACTGTAAACAAAAGTGTATTTTTTTTTATGGGTGGGCTATGGTAAGTGCACGCGCGGTCCAGTCCGTCCGGGGCGATAAAAGGACGGCGCGCGGGCCCATAACCCACCCGTACCCATATCACCTCGTTGTTGGGCCGACCACCGGAGTAGATGTGACTTGTGTGAACAAAAGTGTATAAGCGTTGGTGTGTGTAGTGATTACATGGTAGTGTGCGTAATACCTTTTTTAATGAATTTAATATATTTCTAATCTATTACTACATGAAATTTCAGTTTTATGCATTTCTCCTCATTACATACTTCAACTCTGCCAAATTTTATACTTGTCCATCCACGTAATTTTCGTAAAAAGGAATACAAACTTTTTCCTTCACGTATTAATATATAGAGATAGTAGAACTCTGTTATGGTACATTGAAAAATAGTTACGTACATTATAATTTATTACATTGTCCGTGTGTATCGTAGGATAAAGACGACTAAGAGCTTAATATAAACATTTAACATAGACCTGAGCCAATTCCGTCTGACGGTGTCTGGTCAACAATTATATTCCCAAGAACGGTTTAGGTTCAGGCAGGCGGCCTACTGGATAAACGAACTGTCAAAATTATTTGCAATATCTACGATGTAAGAAGATTACTTATGGCATCGCCCTCTTGTGCATTTACAATATAAAAAGAAATAATCATTTTCACTTACGAAGAATAAATTTTAGGTAACTCCCAAGTTAATGCAAATGATACAACATCAATGTTACATGTCATTCATATTGGCTTTTTTTTTCAGGGTGTGCTATGATTAGTGCACCCTCCACCCGGCACCATCTGGGGCGTTAAGGGGGCAGCGCGCGGTCCCATAACCCACCGTAGCACGTCGCCTTCGTCCACGGTACCGAGTTCCTTGTCCTCCGTGGTCGGCCTGACGGAATACTCTGAGGGTACCCTGTCCTCTCAACGTTCCTTTCCCGGGACCTTGGTATTTATATTGCCTTACTAGTTACTTGTAATTTAGAGTTGGTTGGTGGAAACGAGGATGGTTTTAGTATACATGTTGAATTAAACTCTACAGAGCTAAAAACTTTCTTGAATATTTTACTATTTATCCCTACGGAGGCTGAACTTATGGATATAACTAAAAAAACGTAGCGTGCCTGAATATTTTTTTAGGTTGATACTCATCGTCGCTCTCGTGGGAGCGTAGAAAATTCAGAAGGCTTTTTATATTACTTTCAGAAAATAAAGACCTTTAAAAGTGTTATAATATCTTATTTTAAATACCAACTACAACAATAGTGATCATCATTCAGCCTTTCGCTATCCAGTGTTGGAAGGTTTTTCTCTTTTTTTTTTGCGTGTGTATAGCTGTTAATCTCCGCTGGCTTTCACGGCTTATCCTGAGCTATGGGTGAGCGCAGAAGGCTCTCAACCCGGTAGGTCGATTTGCGAAAGCAGTGAGGTTTTATAGTGTCCCAGGAGAGAGCAGCTGACCACTTTCCTGGTGAGATCATGGCCAATTTCTTATTCCAAATTGTTATCCCATTGTCACACGGCGAGCAACTATAGTCACTTATTTATACTAGCTTCTACCCGCCGCTTCACCCACGTATAAAGTAACTTCTCTAAAGTAAATTTTTTATGTCAATGAACATATTAGCGCAATAAAAACTAACCCATATATTAATGCAGGGTTTTTATTGTGTATATTAATCCAGGGTGTCAGCTATTTCCATACAATTCATCTTGCCTGTGAATGTCATCAAGGATGACTAAGGGATATAATACGCATTTAACATCTATGTAAGAGCAGGAAAACTCGAAACATAACCCTATACCAACTTCTCTATGGTATAGTAAGATCAATATTCTTCCTCCTGATATGGAGGAGGCTCAAGCCTAGCAACGCGATGTTTCTAAGCCGTAATGAAGTATATTTATAATAACAACTAGCAACCCGCCCTCGCTTCATTTCGCTTACAGTCGCCTTATCCGCGTAGTTTCCGTTCCCGCGGCATAAAATATAGCCTATGTTACTCAGGAATAATGTAGCTTTCCAATGGTAAAAGAATTTTTGAAATCAGCACAGTAGTTTTTGAGTTTATTCATTACAAATATACACCCACAAAAATACAAATTATTCCTCTTTATAATATTAGTGTAGAGAACTAAGGCGTTTAAACAATAAGGAATTAATTTTAAAAGATTCGAAGGAGGCTAGAGCTATATTTCCTTCATATATGCTAATGAATTAAGCATTCAATGCATCACTACCCATTACTTGCCCGTGGGAGTTATAATTGACTCACGCTTCTTTCCCGGATATAAAGATATAGACGATGGATTTCCATAAGTCACAAACCTATTATACTTCCCTGTATTCATTCAGGCTTCATTTCAGTCTTCATGCATGGTTAACGTGACCATAAGTCCCGTTTTGAACAGGTAAGCCGCATTTTCAGATTGTATGTCTCGTTGTCCTAAACTGCATTAAGAATATCTCGCTTTTACAAACAGAGAATAAATTAGGATTTGTTTTACTAACGATTTGTGTTACGTGTCTTTTTTATTTTTTTAAGTCCCTAGTTTTACCCATACCTGTAAAACTTTTTACGGAATCTTGATTTTTTGTTTTCAATTATAATAACACTTTTTACTCATTCCTGCAAGTGTCCCGTTGTGAGACAAAAAATAAAGCGACAATTACTCAAATATCCCGTTTTGACATAAAAATAATATGGTCACTTTAGGCATGCTCTATAATTAAATAAAATGATAAACTACAAAATATTTCTACTAATAATTAGTTACTTTTCCATTCAACATCACTACAATTAAAACAAAAACATTATATCATTAATAAATCGCTTAAATTATAGCAATAGTCAACTTGCATTTTAAAAGCAAAATATGGTAAATAAAAGTAGCGTAACTGGATTATTCGACCGCAGCATGTAGACGAGAGAGAATTTAAATTAACCACTTCATATTCCGGTTAGTATGGGATGAAATATTCATATAGGAGGTGTCACATCACTCCACCTATTAAAAATAACAAGGCAATATCGGAAAATGATCAAAAGTTTTTACGTGGCTTAGTTTGGGATATACATTGTTCGTTGTTTATGTTGGTACATCTCAACCGACTGTTGTGCTCGTACCCCGCCACAACAGGAGGGAAATTGGCCTCTATACGCTTTGGTCAGACGTGACAGCATGGGTTTTTATGTCGAGTTTGCCTTCTCTTGCATAGATGTTATCTGTATATCATTGGTCGTTTTTTAATGATACCAATAGGTGAGAGAAGGGGCAGTGAATTATATTCTAACACCACGCAAAAGATGACGACTGTGACAATAATAATGATGATGACAATGATAATGATGATGACATATGTTTAATATCTATTTCAATACTTTTTTATTGAGGAATTAACGAAACTTGACTTGCTTGTCAATTTACATAAAAAATTTGATTGATGATTGTAAGAAATTCTCCAAATCCTAAAATATAAGTAACAGTCAAAATGAGAGCTGATACAAGCTTGAACCAGCCAAGACATCACTCCAAAGTTAGCTAATCCAAATGGTAAAACCGTCGGACGGGGCACTGAAAGCAAACCTAGTGAACCACACCAAAGGCGAGGAGTACAGTAAGGTGGAACGGTAGGCATACGAATATGGTGCCCGATATCGCTCTGCCATCGCTCTGGACAGCCATGCGACGTACGTAAAAAAAGGAAGTTTTATAAAGCATTGGATAAAATGCTGAGCGATTAACCGAAGTCACAGCGTGCTAGTCATCTACAAAAGAGCCGCTAAGGATTTGAGGAAATGTTTGACTTGGTACCACCCTCAACATTTTACCAACGTACCACTCGACACCGTAGTGAGGTTCATTCTTTTCACCTGGAAATGTTATAGGCTGCAACTATACGTTTCTAGCGATCTTTTCTCCCGTCTCCTGTCATCTGAAATGTTTCCTGAACACTATGATATGTCCTTCTTTAAATGAAGTTTAAGAACACTTTCTTCTCCATAGGCAGCCTAGTAGTACCCTAAAAAACTTGACCACTTTAAAAGCTGTGCTAGTCGTAATTATATATATGCCCTGTGTTCTTATCAAATTTTATCACTTTTGTAAATAAAACTATGTACTTTACGGATATTATCGCGTTTGTTAACGGCGGACCGTGACCATGAATGCTGTAAAGTGTTTGAAACGTCGGGCAATCATAAATCAAATACAAACGCGATAAAATCCGTAAGTAGTTTTATTTACAACTAGCAACCCGCCCTCGCTTCGCTTCAGTTATAGTCGTTTTACCCGCGTAGTTCCTGTTCCCGTGGGAATACCGGGATAAAAAATAGCCTAGTTTACGCCCTGATATTATAGCTTTACATTGGTGAAAGAATTTTTGAAATCGGTCCAGCCGTTTTGAAGATTACCCGGAACAAACAGACAGACAGATACACAGACAGACAAAAATTTTTTAAATGCTGTTTTAGGCATAGGTGTCGTGCAAATAACCGTGTGAGCATGAAAAAAGCTTATTATTTTGACATTACAAACAGACACTCCAATTTTATTTATTGGTATAGATGTGTAATACCCGCGTATACATCATAAATCATAATGTATCACTTTTATTACCTCAGGTAACGACGTAATTAAAAAAAAGCAAAAAACAAATAACTAACGAAGTCCTTTGCACGGGTAATTTTTTCACGATGTTCATTTACTTTATTTCTTTGTATGCACTTCGTATTTGTATTTCTAATGAGTTCAGAAAAAAAATATGGGTTCTTTTAAACCAAGTAATTCTACATTTGTTAAATTATTAGCAAATCACATGGTTTCAGCTGCCTAATGGCCGTTTCCGTGGGAATACAAGAATAAAATATAGCCTATATTATTCGCTGATAATATAGTTTGGAGAAAGAAAACATTTTAAACTAGATCAAATTCTCACGGTTTTATCTTTGTGGTTCTCGATGCCATGAGAATATAGAAATAATATTATTCGCTGATAATTTGGCTAGCCACTGGTGAAAAAGTGAAAAAATCTGTTAAATTCCCGCAGTTTCACGTGCTTAATTTCCGATCCCCTGAGAATTGGGGGATTAAATATAACCTATGTTACTCGCTGTTAATGTAACTTTCCATTGCGGAAAAAATTCTAAAATTGATTTAGTGGCTTAGACGTAAAATTGGAACAAACAAATACACTCAGATTCGCATTTTTAATATTAGTTAGAATATATAAAGTACTAGCAATCCGCCCTCGCTTCGCTTCGGTTATAGGTTATAGTCGTTTTACCCGCGTAGTTCCCGTTCCCGTGGGAATACCGCAATAAAATATAGCCTAGTTTACGCCCTGATATTATAGCTTTCCATTGGTGAAAGAATTTTTGAAATCGCTCCAGCCGTTTTGAAGATTACCCGGAACAAACAGACAGACAGGCAGACAAAAATTTTTTAATTGCTATTTTAGGCATAGGTGTCGTGCAAATAACCGTGTGAGCATGAAAAAAGCCTATTATTTTGACATTACAAACAGACACTCCAATTTTATTTATTGGTATAGATTACTTATATTTACTTAGATTATGAACAACTTTTTTATTTCTCTCGTCTTTATCTTTCGCAAATAAGAAGCTGATAATTAAAAATAATGCGAACAAATACTTTATTTTCATTAGAATTGATAAGTCATAATACGTCTAGCTAATGGGTACAAGTTTTGTTCATAGTGATAAGGAAATTGACCAATTGTCCTCCTTTACCACGCTTTCCAGACGGTCTGGCGCCCAAGATTTTCGATTCGAATTTCCTAAAGATTTCTGATTTTATACGAGTATTAGACATATTTTTTCTTCTCTTAGATTGTTCATCACGGCATCCTTAGAAGACTGTATGTCTATATATGAAATAGAATAGGATAATGATATTAGATATTCATAGTGCTTTTCCGAGCGATAGGTTGTCTTGGATATCTATATATATATATAGGAGAGGCGGGTTTTGCGAGCGATATATTGACTCATCACCATATCTCTGGAACCATAAGGCGTACGGACTTGAAATTTGGCAGGAATATTCCTTTCGCTGAGTGTAGGTCAGCTAAGAACGGATTTTACGAAATTCCACCTGCAAGGGGTGTTGTGGGGGCTTTAACAATAATATACATTTTAAGGAACAGGGTGAGCCGAACCTACTGAAACTAGAGAAATGAAATTTGGACCGTAGTTTCATTTTGTGACGTAGGCACCTACATAGAAAGGATTTTTTGAAATTCCACCCCTAAGGGGGTGAAATGCAATGGTAAAGTCTGTATGGAATGAAAAAAAAATCTTTAGCTACTGTCTTCAAATTAAACACAAATACTCTTTTATAAAAATAAATAAACACGTGTTTCAGCGTTTGTCCATTTTCTTCCTCGAAGGGTGTAAAATACGTATAAAGATGTCAGTTTACTGACTCATCATAGAGCCGAATAGTCTAGTCGACAAGTTGAAAATGGTACAAAATAGAGATACTGCTCTTAAAATTACGTGCGATAGCTCATTGGATCCGGAATGACGTCTAGAAAAATGTGCTAAAAGCGTGTATTAGCACATAAAAAATTGCAAAAGTTATAAACAATTAAAGATGAAAAAAAAATGGCATTTTGTTTTTTGCCAATATTTCATAAACTATTAATATTTAAGGAATTTAAAAAAAAGATTCTGAAAGAAGAGGAAATTTCCAATAAAAAACTCCTAACTCCCGGAACTCTATCTCCATTATTTATAATTTTAATTTAACGCTGAAGATAGGTCTGCGCGTGACATTTTTAGGATGCGCGCGTGGCGTCAAAAGCGAGTACGGCGCATTAATTAATTTATTTAAAGTATTAAATATTTTTTTTTTAATTTGAAAAAATTATGGTGTGTTCTGAACACTATAAATAATTTATTCCCGTTGGAAATTTTACTTAAAGTTAATTTTTCAACGAGTTAAACAATTGTTAACTAACGAAATTTTCTCGAACTATCGTCTTAATTATAAGTGAAAAAAAATGTTTAAATAATGGTCGTAAAAAATTTTCGCTTCGTAGAGCCTTTCTTACATACATACTTAACAAGATCGTGCCATAAAAGTTAAAAAAATATTGATACTTTGTTTATAACAATTTTTTTACTTGAACAACATTACTTGGATTTTTAAGTTTTTGTTCAAGTAAAAAAATTGTTACGGACGTCCCCCCCTCGGGGAGGACGTCGGTCTTTCCTCACACGTTCAGCCTCTCGGCGGGTGACGGACTAATCCCCGGTCACGTCACCCGCAAAATCCATCCCTAGGGGCTAAACCGCAGTAACAAAGTTTGTATAAGGAGAAAAAAAAAACTATATCGATTTTCTTCAAATTCTCCAAAAATACTCTTTAGTAAAAATAAATAAACCCGTGTTTCAGTATTTTTAAATTTTCACCCTCTAAGGGTGTAAATCCACACTAATATTATAAAGAGGAAACGTTCCTTACGAATAAACTCAAAAAATCCTGGACAGATTTCGATGACTCTTTCACCATTAGAATGTTACATATCCCTAAGTAAGATAGGCTATATTTTATCCCAGTATACCCACGGGAACGGGAACTACGCGAGTAAGGCGACTGAAACCGAAGCGAAGCGAGGGTGGGCTGCTAGTCTAATATATAAAATTTTCGTGTCACGGTTTTTGTAATTAAACTCCTCCGAAATGGCTCGACTGAGTCTCATGAAATTTCGTGTGCATATCGGGTAGAGCTGCGAACCGGTCAACAACTATTTTTCATCCCCCTAAATATTAAGGGTGGTCCATCCCTTTTTTTATTTTTTAAACATTTTTTTTTGTTTTTATTTCTTTATGATACATCATTCAAAAATACATACAACCCTAAATTTTTACCCTTCTACGATGAACCCCTATTTTTCATTTGTTAATTATAAACTTGTTTTTTATTTGAACAGAACAACGTCTGTTGGGCCAGCTAGTCATTATATATACCTTTCATACAAATACAAGAAATTTTTGTCTTAATCTAAGGTCCTCAATGGCCAGTTTAGCGTTCTCAAACATATGTGGGTGGTGTTGTCAATGTTATCCTGTTTCTCTTTGAAAGGTTCTGTTCATTAAAATCTATTATAAATACGCAAAATAATTACTTAACGATATCTGATGTTTACGCGAGCACTACACATTGTAAATAAAACTACTTTTACGGATTATATCGCGTTTGTTTTTTGCGATTTATGATTGCGCGACGTTTCGAACACTTTGCAGCATTCATGGTCACGGGCGGACTAAGGTGTCTCACGTCCAACAAGTAATCGTTATTACAGACATTTACAATTATCTACCCGATACAGAAAATAGTTATAGAACTTAGCAAGCAGAATAAGACTAGATTGCCCAAAACTGAAATCTCGCCAAGCTCCTAATAACATTACGTGTAGGCACTTCGTTACCTCATGCAGTAAGAATACAAAATGTGAAGTGTGTGAACGCGCTTGGATAGCGTAGTTTTGTCAATTTTTCTATTATGGCCCGTATTGAAAGTGCGACAGAGTTGTAAACTGCAAGAAAATAATCTAAAATTTAAATCTTGTAAAATATCTATAAATTGTGAAGTTGTACGTTCACGCGTTTAGGTTTGATATCTAATATATAATTTAATATCCTACTATCATAAACACTCATTTGAAAATGTTCGTTTATTACACTTTGAAGTCTTAGCTACTAGGGATGGGAATCGATTCTTGAATCGATTTGAATCTTAGTCTAAAGAATCGATTCACAAACAAATTGAGGTCTAAAGGATCGATTGCCGATTAATCGATCTTTTTTTCAAAATTTTTAACTGACTGCTAAGAAAGAAAAAAAGGTCCTATGTCCCACTTGTATATATATCCTCACAAATATTATAAATGCGAAAGTAAGTTTGTTTGTTTGTTACGCTTTCACGTTTAAACCACTGAACCGATTTCGGGCGAGGCGACTGAAACCGAAACGAAGCGAGAGCGGATTGCTAGTATATATATATATATATATATATATATATAGAACCAGCTAAGAAAGTTTTCCTTCGATCGTGTGATCTAAAGCACACTCGTTATTTTTTTTAACTAGCAAAATATAGCCTAAAAACATACAATTAAATGTATATAATTTATAACAACTAAATGTATATAACAACTAAATGTATAGGTATAATTTAGTTTTTTATTAAAACAGAAAAAAATCGAATGACGACTTTTTAGGGTAAGTATCGATTCACCCAATCGATTCAGTGCTTCGTATCGATTTAAGAAAAACGATTCTTTGGGCCTTTCAAATCGATTCTTCGATTAATCGATCTCAGATCGCCATCCCTACTAGCTGCTCCATCCATCGTCTTGAAATTTAGGATACATAATAATATATTCATAGGTAAAGAAAAGTACAGAGGGTATCTTACAATTAGAAAAAACTATAGAACTAGTGGTTTGTCGTAAAAGACGACTAAGGGAGTAATATGCATATGATATCTATGCAAGAGAAGGCAAACTTGAAATAAAACCTACCAACACGTCTGACCAGCGTGGTATAGTAGGCCAATTTTCCTCCTATTAAGGAGGACGCTCGAACCCAACAGTGGGACATATATGAGCTGAAATGATGATGATATATTAAGATAATCTTTAATCTTAGAAAAATTTCCATAATGAAGTTACAAAAATTGTCAAGCACCTGCACAATATCCTGAAGAGGGAGAGTACCTCGTCCTGTCACCACTACAATTGCGACGGAGACACAGCACACGCTTGAGGTATGTGTGTCGCGTGACATGGGCAAAGCGGCGCCGTGAACTCATTGCAATCATCGGTGCCGATCTGACGTCACGGACGATAGCCTAAGGCCGTTTGTCCACCGCCGTCGTCACCGGACCGTCACCGAGAACGAGATTATTTCGGACCGAGTTTAAGATGACGTGACGGCGATCGTCTGTCCACCGCGCCGATATATCGGTGGCTCAGTTCTAGAGCTTTATCGTGCGTGGTAGTCGCGTTTTCTTTTTTAGTAGAAATAAAACAAACTAGGAGAATGGACGGTTTATGTATAAATATCGTATTTAAATTTCTTAGCCATTTTTTTACAAATTTTATGATATACAAAACAAAAACCGGGCTAATGGCGTGGTGCGACGGTAGTGTGTGGACAAGAACAAACGTGTTTTGTATTGCCGGCACATCGGTCCGTCATAAAACCGTGCTAAGTTCTAGCGGTCACGCCAAACCATTCGAAACATCGGCGGCTGGGATGACGGCTCTCGGGTGATGGGCGTGCGGTGGACACATGGCCATAGTAAATGTACATATGTATCGCTAAATCGGCGCCGTCATCTCGTTTTCGGTGACGGTCCAGTGACGGCGGCGGTGGACAAACGGCCCAAAGGTTGACCCGCCGGGCCGGCCACAGGCGCCACAAACTCGACACCAAATGAATTTGTTAGAGTTGTCAGTGGAGCATGTTATAGGCTTGAGCACGTTTGTTGGGCATTAACCTTATTACGTGTTAACAATAATAAAAACGCATATTAATAATGAAATAATATGTACGATTCTGAGATTCTGACGATTCGGCAATCATAATTTCGATTCTGAAAATATATTCCTCTTTACAATTTCACGCATTTATCTTCAAGGCGTTACACAAAGGTGTAAATACATCCATATTTTGTAACATAGTCCCACGTAATAGGAGACAAGGTTGAGGCGCGCATATTGTTGCTAATCGACCACAATTTCAGACTTCGAGATAACTATTGACAATTTCGGGAAAGCCTCGACAATAACCTACAGATATTTCTTGAATTGAATTTCTCAAGTATAATTTAAAGTTTCTTATATAGTATTAGGTAATAATCAGATAAAGCTATGTTCGTTTATGCTACGATGAAATACAAAATAAACTTGTAACTTAGTATTTAGAGATCGTTATAGTTTTGACTGTCTCTTTTATTATTAGAATACAAGCTTACAGTTCAACCATTAGATACCATTTCTAAACTATTTAGGCTTTTTTTGCACTACTGTTTATGATTATGAATACTATAAACGATATGTTTAGAGGGCCGTCTTTATTGGTTGGTTGGTAAAGAAGTAACAAATTAATACTATAAGCCTTTATGCCATCCACTTAACTATTGAATGATAACTGAATTATTCAAGAATAAGCCACATCACATAGGTACATATATACTATACTTCGCATACATAAGACGTAAATGATGAAGCTATTTTTCCTAGAATATCAGCAGAAAAGAATTATGCTTCAGTTTTTATATGTAATTACATCTTTAAATTAGTGAATTATTCTTCTTCTCCAAATAACAAACGTGTCGTTATACTCCACGATGGCAGAAAAATTGACCTACAAACTCACATTGCTAAGACGGTTTCGTATAGTTTCACGTCAACGCAACGGCTGTCGAGTCAGCTAGTATTCTTTAGAAGAGCTTAAAAGTTTGAAAATAACACTACTTTCATGAAATGTCAGAGCTTAAAAACATTTCATATACATATTATTTGCCCTCAAATTTTGCCTAAAGATTTTTCTAAGCATTATTCACACTTAAAGAACCATTCCACGAAATTCAAGTACCGATGCCTACAGTAATGAATTCAGTACGTAGCTACAAATTGAAACAATTGAATGCGTTCGTGCGAGAAATATTAAGTGAAATTGATAATATCGTGGAAGAGATCAGCATTACTACGCTGGCAAATATCATTAAATAGATTGCCGTATACTTACTTACTTTAGATGTAATATTTTCAAAATATTTTTAAATGTTTTTTTTTTATAATCATTTCTATTTCTATACGTCCCACCACTCAACCCGAGTCTCTTCCATTAACTTACTGTACCAGAGATTTTTTATTTCAAGTATTCCTTTTCTTGTGGGAACACGTTGTGTTATTTATGATAAGAAGGTTTTATGGTTAAGGTTTTAGTTTTTTGAGACGCTAGTAGACAGCGCCTCTTAGTCGACTTTTACGACTACTATGGTGTAGGAAGAGTGACTATTTTATCCTTACTTCGTCATCACATGGATAAAAAATCACAAATGTTTTATGATACTTATGTACAAATACTAAATTAGTTTTGTTGGCATATTAATGAGCATAAAATAAAGCAATAATATCATATACAAATCGAAGTGACTTCGGTATACTATAGATATCATCATCATCATCGCAACCCACATACGTCCCACTGTTGGGCTCGGGCCTCCTCTACAATGGGAGGAAATTTGACCTACTATACCATGCTGGTCAAACATGTTGGTATAGGGTTTCATTTCGAGTTTTCCTTTTCTTGCACAGATGTTATGTGCATATTATATCCCATAATCGTCTTTTAAGACATCCACGGGCAAGATAGGGAGTGGTGAGTTGTATTCTTACTCCGTCACCACACGGAAACTATAGATATAATATCAATAATATAATAAAGAAATAAAATAATAAAACCCTGCAGCAAAGGCCCTGTAATTCCTCGGCCATAAGAATATGACCGCTATCCTAGGCTAAGTTCACTTAGTTTTGAAAATACACCAATAATATCATAATTGCAACACTCGACAGATAAGTGGACCAAATGCAATTTAAGTTATCCAGCAGAATGACGCTGTCCATTCCCCTATCACCCCAAAGTATGCGTTTAAGCGTCCCACAAGTAAGGGACGAGGTCATATTGTATTCTTAACTTACAACACGGGGATTAAACTTCTAGAACGTGCCTTTACCTTAAAAGTAACGAACTGTAGACTTGATTATGTAAATCTACAGCTAGCTCAAAAAGATGCCCTCGCTACTTCTTTATAACAAAGCCTACCCATTCGTGTAATAATACTTCAAAAAAAAAGAAATCTTGAATATTTCGAGGCCAGTACTCATTGCCGCTCTCGTGGGAACATGAAAGAGTGCGCGCGCTCTTATAAAAATAAGTACTACGTTTCACGAAACCCTTTAGAACTTCATAACTACTTATACGTTTTCACATTTTGTTTTAAATTTAGTAAGTACGCCTTCAGTCTCAGGTAGATAGAGGTTCTTGATGTAGTCAAGTTAACGAATAAATATTGTGTCTGTATTAACATAATTTTTCTGTTTGCTGATAAAGTAAGAATACAATTCACCGCCCCCTTTCTTGCCCTAAAAGATGCCTAAGAGATATAATATCCCAAATAATAACCCAAAGAAAGGATATAATATACAGATAACATCTATGAAGTTGAAGGCATTCTCGTCCAGCGCCTTATAGTAGATCAACTTCACCCCTATTACGAAAGAAGCTTGAGCCCAGCAACCCCATTGATTAGCTCTATGTCCTCCTGCAGATTGTATGATAGACTATTTTTTATTTATTGGTTTTAATAGTCTATTTTTCGTCATATCTTTCGCTTTGCATAGAATAAAAACGTAATAATCCTAATCTGCCTGTTTTTATTTTGTAATTAATAATTGTTGCAGTTCCCGACACAATAAAATAGTTTTACTGGACTTCCTCAGAAACCTTAGTGTAATTTTGGCGTTCATTGTGATTCCTGGCTTACAGGAGTTACAGTGGCGGAAATGGCTGACCAATGAGAAAATTAAAAACAAAGTTCTATTACAACTAGTGGACCTCAACAAGATGACGAATAAAAGGATCAAGGGAAAGCAAAATTGCCTAGAGTATTACAGAAACCTTTTTTAATGTCTTATTGTATAATATAAATACATAACTTTTCAGTTAAAAATTTACCGGATCCTAATAAAATAACATCATCCACGCTTGTTTTACAAAAAAACAAACCTCGGCAATATTTAAAAAGATGAGCTACGGTCCACTTGCATTCTGAAAGGGAAGTGGAAAAACGTGAAAAATAAAAATGGCATAACCAGTTATTCGCCGCAGTACGCAAACGAGCCAGAATTTAAATTAACCACTTCATATTCTGGTCTGTATGCGATAAAATATTCATAGGGCCGTACAGTGCTCACACATCGCTCCGTCAAATTATTAAAATAACACCACGCAATGTCTGGCCATGGGCTATAACTTTTTATTAAATTATATTTATAAAAGCTTTTCAGCTAGCGCAAATTTTAGTACGCTCTAAATTTCTTCGAAGAGTCATGAAGTCAGAATTACATTCTCTTATATTTGAATATAAGTAACTTTTAAAGGCGTTCGTCATTTCAAGTCATACATCTCCCTGCTGGGCTTCGTCTACAGAGGGAAGAACATTGAGGAGTTATAGTAATACCACGCTGGTCAGAAGGGTTTCTATAGGATTTCGTACCGAAATTTTCTTCTCTTACAATTATGTTATCTGGTCGCGTTCCTTAATCATCCTTTACGATCGAAATTATATCCTATAATGGCTAAGTGTGAGGCTTTGATAGTGTTTGTTTAGATTCTCTCAGTCAAATTTTTTATCCATCAGTAACTATAATATTTTGCTGAAGGTCACCATTTTTTGACCAGACGGTCACACCACATTGTCCGGCTAGTCCTGATTCTAGGCGGTTCACAAGGAAAATATGCATATCATGCTAACTCATATTATAAATCCGAAAATGAATTTATTAATGCGTTATGCTTTCACGCTTAAACCACTAAACTAATTTTAAAAATTCTTTCGCCTTAGTACGCGGTGCTCAAGCGAACTACGCTGGTGAAATCACGGGGATTTTGAGGTACTTACCTATTCATTAAGTGCTTATACTACTACTATATACTTAATCATATAGGTTTTATTCTTAATCTTATATCTTTAAACGAGCAATTCTTGTATATATATATATATTTTTTTTTTTTTTTTTTTTCAGGATCTCGGAGACGGCACCAACGATTTTGATGAAACTTGGCATACTAGAGGTTTCGAGGCCAATAAATCGATCTAGCTAGGTTTTATTTACAGCAAATGTTGTTTTGTCAGTGTTTTTAGCAAAACAATATATTGACATTAAATTGTAAAAGAATATGAATTCAAATTTTGCCGTCAACGTCATGAGTTACGATAGTTCAGTTGGGAAGTAGTCCAGTTTAATTTTAGTATTGTTTTGGCATTCAAACGGCGTCGGATCGAATCTCGGTGTTATTATTATTCTCTTATTGTAATTTTTTATATTTTTTCATTATTTAATTTTTATTTTTTATTAATATATATCTAAATAAATTCGACAAAAATACAACAACAATATTCCGAGCGAAGCTCGGTCAACTAGATATTTTTATTAAATCATCCTCGGTGTCTCCGCTACTACCTATTAAACCATCGCGTAACACCCTTTATTTTTAATGCTTATTCTAAAACGTTTATTAGAAATTCAAAATTAAAATATTTAAGTATTTTTATATAATCATACTTTAGTAAGCTACAGATTTTCTATGTGGTGATGGGTTAAAAATAAAATTCATTCGCCATACCATACACCCCTCCTTTTCTTGTTGGTGTCATAAAACGTGACTAATATAATATGCAGATAACATCTATGCATATTGATTTGATTTGATTTAATAAACCCTATACCAACACGTCTGACGAGCGTGATATAGCAGGTCAATTACCCCTCCTATTATGGAGCAGGCTCAAGCCTAGATGTGGGAAGTATATGAGGTGTGATAATGTTCATGATGAATCTACAGATACTTTGTAAGCGTAGCATGAGTAGTAATATACTAATTAATATAATAAACCAAACACGATGAGGTTTTTCTAAATGGTAACAATAATATGAGAATGCATTGCTCACGACAAATACAACTTAGCAATTACATAATTAAATAAACAAACTCCTGAATTTTGAAACGGTTAAGATTCAAAAGACCTTTAATAAATATATCTTGAGTTTTTTAATGTCCTAAATGACTACTGAGAACACAAAGGATATTAAGTAATAAGTAAATATTTGAATTTATAATTTAAAACTGCCAATATTCTTTTTTTCCTGACACGTAGGTAAGGTAAGGTTGTCATTATGGTGACGAGTGTTTAATTTCGTCAACCATTACTTTCCCCTGGAAGCACTAAGAAAGAAGGCAATAGTGTGCACCTGGGAATTAATGATACCAACTGCAATCGCGAAACTACCTGCCAAGACTGACGATTGTAGTATTACCCCCCTTCAATGAAAAGGCAGCGTCTGACAATGGAGGTTCATAGACTTATGGATGGATTAACGAAGATAAAGAAACTTAGATATAGATAGATAATTTTAATAGTGATAGGACCACACTGTAGACAGTTGTCTACAGCCGCAGGCTGGTCCGTCCTGGGTAGTAGCAATTTATTACTGCGCTTCGTTCGGTAAGGGAGGGAGCCGGAAGCCCAACTTTCTGAGTTTGCGTGTAGTTTTAGTGATGCCTTTAGTATCACCGAACCTTTCTGCACGCATTCACACTTCCTTCAATTTCTTCGCGGTAAGCAGCGGCCTAGTTGTGCCCCTGGTATTGCAAAGGTCCATGAGCGGCAGCACCACTTACCATCAGTTGCACTTTATGCACGTCTGCCACACATCCAGCGTATAATATTTTTAGATCTAGATGTACATTAAGGTTCATTTCCGTGTATCAAGGCCGATCGCAACCGTGTGCGATATTAAGGCTGTCGTCCTCGAGCGTGAGAACTTTTCATAGAGCACACATTGACATTTTCTACTCACACGGACGCATCGCTCAGTATTAGTACACACACCCTGAAAACTAATAAATCTAATTTCGATGCTTGCACTAGTACGTATTCATTACGCGCTTGTCTTAATAGGATGTTCAAAATGTCACAAAAATAATGCAATGATTTAGGCATTAGCATATCGCATCGTGACGTAGACGTACCGTAGACAGTGCCATAGTGAATAGCCGGTGGCAAAGGGTGGGGTCAGTGTGTGTGTACGCTTTCTGGGTATTATATTTACTATTTATTTTTTATGGAGAAATCACAGTAACATTATAAATCCGAATGTTTTCTGGTAAATGCTAAAATAATTAGACCATGGTACCATTAGACAATAATGGTAACGGTTAGATATTTTTTTTAGATACATAGATAGATGAACATAGGCTTTATATTTTGGAAATAGCTCGGAGCGCAGGTAGTTTAATGTATATGAGCTACAATGATGAATGAAAATTATGAATATAAGTCATCCTCATCATTTCACCTATCGCCCTCCACTGCTGAACGTAGACCTCTCTCATATTACAGAGTGCAGGCCTGTGTCGCCTGCATCCAATGACGCCCAGCAACTTTCACCAGGTCGTCGTACCACCTAGTGTTCATCCTACACTGTGTTGTTTGTTACTTGATCGCCACTCGAGAACCTCACACCAGCGGCTGTTGGTTCGTCCAGCTATGTGGCCTACCTATTGCCAATTCAGCGTGCTAATTGTTCATGTTATGTCGGTTACAATCGTTCTTCTGTGGCTTCTATGACGCAGAGAAATCCCGGGCATAGACCGCTCCATAGCACGCTGAACTACTTTGAGCTTGGTTATAAGGCTTACATTTAGGGATCACGTTTCCGTGCCATAAGTCATCACTGATAAAACACAATGGTCCTAGACCTGTGTTTTTAGAAACTGAGGTACGTTGGACGAGAAGATCCTCTTAAGTTCATTTAAATGTATCCGCCTCGTAGGCGGAATAAAAACCAAGCTGTGTCAAGTTAATATAAATATATAAATTTAATTATGAATGATCTTTTTTCATTAAAACGCTTAATAAGTCTCCAAAAACCACCACCTCCGCTGATGGACACTGCTCCAATATTTCATCAATCCCCCATTGGACGTTCTCAAATAATTGAATTGGGCTCGAACCATAGAATTGACAGATCACGATGGGCAATGGCTGTACAGGCAGCGACAACAGATATCGCTCCGTATGAATATGTACACCCCGGCTTTGAGGTTGCTATGTAAACCTAAATGATATTATAAAAATCCACATCAAATGTGGAAAGGGGCCCGCAGTAAATAAACTTCTCTATTTAACATTCGTCATCATGGGTTTTTTTAAGAAGAGAAGGAAGGAAGTGTGAATGGGTATAATGGGATTCTGTGATACAAAAAAAAGGGCGGAGCATAGTGAGTATTTGAGAGGTGAGTTTTGGGAGGCGCTTTTGTGACGAAGCACGGAAGGGTCCGGGGCTCCAGGCGAAGCCGCAGAGGTTCACTCCGGTTTCCCACTCCGGCACGACGAGATTTTTGCTAGTTGGTAGGACAGCCTCCCAAGGGGGATAATCCTGAACTCGGGTCCCCTGTTGACCGGCATGTGGCCGGCAGTGACCATTCCCATCGGGTCTCCCTGTACACCTTGTCAGTCCCTCATGCTCAGTACCCCGACCAAGACTACCGCAAATTTCAGATATCACTAAAATCCACCACATAGAAATACACCCAGAAAGTTAGGCTTCTGGCTCTCTCAAAGTACATCGAATCAAGCGCTGCATCAAATTGCTACTTAGGTGTCGATCTTGCGAGAGTATGGTACTACCCCAGACGGATCGTCCCATAGCTGCAATCAGAAGACTATCGACAGTGTGGTCCTACCACTCAAAAAGTTCTGATATGCTTTGCTCCGACGTTACCTGAAATGAATAACGTTTAATATTACTACTACACGGTTATGATTTGAATATATAAGGATTTCAAAGTGTTATTTTTTTGGATTGAAACTTCTTGTACCCTGAAACAATAATTAAAAGGAATTTATTGGTAATATTTTTTTGCCCTCATACCGTTCCCAACTTACTTTCATCCCATTCTTACTTCCCACCTATTTCGCTCGCATCATGGTTTTATCTCACTCTCATCCCATGAACATCATTTCATCAATTCTTCTCTTACTTCATTTATGAAATAGCTTAATAGTTCTGTGCTTTAAAACCATCTTCATTTATTAGTTAATTAAAATCGGGTACCTAAAATACTACATTTCAATTTGAGTTAAAAAAAGTAAAAGATTTGAAAATTGAATAAAAAAAGCTTCTAGTACAATATCTGACTCACATTTCTGCACCTTATTTCATCTCTGATGCATTATTATTCATCATTAACCTAAATATGAATTTTAAAATCTCTAACCTTACATTAAAAGCAAATGTTCCATATAAGTTCTCAACTCCTTTTTGGAAATTTTTACCAGTAAAAAGATGAACTGTATTACTGTATTAATATATACTTACTGCTTTAGTTTGAATCTGCCGTGGTTTTTTTTATGATTGTAATAATTTTCTTTCTGTTTCCCCTTATTTACTCGAAATTCGATTTTAATGAATACCTACATTGATTTTTGATAACTAATCTGATGAAAAAGAAAACATATAATTAAACTTGCATATTGCTCCTTCTATTTACTCGAAAAATACAATTTAGTAGTCGTGTCCAACACTCGCGACCCACCTTTAGCTAGTGCAATGACATATGTCGCGGAGCAACTGACGGACGTGCGTTCACCTTGGATACTGAGGCGGTACTGATATTTTTCTTAGTGTAGATTTTATGACAAATCTAATTACAAGACGCTTTTATTTCATAGTAAAATGTATGGACAACGGGGAACGATTTCGGCTAAAAAAATGTATGATGTTTAGGATTAAATAATTATTTTTTGTTATGAATTAGTAAAAAAAATTAACGGTGAATCTATTATTTCGACTTTCGTCATACGATTCACCCAAAAATATTTTCAAATATAACAATGAAATAGCCTAGATATTTAAAACGGCAAAGGTCGATTTCGATGTTTTTGATCAATGTTTCGGATTTATTTTCTCGGCAACTAACAATTATTTTAGAATTATAACACGGTGCCTTAATAGGCCCATTCGTTAAGCAGTTGAGGTATTTTTTTCGTGTCATTTAATGCAGAGAGTTCCTAAATATTTTTAAAACCGTAAGTGTCCATTTGCGCGGTTTTTAGGGACGCGCCTCTTAATAAAGCGTGCGGCTGATGTGTCAAAAGTCAAGAGTATGAAAATATACGGCACAAATCGCGTGCGGTACACGCGATTTATGCCGTTGCCGAGGTCTAGTCTAAAGACACGTGCGCCGAGTAAGGTAAGCTGCGTCATACATTTTTATACTCAGCCTGTTGTCGTATCATCCGTTCGCGTCAGCCGTACACAAACAATCGCGTGCAACTGCGATCGGTCGCAATGTATTAAAATGAACCTTTACGATGTTATACTCCTAGAAACAACGTTTATATAAATTGTTGTTTAATCGATAATTGTTAAATTTTTGTGCGACGAAAAAAGGTATAAACAAAAGTCTACTAAGTGTAACTTTAATCTATAATCTCATTTAAATAAGTGATATCTTCTTAATAAGAACTCCATTTACAATTGATAGCTCGAAAATATTATATATTTATGTATTATATATTGTATATTTTTTTATCTGATTACTGAAATTAATTGAACATGATACATTGCTTATTAGTCAATTAACGCATTTCTCCTGAACGACTAAAGGTTCATTTTCGTAGTCGTAAGCGATCGATCGCGCGCGGCCAATGCGACAATAGTATAGTCAAAGTATGAAAATGTATGGCGCCCGCCGTTTCCAAAGCATGCGACAGTCGCGCGCGGCCATCGACAGCAACGGCGATATAGATTTTCATACTTTGGCTATTGTTGCATCGGCCGCGCGCGACAGTCGTAAGCGGTTAATAGCACGCGGCCGCGAGGCACAGAAACGAACCTTAAAAGGGCACAAGCTACAAGAACAGTCGGTTGTAAACTAATTATAGTGGTTTGTAATTAGCATTTTAGAGAATTTTCTAATTTCAGTCTTTAAAATCGCCGTACAATATTGTATTTTACTTTCTTTATAGATCTAAACCCAGACAAACGCTTCTAATAATTATCTAATGAAATTTTACACTAATTTTAACGTAAAATCTTGTAGATACTGACACACGAGCAGATTCCATTTACTATTACTTCAAAAAAAATCTGATAATAATTTAATCCATAATGATAAAGAACATTTTACATAACTATTTTTTTATTTTTAAATTAATTACTAAGCTTAGAGACAGACTGGAGGCGTAATTGAGCTTAGTAGTAGTATACCACACTGTCGAAAGTCGCCTGTTTACGGCCGGATTGCGATCCCTCCGAGGTAGTAACACACTCTCAGCGAAAATCGACGTTTTAGTATTATAGTAGCCATTTGTTACTGCACTTTGTTCGGTGAGTGAGAGAGTCGGAAGCCTAACTTTCTGAGGTTGTTTGCGTGTGATGGATTTTGATGATGCCTTTAGTATCACCGAACCTCATTGCACGCGTAGACACTCCCTTCATTGTCCGATCATCCGTGGCGTGACGACATTGTGGCGATTCTATACAAATACTTTATAACGCTCGAACATCTCAAATACCAATTAAAAAAAATTCACTAATCCTGTAAAGATAATAGGATAGACTATTTAAATGATTGCATTGTCATCATCTCTTGATAGGTGTGCCAAGTTTAAAATTTATTTGACCTTTAGAAGGGGGTGAAAATCCGGTTCAAAGATTCCGTCACCCACTAACGAATTTAATATAGGCGTGTTAAAAAAACTTATCGAATTATAACATACGAGGTATATAAAAAAATGTAAGTCTATAGACGTTTAATATAACGTCGGTATGTTTCCAATCAATAACAAATCTCAATTGGCCATCTCAACTGTTTACTTAGAGTCAATATTGTCTTATCCATATACTTAAGTTTTAAAGATGTGTTATCTAAATATCTTTTATGGAAAACCCAGCCTCTGAAGTTATCAAACCCTGTATGTATTCACATTCATGACTCATAGAAATGTCAATTAGCACAAAACATGTTGCGTCGTATGGTATATTATTACAACATAAGATTATTTTTATTCAGTCTTAAGTGGAAAGCACATCACAATGGCAATCACAGTGAGTTCTTCGTTTTTATTTTATAAGAATAACTTTATAAATTAAATATACTGTGAATAATTTGGTTTAACAACAGACCAGTAGGACTCAAGTATGGCTTTGCAAATTTATATTGATCATTTTAGCTGCCTTGTGTTTTTAGAAATACTGAAGATTTTAGCTAGAAATAGAATTCTGTCACTAGCGCAACATTAGTTATCTTAAAAAAATCAATTTCACCTACTACCGTATCGATTGTCAGTTATTCTATACCCAGGGAGGATTAATTTTAGGGAAGCGGCTAAACGTTATTAAAACCAAAGATGATTATTTTAGGGAAGCGACTAGTCGTTATTAACTTATCCAAATGTCTATGCAAGGTGTAGTCTCTATGCATTCTCTATAAATGTCACAGTGTGAATAAAAAATAAAGAAAAGGGGGCGACATACCGGATCCAGATTTTGCCGGGATCTGGATGTAAGGACGTAATAAAAACCTGCTAGAGGTTCACAGAGGGCAGCATTCGGGAAAATTAAGAGGATCTTCTCGTCCAACATACCTCAGTGTCTGAAAACGCAGATCTAGGATTAGTGTGTACTACCAGTGATGACTTAGGGCACGGAAATGTGGTCCCTAAATGTAGGACTCATAATCAAGCTCAAAGTCGCTCAGCGTGCTATGGAGAGCGGGGTATGCTCGGCATTTCTCTGCAAGATAGAATCCGAAATATGGAAATCTGTAGAAGAACGGGTGTAAACGACATAGCACGAAGAATTAGCACGCTGAAGTGGCAATGGGCAGGCCACATCGCTCAACGAACCGACAACCGCTGGGGAAGAAAGGTTCTGAAGTGGCGGCTACGTATGGGACGACGCAGTTTAGGGCACCCAACTAGGTGGACCGACGACCTGGTGAAAGTTGCTGGACGTCATTGGATGCAGGCGGCACAGGACCGCACTATGTGGTGCAACAGGCCTACGTCCAGCAGTGGACGACGATAGGCTGAAATGATGATGATGATAATTCATCGTTCATCGATTTAAAATAATTTTATCCGTGGCCCGATCAATTGGCGGGGATGGGAATACACAACAACAGAATACATGAGGCCCTACGCCACCCTTCCGTTGCTTCTTAAAGATGGCTGGGTTAAACCATAGATGGTACTATGGTGCATATGCATTCCATAAAAAATAAAGTTGTAAACAGAGATGTGTTAACACGGGCCGACCACAGAGGACAAGAACCTCGGTACTGGTGGTCGGCCCAACGACGAAGGCGACAAGTTACAGTGGGTTATGGGGACGCGCCGCCTCTGCATCACCCTGGACGAAGCCGGACGACAGATGCTCTGACAATAGCTCACCCCAAAAAAAAAATTCATGTAAAACATTAAATTTGTCCGAACCGGGATTCAAACCCCACTCCGTACCTTACGACTGATGTCAAGGCATCGGTACCGGTAGTCATCTCAGATGGCAATGGGAGATAACATGCCTGTTTTAATGCCACAAGGCTCTCTTCCACCGCCCCAGACGGTTTAGGGATGAATGCATCCAGAGTTAGTCTCTCAAAAAAAAAGTACCTCATGACCGGAATGGAATATTTAAGTCACCGTATCGACGAAGCATTAGACTGCACATATGACATAATGGCAAACGGTGCCAATCTACCGCACCAAATGTCGGGTTCGTGTACCACGTACGACAATAGGTACTTTGTGCGATTCACAAATTGTTATTCTGTCTGAGTGTAATTTGCGTCCGTAAATTGTATGTTTGTAAAGTCTCCCACAATACAAGGATTATTTTCTTACTGCCGGGTATTGTCTTCTTAAAAAAATATACTCCATACTCTCCTGTAATATATTATCCCTCACATACTAAAATTATCCCATCTTCATTAATCTTTTGTAAATATCTAATTGTGCAAAATTTTGACTTCCGATATCAATAAAGCGAGAACCAGATTTTGTTAATGAATACACAAATATCCCTTTTTATTTATAATTGCGTGTCTTGTCATCCCTCTACCCTAATCCTAATCCATATGAATTTGGTGCAACATGCCTTCTTCCCTTTACCTCAGTTAGAAATAAAAAATATGCTGCATATTATTTGAGCTAAGATCTTCTTCTTCTTGCATTAATTGCTTTAGCAGCATAAGTGTGCTATGAGCTAAGATTAACGGCCGCCTGTCAGACGTTAAGTCGCCGTGATAAACGCATACGTCGTATATTAAAATGCATTGGCCTGCTAAAGCGTGTGGTGCGACATAGAATCCATAACACTTCAAGGGTATAATAATTTTTAACAAAAAAAAACCGACCTTAAACAGTAGCTGCTATGAATCATTGAGCAGTTCTCTCGAATATCTCTCGGCTCCATTATCAGATCTACTCCAGACTAAATTGTAGTGCTTTAATAAACTACTTAATGAAAAAAGTTACAAACGCACTAGTCGCCCCTACGATTTTTAAAAGTACCCCTCGGTTTCACTGGTCTGCCATCATCAAACCCTGATTTCCTTATCATAGGACTTTTGAAATATCTTCTTTCCAACAAAAAAAGAATTATTAAAATCGGTTCATAAACGACGAAGTTATCCGCGAACAAACTTAAAAAAGTATATATATACGGTCGAATTGAGAAACCTCCTTTTTTGAAGTCGCTTAATAAGTTATAAGAGAGCATAATTATGTTTTCCCTGTGGTAACTGAGTAAGACGTGACGGTCAAACGTTTTGGCTTTATGTTGGTTTTATTTCGAGTTCTCCATCTCTTACATAGATGTCATATGCATACCTATTACAACCCTTATTTGTCTTTTACGACACCCACGGTTGAGAAAGAGGATGGTGAATTATATTGTTACTCCTTCATCACAGCTCATAATCGTCCCACTACTGAGCTCAAGCCTTTCTCACAATGAAAGGGAAATTGACCTACTCTACCACGCTGGTCAGGCGCGTTGGCACAGGGTTTTATTTCGAGTGTACCTACTGTTGCATAAGTGTTGTGTGCATATTATAATCTCTTAGTCGTGTTTTACGACACCCACGAGTAAGAATGGGAGTGGTGAAATGTATTCTTACTCCGTCACCACGCGGCAATCTATCATCTAGTTATTAGATAATAATTATCTGTTCTTACTTTTTCCAGAATTTTTACCGCATAACAATCGTAATATTAGTAATATACACATCAGGAATTTATTCTACAAAAGAAGCCAAAGATGTAGAGCAAACATCAAAACAGCTGCCAGAAATATCGATTATCGAGCGATATCCATTAGCGAGTCTAACACAAAATGAAAATGAAATTAGAGATGTCAACCGCAATGAGGACCACACAAAGAACACTTTATCGAGAGTGAAACGACAATTCTATTATGATCCGTATTATCGCAGCCGTAAGTAAAGTTATGCTTTAAAATTGGTGACCTTTGCAACTTTATATAAAAAATGCGAAATACATTAAAAACATCTCGCAATAAATTCATAAGGGTCGAAAAATCTACACATTGTGTTCAAAATCTAAAGGCAAAATAAACCAAATCGGTCAATAATAATATTATCTTATTATCTCGGCTCATATACGTAAAGTTATGCTTTAAAATTGGTGACCTTTGCAACTTTATATAAAAAATGCGAAATACATTAAAAACATCTCGCAATAAATTCATAAGGGTCGAAAAATCTACATATTGTGTTCAAAATCTAAAGGCAAAATAAACCAAATCGGTCAATAATAATATTATGTTATTATCTCGGCTCATATACGTCCCACTGTTGGGCTTGTGCCTCCTTCACTGTGGGAGGGGAATTGACCTACTGTACCACGCTGGTCAGACGGTTTCCCTTTCTTGTAGTATGTTGTTATCTCGCGACGACGACCGACGTCCCGGGACAAGGACGTCGAGAGGTGAGGGTACCCGAAAGGGTACTCCGTCGGGCTGACCACTGACGACAAGTCACCCTGCTCCGGTGGTCGGCTCAACAACGAAGCGACGTGGGTACGGGTGGGTTATGGACCCGCGCCTGTCCTTTTGTCCTTTCGTCGCCCCGGACGAAATGGACCGCGTGCGCGCTTACCACAGCCCACCCATTAAAAAAAAAGTATGTTGTTATCTGCTTGTGTCCATTTAGATCCTGTCCTCTTACGATCATACACGTATGAAAAAGGGAGTGATGAATTGTATTCCTACTCCGTCACCACGCGGATTAATAAAAAAAAAATTATTTCAGACATATTTGTTCAATTTGAGATATTTAGAATTTTGTGTCACCTGTATTTAACGTTACGACTGTTGTTAGGTCGAAAACTCAACGCAAAATAAGTTAACAACGCGTTCTCCTTCGAATTAAATGAGTGTCTACATATGTATTCAACTTAATTAGGACTCTGCTTATTGGACAGGTCTCATGCGATCCCTTTGAAGTTTGTTAAAGGAAGCATTAAAGCGGTAGATTAATAACATCCTTCCCGCCACTCACATTACGGCATTATCGCGTAGATTTGGCATTATGAGTTAGCATTCTGGATGCTTCGTGATGTCGCTTAACAATAGATGCTTTAACGAACAATCCTTCGTCCGTGTCGTAAAATGTTGTATTTCTTTGTGAATGCTAATACTTTAGATCCGGACATCACAAAAAAAAATTAATATGAATGAACTTTAACACGCACTAACCTAAATCAATTTATAGGATACATTTTAACAAAGTAAATATTTAGGTATATATTTAGGTAATACTAACCAAGCCAACATAATAATATACTCTCCTATGCAAATAAAAAAAAAATAGTATACCTGTAAATCGACCGTAGTCCGTAGCGCTACTTGCCGGGTCCTAATGCATTGTTTTAGTAATCTAAAATTATTTTAAAATAATATAATATAATATAGCCTTTCTTATGAAAACGGTTTGGGGCACATCCAGTTATTTGGGGTCGACTCAATTGTAGGTACTCTTCATTCATCTAGGCTGGCTACGGACGTCAAGTATTGGGTACAAGAGAGATCAGCCCAGTGGCAAAGAAGAAGGAATTCGGCGAGTTATGTGGTCGTCCATAGCCCTAACGTCGCCCCGGACGGGAGAGACGGCGTCCGTCCGCACCATAGTCTCAGAAAAAAAGACTCTTCATTCATAGTGCATATTACAAAAGTTTTATCAATAATTTTATTTAACCCTCTTTAGTAATTGTTGACCAGGGAGATAGAGTTGTTCCAAATCGCTGTAAGCTCCAAGTCTATAACCGACAAAAAGATTTTTTGTGTTTTATATATATACTAGCTGACCCAACAGACGTTGTTCTGTTCTAATAAAGCGCCACCTACCGGGTCCAATTGTGAATCTAAACCATTCTCGAATCCTCTTGAGCACACACAAATTACTTACTCAACCCAGTCAACAGTTATCGCCATCTGTTAAAATCGTTTGGAGTTAACAGATAATTGTGAATGTCAAATAATAGACAAATAATTTGCAATAAAATAATATTGCGACTATAAATTAAGATGTAAGCTATCCTATCTTTCAAGTTGGATCAAACTGCACACAGTGTACAAATTTGATTAAAATCGGTTAAATAGTTTAGGAGTCCATCGCGGACAAACAACGTGACACGTAATTTATATATATTAAGATATAGACAACCTTTACAAAGTACTTTACATATTAGTAGGTACTTTACAGATTGGTAGACACGACACACTAAATAAACATATTAACTTATTTGCCATTGTATGCCAATTATGGGTTGAGAAATACGATTTTGAATTCAGGTACACCACACTTGGTATGCGATATTAGAGGACGGGTAATTTAAACAAATTTATTTCGCAAAGCCTTTTATTTTATAGGTCCAATTCCCATACCTATCTTATTCGGTGGAGGAGGTTGGTATGGTGGAAGGGGCTTTGGTTTCGGTGGCAGAGGGCCAGGCTTCGGAGGCAGAGGGTTTGGTGGAGGCAGAGGATTTGGTGGAGGGCGAGGATTTGGTGGTTTTGGAGGCCGTGGCTTCGGAGGAGGTGGCTTCGGAGGAGGTAGGGGCGGTGGCAGAGGATAGATACATTATTTTTCATTATTTATTTTGTTAACATAAATTACCTACATATATTTTGCCTACAATAAATGACTGATATATTTGTTGTTGTTTTCTTATGACCGTCATAAAAAAAATCCGTGTGGTGACGGAGTAAGGATACAATTCATCACCCCCTGTCTTAACCGTAAAAGTTCTTAAGAGAAGATTAAAGGATATAATATGCATATAATATCTATGCAAGAGAAGGAAAACTCGAGACAAAACTTTATACCACATCTGACCAGCGTGGTATAGTATGCAATTTCCCTCCCACAGTGGAGGTCGCCCAAGCCCAGCAGTGGGACGCATATGGGCTGAGATGATCCTGATGATGTTATAAAAAAAATTCAAATACTAACAAATCTAGCAATAGATATGTTATTCAGACCCAATAGGGTGACAAAAGACGCACTACGAATTGGTATCCCATGGTATCCTATTATCACCAAAACAGCCCAGCGGGTTTGAATCATACCATAGCCTGCCAACGACAACAAAACATTGATTTTCTTACGTGCTAGTCCATGTAGGACCAATATTATATCTTGTCAGCGCTTACTTTCTCGTGAATGTCGTAAACAAACGGAACGAGTACAGTGACGTTAAGTAGAAGGGTAACAACATGAATTTACATATACCTATCAATCAAGGGATCTAGAACCTAGCTAATTTACTAAAGAAGAATACCTCTGCATGATGTGTGCCTGCCGTACTTTCCATTCCAGCAATTAAATGGGCCACGTGAACCTATTCCTTGATTTCGGTAACCCACCCGACACTTTGGGTACATTCCCCGTTGACGTCGCAGCAACAAAGCGCCCAGACGTCAACCTCACACGTACACGGTACGTTTCTTCGAGAGTAATCTACTAATCTCCAGACTTGTTATTTATGAATTGAATTATTATCACTACTATGAATTATTATAATACAAAGGTGATAATTGAATGTTTTTTTCGATAAATTATTTTTTTAACATTTATTGGCACTCACTAAATAAATTCAACTATTTGCCGAGAGATACATAGATGCGTCACAAACCATACGCTTAGGCCGAAGGTGCCTCTGTACCGCTTGTTCCGCACTCTTGCTTGTACGCTCGGGTCAGGTGGAACGTGACAATGCTTTTTCGTGCGTGCAGCCGGCGTTCATCGATTTATAGGACGTTATCACGAGAGGACGGCGCGCAACATCATAACCTGCCGTATTCCCATCCCTTTGCCATTGGGCCAACCACTAGTACTGAATCCTTGACGTCCGTGGCCAGCCCAGCGGGATAGCTTTTCGAGCACCCTTCCTCCCCGACGGGACGTCGCCCTCGCGCGGTCATCTTCTCTGAGGGTAGCAGATATTCCTCGGACCAGTACGCTTGCGGTGAATCGTGTCGCCGTAAAGGAGTGTCTCCCGCGCACGATCCACTACCTCCTTCCGTGAGATAACTGCCTCACAGAAGGCGGCGACCGCGTCCCAATTCCTGACGCTATCGACCATCGACGGTTGGCAGCGTCAGATTGGTACGTTGGTTGCGACGAGTTCACGGCGCTGCTCTACCCGCGTGACACAATTGTGCAGTGTGTGCTGTGCTGTGTCCTTGTCGCAATCGTAGTGGTGGTAGGACAGTGTACTCTCCCTCTCTACCACCTTATGCAAGTACTTGGTGAAGCAACCATGCTTCATCAAGACCTGCACCATTCGGAAGAAAAACACCCTGTGTGCCGACCCAACCACTCCATCCTGTCAGAAGACCGTACCGAGGCCTCCCGGACCCGTCTATGCAACGGCCAATGCCGTCACAGCAGGCGTTATCCCGCTCAGAGAGACTATTATGAACCCCACCCGCGTCACCAACACCCGCCGATAGAGTCCGACAAGTAACTCCGCCTCCAGGTCCCACGGAGGAGTCCTGGCCAACAGGCACACTGCCTGCGTTTGAATAAGTATATGCTGATCACATGTCTGACCAGCATGGTATAGTAGGTCAAATTCCCTCCCATTGTGGAGGAGGCCCGAGCCCAACAGTGTGATGTATGTGGGCTGCGATGATGATGTTGATATGTTGATCATTGAATACCTTTTTAACACGTTTTTACTAGTTTTACCTATGCTTGTTTGTTTGTATGTAACAGACTCCTTTGAACTTGATTTAGTCCCATTTTAAAAGGTCAAAGCTACTTTCTGAGGGGGCGTTCAAGTATTACGTAACGCGATTTGGGGGGGGGGAGGAGGGTCTCGTAAAACGGTACGATGCGTTACGGGGACGGGAGGGGGTCTTTCTTACAACATGTTACGTAACATTTTTTTTTTTCTAAAATTAGGGAATTAAAACTCCCAAATTGGCAACCCTTTAATTTACGTTTTACGGGCAATCCCTCGATTGTATTTATCTGGTCGTCATTTTTAATTTGTTCTCGCAAGTTGGCAAACCTTTTTGTTTATATTTCACGGGGAATCCCTAGATTGTGTTGTACGCCAATTACGTTAGCGGCAGCCACAGGATCGAAAAAAAAACCAAAAGTACTCTAAAACTATTTAATTAATTATAAAAATTACATTTATAAATCTAATTAACCTAAGCTATTCGAAGTATGAATCGAGAGTGCATGATTTTATTATAAAACTACGTAAGTACAATCAGTGTCAACTGCAGCGTCAGCTCTCGGATTCAGGGCGGGGTCGAAGCATTGCTTGCGTAGTTGCTGATTTACCACAATAATGAGTGCATATAAAACTGCTGCTGAATCCACGGTCTGCCTGGACTATTAATATGTAACACGCCATTTAATGTTGTTTTCGTTGTCAGTATTCGTTAGTGTTTATGCAGAGGCACATTGCTGTAATCGGTGTTATTAAAGTGAGTTCATAGTGTTCATACGGTAATGTCCTCAAAAGATGGAGATTTGTATCATCAACTGTTAATGACCTATAAAGGCTCTCATGCTGACTTACTAGCACAACTGTGTCAAAAAAATGCCAACAAAATTTGGAAAACGGCTAAAGAAAAACTAAAAAATAAAGAATACTTTATAGAACATATAAATGATGTTATACGAGAGTTGAAGGTGAAGACCACGAAGAAGAAAGCAGCAATACTTAGTTATTTTACACAGGTAAGTTTACTGCTAAAATGTAATAATGAACATAAGTATTATAATATGTAATCCAAAATGATATCTGATGTTTACGCGAGCACTACACATTGTAAATAAAACTACTTTTACGGATTATATCGCGTTTGTATTTGATTTATGAATGCCCGACGTTTCGAACACTTGGAGCATTCATGGTTACGGGCGCACTCGGGACTATGGTGTCTCACGTCCAACAAGTCATCGTTATTACAGACATTTATAATTATCTACCCGATACAGAAATTTCATATAGAATCATTTTTCTGCTGATTTTTCATAAAAGAACTGGTCATAAGTATTATAATAATATACTTCTAGTTACCTATGAAAACGTCAAGCACGCCAGCAACACTAAGGCCCAATGTTCCCTCGACTTCGCGTGCTCTTCAACAAAAACAGGTACATCTACTTGTATATGTTGTATATTATGTTCTTTTTATCGCATGTGTCAATAATACCTATTCTTAATTTATTTTCTCTTGGTCTATAGGATTCGAATGTTGTAGCTTCATCCACGTGTTCATCTCTTATGAAACCGATTGTCGCAGTCGCTGGACAAGAAAGCACTGCCGTCAAACGAAAGATGAGCGATACCCACGATGAGCAAAGTCAGAATACTGATGAGGAAACTGTGGAGATACCGTCTACGGAACCACACACGACTTTGATTGATTCGGGCATCACTAAAATTATTCCAAGCAAACCGGCTTAAGAGACTCTTATGAAGAAAATTGGTCTACTGCAACGGAGAATAAATGTTCTTACTGAAGCAAGAGACACTAGTATAGCCAAAGATAATGTTCACGACGAAATAAAAAAGCTACGCAAAGAGTTGAAAGAAGAGAAATATTTAAAGAAAAAAAGAGACTCTGCTAAGCGTACAAAAAAAATTCGAGCAAAAGAAAAACTGGAGAAAACTGAACGTCAGAGAAACAATCCTGCTGCAGCACAACCTCGAACTGGCCCCGGACAGCCCGCTTTAATTGACTCGCAACCTGCTCTCCTAGAGACCATAATTAATTTTGCCATTCATGGCAGCGCTGCTGATGAACGCCGCTGAACAGAGATGATTAGTTGTCTCACTCTGTCCGACCTGCATGAGAGGCTATTGTTAATGGGATTCCAAATTTCTCAAAGCGGCACATATCTTCATTTACTCCCACGCATTTCTAACACTCAAGAGGGAAGAAGGCACGTACGTACCGTACCCGTAAAGTTAGCAAGACCACAGACCGAGATGCACAAAAAGCACGAGGACGGGGAATTTTGCACTGCTACAATCAGGTCATTGGAATCTCTCGCTTCGCTTCTGGGACCGCAACAAGTATTCGTTCTCTCACAAGACGATAAGACACGTGTACCAATAGGTTTACCGGCAGTGAAAAGTCAGAGCCCTCTTTTAATGGATATGGAATACAAAATACTTTTACCTGATCATGACTGGGTCAAGGCAGAGCGGCACAAACTTATTCCTTCTGTATACGCCGGCATCAACGTGGAACCTAACAATTTCGGTAAGGAAGAAGCTGTTGGATACAGCGGGCCGACACACATATCCATAAGGAGCGGGAAACACACATCCTCCATAGCGAACATCCCTCTCCCCTCAGCAAACGACTGGCAGGCGTCATTCTGCCTCATGAACATTTTGGTTCTCATCTCGACCTCAAAGGAATGACTACGGATGATGATTTGGAAAAACGCAATTTTCAGCACGCTGGGGAAACACTTGCAGAAGTGTGGAGAGAAATGAAAATTGATAATTACGACATTTCGGCGGAGTTTAGACAGTCCGAAGATAGCATGCAGAATCCAGCAGAACCAAATCTGGCGTGGTATAGCGTTCACGTCCGTGAATCGCAATATTTCTTACAGGTTATAAAATGCGCGGATGAATCATGCTGTTCACCATCGAGAAGTGCATTGAAATCTGTGTTTGCGGATACTTTCATGCCGCCACCTTGCCCAATAATTCAAACCCCAAGCAAGCTCGTAGTACCCACTTTGCTAGAAAAAGGAAGATCCAAGTTTTCACCACTACTTGTGAGGTTGTCCGTTGATCTGTCACCTCCTCTAAAATGGTTTAAGCAGATTCCTTACGATTTCTTTTGTCCATCTGTACAATCCGACCTAAAGAAAAAAGTATGTCCAACCTGTGGGATCTACAGGGCAGTGGCAGGGGTTTTCGTACAGAAAAACGTTACGGTGCGTTACAGGGGGGCGGGAGGTGTCAAAATTCTTCAAAAATTGCGTTACGTAATACTTGAACGCTCCCTGAAGTAAAAAGTGATAGATAAATTTAATAAAAAAAAAACTAGATAAATACGCCTGAAAGACAATTCGAACGTCAGTTTGAATTATCTTTCACGCGTAATATTTTTTTTATTCCTAGGTTAAGTAATTATTGTTCACTTTTTAGTTTCATTTATCATTAAAGCATCGCACTGATGCATACTCTCCACCCTGTAGGAGGTAGGAATAACGGTTTCAGGGCGAACGCCCTCTGACCGTGGCTTCCACGCCTATCTCTGAAATAACTTCCCTTAAACTTACTTGAAGGTGGCGAGAAGCCGAAACCACACAAATAATTTTAAAAATAAAACCTATTAAAGAACTTAGTACGTAAGTGTAATTTTACTTCTATTATGATGGATGCTAATACCCAAGAAAAGGACGTAAGTATATAAAATAAAGAAAAAGAATATTTTTCTGAAGGAATCTAAGAACAAAAATATATTTAGTTAGCCGTAAATCATTCAAATCACTTTACTTCAATGAAATTATTTTATAAGTGAGTATCGCAACTCATCTAAAATGTATTTCGAGAGAAAAAAGCTAAGAAGGTAAGCATACAATTTGATGTTATTTTTTTCTACAAAATTTTAAATAATCTTATTAATTCTGATTTAATCGTTTCTAAGCATAGAGTTATATATATAGAGAAGCTATCCCGAATAAATATTTTGTTCCATTTTGATAACAGTTATTAATTACACTAAAGTTCGCTGCAGCGCTGAAACAATAAATAGTAGTCTAACCCAAATATTGAAGCACACAGCGCTAGATCGCTTTAAAGTTGTGTAACGTGTGGTTACTATAGTAACTATATGTTACACAACGATTTTAAACTATAGAAGTGACAATTTTTGTACCTACATTCATAAAAAAACTCATACTATATTTCAAAGTGTATTACTAAGTAGTTTAATAAATAAAAATAACAGTCAAGTATAAAAGAAAATGAATTATTATACGTTTATATAAACCTTATTTTAACAAACGACAATAATTTTGGATATCCGTGTGGTGACGGAATAAGAATACAATGCACCACTCTCTATCTTGCCCGTGGATGTCGTAAAACACGGTATAGTAGGTCAATTTCCCTCCTATTGTGGAAGAGGCTTGAGACCGAGGAGAGGAGCCGAGAGACAATTAAGAGTGCGCTTTAGCATCAATGAGTAAAAATCTAATAATTAATTAAAAATATTTCAGTTTTCCTCAAATAGGATTAGTTTTGTTAGTTTCTGTCTTTTTGTAGAATAATGTATGTCGGGATCTGTTTTGGCTTCGTGGTGTAGTAATTAAATTAATTTAATTGATAATTTATACTAAAGGCAAAAGAATACAAATAATCAAAATACTTTCGAGAAACACCACGTCAAGTCTGTGCTTAGTCACATATTTTTACCTCCAACCTATTGTGTAATTGAACATTTTTTTTTTTATTTTTTTTTTTGGGGTGTGTCGCGGTCGGCGCGCCTCCGCACCACTCCGTCCGGGGCGACAGAGGGGCCTAAGCACGCAACTCCCGCAACCCACCCGAAAACCACCTCGCCTTCGTCATTGGGCCGACCACCGGAGCAGGTTTACTTGTCGTCAGTGGTCGGCCCGACGGAATACCCCCTACGCGGGGTACCCTCCCATCGACCGACGTCCCCCCCTCGGGGAGGACGTCGGTCTTTCCTCACGCGGTCGGCCTCTCGGCGGGTGACGGACTAATCCCCGGTCACGTCACCCGCGGCCTCGGCTAGGGCGGCATGAGGCGCAGATAGTTGCGCCTGCGCCGCCCCAGTCGCCGGCGGCGGATCTCCTCATCGAGGCTGCGCTCCACGCGCAGACGATCCGCCGCCTCCTTCTGCGAGATCACTGTCTCGCAGAAGGCTGCGACCGCGTCCCAGTTACCGACGCTGTTGACCATCGCCCTAGCGATGGCCGGCAGCGTCAGGTCGGCACCGATGATTGCGACGAGTTCACGGCGCTGCACTGCCCAAGCCGCGCAGGCCTCGAGCGTGTGGCGCGCCGTGTCCTCGTCACAATCGCAGTGGTGGCAGGACGGTGTACTCTCCCTCCTCACGACCCTGTGCAGGTATTTGGCGAAGCTCCCGTGCCCCGTCAACACCTGCACTAGTCGGAAGGAGAGCACCCCGTGCCGCCTTTCCAACCACTGCATCAGCACCGGCCGGAAGGCCTCCACGGTTCGCACCCCGAACCGAGGCCTCTCCAGCCGGACTGCCCAACGGGCAATGACGTCTCGGCGGGCGTCGACGCGCCAGGCGGTGAGATCCCTTAACGAGATCACACCGCCCTCCCCGCGCACCCCCGACACCCGCCGATACAACTCGGCGAGCATTTCCGCCTCCAGGTCCCACGGGGGAGTCCCGGCCAATAGGCACGCTGCCTCCGTCGCAACCGTGCGGTATCCGCGGATGGCCCTGACCGCCATGACCCTCTGTGGTCGCCACAGAAGGGCCCTAAGTCGGACGGTCAAGGACCCCGCCCACACCGGTGCGCCGTACAGGGCCATCGACCGGATGACCCCCGTGTACAGCCGTCGGCACGTAGCGCTCGGTCCGCCCACGTTCGGCATTAGCCACGATAGGGCGGACGCCGCGCCGACGAGCCGCGGAGCGAGCCTGCGGAAATGCTCCCGGAACCACCATTGCCCGTCGAGCACCAGGCCCAAGTACCTCATATGGGCCCGGATGCTGATGTCAACCGATCGGACGGTGATCGAGACGCCGATGGGAGGGCTCATAAGGCGCCCATGGAACAAGAGGGCCTCCGTCTTGTCCAGGGCGACCCTCAACCCCAGCGCCTCGATCCGCCTGACGACCTCTTCGGTGCCATAGGTCGCCAGGCTTACCGCCTCTTCTAGCGTCCCACCGCGGGCTGTGACGAGCGTGTCGTCGGCGTAACAAATCACGCCCAGCCCGGGCGGGAGGCTCCCCCGCAACGCCCAGTCGTGGCCGATGTTCCACAGGGTGGGTCCGAGGACCGACCCCTGTGGGACACCGCACGTCATGGGCGTTCGCACAACGTCCCCTGCTCGGTTGGTACAGAGGACGCTGCGCCCCACCAAATAGTCTGCCACTAGCCGCCTCAGGTAAGCTGGCACTCCGTGATACCGGAGCGCCTCCCTGATGAAGCTGAATGGCAGACTATTGAATGCGTTGGCGATGTCTAGGGACACCGCCAACAGCACTCCCCCACCGGTGACGGCCTCAGTCGCCACGGCCCTCAGGCGCAACAGAGCCGCGATCGTCGAACGACCCCTCCTAAACCCAAACTGGGCGTCCGACAGATCGGGCCCCGTGCCGACGAGGTGCCGCTCGATGCGGGCAGCTACCACCCTCTCCAGTAGCTTGCCCGTGTCATCGAGCAGCACGATAGGCCTGTAGGCCGAAGGCGACCCCGGAGACCGTCCCGGCTTCGGCAGGAGCACCAGCCTTCCCTCCTTCCAGCACCCAGGGAACCGTCCGGACGCTAAACACGCGTCGAACAGCTCCCTGAGGCGGGGACCCAGGTGGTCGAGGACCAGGCCCAACACGCGGTTTGGAACACCGTCGGGCCCGGGGGCGGTGGACTTTGCGCACATGCGCGCCACCGCCACTCCCATCTCGGCTTCCGTGATGGGCGGAACACTGTCGTCGTCGGCCTCCCGGTTAGTGTCTGACGGAGCCATGACCGGGGGCGTGTGTTCCGCCCGCCGCGGGAACAGGTCCTCGACGACCCGGGTGAGAAGGCTGGGCTGGAGAGTCTCGGTGAGGGGAAGGCCCCGCGCGCGGAGCTTATTCAGCACCGCGCGATAGGGGCGTCCCCAGGGGTCACGGTCGAGACCGTCCAGCATCTTCTGCCGACTGACGTCCTTGGCGGAGCGGACGGCCAGCCTGAAGGCCGACCGCGCATTGCGGTAGCCCTCATACAGCAAGGCCTCCCGCTCCGCGTCGCGTTGCCGCCGCCGGCTGCGGGTGTAGGCCCTCCGGGCGCGAATGCACGCGGCCCGGAGATCCGCCAGCTCCCGGGACCACCAGTGGACCGCCCTCCTCGGGGGCGGACGCCGTACCCGGGGCATGGCCGCATCGCAGATCTGCGTCAACGCACTGCGGATGCGGCCAGCCTCGGCGTCCACCCCGTCCGACTGGTTGGCAGAGGACAGCCACGAGTAAACGATGGCTGTCTCCGCCAGCTGGTCCCGGTCTAAGCGACCCACAGCCCATCGCGGGAACGCAGGACGTCCATCCGCCCCGTGACCCCTGCTGGGCGTCGGGATTACCGGGGAGACCTCCATCCGGATATACCGGTGGTCCGACAAGGTCTCCACCTCCTCCACGACGCGCCAGCTCCCCACGCGTGCGGCGACCTCGGGGCTAGCGAACGAAAGGTCCACTATCGACCCGCCCCGTTGTCGCACGCACGTATGCACCGAGCCCCTGTTCAGCAAACAGAGGCCCAGTGCCGCCGCCCACTCCTCGATCGCTCGTCCTCGGTCGTTCGTCCGTGGAGACCCCCACGCCACGGACTTGGCGTTAAAGTCCCCCAGGACGAAGACCTGGCGCGATGCCATTCGCCGTAACGAGGCCTCCATGATGGTGAGGGAGGCCTCGAAATCGGTCACGCTCCAGTTAGGGGAGAGATAGACTCCGAGGAGCGTAATCTCCCCCCAGTCCGCCGCGACGTATCCGACGCCCCTGTCCCTAAGGGTCAGAGGCGACGAAGGCCACGACGTGGAGGCGACGATTGCCACGGTGCCATCGGTGCTACCCAACCAGTTAGGCCGGTCGGGCACCACGTACGGCTCCGCGGCTACGGCTACTCCTATCAACCACTCCGCCATGGCTTGCAGGAACACGTCCTGCGCACCGGCGGTGTGGTTGAGGTTGGCCTGGAGGAGACGAATGGATACGGGGTCCATTAACGGTCCGTATCCATCGTCACCTCCTCCGCGCTGACGGGCGATCGGGCCGCGCTCGGAGCGGGGACTGGCCCGGTCGATGGGCCGTCCCGCCCCTTCGGGGCCGATGCCGGGGGTCTGCAGTCCCCAGAGCCCATGCGGTGTTTGGCAGGCCTATTGCCTGCCGCACACGCGGGGCAGTGGGGCACCGCAGAGCACGATGCCGCCTGGTGTCCGGTCTGACCGCAACGGAAACATAGTCCGCTGCAGTCAAAGCAGTTTTTGCATGTCGGTCGGGTATGCCCGACCGCCATGCATTTGTAACACCTCGCGGGCCGGGGCTCTAGCACGGTTACCCGCGCCGAGCTCCAGCCCACGAGGAGCCTGCCTGAGTCGGCCAATTGCTTGACCGACTCCACCGGACACTGCACCCAGGCAGCACCGACGCCGCCCGGACCAGTGCGAATGGTGCCAATCCGGACGGTGTCCGAGGCACATCCGGTACGCGCCATAATGGCCTCCCGGACGTCCTCCACCGTCACGGAATCGTCCAAGCCCGTCAGGCGCATCTCTGCGCACTTGACAGGCCTGGCGATTCGGACACCATCCTCCGACCCGAACAGCCCCCTCAACATCGTGGCCAAACTATCGGCCGTCTTCGCGCCCTCGGCCCCAGGGAACTCGAGTATTCGAGCCCCTGTCCGGGCCTTGCGGGTCCTCGCCTCGACGCCCCCGATATTGGAGACGTCCAGCTCCCGCCGGGCGCGTTTTAGGACGGCCTCATAGTTGAGGCCCCTCTCAGCCGCCTCAGGCAGCACGGTGATGACCACCGCGGCCGTCTTCGGCGACTTGAGGCCCCTGCGCGACCTATTCTTCCCCTTTCTGCCGGCTCCCGCCTGGGGAGCGGTGGCCACGGCGGCACTCTTGGCCGCCGCTCTCCGCTTCTGGCCGCGTGCCTTCCTGCTCCGCTCAGCCACCTGCCAGCCCTGTTCGAGCCTGGCAGCAGCGCTGAGCGCAGCAGGAGCGGTCGCGGGTGCACTGCGGTGCAGCCGCTGGCGCCGGCCGCGGCCCGGCCTTGGCGGGAGCCGGCACCTTGCCGGCCTTCTTGGCCCCCTTGGGCCCGGCCGCGGCCGCAGCGTAGCTCACCACGCGGCCACCCTGACAGGGCAGCGGGGTGGGAACTGACGCTTGCGGCCGTCTCGCCCCGTCCGCGGCGAGCGGCGGTCGGAGGGGCGGCTCAGGCGGGAGCCTGGCCGCTACGGCGGCGATACGCGCATCCACCATCACCCCTACTCGGGCTAAGATGACGCGTACCGCCGTCTCCGACACGCCGTGCACCTCGTCGAGCGGCGGCTCCTCCCCCTTCCGCGGTCTCCCGCGGCCACGAGGCGGCAGAGGGACCACGACGAGGGGAGGAAGCGCCGAAGCCGCGACGGGCGCAGCCGGCGCAGCAGCCGCGACGGGCGCAGCCGGCACCACAGACGCCGACGACGGGCCCGCCCTCTCCGGCGCAGCCCGTTTCGGTGGCGAGGCCGGCACCGGCGGCGTGGCCGGCGCCAGGCGCGCGAACTGGGCCCGCAGGTCAGCCATCTCCTTGGCCAACCCGCGGTTCTCCCGTCGCACCGCCGATAGCTCCGTCTCCAGCTTGCGGTTGCGTTCCCGCAAGCCGGAGACCTCCTCACTAAGGCGGGCGTTCGCGGCCTGTAGGGCCGCCACCTCGCCACCGTGGCCGGCCGGACCGGGGGTCCCTGGCCTCGCCACCACCGCCGATCCTCGACCTCTGCTTCCACGGGGCATAGTCGGGACCTTGGGAGGAGGCATGTTGGTACTCCCCTCCGAGTCGGTGTTCGAGCTGTCCCCGTTGAGGGGGCGCTTCCGGACGCTCGGGGGGAGGGCCTCCTCCCTCTTCTTCACCCTTGGGGATGGCGCCTCCGCAGCCTCCCTAACCCTCTCCTCGCTTCTCTTCGGCGACACCGACGACCTACGCAGAACCTCAACTGACGGCCCGCTACTCGCTACGGCGCATCCACCGCCCTCGCTACCACCTCGGCCGACCTGCATCCAGCCACCCTCCTCGGCGGACGGCTCCTTGGCACTGCCGCCCTCGTCCGCCGACATCTCCGAGGCCGTGTGTATTGCCGCCTCCAACGGTCCTGCGGCACTGCTGCCCTCGTCTCGCGACGGCTCTGCAGCAGTGCCGCCCTCGTCGCTCGGCAGCCTCGACTCCGAGCTGCCTTCCATCGTCTTGGACGGCCCTGCGGCAATGCCGCCCTCGTCCTCGGATCCGCTGCCACTGCCGACGCTCTCCTCCAGCGACGGCTCTGCGGTGGACTCGCTCTCCAGGCCCGACGGCCCAGTAGAGGCAATGCTGCCACCCGCCTCGCGTGCAGCAATGGCTTCTGCCTTCTTCCGCTCCCGCCTCGCCTTGGATGTTGTGGCGCTTATGCGGGCTCGCGCAGCGGCGGAACGCCTCGGCTTCGTCCTCCGGGTCTTCTTCCTCACCGCCTTCTCCTCATTCCCCTTCCCCCCCTGAGCCACTTGATGTTGGGCCGGGCTCTCGGCCGTCAAAGCAGTTGTCGTCTCCCTCCCATACGTGTGGAGACTGACTGTGCTGGTGGCTGTGCGCCTCTCGCGCTCAGAAACCAGCACAGTGAGGGATTCCCCGGCGTGGCCGGGACCCTCTGGAGTAGCTACGCTCGTTTCAACTCCTGCCATGGTGTTTGGTCATTTTTAAGTCTCGCCTTGACTACCACTCTAACGACTGGACGCTCGCGCGCTTCTTAACCCACCAGTCATACATCTCCTCGCCGAGTGGCCAAACTTAAGATTGGGGTGATTTTTTATAGGGGTTTTCTTCCCCGCGGTCCGAAGACCCCCGGTCCTGACCCCCCCATTCAGGATTACGGTTTGGGCCTTCCGGGTCTGGCCGCTCGCGAGCGACCGACCCGTCACGCCCCCGGGCCGTGACGCAACCGTCCCTGGCGACGGAGTGCCATGAGGCACATCCGCCCCATTGGCCCCGGGTCAGATCCGCCGTGCTCTGCCACCAGAGCCGCACGCGGAGACCCCCCCCTGCCGGAATCTTGGCCGTCCAAATGGCCGCATGACGTCCAAATGGACGTTACCAGGGAGCACCACGAGGAGGTGCTCCGGCCGCGCCCCCCGTAATTGAACATTTGCGGGTTTTAGTCTATGAACCAAAATGGTGTGACATTTAAATTTAAAATTATTTTTATTATTGTGGTATTTCGATATTATTACCTATTTATTCATTTTAACAACAAAACATTTTACTTACTTGACTAAAAAATTTGTATTCACTTACAAGTTCACGTTTGGATTCGGATTATACGAATTATTGTATTAATAACGCAGCTCTGTATGCATCCACACTACATGAATGTTATAGCCACACTAAAGTAAGGTGTACGGATTGCAGTACTGTTCAGTCGAACAAATCAAGTGTTCGGACCGTGATATCCAGTACGTAGTACATATAAACTCATTTGCAAAAAAAACGGGCGGTTTTGATTTTCATTCATATTTAAAAAGATACAATACCAAAAAGGTTTCAATCGTTTGTACACGTTACTGGCCGGTTTTAAAAATGCTGTGGTATTTAAAAAAGTACGTTCTAAATTCAATTTTTCATTTGATGTTCATTTTTACAGAAAACCCCTTTTTATCCTACATTTTTGGCGCGAAGTTCCAGAAGTTAACATCGACTTTCATAACTTTTATTCAATTTTTATCGATTAATTTCATATCCTTGACTGTCAAAGCTTTATTTAATGCTGTTTGGCTGTATCAAAAATGGTAGATAAAGTGGTAAAAGCTACCAAAATTATCGCGCTGCTTGAAGAGGGTTGCAGCCAATGTTTCGTGGCTAGGAGGCTAAATGTTAGTCGCTCGACAGTCCAAAGGACCTGGCAGCGATATCAGGAGACTGGTTCCGTCGAGAGAAGGCCTGGTTCTGGAAGAAAACTATGTACCCAACCACGGGATGATCGTTTTCTTGTGAGTCGCGCATTGAGAAATCGCAAATCTTCGTATGTGGATCTTAAGAACAACCTCCAAGAAGTAAGAAATGTGCATATTAGTCTATGGACGGTCAGGAGGAGGCTTCTCGCTGCCAATATACGCAGTCACCGCCCGGCCCGCGGCCCCAAATTACTCCGTGAGCACAGAGTTCACAGGCTTAGGTTCGCTAGAAATTGTGAATCATGGACTCAAGACGATTGGAATAGGGTTTTGTTCTCTGATGAAGCCAGGATATCTCTGTTCGGTGAAGATCGACGTCGGCGAGTGCTAAGAAGACAAGGAGAACGCTTTGCAGAGGCATGTTTCGAAGAAATCACACCTTATGGTGGGGGCTCTGTTATGTTTTGGGCAGGAATAAATTCAATGGATCGTACAGAGTTAGTCTTCATTGAAAACGGCTCACTGACTGGGCATCGATACATAACGGAAGTTCTAATTTCTCATGCACAACCCGCATTGGCCGCTCTAGGTGAAGACTCGATTTTTATGGACGACAATGCTCGCGCCCACCGATCCCGCGATGTTAATGCGTATGTGCAAGAGGTCGGCATTCGTCGTTTGGATTGGCCAGCTCGAAGTCCCGACCTCAATCCCATAGAGCATGTCTGGGACGTTCTGAAACGGCGTGTGAGATCAGTACACCCGGCTCCGCAGACCATCAGAGAGCTGAAGAATGTGATTACTGCGGAGTGGGAACGTATTCCGCAAGCAAGTATCCGGGATATACTCGCTAGCATGCCCAGACGAATTCAAGCTGTGATTTTAGCTAGAGGGGGTCACACTCGATACTAAACATTTATCTGCTTTTACTTTATTAAAGAAAAACAAACAAAAAAACTTTTTTATTTTTACTTCATGAGCATATACACTACTAGCGAATATACACTACTAGCGAGGTTTAGCATTATTTCCCATAAATTGTATCTAAATTTTATGAAATACTGATGAAAACGATTATTTTCTTATTAATTTAGCAAATTGTGTGGATAAAACTACCTATAATTATCAAACAAAGAAATATTAACATTTGAAATGGTTCATTGCTTAGGTGCCCGTTTTTTTTGCAAATGAGTTTATATCGATGTTTCTAAGATTAACTTTTCCATCCGACGTCCTCGTCACGTCCTCGACGAAAAGGACGATAATATCACACTCGCTCAACAAACAGCCTACACGGCCCGCGAGGCCTTGACAAATAAATATCCGCGGTTCCGCCTTCGCCGTCGAGGTGCGAACCCGCGCCGCGCAAAAGTCACGACTAAAAACGTGGGCACGCCCACTTTGCCTCCAGCGACGCCCCAAGCCGAGGTCCGTTCCCCACAGGGGGAGCCCTTGGGCGATGTCGCTTAGCATACTTTTCTCCGGGTTGAGAGCCCTCAGCGCTCACCCACAGTCCGCGTCAAGCTGTCAAGGCCATCTGCGGGCAATAGCTATACACACACAAAAATAAAAAAAAAATAGATCAACTTTAACACTAAATTCAGAATACCCGCATGCCCCTCACGTTCTTTTAATGTTTTTGCACCTCTGCTTCCACATAAAAAATATTGTTTTAACAATTTTCTGGTTTAAGACATTTATTTCTCATAAAAGAATAACATAATTCACTTAACACTGAGAAATCACGATAACTTAATACTAATTAACACTTGTGAGCATGCAGCCGGTAGAGGTAAATTAGGAGAAGGAGGCGGCGGATCGCCTGCGCGAGGAGCGCAGCCTCGATGAGGAGATCCGCCGCCGGCGACTGGGGCGGCGTAGGCGCAACTATCTGCGCCTCATGCCGCCCTAGCCGAAGCCGCGGGTGACGTGACCGGGGATTAGTCCGTCACCCGCCGAGAGGCCGACCGCGTGAGGAAAGACCGACGTCCTCCTCGAGGGGGGGACGTCGGTCGATGGGAGGGTACCCCGCGTAGGGGGTATTCCGTCGGGCCGACCACTGACGACAAGTAAACCTGCTCCGTTGGTCGGCCCAATGACGAAGCCGACCGCGACCCACACAAAAAAAAAAAAAAAAAAAAAAAAAACAACATGCACTATTACGTATTGGAATACATACTTGTACACAATTGCACATAGCAACTTGATAGCAATTGGGAATAACTATTTTATGACAATATAGCATGCTTTAGATATTTGTGAGGAAGAAATTACGATTATTATTACTAGAATTAAAGAAAATTATTATGATTATAATTATAGGCAGAATATTAGTACGTTTTATTAAGTGAGTTTTATTTAATTACATTTATTATTTCAGTATCTTAGAAATTCTTTCAAAACATGATGCTTCAAAGTTTTTTTGTATAACATATAGGATTGTATTTCTTTAATATCATTAGGTAGCTTGTTGTATGTGCTCCTTCAAATAGTATATTGCGTAGACCATAATTAGTTCGTGGACGTATGAGACGAATGTTGTTTCTCCGTCTAGTTATACGCTTTTGAGTCTGTCCTAATTTGGTAAATGAAATTTTGGTGGGTATGTCTTTATTTAATATGTTTCTAACCAATATACATGTATTATAAATATAAATCTGTGGTAATGTCATTAAGTTAGTCTCTTTGTATATTTTTTCTGTTGGAGTTAAATAGTTAAAGTGGAAGAGTAATTTTATTAGTTTATTTTGTGTTATTTGCAAGCATTTTAGATTGGTTTTAGCAGCGGTTCCTCATATTTCTATTAGGTAGTCTAAGTGGGGTTTTACCATTGAATTATATATAAGATATCTAATAGATTTCGGTAAGTAGCAAACGATACCCCGCAACCTACCCATATGTGCAGACAATTTTGATTGAAGCTTTTCTATGTGGAGTTCCCAGGAAAGTCGGCTGTCTAGATAAAGACCTAAATATTTTGCTGAATACACCCTGCTAAGAGGTTCATTATTTATGCATAAAGGTTTATAGTTATCTATTTTTTTGTTTTTTGCTGTAAAGATGATATAATTTGTTTTGGTAATATTTATAGTTAGTAGGTTATCATTGAACCATCTATAGAGGCAATTTAAATCCTCTTGCGCTTGGTTGACGATTGTTTCAATTTTGCTACCAAAGTAAAATAAGCTTGTGTCATCTGCATACAAAGTGACATCACCTTTTAGGCCTAAATTATCGACACTGTTTATGTAGATAAGAAACAATAAAGGGCCAAGAACAGAACCTTGTGGAATGCCAAAAGTTACGATTTTAGGACTGCTTTGCACTTCGCCAATCTGAACTATTTGAAGTCTATTGTTAAGATATGACCGGCAAATGTTAAGGGCTGTGCCTTTTATACCTATGCTGTATAATTTTTGAATAAGTAAATTGTGGCTAATACTATCGAAAGCCTTTTTCAAATCGATAAAAGTGCCAAGACCTATGCATTTTTTATCTATACTAGTCTTTAAATTTGAAACTAGATCGATAGTGGCTGCTAATGTATTGGACTTAGCTCGAAAACCGTATTGTTTATCAGTAAGAAAATTGATAGTGTTTAGGTACCTATTTAGTCGATCGTGTAAAACTTTTTCAAATATTTTTGATATCGTTGGAAGAACTGAAATGGGACGATAATTTTCACAGTCTGTTTTTATACCAGATTTTAATATAGGACATACCTTGGCTATTTTAAGCGAGTCCGGAAAGTACCCATTTGCTAAACAATAGTTTATACAGTTAGTTAGTTTAGGTACTATAAGGTTCTTCACACATTTTAAAGCTTTACAACTAATACCATCCAGACCTAAACTTGTGTTGATGTTGAGGTTATCAATTATCCTGCCAACTTCATTATCTGTTGTTGGAGTTAAAGTTAAAAGTTCTTTCTCCGAAGTATTATGTGGTAAAGAAAGTATTTGCACATTAGTGGTATTAGTTTGGTGCCTTCTTATGATTTTTTCTGCTAACACAGAACCAACTGATGCAAAAAAGTTGTTGAAGTGATCACATATTTCTTTGGGATCGGAAGTCGGACCTGATAGTGTTTCTATTTTATTCGGTGAATAATTATACTTATTTGTATTGATACTTAAAGTATTTATAAGTTTCCACATTTTAATGGGCTTCTTTTCACAATTATAGAAAGCTTTTAAATAGTATCTTTGTTTTGACTGTTTTATTTGTCTGGTAACTTCATTTCTGGTTTTTATAAATTCTTGTCTGGTAACATCGTTTCCTGGAGTTTTTTTATGAATAGAAAATAGTTGGTTTCTTCTTCTTATAGCTGTAATTATGTCTTTATTTATCCAGTCTGATCGTGGTGGGTTTTGAATTTTAGTCTTAAATATTTTAGTCTTCTGTATGGTTTCCTTTAACAAACTTTCTAAATATTCATAATTACTTTCACACATACTGGTTATTGAAGTTTCAAGCGCGCTGTATAATGATTTATAATTTATGGCTTGGTATTTAACTTTTCGCTTGAATTCAGTCTGGAATTTGTCAATTTCTAGGTAGATCTGTTTGTGATCTGACATTGGTGAATCAATCACAGCAAGATGGGGTCTGTGATTTTTTAAACTCGAAGAAACATGATCGAGGATTGCTTCTTTTGTCGGTGTTTGCCTTGTACAAAACTGTAATTCAATGTTATTATTTAAAATTGAATATCCATTTTCCTGTAATATTTTTTTATAGCTATTTACAGATTTGTCAGGCATTAGTAGATCGTAGTTGTAATCGCCAAATATTACACTCCTTTTTCTTCGCGATAATTGTTGTGAATATTCTTCAAGAAAGTCAATACTGTTGGTTCTTTGGGGTCGGTAAACAGCACCAATATCCAAAGAATATTTATTTACATGAATCCACAGAAAATGACTGTTAAATTTAGTTAGATCCTCAACATAAGAATGCTTTAGGCAGTTATGAACAAAGATAGACACTCCACCGCCTCTCATTTTCTCTCTGTAATTGTAATAATGAGTGTATTCGGGTAGTATTAAAGATTTGGCTTCTGATTCAGTTTTGATCCAAGTTTCTGTCAGTACTATAATATGTACAGGACTAAGTATACTTTGAATAACGCAGTTGAGTTCATCAAGTTTACCTGGTTTCACAATACTGCGTGCATTTGCGTAAAGAATTTTCAGGGATTTTGAGGTTTTCACTAAGTTATCGTATGAGTGAATTCTTGCGTATGTAACGTAGTTTGGGTTATTTATATTTACATAGTTTGTAGTAGTTGAAGCTATTAGTTTTTTGACTCTGTTTTAATTATCTTAGGTATGCTATGGATGTATTTTATGGTAATATCTTTTTCTCCTTCACTTAAACGCCGTTGCAGTTCTTTTTTGAGATTTTCACGATATTCCTTTTGAAGAGGTGTCTCATCAGAGTATATCTTGATGCTTGTGAGGGTAATCTTCGATTTGTTGCGCAAAATAGATTTCAATGATTCAGATATTTTAAAGATTACCTTGATTAATCTAGATTTTCTAGGTTCATATTTTCCTAATCGGATAGTTTTCAATGGCGCCACACAGTCCGGAACAGCCGTTTTTATTACTTTGTTTACCTCTTCCATGTCATATTTGCGCCTTACTTCAGGATCAGTTGAATGTATTTCATTTATACCTCGTATGATTATATTTTTCTCTCTTTGCAATCTGGCTTGGCTCTCATTTATAAAATTCTCATAAGTATATTGCTGTTGGATCTGGGGTAAGATAGCTATCGTAGTATTTATAGACTTAACCGCAGTTTCAAGAGAGTCTACTTTTTCTTCGACTTTAATTTTAAAGTTTGAGATATTTACCAAATCTAGCTTTAATTTTTCCTGTTCTAAAGATAAATGGTCTGTTGTGTCTTTGATACGAGTAATTTGTTCTTTTATTAACGATACATCACTAGAAATCTTGTTTAGATTTTCAGATTGAACTTTGGCCATATCCATCAACATTGATTTAATATTGGATTGAAAAGTTTTAAATTTCGCGGCAAGATCGTCGTGCGGATACTTTCTTTTATGACGAAAAGTTGATGTATGCTGAGATTCTAAGTCCTGACCATATTCGGCTAACTTACGCAAGTCAGGTTGAGATCCACCAGCCCTATCCAAAGAAGTTGCTATTGTTATCAAATTTTTGTCGCTATCAGCATACGTATTAGAAGCTTGAGGTGGTGATCGAATAACACTCATTTTGTAACACTTACAGTTGTGAGATAGATTATTGCACTGTCTTCTTTTCGCGGGGGTGAAGATCATGATGATCAAGATGAGGATCACGGTGTTTTGCACTTGCAGTTGTGAAGATAACAGACACACACATGTGTTGCCAATAATAGCTTTATCTTTAAGCACAGTGAACTTAATTTACTTTACGCTACAATTTCACAATCAGAATAAATATTATCAAGACGTCCACTCCACACGCTCTCACAATTTTTACTCACGTTATCTAAATTACTATAATATTTTTTTTTCTGATATAAATTTAGTTACGAACTCAATGCTTCAAGCTATACATTTAATGTAATAATTTTTGAATAACTTATGTATAATAGTAACGATTAATTTTTTCGCGTCTTACGTTAATAGACATATTACTGTTTTTATGGTCACTATGGCCTTCTTTGTCCAATAGCACCTATTAAGTTATTAAGTAATATTAAAAACTACTTTTAGGCACTCATTGTATATAACTTATTTTTTTTATAATTTGTAATATTTCTCTTGTATGACTTCTCCTGCGTGCCAAAATAAATGACAAAAAAATTGTATTGGTAACAGGTTACTCATGTGAATTTATATTTTTTATAATCCTTTCTTACGATATTTTTTTAAAACAATAATATCCGATTAGATAAATTACCCATCTCTTACACCAATACTAATATTTACGTCGCATCTCTATCAACAAATCTGGGTGTGCTGTTTTTTTTTTTTTTTCGTTTTAATAGCTAGTCGCGATTTGCGCATTGCCAATGACGGAAACGAGGAAACTTAGTAGGATTTAGGAATATTTACACGGAATTTGGAATTATCAAATAACTAATAAAGGATCAGGTTTATACAACTTATACTATCATACATAAATATATTTCAAGAATAACATTATATACAAATATTATTAAGAGATATAAAAGATGCAATATAATTATATACAGTGAGATCATTAGAAGATAATAAGACAGAAATAGAGGTAGGAAAAGGAATTCCATGAGAGATTAAGGAATAAATAAATTGCTCACGGTTATGGAGAGGACAGGAAAGGAAAATGTGATTCAAATCTCCAACCTCCTCACCACACTCACACAGTTCACTGTTAATTATTTTAAGTCGGGCAAGATGTGCTGGGTAAGAAGCATGTCCTAACCTCATTCGAATAAGGCAGCTGATAACTGCCTTACCAAAATTTACTTTAAAATACCACGGCTTTGTTGGAATCTCGGACTGGATAGCCGCATATTGCCTTCCTTTAATTAAATTACTTTTCGCCCAGCACATCTCCCAAGACTTACGGAGAAAAAGCGAAGCCTGACTGAGAAGATCTATAGGATAATTAATGTAAGGATACAAGTCTCCACAATTTACGGCCTCGGCGGCCAAAAAGTCAGCTCTTTTATTTCCCGTGATGGTATGACCCGGTATCCACGCAAAGCAGATTTTGAAGCCACACCGAAAACATTCAAAGAGGAGTTGCCTAATAGACAAAATAACAGGGTGATTATGCTTACTACGAAAAGGAACTCTTTCAATAGCCTGCAAGGTACTTTGCGAATCTGAAAAAATTACTGTATCCTTCAGTTTAAATATTTTGACATACTCTAAGGCTTTATAAATGGCAAAGTGGGGAGTGCTTTGCCATTTATAAAGCACTCCCCAGTAAACACTGAGAATTCTGGAGGTAGTTTAACCTTTTGAACAATATTGAATTGATGATGATAAACACCAACCCCCACATTATCTAAAATTGGATGTTTTGAAGCATCCGTATATATATGATGGCAATTCTTAAAGACGCTATTTAATATTATATTAAAAGAAAAATTTGCAGATCTGTCATGTTTATAAATACCTAAATTAAGATTTATATCTGGAGTATACATTAATGATTCGTAACTATTGTGGAAGAGGGGAAATGAAATTGATTGAAAAGTTGGAGCTTTGAAGGCTAGAAATCTCTCATAGCTTTGACTAAGACATGGTGAAGATTTGCCTGACCAATAACAAGATGAATTAATTTGGTCGGCGAGAACTGGGAGTTTTGTATGTAACGGGTGTTTTAAAAATTGCAGAGCACGAAATAAAAATCTATCACTGAGGTATTGGCGACGAAGAAAGAGAGGAGGTTCGGTACATTCTACTTGTAGAGCATTAATAGGGCTTGATTTCATGGCACCTATCACTATTCTCAGCGCTTTGGCTTGAATGAGGTCTAACTTTTTTTAAAGCTAATTTGTTACTCGGTTCCAACAAAAACGTTCCATAATCAATTATACTCCTAATAAGTGCATTATAAACATTGATGTAACAAATTAACTAGATACACAATCTCATACAAAAGTTCTTTTAAAACTGTCCCAAATTGTATTTACCTAGTCCTAGTCTAAATAATTATTATACATTAATGAAAATTCAACCTTATGAGCATAATTTATAGTTGTATTCATAATAATACGTACGGATAAGCCATAAATTTTTTACGACCGAAGCTCGCCTCTCATTGGTCATCATACTTCAAATCAAATTCAGTCTTACAGGCATGTTTTAAAGTTTATATTACGAGGTGTCAAAAAAGCTATATTAATAATAAAGGTCACAGTATTATTCGATGAAAATAAAAGGAGATATTAATGTCTTATTCTACATTGAAAATGATTCCATTGAATTCCATCGTATTATTTTTGCAATGTTGAGTGAAATTTTGAAATAAAAAAATCTAAATTACCATATTCCACCTGATATTTAGTCATATAAACAATAAAAGCAAATCAATGAACTGTTTAACTTACTGGAAGTACGAAATCTCATCCTTTTTTAACGTTTTTTACGTATTATTTTTACAATTGTTCAATGAACACTTCGTCATTTCTAACGTTCATACAATAACGCGGTCGACACAAGACTACTTGAAAAGAATGCTAAATTCTTGTTGTGGCGCTCTTTTTATGAGGACGTTTTTGAGACGCTGTTTGTGTATCTTGGGTTTTTTGTTACATCAATGATTATAAAGTAATTTTAAACAAAATGGGTGGGGACCCCACCATACTTCTGCTAAGCATCTTAAAATATTGAGTCGCTTTTCGTATTTCACGACTATAAAGTCGATATGAGCACTACCTGTCAACTTACAATCTAATACTACAGCTAAAAATTTTGCAGTGTATTTTACTGGGATTTGGTTGCCGTCATAATAAACAACAATAGGCGGCGGAAAGCGCGCCCGTGTAAACAGAATAGCAGTGCTTTTAGATGCGGATAGTTCAAGCCCATTGGTATCTAGCCAGTTTTTTAACAAGAGAAGAGAAGAAGACAATGAAGTATAGGCATTAGTAATAGATGAGTCGGAAGAATACAAAAGTAGGTCATCGGCATATTGAAGGATATTGATTTTATTGCTTAAAGAAGATTCAAGATCATAAGTGTAAATGTTATATAATATGGGACTGAGTACAGAGCCTTGAGGTAGACCCTTCCACACAGTCCTTGACTCATGACTAGAATCCAGATAAATCCGCCTCTCGTATAAAATATTATAAATGAAATTAGAGAGGATAGAGGGAACTTTTAATTTAAGTTTATTTTTAAGAATATGAATTACAACATTGTCATACACAGAAGTTATATCTAAAAATGCAGCTACTACAGATGGATTATGAGAAAAAGCTCATCTTATATCAGTAATGAATATACCGATGCTATCCAGAGTGCCTTTTCCTCGTCTAAAACCGAATTGACTATCACTTAGTATTCTTTTATTTTCTAAATACCACTCAAGCCGATTCTTAACCAAATGTTCAGCAATTTTTAATAATACAGATGCAAGAGCGATAGGACGGTAGGAATTACTATCTGAAGAGTTTTTATTAGGTTTTAAAATAGGAATAACTATTTGAGATTTCCAGCAATGGGGTATGTTACCACTTATCATAATGGAGTTTATTAAGTTTACGAAGTACAAAAGACATTCATCACTTAAATGGGAAATGAAAGAATAAGGGATTCCATCTGCCCCTGGAGCGGAATCTCTTACATGGGATAAAACACCCTTCAGTTCCGAAATACTGAAAGGACCATCAAACTCAGAATGGTCATTAACTGATAGAATTGGAAGAGACGGTTTTTCCGTTGGCACGTAGGGAGGAGCTAATTTATTAAGGAAACTATTTTCCAATAATGAAGGCATAGTGGTCAATAAAGTATCACTGAATGCTGATCTAAATCTTCTAATGTTTCGCCACACTTCCGTCAGCGCAACATTAGGAGAAATTGATGCACAAAAAGATCTCCAGCTTTCAAACTTTTTCCGTTTAAATAATTTACGAGTTGCCGAAATAACATCTGTTAAAATTTTAAAGTTTTCGACGGTAGAAATTTGACTATAAAGCTCTTCCATCTGTTTTCTTTTTTTATGGCATCTGTGCACTCCTTATCCCACCAAGGTAGAGATGGAGTTGTTTTGCGCTGATTTGAATTTTTAATTGGAAATAACTTATCGGCAACAGTTTTGATGGCCTTAATAAAGGAATCAGTACAAAGTTTCTCATTCCCAGCTTTAATTTTAGGTAGTTCCGATACCTTTGAATGTAATTCATCTTTAAATGAAGACCAATCTGCGTTCATTAATCTATATTTTAACCTAGGAATACGTTTGGATGGAGCTTTATTGTTATAAGGGAAAGTAATTACCAACAGAAAATGATCACTCCCAAATGTGGAAGACATCACATCCCAAGACAGTAATGAGGCTAAGTTTGAAGTGCACAAAGTTAAATCAGGGGCGCTATTCCCTTCACAAGGCGATGTGCGTCGAGTTGGGCAACCGGTGTTTAGAATACATAGATCAAATCTATCTACAATATCAAGTATAGTATTCCCAAAGCAGTTGGAAGTACTACCCCAAGAATTGTGTGTGAGTGTTGTGAGTTAAAGTCACCTAATACTACATAAGGCTTAGGAAGTAAGGTTAAAATATTTACAAGTTCGCTAAATATAGCGCTAGAAGGTCGAGGAATATATACAGAAACAAAACAGATATTATTTACAACAGCAGCTATAATAGAGAAGTCATTGCTGTGAGAAGGAAGGGGGAAAAGAGAATAAGAATAAGGATGTTGGATAAGTAGTGCAACACCACCATATCTTCGAACGATCTTCTCTGAGACAAGCATAACCAGATACTTTAAATAAAGAATCGGGTTTAAGCCAAGTCTCTTGAAGAGCGAAAACAAATGGTTTATATTTATGTAGAATGTGTAAAATGTCAGACTTTTTAGGAACTATGCTCCTGCAATTCCACTGAAGTACCTTGGGTGGACTGTCCATTATTAATATTGTCTATATTGTTAACTGCATGTAATACAGAGGCAGCGTTGGACGGTACAATTAAACTTGTTTGAGTTAATGACTGAATTAAAGCTATTATTAAATCTTTTACTAGTAAATTTGATAGATTTCCTTGACTAGCAATAGCACATCCATCTTTTGGGTTAAAACTATTGTAGCCTTTAATAAGATCTTGATGAATGTTTTTGTCATAACCTTTAGTAGATTTTAAAGGAGAGAGGTTTAATAAATATTGTTTTTTTTATATGAAGATGTTTTATTTTGACCATTAGATACTCCCAAAGAGTTCTGGAATTATGGTGATATGTTCAGATACAGAAATTAATGCATCAGCATAAGAAATTTTTGAGATTGGAGGATGTTTCCTAGATGCTTCAGAATATGAGATGCAGCATTTGGCCATGGATTCCTTAATGGCTTTTTGCCTCTCATATTCTAAGCATTTTTTACTAGTAGCCTCATGAAACCCTTTGCATAGACAACATGATAAAATATCAGATTGAGAGCAGCTGTCACCAGAATGGCCTTGGCCACATTTATAACACTGTGGTGTTGACCTACATAAATTTTTAACATGACCATATCTGCAACAGTTATAGCACTGGATTGTTGGATATATATAAAAGTCCACTGCTAGGGCGGTATAGCACATGAAAATCCGTTTAGGTAGAACTCGGCCATCAAATGTAAGAATAACGGTCTGAGTGTTATTGTAATCTACTTTACCATCACTAATAATTTTCCTTTTTATTCTTCTCAGTTTAATGACCGGTCCACTCCCTGTAGGAACAGAGATATTTTCCATTATTTCCTCATCTGTCCACTCAGTTGGAACACCTCTTACAACACCCATACGGGTAACTGAAAATGTTGGGACAAAGGCTTTATATTTTTCATTTGTCAGAGCATTGCTATTAATAAACAAATTTGCATCCTGAAAATTTGAAAATTCTATTGACATTTTATTACGTCCTATTTTTTTCAAACTACCATTAACAATATTTTTGAAAGAATTCCTTTTCAAAAACCGACCAAAAGAAATAATATTTACATAAGCACCATCATTTATTTGCTGCTCTCTTTGGACGTGAATGGTGTAAGGAGCTGCATCAGTGGAGACATATTGTAATCTAACCACCGAAGCCGGAGACTGCGAAGGGCGATCACTAATTATTTCCCTATCTAATTGTGATTCCTGGCGAATGTCAGTGGGGTTTAAATCACACGTCTTATCATTGGAAGTATCCATCGACAGAGTACAACCACAGTCGCTATCTTTTCTCCCGCCATTTTTTCGGCGTATTTTGTTGCAATGTCTGCATATTGTAGGGCGAGCTGATAATCTCTTACGCTTTGTATTACATTGGCTTATTGAGCCATCAGTATCAACACTTGTGTCATTGTTAGACACAGTAACATAATGAGCGACATCACATATGGTTCCCCCCGGATCGATGGGGTGATCCATTATTAAAAGGAAAAATAAAACTTACCTAGATGAAGAAAAGCACTAAACTAAAATAAATATATACACACTAGGACTTAATTATAAAGAGAAAACAAGATCCTTTCACAAGAAATTAAATAAAAAAGATTTTAAGATGCCAAAACACGACCGCCCGTTTGAAGGTTCCCGCGCTTCCGGGTGTGCTGTTTGTCAAACAGAAACAGAATGTCAGTAGTGTCAATGTCACGTGGTTTGAAGTGGTCGATTCGTATAAATCGGCAATTATAATTTAATCTAATACTAAATGTATTCTACAAACTAACTAGAAAAACGCATAACGCCAAAATATTTAATAAAATTGTTATGATCATAATGGCTACAGTTTTATAAGCATATACGCAAAAATGGACGGGACCTACGACGAGATCATTTCTGATAACCCATTCTTTGTACAATTGAAGAGGGAATACGGCAATTTATTTCAACACTGCATTACACAATCGTGGGTAATCTGTGTGCCGAGAATTGGAAGTTTAACAACTCGTGTATTTGCAATAGAAGATTTTTGTGCGCATTTACTTGTTCCTAGCGACGAACTGCCGGAAACACATTACAGCACCCTTACCGAGAAACAAGTAACAGTAACAAATAAAGTAATTACTCTAGAAGTGACAAAAGGACTGCCTTTACAAAGCCACATACTGTTTGAAGAAACATTCTACACAGAAGATTTCATTAAATACAGAGTTTGGTGTATAGAAACCCCACTGGAATCTACTGGCAGCTTCAGTGATAATACAATATCTAAGGAGTATCTTACATCTATCAATGATTGTATAGACTTGTTGTGGACTCAAGCTGCTGGCCGGCAAGTTCTTGACCAAATAGAGCACAGTGTACAAACATTTCTGAAAAAAAATCCATCACTACCTGTAGCTATTGGACCTTTAAGAGACGGAATCAGTGAATTATACACAAACTGCCTTCAAATTGCATTACAAAATAGAAGATTAAGAGACAAAGCAAAATCTTGTAAACAAGTGCTTGAAAATATTAAGTTAGCTGTGGAATGTTATATGCAGCATATATTATTTGATGACTTATTTAAACCTATTTGTACTTGTTGTGCCTATGAAGACTCGCATCTTAACAAGAAAATTCGTAACATGAGCGACATTCAACTTAGGGATCTCGACATCAAAAAAGAACTATATCATGCAGTACCTAAAGCAAAACAAATACTGTCTAAAATAAATACATATAATACAGTTTTAGAAAAAATCTTGTGTGTAAAACAAGCCTTGAATGCTATTAATAAAATAGATGATGTGAATAACATTGGGCTGCTCACTGCTGATGATTTGCTTCCAGTTTTCGTCTTCTTGGTTATCAAATCTGGTCTACCAAACTGGTACAGCCAACTAACATACATGAAGGAATTTGGATTCAGTGGTAAAGGAGATGGAAATGAAAGTGCTTTTCTTGTAACTACTTTGGAAGCTGTTATAGAACACATACAATCTGGTGCACTAGCTGGACCCCCCAATCCTGAATCTTATTACTATGAGAGCAACCTCACAGAAGATAATTTAAATACTAATGTGAGAAGAGGCAGTCTGACAGAATCTATTTCTACTTCCACTGACACTAAAAGGGAAGAAACTTTGGAGTACATTTTTGAACTAATTAAAGCAAATCACTGTGAGCTAGTTCAGTTTATAATGAAAAAGAATGAAAAACACATTTCAAGTATACAAAATGATGACAACAGTATACTAAAAATGACGCTTGAGGAAGATTTAACAGATGATGATGAAGATGACAGTGATACAGAAGTGTATCACAAACTTTGTCACCCTCTCTGCAATTGTAAAAAATGTTGCAGCAAAATATCAAGGAAGTTATTGAAAACTTGTCCTACTGTAAAATCAAGGGATAGCCTTGGATTAACAGCACTACATGTAGCCTGCATCCATGGCAAAGCTAACATAGTGGAGAGCCTTATAGAAATGGGTTCCGATGTTAACGCAAAAGATCTTAATGAATGCACTCCACTGCATTATGCATCTTCTAGAGGGCATCAAAATGCTTTACTATTATTGTTACATTCAGAAGCTAACATTAATGAAATAAATATTGATAAAAATACACCGCTACATATGGCTGTTAATAATGGCCATTTGAATTGTGTCAAAGCGCTTATATATTTTGCTGAGCATAGCAGGAAAAAGATTATAATAAACTGTGTAAATGAGAGTGGAAATACACCATTGCATCTTGCTTCCAAATGGGGTTACGAAGGTATAGCTAGACTGCTTATTGAGAACGGTGCAGAACCATCATTACATAATAATAGCAATAAAACAGCATTTGACTATGCGCATAATTTGAAAATTTTGCAAGTTCTGAAATCTTGCACTCCTAATTTATATGAGTATATACACATCACAAGTTCTGATATTAAAGTTCTGAATTGCAAAGACAATCCAACTTTTGTGAAATTACAAAAAATGAGTAATAAAAATAACGGTACCAATAATGTAACGAAAACTGTTGAAAATTTAAAATTGATTGAGAGAATATTAAAAGCTATATCGTATGGTGATGTTAAACTTGCATGTTTTTACATGAACATCAATTATTCTGTGTACAAAGATTTAAATTATAAGCCACAAATTACACCCTGCCATCCATTGTGCGAATGTCAACTTTGTAAAAATAAAAATGGTTCAAATACATCAAATTATGATGTAAATTTTGCTGACACTAATGGATGTACAGCCTTACATTACGCAGCTAGATATGGCTTACATGAACTGTGCAATATTTTATTACTTAATCAAGCTAATATCAATTTTACAAATAAAAAGGGACAGACACCATTGCACCTAGCTGCTATAAATAACAAAAGTCATGTGATACATTTACTATTAGAAAATGGTGCTAATATAAATGCAATAGATCTATCTGGCAACACTCCTTTGCATGATGTTAGTGCGATGGGAAATATAGGTGGAGCTAAAACATTAATTATATACAAGCCTGATATAACTATGGTCAATGCAGCAGATAAAACTGCACTGACTTTAGCAAGGGAGAAAGTACATTTAACAATTATAGATCTAATTGAAAAATATTCAAATGAAACTTAAACGCCGTTTAGTTGATAAGAGCACTTATAATCACACAAGTACAGATATAGATCTAATTCTATAGCTTTAATTTCCTACCAAAATATATTTTAATAATAATTATGTTAACATATTTTATGTTTATGTCACAATGTTTTATCTTAAATGATTTCCATTGCAAACTATTATTTGGTATATAAACAATGCCTGTTTTTAACTCTTGACAACTTCAATTGAGTATTTTATAGACCAGGAACTAAGGAAATCAAGTAACATATAACTGTGCCATTATATACTTAATAGCCAAACAATTGTTATACTATATTTACTCTAAGACTGACTATTAATAATATTTTCAAGTTATATCATTGTTATTTTTACATTCCAACTGACAATAATAAAAAAATAATGGTTATTTTTTAAATAAAACAAATATTTCATAAATATATATATTTTATTTCATATTTACAATACAAATATACAAAAATTTGAGCATTGGTTATTTTGTTTCAATGTGAGCGATTTATTTTTACATATATATTCATTTTAATATCACATAAAAGTGTTTGATAAAAACCAATTGGATTATAAAGTACTTATTTAATTATCATTAAGTGTTATTTATTTCATAGCGAGTACACAGTAACCTACTGTGAGACCAGTAATTACATTACCTTATTAGGTATTTATCTATTACATATTCAGGAACATTATCCATACAACTCACATACAATACCTTAAGAATATAGGTACCGATTTGCTTCTTAATGTAAGCTTTTTTATTTTCACATAACCTGGCAATATTTACTCCGGACACTGGTTATATAGAATATATTTTCACAAAGATTGTGTGCTACTATAGAAAAAACTTAATATAGAATATTTAAAGGTATTAATTTTTTCTCGTCACGTCATATAGATATTTTTTTTTCTTATACTTTAAATGATCTAACCATCAATACTATATTTATATGAAAAAACTAAAACGTAAACATTACATCCTCGATACCAGGACAAATTAACAGAACTAGTTAAGACGAATCTAATGAGCGCAAACTTACACATTTTGAGTTCTTTGAAAGTTTACTCTTTATAGGTGTATGCTGTGTACGACAACTAACAATAATTGCATTTTATGCCGAAAATGCCTTAAATTATTTTGAGAAACAGCTGAAAATCTTAAAGGGCTATATCAATTTTACCGAACATAATACAAGGAAACTCATAATTGCATATAAAAAAAATAGCATCGACAACGATCCATCCGTTCGAGAGCTACGATGCCATTGGCGTCAAACTTGTAACCCCACTTTTTGTGTGTGTATAGATGTTAGCCGCAGATGGCTTTCACAGCTTTGCCCGGATTATGGGTGAAGGCTGAGGGCTCTCTACAATATATATGCATATAAACAAAATACCATTCACTGAGTGACTTCCCGGGTTGAGAGCCTTCCGCTCGCCCATTGCCCGCGTTAAGCTGTCAAGGTCATCTGCGACCAACAGCTAAATACACACAAAAAAAAAAAAAAAAAACTGAGTGACTTATCACGATGTCTCGGTAACTATAGGTCCGAGTTACTTTAACTTTTACAAAATTACTCCTTTCGCAACGTATACTAAGAAAGGATTTTACGAAATTCCTATACAAAATACTTTTTTTATCTATCATAACATGATCCATGCCTTGATAACCCTTGTCATTGTAACCTTTGACATTTTAAACAACTAAATAATTGTTTGTAATATTTTCTTCTAAATCTTTAATTTTTCTTTAATACTTAGGTTTTTTACAATGAAATTAGAATATTTCGCAAAAATGGGGCAAATCAATTTATAATTGAGAGCTTTCGTTGGGCGCGCTGAGAGTTGTAGGTACGCCCTATCTCTAACCCTTCCTTTCCCTTATACGACACAAATGAAGTTTTGAGAGTCAGCAAGTCTACAGTATAAGTAGTTAGTGACGATTTGTTACCAAATTCTTATTCTGTCATCAAACAATTATCAGCAACAGACACTTAAAATACTCCGATTTTAGAATAACCATCTCACTACTTGGCTAGGTAATTTTAATATACTTCTGGTAGGTACAGTAATTAACAACATCACTCTTATTAATATTATGACACGTGCTTGTACATAAACATAATTACATAAATTATGCCAAGAGCCAACATAGTAACAACATTCTTAGATCGTTAACTATTTATTGTGCAATAACTTGTACGACTACTATTTCTCAGTAAAACTTATGTTGACCTTGGTTTTGGACGACAAACGAAGGTGGAGTTAAAGCATTCCATTGGTTTTTATCTATAGCCGTATTATACTTTGCAGTTGTATTATCTTTAAGTAACTGCATATAGGAAGCTAAACTTAGATAAATATCCACTCGTACTACGTTTATATCATGTCTTATTATCGATCGTGCAAATAAATAATTCAGATGGCGTGATAAGGGGTTAATATGTAAATGTATGTTTATACTTATCAATTTATAAAAATAAAGTTCCTTATTTTTTTTTATCGTTATATGCATACTATGTTGTTAACTTTACTTATGTTCGATTTTTAATCTATACCAATAAATAAAATTGGAGTGTCTGTTTGTGATGTCAAAATAATAGGCCTTTTTCATGCTCACATGGTTATTTGCACTACATATGCCTAAAAATCACTTTATTTTTTGTCTGTCTGTCTGTTTGTTCCGGATAATCTTCAAAACGGCTGGACCGATTTAAAAAATCTTTAACCAATGGAAAGCTATAATATCAGGGAGTAAACTAGGCTATATTTTATTCCGGTATTCCCACGGGAACTACGGGGACAAGGCGACAGAAACCGAAGCCAAACGAGGGCGGGTTGCTAGTTAGGAATACTATTCTCCGTGCGGCAAAGGAGTAAGAATACAATGCACCGCCTCCTTTCTTGCCCGTAGGTGTCGCGGTATAGTGGGCTAATTTCCCTCCTATTCCCTCAACCCATGGAGGAGACTCGAGCCCAACAGTGGCTTATATAAAACATAATGATGATGATACTTTTTATAGCATAAGATAGGCAGTTTTTAGAAAACATCCTAATTGGCGACTATAATTAATGAATACGGCACAATATAAAGACAGGACGAGCTAGCAGTAGTGAAAATTAAACTCTTCATTAATCATTTGAAAACCAGTATATGAGGTATTATTATATTTCTATTGCCTAATTAATTTATTCAGGGTCATATACTGTATTTAACGTCTAGACGTTGACTTTTTTTTTTTTTTATTTATTTATATTTGTAATATACCGTCAAACGGGGTGAATAGGAATTAAGGGGTGAATAGGGAAAAAATCGAGATTGAAATAATCACGACGATAACTCTGACAATCGACTAACTATAGCCATAAGATGGTAAGGATTTATAATAGAATAGTTACTTTTTGAACTGGCACCACTTATTTGACGTGATATTAGGAATAAATGGTCAAAACGCCATTCTGAAGATTCGCTTTGAACTAACCGCTATCGGAGTGTTTTGTGTTTTTAGCAAATTTCTTTGTTTTAGTGGTTAAATTAGTATCGTAAGACTATCTGTGAGTTTGGTGTGTCTTTTGCAATCTATATGTCGTAATAGTAACAATTGAAACACTTTTTGAATCGTAAAATAATATTTAATGATTACAAAGAATTTATTTCCATTATAAGAGGTTTTACGGTACGCGTCTGGGGTTTTTAGGTAAGACTAGGGGGTCAATAGGAACGGAAAATCTAATAAATAGGGACGATGCAGTCTATCAAGAGACAGTGAAGGGACTATAGGAACAGGGTTGCCACTTGATTCATGAAGTAATTTAAAATACCTACTTTCGCTGTAATCAGTAACATTTTTAATTTATATTCCCTGACGCAAAAAGAAACAATAGTTTAAAATTCATTTCTATTTATGTTTATGTTTGTGCTGATTAAAGTTGACATTTTTAAGATATATTTTTATTTTTGTTGATTTTAAGGTTTTTTATTATTATTATTATAAGAGGCTGTTTTTAGTTTGACTAATATTCTGATTTTAATATAAGATAGTACCAACCGGTATCAAGGCAAACGTTGCGATTTTCACTATTATATTCATTCTATTAACATTATTCATTTTAATATTTTAAAATATATTATATGTTCATAAAATACTAGTTTTATTCAAAGTATACCTAGTTGCCTAGACTACATGTTTATTTACCTACCTTAAATCATTCTTAACACTAAATACCTATAGATCCCTGAATTCATCTTAGTGCACGGCGCTATGAGTGCATGTGCTTGAAAATATGTTTTAATTTATATGACAATGGCACGGTGACTGATTTTAGAGACGCGAATAACACCGAGGGCTAAGATGAGTTAAAGAATTTTATACCCACTTACCTAATATAATTGTGACAACCCTAATGGTTTTTCCCTATAATGCCATTGCCCGTCCCTATTGTCCCATTTTGCGTTTAAATAGGGATTACCCATAATTTTAAGAAATAATTAAAACTGGGTGCTTTTAATAACTTAGTGTAAAGTTCTTTAGAATCTTCATGCTGCGACTCAAGTTTTGATACCAAAATCGATATAATAATTTCTGGTATAACTATTCATAAATTTATTTGAAGTTCAATTCTGTGCCCATTCACCCCGTTTGACGGTACACATTTTATTCAGAATTATCTTCTGCCAAACTGCATAACAGTTTGTCGGCAGTGCTCTCATGGTTACGTACCACACATTACATTATTAAACACCTATATTTAGATGTGTATTTCTGAGTACCTACATTTGTATGTGCACACAAATACACATCTAAATCATATTATCATATTTATACATGCAATTATTCTCATATGTTTGATATAATTATATAATAAAATTTAAAAAGAAAATAATAACTGAATCTAATTATAATAATAAATTAGTGATAATGAAATTCTATTTCCTCTAACAAGGAAACTACGCATTAATGAGTTCAATGTATGTTAGTGTTCAAAGCTTTGATTATAGAGACTCTGAGAACGAGTTTACTAAGTCAAATTAGTTGCTTTTTCATAAAGTACATTGAAATTTACTACCTTTCAATTGGGCATTTTTATTTGCGAACTAAACATTGATATGTGAATTATTTACTTATAATCTCCGACAGTAATCGGATAATGAATTTAAATTTTCGATTTATTTCATTTTTAATTTGTCCTTAAATCAAGTTTCAATAACATAGAACGGAAAGCGATTAAATCTATTTTAATATCATTATCTGTATCAACATAAAGAATCAATAAGGAAATGTCGTCTCGCCTTGCTAGTGTGGTAGGAACTCGAAACTGACATTTCGCACTTCAGTATAATTTATAAATCTCCGTATCATATCATAAAATCTATATAACTCATCTCAGCCAGCATACGTCCCGTATTGGACTCGGGCCTCCTCCACTAATGGGGAATTACTATACCTACCACGTTGGTCAAACGTGTTGGCACAGGGTTTTGTTTAGAGTTTTCTATCTCTTGCATAGATGTTATATGCATTTTCCCTAAACATCTTTTACAACACCCATGGGCAAGAGAGGGGATGGTGATTTGCACTCTTACTTCATGACCGCAAGATCTGTGAAACTATAAGTCCGATTTACTTTAAATTTTGCATAGGTAGGTACTTCTTTTCGCTACGTAGACGTGTACTAAGAAATTATTAGTTAAAAATCCTATAGAAAATATCTTTTTGAATCTATCATAACAAATTTATTTATAACTAGCAACCCGCCCTCGCTTCGCTTTGGTTATAGTTGATAGTCGTTTTACCCGCGTAGTTCCCGTTCCCGTGGGAATACCGGGATAAAATATAGCCTAGTTTACGCCCTGATATTATAGCTTTCCATTGGTGAAAGAATTTTTGAAATCCGTTTTGAAGATTACCCGGAACAAACAGATAGACAGACAGACAAAAATTTTTTAATTGCAATTTTAGGCCAAGGTGCCGTGCAAATAACCGTGTGAGCATGAAAAAAGCCTATTATTTTGACATTACAAACAGACACTCCAATTTTATTTATTGGTATAGATGAAATTGGAATATTTCGTAAAAATAGGGCAAATAAATTCCTTTTGAGAACTGCCGTTGTATTTGGTATCGTAGCCCTATTTCTCTTATATGACGCAAAGGAAATTAGCCAGTATGCGCTTAAAGCAAATAATCCGAAAAGACTGGCAGCAATGACTACCACTAATAGCTCATTGCAATTAATATAAATAAATCGCCTCATTCTGTGAACCAGTTTAGCAAATAATGTATCGATTTATCGTTTCTATACCAATAAATAAAATTGGAGTGTCTGTTTGTAATGTCAAAATAATAGGCTTTTTCCATGATCACACGGTTATTTGCACGACACCTATGCCTAAAATATCAATTAAAAAATTTTTGTCTGTCTGTCTGTCTGTTTGTTCCGGGTAATCTTCAAAACGGCTGGACCGATTTCAAAAATTCTTTCACCAATGGAAAGCTATAATATCAGGGCGTAAACTAGGCTATATTTTATCCCGGTATTCCCACGGGAACGGGAACTACGCGGGTAAAACGACTATAACCTATAACCGAAGCGAAGCGAGGGCGGGTTGCTAGTTTAAAAATAATATTGTTTTGTTATTCAAAAATGCAATATTTTTGTATCGTTATATGGTGAAGGCAAAAGAGTATTAAATAGTCGTTGTAATTTTGCCAGAATATATATTTAGGACAATCGTCACCGTACTGTTGAGACAGTTCTCGATATGTAACGCAACTTTTAAAAGTATTATTATGCTCTTTTTGGCGGATTATGGTTAGCGCACACGCCGTCCAGTCCGACGAAAGGGCGGCGCGCGGTCCCATAACCCACCGTATACCCAACCCTTCGCCATTAGGCCGACCACTGGTACCGAGTACCTTGTACGTCGTCAGCTCGGCGGGATTCGGGTACCATCCCTCTCCATACCCCTTCCAAGGCGTCGCCCTCACGCGGTTAGCTTCTCTGCAAGTGAAGGAATATTCCCCGGTCCAGTCACCCGCGGCCTCAGCTAGGGTATTATTATGCCCTAAACTATGATTTGATCATACCTCGGCAGCCGTCTGGGGATTACAACAAGGAGGCCTGAAACCCCACAATCTGTCATGTGAATTCTACGCCTCATTAGCGAATCATTGGCACCATACATATTTGACTTCAATAGCTTAATAGAAAGGATAATACGTCAACATCTTTTTCTACCACAAGCGGCATCATCATCACCGTAATGGAACTTCTAGAAACTGACTCGACACTATGACAATCACATAATTCAGACAAAATCCATTACGTAAAAAGGAGCGGTGTTATAAATAAAATTTGTAACGGATTTTATAGTGTTTGTATTTGATTTTTGATTGCCCGACATTTCGAACACTTTTCAGCGTTCATGGTCACGAGCGGACAGTTCGTGACCATCGCCCAAAGCGCAAACGCGATAAAATCCGTAAAAATAGTTTTATTTATAATGTGTAATACTCGCGTAAATGTCAAAAAATATTAAGGAGTGGTGTTTTAAGCAATCATTGTGATACCGTCGATTAAATTGGATTTAACTTGGTGTAGCTTATCGCAACATTAAGATTTACTCAAATAAGCCTTTCTATATATAATGCTAATTTGAATAATCCGATGGTCAATACAAATAATTAATTCCAAAATCTATTAAGTGAATATTAAAATGAATAAACTCGTAATCAAAATCATACCTAGGTTATTTAGATACATGATAAACATCAAGGTTAGGCAATGTTTTAATGACTTCCGTAATTTACTAAGTATACAAGTCTTATTTAGAGTTGGGTGTATTTTTCATAATGATAACTGTTAAAATAATCTAGTAAGTGATAATTGTCCATTTACATCAATGACCAAATCATATATTTTTTCATAAACGATAGCATAAAGGTCTGCAACCATTACACTGTACATAAAATGAAGTACGAAAGTAACCGTGTTTGAATATTTGTTGATCGTACCGTTACACGTTATCTATACAAATACATAAAATTGAAGTTTCTGTCTGTAATGTCCAAATACTGGGCTTTTTTCATGCTCACATTGTTATTTGCACGACACCTATGCCTAAAAACCAGTTGAAAAATTTTTTGTCTGTCTGTTTTTTTGAGATAATCTTCAAAACTACTGGACCGATTTTGATATTTTACTACCAGGTAGCTGTCTATATAAGGAGTAACTTAGGCTATATTTAGCCCGGTATTCCCACGGGAACTATGCGGACAAGGCGATTGAAACCGAAGCGAAGCGAGGGCGGATTACTAGTATGTATATTATTATTGTAAACATTTCGCTTTAATATCTTCCATTAAACGTAATAATTTATTCCTAAAACTTTTTTTAAATAACGTCCATAACTCACGCAAAATTTTTTAACACGGCAATGTAGGCAACAATAGGTGATAGGAATAATTAAACGAAGATGATATCACTAAACGCATTATTTACAAGTGTCACCCAATTCTAGGATTACGTAGATATTAAACAGGAATGACACGGCGTTAATATGTCTTACACGTCATGTATGTTAATTACCGTCCTGTATTTTTATGTGCCTAAATAAGACACACAGCATACCACAGTGTAGTGAACAAATACCTTTATCCGATGCATAAATTAGTCTTCGCAACATGTCATTAACTTTGATTTGACTTTCTCCTTTTTTTAAAGAATAATAAAAAAGTTTAATACATAATATCGCCTTATTTTAATGAATGTAATTTATTACCGATATCATTATTATATTAACGGCTATATAGTAATTTTAACATCATAATCTGTGTGATTATACGGAAAATAAATATTCGTTGTATATGGAAAAGTAAGGTCATCCTTATATACTGTAATTTTTTTTATGATCTTGGACCCATATTGGACATATTTCTAAATTAGGAGACGTCTAAGGAGAAATTCCAAACAAAACCCTAAAAAGAACTAGAGCAATTTGCAAAAAGTCACGACATTTTTTCTGCTAAACTCAGGATTCATACTCAGGAAATAACTATAGGCTATCGCATGCCAATGGACCGGTGCGACCATCACTACATATTATAAAACAAAGTCGCTTTCTCTGTCCCCATGTCCCTATGTATGCTTAAATCTTTAAAACTACTCAACGGATTTTGATGCGGTTTTTTTTAATAGATAGAGTGATTAAAGAGGAAGGTTTATATGTATAATAACATCCATTAAATAGTGGAGAAATACTGTTATTTTTGAGGTTTGTAATATGATGTCTTAAATAATTACATTTTTTTCGCTTACATTGCAAACGCAGGCTGAACCCTACGAGATTTATCAAAATAATGTACTAAGTATTGTACACATTGAAAAGGTCTACAGAAAACCCCGCGATGGTTTATGTCTATCTCTTATGGATATCCCACAATAACATTTTTTTGTTATTTACTTTTTACGACAAATAATGGCTAATTTTCGAAGCGATTTTAACCAATACAGCATCAATCCTTATCCAATTAAATACCTTAAATACATTGTTGATTTAATATAGATCTATATGGCCCTTACAGCATATGATTTAAATGAATATTTTCGAAGATATTACAGTTTTAAAAATTGCGGGACGTAGCGTTTGCGTTTGCGAGGAAAATAACAATCTATACCAATAAATAAAATTAGAGTGTCTGTTTGTAATGTCAAAATAATAAGCTTTTTTCATGCTCACAGGGTTATTTGCACGACACCAATGCCTAAAATACAGATTAAAAAATTTTTGTCTGTCTGTTTGTTTGTTCCGGGTAATCTTCAAAACGGCTGGACCGATTTCAAAAATTCTTTTACCAATGGAAAGCTATAATATCAGGGAGTAAACTAGGCTATATTTTATCCCGATATTCTCACGGGAACGGGAATTACGCGGGTAAAACCACTAAAACCGAAGCGAAGCGAGGGCGAGTTGCTAGTACTCTATAAACTTAAGTTTAAAAAAATTAAAAAGACGCTAATAACATTATGTAATGGGCACGTATAAGAATAAATTAACATAAAACCTTGAAACAACTCTGTTAGACTAATGGTGAGTTTATCTAGATACAATATATACATATATTATAATCTCATTAATGGCCTACTTACGAACAGTGAAACAAAGGTCAACACATACACATGCTCATAGACCTCACAATATTAATAAAATCTTACCGCTGTAGGCGGTACACGTTGAGACATCATTTGATAGCGCCTTTAGCAGGGAACGGTCAGAGCTAATTTGTCCGCGATATTTGTGTATTCCCCGTTACGGATAACTCTAAAAAATGTTACGCCATGACTATGATCCTAGAATTCATCTTAAACCATCATCATCATCATTCAGCCTATTACCGTCCACTACTGTTCGTAAGCCTCTCATGTTTCGCCACAAAGTACGGTCCTGTGCCGCCTGCATCCAAGAACGCCTAGCAACTGTCACCTGGTCATCAGTACACCTAGTGGAGGGAGGAGCGTCCTACACTGTGTCGTTTGATACGTGGTCGCCATTCGAGTACCTTCCCCAGCGGTTTTCAGTTCGTCGAGCGATGTGGCCTGCCCATTGCCACTTCAGCGTGCTGATTCTTCGTACTATATTGGTTACAACCGTTCTTTTACGGATTCTATCTCTTAGAGAAATCATAGCACGCTGAGCGTCTTTGACTTTCTTCTTAAATACTGTGTCATTTTATAATGTTACTAGTGTAAAGGTAAAATTTTTAAAATATCTCACCAGCTCTTATACTGTGATTTTAAAAATGAGAGGGATAGAAAAAGACGTAACATATGGACATGTCCTACAGTCGCAATTAATAATAAACGAATTTACTGTTCACTTATAAGTCATTTTGTGACAGAGGATAGTTATTTAGCGGCTTAACAGTCATCAATCAGTGGATTGTAAAATGACAAATTGTTTAAATTTCAACTAAATAACTGTGACATGATTCATATATCTATTGTGATATTGATTTGTTAATGGTAATTTCAATTAACCCTATTTAAATATATTTATAATAAACAGCATTAAAATCTCTATTCATCCTAAGTGCCACTTGGTCCCAAACTCAATACAACATGTTTTCACAATAAATTAATTAACTAATACGCTTGATATATAGTTATAACTTAACACTATGAACTACTTAATTATAGAAGTAATATATTAATTTGTCTTTATACTTAGAACATACTAAGAATTATTTTATACTGCATTCACAACATATTTTTGTGCATTCCATATAGATATAATAAATTTAACGAGAGAAAGAATTGTACAAAAATTATCAAATCCACTAAAACCGAATTTCAAGAGAGACAGAATATATTGTATTTAAATTATAAACAGAATAATATTTATCAAAAAAAGTGTCTATTTAGACTAATTCATTTAAAAAAACTATTTAGACTATTTTGTTTAAAAAACTATGCCTATTTAGATTATTTCGTTTAAAAAAATGTCTATTTAGACTACTTTGTTTAAAAAAATGTCTATTTAGATTACTTTGTTTAAAAAAAATGTCTATTTAGACTATTTTAGCAAGGATTACAATTAAAATTCCATGTTACTGAAAATAGCTTGCCAGCAAACCCCGATATTACTTATTTTGCCATACCTGGGAGTGAAGCCCAGAACACAATGTGGCTAAGCATTAGAGAATAATGCAAATAGTGTATATTTAAGAAACCACATACATGTATCTTTTCCAAATATTAAAAATCTCTGTAAGTGGTTTTCTACTATTGTGAGTTGGATTATTTTTGCACAACGCCATTTTTTTATTAGCTTTTTTATCATTCCTTTTCGTACTAACCATGACATTATAAAAAATACTAATGTACAAAGCAGCAATAATTCTATTAGAAATCATCTAACAATAAATCGTAAAGAGCTTGCCGATCTGGAATTAAATTTATCACTTAATTGGTGATTTAAGTAAAACTAGCGTTTGTATTTGATTTTTGACCGCCCGACGTTTCGAATACTATACAGCGTTCATGGTCACGGGAGCGCACTATGAATGTAAAGTATTCGAAACGTCGGACAATCAAAAATCAAATAAAATGCTAAAAATCTGTAAAATAAAAAACCCGTTTTATTCACAATGTGCAATACTCGCGTAAATATCAGAAATCATTAACGTTCTCTTAATTTAAATGTGAAGGGATTCTGAAATAAGCTGCTCTATGAACAAAATGGATTTATACCTGAGTATTCATTGTAATTCTGGAAGTACTTTGTGTCTGTTTGTATTTTTTATCGATTGCCTAGGATTTAATCTCATATATGAGCCATTCTTTAAAAGAAACTTACAGCACCTGCATCATTGATGAACTTATCAAAACTGACTAAAAATATACCTAATAACTAACAATTACATACTAAATCAACTAACAATTTGTAGGCGCCGATTTGTGCATCCGCAATCTCTTTCTCTATCTTTTACTGCCTTATAGTAAGTTTAAATTCATATAATACACAATGTTTTAAAGTTTAAACATTAAATTTCCTAGGATTCATAATAAGTGATAATTTTAGCCTATTTGTGGCCTTAGATCGTGTGATGTATTTTTTTAATACCACGCCATCTATCTAATACATATACAACAATTACCAATAAAGTAACAACTTACTTTTCTATCACTAAATTGTCATTTTCACTGCTGAGGCAATGTCCAAGTTGGAATGTTCTCCCGTTTTTTCTCTTTTTTCTTATAATAATGTCTATCTCTAAGTCTGACGTCATCCTGTCTCGATTCGCTTCTCCAATCCAAGCGTTTCCTTGGCGACCCTCTAGGCGATGACACCTTTTTACTCCTAATTGGATCTTGAGTTTCATCGTAAAACACTCTACTCTTCTGAAATAGTCCATTTCGTTCAGGATCACACATTTCTCCGGGTATTTCCTCGTTGTCACTTTCAACATTAAGTTCTGCAATATCATCTCTGTTAAATGTGAACGAATGTGGATAATAACTTTGTAGAATGTCTTCGTGACGGAAGGGTTGCATTTGAAGCCAAACGTGCGGTAGAAGTAGAGGGAACCTTCTTAACCAATAAGTTACAAAGCCGTCTGGTAGTTTGCCCAAACTTTCACGGACTTCCGCTTCTAATTCTCTGTAGTGATGTTTCTGTTGAAAAGTACAAGAGTGATTAAAAACTTAAAAAGAAGTAATAAATGAAAAACTTTTTGAGTGACATAATATTCAAATATCCTTTTCATTTTTTAATTTTTTTAGGTGTGGGCCATGATCAGCGCACCCGCCGCCCGGCTCCGTTCGGGGCGACACAGGGGCGTAGGCACGCACACCTGTAACCCACCCGTGACACGTCGCCTTCATCATTGGGCCGACCACCGGTGCAGGGTGACTTGTCGTCAGTGGTCGACCCAACGAAATACCCCTGAGGAGTACCCTCTCCTCGACCGACGTTCCCCTCTAGGGAGAACATATTCAAATATCCTGAGAAATCTTCATCACAGCTCATATACGTCCTACAGTTAGGCTTGAACCTCCTCCACAATAGCAGGAAAATTAACCTACTATACCACGCTGACCAAACGTGTTGGTAGTTTTTTTTTTATGGGTGGGCTATGGTAAGCGCACGCGCGGTCCAGTTCGTCCGGGGCGATCAAAGGACGGCGCGCGGGCCCATAACCCACCCGTACCCACGTCACCTCGTTGCTGGGCCGACCACCGGAGCAGATGTGACTTGTCGTCAGTGGTCGGCCCGAAAACGTGTTGATATAGGGTTTTATTTCGAGTTTTCCTTCTCTTACGTAGATGGTAAATGCATATTCTCGTCAATTGCATATCGTCGTCGATGCATATCGTCGTCTTTTACGACACCCACGGAAGAAAGGGAGTGGTGAATTGTATTCTTACTCCGTCACCACACAGAGATCCTGATCCATTTTATGATAGATTTTTATCATAAAATACTGAAATCACAGTTACCTAGCTTTATGTGTCTTAATCATATACTACATACTAACTTACCCAACAGACGCCGTTCTGTACAAATTAAAATGAGATAAAATATAACGCCTTGAAATCCATCGCACCGCTACCTACCGGGTCCATATATTAATCTAAATCGTTGAATACACAAAAAAAAAATCATTAGCATCGGCCTAGCGATTTAGGATTTAGGTCACATACACACATACAGAAGTCTTTATATATATATATGTATATATATATATATATATATATATATATATATATAAAGATTACTTTATAAATATATAGATATATACAGAGTGTATCAGGTTATGGGGCAACAACTCAAAAGGGAGCTAGGCAATGGTGGTAGGAACCACAGAAATATTAATACTTTAGAAAGGCCATTCTGCTGATTTTGTTCGAAAACCAGTGTGGCATAATTACTCCCTCCCGTTGATGTTAACACATATGCAAGGTCTATGCTTACAATAATTTCACACACTAACATAACACACACACATCAATTTCGAAGTTGCAGTTGGTACACAAACTATAACTAAGTTCTGTAGGCAACGTATACTCCCATATAAAAAAGCACATGTACACTATACTCGTTCCAACAATTTATTTTACTTTTGACACATGCTTTAGGACGTAACTGTTTCATTATACGCAATTATTAACTTTGAAACGAGTGAACAGAGAAATATATAAACTGCCCAATAATATTTATATATCTTAATTATTACCCACTAAATACATTAATATGCCGTAAATAGCTCTTCGTAATTCATAAAATTTAAGTGATAATTCATTTCCGTTATAAAAAAAGTTACGTTCTATCGCATCTAGTGACAGGATCAAAAGTATTCGGTGCAAACTAATGAATCGCAAATAATCGATTACACTTATTTGCAGTTAAGTCAGCTGACAACTGAGTTTTGAATTGTTGTAATAGACAACACGTTAAAATTGTATCAGGGCGATATAAAAATCTTCTCATCATACCTATAACATGAAATAAAACAACCAAAATATTTTAATATTATTTTATTATAACGAATCGTCGGATTCTTCATACGAACTCGAATCGTCGCTTGAATCATCTGTAGTGTTTATTATTAACTCTTGTGTAGGTATGTTGTCAAATTCAATTTCCCGATCCCAATCAGAGAATATTATATTTTTTGTCTTGTTGACGACACTCGCCCAATTTTCAGGCGTCACACTAGCACATGCGTTTTTTAAAAGTTCAAGCATTTTATTTGCTGTGAAAGGAGGAGTTGTATTGTTTCTTGCGGCGTGTCCTTTGACTTGTGCCCAGATCATTTCAATTGGATTATATTGACAGTGGTACGGAGGAATTCTGATTACAACATGCCCATATTCTGCTGCCATTTCGTCGATGACATATCGTTTTGGCTGCTTTTTACTTTTTAATATTTTAAGTAATTCTACTTTTAGTAGGGATTCGTCCACATCTTCCCCATTATCACGAAGCCAGTTTATAATCTCGTGTTTTTTGTTGGCCTGTGTTGGCATTTTATTAATTTGGCGAGAGTGATAGGGTGCATGCATTATCAATAAATATTGTTGATGGCTCTTCAAGTGATGTAAGCATTTCTCTGAACCACTTTTCATACACGTCCGCATTAATCTCCTCATGATAGTCTCCTGTTTTTTTTTTTTATTTGAACGCTAACAGAGCGTCTGGTACAAATCCCTTTGTAGTTCCCGCATGGCAAATGATGAGGCGTTCACCTTTCCCCATTGGCACTGCAGAAGTAGAAGCAGCAGTATCGTCAGTCCAACCTTTTGGTATGGAATGATTGGCATTGAGCCAAGTTTCATCTGTGAAAACGACATTCGACCAGTCTTCTATTTTCTTCGCTTGTCTTAAAAATTCACAGCGAGACAAAGCTATATCACGACGTTCCATTAAAATTTTTCTTTTGTCGGATTTCTTATACAAGAACCCGATTTGGTGCAGCACCTTTGACAAAGAAGATTTTTGACCACGAAACAAGCCACAATTTCGTAGAGACGCTACTAATTTTTTCAAAGTAGGAATCTCTTTGCTTGTGTAATAATTGTATATATGACGACGAATAGCATCAGTATCAAAACTGTCAATTGCTGTCACTTTACGGGGCTGACGTTTTTTCTTAGGCGTAGATAGCTTGTTCTGTTCAATACCACTACTACCATAGGCTTCTTTAATGATTTTCGCCACCGTTGGAGCACTAATACCTAATGCTGCTGCAACACGGTCTCTAACTTGGGTTACTGGTATAAGGAAGCCGCCATTGCGGCTTTCCTTTTCAAAAAATTCACGAAGCCGCAGCACTAACTCTCTGGATTGTCCTTTAAGCACCATACCTTTCGGCATTTTGCAAGTAAAATCTTACTGGGAGGAACGATACGCTCAACTCAATCAAAGTAAGAACAATGAAATCAATACGGTGGAATATAAATACTCAACACAGCGTATGAAAAATATGAAAGAGCACTCAGCGAACAGAAATGTGACTAGCACGGGAGTCTTGTTGCGAGTGACAGACAACACAACAAAATGGCGTCGCCGGCGCGCCGTTCAGTGTTGCCAATTCGGCTTAAAAAAAAGGGGTAGGCTGGATGAGGCGCCATTGTCTCTAAGTAGTTTGGAGCAGCGGACCCCGCTTAATGGAAAAATGCTTCATAAAGTAGTTATTTTTATTTTGCAAAGTACAGAGTAAAATATTTTGGGAGGACTGAATTAGTGGGTATGCAAAAATTAATGTGCCCAAATAACAAATATATTTACAGAAGTGAAGTTTTTAAATAATATGAAATATGTATTTAAGCAAAAATAAAATATCCGTGTTAAATCGATTAAAAGTTCTTCCTGACTAAAATCGATTATTACAAAACATAGTATCCGTAATACATTGGTACAACACTAATTGATCAGAATTCGACCTGCCAAAAGTAAAATAAATGGTTGGAACGAGTATAGTGCTTGCCATGGTCGATATACTACGATATTTATTTAGCCTGTTTTATCGAAACAAAAATATTAATGCCTTTAAATTAAACACTTACTTGTGTGATGGGTTGAAGTTATTTGTAATGCAAGTCAGGAATTTAACAGTAAAATCATGCAAATGCAATACTCCTCACTACACTCTGTATATGTGACAGCATATTTAAGTGCTATAATAAATTACGTAAGCGAGTAGCGATTTGTATATTATATTGTTCCCATATATGGTACACACCGGTACACAAGATACAATTAAAACATATTAATAAGAGACCACAGTCAAATTTATAAACACCTGCATCTTGTAGAGGGATCTGGCACTTGACAGGTGGTACGAATTGACTAATCCTCTTGAGTGGCTTAAAATAAGTTTTTATGGAAGCCCGTTTCAGGATGAAGCCAATCTCGTCAGTGACTCCTTTCACATAAGGTAGTACTGCAGGGACGCGCCCCAACTGTGGGCGCTTTCACACGGTCTCTGCGACGGGGGCATGGACGTTTGTAATAACATTGACTTGTTTGGACGTCAGACATCTTAGACCGCCCGTGACCCTGAATGCTGTAAAGTATTCGAAACGTCGAGCAATCCTAAATCAAATACAAACGCGATATAATCCGTATAAGTAGTTTTATTTACAATGCTCGCGTAAGCATCAGATATCATTCTTAAAATATGTTAAAATATTATTGTTTATTGAAATTCGGTTTATTTTTATTGGTATTATTATTTAACTTAAAAAACAAAACAGTTATTTAATTTTTTTGATATACTGCTACTTGTTAGTACATTTTTGTTTATTGTGAACAAAAATATACTAACATTATTCGTGTGGTGACGGAATAAGAATACCAATCACCACTCCGTATCTTAGCCGCGGATGTCCCATCCTATAATATATTGAGACGACTAAGAGATATAGTAAGCATATAACATCTATGCAAGAGAAGAAAAACTCAAAAGAAAACCCTATACTAACCTGTCTGACTACTATAGTATAGTAAGGTAAATTTGCCTATTATTGCGGAGGAGGCTCGGGCACAGCAGTGGAACGTATATGAGCCGATATGATGACTATCATGTCAACATTTCTTGTAATAAAAATTCAACACTTATGAAAAGTTAGAAATCAACACATATATAATAACTAGTAATGAATAACCAGTCTCAAGAAATTCATTCTTATCATAAATTATTCCATCTTAAGGAAGAATAGAACAATTATTTTGTGCGACAACTAAATACCTACTTGATTAAACATTTAGTTTTCCAATAAAAATGAAATACAATACTATTTGATGACTTTACCATTATTTTTAGTATTCTACAAAATGTTGTGAACAAATTGTGCTAGATTTAGTTGGTATTTAGTTAACTACCAGTTACCTTAATCCATAGTTTTCTAATACTTGGATTTCATGGGCATCTAAAATTAAAATGTATTTACCATAAAATATTAAACTTCAAATAACATGTAAGATCTTCTGTTCAAAGATAACTTTATTATAATATACATATATATACACACAAACACACACATACATATATATATATATATATATATATATATATATATATATATATATATATTTAGTGATTGGTCCCGAACATAGATATTTTATTACTATTATTTTGTTATTTCTATTTTATTAAATGCTAAAGAGTGTTAATGAGCACTATGAAGTTTGTACAATAGATCATCATCATCATCGCAGCCCACATACGTCTCACTGTTGAGCTCGGGCCTCCTCCACAATGGGAGGGAATTTGACCTACTATACCATGCTGGTCAGACATGTTGGTATAGGGTTTTATTTCAAGTTTGCTCTCTCTTGCACAGATGTTATGCGCATATTATATCCCATAGTCGTCTTTTACGACATCCACGGGCAAGATAGGGAGTGGTGAATTATATTCTTACTCCTTCACCACACGGAAAATATATAAGAATGTACTATAGATATACAAGATAAATTAAGTAGATAATGTATATCAGAATAATTGATTTTTAAATACCTATTTAAATATTGTTAATATAACTAAATAAAACGATTACTAAATTAAAAGTGTTAAAATATTTATTTATATGATAAAATTAACACATAGGTAATTATTGAAATCGATAACTTATAGTATGTTGGACAACACTATCGATACGCGTGGATCAACGTCAATGTTTTGAATGAAAACGTATACTACCACGCTGGTAAGGCGGTTCTCAGTCACATCGCATTGAACGTAGTACATTGCGCGGTGGCTGGACTAATAAAAGGTGATATCCATGTATGGCAGACGATGCATAATGTTTGGCTCTTTTTGCGATTTAATAATTGATTGTTGTAAACGACATAATACTCTCATAAAATTACGAAATATCACTGAATTAAATAATTTATGGACTTAATGATGAAAAGAAATGCCTTCTTAGACTATAACTACGCAACTGACTTCGTTTTCGACACGTTGTAATAGCGCAAGACGGCATATTTCTCTTTATTGTCGGAGCTTCGTTCAAGGTCACTATATGAGCGCAACTAAGAGCCGGTAAAACGAATTTCGTCAATATTAAGACCGTTTGATCGTAATTGTGGCACGCTTGCCCCGCCCACATGGCCGTTCTATCTTATTCATTTTTCTGTGGTAGGAACCTATGAAAAAAATTTGAACGAAAAATATCGATTCGTTAAGGAATTAGAGACATGTAAAGTTTTCAATTTTGTCATCGCTTTTTCGTGTAAATCTGATTGAAATGTATAAAGTCAATGATACTTAATACGCAACATATTCATACTTTGTTAAATGTTCATTAGAAATTGAATAAATCAATGATTACATTCACATAAACAAAACAAACTTCGCTTTAAAACAGCTGATCGGCCTTGGACCGTTGACCGCTCGTCGCTCGTAGGTACAAACCTACACTATAGTGTTTGCCAAATAGCATGGCAAAAGAGGTGATTTCGTGACCTTCACCACGATATCATCAAATCCAAGTAATTTATCGCTAATTCTATCGCTTTCCATACAAACCGTCTTATCGTTGTAATATCGTGGTGAAGGTGTCTAGACTGTACAGAGGTTACAAACATTTGTCTGCGTGTAATTTGTTTAGAATTTTAATTAAGAAATTATTAAACACCTACACGTGCAATAATAAAGCATACGTACACGTTACCTACCTTACCACTGCCCTAGCATGATACTAATAGCTAACCTATCTTAAGGCTAACTTTTTGTTAAATACGTAAGGTGAGGTAAAATAATATACTAAAATAATTTATTTATGACTTTACAAAAATCTATATTTCTGGACTGTCACTTCCACTACTATTACTATCGCCGCTGTCTGATACATGAACTATGAATGCATCAACCTTTCGGTATATACTGTCATCGAGGCCCATCATTTTTTTTTCAATATCTTTTACGTGCTCCACACGGAATGTCAAACAAAATGGCGACTGGGCCACACGACGCCACTGATCTCGTACACCTGACGCTAAAATCAGTTAAGAAACGATTTTATGTTTGATACACATAACCTAAAATCTTGCATCTACTTGTGCGATCCTTTAGGTTTATTACACCTGACGGTAAAATGAGTTGAACGAAATGTGTCATAACTTAAAACTTGGCATTTTTTGAGCGTTACATAACTCTTCGAAGCTAATTACGTATTTAATTATAGGATCTATATTATATTGAATTTATATAAATATTCTCGGTACTTTAATTTTAATGTTACTTAAAAACTTTTGATATTCAGACATTTGAAAGTAATTTGGCATTGTTATCAATGATATTATTTATAAAATAATGAAATGTCACCAGTTACAGGTTAATCTGGTATTTTAAAACAATGAAATACATGATTATAGGATATTAAAAACATATATTTTCTATGATAATTTTACTAGATTTCGTAAAATTTTGGGTTGTGCTGTTTGTAATGTTGCTTCCTGGTAGGCATCTACCAAGAGAATTTTGCGATACAACTTTTCGATAGATTTGTATGGTAAGCGATAGATTTTTTTGCATTTTAAGATATCGTGGTGAAGGTAGGTGAAGGTATAAGAGTGGTAGGACCACACTGTCGACAGTTATCTGTCTACAGCCGCGGGCCCGGTCCGTCCGGGGCAGTACCACATTCTCGCAGAAAATCGACGTCTAAGTAGTAGCGATTTGTTACTGCGCTACGTTCGGTGAGCGAGAGAGCCGGAAGCCCAACTTTTTGAGGGTGTTTGCGTGTGGAGGATTTTGGTGGTGCCCTTGGTATCACCGGGCCTCAATGCACGCATTCACACTCCCTTCACTTTCTTCGCGGTAGGCAACGGCCTTGTAAAGGTCCATGAGCGGCAGCAACACTTACCATCAGGTATACTGTTTGCGCGTTTGCCACCGTTTGCAGTAAAAAAAAAAGGTCGTCTTTTGCCAAGTTATATGGCACTGAGTATATCGTTAAAACGTTTGCACAATTCTAGGTATTAATGAATGAATTTATACTGTCGAAGCTTTACATGCCTAAATGTATTCTGTCTGTACATGCCTACATAATACGTAACATTTAAGGCATAGACTCTTAGACACATTTTTTTGAAATCACTATAACTTTTATGTTATATTGTTTTTTGTGTAATGTACATACTCGAACAGTTGCCCATAACCTGATACACCCTGTATATATATATATATATATATATAGATATATATTTATATATGTTTATATATATATATATTTATATATATATATTTATATATATATATTTATATTTATATATATATATATATATATATATATATATATATATAAAGATTACCAAGACCAAATGGTCCCAAGTAACAGACAAGCGGTTTTTGGAAAATCAACAAAAATCTAAAAAATTACCTACATTGAAGTCGGTTTCTTTTTGCAAAAAATATTTTATTACAAGATTTGAATAGAATAACGTCTGGTGGGTCAGCATATACAGGGTGTATCAGGTTATGGGGCAACTGGTCAAAAGGGAGCTAGGCAATGGTGGTAGGTACCCACGAAAAAAATTTTAACGAAAAATAACGATTCGTTAATGAATTAGAGACATGTAAGGTTTTCAATTTTGTCATCGCTTTTTCGTGTAAATCTGATTGAAATGTATAAAGTCAATGATACTTAATACGCAACATTTCATACTTTGTTAAATGTTTATTAGAAATTGAATAAATCAATGATTACGTTCGCATAAGCAATACAAACTTCGCTTTAAAACAGCTGATCGGCCTATGACCATTGATGGCTCGTCTTTGTACCTACGCTGTCATTGAAGCGTTAGCGTAATTCTAGGTATGAATGAATGAAATTATTGTGTCGAAGCTTTACATGCCTACATATATTCTGTCTGTGCATGCCTACATAATACGTAACATTTAAAGCATAGACTCTTAGACACATTTTTTTGAAGTCATTATAACTTTTATGTTATATTCTTTTTTGTGTAATGTACATTATAATTACGGTCATACCGTTAAACTACAACATACTAGAACAGTTGCCCCATAACCTGATACACCCTGTATAAATATTTATTCAACTCTAAATGATTAACAATACGTACCTTATTTCTTATTGCTCGTAACAAATGCGCGGTGCGGTCGCCTCGATAGGTGCGACGGGCCCGCAGGTCAGCCGCCACTGCACTGCATACCCTCACCCTCCAGTCGCCGCGTATCACATTAGACGCATTCATCTCTAACGCAGCCTCCGAACCTGAATCTCCACTTTCTACTTGATCACTAACATCCTGTAGATACAACATTTATAATATTATTTAACTACAGAACCAACACACACAACAACACAATACATCTTTGGAGAAATAATGAAAATCAATCGTTCTTAGTTGTCATTCTACGGACTTGACAAACATATAATTAACGGACAAATATTACACCTAGACTCAGAACAACAATTTGTAGATCGCACAAAGAATTGACCGGCGTGGGAATCGAACCAACGACAATGACACAGTAAAACGATATGTTAACCACTAAACCATCGTTGCAATTGAAATGGATGGAACATCAATCAATTACATATCATCCTATTAACGTTAACTCTTGGACGCAGGCCTCCCAACACGGCAGCTCATTTCTTAGATGGCGCGTTAAATATGATAATTGATATTTCCCAAGCAAATACTGCTGACCGTTCTTCTGATACTAAATTTTTAAGAGTCCCACTAAGGGGTTTTTTTTTATGGGTGGGCTATGGTAAGCGCACGCGCGGTCCAGTCCGTCCGGGGCGATGAAAGGACGGCGCGCGGGCCCATAACCCACCCGTACCCACGTCACCTCGTTGTTGGGCCGACCACCGGAGCAGATGTGACTTATCGTCAGTGGTCGGCCCGACGGAACACCCTTTCGGGTACCCTCATCTCTCGACGTCCTGGGACGTTGGTCGCCGTCGCGCGGTCAGCCTCTCTGCGGGTGACGGACAATTCCCCGGTCCGATCACCCGCGGCCTCGGCTAGGGCGGCATTAGGCGCAGATACTCGCGCCTGCGCCGCCCGAGTCGCCGGCGGCGAAACGTGTCGCCGAATAGGATCTCTACTCGCACACGATCCGCCGCCTCCTTCCGTGAGATTACGGCCTCACAGAAGGCGGCGACCGCGTCCCAGTTCCTGATGCTGACGAGCATCTCCCTGGCGATGGTCGGCAGCGCCAGGTCGGCACCGATAATTGCGACGAGTTCACGGCGATCCCCCTCCCATGCAGCACACTCCTCGAGCGTGTGCTGCGCCGTGTCCTCGTCGCAACTGCAGTGGTGGCAGGACGGTGTGCTCTCCCGCCTGACAATCTTGTGCAGGTACTTCCCGAAGCAACCGTGCCCCGTCAGCACCTGCACCAGTCGGAAGGAAAGCACCCCGTGCGTCCGCTCCAACCACTCCATCAGCACCGGCCGGAGGGCCTCGACGGTCCTGACACCGTACCGAGGACTCTCCAGCCGGACTGCCCAACGGGCAATGACTTCTCGGCGGCCGTCGACCCGCCAGGCGGTGATCTCTCTGATGGAGACCATGCCGCCGCGGGCGCGCGTCTCGGACACCCGCCGATAAATGTCGGCGAGCATCTCCGCCTCCACTCTAAGGGGTAGCGACATTTTTTATTTCTTACACATCCTTACACGGCAATATCTTTATATATAAATTTCTTGTGTACGTGTGTATGTCACTGAACTCCTCCTAAACGGCTGGACCGATATCGAAGAAATTTTTTGTGTGTGTTCAGGAGAATCCCGAGAATGGTTTAGACTCACAATTGGACCCCATAGGTGGCGCTGAAATCCTTTTATTTTATTTGAACAGAACAACGTCTGTTTGGTCAGCTAGTATCAATATGATATCTACACAATAACTCTAAATTATAATATACTGTCAACTAACTATTGGATAGGGATGGGGCGAATGTCTGTAAGACTTGTCTTCAAAAATCCAAAGGTGTTGAAGAATGTGAAAATTTCAAATCAGAGTCCTATTACAATCATCATCATCTCCATTATCACAGCGTATATACGTCCCATTGCAGAGCTCGAGCCTCCACCACATTGGGAGGCAAATTGACCTACTGTACAGTATATACTAGTACAGGACTTTGTTTCAAGTTTTCCTTCTCTTGCATAAATGTTATTTGCAATAATCCCTTTGTTGTCTTTTACAACACCCACAGGCAAGAAAGAGGATAGTGAATTTATTCTTACTCCATCACAACCAAGAAAATACGATACACAGTCATATTACAATACAAAATCATATTACAATACACAACTACATTACATACACATTGCATATTGTAATCATAAAAAGGAAGTAAAAAAAAAATAATATACCTGTAAGAAATTAAGTATGCTTTGCTTGCCCCAGAACATTGGGTATTTGAGTATCGTTTCACATGGTGGTCGTGCACTAGGACGATCCGATATCATGGCGCGAATGAGAATTTTCGTCAGTAATACTTCTTCTTCAGGCAGTATATTACTGTGGAATTTAGTAACTAATTATGTTAACATCAATGTGTAGTACCAATCTAACAGCTACATATTTTTTTATTTACCATATGAGGAAAATGAATTTAGGATCTTTGTTCATGGTAAAAGCCCAGTAATCGATAGACGTTTATTTGTCAGAGTACATAACAGACAAATTGCCGCTATGGTGAGGCAGAAAATCATTGTGAATGGGATACTCATGGGGAGGCCTGTGCCCAAGAGTGAAGGTCTATTGCGCTGTTACATGGATGGATATAATAGACACCTAGTATGCACTAGAATATTTATTCAAATATTATGCCACAAATCATCATTCATCATTTCAGCTCATATACGCCCACTGTTGGGCTCGAGCCTCCTCCACAATAGGAGGGCAATTGACCTACTATACCACGGGTTTAATTTCGACTTTTCCTTCTCTTACATAAAGGTTAGTCGTCTTTTACGACATACTCGGGTAGGAGAGAGGGTGGTGAATTGTATTCTTACTCCGTTATCACACGGAATAATGGGATTTTTGTTCATGGTAAAAGTAGCCTGCCCAGTAATCGATAGACGCGTATTTATCAGAGATCATAACAGACAGCTCGCTACTAGGGGGATTAACGACATCTTAATAGTCGCAGGGAATCGTTGAATGCAAGTGGCAGAAAATCGTTCTGAGTGGAATACTCATGGAGAGGCCTGTGCCCAAGAGCTAACATCTATGGGCTGTTAGAAGGATGGATACAATAGACACCTACTTAATATATACTAGAATATTCATTCAAATATTATGCCACAAATATTATCCTATTCTAAGATATCAATTTATATTTTGCTTAACAATGATAATCTGCCATATCCTTTAATTATTCAGTTGATTAAATTTGAGAGTATTCACATAAAAACATCTGAACATAAAAACTCAAAGTAAAATAAGGAATGAAAATAAGTATTGCTATCATTATTATTATTATTTATCCATATAAGTTAGTATTTAAAAAAAATACCTATTGTAACTGCCATTCACATATCGAAATACACTGTTGCACAAAAGCCTCCCCATGGGGATTGTATGACATAATAACTCCCACGAGAAAGAGAGGTATTGGCATATTATATTCTTAACCACTGAACATAAAACTTACTTTGGTCGAAATTATAATTTCCTACCAACTTATTAGCTTACCTTCTAAGCATGTAAACTCAAAATAAAATAGAACATGAAAATTAGTATTATTTATCCATATTATTATAATTATAAGTCATCCAGAGAAAATAGTAGTCACAAAAGCACTTACTCAAGCTGATCTAAATTATAATCTCCAGTAAGTATATTTGCTTGTCTTCTGAGCATATCACCAAATGGATGCTGTCCTTTTGATAGTACATAGTAGAAAACACATCCTAATGAGAATATATCTACCGATGTAGTCTGAAAAGTAAAACGAAATATAGAATTCAACGTTACAAAAAAAAACATTCTATACAAGAAACCTAAATAAAAAGATAAGGAACTTAAATAAACGTCTAGTTATCCTAATAACTCATTGTTAAGTCTCTGTGTAGACTAGCTGCTGGACTATTTTTTCTGTAATTCATAAATATTTGCTTCATTCATTATTTCGGCTCATATACGTCCCACTGTTGGGCTCAAATCACCTCCACAATAGAAGGGTAATTGACCTACTATACCACACTGGTCAGACGGGTTGGTATAGGGTTTTATTTCGAGTTTTCCTTCTCTTGCACAGATGTTATATAAATACTTTATCCCTTAGTTGTCTTTTACGACACCCACAGGCAATAGAAGTAATATTTGTCTCTTAACCTTTCGAATGTCACGAGGGCGTCAAAAACGATTACGTCGTCTATCGCAGCGCCCGAGTGAAGCCGTATGAATTTACCGATCTTTAGAATTAAAACTTATTTCACAACATATTTTCATTTAGAAACACTGAAGAATAACATACACATCCACTGATATCTATAAAATTGAAAGTATAGAACAAATTATATACTAAATTCTAATTTGAAAGCGGGCACAGATCTGTGAGAAGACGGTTTAAGAGGGATGCACAGAACTGTGTCAAAACGTTCGAAAAGTTAAGTGAATTTATCCGTGTGGTTACAGAATAAGAATATAATAAACCACCCCATTCCTTGCTCCTTGGTGTAGTAAAAGACGACTAAGGGCAAGACATATGCAGGTAACATTGATACAAAAAAAATTAAACTCGATATGAAATCCTATTCGAACACGTGTGACTAGACTGGAATAGTAGAACAGTTCCCCTCCCATTATAGAAGAAACCTAAGCGAAACAGTAGGACTTGTATAGGCTGAAATGAAGTGAATTTGCAAAAATTATCAGTGATACAATTACTTTTGCCGTAAAGGTTCAATTCCGTGCAACGCGACCGATGGAAACCGTGAGCTATTAGGCGGTGTCCTGCGTGAGCGACGAATACGGCGCGACGCGACGCGGTTTTCTTTCTGGGTCTTTGTACGGTATTTTTTTAAGTCTGTACTCTAAATATGAACTTTCTAACAAAATTGTAGTGTACTTGTCCATGATTCGAGAAGTAATAACCAAAATCACATAGGACACTTGTTACTTGTCGTGTCGTGTCGCGTCGTATTCGTCGTTCAAGTAGGACATCCGGTTAGTGAGGCGCGCGACTGATACGACATTAATCAGAGTAAGAAATGTAAGCCACCGATTGCGAAGTCTTCGACAATACCGCATCAGTCACGTGAATCAGACATATGCGATCAATCGCAATTCACTAAATAGTACCATAAAGCTGGATTTCCTCTTTGTTGCCATTGAGGTGAAGAAATCGGTACCATTGGCCAGTTCAATGGGGGTATACGGTAGGTTATGACCTGTACGATGCTTTACCATCGCCCCGGATGCAATGGACAAGGTGTGTCCATACCAGAGTCTACCACGAAAAAGGATGTCGTTATTGTAAATATTAGGTCCTTACATATAAAATTAGCTTTTTGTCGTACTGACCACTTTGATCTGAAATATCTCCTTTTTGGTTAAGAATTCCAAATTCAAATTTATAAATTCATTTAGCTGGTACATTTGAGTTTTGAAAACAGTCATGCATTTGTTTTACCCTCATTATTTTTTTCTTTGGCGTAGCTTATTACCGCACAATGGAAAACATTAAATATCGGTATATTTACGAGTACGAGTTTTACCGTGGCACCAGTGCTGCAGAAACAGCTCGAAGAATTAATGATGTGTACGGCGCTGATGTCGCAAAAGAAAGCACGGTACGTTTTGGTTTCAACGTTTTCGTTCTGGAAATTTTGACCTTCAGAAGAACCCCGTGGACGGCCGGAGACCAGAGTGGAAAATGAAGAATTAAAGGCTATTGTGGAAGCGGATCCATAACAAAGCACTTCAGAGATAGCTGCAGGCTTGGGGTAAATGACAAAACTGTATTAATCCAATTGAAGCAAATCGGGAAAGTAAAAAAACATGAACGATGGGTACCTCATAAATTGAGTAAATCGAACTTCGGAAATCGAACGCGTCGAATGCTGTTACTTTGCTCAGCCGACACATTAATGAAGGGATTTTAAATCGAATCATTGCTTGTGATGAAAAGTGGATACTGTACGATAATCGGTAGCGCTCGTCGCAATGGCTGAACCCTGGAGACCCAGCCAAATCCTGCCCTAAACGAAAATTGATTCAGAAAAAGTTACTTGTGAGTGTTTGGTGGACTAGCGCTGTTGTCGTTCACTACACCTTTCTAAAATCTGGCCAGATGATTACGGCAGATATCTATTGTCAGCAACTGCAAACCATGAAGCAAGATCTAGCTGCTAAACAACCGAGATTGTTTAATCGCTCTAGGCCACTGCTGCTTCACGACAACGCAAGACCACACAGTGCACAACAAACAACCACTAAGTTAGATGAGATACAATTAGAAAGTCTGCGACATCCACCGTGCTCCAACAGCTTACCATCTTTTTCCGGAATTTGGACAACTTCTTACACGGAAAAAAAATTCAACTCTGATGCGGCAGTCCAAACCGCCTTCAAAGAGTTTATTGATTCTCGCCCCCATGGTTTTTTTAGTAAAGGGATCAATGAACTACCTATGAGATGGCAAAAGTGCATAGATAACAACGGTGCATACTTTGATTAATTAAATATATTTTACAAAAAAATGATTTTATATTCCTCCCGTACAAAACGCCAATTTCATATTATGTAAGGACCTCATATGTAGGTTCTTGACAAGCAAGACATATCATCATCATTATCATCTCAGCCCATACATGTCACACTGTTGGGCTCGAGCCTCCTCTACTATGGGAGGGAAATTGACCAACTACACCACTCTGGTCAGACGTATTGGCATAGGGTTTTGTTTTTAGTTTTTCTTCTCTAGCACAGATGTTATCTTAATATTAAATCACTTACAAGGAGACCCTCGGACCAAAGTTGGATGGGTAATTTATGTACTAGAGAAATTCACTTGAATCGTAAGCTGGCGGTAGCCTCGTGGTAACGTGCTCGCCTGTGGAATCTATGGACTCGGGTTCGAGACCCGACACCCAGTTTTTTTTTTAATTATCACAATATTGTGTAAAATTTGTTGATTTTTCATAATTTTACGCAGAATTATAAATTATTTTCCTTTTTTTCACGATCTCTTATTATGCCGCTCTTTCTTGGAGGGGACTCCCGAAGCGCTCGTTGACCGTTAGGAACTGAAAATGGTCTGTCAAAGGTTCATGGACGTCACAATGTATGTTTCCCGGATGGTCACAATGTATGTTTCCCGGATGATCATCTACAGTCACAATGCGAATGTGGAAACAAAATGTTGATAAAATGTAGCTGGTGCAGAAATAGTCTGTGTTTTGTGTACTTTTACGACGAATTCCATCCAAAAATTTGTAAGGATGATAAGAATGTATGAAAAATGTACATTTATACGATAAATACAAATATTGATTTTTCACAATTTTATAATTATTTATTTTCATTCCCTAACGCCTCAATTTTCATATTGAAGAGCTTTCAGATTGATACATGGGAGAGAGCGAGAAAGGGAGAAGATCGTGGAAAAAGCAAGATAATTCATAATTCTGCTTACGCAGTAAAATTATGAAAAAAAAAACAAATTTTACCCAATATTGTGATAATTTAAAAAAAAAGTTGTCCGGTCTCGAACCCGAGACTATAGATTCCGCAGGCGAGCACGTTAGGCTGAGGGTCTCCTTGTTAGTCGTATTTTACGATACTCATGGTGAAGAGAGAGGGGTGTTGAATTTTATTCTTACTGTCACCGCATGGAACGCGAGCTGTATACATGGATCGATTGTAAAAATAATAGCTAATGAAATAATACATACCGTCCTCTCTCCGTTAATCATCTCAGGCGCTATCCAGCCATCAGTACCAGTAACACCAGAACGCCGCGAGAAACTAACGCGGCCGATATTCAGCTTCTTAGACAAACCGAAGTCAGATATCATAGCACGCACCTCACCAGAGCCCGTCGGCATTGATAGTAACACGTTATGTGGTTTTATATCACGGTGAACTGAAAAATTAAAGCATTTAATTAATTTTCTAGTGATACAGCCACAGTTTCCGTCTGGTGACGGAGTAAAAATACAATTCACCACCCCCTCTCTTGCCCGTTGGTGTCGCAAAAGGCGACTAAGAGATATAATATGTACTTAAATAATATTTATGCAGCAGAAGGAAAATTTAAAACAAAATCCTATCCTAACTCGTCTGACAAACTTGGTGGCAATGGTCATATGGTGGCAAGTTAAAAAATAAAATATTGTGAGTAGTTAAACTCATAGCATCATTATGCCATCATTCCAAAACGTCGAACCAAGTGGACTTAAGTGCCAAGTGTAATGCGCTCCATTCCCACGCAAAACAATACTTTGTGCAATCCACAGATTATTGGTCTCTAAGTTTGGTTGTAATTTGTGTCCGTTAATTGTGTGTAAAATATCCTTATTACACGGTGTTGTCTTTAAAAAAATTAACTCACCTATATCCATAGAATGTAAATGCGATAGGCCCATTGTAGCCTGCCTTAAAACTTCTACCGGTTCTATTTTGCATTCAAAGTTTAATTTCTTCTCCACATAGTCTTGCAAAGTTGCTGAGCACAACTCTAATGCGATATACCTGTAATAACATTATAATTATTAAAAAACATACCACGAGAAGAAGCATACGGTGTGGTGACGGAGAAGGAATGCCCTATGAGTGTAGTAAAATTCGTTTAAGGTACATATGTAAGCGGATAACTTCACTGTAAGAAAAGGATAAAACTGGAAAGCAAACCCTACGCCGATCGGGGTATAAAAGGCAATTTTCACTCAATTGGCGAAAACTCATGCACTAAAATGGAATGCAATAGGCTGGGAAGAAAAATAAGGTATAAGGCCTAACAAATATGAAAATATGTTTTTTATTGTAAAGGATCTCTTTTTAAACCTTTATTATTAGGAACTTTTAGGTGCTGTGTGGTAGCGGCTTCGAATACTACTAACCCTTGCTTTGCTCGTGGGTGTCGTATAAGACGACTAAGAGCCCTAGATTGACCCGGACCAACTCCATCTGATACCATTTGGGTCAACGATTACATTCCCAAGGAGGGTTGACGTCAGGCAGGCGGCCGGTCATAAAAGTCATTACCGAAACTTTTTGCAATATGTCAAAACAGATGACATATTGCGTCGACCCCAAGTAATTGGGATAAGAGCAAGATGATGATGATTATTAAGAACTTTTAGCGTCAAGGCCATGCCAACTCCATCATACCCTAATCCTATTGTAACTGTCTTATTTTACCTAGACTAAATCTATTTATTAGCTTATAAATTAAAGCGGCTGCCTCAGAAAGAAGTTTTAATAATCTACTTTAAAATATTCGAACATCACCTTTAATTTCAAAGTAACTCACCTAAATTGTTTGTCTCTCTCTGTGCAGTAGTATCGAACAACATGCGCGTGGGCATCTGATTCACGTAACAAGGCCACCTCGCGGTCCGCGAATGTAAAACATTCTGGCAGCAACCGCTTCACTGCCACTGGTCGTTTGTCGAATGTACCTCTGTAAAAAGGATAATAATTTCTTATTTTTCTACTGTAAGGTTTGTAATTTAATGTACATATGAACAAGTATTTTTTATGATATCATTTTGGCTGTGTATGACAGAATGACATGAAGTCTTTATTATATACTGGTACTTGTAAGATATAACAAGTACCAGCTCCAGCGTGATGCCCTTTGAACCACAAGACACGCAATATAATTCACATATATAATTCAAACTATAATGACTGGACCAAATCTCACAAGTGGAAGCCGATCACGACTACTAAATAGATACCCAAAAGAGTAATTTATCAGAGTCTTGATGAAGGGATAAGGCACAATTATAATTATCGAAATACAATCCAAATATGTAACAAACTGTCAATACAATTCAATCAGCCATAATCTATATACATATAATAACTATGGCATTTCTTAAAAATGTTGTTCTATGGCAGAAAATATCGTATCGTGTAATTCATAAATATTAAGATTTGATAAATCATTTTAAAAATTATTTTAGCCTCTTATGACAAAATATGTATCATCAAACATCTAAAAATTATATTTTCATTAATTTCTTTAATACAAATTTTAAGACACTATCTGGTACCAATAATTCTACCACGTGTCTCAATCAGTCAACCATTCAGAAAAGACGTTTATCAAAGTGTAAAATGTATATACCTGGCAGCTAAATTACCTTTAAATACTAAATAATAAAACATTTACTATCGGTGAAAAGTATTGGCAAGTATCTTCTAGTTAATACAAATTTCTACCCATATGATCTATATTTATATTCAATAGCAGATTTTAGCGCTGCTGATTTTTGATACATGCATATTTTTTACCCAAATGGTGACGGGTTAAGAATACCATATGTCGCCACTCATTACTTTGTCGTGGAAAATTTAATAATTCACTAAGGAATGGGGACTGGACTGGAGGGAAGGTACTGAACTGCAGTATTCGCCTGGGAAATTTATAACACCGACTGGGGTCGATCAAGCAGCCTGGTAAGCGCGGCGTTCATAGTAATTTCCCACATGTGAGGCCTATCTCGAACAGTTTTACATATTGACTAACATATAAGCACGCTAGATTTTAAGGCCTCTAAATTACAATTCAATCATCATCACAACTCATATACGTCTCATTTCTGGGCTCAATGAGAGAGAAATTGACCTACTATAGCAGGCTGGTCAGATGTGGTGATATTTTTTTTATTTTTTTTTATGGTTGGGCTATGGTAAGCGCACACGCGGTCCATTTCGTCCGGGGCGACAAAAGGACGGCGCGCGGGCCCGTAGCCCACCCGTAGCCACGTCGCCTCGTTGTTGGGCCGACCACCGGGGCAGGGTGGCTTGTCGTCAGTTGTCGGCCCGACGGAATACCCTTTCGGGCGCCCTCACCTCTCCGCGTCCCTGTCCCGGGACGGTGGTCGCCGTCGCGCGGTCTGCCTCTCCGCGGGTGACAGACTAAATTCCTCGATCCGTTCACCAGCCGGAAGGCCTTGACGGTCCTGACACCGTACCGAGGCCTCTCCAGCCGAACTGCCCAACGAGCAATGACGTCTCGGCGGGCGTCGACCCGCCAGGCGGCAATAGCCATGATTGAGACTATGCCGCCGCGGCCGTCTCCGACACCCGCCGGTAAATTCCGGCGAGCATCTCCGCCTCCAGATGTGTTGATAAAGGGCAGTATGTCGCGGTTTTTTTTGTTTTTAGCTTATATTCCTTAGTTATCTTTTACGACACCTACGGGTTGGAGAGGTGGTGCTGAATTGTATTCTTTTTCAGTCACCACAGGAAACCACCTTGTAATTAATGACAACTACTTATATGTATATTACTCTTCTGTGTGGTGACGGAATAAGAATACAATTGACCACCCCTCTCTTGTCCGTGGGTGTCGTCAAAGCCGACTAAAGGACAGGTTGTATATATAACAACTATATAAGAGAAGGAAAACTCGATATAAAACTCTATACTGATCCGCCTAATTAGCGGGGTATAGAAGGTCAATTTCGCTCCTAATGGGGAGGAGGCTCGAGCCCAGTAGTGGGACGTATATGAGCTGTGATGAATGAATATCACTATTTGGATCTCATCGTAAGAGAGCCTATTGTCATCTACCCTGCACAATTTCGAGCTCTATGCTTCTACTTACAACTTCTTGATGCCAAAATCCAAAAACAGTAATAATGTTCATACCATATTATAATGATGTAATTCCATATTAGAATGGTATATAATAATTTTAGTACACCAAAGTGGTTAGGAAATTTTGGTACTAATTTGATTATATATCAGATGTTTATTGCTGATTCACTATTATAAAACATTTCAAAGGTTTATTGACACCACAGAATTTAATGTCATATCTATATACACTAGTGGTCGGCGTGTGGTCGAAATTCGGCCATAATTAATTTAATTAATTTTTCTGCTACACAATTTTCTTTAATTCAGCAAGCTGTATTTCACTAATAACTATACTCGTTCCAACCATTTATTTCACTTTTGACACATGCTTTAGGACGTAACTGTTTCATTATACGCAATTATTAACTTTGAAACGAGTGAACAGAGAAATATATAAACTGCCCAATAATATTTATATATCTTAATTATTACCCACTAAATACATTAATATGCCGTAAATAGCTCTATTCATAAAATTTAAGTGATAATTCATTTCCGTTATAAAAAAAGTTACGTTCTATCGCATCTAGTGACAGGATCAAAAGTATTCGGTGCAAACTAATGAATCGCAAATAATCGATTACACTTATTTGCAGTTAAGTCAGCTGACAACTGAGTTTTGAATTGTTGTAATAGACAACACATTAAAATTGTATCAGGGCGATATAAAAATCTTCTCATCATACCTATAACATGAAATAAAACAACCAAAATATTTTAATATTATTTTATTATAACGAATCGTCGGATTCTTCATACGAACTCGAATCGTCGCTTGAATCATCTGCAGTGTTTATTATTAACTCTTGTGTAGGTATGTTGTCAAATTCAATTTCCCGATCCCAATCAGAGAATATTATATTTTTTGTCTTGTTGACGACACTCGCCCAATTTTCAGGCGTTTTCACACTAGCACATGCGTTTTTTAAAAGTTCAAGCATTTTATTTGCTGTGAAAGGAGGAGTTGTATTGTTTCTTGCAGCGTGTCCTTTGACTTGTGCCCAGATCATTTCAATTGGATTATATTGACAGTGGTACGGAGGAATTCTGATTACAACATGCCCATATTCTGCTGCCATTTCGTCGATGACATATCGTTTTGGCTGCTTTTTACTTTTTAATATTTTAAGTAATTCTACTTTTAGTAGGGATTCGTCCACATCTTCCCCATTATCACGAAGCCAGTTTATAATCTCGTGTTTTTTGTTGGCCTGTGTTGGCATTTTATTAATTTGGCGAGAGTGATAGGGTGCATGCATTATCAATAAATATTGTTGATGGCTCTTCAAGTGATGTAAGCATTTCTCTGAACCACTTTTCATACACGTCCGCATTCATCTCCTCATGATAGTCTCCTGTTTTTTTTTTATTTGAACGCTAACAGAGCGTCTGGTACAAATCCCTTTGTAGTTCCCGCATGGCAAATGATGAGGCGTTCATCTTTCCCCATTGGCACTGCAGAAGTAGAAGCAGCAGTATCGTCAGTCCAACCTTTTGGTATGGAATGATTGGCATTGAGCCAAGTTTCATCTGTGAAAACGACATTCGACCAGTCTTCTATTTTCTTCGCTTGTCTTAAAAATTCACAGCGAGACAAGGCTATATCACGACGTTCCATTAAAATTTTTCTTTTGTCGGATTTCTTATACAAGAACCCGATTTGGTGCAGCACCTTTGACAAAGAAGATTTTTGACCACGAAACAAGCCACAATTTCGTAGAGACGCTACTAATTTTTTCAAAGTAGGAATCTCTTTGCTTGTGTAATAATTGTATATATGACGACGAATAGCATCAGTATCAAAACTGTCAATTGCTGTCACTTTACGGGGCTGACGTTTTTTCTTAGGCGTAGATAGCTTGTTCTGTTCAATACCACTACTACCATAGGCTTCTTTAGTGATTCTCGCCACCGTTGGAGCACTAATACCTAATGCTGCTGCAACACGGTCTCTAACTTGGGTTACTGGTACAAGGAATCCGCCATTGCGGCTTTCCTTTTCAAAAAATTCACGAAGCCGCAGCACTAACTCTCTGGATTGTCCTTTAAGCACCATACCTTTCGGCATTTTGCAAGTAAAATCTTACTGGGAGGAACGATACGCTCAACTCAATCAAAGTAAGAACAATGAAATCAATACGGTGGAATATAAATACTCAACACAGCGTATGAAAAATATGAAAGAGCACTCAGCGAACAGAAATGTGACTAGCACGGGAGTCTTGTTGCGAGTGACAGACAACACAACAAAATGGCGTCGCCGGCGCGCCGTTCAGTGTTGCCAATTCGGCTTAAAAAAAAAGGGGTAGGCTGGATGAGAAAATTAGTGATTTACTACCGCAGACGAGGGCGCCATTGTCTCTAAGTAAAGTTTGGAGCAGCGGACCCCGCTTAATGGAAAAATGCTTCATAAAGTAGTTATTTTTTATTTTGCAAAGTACAAAGTAAAATATTTTGGGAGGACTGAATTAGTGGGTATGCAAAAATTAATGTGCCCAAATAACAAATATATTTACAGAAGTGAAGTTTTTAAATAATATGAAATATGTATTTAAGCAAAAATAAAATATCCGTGTTAAATCGATTAAAAGTTCTTCCTGACTAAAATCGATTATTACAAAACATAGTATCCGTAATACATTGGTACAACACTAATTGATCAGAATTCGACCTGCCAAAAGTAAAATAAATGGTTGGAACGAGTATAATATATAAGCACAAATCTCTATTAGACATTGTCATCATAATTATAATTGTTTGACATTCAGTTCGACCAGAGATTTTAACCGTAAACAAAAGTGTATAAGCGTTGCTACGCAACACACTCACACAACCGTGTGTGTGTGTGTGTGTAGCGATTGCGTTGTAGTGTGCGTAATGCCTTTTTTAATGAATTTAATATATTTTTAATCCATTATTGTATGAAATTTCAGTTTTATGCACTTCTCCTCATTATATACTTCAACCGTGCCAAATTTCATATATGTCTAACCACGTAATTTTCGTAAAAAGGGGTACAAAGTTTTCGCTTCACGTATTTATATATAGATAAAAGAGAAAGTGTGTGGGTATGTTCCATTTAGGATCCGAAACGGCTGGACCAATTTCAACGAAACTTTCAGGGAATCTCCAGATTGACCTGGCGAGTAATCCTGTAAAGTTTGGTGACGATCGGAGCACTCCTCTTTTTGAATTGTCAAATGATGTAAGTTTATTGTTTAAATAAAATAAAGCAAAATCTAGCCCGGCGAAGCGGGCTGGGTACGCTAGTTATTGACATAAATGTACACAGACTTCCCGCTGATCAGCGTATTTATTTGCTAAAAGATAATATGTGGAGTTTTACATGTTTCAAAAATTAGAAGATTTTGAATTCAACTGCATATATTTTGAAAGATGTTTCCGGATTCTGTTTATGAGCCAATTAAATAATCCTTTGTATTCATTTGAAGATAACCCTACCACAATCATGTTTCCTTATAATTACATTCTTTGAAGTTCAAAACACCTCAAATCAAACCTTGAAAACACCTCAATATCAACCTTGAAAACACCTCAATATCAAATAGAAAATCCAGATATATTGAATATTGATATATTAGTAGGTTTACAACCCAAAACTACTCTAAGTACGTATTTAAAATTATTTTCTACGATTTTCTATTTTTAATACGCCTTTATTAGCTTCAGACGTATCTATGTTAGTATGTAACGGAATCTTTGAACATGATTTTGACCCCCTTCAAAACGTCGGATTAACTCGAAATTTGGCATACTTATTAAGGACCGATGACAATTCAATATTTTAAACACTTTGACCCATTATCCTTACCAGGATAATCAGGATTAGCGATTTAAGCGTATTTTCTTTTTGTTTTTTGATCTATTATATTTATTTTATTTTATTGTTTTTAATTATTTCTTTTTAAAAACTTCTCTGAGAGCGACAAATAATTGCCACGCGTAGGACTCGAACTCATTTCCATTAGAAATCCGTTACTATCAAATTACTAATTAGCAAAGCGTGGACGTTACATGTGGTAACCAAATTATCGCTCGTATTGTCGTCTTTACACGCCATCTATGGGCAATCGTTTACATTATTCTGATTTAATACGCAAACGTTTTAGTTAGATTAAACATTTATTAAAATATGACACAATCCAATTATCAAAATTACTAAAATTTAGCATTTAGCTTCCTAGGTAATTAAATTAATACATGTATTGGAACGGATTGCCAATAGACTTGAATCCAAATCCACGTGTATCAATTTTTCACTCGCAAACAAGCTTTTATAAATAACCTAATATTGTAAGTGCTAAATCGCAATAGTTTAGATTATTTCTTTTTATTCAAAATCCCCAAGTTTATTGTGTTTAACTCGTCCCATAAAGACTAATGCGTAAATCATCATAATTAATTATTAATATAAAGTATAACACAAAAACGTGACCGTTACGTGCATCGAATAATTCGAAGGTTTTCCTTTTATAATCAATCTGTCTAAACTTCGTTTCATGAAATAACTCTTAACTAACTTTTGAATAATTGGATCTCATGACAACAATAAATTTATATTCATACAGAGCATATTCTTTGAGATAATGTAGGCTATATCCAAACTATGGGCCTACTCAAGGGCGTCGCCAGCTTATGACTAAGGGGGAGGGTTGCAATGGGGCAATATTATGGAGGATAAACAATATGAACGCTTGGTACAGTCGAAAGCATGAAGTGTTACACTTTGGAAGTCTTTGCCTCGATGACGATTGTAATAAGAACGCCCTGCCCCCCTCCACCGCTTGGCGACGCCCTTGGGCCTACTCTTGAAATCAAATCTAATTTCGAATCCGATTTAATTCCAATCTCACCAAACTTATATTTGGTAGTCTTGAACAAAATCGGGAATGAATTCTTCGCATTTACCGTTGTTATTTTTACCAAATGTACCGTATTTTCTTACTTTAAATTAATAACGTTACCGAGAGTCGAATTCATTTGGTTTAAAACAATTCCACTGAATTTAATTCCAATCGTGCGCTAGTGTCGCGTTCAACAGTACTAAATTTGTTCATATTCGAACTGCGATTGTATTTAGGATTGGAATCGAGATTCAAGAGTAAGCACACTGTTCAAAGCATGCGCTTTTATAATACCTATTAGCATGAATTTGTAGGATGGAGTGTGGAGATTAGCCATCCTACTATTGAATTGAGTTCGGCGCAGGAAGATGAGAGAAGAAGGCGAACAAGAACGACGAGTGTTATTTATAGGACTGAAGATTTAATTACATGGTTCTAAATTATCTATACCAACAAATAAAATTGAAGTGTCTGTTTGTAATGTCAAAATAATAAGCTTCTTTTATGCTCACACGGTTATTTGCACTTTACACATGCCTAAAAATCATTTTATATTTTTTGTCTGTCTGTCTATCTATCTGTTTGTAATCTTCAAAACGGCTGGACCGATTTCAAAAATTCTTCTTCACCAATGGAAAGCTATAATATCAGCGCGTAAACTAGGTTATATTTTATCCTGGTATTCCCACGGGAATGGGAACTACGCGGGTAAAACGACTAAAACCGAAGCGAGGGCGGGTTGTAGTATACAATAAATTAATATCAACTTAGCGACGACAGTACAGATGTGCGAGCGAATATCGAATGAACAATAATAGGCAGTTAAAAGTGGTGTAAACTAGAATACAGTCTGCGTGTGGTCCCGACAACACACGTGAAAAAAACAGGTGTCATGTTGTATGGCCCAATATTCATTAGCGAAGCGGATTGCACCGCATGTTGGGTTGCGGTCCAAGTTGTCTTACTGGCGGATAGTCGCCACAAATTCATAGCAGTGTAATGTTATCATCATAGATAGCATGCATAGATCACACTTCGGGGCTCGGGTCTCCTCCACATTCACAAGGAAATTTTGTTTACTATACCACACTGGTCAGCCGGTTTGATATGAGGCAGCGGGTCAGACGGGTTGCTATAAGGTTTTAATTCGAGTTTTCCTTCTCTTGCATAGATTATAGTTTCCGCATATAATAATCTCTTAATAGTTTTTAAGACACCCACGGGCAAGAGAGATGGTGGATTGTATTCTTACTCAGTCACCACACGAGGAACGTGTACCGTCAATATTACATAACGAACATTTCTCATAAACTTTTAATTCGCTTTTTTTGTTAATGATGTTGATAATTTATGAATATAAAATATAGAATCTCACCTATAAACAAAAGTGCCTTCGCATCCCTTCCCCAACACCTGTTCAGTGTTGAAGGCGATTCTCCCTATACGAGCTTCACCATTACCAATGTCCATCAAGAGTCCTGTCACCTCACCATTCGAGGACGTTGATGTGTTCGATGTGCGAGACCCTCCCTGCGATAACTGTTGGAATTCGCGAGCCTGAAGAATAATAATAAATATTTTTGTTAAAAAAATGCATATGAACACTATCAATATGTACCTACGTGTACTATAAGATCTTAAGGCATCATCATCTCAGCGCATATATGTCCCACTGTTGGACTCGGGCCTCTTCTACTGTGGAAGGGAAATGGACCTACTATACCACGTTAGTCAGACGTGTTGGTCATATGGTTTTACTTTCAAGTTTGCCTTCTCTTGCATAGATATTATATCCCTTAGTCGTCTTTTACGACACCCACGTGCAATATAGGGGGTGGTGAATTGTATTCTTATTGAATCACCACCCTGCACTAAGGACAATTCTTATATTGCGAGGGCTTTTAATAATTTGTAACTAACGGACACAAATTACATGTAATCTGGGCCTAATTTGTGTGCGTAATTTGTGGATTGCATAAAGTATTGCCCTGCATAGGAATCGAACCCACGACACTGGCCTTAACCACTACGCCATCTGTGCAATCAATTATTGACACGATATTCAAGGTGAGAACCTATTGTTTTTTTCTCAGACAGTTTTTTTTTATTTCCAACGGTGGCAAACGAGCAAGCAGCACACCTGATGGTAAGTGAAACTGCTCCACATGGACCTTTGCAATACCAGGGGCACAGCCAGGCCGTTGCCTACCGTGAAGGAAATACTCTTCTTAAACCTCGTTTAAAGAAGGACATGTCATAGCGCTCGGGAAACACAGCAGCAGGTAGTTCATTCCAGAGCTTGCACGTACGTGGGAGAAATGATCGCTGGAAACGTACAGTCGAAGACCATATCGTTTCCAGGTGAAATGGATGAACCTTGCTACGATGTCGAGTGGTACGTTGGTAGAATTGTGACGGTGGTACCAAGTCAAACAGTTCCTCGGAGCACTCCTCGTGAAAGAGTCGGTAGAGTACACAGAGTGACCCAAAGTCTCTCCGCTGCTCCAGCGACTCCAATCTGTCCGTAAGATTGGGATCCCCGACGATTCGAACAGCCCGTCTTTGCAGGAAGTCAAGTGGGTCTAGCTGATATTTGGGCGCACCTGCCCAGAGATGCGAGCAGTACTCCACATGAGGACGAACTTGTGCTTTGTATAGCACAAGACGCTGTCTCGGGTGTGAAGTACCGCCTGGCTTTGTTCAGGACGCCCAACTTTTTGCTTGCCAATTTGGCTTTGTCCTCCAAATGACTCCCAAACTGGACTTTGCTCGATATTTCGACGCCGAGAATCCCAATACTCTCAGAAATTAAGAGAGTTACTCCTTGGAACTGTGGCGCCACGACAAAGAGGTCCTTTGCAGTAAACGCGCATACTTGTGTCTTAGTGGGATTGAACTGGACTAAGTTCCGTTCACCCCATTCCGGGGCCCGCCCCAGAGTGCGCTCGACTTCAGACACAAGTTGAACCCTTCTTTCCTGAGTACTCCGAGGGATATTCCATTGCTTGGTGTACCGTTCATCACCCGTGCTGTCATCCGCATAACAACGCAAACTCTCGATAGAGAGAATGTCATTGATATGCAGGATAAACAACGTCGGGGAGAGCACCGAGCCTTGTGGTACACCAGCATTAATGGTCATGGTATCGGAGCAGGAGCCATCTACGACGACTTTTATACTCCGACCATCCAAAAAGCTGGCGAGCCAATTACAGAGTCCCTCAGGGATTCCGTATGATGGTAGCTTCGATAGAAGTGCCCTGTGCCAGACCCTATCGAACGTCTTTGCGATATCTAGGCTGAACGCCAGCGCCTCACCCTTGCCCTCCAAGGTCTCTGCCCAACGGTGAGTGAAGTACACAAAAAGATCACCAGCTGACCGACCATGACAAAAGCCGTATTGGCGGTCACTGATCAGCTGGCGATCCTCAAGGTACTGCAGAAGCTGGCGGTTTATAACCTTCTCCATTATCTTGGAGAGCAAGGATATTATCGCAATTGGCCTGTAATTCGATGGGTCAGACCGGTCTCCCCTTTTAGGGATCGGGTGGACTACCTTCCACGAAGACGGAACACTATTAGTAGCGTAGGAAAGTCGGTATAGGCGCGTGAGGATGGGAGTCAATTCAGGGGCGCACGTCTTTAGTACCACTGCAGGGATGCCATCCGGCCCACTCGACTTATGGACGTCTAAAAGCCGCAGCTCCCTCCTACCCGCTCGCTGCGTGATGCCGATTTCGGGCAGTGAGCTTTCACACCGTGGGATGGTAGGTGGTGTGGCAGTTTCGGCATCTAAAGTCGAGTTACAGGCAAAAAATTTACCTAGAAGATCGGCCTTCTCCTTTGCGCTGTGGGCTAGACTACCATCGTGTTTCTGCAGTGGTGGGAAATTGGGCAGGCAGAAGTTGCCTTGGGCAGCCTTGGCAACGGTCAACAACCAGAATGCACGACTCCCGGCGGGAAAGCTTTGCAATCGCTCGCCAATTCTGCCAACATGTTCCACCTTGGCTCTGGCAATAGCCTTCATACTAGATCTAGAAGCAGCATTAAATTCCCGCTTCACCCCTTTGGCGTTCGGGTCCTGACATTTTTTAGCCCTATTCCAGGCCTGATATGCAGACTGTTTTTGGCGTGCAGCCGTCCTGCAGGTTTGGTTAAACCAGGGTCGGTTGCGGCCACCGACGGGTATTTTGGTGTTGGGGATGAATAATTCCATCCCCATAATAACCGTTTTGGTAACGCAGTCCGCACAGATGCCAGGGTCCCTAGAGGCGAAGCAAAGCCATTTCCAAGGGTAGGATGCGTAAAACTCGCGAAGTCTATCCCAATCTGCTGACTTATATTGCCAGACTCTGCGAGTCCCAGTCGCCTTAGAGCGACTAGGCCTTACAACAGGGGCACTGCTACGAACCAAACAGTGGTCAGAGGACCCAAGAGGGGCTTCAACCACTACTTGGTATCCATGCTGGTGTGTAGTTAGCAGAAGATCCAGTAAAGAAGACTCATGGCTCTCAATATCTGGGATACGGATGGGCTGTGTCGCCAGTTGTGAGAGACCATAGGCCGAGACCATATTGAAGAGATGTCGATCCTGGAGGTCAGTGGTCTAAGGTAAAATATCCGTATGTAGGCGAAATAACAGTCAAATAACAGTAAAACTTAATTTGCCTTAATAATCAGATTTTTTTTCTCAGCTGTAAAACATGACCGACCAAGGTCTGAATGATGTACCGACTTAGAACAATGATAAATAATGCGTATTGCATTTAAAATATCCCAATTTAGCTGTGTGCGTAATAAAATTATATTCCAAAAATAACATAACGTCGTATTAAATCGTCATGTCTACTCGAAAGGGCATTCACCAGTAAGTTGACAATTACATTTGCAAACATTTACATAGTAACGATAAAATTCATTACACGCTTCAGAGAGAATAAGATAATGTTATACTATAACCATAACAAACTTAATTAACTTTTCTTGGAAACAATAATGACATTAAAATTTATTGGGAGAGCCATTTGAATAATACAAATTATAACAAAAAAAAACGCCTAAAGCTATGTAGTTGAGGTTAACCCTGGTTATTAATGACCAAATAGGCATTATTAAGGATAACTCAAAAACTACCCGTCCGATCTTGATCAAGCAAGCACTAGCTTCAAATAAAAAAAAACATAGAATCATTAAAATCAGTTCACCTACAACATTCCTTAGGCAATACACCGAGGCATGTTTTATTACTCTAACATACTTTGGAGGGAAGAAGAGCAAAACATGCTGCACAGGATAGATTTTATCACCGACCGACTGAATGACGTTAAACCACAGAAAAATGTAATCATTACAAAAGTCGATATTAGATTTAACTGGCACCCCAGGCTGGTGCCGAGTTCCAGCTGCGTTAGTCGACGTTTACTGCATCTACGACCAATTTGTGAGTGATTTAATTCAATTAGTGCTCTTTTACATTGATTAAGCTAAGTCCTTGCTAAGGTACTCTTGTATTTTTTATTGCGGGCAACTTTACAAACTATTAACGGACACAAATGATAACACAGACTCAAACTATGCCATCTGTGCAGTCTGCACAATTCTAAAATACGATCGAAATTACGATCAAACAAGTTAATAAAGAAAATAAATACGTTTGACACAATTTAAATAAAGTTAATAGTATTATAACGTGTGAATTATTAATTGTACACTAATGATAATTATAGTGTGAATTTTTGATTGCACACTAAAACTATACAGTTTGATTATAAAATCGTTACGTATACAGGGTGTATCAGGTTATGGGACAACTGTTCGAGTATGTTGTAGTTTAACGGTCATAGATCATAATTAGAATGTACATTACACAAAAAACAATATAACATAAAAGTTATAGTGATTTCAAAAAAATGTGTCTAAGAGTCTATGCCTTAAATGTTACGTATTATGTAGGCATGTACAGACAGAATACATGTAGGCATGTAAAGCTTCGACAGTATAATTTCATTCATTAATACCTAGAATTGCGCAAACGCTTCAATGACATGTAGGTACAACGGCAAGCGGTCAACGCTCATAGGCCGATCAGCTGTTTTAAAGCGAAGTTTGTTTTGCTTATGTGAACGTAATCATTAATTTCTTCAATTTCTAATGAATATTTAACAAAGTATGAATATGTTGCTTATTAAGTATCATTGACTTTATACATTTCAATCAGATTTATACGAAAAAGCGATGACAAAATTGAAAACTTTACATGTCTCTAATTTCTATACGAATCAATATTATTCGTTCAAATTTTTTTTATGGGTTCCTACCACCATTGCCTAGCCCCCTTTTGACCAGTTGCCCTATAACCTGATACACCCTGTGTTTGCAGACCTTTTATTCAACAGCACTTGGCACGATAAAAATTATACAACTTTGATATTAAAGCAGAAGGAAAACTCAAAATAAATCCTATAGCAGGGACCGCCAAATGGCGGACCGCGGTCCGCGTCCGGACCGCCTACCCATTTAGTGCGGACCGAAAGAATAATACAGCAACTGGCACTACAGAGTACGTATTTAAAAAAAATGTATCTCCGCATTATCTTTGTTGACGTCGTCAATTCAAAAATTTAACGAAACGACCTAACAAGTGAGAAAGAGTTCACGGCACGGGTTGCGAACTTGCGAAAGCGTTTATCATATAGCTTGCACCAATTTTACTCCAAATTTTAAATAGATTCGCAATAAAAAGTATTTTTTTTTTTATTGATATGATTGATATCTATGTAAGGAAATACATTTGTTAACTAAAAATTACATTTGATTTTTTTTCTATTAAAAGCATGTACGCACCGTGATGGTTATTTCATTTCTTAAAACGGACCCCTAGCAAAATTATTTGGCGAACCCTGCCCTATAGCAACACGTCTGATAAGCGAGGTGTAGTAGGTCAATTTTCCTCCTATTGTAAAGGAGGCTCGATCCCAACAGTGGGACGTATATGAGTTGAAATGACACATAACCTTCAAACTTTTAACAGGCATATGCACATTGCACAATTAATTTCCTGTATGGGAATTATTCCCATAACTGCCGATACATCGCTATTTAAATCACTTCGTCATCCGTTAATGCTAATAATATAATATTAGTATACTTAGGTAGTTATAATCATATTATTTTAAATTTATCTGATAAGGAGATAGCAAGCCATTTAAATATCATGATTAGTGGAATCGCCTAAAGATTATTTGAAAGGAAATTAGTAGCAAAACATATAGACTAATCTAAATAAAATATACACATTACTCGCATACCTACTATATGGATCACGTTGATATCGGCGTGTGCTAAACGAACTAATGAGCCACGTGACGATAACGATAGACTATATTGTTCAGACAAAACTTTACAAAATTAATTGTACAACCGTATGCGCTCGTATTTAACTTATCTGCAATATTTTAAATTAAGTGACAAATGAATGGCAAAACTGATAAAAATAGGATGGAATCGTTGTTTATTTGTCTCAGCAGATTGCTTGAGAAAACTTGTAGTCAATAGCATATCGACTTTGCCGTCAGGCGGTCTGCTAATTTACCATATGTTTATTTTTTCCTAAATAAATACTTAGAGTATTCATCATCATCATCATCATCTCGGCCTATATATGTCCCACGGTTGGGCTCAGGCCTCCTCCATAATGGGGAGGGAATTGACCTACTATTCCACGCTGGTCAAACGTGTTGGAATAGGGTTTTATTTCGAGTTTGCCATCTCTTGCACAAATGTTATATGCTTATTATGTCCCTTAGTCATCTTTTACGACATCCACGGGTAAGATAAGGAGTGGTGAATTGTATTCTTACTCCGTCACCACACGGAAAAGAGTATTACGACTAAAGAACAAATCTTCTTATAGCGGTGACTTCATAAGAGAATACAAACTACAAAAGAAAAATTAAAAAAAAAAGTTAAGATTTATCCAGCGGGTATCTATGAGACTCGGCCCGAGAACTACGTTACGTGTAAACTATAACAGTCGATATCGCTTACAAAAAAGAATACATTGTAAGAAAACCACACATTTTTTTTTCATGATTCCATAATGTTAGTACGGGATCCACAACAATTTCTGAGCGTAGGACCGGGATAACATACCACGAAATTTGTAGGACAATATGACTGTTAATTTATGTAAATATTAAATAAGTGAAAAAAGAAAAATTTGCTGGTTAGTAATCATTTTTGATGACCTCGTTATCGATGCATGTTGGAAGGATGGGACTCTTTGATCTAACCATACATTTTGTAGAAAAAATATTTTTTTAAATAGTTTAGATAATTATCATGAGATTTACCAAAAATCACCTAGTAATATTTTATTTTAGAATCACCAAATGGACATATTGTATCCCTGCGTGTAGTAGGTAATGGAAGTACCGTTACCTACTACAATTGAAAATTTTCGTAGAGATATTGTTGGGCGTCTCATCAAAATGAAGCTACTCACGAAAAATTAGCTTGTTAGTAATCAAATGCACAAATGTGCCGTGAAGCCCGGCCTATGTCTAGTGTGGTGACATAATAAGAATGCCACATATTCATTCTCGTATCATAAGAGGTGACCCTGTGCACAATACTTAGTGAAAAACGAGAGACGAAGGTGTTAAACCCTTTGTTTTGGCAAGCTTTGGTCTGGGCATTCCATCTGGAATGACGTAAGGACAGCGTGCGGCCCCATAACACACCGTTGCCCTCACATCGCCATTGAGCCGACCACTGATGGCGATTCCTTGACATCCGTAGACGGCCCGGTAAGTTACCCTTTCGAGTACGATGTTATACCTAATGTGACCATATTATTTTTACATCAAAACGGGACATTTGAGCAACTATCCCGTTTTTTTTGTGTCAGAACGGGACACTTGCAGAAATATACGAAAATATAAAATTGAAAGCTAAGAAAAGCAAAAAGACATGAAAATTCATGCAGGAATAAGTAAAACTGTGGGCTATAAAATAACAATATGATAATTTATGCTCTGTTTTCAAAGAAAGTATCATTTTTGTATGGCTCAGAAAAGGGGACAGACAACTTGAAAACGGGACTGTCCCGTACAAAACAGGACGCATGGGCACGTTAATTATACCTAGCTGAAATTCAACCTGAATGACTGCTTTACAAAGATTATTACCGCTTAAACAAGAAATAATAGTATTCATTCGGTTTATTTATAAAAAAGTAGGCTACTGCAAATACATTACAGACTTGCGGCATATGAATAGATGATATTAAAAAACCCGCATGTCCTGAATATTTTGTGTATGTAGTTGTTACAAAGTATAGTAACAAATTTATTTATTTTAAGACAACATCCTGCACTAAGGAAATAATCCTTGTATTGCGGGGGACTTTACAAACACATAATTAACGGACACAAATTACATCCAGACTCAGAACACTGGGAATGTAGGTCGCTATCTTAACCATTACGCCATCTGTGCAGTCCGTAATGACCGTAGCCTTTTACAGTTTTTAAAAAATGTACATCGTAACAATTTACAGAAAACGGAATTGATAGAATTAGTTTGTATACAAACTACTAGTACTTTCATTAGCTCATATAAAATTTTAACTATGCTTAGAATACTGTTAGACGTGTTGAAAACATTTTCACAATTTCTTTATAAAGGCGCGTAAATACTTTGATACGGCTAAGAGACATCATAATCAAGGACATGTCATATAACAACAGACTTTATTTAGTTTGAAAAATGAAAGACGTTTCTATAAAAAGTTTGAATTCCTTTGAGTACTCTTAACATTTCTATTAACTTTCGTACTGCTTCAGTAAGTCAGCTTAAAAATCAGTAAAAACTTACCTGATATCGTAGATACCAGAACATGGTGATCACCAATCCAACTAAAATGATGAGTGCAACTTTAAGCACTTGGTTCTCCTGTTGATGGAACCAGGTGTACCCTCGTTTGTACCACAAATCTGGCCTAAAGTTTAACCCTTCGTATAACTCTTCCGTCTGTACCGAAACAGATATAGAGTTTGATTTCAAATCAGTTTCGTTCTCAACATCATTCTGCGCCTCAGAATGAACGTGTCCATTAATCAATTTTACAGCACTATCTGCCGAATTTTGGACGTTGAGAAAATTCGAATTTGGAATTTGAGGCATCCATGTTGTCGTCAGTTCAGGAACTTTATAGTGTCCGAGTAATAGATATGGCGCTGATACATGCAAGTTTAAATCTTTTAGTTTGTAGTGCACGTTCTTTAATGGTTCATAAACATCTTCCTTTTCTTTTATTTTAGTCTCCGAGGGACCTTCTATAAGCAATGGTTGAGTGTGGCCAGTAGATATTGTTATAGTATTTTTGTCAACGAGTGACGAAAGGGCGTAAAGACCGTGGTTGTGCTCGCCGACATATAACGTAGGACTGAAACAAAATATAATATTTACGTAATATCAAAATAAATATATTTCTCTTTCCATCAGCCTCTCGACATTCACCTTTGGACATAGGCCTCATCAATAAGAGGCGATAATGTCATAATCTGTTCTATGATATAAGTTACCCAGGACATTGCTCCTGATGATCCCTCAGCCGTTTTTGACGACTCCCATGAGACAGCAACGATTAAAAATACAATGTTACATATACAAATTGTGTTTTTAAGCCGTCACCGCATATTAATAATAATAATAATAATAGCCTTTATTCGCTGACCAAGTTTCAATACATATTTAACTTAAATATTATTTACATACTAACTAAAATATATTATGATATGATTAAACTAAAAATACTACTACGTTCATATTTAATGTATGCAGCAACCCGTTTATTGGCCAGGTTGTCCTTCGACATAGGCCTCCCCTAGTTTCTCCCACTCGTCTCTGTCACGAGAAAGTCTCATCCATCCTTTTGGTAGGTCATCCTGCCATCTTTTTAATGGCCTTCCTTTTTTCCTCTTTCCATTTCTAGGATACCATTCCATTACGTCTTTCGTCCATTTTTCTTTATTTGTTCTCATGATGTGTCCAGTCCAGCTCCATTTGAGACGTTTTATTTTCGAAATAACATCAATAACTTTTGTTTTTTTCCTTATTTTTGACGTCTTCCATCTATCACTTAGCCTTATATCTAGCATGCTCCGTTCCATACCGCGTTGACACACCATCAGTTTCTGACTGTTTATGCTTGTAGACGGCCAAGTTTGAGACCCGTATATAAGACATGTAAGGACACAAGTGTTATATAATTTACTTTTCAGTTGAATTGGTATTTTCCTATTCTTAAATATTTCTTTTAAAGACCAATAACGTTTCCAACTGTTGCTTACTCTTCTATCAATTTCTTTCGAATATTGGTCCTTTATTGATATCACTTGTCCCAAATATATGTATTCATCTACATATTCGATTAAATCTTGACCTAGTTTTATGTTATCTTTTATTGTGTTTGTAATTATTTTTGTTTTTGTTGGGTTCATTGATAATCCTGCTTTCTTACTTTCCCTATCTAGTTGCTGTAACATAATTTGTAATATGTCAGGTCTTTCTGCAAATATTACTATGTCATCAGCAAATCTCAGATGGTGTAGGTTTTGTCCATTTATATTTATTCCATAATTGTTCCAATCTATTTTGCGGAAAATATTTTCTAGTACGGCCGTAAAAATTTTTGGAGAAAGTGGATCACCCTGCCTGACACCCCTCTGAATACTAAATTCTTCTCCTTTCCGTTCGAGTTGTATCGTCGCAGTTGAGTTTCTGTAAATTTCCTTTATAATTCTTATGTATTTGCCTTCCACTCCCTGGTTCTTTAGTGTTCTCCAGATATAATCATGACTCAGAGAGTCAAAAGCCTTGTTGTAATCTACAAATGCCATGTAATATTCTTGTCCATATTCATTAAATTTTTCAATGATTTGTTTTACTACATAAATATGATCGATGGTAGAATAATCAGTGCGAAACCCTGCTTGTTCTCTCGGTTGATTTTCTTCTAGGTGTCTTGTTATCCGTCCAAGTATTATTTTAGAAAACATTTTGTATATATTAGATGTTAGACTTATAGGTCTGTAGTTATTTATTTCGTTTTTGTCTCCTTTTTTATGTAACAAAAAAATGGTGGATTTCGTCCATTGACTTGGTATTTGTTCACTTTTCAATATTTGATTGAATATATACGTCAAAGGCCTGCTTATGACAGCTAAGGTACTTTTCAGTATCTCGTTTGAGATTTTATCATCTCCGGATGTCTTACCATCTTTTTGTGTTTTTATTGCTTTAATAACTTCGCTTCCTAATATACACGGTATTTCTTCTTTAGAAACGTCTTCTTCTATTTCTTCGTTTATTGTTATTGCCGTCCTTGTATATAGCGACTTATAGAAATCTGTTGCTACTTTAGCTATTGATAGTCTTTTTGATGTCACTTTTTCATTTTGTCCATTATTTTTAATTTTCATGTTAGGTATCCATTTTGTATAATCTTTCAGTTGTTTTAGGCCTTTTTTAACTCCTCCTGTTTTCTCTATTTGTTCTTTCAATACTTTCATTCTCTGTGTTTTTCTATATTTTCGAATTGATGCCTGGATTTCCCTACTAATATTTGCGATATTTTGCCTATTTTCTTTCCTATTATGTAACATTATCTTCCTTCTGTGCATTAATTGTAACGTTTCTTTATCTGGCTTGTTTTTATTCTTATTTACTGTTTGCATTTGATTTATCTTCATCAATGTTTTTTCCAGAAAGTTGTACTTTTCTTGGATTGTTGTATATATTTCTATTTTTTCCAATTCCCTTCCCAGTTCATTTAATATATTTTGTAGTATAGGTGTTGTTAGTGTCGTATTTTTGCTTGACGAGATAATATTTTTCCTAGAATTTTGATTTTTGCAGTACATAACTCCTCTTACCATTCTATGATCTGTGTTGAAATTTAACTTGTTTATTATACCAACATCGCTAAAAATTCGGTGGTCTCTTGTTAGAATAAAATCTATTTCATTTTTTTCTCTGTAATTCGGAGATATCCATGTCCATTTTCGTGCCTTTGCTTTTTTAAAGAAGGTATTTATTATCTTTAGATTATTTGTAAAGGAGAATTCTATGAGTCTTTGTCCGTTGTCATTTCTTAATCCACTGCTGTATTTTCCTATAACAAATTCATCGTCATTTGATTGAATGCCTATCTTTGCATTAAAGTCTCCCATTAAGATTACATTTTTGTTCATCCTATTCATTAGTTCTGTTAAATCTTCATAAAATTTATCTTTTGCTATTTTCGTATCTTGTTCTGTAGGTGCATGAACTTGAATGATCGAAGACGGTTTCTTGAATATAGGTAGTTGGATATTTATTATTGCGATTCTGTCTGATATTCCTTCAAAACTGATATTTTTTTCTTTCAAGTATTTTTTAATTAAGAATCCCATTCCATATATACCTTGTTTTTCACCATAATAATAGAAAATATATTCATTGTATTCTCGAATTTCTTCACCTCTTCTCCTCACTTCACAAAGTCCAATAATATCCCATTTTATAAATCTTATGGCTTCTTCTAGTTCATAGAGTCTGCTGTCTGCCATTAGCGTTCTAACGTTTAGAGTTGCAAGGTGTATTTTACTATCATTTCCTGGATTTAGATAAATATTTCTAGGGGGTGTCTTACAACCCCACGGGGACCAGCCGGGTTGGGGTTGTTCAATGTCACTGTCACATTCTTCAGATAACCTCAAACAATGGAATGCAATATGTGATCGTTATTTATTGTTTTTAAGATGAATTTGCACTTGTTCTTTAACACCACTTGTTCTGTCACTAAATGTTCTTCAATACCACGTTAGTTTTCACTTTAGTGTTGATAAACCAGTGTTCTATAATTATTTTTATGGACGTCGGTGTAAGGTGATGTTTACTGTTAGACAACCGGACGCCGCATATTAAACAAAATTAAATATTTTTAACGATTTTGTATGACACAAATATATATAATACAGTCGAAAAACGCTTTAATGAATTAAACCAAAATTTGTATTTAGAAAACATAGCAACGGTAGACAGTATTTAAAATTGAACGCGATCGCCTTCTGGGAAGGCATGATTTCGCAGGCGAAAGCGGAACAGGTCAAAGAGAATAACGCCCACGCTAACCTGTTCCATCACCAGTCCTTGTTGCAGCGCAGATGTGGATACCTATCACTGGTACTGTACTAACCAGAACTGTGAAAATTCAAACTGCTGATTAGTAGTTACACGTAGACTCCCCGGTGGTTTCTTACCGTCAAATTAACGGGAGTAAGTATGCCAAAGGATAACTAGCTATGCGGACCACTGAAGTCAAGGATTCAATGCCGATAATCCACTCAATGGGCGAGGGGCTATACGGCAGGTTACGCCTTCTGACAATCTGGTCAGTTGGACGAGGTATGAACAGAACATAACGGAAATTAATTTTTGTGTCCATTTTGATATGCAAAACTTGTGGAACGCTTTAGGGGAGGCTATGTCACGACCCATCTAGTGAACCATGCTGCCAAGTTACGTCTCATTCTTATAACTGCCCTAATTACGCCTCTTTTTAATTACTTAGTAACCACATGTCGATATTACGTGAATGTTTATTTTATATAATGCAAAGTTATAGTTTTTATGTTTGCTTTTCAGTGTATGTATAGTAATACATACACTGAAAAGCAAACACAAAATCACCTGTAATAATATTCTGTTCAGAATTTATTGTACTACTAGCAAACCGCCCTCGCTTCGCTTCGGTTTCAGTCGCATAGTTCCCGTTCCCGTGGGAATATCAGGATAAAATATAGCCTATGTTACTCCCTGATATTATAGCTTCCCACGGGTGAAAGAATTTTTGAAATCGGTTCGGTGGTTTAAGCGTGAAAGCGTAACAAACAAACATCCTTACTATCGCATTTATAATATTAGTAAGGATAACATAAACTGGATTGCCTGCTATTCCGCACTGGCTAAATGTATAGTCAGCCTATCAAACTCCTGAAATTGTACTGGTCTCGCGTCTGGGTCTCTTGGTATTAGGAAGGAAGGAGACTGGTGCTCCTGCCGAAGTTGGGAAGGTCACTGGACTTGGCCACGGTCTACACGCCCATCATACTGTGGCATTATGCAGGCAAGCTACTCGAGATAACCCTAGCTGCCGGCATCGGCCAGCACCTTGACGACGTCATTGCCGATCTATCGGACGCACAGTTTGGTTCGGCTCAACCAGGGCCTTGCTGCGCCTCAATACCGTAGACGCGGAGGCGGTCACCGCCGGAGGAATGCTATTGGCAGTGTCTTTGAAGATCGTCAACGCATTCAATACTCTGTCAGGAAGGCGTTCCGTTATTACGGAGTGCCCGTATACCAGAGGCAGCTAGTGACAGTCTATTCGGGTAAGCGCAACATCCTCTACACAGACTAAATAGAAAACATTATGCGAACACCCTTGTATAGCACGCATTTAGAAGATTGTCAGGCGGATCGAGACGCTGGCGTTAAAGGTGGCCCTGGACTAGATGGAGGCCCTGCTATCCCATCGGCCCCGCATCAGTCCATTCACTGGCGTCTCGATCACGGGGAATCCGGTCGCCATCATCATATCCGGGTCTATGGCGGATCCAGCGCAACGTGTCAATGTCTGTACGCAGGAGTAGTCTGATTGATGGCCCTATCCGGCGCATTCGTACGGGCCGGGTGCCTGAGCGTCCATCTTAGGGCTCTCTTATAGCGGCCACAAAAGGAGATAGCGGAAACTAGATGTGCACACCTGCGCGACTACGACGCGAACCGATACAATCCCAAATTTTATCTTTTTTTCTTAAGTTCTTATATCCTGGATGTTTTAAATCGCATAAAATACTATGGTCTCTTACTTTTTCTATAAACATCTCTATATCTTCAGTTGTAGACACTGTGGTCATCGTGGATTAATCATTTTCATAATTTCGGCTCATATACGTCCCACTGTTGGGCTCAAGCCTCCTTCATAATAGGAGGGAAATTGACCTTACTATATGTGCGTCCTGCTCTACCAACGCGGTCGTCCCGCGCCGTAGTCGCTTAGGTGTGCATGGCGCCATAAAATATCACGGGTAGCGTCCGGTAGCGTCTGTCGTGGGACTGACGCTATCGCTTCGCAGTCGCTATGGTCGCGCAGGTTTGGCCGTACCTTTAGGGCTATACGAGAATACCGCACGATGGCGAAGGAGGTAGCGTGCCTATTGGCCGGATCTCCCCCGTAGTACCTGAAGACGGAGATGCTCGCTGGACTCTACCGACGGGTGTCTGTGACGTGTCCCGAGACTTTCCGGCCGGTACTGATGGAATGATAGCGTCTGCCGCACGGGGTCACATTTAAAATAGCACTCTTATCTATATTAATTTTAATATTTATGTATTACGATTACGTCGACACAAATATCCTATCCTGCTTACTCCACTTCTAAAATGTAGAATTAAATTTACCAGATGTTAGTACTACAAATTCATTTATGTTAATTGATATTTTTTGTTAATGCTAAGACTATTCTAAGAGAAAAAGATAAGTATAAATTACAGTTTAAATTGGGTCACTAGTGAAATTTAAATGCATATTAAATATAACTCAGTTATACGTTTGTTTTAATTTTAAAGTTAATTGCAATTATGCATAGATGCAATATAATATTATTGCAACCAAGGCCATCATCAACATACCACCAAAAATCGATTGTAGACGACATCTGTTACATAGATACATAATAATAAGACCGACGTCCTCCCCGAGGTGGGACGTCGGCCGATGGGAGGGTACCCCAAATGGGGGGTATTCCATCGGGCCCACTGACGTCAAGGCCCCCTGCTCCGGTGGTCGGCCCAACGACGAAGGCGACATGCATCGTGGGTGGGTTGTGGGTGTGCGTGCTTACGGCCCTCTGTCGCCCTGGACGGAGTGATGCGAGGAGCGCGCCGACCGCAACCCACCCCTAAAAAAAAACAGCTCAAAGTAAATATTCCACGCGAACGAAGTCACGGGCAGCAGCTAGTCTAAGATAAAAAAGAACCAAAATAATAAATATCTCTAAGCCTTCAATATAATGAGACTTTACTTACTAGAGTTCAATGTTCGAATTCTTGATGCCATGACCATTGCTCAGCGTAGTAGCATCCTCCATGATATGATCTAACGTGTCATCACCGATGGAATTGAATGGGACGGAGATAAGGCCCTCTCTGTCCAGTAAATAAGCAGCCACTACAGGCGTCTCGAAATTGTGTGACCACACCAAGTCACCAGTTTTACGGTCGAAAGACATAACCCGACCACTTGATGTAGACGTGAAGTGTATTATGCCTGGTTGGAAAAGAAGTCGCATAAATTTACAGCAGTTTAGAGCAAAACAAAGCCATTGATTTTTGGTTCAATTATTTTAATTACGATCGTTAATTCTAGGTATTATATCATGAATGCTACTGATAACATGTCCTTAATTACGCGTAAAAGTATTTAATTTCTTCAATATTTTTAAATACTATTCCATAAATTTATTTTATTGTCTTAGCAATTAGAACTTTTAGCTTAAAACAAAGATTTTATATACTAGGTATCGTGAATTCGCGCGGTGACGGATTTATAAAAGAAGCTAAGGGGAGCACCAGAAGAGTGGACGAAAGCGTTTCCCTGGTAAATTCATAACGCCTGACATTATTCCACTTCGGTTATAAATTCATATGTCCAGTAATTTGCGTATACAGGCTTACAGCTAGCGTAAGGCTTTGAAATGGAATTTATTATATCAAAAAATAAAAGTTAATATTCACAAATTTAACAACAAGTAATATAATATTGCCGTGTGGTGACGGAGTAAGAATACAATTCACCACTTCCTATCTTGATCGTGGGTGTCGTAAACGACGACTAAGGGCTATGATATGCATATATTTGCGCTAAAGTAGGCAAACTCAAAATGAAACCCTATACCAACTGATCTGACCAGCTAAGTATGGTAAGTCAATATCAACTCCTATTATGGAGGAGGTTCAAGATCAGCAGCGGGATATAATCGAGCTGATAAATTATTATTGCTTTTTAAAAGGCGGCTCTAGGCTATAATCTAGGAGTACTTTCTGTATCGACGTCCTCCCCGAGAGGGGGACGTCGGTCGATGGGAGGGTACCCCAAATAGGGGGTATTGCGTCGGACCGACCACTGATGACAAGTAACCCTTCTCCGGTGGTCGGCCCAACGACGATGGCGACGTGCATCGTGGGTGTGCGTGCTTACGCCCCTTTGTCGCCCGGAACTCACCCAAAAAAAAAGGAGTCATTTCTGTAGCATTTGCTTACCATAATCATTCAACATTTCCTTCCCCATGGCAAGGGATGTATAGTCGAAAAATGTGACATTCCATTTGTGATTCTCATTCTTAGAATCGTGCATCAGTATATTGTACTCAGTTCTCGCCACATAAATACCTCGCTTTTTGTCTGGCATGCATGTATTTTCATCTGAACTCTTGAATATTTTCGACTTGTCAAAACCTAAAACACAAAGACTTTTTTCTAATGGCACAGCCACGCTACTGACGGTTTTCTGTCAGCAGCTTTATCGCCTGGCGTTTTGATCGACGTTTGAGTAGTAGCAATGTGGGCTTCGTTCAGGGAGCGAGAGAGCTGGAGGTCAAGCATCGGGTATAGCATCTTTACGGTAGGCAGGAACCTGGCTATATCCCTGATACTGCAGAAGTCCACGAGCGGCAATTACGACTTACTCATGGACTATTTGTCTGGCACCAAAGGCAATAAAAACCTCGTTCAAAAATAACTTTCTATTTACCTGTTTAATTTAAACCAACTTATCGCGTGAAATAGCTATTGTTTTTTTTTTTCATTTCGTTTACTGTATACCTGTCTGCTGTCTAGGTATCCGTTTGAATTGGAAATTTATGTTTATGTATGTAGAACAAAATTTCTGCATGTTAGTAAAGTTAAAAGTTATATAAACAGACAAACGTTTTTCGTTTCCCCATTAAGAAATTTTAATCACAAAATGGGCAGATTTACGGATTCTTCCGTTAAATATAAATTAATCCAACATCCTTACTAATATTATAAATGCGAAAGTAAGTTTGCTTGTTTGTTACGCTTTCACGCTTAAACCACAGAACCGATTTCAAAAATTGTTTCACCAATGGAAAGCTATAATATGAGGGAGTAACATAGGCTATATTTTATCCCGGTATTCTCACGGGAACGGGAACTACGCGGGTAAAGCAACTGAAACTGAAGCGAAGCGAGGGCGGGTTGCTAGTTTTACCTATAACAAAAACAAGTATAAACATTTTTCATATCTCTATCTCTCTTTAACTAATGGTCCCTATGGGTATCTTAAATTCTCGTAGATTAGTTGTAGATTTCATCTTTTTTAGTCTAAAAAGGCGCAGGTTCTTACTTTTTTTTTTGTGGTGGTTTGTGTTCGGCGCACTCCTCGCACCACTCCGTCCGAGACGACAGAGGGGCGTAAGCACGCACACCCGCAACCCACCCGAACACCACGTCACCTTCGTCGTTGGACCGACCACCGGAGCAGGGTTACTTGACGTCAGTGGTCGGCCCGACGGAATACCCCCTGAGGAGTACCCTCCCATCCACCGACGTCCCCTCCTCGAGGAGGACGTCGGTCTTTCCTCGGGCGGTCGGCCTCTCGGCGGGTGACGGACTAATTCCCCGGTCACGTCACCCGCGGCCTCGGCTAGGGAGCCATGAGACGCAGGTAGTCGCGCCTACGCCGCCCCAGTCGCCTTCGCAGGTTCTTATTACAAAAACAGCTCGACTAGAGGAGTAGGTACTTTGGCTCATTACAATTATTATCTTTGAACATATTATTGGTATAATTACATCATCAGAACTTCCTCCGCATCGCTATCTATATATATTTTTTGTGTGATGAGTTGCTAGTCACAGGTGGCTATAAAGACTTCACCCGGACTGTTGGGTAAGCGCTGACGGCTATCAACTCGAGTTGTCCATCTAAAAGACTGCCAGCATGTTTTATATAAATCTACAATGCGATTATAAATCTGAAGTGTTTGCTTGTTTGGACGCGCCTAAAGGGGCCGCTGTGGGTTTTAGTGGGTCTTCCAGTTGCACAGTGACCGGTGAGTCTCACACACCCCCTTTTTTAGACGCGCTTATCTGTGGAACCACCAATTGCATTCAAAAAAAATATTAGATAGTCTGTTTATCGAGAAAGGTTTATAGGCTACTATACTTAACCCGTTATATTATACGAGCAAACGTATTTACATTTTAAAAATTTCGACAAAATATACTAAAAATAACCGCTGTTGTCATAACAATAGGCAAGATAACAAAAGTTGTGAAAGATGTTTTGTGGATATTATTAATATGGATTATATTTATTTTAATGTCGCAGGATCACATATTTCATCAAAAAAAATCATGATTCTATGCAAGACAAACTGCTGACACAGATAATATTGTAATAATTATAGGGAGTATGTAATTTCGTCCATTGGCAGACCTTGACTGACAATTATTCTTTATATCGAAAACAGATACTAGGTATCCTGATACATAGTTATTTTTGTCATACATGAAATACAATATTACCTAGATAACATTCATTGTACTAACATTTTTTTCTGCGGAAGTGAATGATTTTATATAATTTATGGTTATACAGGGTGTATCAGGTTATGGAGCAACTGTTCGAGTATGTTGTAGTTTAACGATCACAGATCGTAATTAGAATGTATATTTCACAAACTATATTCACAACTATAAAACAAAATAGTTAGTGATTTCAAAAATTTGTGTCATAGAGTCTACGCCTTAAATGTGAGGTGTTGATGTTACGTAGGCGTCTAGCTCATCGCCCGCCTTCATACATAAATAATATCGGTGTGTGTTAGGTTTGTTTGGTTTATAATAAACTCTTGTAGGTAAAAAGTAAAATAAGTACTATTGAATTTGACTGCACAGATGACGTAGTGTTTAAGATACCGTCCTACCGTGCCAGTGTCACGGGTTCGAATCTCACGCAGGACAACATGTGCGATCAATAAATTGTTGTACTGAGTTTGGATGTAATTTCTGTCCGTTAATTCTATTTGTGAAGTCTCCTACAATACAAAGATTATTAACTTAAAAATAAAATAGAAGCTAGATATCTACCTATTTTTAATAAAAAGATTTTTTTAATAAAAACCTTTTTCGTGAAAGTTGCCATAAAGGTAAATATCCCATATCGATAAACGGAGTAATCCAGATAGGTAATAGGTATTAACATTTCGAAATTAACAATTGCTTCACTGCAATTCACACATTTTTAATACCGCACATCGCATCAACACACCGAACCGGGAAAAAGCCATATTTCAATCGCTTTAAATCGCGGACTTTTAATACGCGAAAAAGTCGTAAGGAGATAATAACGCCAACCGCGCACCTAGACTGGATGGACATCCGAGTCGAACTAAAATAATTAAATAAAAACGAATAATTCAATTTTAAAAACCTATATCTTTTATAGGCAATAAGGGCCTGTCCACACATTTCACTATTTTTTTTTTGGAGGTGGGTTGTAGTCGGCGCGCTCCTCGCACCACTCCGTCCGAGGCGACAAAGGGGCGTAAGCACGCACACCCACAACCCACCCACGATGCACGTCGCCCTCGTCGTTGTGCCGACCACCGGAGCAGGGTGACTTGACGTCAGTGGTCGGCCCGACAGAATATCCCCTATTTGGGGTATCCTCCCATCAACCGACATCCCCCCCTCAGGGAGAACGTCGATCATTCCTCACGCGGTCGGCCTCTCAGCGGGTGACGTACTATCCCCGGTCGGGTTACCTGCGGCCTCGGCTAGGGCGGCATGAGGCGCAGGTATTTGCGTCTACGCCACCCCAGTCGCCGGCAACGGATCGCCTCATCGAGGCTGCGCGCCTCGCGCAGGCGATCCGCGCCTCCGCACCAATCCCTATCTTGTCTGTGGATGTCGTAAAAGACGACTATGGGATATAATATGCACATAACATCAGTGCAAGAGAAGGAAAACTCGAAATGAAATCCTATACCAACATGTCTGACCAGCATGGTATAGTAGGTCAAATTCCCTCCCAGTATGGAGGAGGGGCGAGACCAACAGTGAGATGTATATGGGCTGCGATGATGATGATGATCGTCCATCTTGCGTCTCAGCTGAGAACCGAATTAAACTATCAAAAATCGTACGAAATTTATTCACAGTGCAGTGCGTACTAAGTGCAATTTCGATCGTGGAATAACAAACGCGAGAATAAAAAAAAATACCTCATTGTGAAGTGTCGCAGTGCGGACAGGCCCTAAGCGAGCGAACGTCGTCGGGCGGCTCTTTTGACCTTGTTCGTGGGCTTGCCCACATGCCTACATGTATACAGAGACGAAATTCATTTTCGTTAAAAAATTACAGTTTCGGTTTTATTGTTTTGTTTTGCCTACAAGATATAGGTAATTATTTCATTTATTTCCCTTTTTCTTAATACACCTCTGTGTCGGTATTTCTTTCTATAGTTGTGGCCACGCCTCCTGGTCATTGCCACAGAAACAGCTGATGTTAAGGCAAAGTTTGTCTTGCTTATGCGAACGTAATCATTGATTTATTCAATTTCTAATGAACATTTAACAAAGTACGAATATGTTACACATTAAGTATCGCTGACTTTATACATTTCAATCAGATTTACACGAAAAAGCGATGATAAAATTAAAAACTTTACATGTCTCTAATTCATTAACGAATCGTTATTAACAGACTTCAAAAAGGAGGAGGTTCTCAATTCATCTGTATTTTTTTTTTATTGTTTGTTACCTCAGAACTTTCGATTGGGTAAACCGATTTTGATAATTCTTTTTTTGTTTGAAAGCTGGTGCTTCCCGTGTGGTCCCATTTTAATTTCATCCAGTTTCAACAATGGCATCTATGGGTAAACCACATAAGTCTTTAATTTGCATTAAGTATGTGCGCGATAAATGGACGAAAACTCAATAACAACGCCAACCGAAGCCGATGATTCTTTTTTAACCGACTTTAAAAAAGGAGAAGGTTGAGAACCTTCTCTTTTTTAAAGTAAATTCGACTTTAATTATTTTTTTTTTATGTTCGTTACCTCAGATCTTTCGACTGCGTGAACCGATTTTGACGATTCTTTTTTATTTATTTCAAAGCTGGTGCTTTTCGTGTGGTTCCGTTTCAATTTAGTCCAGTTTTGAACGTGGTATCCATGAGAAAACTATTTAAGTCTTAAATTTGCATAAAGTATATAGTACACATGGACGAAAACTCAATATAACACCAACCGATTTCGATGATTCTTTTTATTGGATAGGATGTACTTCAAGGGTAGTTTAATTAGGTTCTGATTATAGGATCCATGCTAAAGTAACGGTACTCTTCAATTCTTAGGAGCGAATTATCGACACTCGGCTGAATCTCTTATAGTAGTATCCGGATATTTGAGCCACCTACCGTAATGTTGAACGGCACTGTCTCAAACGAGCAGCACTATTATTAGTAGGTTGACTCATAGGTAGAAAAAAATGTGCACTTCACATTCACTAAAAATCAAACAATAAAAATAATTTTAATCAAAAAAAAAATCGACTTCAAACAAAAAACAATTCCTAAACAAATTAATATGCACTAAAAAGCAAAAAAATAATTCTTGTACAATGTAGTGCAAAATTATTACGACAATATAATGTAGTTACAATTATTATTATTTTTGGAGTCGGTGTCAGGCAACAAAACTAGGACACCGACAAACATACCGACATAGACATAGACTCCAAAAATGACAATAATTGTAACTACATTATATTGTCGTAATAATTTTGCACTACATTATATAGAAATAATTCTTGATTATTTATTTACTTTTTAGTGCATATTAATTTGTTTAGGAATTGTTTTTTGTTTGAAGTCGGTTTTTTTTTTTGATAAAAATTATTTTTATTTTTCCTTCAAATTTTTTTATGGGGTCCTACCACCATTACCTAACTCCCATTTGACCAGTTGCCCCATAACCTGATACATCCTGTATATAAACTACAAAATTGTAGTGTGATTTTATGTGATTATACCGTGAAGCTAAACACTATTTAAATTTATATTTCCCTATAGATACTAAAAACTTGTACCTACTTATTTATATCTTATTCTGTTTACAGTTGATTGGGACAATACCTATTATGCGATAATAGGTGGGGCAGAGCAGGGTCTCTTGAGCCGCGGGGTCTGATGCGCCACCTATAGTACCACGCACACGGTGTGGGATACCTACGAGTGAATGGTATTAGATGAAACGGGGGGTCGAGGGACCCGCGCCATTATTACATCAATCGCCGGCCGGCGTTTATTTGGGTGAGGCCGGGTAATGTTAGAAGTTTGGTGCTAAAAGTAAAAAAACATCAAGCCATTGATATTTAATTTAAAAACTACGATTATTATACGGCAATCAAGTAAGTGTATTTTGATTTTATCATGATTGCTGTTGATGTTCTAAGCACCATAAATAAATTATTTTCAATGAGTTTTTAGTTCTTTCACATATTAAATGGAATTCGGAGAAGGGGTCATTTGAGACAAAACAATTGGGGTCGATTGAGCCATGTTGAACTAACCCCTACCTAATATTTAATTACGCTACTCTTGAATGTTTCTACATTAGGTAATGTTCTTTTAATTTTAGGATGCGAACCAACAAAAGAAAAACGCAACGTGCTGATACTAGTTGAGAATTAATAAAATAAGCTATATTTATATGAAATCATTAATGGTACAAGCGGCAAAGCTGCTAAGATAATAAAATAGTACTACGCTTTCAAAATATGTCAATAAATTAAAAACTAACCCTGAATCTTTTGTGTTCAAGAAGTATACAAACGCACGCCAAGTTTTTTCACTTAAACAAGAAAAATAAAAAAAACTATCTTATAAAAGTTGGTTCTATCTTATGGTTTATGTTTCTATGAGATATCTCAAAAATGTTATTGTTTTTGTTTCTATGAAAAATCTCAAATATTTTGTTTTTTTGTTTCTATGTTCCATATTATGATTTAATGTGCCAAAATTTGTAAAACTCAATGGCTCTAGTGACCCTATTAGGTGGTTTAAAAGACCCCGACTGTGGGGTCTTGTGAGCCAACTGACTTTTTTAATTATAAGGTAAATTTAGTCGAGTAAACAACGGATTTAATCAAAGCTTTTTTATCTCAATATGTGGCCCAATAAATAAGCAACTGATTTAAAAATTACTCTTTGTCTATTTTCTTTTAAATGGACGATAAACTGATTTGAACAAAATGCTGATCAAGTGACCCCGCTCTGCCCTACTCCAAAAACCTAATTTCATATTTGAATATGGCAAATAACTATGCACTCATTTCCATGTGGTGACGAAGTAAGAATATCTCCACCATACCTTATTCCCCCAAAACGTAAAAAAACGACTAAGAAGCGTACGCAAATAATATGAAATTGAGAGACGGAAAACTCAATACCTACTTCTGTTATAAAGTTATGGGATAATTGATCGCCATTTATCATTATCATTTTAGCCATATCCCAATAGTGAGACGTATCTATATAAGTTGAAAAAGAAGTCTCAAGGGTCAAACTTAAATTAAACAATCCTAGGTATATGAAATTACCTGCGCCTGAAGCCGAGGCTGCGGGTGACTGGACCGGAGAATAGTCCGTCACCCGCAGAGAGGCTGACCGCGTGAGGGCGACCGACGTCCCGGGACGTTAGGGAAGGGTGGGATCTGAAGGAGTATCCCGCCGGGCTAGCCACGGACGACAAGGAACTCGGTACCGGTGGCCGGTCCAGTGGTCCAGCGAAAGTGAGGGCATACGGATGAGTTATGGGGCCGCGGCGACGCTCTTTCGTCGCCCCAGACGGAATGGACGGCGTGTGTGCTGACCATAGCCCACCCAAGAAAAATGTTTTAAATTGAATTTAAAATTAATGCTGATGTCGATAGATGTGATTAATGTGAACCACCTTCTAAGGGATAGCATCGTAGGACCAGTGAAAACTATAGGTATTAGCAGCGTGTAACATAGGCTATATTCGATCCCGGTTTTCTCACAGGAGCAGGAACTACATAGGCGAAACCACGGGCATGTATATCTGTTCATAATATGGGTATACCTATAGTCCATAAAATATAGCTTGACCTCTGTGACAGATGTCAACGAAACCAACGAAGTAAGTTTTAACAAGCGACATGTTTACAATTTCATTTTGTATCAAATATGTTTTCATTCTTTTCGTGCCAGCTTTATTGCAACTGAATTGCAATTGAATATATTATAAATATAAAAATATTAATATTCAGGCCTAAAATGTACCTCGTAAGTACTGAAATACCTAGTAAACATTTTATACATAAATTACGCTTACACACGTACATGGTCATACTGGACTGAATATAAAAAAGAGATGGGACAGTCGGTATACGTAAATCGATAACCGATCTAAATTATTCGACCGAAATTATTCATAAAAGAAATAAACCCAATACAGTACCTATATAAAACTTTCAACATATTTTTTACAATTAAAACAGTTACATTATAAAATACATAAATTGAATTAATTAAACATTAAAAAACTACCTTTCGTCTCTGAGTAAATGATAATATTATGTACGCATAATTGTCAATAAACTAGACATATTTATTTATAAAACAGTCGTAATTGATTGATTTATCTAACGACTGTCCCTAATTGGCAAAAAATGATAAATGTTCTAGCAGGAACGCTCACTGGAGCGTTAGTGAAGTTAGCGAAGACGATAATAGTGACCTAGACCTTGATTGTACTCCTTTTGAGTAATTAAACAGTCATAAAACACTTTTTATTTGAAATAAATTCAAAAAGATTTTCATTGATTGTATTTTAATTATAATAGAAAATCAAAATTATAAAAATAAAGAGTTTTATCGATAAAAAACTACGGGCTTTATCGTAAGCGTGACAGCACTAAGGACAACTGTCACAGAGATCATCCTATATTTTATGGACTATAAACAAAATCTATACCAATAAATAAAATTGGAGTGTCTGTTTGTAATGTCAAAATAATAGGCTTTTTTCATGCTCACACGGTTATTTGCACGACACCTATGCCTAAAATAGCAATTAAAAAATTTTTGTCTGTCTGTTCCGGGTAATCTTCAAAACGGCTGGACCGATTTCAAAAATTCTTTCACCAATGGAAAGCTATAATATCAGGGCGTAAACTAGGCTATATTTTATCCCGGTATTCCCACGGGAACGGGAACTACGCGGGTAAAACTACTATAACCTATAACCGAAGCGAAGCGAGGGCGGATTGCTAGTTTATTTATAAAAATGTACATCACTGAGAAGATAATGTATTAGGGCTATTTTTCATCATATCTTACAAATAACGATTAGATATTAGACAACCTTGAATGAATCATAGTTTAAACTAGCAATCCGCCCTCGCTTCGCTTCGGTTATAGGTTATAATCGTTTTACCCCCTTAGTTCCCGTTCCTGTGGGAATACCGGGATAAAATATAGCCTAGTTTACGCCCTGATATTATAGCTTTCCATTGGTGAAAGAATTTTTGAAATCGGTCCAGCCGTTTTGAAGATTACCCGGAACAAACAGACAGACAGACAGACAAAATTTTTTTAATTGCTATTTTAGGTATAGGTGTCGTGCAAATAACCGTGTGAGCATGAAAAAAGCCTATTATTTTGACATTACAAACAGACACTCCAATTTTATTTATTGGTATAGATTAAAGTCTACAAGAACGCGTTTCAACACACTTAAGTACATATATATTTTAAAGACAATGTGTAGTTACCATAATATTATTATTTTTCGGATACTAATCGGACACGATCACGTACTATTACTTCTAAACATAAAGCTAAATCTAAAAAAAGAACGTGCCTTCAAAACTATGACTTCCAAAGTTCTTTTATAGGTGATCCCTAGTGGTAGGACCACACTGTTGACAGTTGTCTGTCTACAGACGCGGGCCAGTCCGTCCGGGGTAGTACTACTTTCTCGCAGAACATCAACGTTTGAGTAGTAGCAATTTTTTACTACGCTTCGTTCAGTGAGCGAGAGAGCCGGCAGCCGAGAACTTTCTAAGGGTGTTTGCATGTGGTGGGTTTGTGATGCTTTTAGTGTCATCGGATCTTATTGCACGCATTCACACTCCCTTCACTTTCTTCACGGTAGGCGGTCTAGCAAAAGGTCCATGAGCGGCAGCATCACTTACCATCAGGTGTAGGTACTGTTTGCTCGTTTGCCACCATACGCAGTAACGAAAATAAATATATATGTGAAAACATACCTGAAACATGTTCTCTGAAGCCAGTCAAGGGATCCAACATAAACCACGTGTCACTTTTCTTTCCCGTATATAAAATACCATCAGTAGAGCGACACGGCGCGTTTGCTACCAGTTCTGGTATGGTAAATGGCAGCTTTTTCAGCATCTGTTGATCTCCTCTTGGACCATACATGTATAGGAAACCATGACGTGGATCAGGCAGAAACTGTGGCATGAGATTGGCCTGCTGATTAGGGACTTTTACTACCGGTTCTATAAAAGAAAAATAAATTAAACCATTAATTCTGCATAAGCTGCTTAAGGGCAAATGCCTTACATATTGTCAAATTTATACATCGTTTGAAACAAACCAATAATCTACCACTGGATTGGAATACGGCCACAAGCTGAGAAGATCCGGTAAGAAACTCAGCGGGCTGTCATTTCTTTTTAGTTATCTATACCAATAAATAAAATTGGAGTGTCTGTTTGTAATGTCAAAATAATTGGCTTTTTTCATGCTCACACGGTTATTTGCATGACACCTATGCCTAAAATACAGATTAAAAATTTTTTGTCTGTCTGTCTGTTTGTGCCGGGTAATCTTCAAAACGCCTGGACCGATTTCAAAAATTCTTTCACCAATGGAAAGCTATAATATCTGCGCGTAAACTAGGCTTTATTTTATCCTGGTATTCCCACGGGAACGGGTACTACGCGGGTAAAACGACTAAAACCAAAGCGAAGCGAGGGCGCGTTGCTAGTTTTAAATAAAATTGTACGCATACAACATATCATATTAACTCCAGTGTGATGCCCTTCGAAACAGGATCTATATTTTGTTTCTAAATTTAATACAGATAAAAAAGAGACAGAGTAAGGCTGGATCACATTCCACAAGCAGCACCCGAAATACCTACTAGAGCAGCGATCGCTACCCTCACCCACATACACTCCGAAATATATTGTAAGAATGTTAAACAGACCAAAACCTAAATTCATCAGGCAAATAATATGATTTTAAAATAAAAATAAAACCTTAAAAGTAATATTATTATAATTAAATAACAGCTGATGTTGCATTGCTAACACTTATTGATCATCGCGGCCATTGTCATAGGTCATCAACAAATTGCCAAGGACCTATTACGATAGCGCCGTATTGCGCCCTGTCATAGGTAGGTACATTCACTTCAGTTTATTTCTAGATCTTTCTGAAGGAATTCTAGTAACAAACATGTAGTATGCAACTGACCTCTGCAGACTATAAACTCAAACGAGTTTTACTACCTGTTACTTAGAATTCAAAATTATATAGCAAAATTTGGATATGTTGCACGCCTCCTTAGACCTTTGGGCAAATAAGGTTATGATCAAAAGCTCTATATAGTATAGAGCTTCATCATTCATCATCACATTGTTCTTTTATATTAACAGCTCGGTAAGAAGCCATTAATAGTTGAAATATTGAATACTTCTAATATTGAATTATTATGCATTCATTTCAAACTAATCACTTAAACAGAAATACGGTGTTTTGTATTTACTTAATAAAAGTACGGCGATTCGAAAAGCAGCAATACTCCGTACTACTTTACCATGTAGTGACGGAGTGAGAATACAATTCTCCACCTTATGTCTGTTCTGTCTTGTCTGTGGGTGTTGTAAAGGACGACTAAAAGATTTGATGTGCTTATAACATTTGTGTAAGGAAAGGAAATTTCGAAATAAATCCTACACTAACTTGTCTGATCGGCGTGATAGTGTGAGTTTCCCTCCTATTGTGGAACTGGGTCGAGCCTAGCAGAAAGACGTATACGAGAGCTAAGGTGACTTCGCACTAAAAATAAAATCCTTGAATCTTGCAAATTAAAATTTATGGACCCAAATTATATCCAAACTCTGAACAATTATTTATGGATCGCATAAAGAAATGTCCTGCGTGAAAATCGAATCCAAGACACTCGGCACGAAAGCTCGCTACTAAGTCATTATGACGTCGGTCTATATAGTCACTATCAAAAATTATACCAATCAAACCTTTACAGGTCATTTCACTCCACTGATTATGTTGTCGACGCAGTAACATATTGTAAATGACATCACAAATTAATCTATAAATAAGTAATAATAAAGTCCATTATCATAATCAATATGATGTTAAGTAAGGAGGTTACGTGTTATAAATAATGTAATTTGTCACTACCCCTTTCTCCGAAATTTATATGTCACGACTAAGAGACACAAATAGTTAAAGTCACTGCAAAAGAAGATCGGAGCAACAGCTTAAACCAAGCGCTTTGGTCATCGTCGTAATTTATAATATCAACTTTTTATTCACTACGGAAAAGCCTCCAAACCAAATATTCACTGTGGAAAAACCTAAGGAAACTTGTAAAAACGGTAATAAACTACAGGAATACCCCAAACTTACGCGACTGGTGGAACCAAGTGACAATCGCAAAGTCTCTGTTCAATTTTACATCTAATAAATACAAAAGTTTCCATCCATCTATCAGCCCATAGACGTCCACTTTTACATATGGCATATTCTCCACGAGAATGTCACTTGGAACAGTCGTATAGTACATGCATTTAACGGTTCTTTACGATTTTCAAGATGTCGTCAGTCCACTAAGCCGGAGGTCGTTCTACCCTGCGTCATCCGATTCGTAGTCGCCACTCGCCTTTCTTTTAACGGTTGTTGGATCGACGAGCGAAGTGGCCTGTTCATTGCTATTTCAACCTGCTAATCCTTCGGGCTATGTCGGTTACACCTGTTCTTCTACGGATTTTTGTATTCCGGATTTTATCACGTAGAAAAATACCGATCACAGCTATGACAATTATAGCACGTTGGGCGACTTTGAGCCTTTTAGACTACTATGTTTCTGTGCCGTATGTCATAGCTGGTAACACAGTGGTTATAAATCTTTGTTTTCGTACACTTCACTTGGACGAGTAGATGCTTTTGAGTTTCTCAAACGCTGCTCTACCGAGACCTGCTAAGGTCATTGAGCATAGTGCCAATGTCCTCCAGGGATTTTGACATGACTACGACATCGTCAGCAAATTGAAGTTCAATTGGAACTAATTTGAAGAAAACAATAATTAAATAAATAAGTGGACCCCCCACCAAGTGGTCCGTCACTCAGTAATTGCTGGACGTCGTTGGAAAATTATAGGTGGCACATGAGGGAGACATACGTTTTGCAGTGGATAGCGAAAGTCTGATTATTGACGATGTTCCAGGTGATGAATTAGAACTTGTTTAAAGAAAACAATATAAGACATTTTATGATTAAAAAAGTAAATCTAAGCGCGAGGCATTCTAATAAAAAAACCGAATACCTACTTTAGAATTCGCGCAAAACGGGGTAACATAACGACTGTAACGCTGTACCGACTACACTATTTAGTCGAAACTTGTTTTACTCATTAGTCCCACACAAAAAATCATTTACTCGCTATAGGCCCATACAAATTTTTGGTCGATCGTCGATTTGCCAAATCGACCAGTCCTTTCTGTCGACGAACAAATCAAATTATTATGCACCAAATCACTAGAAGAACGTTTGATCGATCGCTGTCCAATTTTTAATGAAAAGTGAATCCATGCAACTGTTAGATTTTTTATGGAGACGCCGAAAATTAGTTGATAAATGTGTTCGTTGTAAACAGTTTGGTACAAAAAAATATGTATGCGCCTGCCCTAAATCGGGGTATCAGTGTATGTATCTTAAAATAATCTTCAGGATAGAGGGCTAGTACGTCATATAATAGAGTTACATGCCGCTCCTGCGTTTTTGCCACGGTGTAACTAGGAGCAGAGTCTGGTAAAAAAGATTGAGATTTCCGTTACAAACGCTAAATGGGAAAACCAAAAATAAACAATGGTAAATCCAACTATTCGATAAAATTCATATCATCTTACGTTTAAAAACAAGCTACAATATTGTGATAACCCAATAGTGTTTAACGATAAAAAAAATTATCACTAACCTATTGAAACATATTGGAAACATTTTAATCCATTATCATTAACCTGCACCGAGTTTCACTGACATGGCAACTATACGCATTAAATTATTTACGGCGAGTTACATAATTGACTATCAAGATTCTGAATCTCACACCATCATACCCATCAGTTTTCCTAGGACATATTTAGATCATCTTGGATACATTAATGTGGCACTGCATGAATTCTGTGCTATATATACTCAAAATTATAATTATCAATCTTAATTTCCTCACTAGTTTGAGTCAATAAGTTAATGGTCATTTTTACACAGATGTTAAAACACACGTGAACGTTCAACGCATTTTGCAGTCATTTTAATTATGTCAAGGTCACGATCACGTGAACACCCTAAAACAGTGGTTCTCAAACTTTTTAAATGACGGAACCCTTTTGGGAAGCAAAATACTTGATGGAACCCTACAATAAAACAATTATTTTTATAAGTGTATTCTATATTAATCAGCATAATAAAAGTACAATGTATCAGTTACTAATTATTATTTACTTCACCACTTGGTAAGGACAATAATAGAAAACATTAAAAAAGAAAAAATCTAACTAGTGGGAGGTATGAAACTGTTTTTTATTTTTCATCAATTGCTTGATATCAGGTTTGATGGAAGAAAGTTGGAGTCTCATATCAGCTTCGGCGTCCAGTCTATTGCGATATTTTGTTTTCGTGGCTGCGTAGGTAGAGAATCCTGTTTCGCACAAATATGTAGTTGGGAACGGGAGAAGAATATCCAGAGCCATTTGGCCAAGCATTGCATATTCATCTTGGATTCTGCACCAAAAATCATTAAGAGGCGTCGTTTTGAACAATGACTCCATACTTGTGTCTGATGACATTTCTAAAAGAGATTCATATATCTCATTTGACATGTTTTCAGGCTTTTCCAAGTTGGGTAAAAAAGGATTATGAATCCAGGAGTTCACTTTAATTTTTGTATTGTGTTCTTCGGGAAAATACTTTTCAAAAGATGCGCGCATCGAACTGAGATATTGGACCAATTCTTCAAACACATTATCTTCAAACATTTCTGAGTCGTTTTCGCTAACAAACTCACTGAGTAACGTAAAACTTTCTATTTCTTTCTTACCAATGCAAATGATCCAAAAATCTAATTTTCTTTTAAAAGCAGTTATTTTATTATAGGCCTGAAACACTGTTGTCTGTTTACCTTGCAACGATAAATTTAATTCGTTAAGTTTTTGAAAGATATCCGCCATAAAAGACAATCGGAACAACCAAGTTTTATCATACAAACGGTCCTTCAAATTAAAAGAAGTATCTGCTGAAAGAAACATTTGTAACTCGGCTCTAAGTTCAAATAGCCTTGTTAAAGTTTTTCCCCGAGACAGCCATCGCACTTCTGTATGGAGCAGCAGTGTTTTATGTTTGCTGCCATAAATCTTCACACAATAATGAGAACAATCGGGATTGTAGTGGTCGTGATTTGATAAAATTAATTATTTTTACCGCTTCATCCATAACTAATTTTAGATTAGACGGCATTTGCTTCATCGCAAGTGCTTGTCTATGCAGAATACAATGACTGGAACTACAATTAGGCGCTTTATTTTTCATTCGTGACACTGCTCCTGCTGTTTTACCTGTCATCGCCTTGGCCCCATCTGTACAAATGTCAATGCAATTGTTCCAACTGAGATTATGTTCTTCAAAAAAATATATTTATTTTATTAAAAATTTCTTCCCCGGTAGTGTTTGTAAGCAGCGATGAACACATAAGCATGTCTTCTTCAAAAGAACTTTTATATGGATATCTCACAATAACCAGCAGGATAGCCAAACCAGCGACATCAGTCGACTCGTCCATTTGCAAAGCGAATCGTGTATTTTGTAGACGTGTAACTAGTTCTTGTTTGACGTAGCTTGCCAGATCATGGATTCGTCGTGAAACAGTATCGTTTGATAGCGGAACAGTAGAAAAATGCTTTGCAGATTTTTCATCAAGCATACATTTTGTTATGTCTAATACACATGGTTTTATTAATTTCTCAGCGATAGTGTGCGCTTCACCTGCTTGTGCAATGCGATAGCTAACTAAGTATGATGCCTCCGTGGCCTTTTCGTTGGTAGTTTGTGTTACATGCATCATATTTTTTTGACTTTCTAATAACTGATCTTTTTTGCGAACAAAAAATTCTTTATTCTTGTCTTTAGTCTCGGGGTGTACGGTTTCTAAATGTCGACGCAATTTGGCAGGTGCCATGGAACTATTAGGAAGCAGTTTACTACAGAGCATGCAGAGAGGTGAGCCGTTGGAATCAACAAATCCGAAACTGATATAAGATTCATCATACTTCCTTTTTTTCGTCTTTGAAACCGTCGAGCTTGACGTCGTGGCACTCGTGGCATCATCTTCTGGATCGGTGATTGCTAAATTCTCCGCGCGCATTGCTTTTGAACATTCAGCGTCATTAGAAGATGTTGTTGGAACACGTTTAACACCTTTAAGCCAACGTTCCATTCTTCTTTATTTATAATGTTACAAGTCAGGATAGTGGGGTTTAAATAATGCACAATCGTTACTGCGTATAAGAGACTAAATTTAGAACCTACAGGGAAGAAATGTATAAAACTGAGACAACAGAATACAGCAGGCAGTAAAACAATGAACACTAGTTTCTCGCTAGCGAGCTTGTAAGTAGGTAGTAACTTATCGCTCCGAACGCTAATCATCAACTGACGACGCCAACTTTTTTTTTTTTTTTTTTTTTTTTTTTTTTTTGTGTGTGTACAGCTGTTGGCCGCAGATGGCCTTGACAGCTTGACGCGGACTATGGGTGAGCGCTGAGGGCTCTCAACCCGGAGAAAAGTATGCTAAGCGACATCGCCCAAGGGCTCCCCCTGTGGGGAACGGACCTCGGCTTGGGGCGTCGCTGGAGGCAAAGTGGGCGTGCCCACGTTTTTGGTAGTGACTTTTGCGCGGCGCGGTTTCGCACCTCGACGGCGAGGGCGGAACCGCGGATATTTATTTGTTAAGGCCTCGCGGGCCGTGTAGGCTCTTTGTTGAGCGAGTGTGGTAATGTCGTCCTCTTCGTCGAGGACGTGACGAGGACGTCGGATGGATGACGACGCCAACGCGCGATCGCCGCTTTTATACTTAGTCCTAGACTCGATCTCAAATATTCTCGAAAATACTCGAGTCGGCACCTTTGATAAACAAAAAGCAAAAATAAAAACAGAAATTTAAAAATAGCGTTGTAAACAATATCGACTTTATCCTTTGAAGTTAGAGACGAAAGTCGCTAGTTGACAACTATAGCGTCTAATTCAGAGGCGGCTTTTATCAAAGAGACTGAGCGCTTACAAGTATACTACCCGCTCGTTTTAAGTTTGCCGCTGGCGATAGGTATGAGTGTATGACGTTCGAAATTTTTTATTTAATTGTAACAATAAAAATTGTGTACGTTAGATATTTGGGTAAAACTATGACACATTATAAGTTTTGTTGTCACGTGGGGGAGGGTACGCGCATTCCACAGACCGGCAAACTTAGAGCGAACGCGTTGTACAAGTATAAAATTGTTGAGACCAAACTTATGAGATATTGTACCAGCTAATGTAACACAAGCTTATACAAATACAAATAAATAAATAAATAACATTCATAGCGTTTTGTCTCCGCGCGGCCGCGGAGTCCGCACAGCCGCGGAGCGACCAGAGAGAGGTGTTTTGATTTTTTTATTTCTAAATTCTTGCGGAACCCCGACAGAGGTATCACGGAACCCTAGGGTTCCGCGGAACACACTTAGAGTATAGCTGCCCTAAAAGATGTCTCCTGATTCTGTTAAACCTTTTACTCAAATATCGATTCTGCAGCCGAGTAGTAATCAGAATTTTTTATTCGACTCTCTGAAAGCTAAAAACTTATAAGTAGGTATTTCTATAAATAGGTAGCCACAGATCCGCTGGCACTCATAACGTATAGTCTAGATATGAGCGTTTTCTGTTTGTGCCACAAACGGTTATGTATCCGATATACAGTTTGCATATCGATATCGAAAACGGTTTTCTCATATCGATATCAGTAGTACAGTTTTCAAACGTTAACATTGATATTAAAATGAGCAAACTAACTACGAATGCGAACTAACACAGACTCTCACATTTACAGTTAAGCTGTCAGCGGTACATCGATGCAGGTCTTAGGTATAAGTATTTACTTAAAGTTATTTAACAATTAGCTAACTGTAACTACGGCGATTTCCCTTCATGCTTTACTAGGCTTAGGACTAGCAGAAAAGTTTTTGAATAGTAAATGTTAATTTTTTTTTTGTGTACTGGTATTACTTCTCTGACGCATTTAAAAATTGACATATTTACAATGATTAAATATAGTGCAATTAAAAACTATCACAAACAATACAAAATTTGTTTTCAAATCAAAATATGTCACGAAACAACAACAATTATTATTATTACTTACAGACTTGTGTCCATATTGTAACAACTCAAATTCAACCTTATAACTTCGAAATTTAGTTCCACTTTGTAGAATAAGTGTCTCATTAATATCGAGTAGCCGTAGCCGCCAGAAACGTTATCATAACTATAACTATACAATGGAAACTAAACCTTATTGCTAATACAGTAAGATATATTAACCACGCAAACATGGCTAAAGTTATTTCATATTCTCTTCATCTCTTTTATACTAATAAAAGAATGTATACTTATAACGAGAGGAACGAATATGGTTCATATCTCAATATCATTTGTGAAGTTTACGTTTTGTTCGTACGTGTTCATATCGTTATAGTTTTAAGTTTTGACTCGATACGGTTTTTGTGATATCGGCTACATTGATATAGTTATCGATATGGTATGATATCTAACACATATCCGATATAAGTTACGTTTTGATATATCGAACTCATCATTAGTTTAGTCCTATACTGACAGAATCTACCTCAGGAAGGAAGACTGAGCAAAATCTTATAAGATATTCTAGAATTTCCAGAAGTCAAAGGTAAGAGACTCTGATTTGAAACACGTTTTTGCATACGAACGAACTGTGGCAGAACTGGAGAATTATATGGAAACATCTCAAAAACTCTCATTACGTTTAATCAAACTACTGGTCTAATAAATTCAATTGTCTCAACATCTTTATTAGCTATTTTAGGCATAGGCATGTCTCATACAGATTCCGATCATATCCGAAAATTTTTAAACGTTTATAAAAGTTTCTGTTACGGTTTTGGAGCTCCATAGCATTTATACAATTGAAATAATCGATGTATATGTTTGTAATGTGAAAATAGTAGATTTTTGTCATGCTCACGTGGATATTTGCACAATACCTATCCCTAAAAGCATTTTAAAATTTTTTGTCTATTTGTTCCGGGTAAACACAAAACGCCTGCACCGATATTGATATTTTACTATCAGTTAGCTGTCTATGTAAGGAATAACTTAGGCTATATTTGATCCCGGTATTCCCACGGGAAAAGGAACTAAAGTAACTAGGCGGATGAAATCCCTGACAAAAATTGTCAACTGTGTAGTAAACTAAGAAGTAAACCCCCATTTTTTTTTGGGTGGGCTATGGTCAGCGCACCCGCTGCCCGGCTCCGTCCGTAAGCCTACTCCTAAGTAAGCTCGCATGCCAAGTACTGTAGTTCCTCTCCCAACATATAATAATTCTTTGTAAGATACACAAATAATTGTTCTGAGTCTAGGTAATTTGTTATTAATATGCTCGTAAAGTTATACTTTTATGGACATAGATTTATTTCAAATTTTTATTTGCTCATTAATAGGGTGTACATGGTTTTAAAGAATATTTGAAATTAGATCACCTATTTGGCCATTAAAATAATAGCATGCAAATATAAATACTTGAAAACTATTTTTAAACTACATGCCTCATTCCATACTACTTACTCTTTATACGTCAAAAATTCATCAATTGAGTAAAATGCCTTTACTAAGAGCCACTTTTTTAGAGTTAACTTAAAAGAACTTAGTACCAGTAATCTAATTTTTCTGGAATGTTATTATAAATATTTCTGCACATCACGTAACAATTTTTTTGCATTCGACTACTTTTCGGCACCTCTTCTAGTACCAATCGATTTGGATTTCGAGTATTTCCTCTAATGCATCCCGCTGACGTATATATTACTATATTCATTTTCGTAAATACTGCACATTCAAAAATATATATACATGGTAGTGTTAATATTTTTAATTTTCTAAAATAGGGCTGGCAGGACACATCTGGTGCAATCCCACATAAGGAACGAACACATCTTTTTTGTGCAATAAATGCTTTAATTATATCTGTACCATTTCCCCATATCACTATAGCATATCTTAGTACGGATTCTACATATGCAAAATAGGCAGTCATAGCAGTAGTCTTATTTGTCATCATTAATAATTTATATAGAGCAAATGAGAATCTGTTTATTTTAGTAATAACAGTTTCTATATGTTCTTTCCAATTTAAATGTGGGTTTAAAATGATACCGAGAAATGTTATCTTATTTGTATTTCGTAAAATTTGTCCATCAATAGCTATATCTACATTGTATTGTTTAAAATTATTAAAATTCATTAAATTTGTTTTAGATAAATTAATTTGCAAATTATTATTCTTTAACCAATTTATTACTAATGTCAATGTTTCGTGAATGTCAAATTTATGTTGTTCTAATGTCAATTTATTTTCTGTAGTCACAATAATCGATGCATCGTCAGCAAACAGTACTGTTTTATGTCGTATTTGATCTGGTAAGTCGTTTATATATAATAGAAACAGCAGCGGACCAAGCACGCTGCCTTGAGGCACACCAAAATGGTTAGTTAAAAATTTTGATCTAAATACTTTTTGCAAATTTGTATTGTTTAGTTGCGTCACTTCTACACATTGTACTCTATTTTCCAAATATGATTCTAACCAATTTAAGGCAGGGCCTCTTATACCATTATGTTCTAGCCTAGTCAACAGTTGATCATGAGCAACGCGATCAAAAGCTTTAGTCATATCTAAAAATAAAACTGTGGTGTATTTCTTATTATTTATGCTCTGTAAAACTTCCTTTATTAAATAAAATGTAGCGTTACTTGTAGACCTATGTTTTTGGAATCCAAATTGACAATTTTTAATTATGATTTTTGAGTTAAAAAAATTACAACTTCTCATGCATGACTTTTTCAAAAATTTTTGAAAAGATCGGTACTATTGTGATAGGCCGATAGTTATTGATATCGCTCGTATCACCTTTCTTGTGAAGGGGTTTCACTATTGATTGCTTTAATTTATCGGGGAACACACCAGTCTCTAATGAATAATTTATTATTGGAGTTAGAATGGGACTAAGGTAATCTTTGCATAGTTTAATAACTCTTGTATTTACACAATCATAACCCTCGGCTGCCGTGTTTTTTAAGGACATTATTATCTTTTTAATGTAGGCCTCACTTACGGGGGTTAAAAAGATAGAATTTACTTGCTTGTCTTTGACATTGGCATGGCAAATTGCAGGATATTGGCAATATTGAAGGATTCCTCCTGTGGGGTGTTTTATTTTAAAAATAAATGAATATCTGTATACCTACAAAACAGTCATAATTTAATTTGCACATTTCTTTGAGTATATAAAGGTTATCCTTTCCATATGCTTTGTAAATACAAAGGTAACCTTGATAGGATTTAGACCATATCCTATGTGATTACAGAGAAATGTGATTCATCAATTTTGTTCTGCATATGTCGTAATAAACGACTAAGGCACAGAAGCAGATGGCATTACAGCAAAAGAAGAAAGAAGGTACACCGAAAACTAAAATCCTACTAAGAATCATCTGATCAGCATGTTATAAGTGGGTCAATTTCACACTCAGTTTTCCAGAAATCCATGCCTGTAGGACATGTATGGGAAGACAAATTATGGCATAACATATACATAGCTGTCATTTGGTAAATTTAGGACACCAATATTCTAATAGATTATAGGCTTACTGTAATGATTAATTATGTTTATCTTTTATCAAATATTGTTTTCAGGCCATATTATGTGGATTACCTACATTATTATGTAGTTATAAGCATAGTCTGAACTCTTAATAATAACAATTGTTATAATTAAATATTTCTATGACATAAAAATGTATTTAATTTAGTTGGTTTACCTTAAAATCCATAAATTAATATACTCAACAGCATTTAATAATGTCACAAATTTAATAATGTTTACTTTTTAAAATCAGTTTACAAATTGTTAGACATTATTTATAAAAGACATATTTACCATATTTGTTTTATCAAAATTAATACACAATTTTTAGCAGATATGTTTCTGTGTATCATGCATGTCATGCTTAGATTAAATTACTCTAGGAAATTACAGCCTAATTACTAAATACCTACAACCTAGTGAATTTTTATAATAAAGGTTAAATTAGAAAATTTTAATTGGTAAAATTTTGTTATTCTTATTTCAAAAATTATAATTCATCTTTAAAGTAATAAAAGATTAACAACACATCACTACTGCATTATGATGGTGAAGATGAAACTGTATTTTATAAAATCTTCACTTTGGACAGAATGTGTTGCACTGCATAAACTAAGAAAATAAATATATATCAAAAAAGTCACACCAAACTCAATTTTATAACAATGTAAGATTGATTTTCAATTGTAATGTTGTTAACATTAAATTGTTTGAGTAGAAAATATTTATGAAGATTGTTTAGATATTAATTCTCTAGCCTTGTGATCCTTATTTAATTAATCTTAATTGTATTTTTATATTTCCTTTAATGTTACAATGAATTTAAAGTAAATTATTAGAATGCTTCTTTATACTATTATTTCATTCATAGTAATTCTTATTTTGTCCTTGTGAAGATAGACTGTGTAAAATATGTGTCCATTAGTAATTTAAATAAAAGTTAAAATAATTATATAAAAGATTCAAATTAAAATGTACAAATATGTAAAATTAAATTCAATAACTTAAAATAATAGTAAATTGATTACATAAATAGTTACCTTATTTATGTTTATAAGGCACTCATTTTGATTTATAAAATTTATTTAAAGCTATTAAAGTTTTTTAAACAATAACACACACTATCTCGATAGAATAAAACTTTGAGCTCTGTAGCTCGAATATCGTATTAGTTATATTTTAGACTCAATATTATGTTCTACAAACTCCCTCCACTAAATGTCAAATTCAAATCATTTATTATGCATAAACCCCGAGAGGGCACTTACATATTGTTAAGTTTACAAAATTGAATTAAATTATCCAAAAAAATAAACTACCACCGAACCAAAACGCGACCACTACTGAGAAGATCTGGCAAGAAACCCAGCGGGATGGTCTATTACTTTTTTTCTTCTTATTAGATATAAAAATGTGTACATGTTTTGTAAGAACTAGCTCCAGTGTGATGCCCTTTGAACCACAAGCCCTAAGAACCCAATGGACTGATGATATGTTAAAAGTCACAGGGAACTGTTGGATACAATTGACATAGGCAGTGGTATTCTCTCATTCTGGCATGGTACATAGCTTGGACATCTACAGGCTGATTGATTACAAAATTCAAGATTTCAATAATCATACAGTAAGAGTTAAAAACTTATGTTCCTACGTCACTGCATCTGTTTTATTACATTGGAGTAGACCCACGGTAATCCGGCCCCTGTCTAATCCTGCATCCCTTGAAATCTGACATGCCTAATATTATTGAATAGATTTTCATAAATTTTTGTTAATATAAGTTATGCATGATTGAAAAGGTTACAACTTGCATGCCCCACCACTATTATGCTATTGTTTTGATTCTCGAATTCTTGTTTAGTTTGAATTTGATTACATGTAGCGATATGGCCTAATGTGCATTCATAGTTTAGTTTTTCATTGTATATTACGTATATGTACCAGTCAAATTACAAGGTACTCTTTTATAAAAAAAAATTGGACTATAGGCGTCCTTAGACATCTATATAATGCAACAAATTCGATAGTACGATACTGCTGTGCAAAACGATTTTCAGATTACTGGGGGTCTACTGTATTTAACATAAATAATTAGTTTCTTATAACTTTCAATCATTACACTGCTTATCAATGAAATAAAGAACTGTTGGTACTTATCATCAGCCAGTTGCAAGGTTTTGGTTTATTTTTATAATTGAAACTTTCGACTTTTATTCCGTTGACTGTTTTGTTAACCGCTTTGCTTGGTGACTTGTCTCACAATTTGCACTCGGCTAGCGAAGGATAAGCTATATTTAATTGTGGCCATTTAACAGACATACTTAATGACAAAAATAACTCTGTATACTCTATCATACAGAATAACGTACAATTTGCAAAACAAACACAAATAAAACTAAAACTACAAAGAATGTATATAAATGTATGCATTAATTAAATATACAAAAGCAATTTACCATCTTTTAGTTTCCAGATAATGCTGCCTGCCAGGGGTTCAACGGCAACCATTCCGCCCCCTAACGTGGCAAATAAAAGTGGCCGGTCATCCAAAGCCCGCGATAACTCCGTACTTTCCTATAACAATATCAAAAATGCATCCACCTCGAATATAGCCTTGCATTTAATTATGTCGTAGTACTTCATCCATGATGGAATACACTCGATCGGTGAGTGTCTTGCCGCTCACGTCCCTTACCTTTTCTGTTTTGTCCACAATAGAACCGAGCCCGTAGGATCCACACAAAAATAATATCACAAGTAAATATTTCATGATTGTCACATAACTTTTCCTCTTTTACGAATACTTGTTATTAATAATGCATGCAACTTCCATTATTTTTTCGCAATATTTGTAGAAAACACAACACAAAAACTTGCTCTAGAACACAATGTTATTTTCCTTTGACAGTTTGACAAGAGATCGACAGATAGCAATTCATCTGTCAGAGTATGCAGAGAGGGGCAAAACTTAAATCGATTTTAAAATTTAATCGAAGTTTGGATGCGCAGACCCACATTGGATGATTTTTAGGGTTCCGTACCTAAAGGGTAAAAACGGGACCCTATTACTAAGACTTCGCTGTCTGTCCATCCGTCTGTCTGTCACCAGGCTATATCTCAAGAACTGCGATATCAAGACAGGTGAAATTTTCACAAATTATGTATTTCTGTTGCCGCTATAACAAGAAGTACTAAAAACAAAATAAATTAAGTATTTAATCCCATACAATAAACGCGATTTTTTGCCCATTCTATAAATGGTACGGTAACCCTTCATCCACGACTCTGACTCGCGCTTAGCCGATTTTTTTATTACATTTAATGTGAGTGCCAAATAATTCATAAAAATAATAATAGAACTGAAAATTTATTAGAAATGTGTCATTATCAATTTTTAGAAATGTCTCATATAAGCGTAGTTGCTCAAATACTTTCTCATTCGGCGGAGGATGAATGTAGCAGTAATACTCAAAGATGCTAATATAAGAAAAATGACTTTCACACATACTTATACACTTATAGCAACTGTCTTATACGAAAAATAAAGAGCTACGCTTTTAATGTAAGCCATTCGTCAAAAAATTGACAAAAGATGTTTTCGAAACGAAAAAAATAAAATGAAAATTTTATTAAATTACATATGTCTGCAATCAATAAATGTAAGCATAACTAATAGCACCTTTGGCAGATCAAAACAATTTCTTATCATCAATTGAGCCTATTGCCATCCACTGTTAGAGGTAGGTCTCCCTCATGTAACGCCACAGAGTGCGGTCTTATGCCGCCAGCATACAATGCATCGTCCAATACGTGGTCGCCACTCGAAAAGCTTTCATCCACAGCGGTTGTCGGTTCGTCGAGAGATGTGGCCTACTCATTGCCACTTTAGCGTAGTAATTCTTCATGCTATGTCGGTTACACTCATTCTTCTACGGATTTCCGTATTTCAGATTCTATCTCGCAGAACAATGCCCAGCAAAGCCCGTTCCATAGCACACTAAGTAAGCGACGTTGAGCTTGGTTATGAGGCCTACAGTTATGGCCTCATTTCTTATGCCATTTAATAAATCACCGATTAGCTTACACAGCAAAAGGGTGAGTTAGTATGTGCGTAATACTCCATTTCCTTATTGCTGTTTCCTTACATAAAATATTAATTAGGTACATAAATATTTTATATTTATATATGTATTAAATGATCGTTTATGTTTTGTCTATACGATGCTCTTTAAATATAGGACATTATTTAATATATTTAATTGATATTTTACTTATATAAAACTCTTCCGTTACTGAGTGACGTACTGACTGACAGACAACGCACAGCCGAAACTACTGGTCGTAGAGAGCTGAAATTTGGCACGTGTGTTCGTTGAGGGGAGTAAGCTACCACTAAGAGAGGGTTTTTAGAACCCCCCCCCCCTTAGGGGGAGAAAAGGAGGTGAATTGAAAATTTTAATTTCTTAATAGATTCACGTGAAACTTTGTATGCAGGTTGCACCAGTGAAGCAAGTGAGCACTAAGACTGGATTTTTGGAAATTCCTCCCCTCCTAGGGGGAGAAAAGTGGAGTAAATTGAAACTTTTTATTTCTTAATGGATTCACTTGAAACTTTGTATGTAGGTTCCACCAGTGAAGCAAGTAAGCACTAAGAGAGGATTTTTGGATTTTTTCTGTAACGAGGCTGTATCTCATGAACCATGATAGTCAGATAGTTGTCTGTTGCCGCTATAACAACATCCTCAGCCTATTAGTGCCCACTGCTGAGCAAAGACCTCTTCTCACGTGGAGAAGGTTAGAGCATTAATAACCACGCTTGACGATTTCAAACTTATAATTTGAAATTTAGGTTTCCTCACGATGTTTTCCTTCACCGCCTGTCAGTGGTGTCCAAATACTATTAGAAAGTACATTTATCTCGAAAAAACTCACATTGGTATTTGCCAGGTTTCGAACTTGCACGAGAGGTGGGCCTTAACCTCCGGGCCACCACGACGCATATAACAACAAATACTAAAAGCCGGCTAAGTGCGAGTCGAACTCGCGTACGAAGGGTTCCGTACCATTATGTATAAAAATATGCAAAAAAATAACGTTTGTTGTATGGGAGCCCCCTTAAATATTTATTTTATTCTGTATTTTAGTATTTGTTGTTATAGCGGTAACAGAAATACATCATCTGTGAAAATTTCAGCTCTCTGACTATCATGGTTCATGAGATACAGCCTGGTGACAGACAGACAGACGGACGGACAGCGGAGTCTTAGTATTACAAAACATTTGTTACCAGATCAACATTCTCACGACCGTCATGACTTAATAGCCAGAGTGTTTCGTTTAAAAGTTAGAAAAATCATGTACTTGCTGACAAAACGTAAAATATTTGGTGAAGTATGCTGTTTTATGTATTCAGTTGAATGCTAAAAGCGTGGCTTACCGCACATTCACATACTACTCTAGCTTAAAAATAGTATAACGACAGATACCATTGATAAAGTTATTAGTGCCGAAATACTAAATCCAGAAACGGAACCAAGACTGTATGAAATTGTGAAATCTAACATGATTCATGGTCCATGTGGAAGTTTTAATTTCAAGTCACCTTGAATGAAAGAAAATAGCTGTAGTAAAAGATTTCCAAAACAACTCATCAAAGAAACTCAAACTGGCGAAGACGGTTACCCACAATACAGGCGTCGTTCTCCAGAAGATGGTGGCTTTACTGTTGACGTTAAAGGAGTATGTTTAGATAACCGATGGGTTGTCCCTTACAATCCTGTACTTTCAAGAACTTTTCTTGCTCACGTTATCGTCAAATACTGTAATTCAGTAAAATCTATAAAATATGTATGCAAATATGTGAATAAAGGGACCGATCAGGCTACTTTTGCCCTTGGTAATAAAAATGATGAGGTGACTATTTACGAAAATGGTAGATATATAAGTAGTTCGGAGGCTGTATGGCGAATTTTCGGCTGCCCGATCCATGAACATTTTCCTCCAATTATTCATCTTGCAGTTCACTTAGAGAACAGGCAGAGAATATACTATAATCAAGAAAATATTACTGAAAAATTGAATAATCCACGAAATACTACGCATCTGGCTTTCTTTAAACTTTGTCAAGTAGATAATTTTGCGAAAACTTTGATTTATTCAGATGTACCATCATATTATGTTTGGCATAAAAATAGCCACTTTGAAAGAAGAAAACGAGGTGCTGATGTACAGGACTGGCCAGGTATAAAAAAGAAAACGCGTTGGGCAGAGTATATACTGTTCACCCCAACAATGCGGAGTGTTTTTATTTGCGTATGCTGCTGCATGAAGTAAAAGGGCGAACGTCGTTTGAAGCTCTGAGAACGGTTAATGGTGAAGTACATTCTACTTTTCAATCCGCTTGCAAAGCTTTGGGTTTGCTTGAAGATGACCAGCACTGGTATGCAACCTTTCAAGATGCTGCACTTTCTGAATCTCCCTCTCGAATTCCGGATTTGTTTGTAATATTATTAGTGTTTTGTCAAGTGTCAGATCCATTAGGACTTCGGAATAAATTTAAAGATATGTTATCAGAAGATTATAAACATCAAGTCCATAGAAACATTATTAGCAGTGAGGTGTACAACAAATGCCTGCAAGTTCTCGAGGAAAACGTTCTATCATTAGGTGGCCGTTTACTTAAGGAATATGGGATTTTTGTTATTTTTTTTGGGTTGGAAGGAATATGGGCTACCACAACCAACAAGACCACTCGATTTAGGGAACATTATGCTATTAAAGGAGACTAATTACAATACAGATTTTCTAGAGAGATTCGTTAACGACCACAAAAACAGTTTAACTATAGAACAAACTCAAGCAAGCGATACAATTATGAATAATGTTAACACAAATGCAGGACAACTTTTCTTTCTACATGCGCCAAGTGGTACTGGAAAAACCTACCTAATGAACTTAGTTTTAGCTAAAATTAGAATCTCAAAAGATATTGCATTTGCTATCGCTTCATCGGAAATCGCTACCACATTGCTGGACGGTGGTCAAACTGCGCATGCATGTTTTGGTGGTGGCGTAACCGTGCTGTTTGCTGGGGATTTTAGACTAACTTTATCGGTGATATCTAAAGGTACTCGAGCTGATGAAGTCCAAGCATGCCTTAAAAGATCGATTTTGTGGTCCTCCGTAAAAACTATTAAGTTGACTAAAAATATGAGAGCATATTTAAGAAGTGATTCTACGGCTGGCATATTTTCAACCAGTCTACTAAAAATAAAAAATGGTAAACATCCTACCAGAGATGGTCTATTTGACATCCCTAAAGATATGTGTACATTAGTGAATACTGTCGAAGAACTAATACAACACATTTATCCAGGTATTTCCGACATAAAAGACAAGCCTATGAAATGGTTTTGCGAACGAGCTATTTTAACTTCTAAGAATGAACAAGCTGCGTTTATTAACGATATACTTTTAAAGTCATTCGACGGAGAAGAAAAAATTTATAAATCAATAGACACATCATGCCGTGTAGATGATGCTATTAATTAAGCGCTTATTACACTACACGTTATTCAGGGCCCTGAATCACTAGGGGTGCTGTACAACAGCTAAATAGTGGAACTTGTTTCACCTTTAGCGAAATAACAGTTTCAGAAAACTGTTCCAAAATAAACAGCCTGTTAACAAATGTCTGTAATAACGATTACTTGTTGGGCGTGAGACACCTTAGTCCGCCCGTGACCATGAATGCTGCAAAGTGTTCGAAACGTCGGGCAATCATAAATCAAATACAAACGCGATATAATCCGTAAAAGTAGTTTTATTTACAAAGAACAATGTATTAAAAATGAATGGTTGATAATTTTTATGATTAAAATATATCGTTTTCATTTTAGGAACAAACACTGAAACCACTTCTAAACAATATTCCTAAATAATGGTTATTTCCCCTTTTTTCTCGTATTACAGCACAACAGGCTGTTATTTTAGAACAGTTTTCTGAAACTGTTATTTCGCTAAAGGTGACACAGGTTCCACTATTTAGCTGTTGTACAGCACCCCTAGAGATTCAGGGCCCTGAATAACGTGTAGTGTAATAAGCGCTTTACCCGGTAGAATTCTTAAATTCCCTAAAACCAGCCGGTCTCCCATACCATAGGCTTGCACTGCGAAAAGGTACACCGGTAATGTTGCTACGTAACTTGAGACCGCCGAAATTGTGTAACGGCACTAGGTTGCAAATCAAAGACTTACACAAAAATTTAGTTGAGGCCGTTATTTTGACAGAATGTGCGCGAGGAGAAACGGTGTTCATCCCACGTATTCCTCTAATACCAAATGATCTTCCATTTGATTTAAGCACCTTCAATTTCCTCTGAAAGTTTGCTTTGCGATGACGATAAATAAATCACAAGGGCAAACTTTCAAAGTCTCAGGTGTTGATTTAAGAGAAGATTGCTTTTCTCATGGACAACTGCAACATATGCTTGCTCACGTGTCAGCTCTCCCTCTAACCTCTTCATACTGGCTAATAGTGAAAAACTAAAAATATTGTTTACAAAGAAATCCTGTAAGACCTCTTCCATCTATCTATCAACCAATACACATCCAGTGCTGGACATAGGCCTGCCCAAAGACATCTCCACGATAGTCAGTCCTGTGCTAAATGGTGCCAGCAGCAGTCCAAGCGTCACGTCGTGTCCTCTTCGTCCTGTATAAATTCTCATTATTATTTTCTCCTTTTTTTGTGAACTATTATTTTGTTCTTTTTATCTTTTCTAAATCTGTATGTGTACTGTAATATTATAAAAAGAGACAATTTGATTTTTAAACGTTTGTTTATTCGTATGTGTTTATTCACATGTAATCGATTAACCATGGCAAAGGCGATAACTAAGTGAAAAACCCAAATTCTGCCGGAAGTAATTATTCCACGTGGACGAAGTCGCAGGCAAAAGCTAGTTTTACTTATAAAATTAATTGCCTACATCTTAGAATAATAACGTATAGAAGGTAAGTTCACGCACAAAAAGTGAGGCATTTCAATTGGAGTCTAATGGAGCTTACACCGGAACCGTTCCGTAATGTACAAGTCATTGTACTGCACGAACGTACGCAACTCTTAAAAAATAAATAGGTAATTATGACGGTTTGTGCATTCAAATGGTGTCACAACACATTTGAAAAATATAAAAGATTATTAACATTACTTTTAAAGGTAATTCGACGATTTATGTTAATAAAAACAAAATTTTATTTCATAATTTGTATAGTGGTGTGCGTGTGTACGTGTGTAATCTGTCTGCGCGCCATTAGTATTTTTAGATTCAAATTTTGAAAGTTCAAAGTATTGACACTATCCTTCTATTACGTTATTATTCTAAGGCCTACATGTTAAGCCATCAGATCAGTATCTGATGATGGTGTGAATTTATGAAGTTGCTCTATTTAAAATAAAAAAAGAACTACGTTGAACGCAGTAACTCTTACTTCATATACCTCATCAATAATTAAGCGAATTACAATTTTTTCTCGTATGAATTATGCCAATAAACACTTAAAAAGAAAATACAAGAGTTTATCTAATTTGACAGTTTCAACAAAGACGTAGCTAATAGTAGTAGCTCGTTCATATTTCAAAATTTTAATTCTAATATTAGTTTAAATATTACAACTAAAATTAATATGAATTTGATTTTAATGAATTTTAAGTCACCCCACTATTCTAACTCAAATGGGATGACATTTTAAAATTTTGACAATTAACTAATACTTAGTATGACAGACATGACAACTGACAAACAATATTTCTATTTCAATTTGATTATTCTGTAGATACGACATCCGACAGATCAAATAGAAAAGTATTTGTTTTAGACTTTTAATATATCCGTTAATAGAAATATATGAGATATGTGTGAATAAGGCATTGTTCTTGTATTAATATATTTTATGTGGTATTAATTAATAATATGGAGATCTCCGGTGTGGGTACGTATTGGGTAAATTATCTGGAATTGTATTTTTCGAGCATATGTTTATTATTCTAAATACAAAATTGCCGTACTTCACAGTGAATTGTGTAACATTATTCCATATGAATTGGAGTTTACAATTTACAAGTAATTTTAGTGAATGTAGCATCGTTTCTTTGACAACAAAAGCGATAACACAAACATTCCTCCCAAACTCTACCACTGCGTGGAAAAAATTATGTTATTACCTTCAAAACTTTGTGCGTTTTTCTGTGTTATTTTTAGCAGTTAGTATGTTTATAGGAGTATTGTGATTAAGTACACTTATCCCCGTATTTACACGCTACGTGTTTTTCACGTTATCGCTTTTATACGGTTTATAAGTTAACGAATATTGAAAAACTAAAAATGTATTTATAGTTACATATTCTCATATATATAGCGTTCAAAATGTTTTTGGATTGCATAAATTTGGCAACACTGACTGAGTCCCCCATATTGTGAAATCCAATATTGCTTTAGAGAAATAAACCTTTAATATGTAGATAATCAAACACAAAATACTTCATGAAATTGATGACAGTGAAAAAATTTACTGCATATTAAGTTTACTGAAGATTATTTTGATTTTTGTTTTGCATTTGTAATGAATTCAACAGGTAGATTATTGTCTATTTTACTTTATGTAATTAATGACCCACGTAAGTCCAAATGTTGGGCTCGGACCCCCTCCACAATGGGAGGGAAATTGACCTACTATACCACACAAGTGTTGACATAGGGTTTTATATAGTTTTCCTTCTCTAGCATAGTTGTTTCTGCATAATATATCCCTTAGTTGTCTTTTACAACCACCAAAGGCAAGTGCAGAAGTGGTGAATTGTATTCTTACTTCGTCACCACATGGACAAAGCACATTTTGGGTTTTTATTTTTATTTACATGGTATTACATAGTAAAATGTGAGATTTTCTTTTACACAGTTATGTCAGGAATCATCTTTGTAAATCGATGGATAGGCTTATATCTTAATGTTAAGTAGTATGCGTAGTGTTGCTATATTTATTGTGTATTTGATTTCAGGTAAATCCCCAAATGCTTCACTATCTTTTAGATATAATGCTAACAACGAAGAGTTGGAGGAGCTATCCTATCCAGTATGTGAGGATGATCCACCCACACCACAGTGTGACCCTCCACCTCCACCAAGCGATAATGCTAGCCCCAAAAGAGGTGAAAGATCATCCATAATAGATAAATATTTTAAATCAATACGAACAGAAAAACCCGCTGAAAAGACAGAGGATGTGAAACCTCTAGAAACAAAAGTAGAAGAACAAAAGTCATCTCCTGTCACTAAAGAAGTTACATCATCACCTATGAAGGATTACCTAAATCGTTTGGGCAAGCGGAGTACGTCTGAATCCCCAGATACAAAAGAAGGCAGTAATGAGACATGGAAGATTTTCCATGACTTCAAATATAAGATAGCTCAGGTTGTGGATGATATGAAGACTAGATCTTTAGAAGGTAAGCAATTTTTTGCATGTATTAAAAACTAACCAACCTTTAACTTTTCTAGACCCGAGAAAGCTTAACAACTAATTTAAAATGTGAATTCAATAAAAATGGTAAGCTTGGACAGGAGAAACGCCTGTCTCCCTTACACTTATGGAATCACTATATCCATCAGAACAGAGTGATGATATGTCTGTGATGATATGATATCTTATGGCTAAAAATTGATTCAAACAGACATCATAATTGTGTTGACATGGTCTGAAAGAGTTACAGATGTTATTTTCTCTTTTGTTGTAACTGTACAATATAATAAACCAATGGACATCCATTGATATAGACAGCTTTAGTTATTATCTACAAAATTTTATTTACAAATCCTGCAATCATAATTGCTAGCAAAACAATAGTATTTGATAATATCTGTATAAACAGTTTTATTTCATATAATTGAATATTATTATGTAACAGCAATGTTTCTTTTAGTATGTCAATATTGTTAATTTTTTCTTCAAAGTAGAAACGAAAGAAAAATCAGTGCCTAGAGAGAATTCAATGTCAGATTCAGAAGAAAATTCGGCAATCAAAGACTCGGACCAGCAAAGTGTTGGCGATACAGATAATCAGGTAAGCTTTACTATTCTATTCATTAAATAAGTAAATACATATTTCTTTTGTATATTAATTCATCAAAGTCAAAATCATTATATTCAATTTCTGAGATTATGAACATTGTTTGAAAGTCATTATAATTTCCGTGAAATAATATTAAAAGTCTTTTGTTGACATTGCAACAGTACACAACAATAGATGCTGAAGACCATGTAAGTGAGAAAGCAGAGATTTTAATGCCTGGGTGCATTGTCAGTGTCTATTTAAATACAGCTATATACTTATGTATTATCAAAATTACTGCATTGTTATTGAATGCTCATATGCTATTGCACAATGGTAATCACTTATACCGATTTTGACGAGCTTCCCAAAGGTTTATTGCCGCGAATTGCGGCTGATCGCAGTCGCATGCGATTCATCGCGTATGTTTGACGTGTGCAGCTGATTCGACAGTAATTAGAATATGAAAACTAATGATTTTGCGTCGCAGACCTCGGTAACAGTGCTAGACATTTTCATACTTTGTGTAGCGATTGCAGATTGAGCAGCGTACGTCTTTAATCACGTACGGCTGCGATCGGCTGCAATGCACGGAAGTGAACCTTAAATAATTATAATTACAACTTGGCCATTAAGGTATGACATTATACTTAAAGCTTTTTAATTGATGAAGAATTGCATGTCCCGTTTTCACCAACAAGCCCTAAAGTTCAGGTGGCCCCAAATAAATGACACACCATTTTGCCGTGTAGTGATGGAATACCAGTCGTTATGTTGCTCGTGATTATCGTAAAAGACGACTAAGTGATATAATATGCGTATAACATCTATGCAAGAAAAGGAAAACTCGAAATAAAACTATACCAACATGTCTGACCAGCATAGCATGGTGGACTAATTTTCCTCCTACCAGGGAATTGGCTCAAGCTCAGCAGTGGGAAATCACATATGTGTGAGCTGAGACAATGATATAATAATTAACAAAGTTAAGAATCTGTTTAACGGATTAACTTTAAACGTCAAAATGTGTTAACGCTCTTATTAACTTCCGTTAAATTAAACTTGCGTTAACTTTTATTAACGTTACATTAGTCGTTTGTTGACATTCTGCCATTTTGTTTATTAAAATTACGCGCCACGCCTCGCTTGCATGTCCGGCGACGGTCGGCGAGACAGGTGCAGGTACTTACGTCTCCGCCGCTTAAGTCGTCGGCAGCGAATCGTGTCACCGTAAAGGAGTTCTTCACGTGCACGATCCGCCGCCTCTTTCCCTGACATGGCTGCTTCACAGAAGGCGGCAATCACGTCCCCACTTCTTACGCTGTCGAGCATCGCCCTAGCGATGGTCGGCACCAATGATTACGACGAGTTTAAGGCGCTGCTCTGTCCATGCGGCACACATATATTTGTGTGCTGCACCGTGTCTTTGTCGCAATAGCAGTGGTGGCAGGACGGTGTATTTTCCCTCCTCATGACCATCAGCACCAACAGCTGGAAGGCCTGGATGGTGAGAGCATTGTACCGAGGCCTCTCCAGCCAGATTGTCCAACGAGCAATGACAGGCGTCGTTCCGCCTGGCGGCCATCTCGTTAAGCGATACTGACCCGCTCCCCGTCCGTGTCTGTGACCAACGAGCATTTTTGCCTCCAAGGCCCACGGAGAGTCTCGGCTAACAGGCACACTGTTTCTGTTGCCATCGTGCGTATAGCCCATACGCGGATACCGCATGACGCCATAGCCCTCTGTGGGCGACACAAGAGAGCTCAACAAGCAATCACTCAGAGACCTCGTCTACACCAGTGCGCCGTACCGGGCCATGACTAGACCACCCTCGGCACATTCGGCATCGATCAAGATAAGGCGGACGCCGCGCCGACAACCTGGGTAGCAAGTAATCGGAAATACTCCCGAAACATGCATACTGTGTTTGCCTAAACATTGTACAATAAAGGCCTACGTCGTAAGAGTCTATAGCCCTAATAATCTTAAACAACAAATGAAAAGGAGGCATGCATGCAAATATTTACAGTTTGAAGAAAAATTAAACCGGGTCAACTCGTGGGAAAAGGAGAACTGTGTGCCTACTCTTGAATCTCGATTCCAATCGTAAATCCAATGGCAGCTCGAATTTGAGCAAATTTGGTACTCTTGAAAGCGACACTAGCGCACGACTGGAATCAAATTCGGTGGAATATTTTTGAACTAAATGAATTCGACTCGTCGATTAAATCAAATATTTGCTACTCCCGACGCGATTTTGACGTAGTTTAAAATCGTTAATGTTGCACAATTGCAAGAAAGTGTCTTTTTATTGATCGAAATCGATAACGTTATTAATTTAAAATAAGAAAATACGACACATTTGGTGAAAATAACAACGCCAAACACGAAGAATTCCATCTGGATTTTGTTCAAGAGTACCAAATATAAGTTTAGTGAGATTGGAATTGAATCGGATTCGAAATTAGAATGGATTTCCAGAGTAGGCACACTGATCCCGAGCAATCTTCAAATGCTGTGAATTCTTCTAATGTAGATTGTGATAGCAGTAGAAGTGCTATGTTCTCACCTCCACCTGGTTATAAAAGAGAACTTAAAAAAAAGTCGTAGAGCATTAGCAAATCTTTTGGCATCGCGGCTACCGGCAGTGGCGTATCCCAAGCTAGTGTGGACAGTGCATGCCAACATAATTCCACTACAGGCTGTAGAATTTATCTATTTCTTTCAGCCTAAAACCAATAATATAATAAATAAGTAATAAATTTTAACTCTTTAACTTTAAGCTGCGTTACATTTTCAAGAATTTAACGCTTTACCGAATATCGAAATTTACTTTTCCACTAACAGATTGATGATTAACGAAGTTTCGGATTAACTTTGCCCACCCTATGTGTGTTACTTAAAATTTAAGATGTTGTTGGTGAAAATGGCATATGTATATATGAATAAAAGCGGCAGTTCTTTATTTCAAAATAATTTATTGTCAGTTCAAAATCGGTATCTTACTAATTAGGAATTAGAAAACAGTCAAAATCAAATTATATGTCATAAAATAATGACTAGGCTTGGATTGTTGTAAGATGCTTGTGAATTGAAGCCTATAATAATACTTATACCTATTAAGCCGTCAAATACACGCCACTTACCAATAATACTGTAATCCTACATTTCCTTGCTTGGTTAGCATAAAAGCCATTTTATGTAACAAACATTAAAAAGTTCATGATAAATGTTGCATTGTTAAAAAATGTTATGGCCAGCTTTCGCCCTTAATTAAGTTTGCACGTTTCCTTACTTAAAATATTATTTAATTAACATCAGCTTAAATTATTTGCTTGTGTAATTCAATTTACAATTATAACCTATCACAATCGGCAACCTTCGATGAGATTACTCACACAGCATGCTCTAAAACGAATAAACATTGCTGAAAATGTAACGCTACATTTTTAAGCAAGAGTGGCGGTATATAATTAAAATAATAATTAAAAAAGAAATTGTTTAATATGGCACACTGTACAAATATACAATTAAAGGCCATAAATTATACTTAGACTCGGAACAATAGTTTGTAGACCACACATAGGATTCCTCCGCACATTCTCAGTGTGGTGATGGACAAAGAATACAACTCACCATCCCCCTTTTTTATCCGTGGGTGTCGTAAGAGACGACTAAGGGATTAAATATGTATATAGTATCTAAGCAAAAGAAGGAAAACTCGAAATAAAACCCTACACCAATACGTCTGACTAGCGTGGTATAGTATGTCAATTTCCTTCCTATTGCGGAGGAGACTAGCTCTGCAATGGGACGTATATGAGCTGTGATGACCAGATGATGATGACATAGGATTATCCTTCGCGGGGATACAATTTGCTACATTCAACAAGGGTGACCCCTTTTTTGTATTCTACGAGTGGTCATTGAGAGCTGGGAGGGGGTTAATAAGTTGTAAAAACTAAATAAATTTTGTATAGTAGGTATTATACAAAATGTATGTAAATTTTCTCTATTTTAGCTAGAGATTACACACCATGTTAGTTAAATGTAAGTATTTAATCATAAAAACCTTAAAACAACACCAGTGTTAAGATTGTTTCAATTGAATAATTGTTAGGCAAAAGATGTTGCAAAAAATATTCTCTTTAGTGGACATTTAGTTCTTTAATGTTCACAACTGTTATTTACTTATCTTTATTAGGTATCCTCATTAGACAGCAGTATGCAGAACTTATCAGAAATGACCCAACCCCTGACGGCTAAGGCCACCGAAAGAGAATCAAGTCTTCCTATAGATAACAAAAACCATTCCGATTCTAGTGATGATACACACAAGAACTTAGGTAAGTGTTACTCAAGTTGATTCTCTATAATAAAACATCGTTAAGGAGTGATGGCTGCTCTAGTAGTTAACTCGTGATCGGGTGCCGTTTGCCAGATCCAGAGCCAAGATTTTATTTGATAATTGTATTATATCATGGTTCGAAGGGCATCACACTGGATCTATTAACAGGCATGTGTATGTAATTTGATTTAAAAGAAATTAGTAAATAAATAAAAAAGCGGGCTAGTAACTGAGTTTCTTGCCGAATCTTGTCAGTGTGGTCCCTTGCCGATCCGGTGGCAATTTTTAGGAAAATGTAAAAAAATACAATATGTAAGTGCATAATACTCGTACACGATTTGAATTTGAATTCGCTATAATAAAATATCGATAAGTTGAAGGGTCTTTAGTTTTACCAACATTTTTAACACAATGATATAAAACCAGAAAAAGCAATGAGATTCCTAGAACTCGACCGCAGTGCCACTTGCCGGTTCTAATATACACCCCAATGGTTTATTAAACGTCACAAAAAAAAAATCATAATCTATCTATTGTTCACTCATAAATACACGCATAAAAGAATTACATAAAGATTTTCAATTTACGTTTATTTGATTACGCAAATAAACGAATTATGATTAGCTTAAATAAATAAATACTCTATCGATTTAATAATATTTATTGTCAATCTAGATAACAGTTTATAGGCTGACTGGTTATCACACAGTTTAATTGACCATTTTTCTCATCAATGGTGGCCATTTACAATTTAATTGGCCTATTGTCTTAAATACGATTATTTCAGATAGTAATCAAAATGTATTTCAAGCATTGTTAAAATTATAGTATTATAGAATTATATGACTTTCCTTTATATATAACAAAACATTATATAGGATCTAAATAATCTCACTGCACGGGAAGGAAAACTCGAGGGTAAAAAGACCTTATATCAATTCGTTTAAACACCGTAATGTAAATTAATTTTTCTTACACTATAGTATGACACTGTCCAACAATAGGACCTACATACATATGTATATGTGTTAATAAGAATATTACCTGAACGGAAGATATTTTTATGATAGTATTTACATTATAGAATCGAGCAAAATTTTTAATATATCCTATGTCTTGCTTCTAGCTCTCTACATCTTGGTATAACAAAACAATTAAAAGTAAATTTTGAATCCTACGTTCTAGATAATTTTTGAATCCTACGTTCTAGATAATTTTTGAATAAATTTGCTAGCTGACCTACTTGGTTGGTAAATATAATTAGCCTCATCTATTGGATAAACTCGAATGTAGAGTTAATTAAATAAACAACGCATTAAAACATGTTAGATGTGTTTTGCACGTAAATTTATTTGACATCTATAAACGACTGCCCATTGCTAAGCCTTGGTTTCGAACCATGAATCGTAGTAAAGTTTTATTGAAGCTCTCCGCTAGTAAGTTATAGCTTGGAATTGTAGACTTCTTGGTAGATTCTAATATACTTAGCATATATATAATACACACAGCGTCAAAATTAACGGAATATCAAAAGGGCTGAAAATGCGTTAAAATATTTTTCTTGCTGTAATACTGGCTGGTTTTTCTTTAAAACGGAATGTTCAATTGACAATTGAACATCACTATTTATTATACTTATTTCTGCTGTGTTTAAAGTGGCACTATACTGATTAAAATTGTTCTCAAGTTTATTTGGTATTTAATTTGTAATTTGTAAAATTAGTTGACATTTTAAATTTGAGTTTTATTTCATATTTTTTGAATAATTTTGCAAATTAAGAATTTTGAGGCACTGCCAGGAACATTGATGCGTCGAAATGAATAAACCTATTAAGAGATTTCCAGATTGTTCAATTTGGATTTCAGACTGATTTTTCTTTTTTTACCATTTATGATTCGTTTCTTTATTGCCGCGGGTTATATCAAAAAATATTTCATGCAATCTATTATTGACATCGGTGTTCGACCAACTCTATTATAAAAACCAACCGTAATGACCGATTGTAACTTAAAACTGTATGATACTGTGTACAATGCTCTATATTTTTGTAGATAAATACATTGTAAATTATGCTTCGTTCAATTTATGACATTATTACACACACTAATATTTACGATCTATATTACTATTTCAAATTTGAATTGATTTGATAGCGCTTATTTCAGGAGTTATCATGCTTTTTTTTTCATGATTCATTTTATTTTGAAATATAATAAAAGTAATGCTATATAATATACTAGCTAACGCAGGTATCTTTTTCGCCCACACAGTACCTATTGCCGTAGGTATAGACAGATAAATTATAGACTGTTATTCGCCTGATAATGTAGCTATCAATAGATGAAAGAATTTTTAAAATCGGTTAAGTAGTTTAAACATGAATACGTAACAAACAGACTTACATTCGCATTTATAATATTAGTTAGGATATCCACAGCTAATTAATTTTCAATGGAAGCAGATCATAAGAGTTAAAAATTATTACAACGTTTCCTTAATGTAAAGGAGAATGATGTCACTTTGGTCTGTCGGTCAGTCAAAAGGTTTATATCTGTGTTCTTAAGGTCGAAACCGTTCCATTTTAGCATATTATTTTCGAACTAATAATTATATAGTGTTTTTACATGTATATACATCTATTTCCATTAAAAACACTTTAAATAGAATACTTCTTCATCAGTGTACAACGAATCAGCCGAAATGACGCGAGATTACGTCAACGATAGCAGCATGGAAGTGGAATCAGGAATAGAGGCCTTAGAAGATACAATTGACGGCTTCGGTGACATTCAAAATATTGATACTCAGTGTAAAGATAATCCTATAGATAGTGAACATATACAACCACCTCCTACTCCTGTGAATAATTTTAGTTTCATACCCAGTAAAAACAATATCAAGACGGTTACAAAAACTGACGAACCAAAGCATTATTTTTTAAATGTTACAATGTATTTCCTTACATTCCTCATCTGTGTTAATTACGTCGTATTTCCAAATTCTAGAAGTTGGAATGGTTTCGTGTTAGGATTGTGGTTCTTTTGTTTTTGGAGTAACTTGAAAAATTATTTGCTTGACACTTTCTTCACTGATTCGGATCAAAAACCTGGTCTGCTGCAATTGAAGCGCAGCACTGCTGTAACACCTACATATACGATTCCGGTTGTGAAGGAACACAGACCTATGAAGAAATATGAGGTAAGTTATCAAACAGTAATATACATAGTTGATGTTATTAACATTGTAAGTGATGAGATTTATTCATCGTTTAATTAGAAGGCGCAAGGTTGTACGAAATGTTATGTAATTTGGTGAACTTCTATGAGTAAAACTCACTTCTATGTCTGAAAGTCCTATTTTAAAGTCAACTTCTATGACTATCGTGGCATTTTGACGTTTTCTTTTATCATCATCATCATAACAGCCCACGTACATCCCCACTGTTGGGCTCGGGCCTCCTCCACAACGGGAGGGATCTTGACCATGCTGGTCAGACTTGTTGGTATAGGGTTTCATTTCGAGTTTTCCTTCTCTTGCACAGATCTTATGTGCATATTATCTCCCTTAGTCGTCTTTTACGACATTCACGCGCAAGGTAGGAAGTGGTGAATTGTATTCTTATTCCGTTACCACACGTTTTCTTTATATTTGCTAAAATATTTAAATTCCATCAAAGATTGTAACGATGTCCTTTCTGAGTTTAAGTCAGTTTACCAAGTCCACCAGTTGTCATTTATTTATTTACGTGTTTTGTCACGCGCTCTGTACACGTTATCGATCATTTGAACAAATGACTAAAATTAAGCGAAAGGCCATTGCAGTGACAATTCATTTCAAGTAAAATAAAATCACACTCAATTAATCGAAGATCTTTATTAATAACGTGAATAACTTTGTGTTATTCACATTATTAATAAGATCTTCTAAAGGGATCGTAAATGATTATACAAAACTTGAAACAAAACCTTATACCAAAACAAGAGAAGAAAAACTCAACACAAAATTCTATACCAACCTGTTTAACCGGCATGGCCTATTAAGGTAAATTTTCCTCCTATTGCCGAGGAAGCTCGAGTCCAACAATGCGACATGTATGAGCCGAGATGAAATGCCAATGATGAAGACGAATATGCATTAACCCCGGTTTTGTCAAACGACCAGGCATTATCTACAGTTAACGATTCAAGACTGTATGTAGCTTTTTTTTAGTCAAAACGAAGACGTACTTCAAGTGATTACATTAAAGTTTCTGATTGATGACGTGATCTTTACTAACAACTTTTTATAAATGTAACATTCATTACCTACATTCCAAATTAGAATGCGCTTAAGACGCGCTTTTGCCTGGGGTCCCTGTGAAATCGTCTCAAACGGGTTTTACATATTTGATCAGCTCACTTCTTCAAGCTATTGATTCTACAATTCTGGGCACTAACCTAGTCCCCTAATAAGAGAAGATTAGCATATGCTGGTCAGGCAAATTCGCTGTTTTATTTATATTTTATGCTGTATGGTGGCTATGAAAAGTACCAAGCCTTACATTGTTCGTGGGTGTTGTAAAAGACGTCAAGAGCTTACATCGAACTGTGCCACAATTACAATCACAGTAGCCAGGCACCCGGTCATAAAACTACTGCTAAAACTTTTGCTATATGTATGAAAGAAGAATATTGCCTCGACCCCAAGTTATTGGGTTAAGAGCAGGATGATGATGTTAATGATTTCAAGGTTTCCTCTTCTAAATTAACATCTGCAGGAAAGAAAATGATGGTGATGTTTATTATATTCTTAACTTATAAAGTAATTTGTTATGTCGTTGTATGTTTAGTGTTGCAATCATTTTGACACAAAAATTCATCCACGTGGATCTTCGATAACATTTGACCTATTTTGTGATAACTCCTTCGCTGTTATGTTTATATGAATCATCAAATAAATTATTAATTTACTTTTAGGGCTGGATAAATCACTACAGATTCATAGACTACGATCCTTTCACTTACCATATTAATAAAACCACGACGGCGTTCATGAAACTCGAAGGTAAGTTGTTTTTTTATATTTCCTCTGAAGGTTTATATATATATATATATATATATATATATATATATATATAATAACATCCATTAAATAGTGGAGAAATACTGTTATTTTTGAGGTTTCTAATGTGATGTCGTAAATAATTACATTTTTTCCGCTTACATTGCAAACGCAGGCTGAACCCTACGAGATTTATAAAAATAATGTACTAAGTATTGTACATATTAAAAAAGTCTACAGAAAACTCCGCGATGGCATATGTCTAACTCTTATGGATATCCCACAATAACATTTTTTTGTCATTTACTTTTTACGACAAATAATGGCTAATTTTCGAAGCGATTTTAACCAATATAGTATTAATCCTTATCCAATTAAATACCTTAAATACATTGTAGATTTAATATAGATCTATATGGCCCTTTACAGCATATGATTTAAATGAATATTTTCGAAGATATTACAGATTTAAAAATTGCGGGATGTAGCGTTGGTGTGGCACTCGGCTCAGCACAACAGAGCCAGATACTTTTTCAAAGTAGCTGCGTTTTCAAAATCTAATAAACCAAACTAAAAAGTAAAAAATAAATTATAGTTTAAAAAACTAAAAAAAAAACACTTTTAAAATTTATTGAATTAAAAATAAAACTGTAGTAATCAATTGAAAAATTGATGTTATTGTACAAAAAGCGTGGGGGGCTTGATTTTAACTGTTGTTAATATTTTATCAATAGTTTATTATATCTGTAGTTATTATCACAAGCACCCCACGTGTTTTGTTCAATAATATCAATTTTTCAATTGATTACTACAGTTTCATTTTTAATTTTTAATTCAATCAATTTTAAATTCGTGTTTTTTTTAGTTTTTAAACTATTATTTATTATATACAACGTTCACAGTTTTTCTGTAGTGTATTTAATATCAGCATTGCACCCGTGCGAAGCCGGGGCGGGTCGCTAGTCTTATATATAAATTTCTTGTGTACGTGTGTAATATGTCACTAAACTCCTCCTAAACGGCCGGACGGATGTTACCGGAATATTTTATTTTGTGCATATTCAAGGGGATTCGAGAATGGTTTAGATTCACAATTGGACTCGCTAGGTGTCGCTTATTTGAACAGAACAACGTCTGTTTAATCAGCCAGTTTAATATAATTTTACTAAACCCGTCATACAATTTCTTTCCGATTTTTGCGGACAATATCATGGGGTTTACCTTTCGTGGATAATTGGCTCCTGAGTAACTTGCCTACTGTATCTGGTTTATTCATTTAGTGACATAAACGTGATTCTATTTGACATTCGCCTATAAGCCCGTAGCCTTCCACTGCTGAAGATATGCCACTCAGAACGGTCGTGTGTGTTTTTTAACTTGACCAAATATTAAGCTTGAGACACTTATTTCACAATAGTAGGGAAATTTACCTATCATACCAAAATCATGCCGTTGAGACGTATTGGAATAGGATTTTATTTAAAGATTTGCTGATTTTTGATGTTATCTGCTTACATCTCTACCACACCCAGGAGGACGTAAGAGTTGGATCCCACTTACACATATTTTTACGACCATACGGACCATTCATGACCATACGGATAATGTTCTATTCTTAGAATAATAACGTATAGACGGATAGTGTCGGTACTTAAAGCGATAAAAACATGAAGTCAAAAATACTACATGCGCGCAGGCGATTACACACGTACACACGCACACCACTATACAAATTTTGAAATCAAATTTTGCCATTATTAACATAAATCATCGAAATACTTTTAAAGGTAATGTTAATACACTTTTATGTTTTTCAAATGTGTTGTGACACCATGAATGCACAAACCGTCGTAATTACCTATTTATTTTTTAAGAGTTGCGTACGTATGTGCAGTACAGTGACTTTATACACTACGGAACGGTTCCGGTATAAGCTCCAATTTAAATGCTTCATTTTTTGTGCGCGGTCTTGCCTTCTATACGTTATTATTCTAAGGTTCTATTATTAGTTGAATCTTAAATCATTATCGAGTAGGAATACAATATACCACCCCCCTTCTTGCCCGTGGGTATCGTAAAAAATTACTAACAAATATGATAAACATATAACTTCTATGCAAGAGGGACGGAAAACTCGAACTAAAACCCTAAACACGTCTGACCAGTGCTTAAATACCGGCAGTATTTACACTTCTGCTTAATTTTTCGGATTCCTAAAACTGCCACCTTAAATTATAATTTGAATAATTATTTATAAACGGCTATAAATTTTGCGGCCTATTAAATGTCAACAACCGTAATAGAATGTAAGATAATTATAATAATTATCTCGCCACAATCTAAAAGACTTGTCTAATCTTATCTTGTAATCTGTTTGATTTTGTATAAATTGTAAATTTGTATTTTTATTCAACATTCAATGTTTGCATAATAACTTTAGTCAATAAACTTCTTAGACTGTACTGTTAATGCGCATTAAAACATCTGATAGGAAATTATTCGGTCCTCATAAACGTATTTTTAATTAAGCATGCCACTTTTCCGCGTGGTGACGTTGTAAGAATACAATTCACCATTTCCTATCTTGCCCATGGGTGTCATAAAAGACGACTAAGGGATAAAATAAGCATATAACATATTTTGTGCAAGAGAAGGAAAACTCGAAATAAAATCCTATGCAAACGTCTTACCAGCATGGCAGGTCAATTGCCCTTCTATTGGAGAGGAGTCTCAAGTCCAGCAAAATATGAGCTGAGATAATGATTGTTCAGTTTCCTATGTCACCACGCGAAACTTAACGAACATAAATATATATGTATGTCCAACGGATTTGTTATTGATTTAAAATAATTTATCCTTATCCCAAGTAACAACGAATCACTTGTAAAAATAAGGGACAGTAATAAAAGCACTAATAGTATTTGAATATTAATATTTAATTGCCTACTACCTATTATCAGTATTGTTTTCGCCCTTCAATTCAAAATTAATATTGAACACATATGTTCACATAATTTAATTTCATACAGGATGCAACCTACGGATATCGTATACAAGAACGAAAATAGCCAAGCGAGCGTTGTGGGATGAGAAAATAGAAAAGGTCGCGTTCTATCAACACAGGCTATACAATTTGACTGGGGCCCGAGTCATATTGCTGCCTAAAGGATTGGTTAAAAGAAGGTAATATACATTTATTTATATGATACGATCAACAGATTTCACCCACGTAGTTCCCGTTCCCGTGAGAATACGTGGACAAAATATAGGCTCTGTTACTCGCTGATAATGTAACTTTCTATTGGTGAAAGAATTTTTAAAATCAGTTAAATTCGCGAAATCGTACTGGTGTAGTTCCCGGTCCCGCGGGAATACCGGAATATAAAGTCTATGTTACGTGCAAATAATGTAGTTTTCCATTGGTGAAAGAATTGTAAAATCGGTTTAGAGGTTTAGGTGTAATAGAGTAACAAACAAACTTATTTTGCCTTTATAATGTTAAATTAGGACATATTCCAACAGTAGTTCTCTACAACTCTAAAGATAAGTCTTAAAACTCGTTTGCGGCGTCATTTACCGTGTCTATTTATGAATGATATTATTCAGATATTTCATCACGGTGGATTAATAATGCCATAATGGCCCCATTTGACCTCCCATTCGCACTCAATAACTACGATTGACCAGTGTATGCAGGACGTAATTTTTAAATTGGAATAGGTACTTACTTATTTATACATTATACAGGATGTATCAGGTTATGGAGCAACTGTTCGAGTGTGTTGTAGTTTAACGATCATAGATCGTAATTAGAATGTATATTACACAAAAAACAATATAACATAAAAGTTATAGTGATTTCAAAAACGTGTGTCTAAGAAGTCTATGCCTTAAACGTCACGTATTATGTAAGCATGTACAGACAAGATACATGTAGGCATGTAAAGATTCGACAGTATAAATAGGTATGATTTGCGCAAACGCTTCAATGGTAACGTAGGTACAAGGCATCGCGTCAACGGTCATCGGCCGATCAGCTAATTTAAAGCGAAGTTTGTCTTGCTAATGCGAACGTAATTATTGATTTATTCAATTTCTAATAAATATTTAACAAAGTACGAATATGTTGTAGATTAAGTATCACTCACTTTATACATTTAAATCAGATTTACATGAAAAAGTGATGATAAAATTCAAAACTTTACATGTCTCTAATTCATAAATGAATCGATATTTCTTTCATGGGTTCTTTCCACCATTGCCTAACCCCCATTTGACCAGTTACCCCATAACCTGATACAGCCTGTATAGAAAATAATAATAATGTTTTTTGAGATAATTTATTCTGTGTAAATAAGTGTTGTGTAATTATTTTTGATGTTTACGCGAGTATTTAGACATCCTTACTAATATTATAAATGCGAAAATGTGTTTGTTTGTTTGTTACGCTTTCACACTTAAACCACCGAACCGATTCAAATATTCTTTCACCAAGGGAAAGCTATAATATCAGAGAATAACATTGGCTATATTTTATCCCGGTATACGGGAAAGGGTAAAGCAACTGAAACCAAAGCGAAGTGAGGGTGGGTTCCTAGTTTTAAATTAAACTACTTTTACGAATTTTATCGTGTTTTTGATTTGCCGCCGTTTCGAATACCTTTCAGCGTTCATGATCACGGAAGGGTTAATCCTACCTTTTCAGTGTTCATAGCCAAGGAAGAACTAAAATAAAATTCGTAAAAATATTTCTATTTATTAGACGCTGTGTGGTATAAATTAGTAAGTATGCAGCGTGGTGACGGCTACGAATACTACCAACCCTTGCATTGTACATGGGTGTCGTTAACAACAAGTAACAGTTTAACATCATCATCATCGCAGCCCACATACATCCCACTGTTGGGCTCGGGCCTCCTCCACAATGGGAGAGAATTTGACCTACTATACCATGCTGATCAGACATGTTGGTATAGGGTTTCATTTCGAGTTTTCTTTCTCTTGCACAGGTCTTATGTGCATATTATATCCCTTGGTCGTCTTCTACGACATCCACGGGCAGGATAGGGAGTGATGAATTGTATTCTTACTCCGTTACCACACAGAAAAGTTTTACATCGCCCTAGGCTAACTCTATTGACGGCATCACGTTTGATTAACTGACATGATTCCTCCTGGTTATATATATTGGAAAAGTTTTGGCAATAGTTTTATGACTGACCGACTGCCATAACTTTATCAATATGTACTGTGAAAAAAGAGAACGTATTGCGTCTTCGTTACCCCAAGTGATTAATATAACAGCAAGATATTTATGAAGAATATTATTATTACATTTAACCAAACGTCAAAAGCTCGTTTCAATAAATTATAATATAAGTATCCTTGCATCACATCGGTTTATAAGACGAGTTATGTTAATTTCGATGTGCTCTATACATTAAGCTATGAATACATTTTATACTACGTATGAATGTATTCGATAAAACACTATACATCGTTTAGTTTTACAACTGCATATTTATATAAAAATGAAATTGCTAATCATTTCACGAATTTAACACAAGTTTTATTTAGATGATGTTATTTAGAATGATTTCTGATGTTTATGCGAGAATTCCACATTATAAATAAAACTATTTCACACAACCTTGAACGCTGTAATGTGTTCGTAACGTTGAGCAATCGAAAATCAAATATAAACGCGATAAAATCTGTAAAAAATAGATATATTTATGGTGTGTATTTTGTTAAGATTATGGTCTGTTAAACAACTACTAATTCCCATAAATATATATCAAAAGATATTTATTATTATTATTTAATTTGTCTTTCATATAATAATTAGTTACGCAGAGGCGTATTACGCCAAGCATAGTTTATTTATTAGTTTTCTTACCTTTAATTATAGTATCTTGACATACCTATGGGCATAGTCAGAGGGGATTTTTGAGGGGTTAAAAATTGTAACACGAATATACATTACTTTCATTTTTATTAACACGCTTTTATTAGTTTCACCTGTATGTATGCTTGTAATCAAACCCTTTGAGCTCGATTTTCTCCTACTTCGAGCGATTCGATTTTATTTAAACATTGCACAACTGACAGGGACTGATGACAATGCAATAGTCCGCTTTTTTTTGGAGGTAGGTTACGGTCGGCGCACTCCGGACGTAAGCGCGCATGCCCGTAACCCACCTGTAGGTGACTTGACTTCAGTGGTCGGATTCAATAATCCGCTTAAAAAAATCGATTGCCCTAATTAGATTCGCCAGGATTCATCAACTTCTTTCCGCATCCTTTGCATGAGAGTAAGAGAGATAGAGCTAGTCGGGCACGCGACCTAACACAAACGCGTAGAGACTTTCCTATAGTAATAATTGCGTCTTGAGCCGAACATTCCGGTGGTTATTCACTGCAAAGTGAAAAATAAATATAGTTAAAAAGCGTGGGGTGCTTGATTTACGAAAATGTGGCACAAAGCGCCCCACGCTTATATCACAATAATATTAATATATTTCGTTCATTATTATTTTCTGCCTATCATCATCATCATCATCCTGCTCTTATCCCAATTACTTGGGGTCGACGCAATATGTCATCTCATCTCATCATCTATTATTTTCTGCCTATATTGAAAATTATTTTACACTTTTTAGTTGAAAGCGTGTTTTTTAGTTTTTTAAACTATATTTATATGCATATATTTTTGTTATTATATCTTGAATCCTCTCCCAAATTAAAACCTGGCTACGCCACTGCCTTGCCATACTTATTTGTCAAAGATAATTCCATAATTGCCGAGATAGGCAATCGGCTATATGCCGAGATAGGCAGGCAAGGGCGACTTCGAAACTGCGATGACGATCGCAGAGTCGCAGAAGAGTGTTGCTGCCCATTTCACCACTGACAAAGATTTTTTTAATGTGGCAAATTCGAGAGCACGTTCCAGCTCTGATTAGAATCTGTGAATAATCAATGAGGAGTCATTACCGTCAATTATAAACACATCTAGTCTAATCGTAGAATCGGTGTCGTTATATCTTTAGTCTGTAGTAATCAGAATGAAATCCCTCGGAAAGTAAATGAATATGTTGCGAAACTACTATTCTTATTAGGAACTAGCGTCTAGCCGCTTCGCCCGCAAAAAGTACCTTTTCCAAAAGTTAAACTACTACACAGCGAACGCATTCCCGAGATAAAAAATATCCTATGTAATCCAGGAAGTGATCTATCTAGACCTATGCTAATTTTCATTCAAATCAATTCAATGCGTTACGCGTGATTGGTTTACAAACGTCCAAACATCTTCACAAATTTTCGCATTTATAATATTAGCAGGATAATATTAGCAGTAGGTAATGAGGATTCCAAGTGTGATCGATTTATTTATAAATTTAGTAATAATTTTATTCCTACGTTTTATTATGACTCGAGGCCACAGTTCGAATATATTGCATGTAGGTAACCTCAAATGCAACTGCAACAATTAAACTTTGAGCGTACGTGTGGAAGCAAACAATTAGGTTAACGAAGTTTTACGCATACTCAATACAGCTAATGTGTAACTAAGCCAATTTGTGTTAATCTATTGTGCTATTTTATTCTAAAATAAATGTACTTCAAACTATAATGACTGTACAGAAAGCGTAGTGGTTTAGATACCAAGATGCCGTGCCGGTGTCGTGGGTTCGATTTCCATGCAGGATAATATTTTATGTGATCCACAAATTAATTTTTTTTTAATTTGCGGTAATTATTGTCCGTTAATTATAATTATTTCCTCGTAGTGACGGATAAGAATACAACCCACCACTCCCTTTCCTACCCGTGGATGTCGTAAAAGACGATTAAGAGATATAATATGCATATTACGCCTATGCAAGAGGAAGAGAACCCGAAAAAAACCCTATACGAACCCGTCTGACCAACGTGGTTATTGTTGTGGAGGAGACTCGAGTCCAACAATGGGACATATATGAGCTGTGATGATGATGATGAATTATGATGAAAATGTATGTTTGTAAAGTCCCCCGCAATACAAGAATTCTTCGTTCGTTATAGTAGATAGTTTTCCTTTTCATGCATAGGTGTCGTATGTATATTATAATTCTTTTTTGTCCGACTCAGAATTCAAACCCGAAACTATACAAGTTTCAAGCTGACATTAACCATTGAAACAACCAAATAACTGTTTTTTTTATTTTGCTGCACTTAATAATTTCTAGAACGTGCAACAACGAGAGTCCTTTCTTAGTGTTTTAATTATGATAAAGATTTTAGTGTTTAATTATGATGAAGCTTTTACATTTGACCCAACGGTATCTTGTGGTTTTTGTAGCTAATTAGGCGTTTAACTGTTCTGAGATATTTTAGCGCTCTAATAATAACAAATTGTATTTGTTGTCATCATCATCATCATCATTTCAGCCTATTGCCGTCCACTGCTGGACGTAGGCCTCCCTCATGTTGCGCCACAATGTGCGGTCCTGTGCCGCCTGCATCCAACGACGCCCAGCAACTTTCACTAGGTCATCGGTCCACCTAGTGGGGGGGCGTCCAACACTGCGTCGTCCGATACGTGGTCGCCACTCGAGAACCTTTCTTCCCCAGCGGTTGTCAGTTCGTCGAGCGATGTGGCCTGCCCATTGCCACTTCAGCGTGCTAATTCTTCGTGCTATGTCGGTTATACCCGTTCTTCTGCAGATTGCCGTATTCCGGATTCTATCTCGCAGAGAAATCCCGAGCATAGCTCGCTACATAGCACGCTGAGCGACTTTGAGCCTTGATATAAGGCCTACATTTAGGGACCACGTTTCCGTGCCGTAAGTCATCACTGGTAACACACACTGGTCGTAGACCTGTGTTTTCAGACACTGAGGTATGTTGGACGAGAAGATCCTCTTAAGTTTCCCGAACGCTGCCCAACCGAGTTGGATTCGTCGGCTGATCTCTTTCTCGAAATTGGATCTACCTAACTGGACTGTTTGTCCGAGGTAAACAGTGATCGACAACTTCGAGAATCGCATTGCCAACTAGGACCGGTACAGGAATGACATGGGCATTTGACATGACTTTCGTCTTGTCCATGTTCATTCGTAAACCCACTAGTTGGGATACCCTGCTGAGATCATTGAGCATTGTGCCAAGGTCCTCCATGGATTCTGCCATAACGACTATATCGTCCGCAAATCGAAGGTGAGTGATGTATTCGCCGTTAATGTTGATGCCGAGTCTAGTCCAGTCTAAGAGCTTGAAGACATCTTCCAGTGCAGTGGTGAACAGTTTCGGAGAGATGACATCTCCCTGTCTCACGCCTTTCTGCAACTGGATCGGTTTCGTACTCCTATCCCGGATACGGACTGACATTGTGGCATTCCTATACAAACACTTCAGCACTTTGATATAGCGATAGTCGATTTGGCACCGCTGAAGGGACTGCAGCACCGCCCAAGTTTCGACTGAATCAAAGGCTTTCTCATAGTCCACAAACGCTAAGCACAGGGGCCGATTATACTCCTCGGTCTTTTGTATAATCTGCCGAAGCGTGAGGATATGGTCTATGGTGCTATAGCCTTTTAGGAAGCCAGCTTGTTCGGGCGGCTGGAAGTCATCGAGCTTGCGCGAGAGTCGATTGGTAATGACCCTCGAGAACAACTTATAAACATGGCTCAGGAATGAGATGGGTCTGTAGTTCTTTAGAAGAGCTTTGTCACCCTTCTTGAAGAACAGCACCACCACACTCCTGGTCCACGACTCTGGAACGTCGCTCCCAAGGATAACGGAATTAAATAGCTTCTGAAGGGCTATTAAGACTGGCTTGCCGCCCGCCTTTAGAAGCTCTGCCGTAATTCCGTCATCTCCCGGTGCCTTACCGTTACGTAGATGTTTGAGAGCCATTCTGATCTCGTACAAGCTGATGTCCGGGATTTCTTCGGTATAGTGCCGAGTTAGCTTGGATCTGGGATCTTGGACCAAGCCGACAACAGGATTTTGGGATGATTTGTATAACTGTCCATAGAACCTTTCGACCTCTCCCAAGATCTCACTTTGGGATGAAATGACAGTGCCATCGTCGGTCTTCAGCTTAGTCATTTGGCTTTGCCCAATAGACAGATCTTGTACGAACACTTTCGAGCCACGATTCCGCTCTATCGCTTCTTTGATACGGAGCGTATTAAATCGGCGAATATCGCGACGCACAGACCTGGAGATCTGCCTATTTAGCTGCCTATGTTTGGACCAATCGGCTGAAGACTGCACCGTCATCTCTTTTCTCCGCTCCATGAGCTCGAGAGTCTGGTCAGGTAGTTTTTAGGTCTATTAACGCGGTGAGCCTTGAAAAAATTTCGACCCAACCGCGTGGACAGTTTCCACGAACCTTTTGTTCATATCGTTCGGAGATTCGCACTCGTCCAGACATTGGAAGCGATTGTGTAGTTCGAGTTGAAAGCTTTCGAGGTTCTGGTATTGGACAGATGTAGGTCGGAGTGTAGACTTCATCAAGCGTGACCGCTCGACTTTTGTATGGATATTCAATGTGGCTCGTACCATCCGGTGATCGCTCCCAGTTTTAATCCTGCTGATCACTGAGGCATCATTGAATATCTGTCGTTTGTCTGACAAGATGAAGTCTATCTCGTTTTTTGTTGAACCATCGGGGCTAATCCAGGTCCATTTCCTTTGTGGCTGCTTCCTGAAGAAAGAATTCATCATAAAGAAGCTTTCCTTCTCCAGAAAATCAGCCAGTTTCTGCCCCCTCTGGTTTCTCTGTCCATATCCATGTTTCCCCACTCTCAACTCATCATCACTCCCTTTGCCTAGTTTCGCGTTTAAGTCTCCCATAACCACCGTGAAGTGGGTTTTGGACGCGTGTATGGCTTGGGCCATGAGTCGTTTTTGTTGGTAGCCGGATCGCTGCCGGAGATTCCTCGCACCCCCCGCTCCACCACTACTGGGCCCGCCACCAAAATGAGCCCGTAGAGTACCGGAGCCGCCGTGACTGGGGGCCATTTTTTTGTTGTACGCCATTTATTTTTTTTTTTTTTTGAAAGGGGATATTGCCGTAATCGCCACGCTTGGCAGGCGGGTTGGCGATCGCAGTATTGGTGTTTTACGTTTCCCAGGAGAGAGCTGCTGCCCTACTCTCCTGGTGAACCCTCAGCCGATTTTTACGACTCTCACGGGCAAGTAAGGGGTGGCGACACATGTATTCTATACCCGTCGCCACACGTCGTATTTGTTGTAAGGACTATTAAAATTATAATAAATAAAATAATGTAAGGCAAGATCACTCAGTTATACTATACAGTTAGTAGTAGTAGTATATAATTCTTTTTTCTTTTGGAAATAAGGGTGTGAAAACCTTAAGTACATACAGTACTTACAGCCGCAGTTCCACGTTTCATATTTCAAGGGAACTGAGCTCAGTTCCCTTCGCACATTTCTTAGTTTTGTCCATAGGATATTTCTTAGTTCGGTAACTCTTACGAGGTTGTCGATTTTCTGCTTGCCGTTCTTATACGCTATTCTTTTCAAGAAAAGAATGTACAAAAAATATTTAAAAGAAATAACTATCCTAACAAAAATAGTTTTTCAAATCTTAATCCGATTTAGTTTTCAAGCACACCTTCAAACAAATAAACGTGGCTAGTTCGTTTTTACGTAACTAACAGATGTGCCCGAAACATATGGCAAGAGATTAGCATACAATGTGGACTTTTGAAGGGAATGTGAAAGTGTCATTGTGATCGTGTATTAAATGCCATATCTTAGTGTTTTAACGAATTATATTAAACAATCTTGATGACATTTTATGTAATGTGATACGGAGGAACTGCTGGAGTATAGTGAATTTGATAAAAAAGTGCTTTACATATCTTTTTCTTTTCCACCAAAATTTTCATTAATAGTGTGGCCTGTTACATTGTTGAAGATTTGTTTGACTTACTGGTGCGCAATCTATACCATAAAGAAATGTGGTGTCGTGGGACACCAGGTAGGAACGAAGTTCCTTCGGCTAATGTAGAATCGACACAATTTGCAAAAAAAATCAAAATTCAGGGCTCTTTTAGTTGGTGTCCTTGTTCCGAACATTGTTAGTTTCTAATTATAAAATTTATTGTGACTAAACTATTGGGTGTAGGCTCTTGAAATTTAGGTTTTTAGTATTAAATCGGTTCTACTGGAAATTCTATGAGGTTTGTCAAAAATCCGGAGTTCCTGCGGTCAAAGATGACTGATTTATGGCAGTTTGGGGTTTGAACGATGTTTCACATCAAAAAAGGGGGAGAGGGAAGTTTCTAATGGGGGGTAGGGGTAGTCCGGACGGCAATGTTGGGTTCAAGGGGGGTCAAAATTTCGTCTCATTTAACGGTTTTATTCCACGCACTTTTTCTTACGGTTTTACTATCATATTTTTTTCAGTTCGGTCGCGCAGCAAAATCCCTATCTCCTCCAAGCGTGCCGTAAGGAACTTCGTTCCAATAAATAAAATTGGAGTGTCTGTTCGTAATGTCAAAATAATAGGCTTTTTTCATGCTCACACGGTTATTTGCACGACACGCCTAAAATACAGATTAAAAAAATTTTGTCCGTCTGTCTGTCTGTTTATTCCGGGTAATCTTCAAAACGGCTGGACCGATTTCAAAAATTCTTTCATCAATGGAAAGCTATAATATCAGGGCGTAAACTAGGCTATATTTTATCCCGGTATTCCCACGAGAACGGGAACTACGCGGGTAAAACGACTAAAAGCGAAGCGAGGGCGGGTTGCTAGTTATTAATATAAAATTGCAAACATTTCGAACAGTTTTCAATGCTTATTGCCACGGGAGGGCTAAGGTGTATCACGTCCAATAAACGACCACGAATGTTTTATTTTATATGTGTCATTATTTTTTTTTAACCCACCGTACCTCCTCTCCTTCGCCGTTGGGCTGACCACCGGTACCGAGTTCCTTGTCTTCTGTGGCTGGCCCGGCACATGTTCAATTCTTGCCTTGAACATTAGAAATCCTTATAATAAATATTTTAAACAGTTCCCTAAATATCAGTCGGATAGAATTTAATTGAATCTGTTCAAACGTTATTACTCATGTGTTACATCACAAAGAAAATTGTGTTCACAATTATTTGATCATCACGCGTTAATATAATGAGTCATAAAACTTATCATACTCCGCATTGAAACGCACTTTTCATTTAGGTGCTTGTCATTATCTCGGCTCATAGCAACTGCTGGGCCCGAGACTCCTTCGAAAAGTGTAATTTGACCTGCTTCTATAATTGATTGAATTAGGCGATACATTGCGGCAATCCGTTTTTATTTTAAAATGGGAGGAAGGAAAGGAGATCCACCACTTTCCTACGGTAATCAATATACCTAGCGCACACCACAATAGAAGGGTAGGATTAAGGTGGACTAGGAAATAAGAAAATCTTATTCTCACGTGATGAGCACCTTCTAGAACATTAACTTTCAATTTGCTGCAGAACTTCGAATATTTATTCGACACGTGTTTCGCCTCTAAACCAGGCGTCCTCAGGACCTTTCAGCTTCAAATGCGCCTCCTTCTATTGTGGTGTGCGGTATATTGATTAACGTGGCAAAGTGGTGGGTCTCATTTCCTTCCATTTTAAAATCTAATACTGTGTCGATCATACGGATTAGTATTGGATATTATTCAGTGGTTCTTCTCTTGCAATGATGTTGCTTCTGTCCTTTACTAGTATTTTACGAGTACCCATGGCGTACATTGATGTGTTGACAATTATATTCGTATTCCGTCATCACACGGATTAATTACTCTCATAGCTGTTAAGGCGCTAACCCAAGGTGGATTGGTTATGCAAGTAATTAATAACTATTTAGAATCAATAATGGCATCTGATTAAACTGTATAGGATAGATATTCTTCTTCCTACTAATGCTACTATCCTACTAATATTATAAATGTGAAAGTTTGTACACGTGTTTAGATGTATGTTACTCAGTCACGCTTAAAGCGTAGAACAGATTTGAATGAAAATTCGCACATAGACCATTTCCTGGATTAAGTCTTTGCTTTTCATACCAGTAATATGTTCCCTTGATCATTAAAGTTCTTCACCCAAATATATTGTTAAAGTAATCATCATCATTATCTCAACCTATATGTATATGTATGTTGGGCTCAGGCCTCCTTCATAATGTAAGGGAATTGACCTACTATTCCACGCTGGTCAGGCGTGATAGAATAGGGTTTTGTTTCGAGTTTGCCTTCACTTGCATAGATGTTATATGCTTATATCCCTTAGTCGTCTTTTACGTCATCCACGAGTAAGATAGGGAGTGGTGAATTGTATTCTTCCCCGTCACCACATGGACATAATATTAGGGCAAAATTGGACATGGCATCTTTGCTAAATATTTTTCAGGAAAATTTGATGAAACCTTTTCTACGTGTCTTTATAGGGTCTCCTGAATTTCTAAACATGTTTTCACGTGTATAAAGTTTCATATTCAGTTGAGTATTGAAGGAAACAAGGACATACTCATTCACATTTAAAATATTAGTACAGGGTTTTTCACAATTCTTATAAATAAACTTCGTAATTTACGTGGACGCTAAATACCTAATTCCGTTTGAACTTGTTGATAAAATTAAATAATTGAATGTTTAATTTCCGTCTCGTTAGTACAAATATGGTAATTCACAAGGCAAATAATATAATGAATTTTTATTTTGATACTATATAACTTTAAAGGAATTTAGTCCATTCAATGGTATTTCACGTCTAAAAATTTAAAAGTATTTTATTTTTTAATGGCAAATCAAAGTCAATGTTCTGCTGTCTTCGTGAGGTTATTTTTTAATGACTTACTCTCAATAAGGATCGGTGTCGCAGAAGACTTAAAATTTTAGAATCAACGGACAGGAATTAAACGGATCACACATATAATTAGCCTGTATGGGGGATTGAATCCAAGACCGTCGTTACGACAGGTGGGTACTAACAATCACTTCACTAAATGTGCATTGAATTATGAATTTTGTCACAAGCTGGTTTATCATTCTTATCCCTCTTCTTCTTAAGTCGACATATGTCAAGCTATTGGATGCGGCGAGTCTGCTCCACAAGGGGAAGAAAAGTGATCTACTATGTCACGCTGGATCTTTCCGGATCTTCTCAGTAGCGGTCGCGTTCCGATCCGGTGGTAGTATATTTTTTTTGGAAATTGTAAACCTGACAATATGTAAGTGCCCTCTCGGGGTTTATGCATAATAAATGATTTGAATGTGAATCTGGTCCTACGGGTTAGGGCTTATTTCAATATTTCTTTATTTTTATTTCCTTTTTTTTTTTTTTTTTTTTGCGTGGGCTATGGAAAGCGCACGCGCGGTCCTGTCCGTCCGGGGCGATGAAAGGACGGCGCGCGGGCCTATAACCCACCCGTACCCGTCACCTCGTTGTTTGTTGGGCCGACCACCGGAGCAGATGTGACTTGTCATCAGTGGTCGGCCCGACGGAATACCCTTTCGGGTAACCTCACGTCTCGACGTACTGGGACGTCGGTCGCCATCGCGCGGTCAGCCTCTCTGCGGATGACGGACAATTCCCCGGTCTGATCACCCGCGGCCTCGGCTAGGGCGGCATTAGGCGCAGATACTCGCACCTGCGCCGCCCCAGTCGCCGGCGGCGGAACGTGTCGCCGAATAGGAGCTCTACTCGCACACGATCCGCCGCCTCCTTCCGTGAGATTTTTATTTCCCTTAGTACCTATTCTTATATTATTTGACACCCGCGGGAAATAAATAAAAATATATAATAAAAATAATAATAATATATAATAATAATAAGTTCAGAGGGTGTTACTATCAGTTGTCTGTCCGTCAACTGATTAGTGCCACTACGGGCGCGCAATCCCGGATTGCTCCAGCTGCTGCTGTCGTGTCTCCTTCCTATATCCCATGACAGTAGTATCCTTAACCCATTTTCTTCCATATTCATCCACCATGTTCCATCTTTTTCCTATTAACTAAAATTCCCGAGGAGGGTTGGCGTCAGGCAGGCGGCCGGCGATAAAATAAATAGCCAAATCTTTCTTACAACATGGGTTCAAGAGTGAACTTGTTGTGCCGACCCCACTCCGCGTGGGATGAGGGCAGGCAAATGATGATTATATAATAAAAATAATAATTAATAATTAAAAACGGATAACATAATTCTCAGATCGTTGCTACGCATATTAATGTATCATATTCATTAAAATAATAAATGCACAGATATGGCCTTGAATAATATCAAAGATTTCGCATTAGGTACAGGGTTGCCACACTTTGGATAATTGTCTTTTTATATGAACGATAAAGTACGCAAAAATACTTTATTTCGCATGAGATGATTTTTATAGGATTAATTTTAGAAATAATCATAATATCTTTGAACCTGTTAAAAATAGCTTTTTATTTCATCATCGTCGTGGCCCACATACGTCCTGTTGGGCTCGGGCCGCCTCTATAATGGGAGGGAATTTGACCTACTATACCATGCTGGTCAGACATGTTGGTATATGATTTCAATACGAGTTTGCCTTCTCTTGCACAGATCTTATGTGCATATTATACCCCCATTGTCGTCTTTTATGACATGCACGGGTAAGATAGAGATATCTGGGGGCACGGCAGTGCCCCCACCAAGTCGAGCAAAAAAAAGTCGGGCAAAACGCAACACTGCTGTAACATACTTTTCTCGAAGTAATTCAGGCCAATTCAACCCCCTATAACTTCGTTGTGAATAAAACTAGAAGCCTTTATTTTTTAGTTACCTAGCAGGCATTGTATACACATTGTGTATATCAAATTTCATTCAATTTGAACCAATAGTTTAAGAATTATATCTAGTCAAAATTTCGTAATTTTGTCACTCACTGACTGACCGATCATCAATATTAAAGAGTCACTTCTAGCAGGCATAGAAGCATCAAATTTAGAATATAATTAGTGTTTAGTGTATAAATGAAGGAAAAATTATGAAACATTGTAATTTTCGTCCAGTTACCGAGATACACTAACTGTATAAATAATTTTGTAAACCCATATAAATATATAGAATTACAAAGTTACATTTGCAGTTAATGAAATGTAACTTTGTAAAAAAATAAGAATACATTTGTCGGCATCATTGCTTCCCTATGGGAATCGTAAAAGCGACTAAAGACTGCGCAGATGGCGTAGCGGTGAAAATACCAACGTACCGCTCCAGTGTCGCGGGTTCGAATCCCATGCGTCTTGCATGTATGATCCACAAATTGTTGTTCTGAGTCTGAATGTAATTTGTGTCGGTTAATTATATGTTCTTTCCGTGTGGTGACAAAGTAAGAATACAATTCACCACTCTCTATCTTGCCCGTGGATGTCGTATAAGACGACTATGGGATATAATATGCACATACCATCTGTGCAAGAGAAGGAAAACTCGAAATGAAACCCTATATCAACATGTCTGACTAGCATGGTATAGCGAGTCAAATTCCCTCTCATTGTGGAGGAGGTCCGAGCCCAATAGTGGGTATGAGGGGTGCGATGATGAGTTATATGTTTGTAAAGTCTCCCACAATATAAGGATTATTATTCCCTTAGCGCAAGGCGTTGTCATTTGAAAAAAAAGATTCAATAGGAGAGTGGGCAGCAGCTCTTGCCGGGGAAATGTATGATATCTCACTGCGAAACCAACCCGCCTACCAAACGTGGCGATTACGGCATTATTCCTTATATGGTGAAGAAAAATGAGCCCCTAGTCGTGGCAACTCTATTACCCTTGAGCGTCGTTGCACGCAGGTGCCATAGTACCGCACTTTATGGTGAAGCATGAGGGGGGTCTATGTTCTGCAGTGCAGTGTACAATTTATTCGATACGATACCTGCCATAAAGTACTCATTGAGTAAAAGTATCGAATATAAAAATATCGGCATCGAAAGAAAAGTACTCGATACCTAAAAGTATCGATTCTTTTTTCGTGTCCCTAGGCAACCATAATAAAGAATAACAGACACATCGACTAGTCGGTTTCATAAGATAACGACGTGTGTATTTGCGATAATACGACAACGTATTTCTATATTATAATTCTATATTCCTTTTCCGTGTGGTGACGGAATAAAAACACAATTAATAATCCTTGGCCGTGGGTGTCGTAAAAGCCGAAAAGAAATATAATATGTTTAGAACATAAATGCAAGAGGAAGAAAACTCGAAATGAAACCCTATACTAATCCGTCTGACCAGCATGGTTTATGGCAAATATCACGGTGAACAAGCTGAACAGAACGCGATATAAAGTTCTGATTTTTTATTACAATCGAGAAATTGAACATTGCGCTCATTATAGACTCACTTTTTCATTGTATCGATTTTGTGTTCATGAAATTTTATCCATAATACTTTATCAGCATCAAAGTTAGAAACATAATTTTGGCGATTATTTTGTCTCTAATTATGAAATATACGTAAATATATTGAAATTAATATTTTTGTTACAAAAACTAATTTAAAACTAATATTTTAACACGCCTTCTGGTGATAATTTGTAGACTTTAACTGCTGTTGGTAATATTAAGTTGAAAACAGCATTCTTAGGAATTAATGTCCCACCTGTTAGCAGACCCTTATACACGTTATGATTCTTTGAAAAAAAACTTACGTAGTAAGTGGAAAACGAGCAAATAGCGACGAGTAAAGGAAAAAACACAAATTAGAGGTTTTCGTACATATCTTCTAGTCAACTTGTAAGTTATTGATTACGTCTTGTTCATTTACCATTAGATATGCCTTTTATAAAAAATAATTAGTACATAATGTAGAAATTTTGATGCATCATATAAAGTCTCCTGTAAAGACGAAATGTGGATGGAGAATAGGTTCTTATAAATATCTGCCACAATAGCTTATTTGTAAAGCGGCGGTTGGAACGGATTTGCAATAGATGCCCGTTCAAGTCTAGCGTGTGGTAATAAAAAAGTAAATTTAAAAGTTATTCCGAACAGCAAATATTGCGCTTTACCGGAATAACTTTAAAAAACCGGCTAAATGCGAGTCGGAATCGCACACGTAAGGTTCCGGACGATTATCTACAAAAACACGTTTGTTGTATGGGAGTCCCCCTTAAACATTTATTTTATTTTGTTTTTAGTATTTGTTGTTATAGCGTCAACAGAAGTACATAATTTGGAAAAATTTCAATTGTCTAGCTTTCGCGGTACTTGAGATACAGCCTGGTGACACACAGACGGATGGATAGACAGCGAAGTCTTAGTAATAGGGTCCCGTTTTTACTCTTTGGGTACGAAACCCTAAAAAGTAGAGAATTGAAGAGCTATGAAGTAAAAGCATACCAACACAGTATAAGAGGAACAGATTAAGACCATAGTTCTAATTTGCGAAACAGTTATTTTAATGATAATAATTATATTCAATTCTCATTATAGGCAATGGAGCAAAAAGTACCCAATATGCGTGGTGTTAAACGAAAAAGAAACTATTCAAGTGTTAGAAAAAGAGAGCTCTTCAACGGAAAAGAAAATCCCTGAAACTCCATCAGAGAAGAAAAAGGAACAGCACGAAATGGAAACAGAAACAAATGCTAGTCCTGAGAAAAAAAAGAAGTTCGTATGGCGAAGAAAAGAAAAAAGGTAGGTGTGATTTTATTTCTTCACGTAAGGACTAGCATCCAAAATCAGGTCACCTGTAACGAAGACCAAGTTCTACAGAAGATAGAGCAAACAATTTGATGAAAGTTTCCTCGTTTTTAGCAAGAGGTAGTGCAAAGGCATATATATTTTAACAAATATTCGTAGCTATCACCAGAATTTCGGTATAATCCCTTTTGCTCCTACGGCGCATAGGTAACGCAAAGGTTAAGCAGAGGATTTTTTGTGTAAGAAAATAGGAAAATCTGTATAGATTATGGATCATTTCTCGATGACCCCTGTGTGATTACGGGTTAAGAATAAATATGCCACTACCTTCCTTCTCCCTGTAGTCCTAAAAACCATCTGAGACTTCACCAAGAAGGCAGTAGCATTCGCACAGGATAATTGTTACAACAGCTACAATTGCCAATCCGCCTTGAAAGTTTAGTTATTATCATATAATCACCGTAGGGCCCCCACTTAATGTCCTGATGTTTGTACATTAAAATCCTACTCATATTATAAACACGAAAGTTTGTGAGTATGTATGTCTGTTGCTCTTTCACGCAAAAACTACTGAATGGGATTTTGATGAAATTTCACAATAATACAGCTTACATATCAGAATAACACATGGGATATATGTCGATATTCCCATATTCCCACGGGAAGAGTAACTATGCAGGTTGCGGGGTGCGCAGGGCGCTGCTGGTATACATATGTGTAACGCGTCACTGATTGGACGATGCTTATTTATTTTGATATTGTTTATTTATTTACAGCATTACACATGCCGAAGCGGAACCTGGGAGGGAAGGTCTTAGACATAGGCTGGTTAAGAAAATGCATCGTGGTGAGTTGGTTATCATGTCATAATTATCTTCTTTCTTCTGTATAATAATGGGGTAAGAATATACTTAAATTACCCCTTACTTATCTGGGCGTAGCGTAAAAATCATATTCATCATCTCGGCGCATATACGTCCCACTGCTGGGCTCAAATCGCCTCCATAATAGAAGGGATATGGCCCTACTATACCACGCTGGTCGGACGTGTTAGTAAAGGTTTTATTTCGAGCTTTCCTTTTCTTACATCTTACATGTTATCTGCATACTGTAATCCCTTAATCGCTTTTTACGACACCCAGGCGTTTGAAATGAGGTGGTAAATTTTATTCCTACTCCGTCACCACACAACGGAAAAAGTAAATACTTTTCGGAATACCTAATATCTGGCGTTCATATGTGTTCCCCCACATTTTGTTCTTTAATCTATATATGCTATATAGTTGGGCCTTCTCTATAAAGAGAGGTAAATTGACCTTCTACATTATGTTAGAGATATGGCTGTTGACATAGGGTTTTAATTTCAAGATTTCACCAATATTGGTCTTATCGTTTGAAGTGCGTTGATAGTAATCCATTAGCAGTTGTTACCCTTCACTAAATGGATAGCTTAATTCAGTCATCATAATAATAAGTCATTACTAAAAGATAAATTAAAACAGATAAGAAAACAGATAGCGTGAACACAGCAACAGCCACCGAGCCAGCTGACACCCAGAGCCAAGGTCAGGTTCAGACTGATTCGATGCTTCTCGAAGAGAACTACCAAGACACCGACGGAGAACTCGCATCGAAATCCGCGACAAGCACTAAAGATGAAATTGAAGAAGAATTAGATGAGCATGAACTCACTAAGTTAAAGGATTTTATAGAAGAAACGGTAAGCTTCCACATTTTTCTTTTATAAAAATTTAAGATCTAGCAAATGGTAATTTCGGCATAGCCACAAATGAAGTTAAATAACACTCCCTCCTCTATTTATTTGTTCTTATCCCTCGGCAACTGTTCCTAAAGGTAACTCCTATTTGTCTATTTTAATAGAACTTTTATATTGAAGAAAGTTAATTCATGTCTTTTCCTCTACTCCTGGCGGGGTTGAGCAGATGTTTTATTAACAGATTAACCAGTTAAGACGTGAATATGAAATAAATATTTTTTTACATATTTTATCGCGTTTATTTATTTTATTTTTTTATTACACTGACGTTTTCGATACTTTTTTACATTTATGGGTCACGTGAGGACTAAATAATACATATCTAATGTAATGTAGCACCAGGAAAAATGTGAGTGAAATACCATTACTAAATCTGTAATACATACTTCTATAATAAAGCTAACTCTGTATAAATCGCACCTTTATTCCAATACCGTCACTGTCCTAAATAAGCAAATTATACTGGAGAGCCATTTAAAAATTTATGACAAATATTAACTAATATAAATAAGATTATATTAGCGTTTCAGGAATAATTGTCTTTTATTTTTATTTTATTAACAACTATTATTCCTATTAAAACACTTCTTTTTTTTCATTTTAATTATTATTAATAAGTGGACATAAATAATTTAAAATATTAGTGACGAAAAGTTAAGTGATATTAAAATATATATACTCGTTCCAACCATTTATTTTACTTTTGACACATGCTTTAGGACGTAACTGTTTCATTATACGCAATTATTAACTTTGAAACGAGTAAACAGAGAAATATATAAACTGGCCAATAATATTTATATATCTTAATTATTACCCACTAAATACATTAATATGCCATAAATAGCTCTATTCATAAAATTTAAGTGATAATTCATTTCCGTTATAAAAAAAGTTACGTTCTATCGCATCTAGTGACAGGATCAAAAGTATTCGGTGCAAACTAATGAATCGCAAATAATCGATTACACTTATTTGCAGTTAAGTCAGCTGACAACTGAGTTTTGAATTGTTGTAATAGACAACACGTTAAAATTGTATCAGGGAGATATAAAAATCTTCTCATCATACCTATAACATGAAATAAAACAACCAACATATTTTAATATTATTTTATTATAACGAATCGTCGGATTCTTCATACGAACTCGAATCGTCGCTTGAATCATCTGCAGTGTTTATTTATTAACTCTTGTGTAGGTATGTTGTCAAATTCAATTTCCCGATCCCAATCAGAGAATATTATATTTTTTGTCTTGTTGACGACACTCGCCCAGTATTCAGGCGTCACACTAGCACATGCGTTTTTTAAAAGTTCAAGCATTTTATTTGCTGTGAAAGGAGGAGTTGTATTGTTTCTTGCGGCGTGTCCTTTGACTTGTGCCCAGATCATTTCAATTGGATTATATTGACAGTGGTACGGAGGAATTCTGATTACAACATGCCCATATTCTGCTGCCATTTCGTCGATGACATATCGTTTTGGCTGCTTTTTACTTTTTAATATTTTAAGTAATTCTACTTTTAGTAGGGATTCGTCCACATCTTCCCCATTATCATGAAGCCAGTTTATAATCTCGTGTTTTTTGTTGGCCTGTGTTGGCATTTTATTAATTTGGCGAGAGTGATAGGGTGCATTATCAATAAATATTGTTGATGGCTCTTCAAGTGATGTAAGCATTTGAACCACTTTTCATACACGTCCGCATTCATCTCCTCATGATAGTCTCCTGTTTTTTTTTATTTGAACGCTACCAGAGCGTCTGGTACAAATCCCTTTGTAGTTCCCGCATGGCAAATGATGAGGCGTTCACCTTTCCCCATTGGCACTGCAGAAGTAGAAGCAACAGTATCGTCAATCCAACCTTTTGGTATGGAATGATTGGCATTGAGCCAAGTTTCATCTGTGAAAACGACATTCGACCAGTCTTCTATTTTCTTCGCTTGTCTTAAAAATTCACAGCGAGACAAGGCTATATCACGACGTTCCATTAAAATTTTTCTTTTGTCGGATTTCTTATACAAGAACCCGATTTGGTGCAGCACCTTTGACAAAGAAGATTTTTGACCACGAAAGAAGCCACAATTTCGTAGAGACGCTACTAATTTTTTCAAAGTAGGAATCTCTTTGCTTGTGTAATAATTGTATATATGACGACGAATAGCATCAGTATCAAAACTGTCAATTGCTGTCACTTTACGGGGCTGACGTTTTTTCTTAGGCGTAGATAGCTTGTTCTGTTCAATACCACTACTACCATAGGCTTCTTTAGTGATTTTCGCCACCGTTGGAGCACTAATACCTAATGTTGCTGCAACACGGTCTCTAACTTGGGTTACTGGTATAAGGAATCCGCCATTGCGGCTGTCCTTTTCAAAAAATTTACGAAGCCGCAGCACTAACTCTCTGGATTGTCCTTTAAGCACCATACCTTTCGGCATTTTGCAAGTAAAATCTTACTGGGAGGAACGATACGCTCAACTCAATCAAAGTAAGAACAATGAAATCAATACGGTGGAATATAAATACTCAACACTGCGTATGAAAAATATGAAAGAGCACTCAGCGAACAGAAATGTGACTAGCACGGGAGTCTTGTTGCGAGTGACAGACAACACAACAAAATGGCGTCACCGGCGCGCCGTTCAGTGTTGCCAATTCGGCTTAAAAAAAGGGGTAGGCTGGATGAGAAAATTAGTGATTTACTACCGCAGACGAGGGCGCCATTGTCTCTAAGTAAAGTTTGGAGCAGCGGACCCCGCTTAATGGAAAAATGCTTCATAAAGTAGTTATTTTTTATTTTGCAAAGTACAAAGTAAAATATTTTGGGAGGACTGAATTAGTGGGTATGCAAAAATTAATGTGCCCAAATAACAAATATATTTACAGAAGTGAAGTTTTTAAATAATATGAAATATGTATTTAAGCAAAAATAAAATATCCGTGTTAAATCGATTAAAAGTTCTTCCTGACTAAAATCGATTATTACAAAACATAGTATCCGTAATACATTGGTACAACACTAATTGATCAGAATTCGACCTGCCAAAAGTAAAATAAATGGTTGGAACGAGTATAAATTGGAGCAATGTGTAAATTCAGTGCTCAGGAAATAGATGGCATTATAAACAGTTTATTGAGAAATTTCGTTTAGTGACGGTATTGGATTAAAGGTGCGAAATGTTACCAATTTCGAATAAACAATCGCGCTATCACCGTTGTCATGGCAAATATTGAGATACAATATATTTTTGATGGATGATGTAATTAATAGATACTGTATCTATTAATTTTGATATTATCGTTATTATCATGAGACAGCGGGATAACGATGATAATGCTCTGTGGTAACGATGACAACTGGTCGTCAGATATTTTACATTGTCGCCATGAATGCTCAAAAGTATAGAAAATGTGAGGAGTGTGAGAACATGTAGATAGATCCTATCTACATGTTTTCACACATTAGTGGATGGACCGGTGATTAGATCGCCACCAGCAGAAGGCTGACCACTTGAGTCTGACAACAACAACAGTGCTACCGGAGCGTCGACGGGTACGGTACCCGAAAGATTAACCAGCCGGGTTGGCCACTGAGGTCAAGGAATCGGTACCCGTGGCAAATTCAAGAGTGGTAGGACCACACTGTCGACAGTTATCTGTCTACAGCCGCGGGCCGGTACGTCCGGGGTAGTACCACACTCTCGCAGAAAATCGACGTCTGAGTAGTAGCAATTAGTTACTGCGCTTCGTTCTGTGAGCGAGAGAGCCGGGAGCCCAACTTTCAGAGGGTGTTTGCGTGTGGAGGGTTTTGGTGGTGCCCTTGGTGTCACCGAGCCTCGATGCACGCATTCGCACTCCCTTCACTTTCTTCGCGGTGGCCAGCGGCCTTGTAAGGGTCCATGAGCGGCAGCAACACTTACCATCAGGTGTACTGTTTGCTCGTTTGCAACGGTGGCGTTGGCAATAAAAAAAATAATAAAAAAAATCAATAGCGATGGACAGACTATGCGATAGGTTATGGCATATCTCCCTTGCATCCTCCCGGCGAATTGGGTAGAGTGTGCCCAGACCAAAATCTGCCCCAATAAAAAATGGATGTGTCGTAGAAACACAGGATAGAAGTGAAACTGTTATGTTACAGGGGAAGATTCTAATTAATCAATACCTTCTGAATAGCATAGATTGTTTTTACCGCTCATTTATTTAAATAAAATTATGAAATCGAGAGAGCATAGTTTCACTCTTCTTCGATAATCAAGGGCGAGTCAGAATTTAAAACGATGACTGTTTAAAAGTGTATGACGACTAAAGTACAATCAAGCGATGCAACAGTAGCATAAGCCCTTTTTCTCGCAAACTTTTCGTCACATAGACGTTGCGAATCCAATTTTCAAAGCCTAGAAGGCCTTTTTAAAAGTTTCATTTCAAACAAAAATGATATCTCCATACAAATAGCGAGTGTACAGATATGAAGTATAGGACGTGTTGTTTGTTGTATAGGAGCGCGAGACTGGTGCTGATAATACAGATGATGGAGAATGGAGCGTACACGTAAGACACTCCTCAGACAAACATTCGCATCTGTACTTGTTTGCGCGAACAGGTCGAGACAAACACGAATGGTGAGTGCTTTGGTCTTCATTAAATAATTTATAATATTATGTCTCACTTGACATACTTTCTTATCTTTATATAAAAAATATTAATGTGCGTATAGTCCAGTGGAGTCCCCACTGGACTGGACATACGCACATTAATATTTTTTTTTTGCTTTATCTTGTTTTAGTCATAAATAGCAAAGACCTTTGGGGTTAAAGACTCCCTGGCATCTCTTATAGTCTCTTACGATACCCGCGCTATTAAAGGACTGCTATGAATATTATTCTTACATATTCGGAAAATAATCGTTCTACATGGCCCATTGATATTGATTAACGATTTCGAGCTAAAATTTTCGAAATTCGTGTTAATCTGGAGAAAACGACGACGTTTACGACACCCAAGGGCAAGAAACGTGGTAGCGAATCGGATTCATACTCTGTAATCACTAGATGAAAGCCTTAACAAGTTGGACATCAAATACTAAAAAACAGTAGTAAAAAAAATACAATTAAAGAATGATAAAATAATTAATAAACTAATTAAAATCTGTGTGGTGATGCAGTAATAATACAATTCACATCTCCCTCTTTTTCCCGTGGGTGTCGTAAAAGACGACGTGGAAAACAACTATGAAAGAGAAGGAAAACTCTACAAAAACCCTATGCCAACCCGGTATAGTAGATCGATTTCTCTTCTATAGTGATGAATGCCTCAACCCAACAGTGAGACTTATGTGGGCTGAAATAATGATGACGGTGGTGAAAACAATTAAAATAATGCTACATGATAGTTTATTCAAAAACTTACTTACTTTTTAAAAGGTATCGGCGGTTAGTTATTGCTATATCGGAGGCGAACGCAGCGTCAGCAGAAACATCAGCTACCGATGATAAGAGCAACAGTGAGCCTTCTGCTGAGAACAAAGACGGCATCGAGATGGCCGTCTATAAACTAGTTGAGAAAGATACTGTCACATTCGCAAAGTCTGTAAGTAAACATTGTTGGTAAGCTATACCTACGTAAATATTTATTCCTTAATACGATCAAACATATAGAGAAGTAATAAATTCCCGCAGTTCCCGTTCCAGTGGGAATACCGCGATAAAATATAACCCAAGTTACTCCCTATACAGACAGCTACCTGGTAGTGAAATATTATCAAAATCATCCCAGCCGTTTTTAAGATTACCCAAAACAGACAACCAAAAAATATTTAAACTGATTTTAGGCATGGGTGTCGTGTAAACAACTGTGTGAGCATGCAAGAAATCTATTATTTTGATATTACAAAACAGACACTTCAATTTTATTTATTTGCATAGATGTATTAGATATTAATAGTTTCAAAGTTTGTTCTAATTGCTATGTGGTGGCGTTTACAAATATTATCAACATTTACATTATTCGTGGGTAGTAAAAAGGCGATTTTGAGCTTGACATCGACCTAAATCAACTCTGTGATGATGTTTGGTCCACAGTTACATTCACAAGGACGTCAGTCAGACAGCCGGTAATAGAATTATTACCAAAACCTTGCAATATGTACGATGAAAGAAGAATGCATATTGAGTTGTACCCAAGTGATTGGGATAAGAGCAGAATGACAATCATGATGTGCTTCTACTTAAAGAAATCATATTTTTTTAAGAAAGTTAAAATAAAATAAAAATAATGTAATACGAATTTTCCATATGGTGACGGAGTAAGAATATAATTAACCACTCCCTTTCTTGCCCGTGGGTGTTGTAAAAGACGACTTAGGGATTGCAGTATGCATACAAGACCAGGGTATAGTGGGTCAATTTCCCTCCTATAGTGGAGAAGGCTCGGGCCCAGCAGTGGGATGTATATGAGCTGTGATGATGATAATATCAACTATTCAAGAAATCGAATTAATCTACCAATATTCATTTAGCATTATGACCTGTTGGTCACTAATTCATTTTGAACAAGGATAGAACTATTACTGAACTAATTTGATTAATTGCAAAAATATTTGAATTAAACTAACGATTTTGGCAGTAGTTTTATGACTGACCATTGGTAATGTAATTGTTGACCAGATGGAATTGTACAATACCAACGAGCAATGTAAGTTTGGTAATGCTCTTATCAATATTCAGTTAAAGTTCAATCATAGTTTCATTCAGCGGTACTGAATGAATAAAATAGTACATTTATTTCACATCTTACGTCAGCCTCCTTTCTTATTTTTTTTTAATGTTTAATGAGTAAAACTATTTTACGGATTTTATTGCTTTTATATTTGATTGCTCGACCGTAAAGTGTTCGAAATGTCGGGCAATCAAAAATCAAATACAAACGCGATAACGCGTCAACGCTTCTTTGGAATGCAATCTTTGATTAATAAGGACGATCTTAAATTCATAGTTAGATTTTACCCACCATTAAAGTGTTAAGGTTGATAATATTTCTATCGACTTTCAGATGACATGACCAAGGTTATATTTTCATGAATATGAATATTATTTCAGAACAGAAGTGACTCACCACTGGATAGCGGTACTGTGTTTGCCTCGATATCTCATTCTGTATCCGAACCCGAAAATTACGAGAAGACCTTTTGGCCGTATCTTATGAAAATAATTCAGGTAAAACTTATATATGTATATCCAGCCATCCATTACTGCCAATCGGAGTGAACTGTTGGACTTAGGCCTCCCTACGAAGGGGCGTTAATGATGTATTAGCCAAGGTTGGCAAATAGATTGGTGATCATAATTTATCTTATTAGTTTTCCAGTGAGATCATCTGATGATCTCTCAGTTTTTTTAAGTAATTTTATGATATAATTACTAAAACTTTTGTGCCAAATTTGTAAATTATCACGTCATTTAAATTTATACTCCATTAGTAAGTCAAATCGTCGACTTCAACAGTGCCTTGGCTACACTGTTAATGGTCCAAGTCTTTTGATAAAAAGCGGCACCATATATTATGTAAAGCCCTGTTGTACCATATTCACTACAACCCAGTATTTCCCGCGTATCGCATTACAAAAAATGTCATCAAAATTATATAATACTAGCAGACCTGGCCACGCGTTGCTGTGGCTAATGTTTTTGTTATATTACATTTTATTAAACTATTTAAGTGGAACTGTAGGAGAACATCTGTCATGGAGGTCGTCATATTTTTTTACAAATGGCATCTATGTAAAAAGCAAGTTAAAATCGTATATGACACGTTTGTAGGTTTGACATAGCAGCGCCATCTATTAATTAATTACTCATTCCAGTCAACAGATATCACCATCTGTTAAAATCGTTTGGAGTTAACAGATAATTGTGAATGTCAAATAATAGAAAAATAATTTGCAATAAAATAATATTGCGACTATAAATTAAGATGTAAGCTATCCTATCTTTCAAGTTGGCTCAAACTGCACACGGTGTGCAAATTTAATTAAAATCGGTTAAGTAGTTTAGGAGTCCATCGCGTCCATTAAACAATGTGACACGTAATTTATATATATTAAGATAACACGGTATAACATTAAGATATTGAATATAATGCAAGACCACCATCTATATGATAGTTCCCCTTTCCTGCCAAAACCTCTCTTAGCTGATTTTAAGGAGTCCCGCAGAAAAGTAAGCAGTAGTGACACATTGTATAATATACAATAAGGATAAAAATACGTTTAAGAATACAGGTTATTAATAATTGTAGATACCATAATTTAAAACTAAAAAAATATACCTATGTCCATTATGGACTTTGAAACCTTCTTAATGATATAACCCAAACTGTTTTTATTAGAAAGATATGCGAAGATAATTTTAGGCCACCAAATAAGAATGCATTAGACACATTTGATCTATCAATGAAGTCGATTTTCGACGTTTCTAATTTTTACTTCAGTATAAAAATCTCGCCAAGCAATACGGGATGGGGTCGCTAGTGTACACATAAAACAATAATAAGTACGTAGTTAACTGAGAAGTCATCTATTTTATAATGAAGATAAACAACTACTATAGTAGTTAAAGTACATTACCAGACATTTGCTTCTCGCCTCACTCATTCAAAATTTGGTACAGAACCACGAGCTCTCGCTCAAACAGACGTCGGATGTAGCCGTCATGTGTCAAATAGAGCCATCGATGCGAGATCGTATCAAAAAGAAGAGAAAAGATGTTTGTGTAATTTTCAATTATTATTCATTTTGTGTAGTCTTCATTGGTAACTGGTATATATGTTGTTTTTGTATTGGTAAAAGTATATGTTGTGTATTCTCGTAATGTTTATAACAATTGGTAATATAATATGTATTTAGATAAAGGCTTTCTAAACTTATACATCTTTGCCCTGGAAAACGAAATTAACGCAAATAATAAATCTTGTACCTAAATAAAGGTCATCTAAATTTCCATCCCATTATGCAGAATTATAAAGTGGGATTTATAGCAGCTGAGATATTAATGATGAAAGTGACTTCCTCACAAACCGCTGTTTGTGTCGTCACTTCCCTTGCGTAGTCACTTCTCTTCATTATATTATATTTACATAGTATTAAACAAAGTTTTCATGTGGTGACAGAGTAAGAATACAATCCACCGCCCCCTATCTTGCCCTTGGATGTCGTAAAAGACGACTGTTTATATAATGAATGCATCCCAAGACTTCCCGTTATTCAAACAGTCCCTGTTATCCACAGAAACTATATCGGCTCTTTGCTTATAAAAGTGATAGTAACAGTGTGACCGTTTCATTTACTTTGCCCAATTGGTTACCCTTTCAAACATTCTCTCCCGTGCTGTGTGCCTATTCTTGAATCTCGATTCCAATCCTAAATCCAATCGCAGCTCGAATTTGAGCAAATTTGGTACTCTTGAAAGCGACACTAGCGCACGATTGGAATCAAATTCGGTGGAATTTTTTTTAACCCTTATGTGAGTGACGAGGTACCGGGTACCTTTAGCATTTTCAAATTTTAAAAAAAGTATGTTTTACGACATATAGATATCTGTGATTTCCTGGGAGCTTTTAACTATTTATAAATTATATGTTTTCTTATGTTTTGACGCAGTGAACTATTTACATTGGTTTGTGGAAACCAAAACATATTTTAAACTCACAAAGGAGTGACAAGGTACCCGGGTACCTCTTTGGTGTTTTGTATGACTATGAAAAAAGTACATATTTATAATTTCGTATATTATGGACAAGTTATTGCATGTTCATCACAAATTAGTTTTCTGCAAGCTTGTTGTGTGTTTCTTTACTTGTGTTTGAGTTCGCTGTATATGTAGCAACTTTAAACGACTGTAACACACTCTGTAGAATCTCCTCTAGTCTGACTTATAGAAATTATATTATCAGGAAGAAACCTGTTTGTTTCTCTTACCGTTACAACTAGTGGAAGATTCCACGAATTCAAGAAATGATTCAGTTGAAGAGACGTAAAAAATATCCGTAGCTACATTTAGTCCTGAATTTTTGTATTTAGCCATGAGATCTATTACACATTACACAACATTTTTGTGACGAGTGCCATCACTTGATTTTCCTATGTATATTTGTCTATTTAGGGGGTAGGAATTATTAGCATTACAAACCTGGGATAATTTTATGCCATCATTTCAGGTTTCGATGGCATGTATTGATTTACTCAATCTCTAGTCCACCCACAATATCCATATAGCTTTGCGCCAACGGTAATACTAATATGCACGAAGCTTGTAGATTTTATTCAAATTTGAAATTAAACATAGTCCAAATATCTCCGATAGCGGCTGCTTTATCAACTAACAAATGTTCAGGGCGCGTTACATCATTATCAAACATTGTGGTGTGGATCAGATGGCTCCACATTCCATCTTTTGCTATAAGAATATTTTCGAACGATTCCACTTCAAAACTCGCATGGGAATCGTGAGAATTAATCACATTTTCGAATTCAGCTTCTTGCAATATCCGAAATTTCCAATCCATACTCTTTAGCTAAAGGAATATAATCATGTTCATTATCAAACGCAGCAAACTCACCTTCATCATTAGAAGATTTTACTAATATCGCTAGAAATTTTGTTGAATTATATCTTTGAACACGTGACCTTTGTTCAAAGATATTTGTTCTAATATTCATAATGAAATAATTATAAAATCACAAAGTATAAATCATCATCTCAGTCCATACACTATCTACTTTTGATCTCGGTCCTCTACCATTATTGGAGGGAAATTGACCTACTATACCACGCAAGTCAGATGTATTAGTTTAGGGATTTGTTTGGAGTTTTCCTATACTTGCGTAGACGTGTTCGTGAACGTTTGGAGAGAACTTGGCTAGAAATTGACCACTATGTAGCCCAATTCCTCACAGGCCATGGGAATTTTAGAAGTAAATTATTCTATTTTACACTAGTAGATTCACCATTTTGTCAATGTTCGACCTCAAACTCCAATTTTGAACAAACAGCTCATCACATCCTTTGGGAGTGCATTCTCTGGCGCAACGAGCGGAACGTCATGTTAGATAATATGCATGTCACGTCTGGGGTAGTATACTATTCGGATCTTGTAGCAACTCGAGAAAATTTCCGTGCGTTTAGGCGCTTTTGCCATACCTATTACTGTAATCAAACCTAAAGCTCACAAATAGGTCCATTAAGCTTTGTCCAATCCGTGGTGCTGTACCGCTGCGTTTCACGTAGTTGTACAAACTCTTATTTACTGGCTTATCAGCCAACTTTGCTTCATGTCTCCCGCTTTGCATAGGAGGGAAGTGGAATCTTTCCAACTCCTCCTGTTTTCTTTTCTAATTAAATTTGTTGCGGGTCCCAAGACAATTAAAAGCGATTCCCGGGATTTCCTGAGGGTCAAACCTCAGTGTCTTATACGGAGACCATTGTGGATCCTGGCTTACAGGAGTTAACAGTGGTGGGAATGTGTGGTGGGATTAGTCCCAAAAAAAAAAAATACTTGCGTAGATATTAAATGCTCGCGCTTGCGTAGACATTAAAATCTCTTAATTGTCTTTACAACACCCATAGGGAATTGTGGGTGTGGTGAATTGTATTCTTAGTCCGTCTCCACATGAAAAGAATATAAATAAGCTCCTGCAATACAAACAAACCTACAAACTGTATGAAGGTACCAGGGTACCTCATATTATATCCCTTACTCGTCTTTTACGACACCCATGGGCCAGAGAGGGGTGTGGAGAATTGTATTCTTACTCTGTCACCACACAAAAAGAATATAAATCTCATACAATACAAACAAACATCTAAATTGTATGAAGTTACCCGGGTACCTCGTCACTCTTATGAAGGTGTTTTATTTGTCACTCACATAAGGGTTAAACTAAATGAATTCGACTCTCGTCGATTAAGTCAAATAATTGCTACTCCCGACGTGATTTTGATGTAGTTTAAAATCGTTAATATTGCACAATTTCAAGAAAGCGTCTTTGTAGTGATCGAGTTCGCTAACGTTATTAATTTAAAATAATAAAATACGGCACATTTAGTGAAAATAACAACGGCAAATGCAAAGAATTCATTCTCGATTTTGTATAAGAGTACCAAATATAAGTTTGGTGAGATTGGAATTGAATCGGATTCGAAATTAGAATTGATTTCAAGAGTAGGCACACTGTTTGTTATCATTCCTCGACTAGTGTGATTAGTCTCTTACAACATATTTATAAAGTCCAGGGATATATATTAGGATTTATTTCTTAGTGCGTTGGTAATTTGTTTTTGTATGTACTCTAGGTAAAGAAATAATTACTTTATTACTTAATATATATTACATTTTAGAACAAAAGTCCGTCTCCAGATTGCCAATGTCGAATGTTGCCATCAGAAGTGACTTGGGTAAACACAGTGCTAGCTCGTATCATGTACGACCTGATGAGGGACCCCGTCATGATTAGCAGACTTCAAAACAGGATACAAAGAAAACTTAATACGCTAAAGGTATGTATAAGGAATTATGACATCTGATATTTACCATGAAACTACAGTAGAAAGTCGATTATCCGATAAACGGTTATACGGAATCGCGTTTATCCGGACTACCACCCGCGACCTATGTATTGTACCTACAAATCGAATTTATGCACGCATGAACGTGTCTGCAATGGCATGTCCTGCCTGCGCCGGGTTTTAGTTAGTAATTATTACTCGTCTTTCAATAAACGCATAAAATTATGTGCATACTACATAGTACATAACGAAACCAAAGGAGGTTTTTCATACATTCGATAATCCGGATTTTCGATTATCCGAATGCCTAACAACAGCAATTACTCCGGTTAATCGAGTTTCTACTGTATAAGTAAATTAACACCTATGTACGTCTTTGTGATGGTACTCGTTCTAATGGTATGGCCATTTAAGTCAAAGTATTAGTTCGATGTAGCGTTCTATTAACGATGAGGGTTACACTATTAAAATATTATGATGTGTGATTACGGTTCAGCTGCCGCCGTTCATGTCGCCGCTAGTGATAACGGAATTGTCGCTGGCTGGCGCGTGTCCACTAGTGGAGCGCGTGGCGATACCTGCGTATGACGCTTGCGGCGTATGGCTTGATGCTGATCTTCGGTACGAGGGCGGCGCGTACATCGCAATACTGACGCAGATCAACCTTATGAAGCTAAAAGAGAAAAGTCAGTATAAATATTTTGACTTTAAATTAATATACAGGGTGACTGGTAAAAGATTGTACATATTGAAAGAGGGTATTCAGTAATCGATTCTGATACCGAATATGTAAAAAAAAACGGTACTTAAATTTTGAACCAATTATCTTATAAAGATATTTAGTTATAGACACATCTGAAACAGCTGTTTTATAGGTCAACGCACTTGAAATAGTTGCGTCACATTGAACTAGTTAGTAAAATACGTCATGCCATTTCATTGGCCTCGTGCTGAGCCAGCCAATGAGCACGCGCTACCAGTGTTCCCACTATCACGTTGTAGTTTTACCCTAGATTTTTTCATTAATTTGCCCTAAATACCTTAATCAGTCTCCAAAAATCCTTGATTTAGGGCGCAAAATTTAAATGAGTTTGAAATAAAACAAAACTTGATGGTTTAATTTTTATTTTTATTTGCATCTATTAATCAAAGGTAGTAAACATGTAATCATAAAAAGAATTCATTTTAATATGTGGAAGAAGTAGATGATGAACAATATGATGCTGTTGTTGAAGCTGAAGCATTTGGCTTAAGTTTTTTAGCTGCGGGTAAATGTTGAGTACATTTGTCTGTCGGGTTCTTAAATCGAATCTGTCATATTTAGTCTGGTGTGCAACAAACCATTGAGGGTTTCATTATAAGCTTTTGTCTTGGGTTAGATTCTTTTTTTGAGCCAACGCATACTCCGTCCATTTCTTCCGGGGGTGATGAAAAGATGACGCAAGTCTCATAACCCTCCCCTTCGCCATTGGGCTGATGGATCCTCGTCGCAATCGCAACGTTGGCAGGACGATGTACTCTCTCCTCACGACCGTGTGGAGGTACTTGACGAAGCAACCGTCCGTCGTCAATACTTACGCCAATCAGCAAGAAAACACCCCGTGCCGCCGTCCTCAATACTCCAAGAGCACCAGCCGGAAGGCCTTGACGACCCCAACATCGTAGCGGTGCCTCTCCAGCCGGACTGCCCAATGGGCAATTTTCCTATACCAGCTGTTAGTATCACACTGAAATATCGACATCTACACACTGCGATATATTTAATTTCTACTATCGTGTCTTACACAAAGTAATTTCGGTGAACTCTGGGAGCCCATAGAGGGTAACCATTGTTTATGGTCGGCAAAGTCTATGATAAAATAGTATTTCCTATTTTTATATTCAATTTTACCCCAAATTACCCTAAAACCCTAAAAATATTAAATAGCCCTAAGCCCTATTTTAAATTAGTAATTTCACCCTAAAATAGGGCGAAATCCCTAAAAGTGGAAACACTGCGCGCTACTCCAATTGGGTCCAGTGTGACCAGATTTAGCAGAATTCTGCGATTTTAGCAGAATTCTGCGATTTTAGCAGAATTCGATCCCTAATTTAGGGCTTAGCAGATTTCGAAAATTTGGCAGATTTTAGCATAATATTAAAAAGCCTTGCAGGAAAGTAGCAGAATTAGACATCGACTAAATAAATGTGTTTCACTAGGGTAGTTGCCCTGAACATATTTAAAAAATCTATTTTTCTTAAATAGTGTAAGTTTTTTTTCTTCTGAACTTTTTCTTTCTTTTTTTTTTAAAGGCAATAATTCTTGTATTGCTGGGGACTTCACAAACATATAATTAACGGACACAAATTACATCCAGACTCAGAACAACAAGTCGCACAAAGTGTTATCCCGCATGGGATTTGAACCCGCGACACTGGCACAGAAAATCGATGTCTTAACCATTATGCCATCCGTGCACTCAATTTTTGTGCATGTGTGCAGGCAACTGGCAATTCTCATATACATTCTATGTTTAGTACATCTTGTGAGCGCATATTTTCTCAATTGAACAGTATAAAAAAATGACGTGCGAAACAAATTTAAAAATGAACATGTTGCTGCAATTCTACATGTCAAACAGGTAGTTAAAGAACAGGGTGAATGCGTAAATTTTATGAGCTAGTTTAAAACCCTATACAGGTGTATCAGGTTATGAGGCAACTGTTCGAATATGTTGTGTAGTGTGTTTTCAAAAATTCAAAAAGTGATTTCAAAAATATGTGTCTAAGAGTTAATGCTTTAAATGTTACGTATTATGTAGGCATGTACCGACAGGATACATGTAGGCATATAAATCTTCGACAATTCTATGAATTGCGCAAATGCTTCAATGGTAGCGTAGATACAAAGGCACCTCGTCAACGGTCATCGGCCGATCAACTGATTTAAAGTGAAGTTTGTCTGTTTATGCAAATGTAATCATTGATTTATTCAAATTCTAATGAACATTTAACAAAGTACGAATATGTTGTAGATTAAGTATCACTAACTTTATACATTTCAATCAGATACTACTACTACTACTACACGAAAAAGAGATGACAAATTTGAAAATTTTACATGTCACTAATTCATTACAAATCCTTATTTTGCCTTAAAATTTTTTTCATGGGTTCCTACCGCCATTGCCTAACTCCCGTTTGACCAGTTGCCCATAACCTGATACACTCTGCATACAAATGTGAATAGAATTTAGAAACTTTTTGTTGATAAACATTTGACAATATTAAGTTGCGTTTTCCTTTAATATTCGTGCACATTAAAACTTCATCTATTAGTAGAATTTTAGCATTTCATCCAAAAAAATAGCCGATTTTAGCAGAATTCAAATGAGTAGCTAGCATAATTTAAATCTGGTCACACTGCAACCTATTTTAGGTTAAGTTAACAATTATAATTACGGAATCGTAATAATGTATTTCTAATCCTTGCGTAGCTCCGCACGCTGTATTGTTTTTTATGCACGTTCGTTATTATTTTTTTAATATTATGTCAATAACAATTTAGCTGCGATTACACATATGTCATTTTCAACGTGTTCAGGACTTTGGTGAACGGGGTTATTTCCCGCGAATGCAATTTGGCCACATAAATCTAGAAAAGACTAAGTGTGATTCAGTGTGTTATCATATGTTAAGTGTAGTGTTTTTCGGTTTCAAATGCGCCCTCGTCGTGAGACGTATTACGACCATACGTCAGTGTACAAGGTACACTGGCAAAACTATTCTTTTGACAAGAAACAAATCACCTTATTTCGGGATTGGTATGAGCTGAGTCTGCAACTTTTAATGGTTTTTATGACATTATTCCTACACCTAGTTTTAGTAATTCTAGTAATAAATATAAAAATCTTGACAACAGTTCTAACAAAACTGTAATTGTAACGCTATCAGAATCAACGTATCGCTTATAGGGTGACCAACTTTTTAGGAGTCTTGCGACACTAATGTTGTTGATGTTTACTATGTGGTTAATTAATATTGTCTTCTTTTTACATTTTTATTGGTTACATGTGACCATTGTCTATCGTTTCCTTCAATATGTACAATCTTTTACCAGTCATACTGTATAATTAGAATATAATATAATTTCAGCCTATGTAAGTTTCACTATTCGCCTCGCTCTTCTTCCACTGTGAAGTGAGTGAGTGTCTATGTCTATATAATGGTAGGAACACACTCGACAGTCTTCTGTTTACATCCGCGGGCCCCTCCGTCCGAAGCAGCGCTACACTCGCAGAAAATCGACGCCTGAGTAGTAGTAGTAGTAGTAGCAGCAATTTGTTATTGCACTTCAATGCAATATCTCACCACCCCTTAATTTCCTAATAATGACTCAACACTGTTCTAGAAAACTTATTAAGAGTTCGTACCCAAACTACGTGACCTATTTATTCTTTAAAAATATACTTGTTGAACGTTGGGTCTTGGCAGCATACTACGGACGGTCACTAATAAGCTGTGGGAGGTTAAAAAAAATTAAAACTTGGTCACGTAGTATGGGTGCGTTTCCTAAGACCACTTGTGATCGCCAATCCGCCAGCCAAGAGTGCATGCGTTATGCCCGTTTGAGAGGATTATTTCCAACAGTATATGTCGATATATACCGCCGATGACTTCACCGTGGAATAGTCCGTCACCCGCACCTGGTGGGAATACGGTGGGTTATGGAGCCGGGCACTGCCCTTGCGTCGTCCCGGACGGGACGGACGGCGTGTGTGCTGAACATAGACCAACAAAAAAAAACAATCTATATAGATATGATAATCTATGTGGATATTGTTTAATTAGTAAAACATTATACGTTCTAACGCTAATTAACTTTTATGGTTTTTCACAGATGTAACGTTAGAAGAACAATTATTAACAACAAAGCCCGGCGGGAGCACAGATTCTGAGACGGCGAGTATTTTTGCTGAAAACCAATTGAGAGTGAGTATTGTTATATTATTATTTTATTCGTGTGGTGACTAAATAAGAATACAATTCACCATCCCCTATCTTGCCTATGAGTGAAGTAAAAAACCACTAAGGCTAAAAACAACTACATATGTAAATAATGCAAGAAAAGCAAAACACGAAATTATACTCAGCAGTAGGATAATAAGTTAAAACTGCCTGTTATATTTAGGTATGCTGCGGTTATGAAGTTTTGCATTTGGGTAATTGTTACGACTACATTATACCGATTTCGGATAAGATTACGGATATGAGATTATTTCGAATTATTTGACAGTTTCGTATAGTTTAAGTAACGGGTATTAAATTTTTAAAGAATTTAAAATGTTAAGCGTGAAGATTATCTTATCATTTCCTTTTAGAGGAGAGGCTTACATTTTAGCTGTCAGTTTGACCTGTTGAAAGAACTCGTGTCAAAAATATTCAATAGGCATAAAGAACATGCATTTCGCTATATGACTTACCCATAATAATTCCCCTTGTAATACCCTTAATAGGGAAAATTCGAAATAGAATCCTATATTAACAGTTTAATCAACAAATAATGGGTTTAATTGACCATCCATTTGAAGGAATGCATTATATTAGTGCGACCTAAGATGACCAAGGAATATGTAACTTTAAGAACCTATGTTTAATTCTATTGTTTCATGTCCTCAGTCATCGAAACCGGCGATATTCGATAGCGACGTTGAAGATTCTGCCGAGTCAAGTAGCGATGACGAGAGTCCGCCAATACAACCGGTAGATAGCAGCGAGAACATGCCGCTCTCTGAATTATCATCGTAAGTTTGCACCGACTACCCTCATTAGTGAAAAATATTAATTTCTTACTGACAATCCATTCAATCATTCATAGCAAATTGAGCTACAATTTTGGAAATAGTTCTGCTTCATCATTCATTCATTCATTACAGCTCATATATGTACTAGTGATGTAACGAATGTTCGCATTCGCATCGCGAATATTCGCATATGTTTTTGACATTCGCAATCGCATTCGCAAGGAACGATGCGAATGTTTGGCGAATATATTTGACAAAAGGAAATTATATATGTAATTGTGGAATGGAATGATAATATTTATAACTGATAATATTTATTATTTTTATTTACTCATAATATTTGAATAAAACAATATTATGAAACACTCAGGTAGGCAACTAAATTAGAAACACTGTCTCTCTTATTCTTGCCAGTCTAATATAAACTAATAAATGGGGAGCCGGTTTTTTATACGGTTATACTGCGAAAACCATTGAAACGATCAGAATAATATTTATACTATAAGATGCAGCATGTTTCGGAGAAAGATTTAGTATATGATATGTTGGTGAATACTTTCCGGAATTTATATTTGTTTTTTGTGTTAAAAATAATGAATTTTGCCAGTAAAAAAGAACATGATTCTATATGAAAAAATTACATTGTTTTTGTTAAGTAATTATTAAACTTTGTGACATACCATGCATTTAACACTCTCAGCGTCACAAATTGTGAAATAAGTCCACACTTCAGTAACATGTGCTTTACTCATGTTTGTAACTGTGACAAATACAATAATAATAAACTAATCTCAAATTACAATGAATATTTTTGAACGAATCTGACTAGTTTCATTCGTTCTTGTAACGGTTAACTTTGGCTATATTTGGCTTAAACATGGCTGGTACGAAATGTTAAACTCGTAATTCGTATTCGCATTCGCGAATGTTGGAGATGAATATTCGCACTCACATTCGCATTCTCGAATGTCTCAATCCTAACATTCGTTACATCACTAATATGTACGTCCCACTGCTAGATTCAAGCCTCCACCACAATAGGAGGGAAATTGACCTTATGTACCACGCTGCTCAGACGAGTTGCTGGTATAGAGTTTTGTTTCTAGTTTTCCTACTTTTGCATAGATGTTTTATGCATGTTAAATCTCTTAGGCGTCTTTTACGACACCGTCATGGAAAAGTGCTGCCTAAGTGGGAATAATACCATAACCGCTACGCTTGACAGGGATCTTGGCGATCGCAATTAGCGATTTCTTTTTTCAGGGAAGCCAGAGATCGACTTGTCACATTGTGGCGTAATGTATCGAATTTCTGTAACTCAAATAAGACTGACTGGCTTCTAACAATTTGGTGTATTGTATCGAGTTTTTGTAACTCGAATAAGGCTGACTTCTAACAATTTAGTGTATTGTATCGAGTTTTTATAACTCAAACAAGACTGATTTATAACATTGTGGTGTATTGTATCGAGTTTTTATAACTCAAACAAGACTGATTTATAACATTGTGGTGTATTGTATCGAGTTTTTGTAACTCGAATAAGGCTGACTTCTAACAATTTGGTGTATTGTATCGAGTTTTTATAACTCAAACAAAACTGACTTATAACATTTTGGTGTATTGTATCAAGTTTTTGTAACTCAAACAAAAGACAGGCTTGTAACGTTAGTTTATGGAGCATTTCATGTCAAGCGGACAACAAAAAAAAAGCGAGGTCGTGAATTTTGTTTATACTCTGGTCAGTTATACTTCTAGTAGACGTGGATGTGTACACACAATTTTTTTTTCGTATGATACTTTATTGCTGAGTTATGAGCTTTTGAAAATTTACTACGAATGAAATCATGAATTTATGGAAGCTTATTATCTGTATCAATTAATTTGTAAATAAAACTAATAAGTATTTTTTCTTATAGTTAAAAAGTTGAAGTTTTTAATTTTTTGTCGAATTCTAAATTTGAAGTTTTTTAAGTATAGTAAACCGGAAGTGGAAATTTCTAATCGATATTTCTGTAACTTCGACACTTTATATTTTAAATATTTTTACCTTGAATTAAAGCTTTATATGTATTAATTCTTCATAAAAAAAATTATAACGTGATCTCCAATAGTTTAGGAGTTAGTACATGTATAGTACATACACATAGCTATGAGCACTTTCTAAGCATCGGGTTTATGCGTTAACATGCTAAAATACTACGCTATTAATATTTTATTCCTTTATTTTAACATTCAAAAATATAAATCAAACGTTTTTTTTTTTAATAAAATATAATTAACAATATAAATATACGCATTTGTTATAACAATAACAAGTTCATACTTTTGTATGGACTACATAATTTCAAAAACTATGATACCACGGTGAAACACGCCAGTAACGCCATTTCCTTGTTATGAAAAGTGTCACTAACAAATACAATACTAAACGTCGTTACTTGTAGAAAGAAACAGCTATATCACGATAAAGTATCTCGGTAATGTGTAAAAGTTCGTTTTTAGTTGAATCTTTGACTGCTCATCAACTGGATGCTTTACTATTTCCTATTTGTTTTAGTGTGGCTTGCTGTGGTGATGGTGTTTTAATCCATTCCTCTTAACTAGTCATAAAAATGTGAAAAATTTCTAGAATAGGTTCAATTTTGTGAATGTATTTTACTATTAACAAGATTTTAAGAATGAAGCAGAATTACTCTTCCATTCATTTCACTCCTTAATGGAAAAGGGCCATGTGATGGGGGAAACCTTAAACGTTTGGAAATCCGTGTAAGTTTACCGTTTATAAATAACACTATCACTACACCTGTAAGACCAAGTCATCATTGATTGTGACTTTCATTTACTCGAAGAAAAGTATTCAACAAGAGCGATATTTTCTACGAGTCCGTTTTGCTTCTGCTATCACCATTCCAGGAACTAAACAAGTGCATGATTTTCTTCTAACCAGCGAGGGCTTATGTGTAAAAGGTAGTGCTAGTGCAAATAGTATTATTGTAAAAATTACAAATTATCGTAAGTATCAATCTCAATTAATAAATTCGCTCTACGTTTTAAACTAATGGTCAACACGTTTTAATATTTTTGTGAAGAATTAAAGAAATCGTTTGTTTTTATATTTTTTCGTATTAGGATAAAGGAATAAAATGTTAATAGCGTAGTATTTAGGATATTAGCGCATAAACCCGATTCCTTAGAAAGTGCTCATAGCTATGTACTATGTATGTACTCTATATGCACTAACTCCTAAACTACAAGAGATCACGTTTCAATTATTTTGTTGAATAGTTAATACATGTAAAGCTTTAATTCAAGGTAAAAATATTTAAAATAAAAAGTGTCGAAGTTACTGAAATATCGATTAGAAATTTTCACTTCCGGTTTACTATACGTAAAAAACTTCAAATTTAGAATTCGATAAAAAAATTAAAAACTTCGACTTTTTAACTATAAGGAACAATACGCTTTAGTTTTGTTTGCAAATTAATTAATACAGATAATAATCTTCCAAAAATTCATGATTTCATTCGTAGTAAATTTTCAAAAGCTCATAACTCAGCAATGAAGCATCAAACGAAATAAAAAATTGTGTTTACACATCCACGTCTACTAGAAGTATAATTGACCAGAGTATAAACAAAATTCACGACCTCACTTTTTTTTGTCGTCCGCTTGACGTGAAATGCCCCTTATAATTGACAAATCTTCTCTTTTAATTTAAGTTGCTCCAAATGACTGTCGGCAAATCCTCTTGAGTGTTACATTATAAGTCAACCAGTACAAGTCGCGTCACTTTTCAATTTCTAGTAGGCCTCTCATGTTGTCACAAAGTGCAAATCTGTGCTGTCTGCAGCAAACGACGCCCAGCAACTTTCAACAGGTCATCCACCTGGTCAATAACAATAACTAAATAAAATTAATGAAGCATACACAATCTATCCGTCTACAATTTTACGTAAAAATAGACTACATTTGCGACAAGAGGTCAAATGATATATAAAAAACATACACTACAAGTCAGTCTGTGTAGTCAACAAGCCCGCCTCGAATATTACATTCCATGCGGTGACGAAATAAGAATACACGATACCACTTCTATTTCGCACGTGGATGTCGTAAAAGACAACTAAGAAATATAATAAGCATATAAAATATGCAAGGGAAGAAAAACTCGAAATAAACCCTTCTACCAACCTCACTTACTAGCATATTATAGTAAGGTCAATTTCCCTCCAACAGCGGGACGTATATAATCTGCGAAGATGATTACATTACAAACAGCACATATCGGTCTCCAGCCTTAAACAAACGTGTTTTAATGTGTAATACATTTGTACAGGAATACATCTGCAATACCAGCGGAGCAAGGAGGATCTTCAAAGAAAAAGTTCCTACGAATGGTCGACAAAATAGCAACTAATAAATATTTTCAACAGGTTAGTAGACCATTAGAGAAATATTTAGATTGTTAAAATCTTATGAAACTCTATTGTCGATTTCATTTTCATCATCATTTCGACACATCCCACTGCTACGCTCGAGCTTCCTCCACAGTAGGAAGGTAATTGGCCTATTATACCATACTGGTCAGACGTTAGTACAAGGGTATGTTCCGAATTTTTCCTTCTCTTGTATAGATGTTATATGACATGGCATAGATGCATATTATATCCCTTGATCGTATTTTATGACACCTGCGGGTAAGCTAGGGGGATGTAAATTGTATTCGTACTTCGTCACCATACGCAAATCATACTAACTTGATAAAATTACCTCATCTTTTAAATTCTAATCATATCTAACTTGAAATATAGAATATATTTTTTAATGATTTTGTGTTCAGAAAAGTTAGTATTTTATTTTATTATTCTACAGAGTTCTACAGAACTTAAAATTGAAAGCCTCCTCCACAATGGGAGAGAAATTGATCTACTATTACACGCTGGTCAAAAGTGTTGATATAGGGTTTTATTTCGAGTTTTCCTTCTCTTGCACAAATGTTATATATCTACATATATATATCCTTATTATCTCCCTTAGTCGTCTTATACGACATCCACGGGCAAGATAGGTAGTGGTGAATTGTATTCTTACTCTGGCACCACACGGATTTATGTCAATTATTAAAAAAATTAACACACTGAACAACACTGTTACAGAATTTAAAATAAAACATTAATAACAATTTAAATTATTTTAATATTCATGCAATATAACTCTGTCACCTTTTATTCAGGTCACAGATTATAAATATGTGAAACGAGCAATGGAGGGTCTATCGAACACCGATATAAAATTGCACCTGGAAATTCACGCACTGGAGGGACGACTCGCACTGAACCTTCCACCACCGCCACATGACAGAGTGTGGATCGGGTAAGATTTTTATTTCATAACTAGCTCACTCAAACAGACGTTGTTCTGTTCAAATCTAAAAAAATAGTAAAAGGAATTTTCCTTGACATCAATCGTAGCGCCACCTACCGGTTTTAATTATTAATCTAAACCATTCTCATATCCATTGGAACCGCCACAAAAAAACATCAAAATCTGTCCAGCCGTTTAGGAGTTTAATTACAAACACACGAAGAGAAGATTTAAATATTTCGGAAGTTTACACGAACGCGCAGGGAGAGTAACAACCAAATCGTACCTTCATTCCAATACCGACACTATCCTAAATAAGCAAATTATACAGGAGAGCTATTTAAAGATTTATGACAAATATTAACTAATATAAATAAGATTATATTAGCGTTTCAGGAATAATTGTCTTTTATTTTATTAACAACTATTATTCCTATTAAAAGACTTTTTTATTTTTTCATTTTAATTATTATTAATTAGTGGATATAAATAATTTAAAATATTAGTGACGTACACATTTTCGAAAAAATCTAAAAAGTTAAATGAAATTAATATATATAAATTGAAGCAATGTGTGTATTCGGTGCTCAGCAAATAGATGGCATTAAAAACAGTTTTTCGAAAAATTTCATTTAGTGACGGTATTGGATTAAAGGTGCGAAATATCATCGCTATCGCCGGCGTCTTCTCAGCTCATACACGTCCTATTGCTGGGCTAGAGCCTCCTCCCCATTAGATCCCCGATTTATGTGAGCTGAGATGAATGATGATCATGAAATATTTTACATAACATTTTTATTTCACAGTTTCCGTACGAATCCACAACTAATACTGAAAGCACGGCCCGCGGTAGGTGCTCGTACAGTTCGCTTCGCGCACATTACCAATTGGATCGAACAGAAGCTTAGCAAAGAATTCGAGAAAGTTCTCGTACTACCTAACATGGAGGACATTTTGGTCGATGTTATGACACCCACCCCCGTACAATTTGAATAAAAAAATTTGTAAAGGTATGTATCTGTTTCATATATGTACGTATATGCGTACTGTTATTAGGCCAACTTCATCGTTTTTTTTTAATAACTTATGTTAATTGGACACGAATATAATAATGCATGTTATCTTCTGTAAACCAATTCGAGACGAGCAATTTGGAATTGTTGGACCCTTAGTCTTGGTGCTCCAATTGTTACGGACTCGAAAAATGTTACATGACTTACCAAATTAATGAATTACAAATTAGAAAACAAAGAAAATTTGCTGATAAAAGCAATATTACAAGCTATATGAGGCGCTTACAGCCAAATTATTCTAATAATTGAGATATATACTGTTAGAAAATATACACAAATATATATATTAGGGTGTTTCAAAAAAATCGAATATTTTTTTTTTTTCAAATGGTCGGCAAATTCTGTCGGAGAATGCTAAAATAAAGACCTCGTCAAAATTTGAGCTCTTAATTTAAAGATTTAGTGGTCGCGGTTCGCAACTTTCTATTTCCCATTTAAATAATATAAGAAATAAATGCTTTTAACTTCAGAATTTTATACCTCTGGATTGAATGAACTTATGGCAATGACCAACTCAGATTCTTATAGAAAATTTAATGCTCTACAAAAAAGGTCTCTTATAATTTTTCCATAAATTGAATCCTTCCAGAGTTATTCAAGGTTAAAGTTTAATTTGAACCGATTTTTTGGGTTTTTCAACTTTTATCATTATGTAATAAAAAAATATCAGCAAAAGAAGGGTTATTTTAGCTGTATACTATACAGCCAAAATAACCCTTCTTTTGCTAAAATTGCTGCTGACAAAATGTCCGATCACTTATGGTATTTGTCAGAGGAACTAGTTGTTTTGGCATTATTCGATGTAAATGTTTCAGTAGATATGAAAAAAAAAATGGTTGAAAATATGAAAACGTTGAAAGGTAATCCAACAAACTTTAAACGACTAGTGATTAAAGGAAATGTGATGTCACTGTTAACAAGTGATTCAAGTGACTTTGTCTCAGAGCAATCTTGGTTTTTGTTAAAAAAATTTAATTTACCGTATGATTTTCTGGACATTGACGTTTCATTATGGCCATTTAATGAGAGTTACCAAAAAGCTGTCTCGTTTTTGAGTAAAGTCTGAGTTATAAATGATACAGCAGAACGTGGTGTTTCCTTATTAACTGAGTACAATCAAACTTTAACAAAAAATGAAGAAGATTTTCAGTATCTATTACAAGTGGTAAAAAAACACAGAGAGATGTACCCTAATTGTAATAAAAAAGCCTTAATATAACAGTTAGACAGTTGATTATTGTTAATTTCTACCTTTTTACATTTGTTCTTATTTTTTTTATCACCTTCCGTATGTCTCAGATATTAATATATGATATTTTTTTATTACATAATGATAAAAGTTGAAAACCCAAAAAATCGGTTCAAGTTAAATTTTAACCTTGAATAACTCTGGAAGGATTCAATTTATGGAAAAATTATAAGAGACCTTTTTTGTAGAGCATTAAATTTCCTATAAGAATCTGAGTTGGTCATTGCCATAAGTTCATTCAATCCAGAGGTATAAAATTATAAATTTAAAAGCATTTATTTCTTATGTTATTTAAATGGGAAATAGAAAGTTGCGAACCGCGACCACTAAATCTTTAAATTAAGAGCTCAAATTTTGACGAGGTCTTTATTTTAGCATTCTCTGACAGAATTTGCCGACCATTTGAAAAAAAATATTCGATTTTTTTGAAACACTAATATATATATAGACTGGATGGAGAGCCTTGAGCGTTCACCCATAGTCCGGGCTAAGCTGTGAAAGCCGTCTGTGGCTAACAGATAAACACAACACACAAATATAATATATAATCTCAATCTATATTTACTTAGAGACTTTTATTACGTATTAGACCCATCGTGGGAAAAGTTATTATATTATTTTACTATTTTTTCGAAATTATTACTTGCAACTTAAATTTATGATATCCACGACTTTGGCTTTAAGCGGACTCGTATTTGTCTTACTATATGGAATATTACAGTACGCATATAATAATGCCTTATTTAATTAATATCACGACTGCAGTTTCAAACATTTTACAGAAATAAACAAATTTAAAAAACTGTGACAGGTGGACTTACCTTCCTTTACCACGAACGCTGAAAACACAATAAAATTCTTTCATAACAATTTCTCAATAAACGTATGTTATTTATTAGTGTAAAATGTTTTGAAATATAGTTATGATGTGTAATAAGCTGTTGATTTTTTTTATTAAACAGATATAGACATTATAGCAATGACTAAGGTTTTTGAATTTAGATATTCTTATGTACCTACTATTTGTTCTATTACATACTATCTTATGTTTTATGTTTAAATGTACATGAAAAGTATTTTATTATTTAGAATATAATGTATGGTGACCGAATAATATCCAAATGGCTCTCTGCTATGTTGTAATGTATTGCTTTTAATCGTAGGATAACGTTTATGTGGATATGGAATCGTAGGATAACGTGTTTACACGATAGTTTTCTAGTTTTTCCAGACCTGTTACAAAAATTGTTGTCATGTCTTATGTCATGTATAATTAAAACTAATAAATAGTGTGTGAAATGCACACTTTATTAGTTTTAAAAGATTTAAAGTATTTTTTAAATAGTTACGTAAATTGTATTATTATTCGATTGCATCGAAATATTGTTGCTAATCCGTAACGTTTAGACAACGCAATTTCTTATGAGATTTTTTTTTATTATAAATTGTATGTATCAAAAGGAGAAAAATGTTAAGTGTTCAACGGGATTTACTTATAAAACGATTTCTCTTAAATATAATTCAAAATTACGCACAGATATTGAAATTAAAAGGCAAATTGTTGCAAGAATGAGGAAATAATTAGATCATATTATTATGTAATATTTAAATACATTAACAATTACATTTGTGCAATAATTAGAATGGAGTTATATATATATATATGTATATTAAAATTGTGAATATATTCCAAGAGGTTAAGGAAACGAGATTAGTATTTAAATATTCCGTATACCTTACTCGCCCTCTTTAGTAATAAAACTTGTATAAATTAAAAAATAATACAGTTGTTTATTTTTCATTATTTCACATATTATTTTAAGTAAAAAAAGCTATAGATTAAACTACTTTTATTATTAAAAGGGTTATTGTTTAAACTAGATTGATTCCAAGTGGTAAATATTCTCAGTATATATGTACATGTGTTAAAAATTAAAAAATAATATAGAAACTGTGAAAATCTAATTTAATATTAAATCAAAGGCAGCCACCATTTATTCCTCATATTTTGTATCCATAAATGTATTATTTCTTTTTGTTTTCAAACTGAACCTCTTTTTAATCCCGTGCGTAACAGTAGCACAATGATGGGTTAATATTAATATCCCTGAGTTATTTCACTTGTAAAGATATATTTATAGTAATATATATAAAGTAATTGTAATATTTTTTCGTTAATTATATTACAATATGATCTTTAAGATTATTTTAAATGTGATTATCTTTTTTCGTAATATGTTTAAGATATAAATGGTTTTTGTTACATCAATGTATAAATTGGTATTGAAATTATTAACGGTTCACAAAATTCAAGGGTATAAACTGTGTTTTAATAATTCATACAAAATAAAATATTCTTCGTCGTTCCAGCTAATAATTTGATTTATAAGTATTCATTCTATGAAATATTCAAGTATTAATATTTGTTTTATATATTTTTAAATATAATAATGACACAATATCGTGTGTTCAATGTTGATAATTTCCGCACCAAATACGATGAATGTATAATTTTAAGTTTTAGTAAGTTTAAGTTGTGTTATGTTTTCTTTTTTTTTATATGAAACTATATCTGTAATTCATTTAATAGAAATTGGTTAGTATTAAATACTTTTAATTTGTTCCATATTACTTTTTATCATTACAATATACATCACATATTTAGGTACTATAAACAAATTATTATTTTATAAATAGATTCAGTATGTATTTATTTTGAGGAAGGAATGAGTTGTAACTGCCCGATATCGTCGTAACGAGCTTCCTCAAGTTACAAATTAATATTTTGACAATAATTCTGTCTTACCTGTTATTTGCAAATCATATTGTCAAATTTTATAAAGAAAATCTATTAGAGAGTATTACCTTGTATATAACTAAAATGTTAGTATTTATAGATAATCTGAAAAAATAAATATTTTGGAAAATATTGTCCTAAATTATACCTGTGTTAATGATTATATATATATAAGTTTTAGTATGCAGCAAGTCTCAAATGCAAAATTTTTCTTCAAATTTGTTGCACTATACTTCGATGGATATGTAATTCATAATAATGTAAATTTTCGTCTGACTAATATTTTGGTAATACGTTTAATTTTCCAAATAATTTATAAAATTGTCCAACATCTTCAATATTATATTTAAAAAAGTGTGATAAATCTATATGATTTATATACAGTCTTCAATCATCATAATAACTATATTTTATTGGTAAACTGTTCATGTTGATGCCGGCAGCGATTGACATTTATAATTTAATTGATAACTAGTTTACTTAAATAATGTGGCGTTAGTTAATTATGAATAAAATCTACGTCTAAGTAGTTTGTCAAGGTGGTTCTGAACAAAAGGCCGATTGTGCATTGCTCACTTAATTTGCGCGACTTCATTTTCATATGCTATATCCATTTAACTGAACTCTGAATACAACGGTATTCGGGTTAATGTATACATCATATGCTGTACTTAGGGAGGAGTATATCAACAGAGTCGATGAATAAACATTGAAATTCCATAGCCATCTTAACAGCACAATGGCGAGTAATTTTGTTCTTATTAATATTATATTTGTCAATTTTAAAATGCATTATCATAATTAAAAAATAATGTTTTGTCTCCTATACAATATTTATTCGTTTGATCTAAACAGACTTTTGCTCAGGATTTGTAACAAACAACGCATATCCCCGAGAGTTCAATTTACAACAATACGAAAGATATTAATTTTATATAATATAAAGGAAATTGAATTTTTATTTCTATACAACTTGGAGCTCGGTGCGCTCACGTTCACTCAAAAATATGATTGTAAATGGATACGTGTTTGATGGCAGTTTAGCAAGTAGCCCACGTGGTTGTAGGTGGTAACTGCCGCTGATGGACTTCTGCATTACAAAGCTAGGTCGCTGCCTACCATTAGGTAGATATCCGTCTCTCTTCGCTTACCAAACGAAACTTAGTAGCAAATTGCTATTTCTCAAACGTTATTTGCCTGCGAGGGTATTACTATACTACAGATGAGCGATAAGAGGCCATAAACAAAAAAACTATATTATTGATATTCCAATGCAATTATCTAATTCCATATATTTGTAAGAATACGAACCGATTTTTGTAAACATTTGGCTCTTCTTTAAAGACATATCATGTTCAGGAACTATGTACCTGTTTATTATTTCCGTATCTGTCATCATTTATTTTGTTGTGTGTTTTTTAAGAGATGCGTGATAAACAAACCTCTTCTGCGTGTTATAAATAAAAATACTTATACAATACGCTAAAATACGATTAGAGATATCGCCGTGAATTAATATTATTAAAAGTTATGAATACATTTTGTAAAATAAAATATTGTATTAGATAAAGACAGATAATGTCGTTGCGTGTTTTTTTTTATGTATTTTCACATATTAGTGATGTTTAGTATTGTTTTATGTAAAGAATACAATTTATGTTTATTAACCGAGATCACTTAGTGCTTGGTATTTTCACAAGGTGTACCAAATACGAATAAATATTTATGTATATAGTCTATCAAATTATAAAGTGTTTATGTGATATTATATATAGATAAGAGTTAAACCGTGCCGAGTAGTTTTTCTATGTGGTATCAGTTGTGATTTTTCAATAAATGAATTGCTATATTTTCAGTGTCTTTACTTAACTAATCGTCCCATTCTCAACCCACATATGTCCCACTGTTTGACTGAAGCTTTCTCCGCTATAAAGGGAAATTGACTTGCTATATTGCTTGCTTGATGGCTGCTCTAGTGGTTAACTCGTGATCGGGTGCCGCTTGCGGGATCTGGTCCAGCCATAGTTTCATCATTATACTTGTGATTATTATTATATTTGTGAATTATATTATATAATATTTCGAATGGCATCACATTGGAACTATTAATAAGCATGTTGTAAGATGTACTTTTATTTAAGTGAAATTAGAAAAATTAATAAAAAATAGACAATCCCGCTTAGTTTCTTGCCGGATCTTCTCAGTGTGGTCGCGTTCCGATCCGGCGGTAATTTTAAGAAAAAATGTAAAAAAATGACAATATGTAAGTGCCCCCGCGGGGTTTATACATAATAAATGATTTGAATTATACAGTCGTATTGGAGTAGGGGTTTATGTCAAGTTTTCTTTCTCTTATATAAATATTATTGAAGTGAAAACTTCTTTAGCATGATTTGAAAGTCGGTGAAACGAAAAAGCGACAGTAAAAAGAGACAGACACATAAATTTATATAATTTAACATGGGAGAAAATTAGATAAGAAACATTATATATTTCCTATATTCGTGGTTCTCTTTGTGCTCTGATTCGTATATTCGATACCCCCTTCACTCGTGTTTACTAAGACATAGTGGGAGTTTGCTTGGGCCTCGGCGTTGTACGTGTTTGTGCGCGCAAGCGTAGTACAAAGCATGTACAAAATTTTTGAAGGTTTCGCTTCTACCTTAATCGTGTTTTACGACCTCCACGGGTAACAGCAGTGGCCCACGACAGTGAACTTTATTCTTACTCTGGCTTCACTGCTCTGGTCAGTCGTGATGGCGTAGGCTTTATGTCAAGTTTTCCTTCTTTTGTATAAATATTATCTTCATATCATCACTAAGTCATGTTTTACGACATCCAGCGGTAAGAGCGGTAATCCACGACGGTGACATAATTCGTTATTATACGGATAATCATCCCATTAGTCACAATATTATTGTTGACTATTCCTTGTCTCTGAAGTGTTTGTTATAGACGAGATGGACCGGAAATATTTTAGGCTTCAGAACGTTTCTTCTGTAATTTGGAGATAGAAGCACTACAGAATAGGTTCATACGTAAGGCTAGGGGCGCACCATGGTTCATATGCAATTTTGATCGACTTGCACTTGCCGACTATCAGGCAATAAATAAACTTAAGTATTAAACAATGTGCGGCGAAGACACATTTAATTCTGCCACGACACACCAAACCCCTATAGTGGTCGCCGCGACCAACTATCCCTATCCCGGATCTTGAGGTTCTCTCAGCCGAAACTCGTTCTCGATGAGCATGACGTCGAGATCGCATACTGCATACACGGCTTGCGAAAAACATCATTCTGTCCTCCCCGTGTAGGTGCAAAACGCCCACAGAATGGTACAAGCCGAGGTTCGTAAGCCACAGGGGACGCCCTTTGGTCCCGTTGCCAAATTTTTCTACTTATTTATTATTAAAAAGGCAACATCCGGCACTAAGGAAATAATTCTTGTATTGCAAATATAATTTAACGGACCCAATGAAGATTGAGAACAATAATATGTGGACCGCACAAAGTATTGTTCCGTTCGAATCCATAACACTGACATGGTAAGTCGGTATTTTAACCACTACGCCATCTGTGCAGTCAAAATGTTTTGGGTTGACGGCTATCTGCGCTCATCATTAGTCCGCATAAGGGTGTAGCTACACATCTGAGGCTAACACCCCTAGTCCAAACAAAAAATAATGTTGACGGCATTCAGTTGGGATATTTGTGGTAGTTTCCACTACCTCTGCGAGAATCACCGCGGTACATATCGTCCGCCGACCTCGACGCTTCATGATCTCCATATAAATCCGAGATGTAAACCCCCGAAAGGATGGCAGTATTCGTAGCTCCTAACCTATAATTCTTGCAAATTTTTTCCAGTATTGGGAATGCATCATTGCTTTATAAATTAAAATTCCATAATAATTTTTAAACTATTTTACTCAACATTTCATTACATAAAAGTGTATTTATATCACTATGATTGTCAATATAACTATATTGTTATATACAATAGGCACTTCATAACGTATCGTTGTAAACTATATCACATATCGACAACTATATTTATCATTTTATACAAAATATATTATTTAGTTAATATTTATAAAGGCTGAATTATCTAGTTCAGACATGTAATAATATTAGACGTTATATAAATAAAATTTACATATTTATAGTTTTTGTTTATCATTGTTCTGTTTCACTTTTTTGAAAAACAAAAGCATATAAGCACGAATTATATGTATTTGTTTATCAAAATTAGTTTGTTAAATTATCTTTAGTATCTCTAAAGATATTAACTATTTATAATTTCTGTAAAGCTTAGCAGTCATAGTGCGCGGCAGCTGGTTTCGAATGCATCGCGACATTTGCCTCAGGGTGGCGTGGAGGCATACGCTTTTGTAAACACAAATGCTCGATGTCAGCACACCAACCACCCAAATCGAAAGTAGTCATGTTATTCTCCATGCAGACGGAAACAGCACACGGCTATCGACGAACAGTTCACACTGAGGCAGCTTTGAGCACTGCCGTTTACCGACAATCTTGTGGCTCGCCTCGAATGGAGCGACCCTAGTATCAATCTTCCATACGTGCGCCCTGAGGCATCTGAAGCTAGCTACCACGCACTGTTGATGTTAGGTTTAATAGTAATTCTAGCAGTTCTATTCCCCACATAGTCAAATTACTTATTTTAAAATATGCTATAAATATATTTAGTTCATAAAATTAATCTGTGAATGGAAGCACTTTTCGGAGACACCATTTTGCTTTCAGCACCTTAAGTATAAATATTTTATTTCATTAAATAACTATAAATATTTTATTTCATATGATACATTCGCTTTAAGTCGCTGTTTACTTTAAATTTGATTATTGTAATACCAAAATGTAATAAACAAACTGTAATAACAATTTGTAATACAAACTTTAAAAGCACTGATATAGATTGAACAGCCCCAATATTGCGCATATAGCAGAGTTGTTTTGTTTTTAAATTTTCAAGTAATAACTTGAAACTCAGCGGCCTTTAAAATTTTCTCGAACATGTTGAAGAGGCATAGGTAACTTGCAAACGTTCAGCCTGTTTTATTTTAGAGGTTTTATTAAAATATCTAAAATTGACAATAATAAGCTTTGGGAATTATGTAACAATACCCAAATCTTACAATATTATAATTATTTTAGTTCACAATACCTAAGAGACCAACACGTGACATATATATTTTTTATAGTATACAACAGTGTATACAGAAAAATATATACATTAAAAATAATATGAAAAAAAAAACTTAAACAGTTGACTCTATTGTCTTGATTGCGAGGTGATTTTTATAGGAATAATATGTTGTGCAGAAGACATTATTAGTTACAAAAGATTTTAAAAGAAGGATTTTAAAAATATGAGTAAGCAACCTACCCATACTACGTGATTCATTTTTTTTTCAATTTTAAACCCTTTCTGTGGACTTATCCAAAGTATATTGTCAAAACCTCTCCCCTTTTGCACTTTTTATGTAATAAATCATAAATATAGTTATATCATTTTTGCAAACAAAAAGATAAAGGAAATAGCAGACGTCTTAGGTACCGCCAGTGATCTTGACCGTTAAAAACTGCTTGAAACGTCGGGACACAAAAAATCAAAAGCGAACCAAAATTGCATATGTGGGCTCGATTACGTGACGAAAAACGAAAACCTATGACCCCCGTCACACCAGTGACCCAGCATGGTATTTTTGAAGTCCCTCTTGCCCTGAATGGATCACGTAATTTGGGTAAGTGCCCTAAGTGCGATAACTGTAACCTAATAGTGTAACGCAAATTCATTAAAACTTATACATATTGGGTTGATAAAATATCTATACAAAATAACATCAAAGAGCTACTTAATACTTCTTTTTTATTGCGTATGGTGGTAAACCAACATGGAACCGAGCTGACGATAAGTGGTAACTGCTGTTCACACACACTCTATACGTAGAAATAAAATAACAGCAAAGTATTATTCATTTTGCATTCTAATATAGATTATTTCATTTCATATGAGTTGAGATATCTAAGCAGGCATGTTCCTTTGAAATAATATAAAAGAATTCCAAAGTAAACTTGTAACAGATTAAAGCCTATTTTCAGCGACAACCCTTAAATTGTAAGCGACACCTAAGAAAATATAAATAGCACAACTTTAATGATAATTAATTCTTATGATGCCAAAAATAATTAAAATCTTACGTAACACCTAAGATGACTTAATACCTTACATTTATTTTATATATCATTTACATTGCCTTATGCGTTATCTAAAATTTAGGGGTTGTTGGTGAAAACGACCATAAGTCATTTTAAGGGAGGGGAATATCGTAAGTAATTTTCTTTGTTTCATCGTAGAGCGGGCCTACACCTAGTATGCGTAAATGCTCATGTAATGACAAAGAAGTTAAAAAAGAAGAATAAATTTATAATTGCAATATATTATATTTTAACATGACGCTTAATTAATATGGCTGTATATTTCCCACCTAAACGTAATATGTACAGTTGAGATCGACCTTATGTTTTAACTATAAAGATCTTATATATTTTGGCACTGCGGACCACATGATTCATTTAACAACTAAATATTCATTTCTAAATCATTTACACTTAATATAAACATTTAATATATAAAAATTTGATTTATTATAATACAATATTGCATTAATATGCAATTAATAAAAGAAGCGAATCAACTTCGCATCACTCTAATAATATCTGTATATTATATATTACTATACATGAGAATTTAAGAGCATGAATTTGTGCATATTCTACAAAATCTACCCATTTAAATCACATCTTTAAAATATTTTTAATATTAAAAATCATAAGGTAAAGAATGATCTAGATATAATCAAAGTTAGCAAGAAAAGATTTAAAAACATTGTTGTAATGTCCGCTATATCAAATTAAGACAGATTTAAAGATGTATTTTAAATGTGAGCTATTTTAAAAATAACGTATAATTAATTAACATATTTTTACATTTAATTTACAAATATATCGTATGAAAAAAATATAGAATGCTCTTGCTTTGAAATTTTAGTTAATTATTGATATTTCTAAGAATTATTCGCGTTGAATATTTTTAAGCGAGTCTTGCTCGCTGGCTGGCCTAATGATGTCGGCAAAGAAATACATGCACAATATTTTTTGTATTATGTAACTGCATTTAGTCGAAGATTAAATGGTATGCATTAAACTTGTGCATTTAAGTCCTAATGCTGCAATAAACAATGAGATGTACCATCATCGTTTCTTCTCTTCACTAGTTCACTCCAGTCGTCTATTCGTGGTGCACAGACGAGCGAATATCGGCCTAATCTCCGCCGTGCCATAACTAAAAACTCCCCAGCGCCAGCGGACGCACCACATACCGATGAGACGTGTACATGCGCATGTAAACTTCGTGTTTTCCGACGTCGATGGTTACGATGTGTAGTGCGCTCAAGTGTATTATCGACTTCGTACCTGTAAAAGAAAAACGAATATGTTATCAATACCGTTAATTTTTCTACATATATGGACTGAACAGATGCCGTAGTGATAAAGATACCAATCTACCATGACAAGGGTCGGGGGTTCAATTCACACAGAACAATATTTTGTGCACAAACTTTTATCAGAGTCTGAATATAATTTGTATCCGTTGTGTTACAAAAAAATCTTCCTTGTGAATGCAGTTGTTGATCACACGACATCAGATGGACCTGGGCCTTGGGCCTGGTTGGTAGTATTCGTAAACGCTATCACACAGCATTTAATTTTTACTATACCTAATAAATATATATCATTGTACCTAATAATTACAACCGCTCACAATTTTCGTGCCGTGACGGAGTAAAAATACAATTCATGCTATCCCGCCCGTGGATGCCGAAAAAGACGACTAAAGGATACGATATGCTTATAATAAAATCCTATGCCAACACGTCTGACCAGCGTGTTATAGAAGGTCAATTTCCCTCTCATTGTAGGAGGTCCGAGCCCAGATATGCGACGTGTATGAACTGTGATAATGATGATGACATGTCTAAGTATTTATATTGTCCAAGAGAAACTTGTATCTCTTATTACTTTACTTAGATAAGGTATAAGAGTCTTAGTAAATATAAACTATCTCCGTGTTTGTGCAAGCGGACAACAGCCAACAATCTTGATAGTATCTATAACATTTTAGAACTTACGTTTCTTTGAAATTACTATCTGATAAAGTTGAACACAGTGGACAAGTTTCTTTATGTAATAACAACAATTAATTTTTAAAGCGGGCTTTGTTTTTTTTATGTACCTACACTTTTAAAATTTACCGGCTTTATTTTTATATTAGCGTCGAGTAGACTATTACCACTTTTTATTATTTATTACCATTATTAATATTGCAAAAATGACATATGTTTGCTTGTCTAGATTAATAATATACCAAGAAAATATATTTTTTACGGCTTCACAAAGCTCACGTTGTGCAAAACTCGAAATAAAACCCTATACCAACCTGTCTGTCCAACGCGTAGTAGGTTTATTTCCCTCCCACTGTGGAGTGAAGTGAATCTACTGCGAAGATATTAATAAGGCTGTCAACAGACCAACACCATGTCAGGGGTGTTTTCAAGAAATTTGTAGTCCAAATTAAATAGGAATCGGCACATACGTCTTATAAAAAAAGCTTAAAGTAGCCCGAAAAAATAGGCCCTTAGAGAATCCACGCGTGCGGAGACAAGTTTAAAATTCCAAGCGTGTGTTGCTATCTTACGTAATACGGTTTGTTATGCTTTCACACCCAAACTACTGGACAGATTACCTTGAAATTTGGCATACCCGAACGATTAGACATTTTAACTAGTGTTATAAGCTGCCATACAGTTCATGACGTGTTTTAAAAATTTACATTCGCAAAAGCGGAGATTAAGGATGTTAAGGACTCGTAATCGTAACCGAAATAGGAATATACCTGCAACCGTAACCGATACAAAAGGTCGGTCGGTGTTGGTATGAGACAAAGGGGTTGGTGTCCGTGTGAGACACATTACCACCGGTTTTCTATCAACTAGCCAAATTTACAACCTAAACGTAAGCCTTTTCAAAGGGAAAATACGAAATTCACTACAATTAACATTTCCGTTTAACATTTGCCTATAAATTCCATATCCCGGTTACGGATATAGGATTTATACTTTTTTATTGATTTAACGGATTAAACTATCGGATAATCCGATATACATAATTTCCTATCCATAACCATAATTGATACCGAAATATGTACTGTTATCCTAACATCTGTATTCCATATCCAGATCCGAAACTTCCTATCTACAACATCCCTAGTGGAGATGTTTAAATAACAATCTTAATAATAATTTATTTACGATACACCTTTGTCATAATTGCGTAAGAATGTTAACCTCGTCCAAGATCAAAGAATAGCTATCAATATGGCCGCAGTAATTATACAACTTTTTAATTTCTAATTCCATAAGCATAGTTATGTTTTACGCAGACTAAACAAAAAAATAACTAGATATTCTATAAATGGCGCTTACAATTCACAGACAACCGCAAACTTAAAAGACATTGCGGTCTCCTTTAGATATTCCCGTTTGAAATACGACTATATTATTATAATTTATATATCTCTCTTTACGCTATTGTAACTGTATGTTTATTAAATCAGTTCTGCGAGGGATGATTTTTATAAAGATGAAGAAAGATCGTAGAGCTGAAGGATTTGTTATTTTAAGAATGCGGTAAGCTTTAGGGTTATCGATTTGAAAAACATACCTATTCATAGATAACGATTTTTACAATACATAAAGTGTGACATGTGACAATTTTCGTACACGTAAATCTCCAAAATCCAGAAGTCCAGATAATCGCTATTGTAATTATCTAATGATATACATGAATACAATTAGATATAAAAATAAGAAATAAGAGAAATATACATGTGGTGACGGAGTAAGAATACAATTCACCATTCCCTACCATGGATGTCGTAAAAGACGACTCAGGGATATAATACGCATATAATATCTATGCAAGAGAAGAAAAACTCGAAATAAAACCTGTAAATGGTATAAGTAAGGTCATTTTTCCTCCTATTGTGGGGGAGGCTCGAACCCACCAGAGGGACGTATATGAGCCGACACGATAATGATTATTATGTTATTCCTAACTCGTCTTACATGATACTCAAGACCGTCAAGTTATAAATTAAAATGCTTACCTATAATAATCGTCCTGATCAGCCAGTTCGGGTTTCACAGTTTCAGACTCATCACCAGCAGTAGCTCTGATCAGTTTGGTCAAGCGAAGCGTCAGCTGTGTTGTATCGAGATCCTCACGAGCCTCGCTACCCACGATCACTCCGCGAGAAACTGTGAAATGATAAATAAATACATCTGGTCATATACATGTCGAAAGATTTTCTCTTCTCTAATATAGAATATCTGTGTAGTGACGGAGTAAGAATACAATTCAATCCCTATCTTACCCGTTGGTGTCGTAAAAGACAACTAAGGGATATAATACGCATATAACATCTATTCAAGATGAGAAAAACTGGACATAAAAGGCTTTACCAACATGCCCGGCCAACGTAGGTCACTTTCCCTACTATTTTAGAAGAGCCCAGTAGTGGGCCGTGTATGAGCTGAAATTTAAGTAGTAGAAGCACAATGTCGACAATCGTCTGTCTACATCTGCGAGCCGGTCCGTCTAGGGTAGTACTACACTCTCGCAGAAATTCTACATCTGTTTAGCAGCAATTTGTTACTGCACTTCGTTCAGTGAACGAGATAGCCGGAAGACCCACTTTCTGCGGATGTTTGCGTATGGTAGATTTCGGTGGATACCTTTATTATCAGCGAATCTCATTGCATGCATTCACACTCCTTTCATTTCTTCACGGTAGGCACGGTAGCAAGGGCCCATGAGCGGCTGTATCACTTATTATCTGCTACTATTTATTCCTTAACCACCAAACGGCAATAAAAAAATTATGAAAGATCTCGAAAACCATTACAGTTTTGTAAAGAACCATATAATAAGAACTAAGAATATACCACCTCGGTCGCTATCTAGGACCGCGCAAATTGACTAAAAGAATAACTTTGTGAATCCAGCCATGCTTGCGCACAGTAGGGCCTGAGGTTTCGGTTAATTATATAATACTACTAGCAATCCGCCCTCGCTTCGCTTCGGTTATAGGTTATAGTCGTTTTACCCGCGTAGTTCCCGTTCCCGTGGGAATACGGGGATAAAATATAGCCTAGTTTACGCCCTGATATTATAGCTTTCCATTGGTGAAAGAATTTTTGACATCGGTCCAGCCGTTTTGAAGATTACCCGGAACAAACAGACAGACAGACAAAAATTTATTAATTGCTATTTTAGGCATAGGTGTCGTGCAAATAACCGTGTGAGCATGAAAAAAGCCTATTATTTTGACATTACAAACAGACACTCCAATTTTATTTATTGGTATAGATTTAGCTAATCAAACCATACCGCCAATCTACACAAGTCATGTTGATATCACAATATCAACTGTTTACTTACTCTATTATTTACTTTTACTTTATTTATTACCTTACTTTTACTATATTTTTCACTCTACTATTTATGATATTTTATTTTAATCTATATAATTTGTAAAACATATAACCTCATATTAAAACTATAATTACGCCCGAAATATTGTTTTTACAACGAATTATTACGGGCTTTTTAATTGAAAACAAGTTCTTGGAAATAGACATAATAGCTCAAGATAAACTATTTATTCTCGATAAAAACAACAATAAAGTTTTTAATGTAAAAATATGGTAAAAATATCGAATCTAATATTCAATTATTAAATAAAATGTTATTGATTAGTCCGAAGATTGAATGTTTTGTTTAATAGCATGAGTTTATCTTATAATTAAGATAATTGGTGGAGCGCAAACAAATTAAAAGATATAAAGTTTAATCACGGAATATCTCAACGCGTGTTTTAGAGCACAAGTGAATCGTGCCGGCCTTTTTTTTAATATACACAGCTGCATGCGTAAACGTAAAATTGTTTTGGAGATATTTTTGTAGAGTTAAATAAGATAACGTTGGAAGCACTAATAACTTTCTATGGATTGATTGCATTTGGAAAATTCGCGAACTAAATAAAATATAGACGAATAAAATAATCATCGTAATAGGTTCTGTCAATCATTGCAACACCCATACTAGTTCAAATAAGAATTATTGATTTTGCTTACTGTCCAGGCAAAAGTCAATATGTAAATAATTTCTAGTATTAAAACGGCAATAGGTTCTGCCAATGACACCCCATACTAGTTTCAATCCCAAAAAAAAATACTAGTTTTACTCAAATAAGAATTATTGATTTGTTTAATGTCCAGACTCAAATCAATGTTTAAATAATCTCTAGAAATATCTATTAAATTTATTTATAATTATTAAAATATAAAGAAAACAACTAAAACTATCCGTGTGGTCTGTGGTGACGGAGTAAGAATACAATTCACCACCCCCTATCTTACCCGTGGGTGATCGTACGAGACGACTAAGGGATATAAAACGCATATAACATCTATGCGAGAGAAGGCAAACTCGAAATAAAACCCTATACCAACACGTCTAACCAGCGTGGTATAGTAGGTCAATTACCCTTCCATTATAGAGGAGGCCCGAGCCCAACAGTGGGACGTATATGGGCTGAGATGATGATGATGATGATGAAAGAAAACAAATTCAATAAAACTTGACTATGATTATATTATTACAGAAAATCGTACATGATCCCTCGATTTAATCGCCTCTTAAAAATAAACTGTAACATGCTAGAATGTCATACAACGTAGCAGCGTCCCTTGGCCACAACTAAACTGGTTCGCTCGCGACATCAGATTTATTGTACAGATATTAATCACCGTGTCGCCATTGTTCGCGACGCAATACATTTTTTGTTTCTTTCATGAGTAAGCGCAAAATGTGTCCGGCTTTTTTAAAGCTCAACGCTTTTGTGTGAGGTGTATGAAATAGTCCACTCCCTAGAGAACAGTCATTAGCCTACATTTTAGAAGTAATATTATAAATGTGAAAGATTTTTGTTTGTTTGTGGGTAAATAATGGTTTTTTCATATAGGTTTCAGGCCTAAAATCACCGATTTTAAAAATACTTTCATCAAAGGAATGCTATATTATCAACGAGTAGTATAGGGATTGACCCCAGTATTCTTGCAGAAACTTCGTAGGAGAAACGGCGGGCATTTGCTAAAAGTTACATGAAGCATTTTCAGTAATAAGTCATATTACCTATAAAAATACCATAATATTATTATAACGTACTTCTATTATTTACGTTCTTTCCTATATATCATAATGCTAAATATGTAATTAAAAAAAAATGTTATGCTCATAAATTACGTTTAAACGACCAGAAACAATCGAATAATAATTTTCTTTTCTTGACAATCTAACAATGGCTTGTCAGTTTTATTTGACAAAGACCCTTAGCACGTAGGTTGGCCGCTCGGAGAAAAAAAATATTAGAATTTTTATGTGACATCACAAACAAAAAAATCAATGATATCTGTAGACTAATAACGTGGGCGCATCGAGCGTCGCGGCAGGGAGCTTTGTGAAGCACAGACATAACTTCTAAACTAATATAATTTATCAAAAAAATAAAACTTTTATTTTTTATTATAATCTCCATGTCATAATCATGTCGCGTGCCATAGTAACTTAATAATTCAATAATGCGTAAACCGAACCTTTCGTTGGAGTATTGTAAAAGACTACGGAATTTGAGCAGATAATATCAATTCCAAACGAAGAAAAGCTCAAAATAAAGCCCTATTGACTATAGTCTGACCCTCGCGATATAGTATAGTTGGACAATATCGCATTTGGTAGAGCCTCGTGCCCAACAAGAATTTGTATACATAATCCAATAAGAAGAAATGACTTATTCTGTAGTAAAGAATGGCTTACTTTTTAGTAAGTACGCCAAATGTCATTGTCGGGTAAATAAAATCAATTCTATGGCAACGGAGCAAGAACACCATGTGTCACTATTTACCTTTCCAATAGGTGATCGTAAGAGACAACCAAAAGGACGCAAGCAGATGACATTACTGCAAGAGAACGTAAACTCGAAATAAATTCTACACCAACCCGACCGCGTATGCTCGATATATGAACAAAAATGATGATGATGATAAAAAATATAGCATAATATAATAAAAGGCCCACTCAGCGAGTAATAAGTAAATAAATAATTTCATAAATCACATCCGTTACGTTATATGTAAGATTTCTTTGCCCGTAGTAGCAATTTTAGTATCTAAACCGAAACGTAGTAAAAGAGTTACTAAAATCTCCATTAGAATTTCGTTGCAATATGGGTGCCTTTACACCCTCATTTTGGCTGATTTGAACTAAAATACGTAGATCCCCACTGCAGCAGTAGTGAATTTGAGGATCTAAATGATTTATTATTTACACCTAAATTGTATAATTACCTTCCTTATTCCAAGACGCAAAACGTTCCTCATATCATTAATATTGCTGGTCTCTTAATTTCCTTAATAACTTGAAAATGTAAAAAAGTAAACTTATTTTTTACATCCCTAATTTCTCGAAATGGCATTTTTTTAATTAATGTCCGCAGGCGTAGGTATGTAAATAAAAACTCCGCGGCAGTCGGCAGAAAAATAGTTTCAAGTAAACTAACAGTTAGTTTTATTTTCAGGCGCAAGGAATCTCAATGATGACAACGAATTACGACGCGGTCGCGTCGCCGCGAGTTTATTAACATTTAACAGTGAGTTCAGCTTCTGGTTTGCTTACATATTAATGCGGTGGAACCGTTTATGAAATAATAAAGATTGTTTTTGCTATTATTATGCTTACCGAGGTCGCTGGTGCAGAAAGCGAGCTCAAGTTCAGACTCCGTGCAGGGTCGACAGTCCGCTGTAGTTGGGTCGTAATGTCGCCTCACTAGTGGTCTCGCTTCGTATCTGAAGGTAGCCATTCTTCTACGTGTACCTTCTTCTGGTTCTGCTTCTACGTAAAGAGCTGCTCTACCATGCCGACTGCGAAAACATCGCACTTCCCTTGGATCACCATCGTTGGGTGCATACAGCGGTTCTAATTTATGCGCGCCTTCCACGAAAAGTCGGGCTGGAAATCGTGATGCAACTTCTGGAAAGAAACGTCTGGCATTATTAAAATAATTTGTAAATATTTACTCTAGTAAGTGTATGAAGAATTTGGTCTCTTAGAATATTTTTTACAATTGTCATTTATCTCTGATTGGCGATAATGTAACACATACGGTTGCAATAGTTTCATGTTATTACACTCCCTGTTGGGAGGAGCCTGATACCGTCTTAAATTTCAGACTTTGTTCATGATCTATAGAATTAATTACTTTGTGAGATCATAACATGTATTCAGTTTCATCCGAAAAATCATTTTAACATCGTTTCAGCACGTATATGTGCTGAAACGATGTTAAAATGATTCCCACTGTTGAACTCGACTTTCCTCCACAATAGGTGGGAAAATGACCTACTATACCACGCAGGTAAAACGTGTTAGCATTTAAAAAAAAAAAACGTGTTAGCATGAGGTTTCATTTCAAGTCTTCTTTCTCTTGCATAGATGTTATATGCATATATAATCCCGTGGGTGTCGTAATAGACGACCTGTTACGACAGCCACGGACAAGAGAGCGGGTGGTGAATTGTATTCTTACTTCGACAGCACACAGAGTGGATCGTTTATATTTTATATTTTTTTATTAAACAATGATAATATTATTTTGTTTAATTATATAGAATATATTATTATTATATAGAATATTAGTAATAAACATTATACCTGTATTATCAAGTTGCAAATCATGAAATAAATCAGGTGGATCAGGCCTGCGCATGACGCGCACGCACACTCTGAAGTCATGTTCATCGGCGGGCAGAGGCGGACGGAACAGCAGCCTTAGGGCTCCTCGAGGATACATCCAGGATATGGTCCCTTCTCGACACCTCAGGTAGACAGGAGTTACACCCCGCTCTGCCGTTGCTGTCAGACCACTAAAAAGAAAATTTAAAGTTATTTTAACGACATATTTTGCATTTATCGTACTCTTAATAACCTAAACATTGACAATATAGACAATCACAGTTAAAGTATTATATATGTATATAATATAGTCACTCAAAAGGAAATAAAAAATAAGAAGTCGTCAAAAAAAGTAAATGCTGAGTCAATTCAAAACAAAAGCCAATTGTTAAATTAAAATACTTAAACTTGTTACCTATATGCATATCTTGCCGATGCAGAAATAATGTTTCTAAAATAACAAAATTCGTACATTCCTTGTGGTAACAGAGTAAGAACCCCTTTATTACTGATTATCGTAAAAGACGACTAAGGGATATGAATAACATTCAAGAAAAGAACATCTATATAAATAAATAAAATTGAAGTGTCTGTTTGTAATGTCAGAGGTTATTCTTATGCTCACACGGTATCTATGCCTAATAATTAGTTTAATTTTTTTTGTCTATTTATCCCGGGTAATCTTCAATACGGCTGGACCGATTTTGACAATATTTTACTACCAGATAGCAGTGTATACATAGAGTGACTTAGGCTATTTTGTCTCTAAGAAATAGGCTATAAAATTTTGCCCGTTCCAGCACTCGAACCCGAGGCCGTATCTTAGGTAATATTGAAGATTTGAAATGCGGGGTCAAAGGGGCCGGCACCGAAAGGCGGCGAGTGCAGGTCGCTAGTTCCAAATAAAACGCTATGTCAACCCGTCTTATTAGCGTGCCAGAGTAGATCGATTTCCTTCTCATCGTGATGGAGGCTCGAGTCTAACAGAGAGACGTATAAACCTGTCTGAAATTACTTATAAGAAGAGGATAAGAAAATGGACACAAAGTACAGAAGCAAAAGTCATATGAAGAGAAATGAAAGTTTGTACCACATAGTTCAATGCGAATGTCCTTAATTGTATTGACTTGTACTGATCGATGACTCATTATTTCTTAAATGGTGTTACGAGTTTGATTTATCCTTAGCCAACTACTATAGTATTCTAGAATGGAATTGGTTACGTTCGGATTTTTAAACATTTATGTATATTTGTGAATGACTGATATATCAGAACATTAAGTATAACGTCTCATGTTGGCCCAACAACTTGACGCGAACCGGAATTGCTTCTGATACGACACATCAGAATATTAACATATTAAATGTAAAAATCTGCCCTTTAGTCTCTTAGAATATGAAATATTAACATAAATAAATTCCCTTACTTATTACGCTTTTTAGTAATTATTAATAATTCGTATATCCATTCGGATTTATGATACGATAAATATCAAAACATTATGTTTAGTGCAGTCTAGCTGGGTCTGCTTAGACAGTTTTATCCTTTTATTTCTTATCATACTATACTAAGATTACATTGTTTCAATTCCCAATTAAAAATGATTTCAGGTCTAAGTCAATTCAGGCAAGTCAAGCTATGACTTAGAATCTCTCTGACCAATTCGATAAAATATAAATTATTTATAAGTCAAACATTTTCTTTTTTCAAATTCCCTTCCGACATTGCATTACCACAAAGTTAAATTAGATCTAAATATTACTGATTGGTAGTTACTTATATACATGTAAGGAGAAAGAGAGACCCCTAATTACTTTTCACAAGAAATAACAGCTTGATATGTATTTCGAATGAACCTTACGATTTTATTACAGTATATGTTTTCGTACGAAAACTGTCGTTATCATATTTGGTAGATTTGATTGGAACGTGGCTACCGGTATCATTAATTTGAACAGGGAGCTCATTAGGTATTCCGTGTCCAACATGGCAATGCGGACCGGCTCCATTTATTATCTCCAATAAAAATTAAAAAGCATCAAATTGCTACCGTTGAGTGCAGTGTAGTAAGCTCTTAGGAGGTCAATTCACTTGCATCAACCGTTCTCCCCTGTTGTTTAAAGATTATTACACAGTAAAGAAATATATTAACTATTAATCGACGACAAGTTTGTTAATGTATTCATTGGATGCGCGTTTATTATAGAATTTTATTTATATTGTAGCATAGAATTTAGCTTGTTCTGTAGGTTAACTAAACCGGCCTTTATAACTATTAAATGAGAGCAATGTTGGATCTAGATGGAAAGTTGCGAGGCACGCGATCGTGGTGTCATTTTTGTTAGGATATCTCGAGTGCGCCCATAAACAAGCCGCGAGCGGTCGCGGCCGCGATTCTGGAGTAGCGCCCACGTAGACCCGACAACACGACATAAACTTGAAATATACAGCGCGCTACATTTTAAAATGATGATACGAAACACGCCCCACACCGCGTTAACACTTAATATATGAGCTAAAATGTCCAATGTATTTCTGTTTGGTGACGAAATAAGAAAACAATTCGTCATTCCCTTTCTTACTCAGATGACGCAGAAGACGACTAAATAATTACTGATTGCAGATAGAGAACATATGTTCTCTTTTCTTTTGTATATATACACAAAAGAACTTGATAGAAAACGCTATACCAACACGTCTGACCAGCGTGCTATAGTAGATTAATTTCCCTCCCCCATTACAGAGGCTCGAGCCTATCAGTGGAATGATTAAGTATGCGATATAATTCTCGTGTTTTCCATAAGCATACGGATTATTGATAAGGAGATCATCATTATTTCAGCTTATCGCCGTCCATTGCTGGACGTAGGCCTCTTTCATGTTATGCCACGGTCCTGTGCCGCTTGTATCCAACGGCGCCTAGCAACTTTCACCAGGTCATCGGTCCACCTAGTTGGCGTCCAACACTGCGCCGTCCGATACCTGGTCAGCACTCGAGAACCTTCCTTCCCCAGCGGTTGTCTGTTCGTCGAGCGATGTGGCCTGCCCATTGTCACTTCAGCGTGCTAATTCTTCGATAAGGAGATACTAACTTCAAAATCTAGATCGGGCGGTATTGGGTTATATCTTGGTCATAGAATTACATATGTATATATACATAATATGTTAACACTTAGATATTGACGTCACCTATTCAAATTTTTAGAGATCCATTAGGGGCCTGTTTAATAAAAATGTTATTGGTTTTTACGTCACTATAATAGATCTTAACGTAAATTTTAAATATTTGTAACCGGTGTCAAATCGGAGATTATTATTCGTCACTCCTACGCACGTCTCAGACAAATAAATACCAAATGTGCCGACAACGCGTACATTAATCACGCCACGGTCCGAACTTTTGTTGCGACTGATCTTTGATTTTCTTTATTGTTATGAAGGCGCCGGAGATTTGCGTCGCGTCATATCCGCCTTACATTACTAACTTATACATAATGACTTAGTCCAATTTTTTTTTTACTCGGCATACTCGGTTTTTTTTTCGTGTATTGACGGAGTAAGAAGAATACAATCCCTTACCCCCTTGGCCGTGGGTGTCGTAAAAGATGAGAAAGGAATATGATACGTCTATAACAGCAAGAGAAGAAAAACTTGAAATTAAATCACTATACCAACCCGTCTGAAAAGCGTGGTATAGTAGGTCAATTTCCCTCGTATTGTGGCGGAGGCTCAAGCCCAACAGTGAGGCGTAGATGAGATGTTTTGGTGATGATGATGATAGAATCAAATCTTTAATGTATATCCTATAATCATATCGAGACGGCAATAATGGTGAAGCAAGACTTTACCCATAATTACAAACCTTGTAATAATTTATAGTAAATCATTACTATTCTCATGTTTTTGCCCGCGTGGTTACGGAACCTGAATACAATTAACCAATACCTCATATGCTCGTGGGTAATATATGATATATATGCAGGTAACATCTATTCAAGACACAAAAAATCCATACAAAACCCACACGTCTGATTAACGTGGAATAGTAGGTTAATTTCCATTGTGGAGGAGGCCGGAGTTCAAAATTGGAACTTACGTGGGCATTACACTAAATGATCAGGTTTTTAAAACAAATTTCAATTCACCGCAGCTCATATACGTCCCACTGCTGGGCTCGAGCCTCCTCCATAATAGGAGGGAAATTGACCTTGCTATAATCATGCTGGTCAGCCAGGTTGGTATAGGGTTTTTATTCGAGTTTTTCTGCTCTTGCATAGATGTTATATGCTTATTATATCCCTTAGTCGTCTTTTACAACATCCATGGGCAAGACAGGGTGTGGTGAATTGTATTCTTACTCCGTCACAACACGGAAAATTTTCAATTACTAAAATAAAAATATACTATATTTTAAAACAACTAGCTTAAAATCTAAATAGGCTAAAACAAAATAGGATTGTCTATATTTATTCATCGAAAGCAACAATATATCAGGAAGACGTCCCTAATCTATCACTAATGGGTGAATGTTGAAAATGACTAACTAATAGCAACAAGTGGGTTTCATGTGCTCGCTTCGGTACCGACAAGCCCCGTCGCGACAGACACGTGAAAGGTTTCCCTACCCTCATTTTCGAGGGTTAACAACCTTTTAACACAATTAAAAGGGTTACTACCTGAACTTAAGTTATTTGTTAATACATCTGTTGATTATTGCTTACATAGATGATGCTTCTTTACTGCAATTAGCAATAATGCAATATATCTTTCAATTATATTAATCGCTAAATAGATTATGACACTCAAAAGCACATCATAATCTCAGCCCAAATAGGCCTCACTGTTGGGCTCGGACTACCGTAGGAGGGAAATTGAACTCTTATGGTGAGGAAAGCTCACATTTTCTAAAAAAAAAAGGTCATCATAACCCTGTTGGGAGAAAAAATCTATTATTTTATAATCGATTATTTATTTTTAATTAATCTATTATTTTATAAACGATTTATTTTAAAGAACAAAAAGTCGATTATTTTCCCTCCAAGTCACATCCCTACTATATTCATAATGCACAACAAACTTCAGCACCTTCCATAAGTTCGTATGGAATCTAACATTTATAAAAACTGGCTTCAAGTGTCCATATAGAATCCCTGTCGCTTCAAGTTTATCGGCGCGCGCTAAGACAAACACATACAAAAACTACCCTATAAAAACCCACAAGATTTTTTTTTCTTATTTCCAAACAGAGTAACAAAAAATATACAGAGGGGTGTTAAACTATAACGAGGTGGCCTAGGTTGGCTTAAATGCATTTTTAATATTGGAATTTTAAATATCTATAATAAACACGTGAAATACATTGACACATATGGTACCTACTTCATGGATGTGAATGTGCTCAGTACTAATATTATACAGCTGAAGAGTTTGTTTATTCTGGCTAATCTCAGGAACTACGGGTTCCAATTAAAAAAATATTTCAGTGTTCGATAACCTATTTATGGATTAAAAGTATAAGCTTTATAATATCATGCATTATCAAGCATATCATTAAAAGGAAGAAAACATCGATGAAAAATGATACAGAAACAGGAAAAATTAACCTTTTTTGTGTCTCGTTTGCATGAGCTACATGTTATAAGAATCTCCCTCTTATGTGCCACAAACGAATTAGTGAAAGATAGTTGAGCCTAATAATAGGCCTCATTAACAAACTCAATCGCTCAGCGTGCTTTGGAGCTGGCTATGCTCGGTATATCTTTGTGAGATAGAATCCGAAATACGGCAATCCCTAGAAGAATAGGTGTAACCGACATAGCACGAAAAATTAGTGCGCTGAAATGGCAATAGGCAGGCCGCGTCGCTTGACGAACGGACAACCGCTGCGGAAGAAAGGCTCTCGAGTGGCGACCACATATCGGACGACCCAATGCAGGACGAGTAGGTGAACCGACGAATTTGATAAAGTTGCCGAGCGCCATTGGATGCAGGCGGCACAGGACCGCACTTTATGACACATGAGCGAGGCCTACGACCAGCAGCAGACAACGATAGGCTGAATAATATAACGATAATGAATTGTGTCTAAGTACATAAATCATGCAAAAATTTTAGATTAGTAATTAGGCAGATGCCAGTTACGTGCCTTTTATTATATACTAGCAACCCGCCCTCGCTTCGCTTCGGTTTCAGTCGTTTTACCCGCGGCGTAGTTCCCGTTCCTGTGGGAATACCGGGATAAAATATAGCCTATGTTACTCCCTGATATTATAGCTTTCCATTGGTGAAAGAATTTTTGAAATCGGTTCGGTGGTTTAAGCGTGAAAGCGTTACAAACAAACAAACAAACATCCTTACTTTCGCATTTATAATAGTAGTATGGACTAGCAACCCGCCCTCGCTCCGCTTCGGTTTCAGTCGTCTTACCCGTGTAGTGCCCGTTCCTGTGGGAATACCGGGATAAAATATAGCCTATGTTACTCCCTGATATTATAGTTTTCCATTGGTGAAAGAATTTTTGAAATCGGTTCGGTGGTTTAAGCGTGAAAGCGTAAGAAAGAAACAAACTTTTCGCATTTATAATATTAGTAAGGATTACTCTCGATATGAGATATGATATAGGTGAATCTATATTTAGTCCGAAATTCTTATTTTTTTATACAATAATGTTCATGTAACATGTTCACTAGCACGTTGAAATGGCAATGGGCAGGCCACATCGCTCGTCGAACCGACAACCGTTGGAGAAGAAAGGTTCTTGAGTGGCGACCACGAATCGGACGGCGCAGCGTAGGACGACCCCCCACTAGGTAGACTGACGACATTCTCAAAGTCGCAGGGAACCGTTGGATGCAAGCGGCGCAGGACCGTTCCGAGTGGCATTCTTGTGGGGAGGCCTATGTCCAGCAGTGGACGTCCGTGGGCTGATGTATGGATGGATGGAATGTTCATACTTGACAACATTCCACTTGACGGTGAGTGAGAATGCGTTCCTACGTGTTCTTCAATAAATATGAAACCCCATAATTTGTTAGAACAGTTTTGTTATATACATATATGTAATAGGTAAGGTACGAAGCATTAATAAGCTGAAGTGCTAATATCTAGATCATGTTGGGAATAAATTTTCTTGAGTGGTGATCAGGTGTATGATTCAGTAAGGAGGAGCTCCATTCTAATTGAACTGACCCTATTGTGAAAGGCGCAGAGATCTGTTGGGACCGTTGTTTTATGTAGTGTTCTTATAGAGACGTCTGTGTCTATCAGTGGACGTCGATGAGCTGCATAAGCGTAGGTATACAGGAGGACCAGGTGGACCATATCCACCCCAATGTGATCTAATTCGAAATAAATGTACATATTTTTAATGCATACTGCTCCATTTCGTAGCTTCAATGTACGAACCGAAAGCTTCCTTGATCGAAAGCTTTTATCCTTTTCTATACTTAGTTCATTAAAAGTGACGTCAATAAAAACTATGACAGATGTCATACTACATTTTTTAGGATAGAGAAATGTAAAATAGCCCTAGATGCCCAAATTATTAGATGACGTATTTCTTTATGATTTATTTATATTATAATTAAACAAATATTAACGTAACTATGTAACAGGCTAACAACATAAATATGCAAAAAATATATCTCAATATAAATACAAATAAAATACTCCTACAAAAACTCCTTACAAATAAAATATCATCGCAATCATTAGTACCATAAAGTAAAAATCTAACCGTCTGATTCAGCAGTTCCAAATTGAGGCAATCCCGGTCCATTACAAGTAAATGACGTGGGTCGCTGATACCGAACTAAAAGCTGCTAATGTACCTTTATGTCGTCCTACTGCTATCTTCCATCCCTTTCTTCCAAAAGCTTTTCTGAATATCCGTCTCATTTTTTAACTTGTAAAGAATTATGTTCAAAATGAAGTCACGGCGCTGTCCAATTAGTTGCTATATTATTTTATACTATGGCACAAGTTATAAGAAGTTATAAGTTTATAAGTGTTACAATATTGCAATACGAAAATAGTTTATTAAATTGAGAAGCACTTCGAATGGCTTTTGGATCGATTAAATTGATTTGTATATCAATTAAAATTATGGGTATTCATTTATAGGTAGAAGGTATCTAAGTTTGATTAACGGCAAACCGGTATCGAACCCAAACGTGCTTTATTCGTTGAATTCATATGTAAATGTTTCGCAAGTTGTTATATTAGTAGAGGTACTGCGTTTAATAAATGTTACGTTAATAAAAACGATTTTATTCGTCTTTATGAAAACTTTAACCATCCAATTGATTGAAATTTTAATTCTACGTATTAAAACGATGGTATGACTTCTCGTAGAAAATTGAATATCTGTTTAATGGTAGACCCGTGTAGGCGGACGTCCAATTTAAAATTTTGCCAAAGGTAGTAAGTAGCATGTTTTGCTCTTTCGCCATCTGCGTTAGAAGAATAAGACTTGCTACGTAGACCTCATGTAAATCAGAATAGAGGTGTAACCCTTAATTGTCATTAATTACATTTTAAACTAAATAAATTTCAGTTTAAAAACGGCAGAGTAATCGTTACTATCTCTGTCTTTTGAGAAAATAATATTTGTGAATATTTTTCTTGTGGTGACGGAGTAAGAATTCAATTTACCACCCCCTCTCTCTTGCCCGTGGATGTTGTAAAAGGCGACTATATCTCGTGCATATAACAACTACGGAAGAGACGGAAAACATGAAATAAAACTCTATACCAACCCGCCTGACCAGTGAGATATAGTGGATCAATTTCCCTTCCAATATGGAGAAGACTCGAGCCCACTAGTGGGACGTATATAATACGATGATGGTGTATATTTTCTTTTAGATTATACGATAACCCAATTATATAATTACTTATTTATCTGAGTTCATGAGCGATATCTTCCATTTGATAATAATATCCGTTAGATTAGTCCTTGTCGTCGTCGTAAAAAAGTGAGATCGCATAAATTAAAATAATAAATTCTGCAGGATCCTTATTGGAAAAAAACTAAATCTAACGGGTTATGTTAATTGAAAATAAATGTCTAGTATATATGTAAAACATCTAACAATATTGTCTTTTATTCTCGTTTTTAAAAATTTTTGTTTATTTTTATGATCCTAAAATGTTGATCCGCGTTTGGTCGTATGTAGAAAGTTCGTTAGCTCACGATAACAGGTCCCATAAAGCGTTATCGCAACACTACAACAGGCTCCACAGAATAATAAAATGAATGTGTGGTTTTCTACGAAGAGTTTTATTTATTCTCGCCCAAAGCTGACTCGAGATAACAATGTCGCGTGCGTTCAACCTCAACCTAGTCACTTATAGGGTTGCACTGACACTATTCTTAAACTAAACAATGGAATGATTATGTCGTGGAGCAAATAAATTGATATGATATTTTTTGTTGATTTTTTTAAACAAAACGATTTAAGATGATCAATTAATGTCCTGGATTGTGTTGCATGATACAACGAACACGAAAACAAACTTCCATCAATACAGCTCATATACGTCTCACTGCTGGGCTCGAACCTCCTTCATAATAGGAGAGAAATTGACCTACTATACCACGCTTTACAGGTACAGAGTTTCTTGGAGTTTTCCTTCTCGATGTTATATACATATATTATAATTCCTTGGTTGTCTTTTACGATACCTACGGATGCCACCCCCTTTCTACGGACAAGAAAGGGTGTAGTGAATTGTATTCTTACTCCGTCACCACACGAAAACAAACTTGAATACATAGTATTTATACTATATCTTATAAACTTATTTATTTAATAGATTTATAAGATATTATTTATTGCAACGACAAAATAGTACAGATAAGGGCATAGAGTTTGTAAATAAAAACGACAGTTTTAATTAAGAAAAAATGTAACAGACTCGACTGCAGTGCCATTAAAAGTATTTCTTCAAACAGAAAGTTATTCACATTTTAACATACTATGGATACCCAAATAAGCATGAATAAATTATGAATACTTTCTTTCCTAAAAAATCCCCAAATTACCCATTTGGCCAGAGAGAACGCGAACGCGCGAACGAAACCTGTTAAATGTAACCTATAAAAACATTATATGAATATTAATAAACTGGACTGCACAGGACAACTTAGTACTATATAAGTAACGACCCCCCATGCCACTATCACCATGGGATAAATATATCGGGCCGACCACTGATGTCAAGTAACCCTGCTCCGGTGGTCGGCCCAACGACGAAGGCGACGTGGTTTTCGGGTGGGTTGCGGGAGTTGCGTGCTTAAGCCCCTCTGTCGCCCCGGACGGAGTATTGCGGAGGCGCGCCGACAGCAGCCCACACGCAAAAAAAAAAAATGGGATAAATATATCCCATGTAATAACCAAGCAGGACGATTTCCTGTTGCACTCCAAAAAAGCTTGCTCTAAATCTGAGCGTTAAATATAATTTTAAATGTATATTTGCTAATTTTCATGATTGATGTTATCAAAAAAATAATTAAATAAGAGTCCTGAATGTATAAGCAACCCTAAAAGTACAGAGACGCAAGCCGCGCCCGCCAGCCTGCCCAGCCCACGCGCCACTCGCATTGTTTCCGTATACATAGATACTAACATACTTATGTATATACCGTTCCGTAATCTATTCCGTCTTTGATAATTACACAAAATTAATAATAATAATAGCTATCATCATTGATTTAGAAATGAGAAAATTTAATTGACGCCTCAGATTTACAAATATTCCTATAATGCGATTAGGTGATTAGAATCTTTATACGATGTATCAAAACATTGTTATTATTCAAATAGTGAGTGTAACTAAATGACGCAAGTTGTAAACTGATGTTGGGTAATGAGAACCAGAACTTGAAGTTAGACCAGTAAAGAATACTGCCTAGCACTAGCACTAATTATCAGGTGGAGTATATTATCAAACCTTTTCGAAAAAAAAGATTCGAACCTTTAATTTATTTTTTTTTAGAACAAGGCATTCCTTAGCTATATAACATCTCCGTGAGGAAAGACCGACGTCCTCCCCGAGGGGGGAGACGTCGGTCGATGGGAGGGTACCCCAAATAGGTGGTATTACGTCGGGCCGACCACTGACGTCAAATCACCCTGCTCCGGTGGTCGGCCCAACGACGAAGGCGACGTGCATCGCGGGTGGATTGCGGGTGTGCGTGCTTACGCCCCTCTGTCGCCCCGGACGGAGTGGTGTGAGGAGTGCGCCGATCGCAACCCACCCCAAAAAAAAAGCTATATTAAATCTGATGGAAAATGGTAATCTGGTAGATGCTGTATTCTTACAAAAACCTATTTCCTCTTGCTTGGCTATCTAAGTACTAGGTCCACAAGTATTGTTGACCAGAATTGGCTGGCAGTTCGTAATTCAAAAAATTTCCTTTTTTTCAGGCACCTTATCTTGCATTGATGATCTGCCGACATCCTTCACTCTAACGACAAAAAGAAATGATAACACATTGTATTCTTAGTTCCTCACCATACTGCAATTTTAATAAATGATAGACTTTATTCTTGTCGTGTGGTGACGAAGAAAGAAAACACATCGTTACACTTTCTTGCCCGTTAAAGACAACTAAGAACTATGATATGTATATAACATCTAAGCAAGACAAGGAAATCTCGAAAGAAAACCCTATCCAACTCTTACCAGCGTTGTGTATCAGATCATTATTTTTATTGTGTAGGAGGCACAGTAGTAGTATGTATATGAACTAAGATGTTTTGATAGATATATATTTCGAAAAGTTCGCTACATTAATTATCGACAATCGAATAAACACAATATAGTTCATAAAACTCGATACGACCGTAATAATATGGAACAAGTTTGACTAGTCTACAGTATGGTAATGCCGTTCAGCCATTGTGTCGCTATCGAGTCGCGCTTGTCAAGTCTCTGACAACGCACACAAGCACACCTTTATAGCCGGTAAGATTTATAAGCTTTCAAAATCACCCACACATAGCCAGCTTAAATCTTATAAGAAACTGATTGTACTCATGGCACGGTTTGTATACTCTATATAATTTTTGTCAAGACAAATCTTGTCCACGAAATTGCACTTCTGTCTGTTTTTATCAGCGGGTCCTAAATTTTAGGTGCGACTTAAGGCAGTATGAGTGAAAAATAACAAAGGTGTCATTTACATAGCCTAACGTGTTGTATAAAATTTTTATTAGCAATATCTTTTGACGGAGGCTTTGCCCGCGTAAAGATGAACTTTCCCGAGACAAATATTTATCCAAATCCGTTATATTTGTTGGTTACATTTGATTGAGTAAAATAGAAACGTTGAACTATTTTATCTCATTTTTATAAACGGAATAATTATTATCCTATGTGTTAATCTAGAAAATCGTATATTTATGAGCCAATTTACATCTAAATCTGTTCAATGGTTACCGCGTGATCGAGAAACAATCATCCAAAGTTCCAAACATCTTCACGAACTTTCACATTTATAATATTAGTAGGAATAATTAACATAAAAAAAATAATTAAAGTTGTTTTATGTGACATTTATGTAATATGTAGGTAGGTGTTTTCTAAAATTTAGATGTTATTGATTAAGACGAGTAATTTACTGTAGCTCACTGACCAGACGGTAACTATAACGTTGGGAGGGAAGCGCAAGGCTCTTTCTTCTCTATTTAAATCCTTTAGTAGTATTTCACGATGACCCCCACAGGAAAGACTGAAGTGCTGAAGTGTTTGTATAGGAACGCCACAATATCAGTCCGTATCCGGGATAAGAGTACGAAACCGATCCAGTTGCAGAAAGGCGTGAGACAGGGAGACCTCATCTCTTCGAAACTGTTCACCACTGCACTGGAAGATGTCTTCAAGCTCTTAAACTGGGTCAGACTCGGCATCAACATCAACGGCGAATACATCACTCACCTTCGATTTGCAGACGATATCGTCGTTATGACAAAATCCATGGAGGACCTTGGCACCATGCTCAATGATCTCAGGGTATCCCAACTAGTGGGTTTACAAATGAACATGGACAAGACGAAAGTCATGTCACATGCCCATGTCATTCCTGTACCGGTTCTAATTGGCAAAGCGATTCTCGAAGTTATCGATCATTATGTTTACCTAGGGCAAACAGTCCAGTTAGGTAGATCCAATTTCGAGAAAGAGATCAGCCGACGAATTCAACTCGGTTGGACAGCGTTCGGGAAACTTAAGAGCATTTTCTTGTCCAACATTCCTCAGTGTCTGAAAACACAGGTCTACGACCAGTGATGACATACGGCACAAAAACGTGGTACCAAAATATAGCCCTCATAACAAGGCTCAAAGTCGCTCAGCGTGCTATGCAACGGCAAAATAACCAAGTATAAATTAAAAGAAAATATTTTAATAAGTTCTAACGTAAACACATAGACACATGGAAAAACCTTGAGTATTATAATATGTATAGATAAACGTTCTCTCAACAAGGCACAGACTTTGTTTTTTCGTTTGTAGGTCACAGTAGAATACGAGGTACTAGCGATTGTAGAGAACAGCTATAAGTAGTTCCGTGATCTAGTTACTTTAGTGCGTATATTGCCCAATCTATAGCGAACTAGTTATATCGATAATTGTTATGTGTATCATTAACTATTCGTGCCGTAACCAATTAATTAATAGGTTCTGTTAAATCTTCTATCATCTTGATACATACATGACAAGTATTATAAATTTATATGTATGTATTATTCCTTAGAAGAATACTATTTACCACTCCCTATCTTGCTTGATATCGTAAAAGGGATGTAATACGCATATAACATCTATGCAACTCGAAATTAAACCCTGTACCAATCTGTTTTACCAGCATTGTATAGGAAGGTCAATTGCCCTCCCATTGTAGAGGAGGCCCGAGCCCAATAGTGGCACGTATGTGAGCTGAAATGATGAATGATGATGATGATGAATGGTTATCAGTGTAGTGACGAAGTAAGAAACGGTCTCGAAATTTTCTTTTCCCGTAGTGTAAAAAATAACTAGTGAAGGGAAGTAGGTACTGCCATTGGAAAAGGAGGAAAACTCTATACCAAACTATTTCACCAGCGTTATACAATACATGAATTTTACTACCAAAGTAGAGGAAGTTCGAGCACAACAATGGGCATAAGAGTTAATAATAATATAACAGAGTTTTCGTCCAAAGAAAATTAATACCTGTATTAAATAGGAATTGTGAACAATTTCTATACAAATACGTTTTTGAGGAAAACCGACATTAGCGTTTGGTTAGAATATACCAGTCCAAAAATGAATTTAAAAATATACGAAATCACACAACTTGCGTGTTATCAGCTTAATTGTATAGCGCATTGCCCTTTGCCGGATCCCTTTCTACTTGCATTGAATAATCACATGTGAGACAGGTAGTGTTATCAAATGGGATATTACTGTGAGTGTCAAGTCATGTACGGAGGATTTCCGTGAAACAATGGGTGTTCGGACAATGGTGAAGGCGGACGCCGCTGCGGGCGACGACGCGACGACGTCGCACGTGCGTGCTATTGAGCCTATTGTATTCAGATGCTCATGTCGATATATTAGTTCGACTCGTACTCGTTTGGTCGCTTAACGACACAATGCCCACTCGCTATAGACTCTATTGATCATCTAAAGTGAAACTCGCCTTGCCTCAGGCTATGCACGATATAAACGAGAACACGATGTATATACACTAAGCGTTAATCTATATTAATTTTGTTAGTGACTAGCGACCCGCCTCAGTTTCGAACTACGTACGCAATTTAAAAGTTCTATCGTGAAATGTAATTCTAGTCCACAGCTTTCATATTTCATAAACTCAAGTATATATTATTATAAAATTGTACATTAGTAATATATAGTTAGTAATATATTAGTAATATATAGTTATCCGTGTGGTGACGGAGTTGGAATACAATTCTCTACCCCCTATTCTACCCGTGGGTGTCGTGTCGTAAAACACAACTAAGGAATATAATTTGCATATAACATTTATGCAAGAGTAGGAAAACTCGAAACAACATCCTATACCAACCCGTCTGATCAACGAGATATAGTAGTTCTATTTCCCTCCTATTATAGTTGGACGTATATTATGAGCTGGAATTCTGAATGATGATGAAGAATAACATTAATAAAAAGAAATGAAAAATTGTATTAGATGCATTAAGAGGATATAATATAATTTGCCAATTCAAACTTCCACAAACGCCACAACACATATTATACGCTTAATTATTCCTAAGCCGCGTTGTGTAAGAAATTCACCACTTCTTAATTTGTAGATGATGAATTTTCCCACAACCATTCATCTCTTATTTTACTTTAGGCAGAGTATCTACAAAATCCTTTCTTATCAAATACGTACTCCTCATAAAGATTCTACGAATCAAATTTTAATTTTGTGTTACTTTATACTTATTAAGATCTCGCGATTTGTCAATCAATAATATTTCGTTTGATTTTTATTATTATATTTTGGACTATTAATGTTTACATGACTGATTAGCAAACAGCTGAGGCGTTAGCATTATCTTGTTGCATTTCAGATAGTTAGCCAAATCTACTGATTAAGATATTTGACACGTTCAATACGCTATTCTTATTGCACTAAATAATATCATATTATAATTACCATACAATATTTCTTAAATAGATGCAATCTCTTAATCAAAGCTTACAAGAAAAACAGGATAAGTAAGGTTTGCTGTGAGTTTATCAAGATACCTACTACTTGAATGAAGCCATAGCAGTAAGTCATTACCGTTCATTGATATTTATTATTATTTTTTGAGCACAACACCGCGCACTAAGGAAGGCATCTTTATTTCGTATAAGACTACAAATAAAAATGTATTACGTGAATATGGAACCCAAGACTAGATCACATTTATTTATTTTATTTCAGCTCATATATGTCCCACTGTTGGGCTCGAGGCTCCTCCGCAATAGGAGGGAAATTGACCCACTGTAACACACTGTGAATATTTAATCGCTCAGTAGTATTTTACGACACCCACGCACAATAGAAGGGAATTGTAGAAGGGAATTGTAAGGGAAGGATGAATTGTGTTTTTACTCCGTCACCACACAGAAAACCGTATATTTGATTAGATGTTACTAGAAAATGATCGCGGTTTCTAATTACATATAACAAATCTAATTTAATCAAAATGCTATATACATTAATGAGTCTTGTTTTATTGCAGGGTCTGACATATAAACATGCAAATGTTCAAGTGCGCAAACCTTGAATCTTATTTATAAATAAAAATTAGAATATTTTCCATATGTCAATACGGGTCATTTTTAATTTTGTATGGCCACTGGTTATGAATACGATGTGTCGTCACCCATTCCGTGGAAGCTATAACCAGTAAATTGGATAGAAATTACTTTTTGGGTAAACTGGCAAAATCTATATATTCGTTAACCTCCAACCATACCCCCCTTGTAGCGACACTAATGTCCAAACAGTGGACGCCGATAAAATGGATATTATTTTTATTTTTCTCTTTATTTACTAATTTATATTAGATTTTGAATATCTACGACACTGTCATTAGCATAAAAAAATGTGCCAATCGAGCATAAAATATTTTTACATTTAATAATTGCTAAATTACTGTTTTACAAGCTCAACTCTCACAAGAATCGCCAGGAAACAATCACAATAATGATGTGGTAGAAACAACCTGGTGTAAAATAGTGTAATTGACATGAGGCGGTAAGAAAATTGTATAATGTGCAAGCAAGATCTAACAATCGATCTGCTTTTACATAGCTACATTTTAAGCCAACAATGTCTGCGCATTAGATTATTGGTTATGTAGATAGATCTTATTTTCAACCAGTATACATGTGTCCCAAAGGAGTCATTAGTCTGCTATAGCAAACTATCTTCTTTGTCTTTTTTAAAGACATTAAGTAAATAATCCTTGTATTGTGGATGACTTTACAAATATGTAATTTTACAGATACAAATTACACTCAGACACAAAACAACAATTTTTGAATCGCGTTAAGTATTGTCCTGCATGGCAATAGAACGAATAGGTTAGTCTGTATCTTAACCAATACGCTATCTTTGTAGTCAAGGGGGTTCTTATAGCGGTTTACTTAGTTTCATTATCTAGATTGCAATTAGTAGCAAGTAGATTCATTTCAGCTTATATACATCCCACTGCTGAACTCGAACCTCCTCCACAATAAGAAGGAAATTGACTTAGCTACTATAACACGCTGGGCAAGATAAGTTGGTGTAGGGTTTTATTTTGAGTTATTATATAGATGCATTCTGCCCATTATCCCTTAGTTGTCTTTAAGATACCCACAGGCAAGATAGAGTGGTGAATTGTAATCTTACTTCGTCACCACACGGGGTAAATTCGTTATAGGAAACTTTGTATCTTGTATATACCAAGGTCCGTACATTGATATAGCAGTGTCCATGCCCTGATTCATTCAGATTGTATAATAGAATAGAACTCGTGCGGGACGACAAACGTCGTGTGGGCGCCCCCTCCGTTATCTTCTAAGAAATACATAGGTAATTGCTATTCTGCACCTTGTAAATCAATTGAATCTTATATACAGAATTGAAGTAGATGTACCACAACTTCACACATAGCAATTACATGCCGTTATTGAAATTTATAGTCATTAGACTACCAAAGCGATAACTATATAAAACATGTTTCTATATTTTTAGATGTGCGAAGATAGCAAGTGTTTAATTTATGTGGTTACAAAGATGTAAGGATTTATAAAAGCAAACTAATAATAAGGATAATAATGAGCAAGGTAATAATGAAAAAAAAAGGTTTTGCTAAGGACCTGTTTTCCCTGTGGTGACGAAGTTAGAATACAATTCACCACCCCCTTTCTTGCCCGTGGGCCTCACAAAAGACGATGCAAGAATTATCGCAGATTACATTTATACAAGAAAAGGAAAACTCGAAATAAAATCCGTTGGTATAGGATTTTATTTCGAGTTTACCTTTTCTTTGAGTTTTCCCTATACCCGTCTGACTAGTGTGGTATATTAGGTCAATTACTCTCCCATAGTGGAGGAGGCTGGAGTCCAACAGAAAGTCGTATGTGAGTTGTAATGTGTAAGTACGAATTTATTTGTAAGTTTAAACATTGTCTCTCAACATACTTTTATGTAGGTAATATCTTTCTACAGTTTATTATCAGAAGCCATTATGTATGTGATGATAGTATTGGCTTTGTAATCCGTATACGGAAGAAAAACATTTCGAATTTCTGTAATCCAAAACTAACGATATTCTGTGCTACTGCTAGAATCTCCATTTCTCCTTCATCTGTTTTCTACATTAGGTAAATAAAAATACCTAAAATTGCTTTAATACAGGGAGAAGTTGGTAATGTGGTCCCCACAGGTGTTATGGCCCCCTTCGATATTTCTAATTTAGAATCACGTCATCTAGAGTAACTTTTTAATAACGAGGAGTAACAATGACAATTTTAATATAATGCAAAAAAAAAAATAAGCGAGGGCAGCACATGCGTTTGTTATTCGAACTAGTTTGAACTTGCATTCGTAAAAACTTTTTGTTGTGTTGTATTTAATTGTATAATTCTGGATATACCGAGTTTATGCATCTGCAATTTGGATATTGTGTTGGATTAACGCTTTCTTATTGGATTTTAAAGGTACGTACGCAAAATATTTGATGTTACATTTTTTTAGAGGTTCGTTTGTAGATTCCAGAGTACTGGTAATTTGGCCCCCTCATATTGGTTGTATTATGGTCCCGGGGGCTATATAACATACACGAGTGATATTGATTTTTTTCATTTACTTACAGATGTCTCGACTAAGTTTAGTGCCTCCATCTTCTAAGAAAAGAAAAACTTGGGACCCAGACCAAATGAAAAAGGCTATTGAAGCAGTGAGAACCACGACCAAGGGCTATAAAAAGGCAGTAAAATATTTTCCGTACCTAGGTCTACATTAAAATGATTAGTAAAAGACTCTCAAGAATCTTTAGATTTACTTGTGCATAAGCCTCTTGGTAGTTGCGCCGGCCCTGAAGGTGAATATTATATTTGCGATTTCTGTCGTTAAGTATAATACATTTAATTTGGCCCCCTGGGTGCCATATAACCCTCACTTGATCTCAAATTGCCAAATTTCCTCTTTTTTTTTAATAAATATATGTATTTAAAAGTTATTTGTTGCATTTTTATTTGTTCTATACTATGTCGTGTATTGGCAAATAAATAAGAAAACTAATGATGAATTTATTACCTATATCTGCCTTTTATTTTTTACATGAGACCTCAAAAACAAAGTGGGGGGCCACATTACCACCATCTATATGTGCATGAAATATAAATTAAAGTATTCGCATGATTCATTTAAAAGTCGAGTCTAAAATCTCCCGCTATTTTTCAATTAAGTCTGACAACATTACCGACCAACAAGGCATTCTTCATTAAATACTACCTACCCGACATTGTCGCGCATGCTTATTACAGCTACTTGCACATAATAATAGGTAATTTATTGCACCTGACTGCCAACATTATATCTAGCGCATTTGCATAACATGCCTTATTACACGCGTTAGTAAACATATACATATATACTCATATATTAATACAAAGTGCAAATTTCTACGTTATTCAATCTGTGGTTTTAGCACTAATATTTGCGTCAAAGTATTCGTAACGTTATCGAGACCAATTTGTATGGATTTGGAACAGTGTCCGTATCGTCCGATAGAGGCGCTGCTCCAAATCTCATACAGATTGGTCTAGATAACGATACGAATACATACTTTGAGGCAAATATACATACTAAGTCTACAGTGTAGACTGTTGATTTTACTACCTAAACCAAATAGAGCTTGACATATTAACTAATCAATATCTAGATTTTTATTAATGGATTTTATACCTAACAGAGGTCTTTAAGGCGTTCCCGACTGTCACCAACAGTTATGATAGTCAATATTAAAAGTCTGTACATTAATATTAAGGGGTCTGCGAAGAAAACTTTTTTGGATTAAATATATTGTTTATTGCGGTGGATTATATTGAATCTTACGAGTTATTAAAGCGATGTAGTGACCATGAATGTCGATAAGTGTGTGACAATTAATTGATGATGAATAAGCAGTTTTTAGTTCACATGACCGTATTTTATGAGAAATGTTTTCAAGCGTCTATTGTTAGTACACGTAGCTTCTTTCATCTTAATTCTACTTTGTTTACTACACGTAGCTGCTACAGCGGTTTAAACAGTAAATCAGTTGGAACGCATACTCAGTAGATATGAGTTCAAATCCTACCATGGTAATCTATTTTCGAACGCAATAAGAAGTTTTACACAAACAAAAAGTAAGTTATAAGTTTACTCCTAAACTTAACTAAGTTACTAAACTTAGTAGATTAGGTAAAAATCCAATACTACTTGGCGAAAAAATTCAGTCTTTCGCCGTCCACTATTGGCCGTAGGCGTTCCCGTAAATAAGGGATATTTATTTAAAATCATTAATTCTAAATGTCATCATCCTGTAGATTTATATATTTACAAATTGTTTAGGTACTTCAATATGTAGGTGTAAGCTACTTGGCGACAAATCGTGACTCTTATTCATAACAATGTCGTGTGTACAGGGCGTTATATTACATAATTACAATTATCAAGGATAAATAACTTCGTCTTAATCTGGATAAATAACTGACTCTGCGAATGTATAGTAGATAAACAAAGTATTAGGAAAATTATACGCGATATTTGTTTTATGGTGACGGGGACTCCCCGGTCTAGAAATCCCAGTGTCGTAAATATCCGGCTCATCTCACGAAATGGATTGATCTAAATACTTAACGAATAACTAAATTATCCAAACGATTGCGAACTGACCGGCGTAGTATATTAAGTCAATTTCCCTTCCGTTGAGGAAGAACCAGCAGTAGGACATATAGAAGGTATAATAATGAAATTTATGCTTAGATAGTCCACTAACACTAATTATGATCAAAAACTAAATTTTTATGTGTTAATAACTAGCAAATTCCCGCGTTATCATGTCCCTCTCATGGGAATGAGGTATAGCTGAGGAATGAGGTGGTAGGCTGATACACCCTGTATACAGCTACCTGTTAGCAAAATATTATCAATATTGGTTTAGCCGTTGTGAAAAGCAGCCGAAACAAATCGATAGATAGACAGGAAAAATGTTAACTGGCATGAAAAGAACCTATTATATTGACATTACAAACAAATTTTATTTATTTGTATAGCTCAATTTAATAACATATATTACGACATCTAGCCGCTTGCACTTAATACATAATAATATGTATTTGCAAATAAATTGATAATTATCTATGTAGAGTATCCGTTCTAAATAATGTTACAGCATGTTGTAAATTGTCAAGGTTGGACAAGAACTGCCTACCTACTTTTTTTTACTACGTACTTATGAAATATAGATACTTGAATTGGGCTTCGTGCGCATATGCGGGCGAGGCGGCGCCACTATCGACGTCACCAAGGCGCCGTCGCAAGCGCAGCACATGTGAACACATGCTGACGAACATTGTAAATAATCTTCTTCATATAAAACATGCTGACCTCTGCTCACCAATAATATTTAACGCTATTAATTAATATAGGCACTTGTCTAACACTTTATGAAAACTTGCTGGCCCACCATACTTCAAGTTTCAATTCATCATTTCAGCTCATATACGTCCCACTGTTGGGCTCGAGCCTCCTCCACAATAGAAGGTAAATTGACCTTACTGTACCATGCTAGTCTGTAGACATGTTGGTATAGGGTTTTATTTCGAGTTTTCCTTCTCTTGCATAGATGTTATATGCGTAGTCGTCTTTTACAACATCCACGGGCAAGATAGGGAGTGGTGAGTTGTATTCTTACTCCGTCACCACACGGAGACAAGTTTCCATGACATAAAATTATAATAACGCTAATCTCTTATGGCACAGAGTCATCCGTTGAGCTTATAACTATATTACATTTAAAATTACAAAAAAAACACCTAATGCCAATCTTTTCAAAGGGAAGGTGGTTTTCAAAAATATCACGCTTAGTCCGAAAGCAAAGGAGGGGGTTAGGTTTTCATCACGTAGTCGAGCTAAATTTATTCATTCGTTATCAACCTCGAATTTTTAATTTTCTGTTGACAAAAAATGATTTAAAACCATATTAATGAATTACTACATGAAAACTATAGAGGTGTAATAACTATACAGGAGAGAGATGGAAAAAAAATTGTAAAAAATGGGTCCCATATTAAATGTAAATAAATTATACCAATCCCTTTAGTCATGCTATAATTGCTATAGTTAGTTAAAATCGAATGTGATTCTAAATTCAAATTAATATGCGAAAGAGGCTCGTGCCTAAGATCACCATGTATCTAGAATCTAGGTAAATAAAAAGAAAGGAAGAATGTCTTTATTACCCTCATTTGAAATATTCTTCTTCTTAAAAATATTACACGACGATTTAAGCTAAATAAAATATTTAAATGATAAAAACACGCAATGCAGTAAAACACCGCTCCAATTACATGTAATTTGGTAAGAACGCAATTATGCGACGGCCGTAGGGGCGACATTTCTCATTCTTTGTGTTGTGCGTGCCACAGAGATCATGGACTCCTAGAGAGCTCATTTAAATAAATATTCACCGTTTCGTGTCGATGAGACGATTTATCATGTTTAGTAGCACGACGCTATATATAAGTTAATTCGGTTAAAATTTTAAAACAAACAGTGTGTCATAAAGTCATAAGTCTTATCTAAAAGCTAATGGCGTTTTACATAACTCTATATTATTATTTACAACTCGTCATTAACTTTTTTAGCATCTTGATACATATTAGAAAATAGATGGCCGTTTTAGAAATTTTATTTAAATATTTAAACGGAATTTTATTTAAATCAAGAGTTTTATTGATATGCAATAGAAAATTAGATAAATATGTATTTATGTTCAACATCATCATCATCAGAGTTCTATACGTCTCACTGTTGGGCTCGAGCCTTCTCATGGGAGCAAAATTAACCTAGTTACCACTCTGGTAAGACGGGTTGGCATAGTTTTATTTCAAATTTTCCTTCTCTTGCATATCTGCATATTATAAACCCTCAGTTGTCTTTTACGGCACCCATAGGCAAGGAACGGGGGTGGTGAATTGTATTCTTACTTCGTCACTACACGGAAAATATTTATATTATAGGGCAATATTCCAAGCACCTGCATGTCCGTAAAATAAGATAACGATTTACCTTATAAATAATAATCGATATGTATGCAAATATACTTGGCAGAATCGCAAAGAATAGTTTGAAATACGAAAAACATATCGATAAGATTATGGGAGACTGTAAATTACATTCAAATATTCCAGATACTTTCACGTGAGCTTGCGATTCGTGGGAACTGATTAAGTATGATCTACATAAGCGCTATCCCACTATTATAAATAACTTGAAAAAAAAAACTGATAAGCATGTTTGATACCTGTGAATTGTAAATACTGCTGTTTACCGGACATAACTATAAATATTACTTTAGCTTTCCCACTGCACCGAATGGCTTTCTGGTCTAAGCAGCTACCTATTTTGATTCGATGCCCACGCAGATGTAAAACTTCGTGCAACCCATAACAGTTGTTATGTTTTAATATAATGGATAATTGATACGATTAATAGATTTGTTTCTTATACGTAAATCCGTAGAAGAACGGGTGTGACCGACTTAGCTCGCATAATTAACACGTTAAAATGGCACATCGCTCGTCGAACATATAACCGTTGAGGAAGAAAGGTTCATGTGTGAATCCGAGGACACCGCGTAGGACTATCCCCTTCTAGGTGAACTGACAACATCTTGAAAGTTGCAGAGACGCAAGTGGTGCAGGACCGTTCCAAGTTCAATTCTCGTGGGGAGACCTATGACTAAAAGTTGACGTCTACGGGCTGATGGATGGATGGACAATAATTTGGATTCAATAATTTGTTTGAATATGATTTCTGAAGTCAAATGTGTCCGCTACAAAGACTTTTTTATTATTAAATATTCTTGTCTAATTAAAAATGAGATCTTTCAACCACGACTCTTTTCAGCGGCATATAGTATATACCTACGGTGTTGTTTTTTATGCAAATATACTTAATTAAAAAGCTAGATCACAAAATTTTCTTTAATATGTTAATTATTCCGGTCGCTATTCTTATTTGCATAGAAAATGCAAATCATATAACCGCATGTTGCTAGGGATCGTTCGTGTGGCGTATCGAAAAGATGAAGTTTTACGTTGTTTTTGCGACTTAAAATATATTCAATAATATAATAGCACGACTGAATCATTTTCGCATTAGCAGCACGGAGACTAGATCTACGCGCCATAAATGATAACAGGTACGTTTGACATGAACATTTAATTATTTTTTGCAAAAAAAGAAACCGCCTTCAATAATGTAGACAATGAAGATATTATTTTAGATATTTGTTGATTTCCCAAAAATCGCTTGTCCGATTTCGATCGAATTTTCATGGGACCATTTGGAAAGTATACCCTTTCTAACAAAAAAGAATCATCAAAATTGGTTCATAAACGACGAAGTTATTCGCGAACAAACATAAAAAAAGCATAATATACGGTCGAATGGAGAAACCTCCTCCTTTTTTGAAGTCGGTTAAAAAGTTATGATTAAAGGGAATAAATGTGTAAAAAAAAGTAACTTGTCACACGAATGATCAGTCGTAACGAGATAAGCATAGTTCACACGGCTTATCTAACAATACACAATTGTGACAGTTGTCAATGTAACTTTCCGAGCGGTCAGTCAACATGTCAACTGTCAAAAGGATTTTGTAAATCACACAAATATAAACGCAGTATAAATATAAATTATTAAAGGAATTTTAAATTTTGTCAGAGATTTATAGCGACTTTTAAACTAAAAGGATACAACAAAACTTTTTGGTACGTGTTGTCCACATGTTTGTCTCGCTGGATTACATTTAAAGCAGTTAAGCGGCTATAATTTACGTTTATATGGATACATAATGTTTGGAATTATGCGTTTGTGCTTCCTTGAGTATTTGAAAGAAAATATACCAGTAAGTTGATATCGTAGAATATTGACGTAAATGCAATAGTAGTTAAGTGATGTTGAGCCTTCTTATTCAAATATATCAGATACAGATGTTAAATCTTTTTCATGTAGACAAGAGTAAAATATGTTAGTAAAATTTTAAGGCTTTAACCCATCTTGTATGTATCTAAGACGACATAAAAATTATAATCGGTTTAAAGAAAGATTTCTATATGACAATATTCAAATTTTATTTAACTAGCTGCCGCGCTGTGCGCAGTTACGAAATACATACTTACTAATTTCGAAGGATGTTACATTTAGATTTTCATACCATTTTATTCCTTAAGATATTTTTAATATGGTGATCTATATGTATATTTGTATAAATATACATAGCAATCTATCGCATAATTCGCGTGATCATTAAATAGTCGTTACCATTTTCACCGTTTGAGGCGTGCTATAGCGGAATAATAAACGATAAACAATGACGCATGTAATGTTGCTATCATTACCTACTTATACATCAATAATAATGCATAAAACTCAATTATCTTATTTAATAAATATTTGTTAAGTTTTTAGATAAGGTATATATAAAAGGTTGTTAGACAAAATTTGCATTTAGTAATATATTTTTAAAATGTTACTAAATGCACTTTTGTAAAAGACGACTAAGGGATGCAATATTCAAATAATATCTATGCAAAGAGAAGGAAAACCCAAAAACCCTATGCCAACACGTCTGACCAACGTAGTAGAGTAGTACAATTTCCCTCTCATTTGGAGGAGGAGGCTCGAACCCAGCAGTGCAGCATGTATGAGTTGAGTGAATGAATGAAGATTTGATTACAATTCACCTGCATTTTCTAATGCGAGGTCTTATAAAAAATTAAAATCTATTGAAAAATATTATCATTTAGAATTCGGTATACGCGTTCTATTCATGACCTGCCACTAAAAAAAATACGTGTTCTATTCGCCCTTGACTATTTATTTCGGCAATAGTCATTGACGCATAAACCGGAGGCAGTAATGTTGATTAATATACATATACGCTTTATTTATTTTTACAATGTGTTTGAATATTTAAATGTACAACAAATTGGTTAATGTTAATTTAATACTGCACCGATAAAATCTACCATACGATAAATATAAATCTACCAATATGATTAGGAAATTAGTATATGTACATATAGTTATCAAATACCTAGCTAATATATTGTTTTTTTCTAATAATTATTGATGGTGGCGGAGTAAGCCTTTTCTTTTTCGCTGATGACGTAAAGAACGGTGTGAAATTCTAAGCATATAACATCAATAAAAGGAAATTTGAAAGAAAACCTCATACAAATCAGCCCAACGTGATATAGTAGGTCAGTTGCCTAACTATAGGCCGCGAAGCCCCTTAATGTCCGTGACCAATAATGAGATAAGTATAAATAGTCTGAAGATGAAATAGACGGGCGGTGTATGCTATACTTAAAACACATAATAACTTAATGGTTTTATAACATACTAATTATTCCTTGCAGTGGCGCCCCTTACTTGATTTGTACATTAAGTTCTATTTTCTAAGTCCAGGCGTGACTGACTGTCATAATATGTATGTCATATTAGTTTCTTAATTAAGATTCAGTATTAAAGAAACTCTTTAAAGCAGTTAACATTATTATGAAGATTAAATTGTTTTGATACAAGAAAAAAATCTTTGAGCTATTGGGGGACTTTACAAACATGAATGCATTAAATTTAACGAACACAAATTACACCCAAACTTGAAATATTCAACTGTACATCGCACAAATATTCACTTGCATAGAATCGAAGGCATGAGGCTAGGCCATGATACGCCATCTTTGAAATATAACGAACAACACCTATGTACATACATAAATTAGTTCGTAAGATTCAAAAAGCAATTGCAAAGGAGGTGAATGTATATGGCTATAATGCAAATGTTAGAAAGCCCCATATTTATGGCAACACTTAGAACTAGTGCAGCTATTGCATATCATTGCAAATCGAATCATTGCCGAAGGTTGGAAAGCTTTGAAAGGAATAAAACGAGACGTATTATGGTCTGTGCGACTGAATAGAACGAACGGATCTTGCGACATACTATTACACCATGATACCGAATGTTAATTAACCTTATTTAATACTGATATATAAGTCTGTTTTTAAAATTGATGGTCTAATTTGATGCTTGATAGTTTAGTAGGGAGACTAATCGGTTGACACGTTGAGATTTCGTGTTTGAACCTCACACGATTCTATCTTTTGTAAGTTATGTGCGTTTTAATTTATTAATTTCGCTCATTTTAATAGTGAAGGATAAGGAATGAAGGCTTCCGCTATATTAATTACCACAAGCTCTTAACAGCTGAAACTAACAGCTCAACCTGCTTGCTGGAGTAGGGGCTTCGCAACTTCAATAGCATGTACCTACACATTTCGCAACTAGATTTTGTCAGCATTTTCCCATAATCATAATAACAATTAATGATCAAACAATACATGACATTACTTCGATAAGTCAGCGGTGCACGTTATGTGCATTTGAATGAAGGTTTCCCCATTTAAGCATTAATTATTGCTGCTAAATAACACGTTTTTATTATTAAATTTTAATTAATAACCGATTTATATTATATAGTTTATAAAATTTATATTCAGAGAAAATATATCTATATCTTCATAGCTACCTCGCCCATCTAGTGTCTATGTCTTGGCCTTGAATCCCAGGTCCCAAAAAACTTTATAAATGGGTTTTCACTTATTAATGAAAATTCTGGATTTTTCAAGAAATTTCTCTATACCAAGCTCGCTTCCTATTCCATCCATCCATCAGCCCGTAGAAATCCACTGTTGGACATAGGCCCTCCCACGAGAATGCCACTCGGAATGGTCCTGCGCCTCTTATATCCAAAGGTGTCCACCTAGTAGGTCGTCTTACGCCACTCGAGAACCTTACTTCCCCAACGCTTATCGGCTCGATGAGTAATGTGCCTGCCCATTGCCATTTCAACGTGCTAATTCTGCGGGCTATGTTGTTAACACCCGTTCTTCTACTCTTCTACGGATTGCCGTACTCCGGATTCTATCACATAGAGAAATACCAAACATAGCCTTGTCCATAGCACGTTGTATGACTTTTACGTGATACTAAAAATATGTAATGAAATATATATTACATACATACTTATTATAGTTTCTATTAGATCTTCAAAGATCAATAATTTACGAGGATAAAGATAACTCGTGAAAAGACAATACTACACTTTTCATGCTTCAATCTGTTTGCCCGCATGTTTTAGGCCACGGTTCTCACGTGGAGACGCCAGTGGAATACGCAAAGAGGCGTGAGAAATAGTCGTGTGGTTTGCGAACTGAATACTGAGCATTAAATCCTGTTTCACTTACCATTTCAAAGCTCCATATACTTTGTATACTTTCATTATTGTGTTTTCTATTTTCATTCATTCGCTTCTGATATCGTAGTTATAGTAAATATTACATATAAACTACTGACCGCCGTAATTCGCCATCTTAGTCTTTTTAAGCGATTTGGCTAATTTTTATAAATATTTGTTTTTATACTTGCGTGATACCTACTTGGGTACTTCTTATAGTTGGAATTGGCAATTCCTCTCCAGATCCAGTTTTAATCACTTTTATTGTTTCTTTATTTTGCGTGATGTTTAATGATAAATAACTAAAGCAACACAGTATATTTCTTCATCTCAACCTATATAAGTCCAACTGTTGGGCTCAGGCCTCCTCCACATTAGGAGGGGAACTTCGCATACTAATGCTGGTCACATGTATTGGCTACTGCAATACGTTTGTAAAACCTTTGCTTTTATATCGAGGTTTTCGTCTCTTGCATCGATGTTACCTGCCTATATCCCTTAGTCGTCTTTTACGACACCCACGGGAAAGAGAGTGGATAGTTAATTGTATTCTTACTCCTTAACACGAATTATATTTAGTAGACTGTATATTTAGTTATGTAATAAAACCTGTTACTCTTGTCTCTAGTGCATTGTACTTGATGCGTTTTTTTTAAGTCATAGTTGTTACTGTAAAAGTAAAGCTGTATCACACAATAGACGTATATTATATTACAAGTACAGGAATATGAATAAAAATTTCAATGTAGAGAAAACGTCTTTTAGATACCTAATACAAAAGACATCAACGGTACTTACTGATATGGTTAAGTGCTTAATATTGTAAAAGTATACTTTAAATATCTAGTACGGTAAAGAAATAGTGGAGAATTGAACTTTTTATTATACATTTCTAAATTAGTTGTGATAAAAACTATTTTAGGAAAAGATAAAACCGACGTTCTTATAAAAACGCGAATAAAAACGCGAACTATACTTTTTAATTAATTAGCTATCATCGTAACTTCATAGATCACGAGGTTTTCGGATATCAGTGCGGTTACAAAAACTGTAACCCGTGTCTAAAGTGTTACGGAATCAATAAGCGTGGTGTAATGTGGCTGCGGCGCGTTCCGCGGTGAGATGACAATGGTTTGGAATGCGCCGCCACCAAATGCTCGACCGCCTGGAAGGCAACCCGAGCACACCAAGGCTTCATTACCACAACATTTAAAAGATTTTGTAACTCTATAATAAAGTTAAGTTGCCATGCGTATTTTACCCGAGTGCATCATTACAGTTTTATAGTATTTAAAATTTTAATAGATCCTCTGTCTCATCTTATTAGAATTTAAATCAACTACAAAATCTTCCTACTGCAATTAAATTTTTATTAGATAAGCTACATATATTTTATCAATCTTCTTACTCACATAAGTCTACATAGTTCCTAACGTTTACAATACAATACAAAGTTATCTAAATATTCTAATCAGCCAGTCAAGATAAGCAGATTTTTCAAAGATTACCCAGATGGCCTTTTAGTTCGACATCCTATTAGAACAAGTTTTTTATATAATTTAATTTTAATCTAGAATTCTTAAAAGTATGTCACTTATTTATGAATTGAATAATAAACTAGGAATTCAAACGTTTAATAAATTATGCTATTTATATTATTTATAGAAATATTTCTACTAATTATTACTAATTGTGAAAACTGTTAAGGACATATTTTAAATAATATCGCAGTTATTAGTTATTTATCGCAGTAAATTAACAATTTTTTTATACATTCTACGCACTGTAGGTAGTTACGCTGTGTAGCTTCTTATGCCATTGCATCGCAGAATATCGAGGATCCATCGACTCTGATCAGGACTCATTGCAGGTAGAGCCATAGTTTTATGAGCCTTTTCAATTTATAGCGCATGAAGTTATAAATATATATATCTGTTATTTCTCATTTATAATTTTCATTTCGACACAAGGATCAATTAACATTACATTTAATACTAATATTATTTCATATAGCATACCGCATAGGAATTTCAAGTAGACTTAGAACAGCTCTTAATGAGTCGCAGAAGAAAATACGGCACTTGACCCTGGAATCCATTTACAACAAACAATGATAGCTATCGTTATTAATTAATAACGATACCGAGTAAATACTTAAGTAAAGGTACGAAGCGGTATAGTGGTTTGACAAGTACAAAGCAAGGGCAACAATAGTCTTTACGTAGCCAGCGGGTGTACGCCGCGCCGTACAGCCTTTGTGGTCCATTTTAGCTATACTTGTCTATAATATTTTCCGCATAGGGATTGCGTGCCGCGTGCCCGCCGGCAGCAAGCAATTTATAGCTCAGTGTAGCTCGTACATGCCGGTTATTATTTAACGGCGGAGCCGAGCGCTGGACAGACGCCGCCTCCGGCCATTGCCAATACTTTACTGTTAAACGTATACTTATTATTTTATCTCTAAGAATAGACTGCTACGACACACTTTAGTTAATCAATATTAATGTAAAAGCTTGAAGTACATTTTTGCATAAGGCTGCAACTGTCGCTCAGGAAATAGAAAAGCCAATCTTGAAATGTTAACCCACCGTACGATACCCTAAAATCAAATAACCACGGTGCCAATAGTGTGTTTAAAAAGCAGAGGGAGCACTATAATCACGTCGGATGCCCGAACGCAGTGCGGAGTGAGACCATAGTACCTCGAAAAAAAAACTTAATGAAACGGATACAGCAGCAAATTCTGGCGTAAGGCTGTCTTGGTTCAATTGAGTTCACCGATGATTAAAACTACTTTAAATAGGTAAATGAGCACCAAATTCTGACATCTTACCAAATATGTAATTTAAATTGCGCTACCACTTATCCGTATTTGGCGTGGATATTTTTCTCGTTACTAATTTGAATAAAGTCTTAGCGGTGTCTGGTGTCGTATGCATGCCATACACAGCCACGTGCTTGGATATGGTGTAACAACAGCAGTGCAATGACGAACGCGCTGCGCCTACCAAACAGGTCAAATCTCCATTAAGGCGTAATCATAATACTTGCTATTCCTTATAGAGCGAGACGTGGAGCTTTGGTTACGGCTTGCTGTGCGAGCGAGAGCAACTATTCCGTCCTGGATCGGTCTCCTACAGTTGACCGGCCTTGTGGCACGCGCCGATGCATTTGTACTATTCCATTTGATTTACTGTCTATATCAAAATCTATATCTACAGTATAAGTACAGTAAAGAGGAAAATTAAATAATGAATACACGATAAAGTCCATAAAATAGCTTTCTCTATGAGATCTTTGGTAGCTTGTTATATCTTTTTCCCGTAAAATGTTTAAAATAGAGTCATAATGATAATTAAGCCATAGCTATACAAAACAACAAGATAATATCGATAGACAGAACACGAAGAGAATGGAAAGGGCCTGTGTCGCAACCTGAATGTATAGGAGACCGTTTATTTATTTAAATTTACGATACTGTCGCAACGGCTACAAGACACAAAGCAATACAAATGTCCAGAAACTGAACATAAATTACTGGCGCAATCTAAAAACCTATTCTATCGGATACAGTTGTACTTTGGTGTCATATTTCTGTTATTTGCTCATGTAATTACCACTAATGACTCTCCATCTGAACATAGTCGACTCGAAACTAATTGATAGCTATAAATATAAAGATAATTTGGACAGCCATTCGAAGAATATAAGCTCTAAACATTTTCATTTACAATAATTTGTTTAACAAATGCCACACAACGGAGTTAAAATTTACATCCAATAAACCTAAAGCGCAGGTAACACTCAAATGGCTATAAAGTCATAAAAGGTTGATTGGTTTAGAAGCTATTGCCTGTAAAATTTAAAACTTGATTATAAACCTCGAATGTAGGATTAGACTCTATGGGCACGTATATATAATGTTTAGATATGTTAACAAGTTGCGTAGGAATAAAGCGAACTAGTTAGAACTAGGAGCCAATTAGTGTGATACCAAAGGCCAACTTCAGAATTAAGCATGATTATAGTCCATTAGTCATTATAATATATACCTACCCAGATACTTCTATTACCAACTAACATTAATTTGGATTTAAAGTTCTGATTTCAAGCTAAATATTTTTTTTATACTAACCTAGAGCTCGACAGTTTTCTGTTCTATCTAGTAAACTCTGTAATAACAAACACCAGACCAGATAACTAAATATATGGCTATATAGCTTTGCGTAACCAATCTATTTGTCCATTGTCTAATAAAGGTACTACTCCTTTCTAACTTTGATAATTTATGGTAGGGTTTTATCTGTAATTCGAGATACGTTACTGAAATTTAGTTGATATGTGAAAATCTATAAGTACGCTATATTGTTGACACTGTTTTAGATGGATATTGATTAAAAGTAATGAAATAACATGAAATGATAGAAACATATAATGTTCGTTGCATTACCGTAAATGGTACAATTCGATTGGTTATTTTAACGGAGCCGGCTTGGAAAGGAAAATATTATGATTTAGACGTAATGCCGTTGTAGCGCAAACGGTGGTCTGGTCGAGTGTTCAATAAATAATACTTTATTTCTTACACAATATTCGAGTTTGCACGAACTTATAATGACACTATAATATAGTTTGCATGTTTTAAGTTACACTCCTTTTAATCACAATAATGAGTTTATCAATTCATTGTCTCAGTTCATTTGGGTACCCACCCAATATGGGTGGGTACCCATATTGGGCTCAAATCTCCTCCAAAATAGGTGGAAAATTGTACTACTACACCACGCTGGTCAGACGTGTTGGCATAGGGTTTTATTTCAGGTTTTCTTCTCTTACATTGATGTTGAATGTATATTATATCACTTAGTCGGACAAGAAAAAGGCTGGTGAATTGTATTCTTACTCTGTTACCACATGGAACTTATTAATTAATTACAATGTAGTTGAGTTTTGTTTTTAGATAACATCTGAACGTTTTCCGTACTTTGTAGTATCGCCAAATCGCCTGCCAAGTGCGGCGATTATGGTATTATTCCCCCTCCGTGAGGTAGTCAATGTCCAAAATACTTTCTTTGTACTTTTGTTTCTATAAAACTTTTAATTACACCGATACCAATTATCTCAATTCCGTGACCTTCTTAGATATCTATTTATGGCTGATTTATACTAAATTTTACGATCTTGCTTCTCAATAGTATCCCATAACGGCAATTTGCGTAGCCTGACCATGTCTAATGAAACTTCTAATTGTAGATGCCAAAATGTTTATTACTTTTTAAGACTTAATAAGGTTTAGTAAGATTTAAAATAGAGAATGCTGGTTGTAGACTGATTTAACGTATGGCTTACTTTTATCCCGCATAACCTGGATAATCCTAATCCTATTGAAGTACATATTCCAAGCTAGAATGTAGGTTTTATTACCTGTGATATCAGGTAATAAAATATATGATATCTTGATAAAAAGAGGTCTTCAATTTAATCATAAAATTTAAATAACTGCACAGATTGTATAGTGGTCTACGTAGTGACCTTCGATGACATGCTTCGATTCACACGCAAGACAGTTTTTGTACAATATGACAATTTATAAATGGTTGTTTTGAAACTGGATGTAATTAGTATTCACAATTTTTTTGTAAAGTCCTTCGCGAAGGCAGGATTTATCTAGTGTGAAGTAACTACTCATCATTCTTCTTTTATGGATATTATGTGAGGTCAACTCTATATAAACTCTTCTTTCATTGTATACATATATTGCAATAGTTTTAACAATCGTTTAATGTTCGGCCGTCTGCCTGACGTGAGACCTCTTCGGGAATATAATAGTGGACCAGAATTGATCAAAAATTTGGCCCAGGTCCCTGTTAAGCTCTTAGCGGTCTTTTACAACCCCCATGAGCAATGGAAGGGTTGGTAATATTCTTAGCCGCCAGCACACAGCAAATTATTATCCGAACCTCGTGTGTAGTGACAATACGATTCTGAATTAATATTAAGAATATTGCAACCTATCAACTATATTAGTAATATTTTTTTATTGTAAATATAAATAAATATAAGGTATGTAGCGATACGTGTAGTTGTTTAGAAACCACTAAGCCACAACACAATGGTCAACCATAAACAGACTTGCCTTTGTCCGTAGTGTTCGTGCAAATAAAATATTTAGACTGCGCGCAACCACCAAGGCGAGCGACATCCTACGCAAACATTTCACATTTTTTTTTAAATATGGTTTTATTTTTTATGCTATAAAATATTTTTGTTTTCTAAGAAAAGGTGAACTCCATATTAAAGACATGTCCTTCTTTAAACGAAATTTAAGTATACAGCAGTATCACTTACCAACAGGTGAGTTGCTTGCTCGTTTACCACCGTCAGCATTAAAAAAACATCATTTATCAACACGTCTGGTCGGAGTCATCATCATCATCATTTCAGCTCATATACGACCCACTGTTGGGCTCGAGCCTCCTCAACTATAGAAGGGAAATTGACTTTACTATATTATGCTGGTCAGACAGGTTGGTATAGGGTTTTATTTCGAATTTTCCTTCTCTTGCATAGATGTTATATGCTATAACCCTTAGTAGTCTTTTATGACATCCACGGCAAGATAGGGAGTGGTGATTTGTATTCTTACTCCGTCACGTCACCACACGGAAAGCCGTGAGCCGTGGCCAGAGTGATCTAAGTAAATTTGCCTTTCATTTGTGATGGTATATGAAACTTAGAAGGAACAACAATTATTTTTATATTAATAAACATGCATATAAAATGCAGATATCGTCTATTCAAGTCAAGGAAAACTCGACATATAACCCTACGGCAACACGTCTTAACCAACGCGCGCGGTAAAGTAGATCAGTTTCCCTCCCACTGTTGAGAAGGCCTGACGTCCCACTGTTGGACATATGTGCATTCACATGATGGTAATGAATAATCGCATATTTTCGTAAAATAAGTTCATATTGCAGGGGTTAAAAAAAAACATTTTAAATTTCTGTGACAACATCAAAAATGTATCTACCCTGTTCGATATATATTTTCTATGTTCAATATGATGTCATTGTCCTGTCAACATTCCTGCAGTATGTATAGAAGGTATATATATATATGTGTGTGTGTAAGCGTATACACGCTCTCCAAACATCGTAGAAATGACACCTCTGCTTTGACAAAGAGTGTGTATTGGTAGCTACTTAGATCACGACGTGAGTTTGTCGGCGTGTGCCCAGCATATAGCCGCGCATGCAGTGGTCACCTCTCGCTCTGTTTACATAACTCGTTAGACGCCATACCTGCTTGTGCCGCCCACGTCCCGACCTCGCCATTGGATATATCTAAATATTAACAGTAAACACTCGATAATACCCTATTGTGCTGTCTTGCAGGTGCCCTATCTCGTTACATATCACGGCAAGATTATTAAAATAATGATTGCTTTAACTTCAACAACTCAATGTATACGATTGTAATGACTCAAGATTATTCTTTCAAGAAAATATCAGAACATAATTTTCTTTCATAAATACTTTCTCTGTATGGATACGCTTTGAAAACTTCTATAATAAGAGTAACATTCAAATTAATAATTTTACTGCAAAGAACAAAAAACTTGAGTTTGAAAGATAAATTCTTTTGTTGAAGACTGAAAACTTTTTTGAGTTAATGTTGAGGTTTGCTAACTAGATAGTTTTGTTCTCAAAAGTATTGTGATATAACCGTCCATGTAGTGACAGCTGAAGAATACAATTGACCATCTCATTTATTGCCGGCGTGTGACGTATATGATGACTAAGGAATATAATATGCAGATAATATTGATGCAAGATAAGGAAAACTCTAAATAAAATCCAAAACAGACACGTCTGACCAGTGTAGTATAGTAGATTAATGTCTCTCCCATTGTGCAGGCGGCTCGAATCCAGCAGTGGGTAGTAAAAGGCTATTTCATAGCAGATCCTATCCTACTAATATTATAAACGCGAAAGTTTGAACGTGAGGATGTTAAGTTGTTTGTTGCTCTTTCACGCAAAAACTATTGAATAGATTTTGATGAAACTTCACAATAACATAGCTTACATATCAGAATAACACATAGGCTATAAGTTATCCCGATATTCCCACGGGAAGAGGAACTGCGGGTGAAACCGCAGGGTGCTGCTAGTTTATCATATTTTCATATAAAATACCCTACTTTAAAATATAAAAATTCTTCGGATACATATCGTAAGGACTCAATAAATTGTACTATCAATCATGAACAACAGACGCATTAATAATACCGCGGCGTGGTGGCAAATGAATGCCACTTTTTCCTTTCGACAGTCGCATAACGAGATACTACGGCAAAAGTCCGTGACAAAATGTCACGCAATGAAATTTTGATTAACTCCTGTCATCTCGGCGAGTACAAAACCTTGCATTACTTTTACAATGGAGACATTAATTATCGCTGACATTATAAAAGCCAGTTACGATATAACTATAGATATTTTGTGATTGTTTTGTTCGCATCGCCTCACTTTTAGATTTCTACCTAGCCCTTCATGGTTCATAATTCATACCGTAATTACTCGTCACATCATGACTACGAACTTAGATGTAGATAAGTGACCGTCATCCTCCTGGCATTATCCCAATTTATATAAGGCCGATATAGGATGTATTCTCCCTCTAATATAACAAGAAGGGTAAATAACCTAGGGATTTGACTAATTTTTACGTCTGGACGCGTATCTGGAGTAGTATAAATAACAATATAAATAATAAAAGAATCAATTACTCGACTACCTACGGCACTGAGTTTTCGTATAGTGACGGAATAAGGATACAATTCATCACCCTCGGTTTTACTTGTGGGTGTTGTAAAATACGACTAAAGGAAATATATGCATATAACATCTATACAAGAGAATGGAAAATCGCACTAAACCCGTCTGACCAGCGTGGTGTATAGTAAGTCAATTTCTCGCCTATTTTAGAGGCTCAAGCCTAACTGTGGGAGCCCAGATTATGATACCAGCACTAATAAAGGTGCTTACAACAGGTTCAGTTAAATATAATCTATTTGAAAGCTTAATATCTTAAGTTCAGATAATATCCGATTGTTAGATGTTGAAAGAGATGGCCACAAATTATTGTCATCTCGTACAATATTTTTGTAACACGCCAAAGGCTCATAATGTCAACTTTCACCGGTACAATAGTATTCGTCTCACGAATAACAAGCACTCTGGGTCGCTGTCACGCACGAAGCTTCTACACTCTTTGTAATACATCAGTATCTGATTGATGACTTGCGGAAAGGTCACTCTCGCTTAAGTGTAGAGAGAGCAATGGCAAGATAAGCACATATTACATTACACGAAACATTTAAAATATGAAAAGGATTACTATAGAACCTGGTGAAGGTTCTATAGTAATTCTATAATTTTTCGCTTCATGGCTTGAACCCACGTTCGAAAGACAACTATATTATTACTATATGCACAGATGACGTAGTGGTTAAGAGAGCGACCTATAGCGCCAGTGTCGGGGGTTCGAATCCCACGCGGGACAACACTTTGTGCGATCCACAAATTGTTGTTCTGAGTCTGGATGTAATTTGTGTCCGTTAATTATATGTTTGTAAAGTCCCCCGCAATACAAGGATTATTTCCTTAGTGCAGGGTGTTGTCTTAAATAAATAAATAAAAATAAATAAATAAAATATGATTTTTAATTAATAAGTAAATCCAGTCTGAATTAGAGGAAACTCCAATAAATATCTTATATGAATGTCTATCTTAGATCACAATATTCCGTGTGGTGACGAAGTAAGAATACATTTCAAAATCCCCTTCCTTACCCGTGGATAAAGGCGACTAAGGGAGATAATATGCAGATAACATTGATGCAAGAGAAGGCAAACTCGATATAAAATCCTATTCCAACTGAATAACCAACGTAGAATTAGTAATTACGTTCCCATTATGGAGTAGGTCCGAGCTCAACAGTAGGACTTGTATAGACTGAGATGATGAGCAGATGAAGTTATAAATTTATAGCTTCGGTTTAAAATTATATTCCCCTATCTATACCAATAAATAAAATTGGAGTGTCTGTTTGTAATGTCAAAATAATAGGCTTTTTTCATGCTCACACGGTTATTTGCACGACACCTATGCCTAAAATACATATTAAAAAATTTTTGTCTATCTGTCTGTTTGTTCCGGGTAATCTTCAAAACGGCTGGACCGATTTCAAAAATTCTTTCACCAATGGAAAGCTATAATATCAAGGCGTAAACTAGGCTATATTTTATCCCGGTAATCCCACGGGAACGGGAACTACGCGGATAAAACGACTAAAACCGAAGCGAAGCGAGGGCGAGTTGCTAGTTTTACATAAAAATTTACTCTACTAATACTGCCAGGTTATAAAAAGGGATTGCAAGTAACTATCTACCATCCTGTTAATCTTGTTTTATTCATACAAACACAGGTTTTACCGAACTTTACAACATAAAACGCTAATGGACAGGGTCCTAAAGGCAATAAGGCTGAGCATCTCAAATAAAAAGTAGTATATAATGAATATGTGATATGTAAAGTCCGAGGCGCGAACTTTAAGGGTAGGTACACACGAGGCGTGAACGCTAACGCTCGACTCAAACAAGGAGGTGTGAAAAGCCCCGGTGATCGTGGCTTTCTTATTGTGGTAGCTGCTAAGCCGCTTACCGGTCCAGTATCATAAATACGAGTAATGCTTTGACTATACAATCTTGATGACCACAGTATTATACTTGTTGCTTGTGTATTTGACTCGCCATCAAAGTTCATTTCATAAATATACATAAATAACCACGCTCTTATTCTTAATATACTAAGGATTAGGATGCTCGTAAGCGTCTTTCATAAAGAAACAAAATTTACCTGCTACCTACTAAAATATTACATCAAATTATTAAAAGCATCCAGGATTTTAATAATTTAATGTAATTTTCTTAAGAGTTTTCACGACGCGATGATATCAATATAATAAATTTTTGGTATGACTACCTACTAGGTCAATGTCTCTTCCATTGTAGAGGACCGTGCCCAACAGTGGGACTTATGTGGGTTGAGATGATTATGATGAAGCTATGCTTATTCACCCCGTTTAACTAGATATCGTGCTAATTAGGTGTATTGACACATAGTTTTGTTATTTTCCTCTTTTCCCTTTACCCCAAGTAGGATAATCTAATTACACCATCAGTAGCAACTTACAGTTCCTGTGAAGTCAAATGATTAATGAACTAGTGATATTATTCTTACCGCCCAACACAGACTATCAATAACGTTCATAATATTTTCTGCCAGAATTTTTACGGTTGCTTTAAATTGTTAGGATCTTAAATCACTGCAATAACGCATCAAAATCAGTTTGCTTGTCCATGTGCAGTATCGAGTGTCTTTTGACGTGTTTCTGTATTAAGTTACCTCGACTCTTCAGCCATGCGCCTTACGCATTCAAGTGGAATTAAATATGTTAACATGAAATTATAAAAGGGAAGTGGACGCATTTCTGCGGAAACAAGTTACTTCAGGTAATTAAACGCAACGACGAAATATCAAGACAGACAACTAATATTATTTTTGGACACCGAAAAAGTACAACAAAAATATTTATTTTATTAAAACTACCAGTTGTTAATTTAGTCTATTATCGAACAAAATGACACAAGTCTGTAAAACTTCATTGTTATGCTTATTATCTCTTTGGTCTAAGCAAACGAGTTGTTATTATACGAGCGTTCGAGTCCGTTTATGACATTCCAGTTTTAATCTATACGACTGTATCAAGTCAGGTTCTCGCCTTTTCCTTGAAATATCTTAGAAGAAACAATGCAACGAATCAAAGAATACCTAAACATAATATTGAATAAAAATAAATAAATACTGAAATTTGGAGAGTCAAAAGTTATAGTTCCTTTCCTCGATACAAAGTCGCAATAAAAACGTAGAACGATATTGCCAGTCGTGTGGATATTTCAAAGAGTGACCGCTAGCTTTTTGTAACAACAAATTTTCATTGTCCTTCGACAATTTATCTCATTTAATTAAAAGTTCGGAACGAACGATAGATAGGGAACGTTCCACCGAAGAAATTGTTGCATGCTTTTTAGGAGTCGAGATTGCGAAGAGCTATAAATGGCGCAGCAGGCCCTGCGGCAGTTGCCATTTGCAATCGGTTATGGAACGACCGCGAACCTCTTTTTATATTATAATCGGTTGGTCTCCGCTCACTTCTTTTTTGTTGCGGATAACCAATGATGGAAATGGCTGATGCAAAAATAAACAAGTAATTATTCAATGCCGAAATGGCCGAAACATATATTTTTTTACAAAAAAACTAAACCATACACGTATTGTGAAAAGAATACGTTTCCTTTAACTTTTCGAACCAAAAATCACCGATGCATCCTTCCTTTGCAAACAGGACATTATTCCGTATGTGCGCAACATATGTAGCACGAATTGACATATGGAGATGATCGTCCAGTTGCGTCCGGACTGTACAGTGTAGACTGGACCCGATGTGGCATGATCAGACTCGAATTACGGTCAAACCGGCCCGTGCCGCCTCGTTAACGATGCATAATCGTTAATTATTATTTGGCCTTTAAAATAAATATTATTTGGCTTTATTGAAGTGTCATATTAAGTTAGTCCACATGTATGTGACAAATGTATTCTAATAACTTATTCTTAGCGTGATTTTTATACGACAAGGAATAAATCATATGAATATGTTTAGGAAATACATTGGAATGAAATATAGTGGTTTGACAGCGCACCGATGAAATTGAGCAGCATTAATATGCAGCTCGTGCGACGTGGCCCGCGCTGCGTCCGCGCCTCACTAATAATGGATCAGACCCGTCTAATGCATTATTCAAAAAAATCCTGCTGATTTTAGATTTCGAGATTATCGCTAAATCTTAAGTATTTTTGTTTTAATAATACCAGACATTTATTAAAATGTAACGAACTTATTATGTTAATTGAGCTATCAAAATTCGCGATCTTATGTAGATAATACAAATATCTATAAATAAATTAAAATTCGGCACATACTCATATCCTTATTCTTATTTCATTGCTTTAGTAGAATGTTTCAACCTAAAATCGAAATTTTCAACCTATCATAAAGTTCCAAAGCTGCCTGGATCGAGCAATATCAGATTTTCCAGATAAGAAATGCCCAGTAGTAGCGGCGTTCAGACCCCCTGTAGCCCTCACATTTCCACTAAATATTTAGTAGATAAAAAATGAGGAGGTATTCAAATTTTGTTATAAGAAGATTTTACTGAAAGAAAAATACGTTGGCTACAAATATGCGCTATGATAATAATAATACCGCAGTGGGACGTGGCTGCCTATTAGAAGAGCCGTAAAAGTAGATATAAAAGCAAACAGTATCGCCAACAGCAGAACAGAGAACGCTTACAGTTACCACCTGTATAATTAGTGTAACCGAACAAAGGCTACGGTAACAAATTGAAAAAATAAACGGTATATAGGTATCTATCTATACAAAGAGAGGCTCCAATCTGACCCACCGACACAATGCCGACTTACTATTCGCCTTCATTAGTTTCGTTACATTCAAAGAACACTCTGTTCGATGAAAATGAAACAATTAGCTTTGATACTTGGAAAATTACCAACCATCTTATTAACACCAATTATGTTTAATTGTAAGATTTCTCAGCATGAAGGAATGCTATTTAGCTGTACCGTTTAGAGCAGAATTCAAATATCTACTGGAATAGTTTAGTAGTTACTAGATTATAGTGATGTCTGCGGTTATGTATGGAAGTAATTGCAACAAATTCTTCCTGTGATGATGTACCAAGAATACAAACTGTCATACAGCTTAAGTATCCCTAACTTGAAGGATGTAATTAAAAACATTTATTTTAGTATAAAAAGTCAACACTGAACTAAGGCAATAATCTCTGTATTGTAGGCGATCTTACAAACATGCAATGACACTTAGCACGGCAGGTCGGTAACACCACATAAGGAGTCAATTTAGGCAAAATTAGCAAGCAACATGGCTGCAAGAAAAGTGAATATCGAAATAAAACTTGATGTCCACCTGTTCGCCCAATTTGGTAGACTAATTTATCTTTAATATGGAGACTAGTTTCCAAAAGTAAGTCTAACTTACAGGCTAAAATTAAAATGATTAAAATCTATGTCCTACTACTGGACTCGAGTCGCCTATACAATGGAAGACAACTTGATCTTTCATACCATGCTGGTCAGACGAGTTGGTATAGAATTTTACTTTGAGTGTTCCTTCTCTTGTATAGATTTTATATGTTTATTAAATGCTTTAGTCGCCTTTTACGACAGGCACGATAAAGAATAGTGAATTGTATTCTTACTCCATCACTACACGGAAAGTAAAAGCACTATAAATCAACCCAAAAACTGTTTAAAGAGCTTGAACAGAACATTTCAGTAATTTACGATAAAAAGATAAGTGTTACATATGTTAGAAGCATTGCATTACCCTTCTCTGATGTCCTAACGTGCACACATTATCTCTGTGATTGAAACTTGAGATCGTAATAAAAATTCTCTATAAGAGTTACATATAGATATAAAACTAAAGAGCTATGAAAGTCGCTCAAGTATCTTATGAACCAAATAATTCTACCATGTACTCAAAATATTGTAAATACAACTTCTTTACGGATATTATCGCGTTAGTATTGGAATATTGACTGCCCGACGTTTCGAACACTTTACAGCATTCATGGTCACGGGACCAAATCCGTAAAGTAGTTTTATTTACAACTAGCTGACCCGGCGAACTTCGTACCGCCATAATTTTTTTCGTAAATATATTTTCTAAATTGCCGGATATATAGTCTCTAACGGAAGAACCATTACAGCTTTGTCAGAAAAGAATCAATCGACCAAGAGGTCGCGGCATTGTTTATGATGATTCAAAGAGAACACTAATTACTGATTATTGATTTCTGAAAAAATTATAGTTATCAAATTTTCAACCATACTTAACTATAGACAAAATTACGTTTAGCTGTCATTGGCATTTTGTTATTACATATCAAATGCGTTTTTTATTCTACGTTTCATAGTGACTTGTATTCTCTTTGACATAAGTTTCGGCGCGAATATGGAAATGTCATGTTAAGCTCTTGTATTATATTCATTATTTTTGTATTTTATAGTGTTAAATTGAATAATTTTGCTGATATTTTATGTAATATAATACAGTTAAGGTGCTGAAGTGTGGTGAATGTGATATAAGAGTGGTTTACATGTATTTTCATATTCTACCGAAATTCCCTGAGAAATCATTTAATTAGGTTTTCAGCGCTTAATTAATGGTAAAGACTTGACTTATTGACGGACATCATTATAAATAAGCTATTCTATATAAAGAAATGTTAAATAATATAAAGAAAATTATATCACAATTGGCTGTATGGGCTTTGATGCCTTTGCCTGTCCGAATGGACAAACAGAAACAAAAAAAATTATTTGACATTTTATGTCACGTCACACGGGAACGCGATCGAACGGGATAAAAAGTAGCTCATTGCCATTAAGAAGAAGAACGAGATAAAAAGTATCCTATGTCCGTCTCCTGGTTCTAAGCTACCTCCCCACCAATTTTCAGCCAAATCTGTACAGCCGTTCTCGAGTTCTAAACGTAGTAACTAACACGACATTCTTTTATATATATAGATGTGTAATACTCACGTAAACATCAGAAATCATTACTCAAAATATTTTGATGTTTCCGTGTGGTTACGGAGTAAGAATACAATTCACGACACGTTGCTTGGTGCACGTAAGTATCGTAAACTACTACTAAAGGATATAAATATGCCTAGAACTTCTATACAAGACAAGGACAACTTGAAGCAAAACCTTATGCAAACGTCAGACTATCGTAGAATAGTAGGTCAATCTCATATGAGTAGGTGCCCGAGTCCAACAATGGGACGTATATCGTCTGAGATAATATACTATTTTGTGGCTCGTTTCTCATTTATATTTGACATGACGTGGCCATATCAACGAGCTCAATAGATGCCTAAGGCGAGCGCAGCGTCTCGAACGAAACACGTGTCGCTGATTGCCCTCAATTGGCGAGCGAATAAAAACAATCGTCGCTTAAAAATAACCGTGATTTCATCTCGAACAACATGTGATGGTTTTTCTTTCAGCGTAACGAACTGTGGTATTCCCACAAGTCCTAATGCCATGTGAAATGCCTTGGTTAGGCGATCTCATAAGTGTGACGCGCAATTAAATTGCGACTCTGAATCACTAATGATAATCAAACTCATTCGTGATGGGAACAAAACTTCTCTCAGGAAGACAGAGTAAACGTAGTTCCCATCTTTACCATATGGAGAGCGTGTCAGTCTATAGAATTCAACATCTGATGCTTTTTTATCTTGACTGGCCATTACAAATATTGAGATAGCAGTATCCGTTTTAGTGGTTAGCAACGTTTAATATATGGGTCACATTCAGGAAGTAAAACCACAAACGCAAATTTTCCCATAGATGACAATCGTGTTTGGTTTGCCAAAATGTTTATAATTTATTACAAAGTAATATATTACAATAGCTGTTACTCGCGATTTCGTCTGCGTGGAACTAAAAAAAAATATGTTCAGTTCGTAGAATTGGTGATTTTTTTTTTTTATTATCTTTAACAATATGTTTTGAATTCTTCGTAAATACATGTACTGGAAAGTAATATGAAATTACTTTATGAATATGTGTTAGTAAAAAAACATGAGGAAAAACATTAAAAATAAACAAAATTAGTTCTTGGTGGGTTTTAATTTTTTGTCGCGGCATCCTTCTTTGCTTTTATACCAGACTAGCAATCCGCCCTCGCTTCGCTTCGGTTATAGGTTATAGTCGTTTTACCCACGTAGTTCCCGTTCCCGTGGGAATATCGGGATAAAATATAGCTTAGTTTACGCCCTGATATTATAGCTTTCCATTGGTGAAAGAATTTTTGAAATCGGTCCAGCCGTTTTGAAGATGGTAATCTTCGGAACAAACAGACAGACAAAAATTTTTTAATTGCCATTTTAGGCATAGGTGTCGTGCAAATAACCGTGTGAGCATGAAAAAAGCCTATTATTTTGACATTACAAACATACACTCCAATTTTATTTATTGGTATAGATAAAAGTAACAAGAAGAAGTGTTCCCAATTTTATAAGTTTTATTTTTTTCGCAGCACGCCGCAAACACTTTCATATGCATTTAATATGCATTTAATCTATACCAATAAATAAAATTGGAGTGTCTGTTTGTAATGTCAAAATAATAGGCTATTTTCATGCTCACACGGTTATTTGCACTATACATATGCCTAAAATACACTTTATATTTTTGTCTGTCTGTCTGTTTGTTCCAGGTAACTTCAAAACGGCTGGACCGATTTCAAATTCTTTCACCAATGGAAAGCTATAATATCAGGGAGTAAACTAGGCTATATTTTATCATGGTATTCCCACGGGAACAGGCACTACGCAGGAAAGACGACTGAAAGCGAAGCGAGGGCGGGTTGCTAGTTAAAACTATAATAACTAACATATTATTACAACTGTATTATCTAACTTCAGTAGCAATTTTTTATTGTCAGTTGTAATCTTTCTATCACCTTTATATCAAGATAGATTAATATTACACTTTTATTGCATGCAAATTTTTAGATACGTTGCAGATCGACACATAAACATTTGCTGTTTATATTATTCATATATGTACCTGACATACCACGAATACTGAATGTCATCAATATTTTATATCGTAAGAATTGAGTGAATTACATAATAACAATTACAATAAGAAGAATATTCGTAATAAAGCCAGCAAATACATATACAAACAGCGCAGTACATACAGTATCCAAATTTTGTGGCATAATATAAAATTATGTCTATTATTATTTCAAAGATGTCTGTTGTCAGTAATTATTTTAAAGATATTTTATAAATGTATTGACTAACTGGCATTTTGGTGTGGTTACGGTGTAAGAATACAATTTCTCGACACATATCTTGCTCATGAATGTCTTAAAAGACGACTTAGGGATTATAATGGATAACATCGACTTAGGGGCCGTTCATAAAATACGTCACGCTATAATCAACTTTTTTTCACCCCCTCCCCTCTATTGTCACGCTGTGTCACACTTTCTGTGACCCCCATGTAAATATTTCGTCACAAAAACTAAGACCAACGACCCCATGAATATAATAAGTTTCAATGGATAATACACAAATTTTGAGAATTAGAAATATTTATTTAGGTTTTATAATAAAATTTGAATAAATTAATAAAAATCTTTTATAACGAACAAATAAATAATAATTCTATTTATCAAAAGTCCAAGGATTCTGCAAATGCGTTGAAATATCCATAATTGGTATTGCAACATCTTCTTCTTCTAAATAATTTAAAATCTTTTAATGAACGGCGAACATCACGTTGCCGTAGACCCCCCCCCCCCGTCCCTCTTTGTCACATCTTGTCACACTCAGCAAACCCCCTCCCCCGCCCCCTTGTAGGCGAACGTATTTTATGAACGGCCCCTTAGGGGATAACATCTATGTAAAAGAAGGAAATCTAGAAATAAAACCCTATACCAACTCATCTGACCAGCATGGTAGAGCCAATTAGATCAATTGCCCTCCTATTATAGAAGGGGCTCAAACCCAGCAGTAGTACGTATAAGCGCTCTGATGGTAATGATGATGACTGACAAACATGCAACAACCTAAACTAAGAATGAGAGAAATATGAAACAAAATCCATCGTTTCTTTCATGATGAACACTTGAAGAATAATATACAAAAGGAAATATCCTCAATTAAAGTGGCCCTTTGAACCGTAGTCATTTGAAGATAGAACTAAAAATAAAAGTTACATTAGTAAAATCGTATCATGCCAGTAAAGCTATGAACCCGTATACTGTCAAAAACAGTACAATCAAAATGATCCTACTTCAGTATCATAATTTAAAATTTTAATAATATTATTAGTATTTTAAAATTAATATAACTATGATCGAGAAAGACAATAAAAAAAGAAAACACGAAGGACACGAAAAAAAAATTTGACAACATAGTGTTGCCAATGTCATCTCATGGCTATTAAATTGTATAATTAATTACACTTTAAAAGCCAATGGTATAAGCGATGAGTAGTTAAGATTACGTCTATAGATTAAAAAGTTTACTAGATGCCGTTTTTTTTCTATAGCGGCCAGTGTTATCTGCACGAACTAAAGGGACCTTTGTTGGCAGTCGAGTGAAAACCCTCGTCTCCAAACCCACGCCAGACGCACAAAAAATTACTGTCGGGCCTTAAAGCTTATCACGAAATTTTCTTATGTTTAGAGTAGTAAACAATTCTTGAAATAGTATAATCAGTCCAGCAGGCATTTGTATGTCTTCTACTGTAGAATTAAGGCTACTTTTGGTTGCCCAGTTTTCGAAATTCGATCTTAATTTCTTTTTTTAAGTTATCTCCTTTTACTCTTTATCCTTCTAAGAATACCCCGCTTTAATGAAAAAAGTCTTGTGTCTCAGTGAATAATATATAGGTATAATCTATACCAATAAATAAAATTGGAGTGTCTGTTTGTAATGTCAAAATAATAGGCTTTTTTCATGCTCACACGGTTATTTGCACGATACCTATGCCTAAAATAGCAATTAAAAAATTTTTGTCTGTCTGTCTGTTTGTTCCGGATAATCTTCAAAACGGCTGGACCGATTTCAAAAATTCTTTCACCAATGGAAAGCTATAATATCAGGGCGTAAACTAGGCTATATTTTATCTCGGTATTCCCACGGGAACGGGAACTACGCGGGTAAAACGACTATAACCGAAGCGAAGCGAGGGCGGGTTGCTAGTTATATAATAAACGGACACAAATAATCATCGTCATCATAGCTCATAAACTTCCACTCTGCTGGGCTTGACTCTCCTCCATCATAGGAGGCAAATTGACCCACGCTGGACGGACAGACGGGTTGGTGATAGGGTTTTATTTCGAGTTTATCTTTTCTTACGGCGTTCTTCATATACCTTTGTCGTCTTTTACGATAGCAGCAGGAAAGAATGCGCTAATCTATACCAATAAATAAAATTGGAGTGTCTGTTTGTAATGTCAAAATAATAGGCTTTTTTCATGCTCACACGGTTATTTGCACAACACCTATGCCTAAAATAACAATTAAAAAATTTTTGTCTGTCTGTCTGCCTGTTTGTTCCGGGTAATCTTCAAAACGGCTGGACCGATTTCAAAAATTCTTTCACCAATGGAAAGTTATAATATCAGGGCGTAAACTAGGCTATATTTTATCCCGGTATTCCCACGGGAACGGGAACTACGCGGGTAAAACGACTATAACCTATAACTGAAGCGAAGCGAGGGCGGGTTGCTAGTGAATTATATAGTTACTCCCCTGCCATACAAATAATTATATGTAGGTAATGTAGGTATGTATATGACTGACTTAAAAAGAAGGACCGATTTTGATGAAACTGTATGTTCAGGGATGGATTCAAGAAAGATTTAGATTAACTATACAACCCGCCAAGAATTCTGTTTTATTTTTTTAGATTTATGCAGACTAGCTTCTGTTGGTTTAGCTAGTATTATATATTTTTTCTGTACATCTTTTCTACTTATGATTTAATTATACCAAATCTCAAAGGTATAAGAATTGTATAGATTTATTATTCACTTCGTCTTAACGCTGTAACTTCCGTTATGGTTGTACTTTTTGCGTTTGTATTCTCTTATTTTTCGTGATGTTTTTCTGTCACAATCATTACGCACATCCGTTGGTATGATGCACTTGTGTGGGGCAATTTAATTAGTCAATTATAATTCACTGCACATTTTGACGTCACCGGCTGAAGTCAATCCTTTCCATCGAGTTAAGTTCATTAATCCTGTTGGCGTCTCTCAGCTGAATATATAATGAAACTGTTTATAATGACAGTATGTTACAGATTTATTTTTACATATAAAAATGCTTAGTTAGGCAATTTAATTGGACGAGAAAGCCAACCAATTAAGGAATTATAAAAAAAATAACAGCCATTCAATTAGAAAAATATATTTGCTATTAAAGTTATGTAGGTAGTTAGTATTTTATAGCTCTTCTTAACGTCCAATTATAAAACTTACTCTTACTCGTTCTCTACATAGACCGTTTACCATGTGGTGACGGAGTAAGAATACAATTCACCACTCCCTATCTTGCCCGTGGGTGTCGTACAAGACGACTAAGGGATATAATATGCACATAAGATCTGTGCAAGAGAAGGCAAACTCGAAATGAAACCCTATTACCAACATGTCTGACCAGCATGGTATAGTAGGTCAAATTCCCTCCCATTGTAGACGAGGCCCGAGCCCAACAGCGGAACGTATCTGGGCTGCGATGATGCGATGAACTGGCCGAGAAAGCCAACCAATTAAGGAATTATAAAAAAATAACATCCATTAAATTAAAAAAAATATATTTGCTATTAAAGTCATGTAGGTAGTTCGTATTTTAGAGCTCTGAACGTCCAATTATAAAACTTACTCGTTCTCTACATAGACGGCGAAGTCCAAAATCACATAAATATTGGGAAAAGGATAGAAAGAGGCTAAATGCCGAGTCTACTCATCAACATGCAAGTTTTTTTACGGGTTTATATTCGAAGGGTTCGACGATAATCGGAGCTGAACATTACCAATCAACCAGATTGAAGCATATCGTGCGAACGCGTTATAATAGAAGGATATTATAATAAACAGATCCCGGTCCCCTCGCGTTCACTCCGCCCTCCCTAATAAATATTAATGTATGAACTTGAATGATTCACAATGCTTCAAGTGATGCTGGTACATTGACACTCAATTTGCTTATTGCAGACGAATCTGTGTTGATATCTTCGTTATGGGTAAAATCGCCAGTTTTACCTAATAGTTCATTTCATGCACGTCCTTTACATTCAATCTTAAATTATCGATGTACCTATAATTACTTATAATTAGTAATTTATTGAGTGAATATATTTAAATTACTTATGTATTCTTCAAATTTAACTATCTTTTATTACATTCTCATCACTTATTTATTCATCGATTATTTTCCCTGCAAGTCACATCCTTAGGTGGTGAATTGTATTCTAACTCCGACACTACACGGATTATATGTATATTCAAACCACAATAATTTAATATTATAGAAATAAATGAATGAAATTACTTTACTTGCATCGTTATCTCAATATTTACAATTTCTAACTTTTGTATGTAAACAAAGCGAAGAATATTCATTCAACTTGGGAAAGAGTATTGTTTAGCCGTTTGCTTATTACAAAAATAAACAGATTCTGTTGTGAGCGTCAGTGATCAACCCAGCCGGCCGTTATAGGTGCGAACTGTATTTTCCCACTATAATAAAAATATTTATTTTTTGAGGAACACACATGCATGGTTTATTAGTTTAACTTATATGAAAAAATATAGAAAACATTACACCATTTGTATTTTAAACTACAAGTTGAATTTGTCCAATAGTAAATCATCACCCTGCTTTCTTTCAAATACTTTAAGCAATAGTTTTATAACAGGCCGCCAGCCTAAAGTCAACTTTCTTTGGGAATGTAATTGTCGACCAGACGACATCAGTTGGACTTGGTCTAAATCGATGCAAAGCTCTTTTACTACACCCACGAGTAATATCAGCTTTTGTAGTAGTCGTAGTCGCCACCAAACAGCATGTGCAACAATAAATGGGAACATAATATAGAATTAAGATTCACAAATAGCATTACGTAGCTTTTCTTTTTTCATATTTATATCATTATTTGCTAAGAAATTAAAATCACTAATGTTTATATTTACTAAGGAAGCTAATTGCCATTAAGATGGCAATTAGAGGCCGACCGAAAATGCGAGCTTATAATATAGATAGAATATGAAAACATAATTTTTAATTTAGCAGGCTTATAAAGGCAAAATTATGTTACGAGTAACACTTACCCATTCATCACAGCTCATATTTCCCACTGTTAGACTCGAACCTTCTCCAAAATGGGAGGAAATTTTACCTACTATACTACGCTCATTAGATATGTTATTATAGGTTTTCATTTCGACTTCTCCATCTCTTTCATAGTGGATATTATATGCATTATATCTTTTAGTCATTTTTATAACACCCACGAATATGATAGCGGGTGGTCAATTGTATTTTTACTCCGTCACCACAAAAACACTTTACCATGTCATAGCAATCTTATCTCTAACGACCACCACTAGGTGCTTCATATCAAGAATGGCTTTTTTTTGCGTTTCGCTGTTAGACGCAAATAACTTTACCAGCTTTTCCCGGACTATGGGTGAGCGCTGAGGGCTCTTAACACGGATAGAATAATTTGACTCATTCCTGTTATAGAAAGTTAAACACCAGCTAAGATATTGGAATATACCTAACTTTTTACGGTTTATTTTTAAGTTAAACAATAATGTTCATTATCGGACATTCGATATCAATAAATAAATAAAATATATACATAGAGTACATGAAAGGCACGCGTAAGCGCACCCCATTAGCCGGAAGGGTCACACAGGGATGACGAGAACAGTTTCCACATCGGTTTCCCACGCCACCCTAACTGGGAAACCCTACTTGTTGATTTTTGTTCCGTAATCGAGCCCCCATTTCACATCGTTTCCGGACAACGCATTAACAATAACAATTATTTTGTTTTAATGTTATTACTTGTTGACATCGCAACATCGATTAGGGGGTTTTAATAATGGGGTGAAAATTGAGAAGTGAAGTGCTCTTAAAGAATTACTAATCCTTGTATTGCGGAAGACTACAAAAACTTTTAATGCGTTTGTACTCAAATACGCGTTACATAATCGATTGCAATTCATTACATGACATTAAACAACATATTATGTTCATTAATTACATTGGATTTACAATTATGCAGGAACATGATAAGCCAGATATATTTTGCTACGTATTGAAATCAGAGCTACCAATTACTTAGTATTTAATGCCGTTGGAGTGCCATATTCATGTTATGCCATTGGTCACTTTAAGTATATACAATTTCTAACACTGTTTTTTTTAGAAACAGCGGTTTTAACTAATATTAATTCCTATTAGTTAATTGGTTTTAATTACTATTATTATAAAAAATTGGTAATTCCAGAGATTAACGTCTTCAAACATAAAAATATACAAACTATTTATAAGTACCTAATATTATTGTCAATTAGAAAAAAAAATTGATTTGCGTTCGTTAACGATACTCGGATGAGTTTCAATGCTGGCTGTGCTATGAGAATAATCATGTTTTTCATAATGTAAAGGAAAATGCTGAATAAAAAACTTGAATGTAAATGTTGAAATAGATTATATTATATACAGTCGACTCTCGTTAATTCGAAACTCGAGGGACTTAAAATATTACGAATTATCGAGTGTTTGAAATATCAAATGGTTCGAAATTTGTGAGAGAAAATAAACAAAACTTCGAATTATTAAGTGTTGATCAATTATTATTTATTAACTGCTATTCTATAACATTGATAAAAGTTTAGAGGTACATACATGTACGTATTCATAATGTGAATTAATTAATCTCTCGAAAGAACTCTGTGTTATACTGGTTTGCTTCAAAGCACATTGCTGCTGCTCAGACTGCTCAATAACTTTTTTTAAGAAGAAAAGTCCCTGAAATGCTTTTTCATCACTTTCGTTTTGTAGACAGAAGCTTTGTAAGGTATCGAATGAGGATCTTGCTTCCTTAACTGACACCTCTGCTAAGACTAACAGTAACTGAAAGGTAACTAAACAAACTAATTCGTGCGGCAATGTGTGTCAAATAGTCAAACTAATCATAACAATAACAAAGGCTCGTGTACATTGATACAAATTTGAACTTGTCGCAAAATGTTCTTACAATCTTTCCACCAGAGAAAGTCTCTCTGCAACTTTGAATTGTCGAGTGTTGGACGCCGATGAGTTCAAATTAACGGGTCGTCTTGTTATATAGCAATGATTTTTTCGTTCGAATTACCAAGTGCCTAAAAATGTATTGATTTAGTTCGAAATATAAAGAGATTTTGTAGGGAACGCGTGATAACTTTGAATTATAGAGAGGTTCGAATTATCGCAGGTTGGAATTAACAAGAGTCGACTGTATAATGAAAAATGTATCTATTTGTATATTAGAGAGTGGTAAGTTTCTTCATCATCGCAGCCCACATACGTCCCACTGTTGGCCTCCTCCACAATGGGAGGGAATTTGTCCCACTATACCATGCTGGTCAAACATGTTGGTATAGGGTTATATTTCGAGTTTTCCTTCTCTTGCACAGATGTTATGTGCATATCATATCCCATAGTCGTCTTTTACGACATCTACGGACAAACAAGATAGGCAGTGGTGAATTGTATTCTTACTCCGTCACCACACGGAACGGTTTCTTACTAGGAGAGGTTTTTTTTAAAAAAGACGACACTGCATTAATGTTGTGTGGAATGTTGGCCCGCAGGTTTGCACACTGTTCTATTCCGGTAAAGGTCACACTTTTCAAAGCCTACTGCCAAAGTTTTTATACGTGCAGCTTGTGGGTGAACTTTACCCAGAAGGCATACAGTGACCTGCGTATCCAATACAACAACACGTTCCGGGTGTTGCTGGGGCTGTCGCGTTTTTGTAGCGCGTCCGGCATGTTTGCTGAAGCAAATGTCGACAGCTTTGCCGCCATTATGCGTAAGAGGAGCGCCTCACTATTACACCGTATACGCGCCAGCCCCAATAACATAATAAAGTGTTTAACTGATTGGTGGGAAGCTCCAGTCTTGAGGCGTTGTATACGACTGCATGCAGTTAAATAAACGCCGTTGGGATTGGGTGGTTCACTCTTAATTTTGTCTTATTTTGCGAAGGAAATTATTATTGTTATATTTATTAAAGTCTAGCATTATAGTTAATTGACTACACAGATGGCGTAGTGGTTAAGATAGCGACCTACAGTGCCAGTGTCGGGGGTTCGTATCCCACGCGGGATAACACTTTGTGCGATCCACAAATTGTTGTTCTGAGTCTGGATGTAATTTGTGTTCGTTAATTATATGTTTGTAAAGTCCCTCACTATACAAGGATTATTTTCCTTAGTGCAGGGTGTTGTCTTAAGTAAATAAGTAAGTAATTAAATTTAATACAATGTAATTCATTTAGTTTGATGTGATTTAATGTGTTTTGTTATGATTTAATTTAATGATCTAATATGTCACTAACACTAGTTTTTAAGTTATTTAACGGTACTAACAAAATATGGAATTTAAAAATTCTGAAATAAATGATTATTATTATTATATTGTGTCTCCCAGTTTCACGGCTATCTTCCATATTGTTTAAAATATTAAAAAAGGGAAGATACCCGGTCCTTTGAAAGGCTTACATGGGGATATGGATCCAACACGCAGAGGCCTTTGGAGAAATTTAATCTAAAAATGGGATGGGACGTCTACCGGTGACACTCCACGTCTGCACATAACACAGGTGGACTGCCAACGGTAGGTGTAAAACTATTGTTGATTATGGTATCTAATATATGATTATGGGGTTGGAGGTTCGATGGACTGGTCTAACTTAATGCTATTGATTTAAAAACTGTCGTCTGCCTTCAATACCTTTATCGTCTTGAACTTTGGCAGACGGTGACTCGCCAACTCACTGAATGGGCCCCCCTAAACGGTCGCCACAGACACGCAGGCCATACGAGCAACAGGAGGGCAACATTGGTGCAAGTGGCTTGGGGTGTCGAGCGGTGCGGCGCCGGTTTCACCATCGCAGTGGTTTCCCCGTAGTTATGCCCTTGAAAATGACACTTCCACCCCCGAGCATATAGCTCTGGCGATCCCTCTCTGACCAGCCGTTTAAGGCAAGCCAGAGTTGAGAATCCTGCAGGCACTCTTCGGTCTCCACTCCAGCCAACCAATAAAGGCGAGCTGGATACGAGGCCCTGACCGACTCTCTGGGGCACTCAGGACCGCAGTGTCGCCACTCACATTCAGCACGCCACAAGCTGCCCTGCGGTTTATTGGCTGTCCTATAAATCTTGTGATACATTTTTTCTTTTATATCAAAAGAATTTAGAGAGCCATATAATGTTCCTCCGAGTTCTGCGTTAGTCTCATAGTGAGATAACGACTGGCTTATTATTATTAACAAAATAATCCTTGTGTTGCGGGGGACTTTACAAACAAAGTATAATTAACGGACACAAATTACATCCAGCATCAAAACAACAATTTGTGGATCGCACAAAGTGTTGTCCTGCGTGAGATTCGAACCCGCGACTATGGTACAGTAGGTCGGTATCTCAACCATTACGCTATCTGTGCAGTCAAGCTAAGATTCATTTTTGGATAAATAATTGAGGCACGCTGAAAACCTTTGTCAAATACTTCTTTTATAAACATCGAACTGTAGATATTGCTGGGGATTAAGTGGACACAACTCGTATATTTGCAAGCAAGCGGATATTTGTGCCTATATCATTGGGCCATTTCGAAATTTAATATATGTATAAAGACTAAACAACAAATGAGCCCGATTATCAAACACAAGTACCTATCCAAAAATGTCCTACCAACTATCGATCTATTCCAAAAAGAGAAAATTCTGAAACTACGAATGGATGCCCAGAGGAACGTAAATAATCAAGCAAAATGGGAACCAGCATAATATTAACCTGAGAGGTTTATACGGTAAATAATGAAGCTGTAAACACAAGAAGGTACCTAATTAACGATAAGGTCAGACAAATTATGAATTACAAATCATCCAACAAAATACAACAATGTAGTTAATAACGATAATGGTGTTAAGGTATTTCTTGAATTTATATCTGAATAACATCGAAATATTGTAATGATTCTCGTCATGCGATGGCAAATACCCTGTGTTTTATTTAGCAAAGAGCTGCGATGCATTTTAGCCTCGGGTAAGGATTGTTAATCTTCTGATTGTGATGGATTCATGTTCTTTTATTTCTTTTTTTATTTTTATTGTATATTAGCATGTCATTAAAACGTCTTAGTATCGATGTTTTTTATAATGTTAACATTCTTGACATACCTACTTGAATATTGATTTGTTATTTTGACTCATGATCACTTTAAGAACGTACCCGTCATCATCTTTATCCTCATCTCAGCCCACATAAGTCTCACTGTTAGGCTTGGGCCTCCTCCAATCTGAGAGAGAAATTGACGCAGCGATGGTCAGATGTGGTGGTATAGGGTTTTATGTCGAGTTGTCCTTCTCTTGCATAGATATTATATCCCTTAGTCATCTTTTATAATACCTACGTACAAGAAGGGGTGGTGAATTGAATTCTTACTCTGTCACCACACGGATTGTGCATATTAAATTGAGATAAAATGTTTTAAATCCTCCTACACCAATTAGGTACAATTCAAATATGGAACAACTAACTTCATATATGCAAGCTGTGCAATATGTCATCGTCTTCCCAGAGCGAACTATACGCACGAGTGAAAGAAGAAGAGTAGAAAACCGTGCAGAGGTTTTTGGATACGTGCGAGCGCTTAGTAGCACTTCTCTGTAGAGCCAGCAAATGGTGAAAAATCACGCATAACAGGTTTGCCTATAGGGTTTGCCTTTGTCGCGCTACCATACCATGTAAAGTGAAAAAGACTGTCAATCTTAGATTGCATTTGCGCTTGCCATGTGTCTATATAATGTAATGATAGTAACGGCTGTTATTTGAAATTAGCGTTTATGAAAAAAAACAATAAAGCTTTTTAGTTACAGCTATGAACAGCATAAAAATCAATTCAAAATGACTTAATTCTAGGCTTATTAGTTTTATGAGCTCTGGTGATGAGAACTGAATATATTTAGATGTACAATCGTTCATCGTTACCGAGGTATGCTGCGCAGCATCCCCAAGGAGGGATACTGCAGAACTGTCACAACGACAAGCAGTTTCCCTATATTTCTACTGAGCTCATTACAAACTAATAGATTCAGGCTTAAAAAATTGAGCAAAGCCTTAAGGGTCGCTTAAAACACTAGTAAGTATTCAATTTTATTTCACATGTCTATATTGCGTATAATCTTTAGGGATGATAAAATTAAATTTTATTCAAATATTTATAATAGAATAATTAGAAGATAAACAAAAATAATAAGTGCAAAAATAGGTAAATAATTAAACCAAAATAAATCAAACTCTAGGTTTGTCACATTAACTTTACAACAAACTATTTACTAACTCTTGTCAAATACTTATCTAAAATATAATAACGAGAGCATAGGTTTAATAATAAAAAATAGAAGGTAAAACTTTCGACAGAACATACCTGCCAGTCCAGTCGCACTGATCACCCATCATGCCCGCCTCCGCGCGACTTGTCAATCCCCAAAGAAGAGTCCAAAATAACAGCCACATTTTATATCTACTGACGTCCACAATTTATTAAAATAGTACTTTTAATTACACTGCTCCAAACACTTAATCATTAAAATCCTTCATGTCATTTCTATGCGTTTCAAAAGTAAACAAACTTTGTCCAAGCACGCGATACACATCAACCCCACATAAACCCAAACAGTCGACTAATTTCCTTTTAGATTTAATAATGTAACAGTGAAAGAGACGAAATCTTTATCGAGGCAAATTTCAATGTCGTGAAAAGAGACAGATATAACAACAGCACAGTATTTTAAGATAGAAGATATTCCTGTCTTTGTCTACGGTTTCTGTGCATTTACATGACTCTGAACTTTGGTGATTCGTAATAGAGTCTATAATTTAAAGAGTTAATTTTATCAATTATTGTTAATGCTTTTAGGCGGGAAAGGATTTTACCATACATTCCATATTTTCAAAATTTCAATAATACTAATATGCAACATTTGAAGATTTATTCCTGTACAAAAATTATGTTGTTATCCATTAAGTTAGAAAGCTAAGTTAAAGTTTAAAACAAAATTTAATCTCTGACTAAGAAAGAATTTGTCATCTCATCGCGTAATACAAAAAAAACCTTTTTATGTAAAAAGCTAAGCAAAGTCGGCAAACCATCTATTATCACAGGTAGTTTCGCATCAATTAGGCACTCATAATATACGTTAATGTATGTTAAATTCAATCTTAAAAGTAGATAAAACTCGTTTTTGTAATGGTCATGAGTTAGCGCATCTTTGATGTTTTCTTAAGAAAAGTTTTTGTCATTTTAAACAGGTTAAGTAAAACAATTTAAAAGCTTTTACTCTCGAACTTTTATAATATTTATACAATTAATAAACTGACCGCTTCATTTGGATACTGTTATAATCAAGCGACTGGTGACCGATGCCTTCTTTGTTACTATTCTTAACCATAGAATTACATATGTGTATAATATATCGATGTTCTTAACGCAGTCTGTCATCTACACCGTTTAATACGATGACCGTACTAGCAAAGTCAGGCACAGAAGGAAACATGCAACAGAGTATTATGCCCAGTAGCACCATAGATCAATTTACCTTTTAATAAAAGGGAACATATCGCAGGCAAATATAATCGTGCCGCGGGTGACTGGAGCGGGTTACAGTCCGCTACCCGCAGAGAGACTGGCCGCGGTCCTGGGAGGGCGGTAGAAAGGGAGGGTACCCGAAAGGGTATCCCGCCGGCTGACCATGGACAACAAGAAACTCGGTAGCGGGTGGTCGGCAAAATGGCGATGGAGAGGGATTACGGTGGGTTATGGGGCCGCGCGCCGTCCTCTCGTCGTCCCTTCCCCGGACGGAATGGACGGCAGGTGTCCTGACCATAGCCCACCCAAAAAAAAAAGGCATTCGGCAATCGTCGATTTGTTTACGATACGTACGGCATGCGAAGCTCTTGGCAGGTTAGGAAATGATCTAATGGCCAGGTCTCTTGCATAGATGTTGCGCATATCATATCCCTTTGACGTCTCTTACAACACCCACGGGCAAGGCGGTGGTAAATTGAATTTATATTCCATCATCACACGAAATAAAACATAATGAAATATATTATTATTATTTAAGGTTCGGTATGGGTTCGTTTAAAGGATGCTTGTATGCAAGCGGCGCACGCATTCCTTGTTTGGAGACAGATAAACTAAATCAATAGGCAATGTTTGCTAGGCCGATAGATAGCCGTATTGTCACCATTGACTCGCATTTGTTAAGGCCAATGAATCATCGATTTATTCCTATCTTTGAATCAATAACACAAAACAATCTAATTGAATATACTCGTAATATGTAGATATTACTTGTGAAATACATTGTGTTTTCCTGCGATAGCCAAGTGAATCTATATATATTTAAAACAAAAGATTTTTAATATTGATATGGTCACTATAAGATGTTGCTAATTCACTATAAGATGTTGTTGGTAATTACGTAATACTTAATTGAATAAATTAACAGACTTGGTATTACATGGATCTCACAACTTCTTACAGTAGAAGAACTGGCGAATCTTAGTTTTTTTTACAAGCTATATTTTTGATGGCATCTAATTTTTTTTTTGTAGATAGATCTACTTTTTATTTCTTGCCGGTTACTTCTTCTTCTTAAGTATCAACAAGGGATTTTCTTAAAGTAAACTCTCTATCTTATAAGATTTTCTTATTTTGGTGGTCTTGTTTCCGGTACTAATTCTTGAGCTTCAGCTATAGTTTTCTCAAAGCCCACTCCCTGTCTCTATAGATTTCTCGGAGAGTTTGATGTTAATAACGAAATCTGGTTTCTTCAAATACATCTCTCGTCTCCTCTCCTCTCCGTTTTGGTGGCAATAGTGGTAGGACGTTTGGTGTTTAATAGTAGTAGGACCACATTCTTGACAGTTGTTTGTCTACAGACGCGGGCCGGTCCGTCCGGGGTAGTGCCACACTCTCGCAGAAAATCGACATCCGAGTAGTAGCAATTTGTAATTGCGCTTCGTTCGGTAAGCGAGAGAGCCGGCAGCCCAACTTTCTGAGGGTGTTTGCGTGTGGTGGGTTTTAGTGATGCCTTTAGTATCACCGAACCTCATTGCACGCATTCCACTTTCTTCGCGGTAGGTAGCTGCCATGAGCAGCAGCACCACTTACCATCAGGAGCACTGTTTGCTCGGTTGCCACTGTTTGCAGTGAAAAAAACCCGGCCTTATGATTATTACTGTTACATCTATCCATGGGCGTACCCAGGTTCTGGGCCAGGGGGGGGCAAATCAGATTTTTTATAAGCTTAGCCTTTAGCTTATCTATATATACAGGGTATTTTTTCAAAGAGTGCACAAATTTTTTTATTATATTCTAGATATAAATAAAATGATATATAAAATGTAAAATGTTTAAAATCACTAGTAATTAATTAATTATTTTGATTTGAAAATATCTAAGAATGTTCGTGACTTTTAACCACCCTATTTCCGGCCATTGAAAACGAAAAGTAGCGTAAACACACACTAATACAGCATATTACTAACAAAAATTGTATTATAGGTAATAAGTTTACGATTTCAAGTGAATGGTTGAAACGTTTTCTCTAATTGGTTTATTTTCTTTTTCACTTACACCCATACATATTGCTTAGTCTATCCTCTCTAACATAATCTTAATCAACCAACACTTTCCCCCATGCACGTTTTCGCATCTATTCATCTTTTTCGCACTACTCATAACATCCCATACTTCGCTGATCCTGTTCGCTCTCTTTCTAACACCCTAGTGCACTCAATCATTCCTCTCACTCTTTTACTTATTATGTTGCAGGAATACAATATTAAATAACATCCTTACACAATTTTTCTCTATCCAAACATCAAACGGGCTTAAGGATCGTCGTAATAAACAGATACAATAAAATACTAGTTTATTAAAGTCACATAATAATGTTCGTATTTATTAAAGTGTATTTAAAAAGTGGAATCAACAACAATTAAACTTATCTATTCATTCGGGTCCGTGAAAAAACTCTATCACTGATATTTTAATAATTGTTCAAAATGTAGGCCGGTCCTCTCGATATAAAGCCGGGCACGTTTGATTAAATTGTTTTTTAAATTTATTTGTGACCGAGCACTTTTCACTTCACTAAATGCAGTGATTATTTTATTACGAAGGTCTTCATAACTTCGCGCTTCTTCTACGTACACCCGTCTCTTAATCTCTCCCCACAAATAAAAGTCTAACGGGGTAAGATCTGGTGACCTTGGAGGCCACGGTATCGGACCGCCGCGTCCTATCCATCTATCACCATATTCACTATTTAAATAATTACGCACAGCACTTGAATAATGAGGTGGTGCGCCGTCATGTTGATAGTGTAGGTTGTTTAACAGTCCCAGGGGCATGTCATCTAATAAATCAGGAATTACACTTTGCAACATATCCAAATAGTTACCGCCAATCAATCGGTCGTCAATAAAGTACGGACCCACGATAACGTTATTAATGATTCCAGCCCAAACATTAACATTAAATCGCACTTGATGGTAACTGTCTTTGATTACGTGAGGATTGCTCACTGCCCAATAATGTTCGTTACGACTATTATAAAGTCCTATTCGTGTAAATAAGGCTTCGTCAGTCCAAAGAATGTTAGCGGAGTCGATGTTTGCCAATAACCACTGACTAAATTGCATTCGCAACGATCCATCATTTTCATGCAGTACTTGAACGCGTTGATAATGATACGGGTGGTATCCTAAGGAATTTAGCAGCTTCCACATGTAATAACGGCTTACGCCGAATTGTCGGGCTGCGTCATTAGTACTAGCACGAGGGTCCCGTTCAAAAAACTCGATTACAGCATTCTCGACTGCCGGGGTAATCGCAGCAGTACCTCCTCGAGATGTTGCATGCCCCGGTGTAGTGAACTGCCCAAAATCCAATAACCTTTGGTTGGCTGCTAAAATCGTCCTCAAATTAGGTACTCTCGAGTTAATACCTTGTCGCTGTAAACGCGGTAAAGAGTCACTCTCGTAAAGTCTTTGAACTCCACGTAGACTTTCAGCACTTAATATGTAGCACCGTACCATCTCATAATACTCGCGGTTTGAATATGTTATTTGATCTTGTGTCGTCATTGTAGAAGATAAGTAGTAAAAGATAAGCAATACGCACTCGTAATTAAGTCACGGTCAAACGTCAACTGAAACTGACCTGACGGCGTAGCACGTGCGGCGTGTGTTCGGGGGTGAGGGCGCGGGCGGTTGCAAAGCACAGGCGAGGGAATGTACCTATAGGTAATCATACGATATGACGTAACGATTTATTACGATGTCTTAGATTTATCTTTGTGTGCGTGCGTGGCGTAATTATAAAATTTATGAATGGCTACGCAATATCAACAAGTTTGATTTTTTTGGGAATGCATAAAATGTAATATGGATATTTTTTTGAAAAAAAAGCATATGTTTTTATTTCAAAAATCAATTATACTATCGATTCTGAACCTCCTGTGAAAATGTGTGCACCCTTTGAAAAAATACCCTGTATATATGTAAAAGGAGAAGCTGACTAACATATCAACGCAGGGCCTAAATTATAAGAATTAGAAACTTGAAATTTTGGACAGGGGTTCCCTTTATAACGTAGGGAAGCACTAAGAAAGGATTTTGGAAAATTCATCTCTTAAGGGGATCAAACACGGGTACAAAAATAGTATAAAACTTCGCCGTTTTTGAAGTTATTCCAATGAAATTCAGTACGAAGGTTCTTCATTGAAAATCATGAAATAGGTGTTAAATATTTTTTCGAAAATCAACCCTTTTTTTCTTTGAGTTTTGCTGCGGTCAGCGCACTCCTCGCACCCCTCCGTCCGGGGCGACAGATGGACATAAGCACGCACACCCGTAACCCATCCAAACACCACGTCGCCTTCGTCGTTGGGCCGACCACCGGAGCAGGGTTACTTATCATCAGTGGTCGGCCCGACGGAATACAGGGGGTATTCCGTCGGGCCGATTTGGGGTACCAAAGGGGAGGACGTCGGTCTTTCCTCACACGATTGGCCTTTCGGCGGGTGACGGACTAACTCCCCGGTCACGTCACCCACGGCCTAGGCTAGGGCGGCATGGCGTGCAGGTAGTCGCGCCTGCGCCGCCCCAGTCGCCGGTGGCGGGTCGCTTCGTCGAGGCTGTGCTCCTGGCGCGCGTGACCCGCTGCCTCCTTCTGCGAGATCACTGCCTCGCAGAAGGCTGCGGCCGCGTCCCAGTTCCTGACGCTGTCGAGCATCGCCCTAGCAATGGTCGGCAGCGTCAGGTCGGCACCGATGATTGCGACGAGTTCACGACGCTGCTCCGCCCAAGCGACACAGACCTCGGCACAGATCGCGACATGGAGCGGGAGGGCCAGCTCTATGAGGGCTACCGCAATGCGCGGTCGTTCTTTGGGTTAGCTATCCGTTCCGCCAAGTACGTCAGTCGGCAGGAGATGCTGGACGGCCTCGACCGTGACCCCTGGGGTTGCCCCACGGCGGGCGGAACACACGCCCCCAGTCATGGCTTCGCCAGACACTGACCGGGAGTGACGATGACAGTGTTCTGCCCATCACGGAACCCGAGATGGAGGTGGCGGTGGCGCGCATGCGCGGCAAATCCACCGCCCCCGGGCCCTGGTCCTCGACCACATGGGTCCCCGCCTCTGGGGGCTGTTCGAAGCGTGTTTGGCGTCCGGACGGTTCCCTGGGTGCTGGAAGGAGGGGAGGCTGGTGCTTCTGCCGAAGTCGGGACGGTCTCCACGGCCCCTGGGCAGTCCAGCTGGAGAGGCCTCGGCTCGGGGTGCAAATCGTGGAGGCCATCTGGCCGGTGCTGATGCAGTGGTTGGAACGGCGGCACGGGGTGCTCTCCTTCCGACTGGTGCAGGTGTTGACGGGGCATGGATGCTTTGCCAAATACCTGCACAAGGTCGTTAGGAGGGAGAGTACACCGTACTGCCACCACTGCAATTGCGACGAGGACACGGCGCAGCATACGCTCGAGGTCTGTGACGCTTGGGAAGAGCAGCGCCGTGAACTCGACGCAATCATCGGTGCCGACCTGACGCTGCTGACTATCGCCAGGGCGATGGTCGGCGGCGTCAGGAACTAGGACGCGATCGCAGCCTTCTGCGAGGTAGTAGTCTTGTGGAAGGAGGCTACGGATCGCCTGCGCGTGGAGCGCAGCCTCGATGAGGCGACTGGGGCGGCACAGGCGCGAATTTTTCACTTAATACACAAGTAATAAATTCATACAACGCCAATGATTAATTAACTGCACTGATAACATAATGGTTAAGATACCAACCTACCATGCCAGTGACGGTCACGGGTTCAATTCCAACGCCGGACAATCTTTTGTGTGATCGACAAATTGTTGCTCTGAGACTGGGTGTAAATTGTGTCCGTCACTCATATGTTTGTAAAGTTCCTTAGAGAAGGGTGTAGCGCAAAATTCATAGTTTGTAGAATGAATAGACAAAAAAGGTCGTACAGGGTCACTCGAACATCCCTTTTTGATCCCAGGCAGCAAACTATATTGTCGTAGTATCTAGCTGGAACCACAATTGAGGACCTTGCAGCAAAAGAGCGGCAGATCCAAAGTTTAGCCGTTTTTCTTTTTTTTACCTACATTTTAAAGAAAAAAATAGGGCTATCGTTTGGTGCAAGAACGTGACAGATCCGATAATAAACAAGCGCCCTATATCAAAATTTGGATCTGCCACACAATTTTATCAAGCTAAAGTTGACCTTTTCTGTTATTATTGTTAAACATTCGTTCGTTTTTGTTTTTCTTTTGATTATTAAACCATCCATGTGCTGATTAGTATTCTTGAAATAAAGACATACTTATATTTGAGTATTTTATTACCTATAATAAAAAATAAGGTTTTATTTTCTTTAATTTTGGTGCAAAACGGAGGCAAATCCAAACTTTAAAAAATCGTAGTTATTCTAAAACTTATTTATTTACCTTAAATTATTTATTAAAATATGTAAATATGCATATTTTATATTGTAAAATTTAACTATAAGACATAAGTGTAACAACAGATTTTTAGACATGTTTTATTTGAATACCCAAAAATGTTGAAATTTGGATCTGCCCCCCTTTTGCTGCAAGGTCCTCAATTGTGGGAGGGCTTCATGTATTGCCACCCTTAAGTCCCACGGGAGTGTTCTGGCTAAAGCGCACGATAACTCGGTCGACATGGCGCGGTATCCGTGTCACACAGGTGTACCGTACAGGGACATTGATCGAACCAGTCTCTCGTACCGACGTCAACATTTAACACCGTGTTAACGAGCCGGTTAGTGATTTTATAAAAATGCTCCTGAAATACCGTCGCCCGTCGAGAACTAAACCCAAATATTTCATTTGGTCCTCGACCGAGTGGAACCAAATCACCGATGATTGCTGTGCCGACAGGTGTATAGCAACAGGGTCTATGAAACAGCAAATCATTCGTTTTATATAGGGCTACTCTAGGCGGCATCGTGACTCATCGAATCACCACATTGATAACGAGTATGGCTAAACATATCGCTTATTTAAATTAAGCCCAGCCCATAAAGGGACCAGCCACAGCTAATATACCATACAATCACCCGCAAGTACGGAACGGGGAGCAGTACAACGTAGGGGTTAGCACAAAGTCTTCTGCGCGCTTCACGTAGGGGCCACTGCGCCCCTTCAATTAGTCTGGAGTCAGGCGCCTAAGGTATAGAAGCACCCCCTGATAATAGCGCCTCTCCGATATACCAGATTGTCATTAAATCATCAAGAGCAACAGTGCAACAGTGAGCCTGTAGAATACTGAACGCACTACACAGTTATCCGTGATTGCCTCTGCCACACATGATTTCTACACGGACGAAGTCGCGGCAATAACCAGTTAAGAATAAAAAAACTTAAATTAAAATAGATATGTTTTAATATAAATTCTTTAATAGTGGCTATTTGAAAAATAACTTTCGAGGGTCTTCAGCAAAACGATTTGACTGTTACTGTTGTAGGTATCTAACGAACGCGCCGCGTAATTTTTAGTTGTAAAAATATTGTATTGCAAACGAATGGCAAAAAATTCGTTTTCTTAAATTTTATCGATAAAAGTACTATAAGATACATAGTTAGTAGGGACGTCAACATTATCCAGGGGGAGGGGGGGGGGGGGGCTGCCCCACCCTGGGTACGCCCATGCATCTATCATATCAAATTTGGGATAACGATACCCACGGGCAGGATGGTGCTCTGACCACTACGTTGTCCGATACATGGTCGGTACTTGAGAACTTTTCATCCCCAGTAGCTGTCGTTTCGTCGAGCGATGTTCGTTCTGCCCATTGTCACTTGCCACGGACTAAATAGGGTGAATTGTATTCTTACTCTGTCACCACACAGGAAAAATTAAAATGAACACTCATTCATATTCATTCATTCATCATTCATTTCAGGTCATATACGTCCCACTGCTGGTCTCGAGCCTCCTTCACAATAGGAAGGAAATTGACCTACCACGTTGATCAGGTACCTATAGGGTTTTATTTCGAGTAAGGAACTCGAGAATAAATGAAATCTTGCATAAATGGTGTAGGCTTAGAATAATAACGTATAAAAGGTAAGTTCACGCTCAAAAAGTGAGGCATTTCAATTGGAGCCTAATGGAGCTTACGCCGGAACCGTTCCGTAATGTATAAGTCATTGTACTGCACGTACGTACGCAACTCTTAAAAAATAAATAGGTAATTATGACGGCTTGTGCATTCAAATGGTGTCACAACACATTTGAAAAACTTAAAAAAATTTTTAACATTACTTTTAAAAGTATTTCGACGATTTATGTTAATAAAAACAAAATTTGATTTCATAATTTGTATAGTGGTTTGCGTGTGTACGTGTGTAATCGTCTGCGCGCCATTAGTATTTTTAGATTCAAAATTTGAAAGTTCGAAGTATTGACACTATCCTTCTATACGTTATTATTCTAAGGGTGCAGGATTATTTAAGTTCCTACTCGATTTTTCGATACCTACGGGCAGAAGAGGGGATGGTGAATTGTATTCTTACTCTGTCACCACAGGCAAATAATAGTTTATTTCAAAAAAGTCTAAATATCGAAGTAGATATTTTTAATTCAGTTGAACATCATTCTGTCACTCGTTACTTACGAAAGAGCGACTGTAATTAATTGCTTGTAGCATTAAAATTCATGTAAGTGTACGCCCAAAATATTAACACACTAAACAATACAGAGCTTTCATTATGAAGCCTATTTGTACCTGTCGGTTAGATAAATGTTTCAAGGAACTATTAGCAGTTAGCTATACAAGTCCAGTACGATAAATTACTGGTACTTAATGTTAAATAACATCAGCTCGCACTTATTGTATTTGTGTTGATACATACATTTCCCATGGCGGTATAATGTAAGTTGTAATATAAAGCTATATTATGAAATGGTAAATACCCAAAGGTGTAGTAAGTAGTTTGGCTGATAGTTGCGTTGTTAGTTACAATAAAATAATAAAAAAATGTATTTACCAATGACACAACCCTATTAATTTATTGGTATTTAGCATATATTATGCTTGGTTATTTATAAAAAAATGTTTACAATCCAAAAATTATAGTCGCATGTTTCCACATAATTCGTTTCTTTCAATTCTAACTGAAAAGATAGAATAATTTATTAATTTGCAACAATTTGGAAACGTTTTCATATAGATGGCGTGTGAAATGCCTTCGGTCAAGACAAAAAAATACAAGTGACAATTTGATTATCATACGTTAGCTCACGCTCGTCTAGTTGGTAGAACGATTAGACGATATGGATTCGAATCCCACGTATGGCAATCATTTTACGCTCATAAACAAGTTTTTATAATCTATGATTTTAAATGCTAAATCCTTAGAATAATAACTTATAGAAGGATAGTGTCCATACGTAAGTCATTAAAAATATGAAGCAAACAATACTACATGCGTGCAAGCGATTACCTACGTACACACGCACACCACTATACAAATTAAGAAATCAAATTTTTGTTTTTATTAACATAAATCGTCGGAATACTTTTAAAAGTAGTATTAATATACTTTTTCTGTTTTTCAAATGTATTGTGACACATTTGAATGTACAACTTACAAGCCGTCATAATTACCTATTTATTTTTTAATACATAGTTGCGTACGTACGTGCAGTACAGTGACCCTGTACATTACGGCACGGTGCCGGCGTAAGCTCCATTAGGCTCCAATTGAAATGCTTCACTTTTTGTGCGTGATCTTACCTTTTATACGTTATTATACTAAGGCTAAATCTCAGTTAAATAAAACTTATCACTGTCTACTTTCATGACGTTGCCTAAATTTAACCTGAAAATAAGCATTTCATTAATGACATGAAATCACTGAATTATTCCTATACCTAAATTAAAACCGTATACTGCATACAAACTTTTATTTGTTTTGTGGGTAGAACGTTTGAAACCTTATTAAACCCACTTCCCCAAATTAAAGGTTACTTTGATGACACGCATTATTGTGGTACCATGGAGTTGGTCTGATAGCTTAAAGAGGGAAGTTAAACATAAGAATTAGAGAACGCAACAATATAACCCCGTCCTATCGTTATATTATCGTATCGTATCAGTACAATCAATCGAAGAACACGTAAAGTAAGAGCACCAGTGGTTCACCACTAACGCGTGTTTTTAAACTAATTCCATATAAAATAGTCATCGAATCGTGCAAACTACGCATCCTCTAATTTTTTAATATTCCAAATTCACTCCAATTGTTTTCCAATTGTTTTTTCTTAATATATTTAAGGATTGTAAAATTTTCACGTGAAATATTGACAATTTAGTGATTTTGAAACCATTTAATACTAGTAAATGTTTTTCTTCTTTTATGTTTAGGAATAATTAAGGTAAGGTAAGGTACGTTCCGCTTGGTGACGGAGTAAGAATACGATTCACCACTCCCTATCTTGCCCAGGAATGTTGTAAAAGACAACTAAGGGACACAATAAGCATATAACATCTATGCAAGAGAAGGAAAACTCGAAAAAATCCCTATACCAACCTGTTTGGGCAGCATGGTATAGTAAAGTGAATTTCCCTCCTATTGTGGAAGAGGCTTGAGCCCAGCAGTGGGACGTATATGAGCTGAAATGATGATGATGAATTAAGGTAACGCTGTATGTGAAATATGAAATAAAATATTTACAAAGTCAATAGATATGTGGGATGGTCAACTACTGATTCTCAAGTTGTAAGTTTTATTTTATTTTATATTGTACACGCAAAATCACTAGTTTAATGTCGTTGAAAACTTCCGCAGAGCTCAGTAAAAGAAACATTAATTAAATTTGGGTGAAAATTATGATTGAGCAATAAAAAAGGATTTCTTATGCGCTTAAATGGTCGACTTCTGGTGGTACTCTTACCTTACTATGTTTTTAGGTCATCTGAGCTTTTTTTTAGGAAATCTGAATCCTAACGTTCGATGCTAAGCACTAGTATCGATTAGTATGAGTTGTAAAGTATCGATACTTACCCTGGTATCCAATCGTTTTTATAGTATCGAATACTTTTCTTCTGGCACAATTGTGATGAACTTTGTTTTTTAATTAGGAAGTCTGAGCCCTGGTTACCACACGGTGGCAACGGAGGCAGCGTGCCTCCTGGCTGGAACTCCCCCGTGGGACTTGGAGGCGGAGATGTTCGCCGAACTTAACCGGCGGGTGTCGGTGACGCGCGCCGGAGGCGGTATAGTCTCCATCAAGCAGATTGCCGCCTGGTGGGTCGACGCCCGGCGAGACGTTATTGCCCGTTGGGCAGTCCGGCTGGAGAGGCCTCAGTACGGTGTCAGGACTGTCGAAGCCTTCCGGCCGGTGCTGATGGAGTGGTTGGAGCGGACGCACGGGGTGCTTTCCTTCCGACTGGTGTAGGTGCTGACGGGGCATGGTTGTTTCGCCAAGTATCTGCACAAGATCGTCAGGAAGGAGAGCACACCGTCCTGCCACCACTGCGATTGCGACGAGGACACGGCGCAGTACACAGGTGTGTGCCGCGTGGGCGGGGGAGCACCGTGAATTCGTCGCGATCATCGGTGCCGACATGACGCTGCCGACCATCGCCAGGGAGATGCTCGATAGCGTCAGGAACTGGGACGTGGTCGCCGCCTTCTGTGAGGCCGTCATCTCACGGAAGGAGGCGGCGGATTGTGTTCGAGAGGAGCTCTTTTTCAGTGACACGTTCCGCTGCCGGCGACTCGGGCGGCGCAGGCGCGAGTACGCGCGCCTGATGCCGCCCTAGCCGAGGCCACGGGTGACGGGACCGGGCACTTTAGTCCGGCACCCGCAGAAAGGCTGACCGCGCGACGGCGATCGACGTCTCGGGACAGGGTCGAGAGGTGAGGGTACCCGAAATGGTATTCCGTCGGGCCGGCCACTGACGACAAGTCACCCTGCTCCGGTGGTCGGCCCAACACCGAAGGCGACGTGGGTACGGGTGGGTTATGATCCTGCGCGCCATCCTTTCGTCGCCTCGGACGGAATGGACTACGTGTGCATTTACCATAGCCCACCCATAAAAAAATGTACCATAGGCTCTTTCATAAATTTCATAGTATATGCTCTTTCAGACATAGGTTTGGAAAGAGATTTGATTAAATTAGTTAACTCAATATCAGAATTATAGTAATCTGTATCAAAATTTTAGATACCAAAATGTCAGTAATACAATAAAAGTGAGAAAATTTCGCTTTCTTACCTGTTTTTGAGTGCAACTAATGCTATTGCATGAGAGAGAACTGGTTATACTTCCACAGTTTCATGTATTTAAGTCTGCATATAATTCATTAAACCTTGAACTGATTGACTGTATGGATGGCTTAGAGGTTAAGATACCGACCTACTGGGCCAGTGTCACTGGTACAAATCCCATGCAGGACAATACTTTTTGCGATCTATAAACTGTTATTATCGTCAAAATCGTCCGTAATAAAATAATGGTTTCCGTAGTGAAAGGTGTTATATTTAAAACGACTCCCTACGCCATAGTCTAATGTAGGGCTGATGATTTTTTTTAAATATCGACTTTTCGGTATATCAATATTTTTAAATATATCAATATCGGAATTTGATATATCGAAAAAAGAAAGGATATTTTGATATATCTATATATTTCCTCCATAATCGAGGAACCCCGCAAGGAACAAAGTTAAAAAAACTTCGCCCTTTGCGGGTTTCCCCTGATGATTTTTTAGGTATGTTCTATAGGAGGCAGTGATAACCTATTATCAATTTCATGTCAGCATTTTTCCTAAAAAAAACAATTTTCCGGGATTCCCTTTTTTTAACCTACGCCCCTGAGTGTAAATGATGTACAGTAGATTAAGTTTACGGTGATTTTATAGAATGTATAACGAATTTATTGAAAAAATATCGACCCTCAATATTTAATTTTCAGTATTGAACTATGTATTGATATATCGTCCATAAAAGTATTAGTAATAAGTATCGATATTTTAAAATAATAATATCGATATTTTATCAACAACACTAGTCTAATTTAATTTCGGCTTTAATTTTAGTTGGGGAGTTTCGGCGCGAATATGGAAATGTCATGTTGGAACTCTTGTATTATATTCATATTTTTAGAGTTTTATAGTGTTATATTGAATAATTTTGCTGAAGTTTTATGTAATATAATACAATTAAGGTGCTGAAGTGTGGTGAATGTGATATAACAGTGGTTTACGTGTATTTGCATATTCTAGCCGAATTCCCAGGGAAATCATTAAATTAGGTTTTCAGCGCCTAATTAATGATAACGACTTGACTTACTAACGGACAATGACTAATAATAAATTATACAATATGCAAAAGTAAATAATATGTAAAGAAAATTATTTGTAAGCTACGTAAGACAAGGCAGTACGGTCCAAAAGACTTTAGCCTGCCCGTAAGGGCGATACAAACAAAAAAAAAGAAAATTAATTTTAGTTGTCAAAATCATAGATCAAGTCAAAATTGTTTTTCCTATGGCGTAACTTCTCCATTTATTGCAATATTTTAATAAGTATAATAGGTAGAATTAATAAAATGATTCGGCTTTGTGCTAAAAATGCTTTCACCCACAGTAAAGTATTATTCGGAACGCCTATACATCATGAAATAACCTCCAAATTGAAATGCATAACTAATTGCCAGGGCATATTAGCAAGAAGACAGTACGCAGTGAAATTAAAAGATAATGACGATAAATTGGAGCGCGTTTATTATGGACCATTGACGCCACAGATAAAAGGTGTTAAGGTTTTTTCACTAAGTTCTAGCTTGGCAGGACTGTTGATACAACCTATTATCATAAGAGAAGCAGCTACTATTGGTAGTACGTCATTATTGGTAGCACTGTGTTCAGTAGTGGGATTTTTCACATTTATAACACCCTTATTACTGCATTTAGTAACTAAAAAATATGTGACAGAAATGCATTATGATTCAAATACATCTACATACAAAGCAACTACTATAAATTTCTTCTTGGCAAGAAAGCAGGTGAGTTTAATTTATTTAATATTCTTAAGCGTTTATCCTGTAAGAGAATAGGGGTTTGGGTTATTGCCATAACTATAGGAGAATTACCTATTATAGGAAACGCAATAGTGCCACATACAGGTTCTGTTATAGGGCAACCGTGATTACCCCAAAATTTACTGTCATCATCGTCATCTCAGCTACTATATGTCCCACTATCGTATTTGGGCTTCCTCCATTCATCATCATCATCTTGCTCTTATCCCAATTACTTGGGGTCAACGCAATATGTCATCTGTTTTGACATATTGCAAATAGTTTCGGCAATGACTTTTATGACCAGCCGCCTGCCTGACGTCAACCCTCGGGAATGTAATCGTTGACCCAAATGGTACCAGATGGAGTTGGTCCGGGTCAATCTAGGGCTCTTAGTCGTCTTTTACGACACCCACGAGCAAAGCAAGGGTTGGTAGTATTCGAAGCCGCTACCACACTTTGGCTTCCTCCATTATGGGAGGGAATTTCCTCTACTATACTGAGCTGGTCAGATGTGTTGGCACAGTTTCATTTTGAGTATTCCTTCATTTACATCTACATTATATGCATATTATATCTTTTAGTCGTCTTTTACAACAGTCACAGGATAGAGATGGCGTAGTGAATATTCTTCATATTTGCCTTACAGAAAAAGAAACTGGCAATAAACAGTATTTATAACTTCTAAAAGAAACTTTTGTAAAATTTTCAATTGGAATTATAACCTGCTCGTTCTAGCTCAAATGTTGTGATTCTTTTTAGCTGGAATTCACACCAGACGATGTTGAGGTTCCTGATGTTCCTGGTATGTTTACTACCATGAAAGCCAAAGGTATCCCTCTTTTCATTGAAGCAAGACACTTTAATGATCCTTGGCATTACGCTAAAATAATGGGTTATGATAAACCTATGGACTTCAAACTAGGAGAACAAGAAGAAAGTAGTGATAGTGATAAAAAGTAATATTAGTTGTTGTTATTTAATTTTAGTGTTATTGTAAAAAATAAACATGAGTATAAGTTTTTGTTTTGTTTGTATGTTCAGCCAAGTTCATGACTATATGATGAAGGTTCTGTGTTTGTGAAGGCAAATTAACTGAGAGATTAATTATCTCTATTTTAACCAAAGGATGATATCAAAATTTTAGATATAATGCAATCTATATGATGATCAATTTATGCTGTGTTTTTCAATATGCAATATCGACGTTTAGATTGCCTTAGGTGTTATCTAAAATTTAGGTTTTATTGGTGATGTAAGAACACTATTATTCTAAATGTAAGGAATGACAAATAATAGATGTCAAGAACTTAGAATAGACTTAAATAATTTTAGAGAAACAACAAAAATATTAATATTGTTGTCTAAGCTCATACATGTCTCACTGCTGGGCTGGAGCCTCCTCCCAATAAGAGGGAAATTGACCTGCAATACTGGTGAGACATGTTGGTATAGGGTTTTATTCCGAGTTTTCCTTTGTCTTCCCTATATACCAATGTGTATTTTCAATAACCCATCATTTATTACACAGATTTTTAATTCAGCAAAAATTTATTTATAATACTAGCTTTTGCCCGCGGCTTCGCCCGCGTAAAAGTTGGTTTTCATAATTTTTAATTTAAGAAATACTCTATGTGTCAATTTTCATCCAAATCTGGTCAACAGTTTACGCGTAATTGAGTAACAAACGTCCAAATATCTTCACAAATTTTTATATTTGAATATTACTTCCACCCTTGTAGTTTAAATTCAAGTGGAAAGACGATGAGAAATATGGCCATCCTTAGTCGCTGATAATACATTATCCATCCATTGGGGAAAAAATTATATCGATCAAACTCCCGCAGTTTCACCCACGTAGACCCCATTTCTATGCGAACGCCGAGATAAAAATTGCCTATGTTACTCGCTGATATTATAAGTTTATATGGGTGAAAATAAAAATAATAATTATCAAATCCCATACAAATATCCGACATAAAAATTGCCTATCTTACTCGCTGATAACGTAGCTTCCTATTGGTGAAAGAATTTAAAAATTAGTCAACATCCACCGGTTTCACTCGCGGAGTTCTCGTTCCCGGGCAAACACCAGGATGAAAATAGCCTTTATTTGTTATTCACTGATAATGTAGATTTCATTCGTAAATTAATTTTTATATCCATTTAGTTCCCGCAATTTTACCGGCATTGTGCCCGGTCCCGTAGGGATATCGGGATAAAAAAATAGCCTAAATATGTTACTCGCTCAAAAATAGCTTTGCGTTAGTGAAATAATTTTAAAATCGACTAAATTCTCACAGTTGTTCCAGCCACACCGGGATAAAATATAGCCTGGGATAAAATAAGTTATTCCTTATGTAAGGCTTGGTAGACCTGTTAGTAAAGTATTATCAGTATGGGTCCAGCCGTTTTGAAGGTTACCCGTAACGAATATAAGTCAAAAAAAAATTGTCCGTCCGTCTGTCTGTCACCAAGCCATATCTCAAGGACCGCGATAGCTAGACAGTTGAATTTTTTACAAATTATGCATTTCTGTTGCCGTTATAATAATAAATATAAAAAACAAAATAAAATAAATATTTAAGGTGGCTCCTATACAACAAACGCAATTTTCCCCCTTTTTATAAATAATGGTACGGAACCCATCGTGCGCGACCCCGACTCGCACTTGGCCGGTTTTTTAGACATAGGTAATTAGGTATCGTGCAAATAATTGTGTGAGCATAAATAAAACCTATTATTTTGACAGACAAATATATTGATGATTTATATATGATTTCGGCTATATATTTTTCACCCTCTTAGAGAATGAATTTCAAAAACTAATTTCTTAGAGCTCATTTACAACAGAAGAAGGAGAATCGAACAATACACAGTTTCACGTTCCTAGCCCCAATAGTTTCGGCTATACGCTTTTCACTCCCTTAAGGGGGTGATTTGCCAAAAATACTTTGCAAGTGCTCGTGTACCCCAAAAATACGCCGGAGTAAAAAAAATACGTTTCTAGGCCCAGTGGTTGCCGCTGTATACTTTTTGGTCTTTTAGGGGTTGAATTTCATCCCCATGTAAGTAAAATTTTCAAAATGCTAGAACGAATACTTATTTATTTATTATCAAATGCCTTAATACAAAGATTCATGGTTTTATCATCGAAAATGTCGAATTTCCATACAAAATGGCAGCCCCTATTTCAACCCCTTATAACCATTTTTTCGCGATTTCTTTGCTATAGCTCGTGAACCCCAAGAAATACTACGGTGTAAAAAAAATTACGGTTCTAGGCCCAGTGGTTTCAGATATATGCTTTTTTGTCTTTTAGGGGTTGAATTTCATCCCCATATAAATGAAATTTCCAAAACGCTAGAACGAATATTAATTTATTTATTATAAAGTGCCTTAATACAAAGATTCATGGTTTTATCATCGAAAATGACGAATTTCCATACAAAATGTCATCCCCTATTTCAACCCCTTATACCCATTTTATCGTGATTTCTTTGCTAGAGCTTGTGTACCCCAAGAAATACTACGGTGTAAAAAAATTACGTTTCTAGGCCCAGTGGTTTCGGCTGTATGCTTTTTGTCTTTTAGGGGTTGAATTTCATCCCCATATAAATGAAATTTCCAAAATGCTAGAACGAATATTTATTTATTTATTATAAAGTGCCTTAATACAAAGATTCATGGTTCTATCGTCGAAAATGACGAATTTCCATACAAAATGTCATCCCCTATTTCAACCCCTTATACCCGTTTTTTCGTGATAAAAAGTAGCCTATGTCCTTTCTCAAGCTTTAGTCCATCTCTGTACCAAATTTCATCAAAATCGGTTCAGTGGTTTAGACGTGAAAGCGTAGCAGACAGACAGACAGATAGACAGACAGAGTAACTTTCGCATTTATAATATTAGTAAGGATTATTTTCCTGTAAAGATATTCTACAAAATTTAAAAAAGATAGGTAGAACATAAAAAATAGCTCCGTTGAAGTATATTTTGATGTTCACACTATAATGCATCATTATCTTTTTAATTCTTTAATGTTTACGCCATTTTGGAGATTAAAACTACACCTTTTGCTTCGGGTTGTAATTGTGAAAAGCCACCAGGTATAAAATACAATCTGACAGTGCAACAACTGTTGTTTATTTAAGTATATTGCATGTGGAAGTAGAAGCTACCTTTTCCATCCATGTACCATGTTGCCAGCAGTGGCATTCACTGGTGATTTATATTTGTGTCTTGCCCCTTGTTATTGCGTTTACATTACTGCTAAATTTGTTCTGCATATCATCATATGCTCTCATTGGGGTTTTTAATATATGAAATATTAGGCAGCTTTCCACAGGCCTGCAGAGCAAACCCAAATTTCATGTTCAGCTTGACATAAATTCTCACAGTGAAATCAATAAATAGTTTTTTAAACTATTTAATAAAAAAAAATTAATGTTTATATATTTTTTTTCTTCTATTTTATTATTACCTACCCTAAACCCTTATAACCTACCTTAATTGCACACACCAATATCTCTCCAAATGCTAGGTACCTATTAGTTCGGTAATATTTTCGCCAGCAATTTTTAACATAAATATAGGTTTAAATTTCGCTGCGACCATAACAACCCTCGCAAATGCATCGTGATGAGGATTGCTGGAGTGAAAACAACAGCGTTTTAGGCGTGGGACTGAGTTCACAAGGACCAAGGTCGTCATGTGGATCAGCTGACCTTTCAGCTTCTGCCATAGATAGAACTTGTGACCACTAATAATTAAAATTGCTTTTTTTAACAATCGGATATTTTAAATATTATGATACCTCTTGAGTAAACCTAAGTGCCCCAATTTAAACAACCTTTACAGATAGATCACTATCTTGGAGTGAGTATTCACTGCTGGTCTTACTTATAATGTGCTTCTCTGACTCTCCCTGACATCTATACAAGTATTTATATACTTTTAGATGAAAGCAGTCTTAGCAATTTACCTATAAAATAATAATAATAATCTTTATTTAAAACATAGTATACAGAATCCATTTGTACAAAATCTCTTTCTCTTGAGTTAGGTAGAAACCTATATCTCAACCGACAGTGTCTTCTCAGATTATAGGTACGCAGTACCCAATTACAGTGGATTTCATTAATAACGACCTCGGTTGTAACGATTTTCCGGTTATAGCGACGTCGAACTTGCGTCCCTAGAATTTAAAGCATACTTTCGTAGGAAATTCATTCGGTAATAGCGACTCCGGATATAAGGCCTAATTCGGGTATACCGACTTGTTTTTATGAATTATTTGGGCCAGATTCCTAGAAATTCCTTGCGGATGTTACGACTGAGTCGGCAAAGGCACAAAGTCTCATTCATAAGCTTTAACTATTAAAGTTACTGTTAAAGAAAAACTGATTTCAAATATTATGACCTCCGGATATAGCGACGACATTAACGTGGTCCCTCTACCGTCGTTATAACCGAAATACATTGTATATTGGTACACAGATATGTGTTCGCGTGTGTGTGTATACTAATGAACGCCATACACGTTAGGTTTTGCATGATGGTTTTGCCTGTGCATGCATAACCGACAGGCAAGCCCTAGCGTGTATGGGATTAAACTGTACAGTTATCGATGCATGTACATGCAACCGTGCGAATATGAAAATTGATATTTTATGCCGCTCGGTTATGCTCGCGTGGTTTGTTGTAAAAATAAAGACTTACAAACTGTTAAAATATATTTATTCACATATTCATTTTAATGTCCAATAACATTTTATAATATTAGCTTTGGATTGACACAATAAAAATTTGAAACCATTTTTTTTAAATTCTCTATCTGTGGGACTCTTGTTTTGTTAAAACTATAAACTACATTATTCGTTTTAAAAATAATAAAAATGGTCTTGTAACTATTTCAAACCCTAGCAGCTCCGTAGCTGCTGTTAAGGCTGTGTTATTGGTTCATTTAGTTACGTCACGCTTGTTGGCTGGCGTTATTCACAGTGTAAATATATAGCTAGTATTAGAAACAATATATTTGTATTTAGATATAGGCATGTTAAAATTTATTAAAAAGTTATAAAAATATTCTGTTTAATAATATTATGTATATTAAACATAATATTTTTATAGGTATATAACAAAATCATTTTTAACTTTCATAATTTCTTTTATAAACCTCAAGTAACATGACTAGAAGTTTCTCTAACGAATACATCTAAAATATATCTAATTATACAAAAATATATATTTTTATAACATTTTATAAAATGAGTAATGTTTTAGCAACAATATTTTATTTACATTTTTATTATAAAGATCTGTGGACTCATATAATACAATCATGCTTTTGCATACCAAAACAATAACAGATAATGCAAACATAAACAATGATCATTAAAGTAATTCCTGCTACACATGTGTGATTAAATAAATTACCATATAACCCAGAGTGGAGGGTAGGACTGAGCAAGCCAGGGCCCTGATGGCTCCATAACCCGGGGCTCGAGACTGGATCAGCATTTATTGCCGCTCAGAAAATTATAAAATTCAAATTTGAAAATTCAATTTTCAATATGAACAGGCCAGTAGTAACTTGCCTGTTCATATTGGGTTTTGGAATATTATTATTTTATGAACGAATTATCTAGTCCATTTTGTAACGCCGCAACAGTGCGGAACTAGCCTGTACAGGCATCCTCTGCTACGTACCGCCTGCATGCCTTCCTTGGATCAAGCCACAAGCACAGGCTCGTAAGAAGTCCGTATAGGCAGGGTCCTCGCTAGCAAACACCATGTCGACTATATGGCCAGTCCGACACTCGCTCTGTGCTTACATTTTTTGTGCATATATATATATATATATATAAAATATTTCATACAAATAATACTACTATTAAATAAGGTTTGGGTAACTGCAATTACAGCAGCATTAGTAATACATTGGTCATATTATAACATCATCAAATATAAAATTATATACAGGTGTATCAGGTTATGGGGCAACTGTTCGAGTATGTTTTAGTTTAACGGTCATAGATCGTAATTAGAATTTATATTACACAAAACACAATATAACGTAAAAGTTATAGTGATTACAAGAATGTGTGTCTAACAGTCTGTGCCTTAAATGTTACGTATTATGTAGGCATGTACAGACAGGATACATGTAGGCATGTAAAGCTTCGACAGTATAAATAGGTATTATTTGCGCGAACGCTTCGATGGTAACGTAGGTACAAAGGCGACTCGTCAACGGTCATCGGCCGGTCAGCTGATTTAAAGCGAAGTTTGTCTTGCTTATGCGAACGTAATCATTGATTTATTCAATTTCTAATGACCATTTAATAAAATACGAATATGTTGCAGATTAAGTATCATTGGCTATACATTTCAATCAGATTTACACGAAAAAGCGATGACAAAATTGAAAATTTTACATGTCTCTATAATAATTCATTAACGAATCGATATTTTTATTTAAAATTTTTGTCTTGGGTTCCTCTCATCATTACCTAGCTCCCGTTTGACCAGTTGCCCCATAACTTGGTACAACCTGTATAAATAATTTATGTAAAAATATATTTTAAACAATCGGAATCATGTCAATAATTACAGATTAATTTCTAAAATTAATTCTCTTAATACTAATATAAAATTCCATTATACAATGAATATAATTGAATTATGTACATTTAGAAGACTGACGCAATTGTATTGCTTTTTGTTTAACAAATTCCTTCAATTAATTAAATTCTTATATTCCGTGTGATGATGGAGTAAGAATACTATTCACCAGCCCTTATCTTACCCATGGGTGTCGCAAAAGCCGACTAAGGAACACGCATATAATATCTATGCAAGAGAAGGAAAAATCCAAATAGAACCCTATACGAAGTAGGTCAATTTCACTCCTATTGAGTAGGAGGAGGCTAGAGCCCAGCTGTGGGGCTTATATGTGCTAAAATGAATGAATGTAGGTACCAATAAAAATCACGAAATATCGGCGGACGGGAGGGGGCGGTGTAGTAAGATATCACGTGTATTTAATTTTTCGTCAAACGCGCGATTTTTAATTTTTATCATGGTCCTTAATTTGAGATTAAAATAAGATTATACTTTATATCTGTATTTAAAGATAATACTCTTAAAAATTTTAAGATTCTTTGTAAGTACTAAAAATACACGTGATGTTGTGTTCTAGTTTTAAATCTCACCACATATCACCAAGGAGGAGGGGGGGTTAAAGATGCTTAAAAAAAAGATCACGTGATTAATGGACGGGCCTCTAGCAGTTCTTCACGAAGCTGTTACTGTTCTACATACATATAGATTATAATCAGATAAAATAATAAAAAAGAACAAAATTCTACTACTCACGTTTAGTCAAAAATCGACTCCAAATGATTTATACTGGATTCTACGGTATGAGGTAAATGTAAGTATCCCACCTACCACCTATTTCTGGAGGTCACCTCTATAAAAATAGTGAAATGGACATGGATGGACAACACGCCTATCAAAGAACTTATATCAAAATAATTTCAATTAAATCGAAGATTCTCCTTTTTAAAATATATCTTATAATAAGCAAATGCTTTTCTCAATATCGAAAACTCATAACGTAGAAAAATCTATGAGCGTGGAATGTTTTTAATATCGTCTAATTTGAGTCTCATTTTTAAAATTACCATTTACTTATAATTAAACAATCTATACAACAATCAGTAAATAGATGTATAATGTAAGCATTCGGAATGCTAAAGTAATCTCATAATAATTTTACTTATAAACGTAATTTTATTTTACAAATAATATATTGAAGTGTCCCTGTTTCTCAATGACCTACAAACACTACAGTCACCCTTCTTTTCTCGTAAATATCATTAAAATAGATTCAGGGATATGAGCAGATATCTTTGTTGGGAGACAATTAAAATAATATCTAAATAAAATCTTATATTAACCTGTGTTCATAGTGTAGTAAGCTTAATGCCAATATCTGGAAGAGGCGCCTATCCAACATTAAAACATACGCATAAGGGTTGAAAACCTATCGAAAGCGCCAATATTTTAATTCAAATTAGTACATATTAATTAAAATTATTTATTTACACTCAATTAAATTCCTTTAACAGCTTTATTATTTTGGAATTTTTCAACGATCATTACGTATTCATTAAGGCTAGGTATACCTTTATAGTAGTATAAATGTTCAAGTCATTAGTCCTAAAGTCCGTAGTTAGTGGTTCAATCGTAATGTAGGGCGTTATCGGCGAGAGCGTGCGTAGTAGGTGACGTTTTGTCGTCATCAATAGCGGCTGCACGTGCGCGGTCCCTTGCTCGTGATGCCCATTCTACGCGACAGAATGCAGCCGTTCCCATGGAAGCTAGAATAGCCAGAACTATCAACTGTACCGACAGGAGCGCCTTGGACGAGTAGAAGAAGCATGCTGCCGCTGCCAGTGACTGTAAAACATAAAAACACATGATTAATAAGAAAGACTATGCTATATAAAAACATACGCTTAATAAAAAAGTTTTTAAAGATCGCCTCTCGCGTAAGGGTTTCCTATTTTTATTAGAAAAATAGAGTATATCTCGTTTCAAAGACGATTATATATCTTATTTCAAAGGCTTAAAAAATTTTAGCGTACTCCATCTGGGGCAGTGCGAAGTCGAGCGAAAACGCAACACTGTCGTAACATTCTTTTCTCGAAATAACTCAGGCTATTTTGGAGCCCCTATAACTTCGTTACGAATAATTAATGATATAGATTATAGAGTATGCCTACATAATAGTGTACACTTAGAATAATAACGTACCTATGGAAGGATAGTGTCGGTACTTCGAACGATCGAAACTTGAATCTAAAAATACTACATGCGCGCAGGCGATTATACACGTACACACGCACACTACTACACAAATTATGAAATCAAATTTTGTTTTTATTAACATAAATCGTCGAAATACTTTTAAAAGTAATGTTAAAAACCTTTTTATGTTTTTCAAATGTGTTGTGACATCATTTGCATGCACAAACCCGGCATAATTACCTATTTATTTTTTAAGAGTTGTGTACGTACACGCAGCACAGTGACCTTGTACAATACGGAACGGTGCCGGCGTAAGCTCCATTAGGCTCCAATTGAAATGTTTCACTTTTCGTGCGCGAACTTACCTTCTATACGTTATTATTCTAAGAGTGTACAATAATAATACAAACCCTATTTTAAAATAAGGCAATATTACCCTGCGCTACACAATAAACCCTTGCGTCGCATAAATGTTGTAATCGTTAATACAAAAATTACAACCGTATTCAAAAGAATTATACACGTTCACATTGTTCTACGTGGTAACTACTAGATAATCCCTTGAAATCCAGGTCATTTAAGGCACTACGCTATCTGTTTAATAAATTTGAGCGTGTACTACAGATACATTCTGTTGGCGGTAGGTACAAGGTGAAACTCGCTCCATCTTGTGCACTTACGAAAATACACCATTTATGCCATTGTTTATCATTAATCAACAACTATTTTTCTATGTAGGTAGGCTATAATTTTCAATTTTTGACGAAGATGGTAAATGCTTATTACTAAGCTATACCGCGCAATAGAGCTTTAACCAGAAACGTGCTTCAAATGAACAATTGTGTACGTGTTCGCTCTTGCTATCGTTGTGAAAGTCAATGAGATTTGTTGATTTAAGAGTAGAAATATAATCACGCTACTGGCATTATAATCATCAAGGCTTATTTTCACACTTTAAATTTGATCTAAATTTGTACATATCCAATTTTCAAAATGATGACAGTCGTTAAAATCCATAAAAATGGCGTTGAAAGATTTCGTTACTTATGATAAATTTAGTCATCATAATAAAAACTTGTAAAAAGTAATAAACATGTAGGCAACAATTATAACATATTTAAATATACCCTAAACAGTAAAGAATGGTAAGAGTAGTAATCTGTCGGACGAACCACTGACAAGGACGGGTACAAGTGGTCATGGCGTATAATAGGTAGGTACTATGTACGGCAGATTATGGGTCGCCCAGACCGAGGCGTACACAGCCTGCGTGGGCATACATCCCTTACAAAGAAATATCCACGATACCGCCCTCGCCGCCGAGAATGGAAATCGTGCCGCGGTAAAGTCATAAACGTGGGAATGCCCACTTTGCCAGCGACCACCCTAGGCCAGGTCCGTACCCCACAGGGGGTGTCCTCAGGACAGGTCGTTTAACTTTATCGGGTTGAGAGCACTCAGCGTTCACCCATTCGGGTAAAGTTGTCACAGCCATCTGCGGCTAACAACTAAGTCACACAAAAAAAAACATGGGATTACGCGCCGTCCCCTCTGTCGCCTCGGACGGATTGGGCGGCGTATGATCATATCGCAGTCTGTTCCCAGAAAAAATGCCTACCTAGGTATAGGTATTCAGAGAATTTAGTTTACTACGCGTGCGTATGTATATATAGATTCTGTTAACTTGAACTAAGCTTGACACGCTACCGCGTGTCTAGATGAACATAAAGCAAAAGACCATGAACTTATTACATAAATGATTTGTGGCGACATGATTATCTTATTACAGAATTAATAACATAAGTTATAAGTGTATAAACACTTATTCATGAGATGTTTAAGAGGAAAATATCGATAAACTTGATTGTACATTGATTCCAGATACGATTAACAATATTGTCATCGACTATAAACAACAAGCAATTAATTATAAAATAATTTAATTATAAAATGAAAATGATGTTATAAAGATTTCAAGTGTTAATAAAACAAGAACTAAACTTTGCCGTCTCACAGCTCGCAGAGGATGATTAGCCGTGGAGAATTGGGTTTTTCCCCTTAACAATATTTTATTAATAATTTAAACGATGCATTATGTTATATATTCTTAATGACTACATAATTGACTATGCAATTATTAGTATACCTACAAATTTAATATCTGGTCGCAGATAGTATACCTTTTTTATGTACTATTTAAGCGAGCACTTGACTATACCCCTTTTAATCTGGCAAGCTACGCTTTGAACACACTATGCTTGGTCGTCCAGTTAGTGTCGAATCCGAGATGTTTTTAAAATATATTACCATCACTAATTGCCGATGTTTATACCAGTATTCAACATCCATACTAATATTATAAATGCGAAAGTAAGGATGTTTGTTTGTTTGTAACGCTTTCACGCTTAAGCCACCGAACCGATTTCAAAAATTCTTTCACCAATGGAAAGCTATAATATCAAGGAGTAACATAGGCTATATTTTATCCCGGTATTCCCACAGGAACGGGAACTACGCCGCGGGTAAAACGACTGAAACCGAAGCGAAGCGAGGGCGGGTTGCTAGTTATAGATAAAATTATATTTACGGCTTTTATCGCATTTTGTGATTTTTGAAAATCTCTGTAATAACGATGATTTGATGGACGTAAGACACCTTAGTCCGCCTGTGACCATGAACGCTGCAGTGTTCGAAACGTGGGCCAATCAAAAATCAAATATAAACGCGATAAAATCCATACAAATAGTGTTATTTATAATATCTCTCATTTGTTCTTCACACATTTTCACTTTAGTGTGTAACGAACGAAGTACACGACAAAGAAGTCGCTTAAGCTCTTTTATCTGGAGAACTTTTTCTCACACAAAAAGTTTGCGAATCCGAATTTCAAATGCCATAAGTAGTTTCACTATAAAACTAAGTAACTGAGTTTGATCATACCTGAGTAAATTTGAACAAAGCAAACGCTGAGGTGCTGTTGTCCGAATAGTTGCCTCCCAAAATTGAGTAAATCTGTGTATTGAAGCAGGCATCCCCAAATCCAAGCAAGAAACTGCAGAACATAGCCAGTTCAGGTGAAGGCGTGATGTATGAAACTTCCTCAGTATCACCGAACGGTGCCACAGTGGGTAAGTTAATGAATACCAGGAAGAAACTGCCCAGGTGAATGAAATAGCCCATGATGACAATAGGATCGCGACCCCAGCGAGTTGTTTTGGAACCTAAAATACCGAATAGTGCACCACCTGTAAAAAAAATAATTATATTTTAGTATAAGTAATACTTTCCGGGTGGTAACGGAGTAAGAATACAATTCACCACTCCCTATGTTGCCCGTGGATGTCGTAAAAGACGACTAAGGGATATAATATGTACATAACATTTATGCAAGAGAAGGAAAACTCGACATAAAACTCTATGCCGACACGTCTGACCAGCGCGGTATAATAGGTCAATTTCCCTCCCATTGTGAATTAGATTTAAGCTCAAAAGTGGAACTTATATGGGTTATTAAACTGCTAATAGGTAGCCTTTACGTCCAGCAGTGGATGATGATAATGGTGAATCTAGATGTAGTAGGTCTGTACTAGAGTATTTCTTTCTGTATTCTCACTTATGTTCGTGAGCTCCTGTCCTTTCGATATGAGTATAAATTTTCCATTATCATCATTACAGTTCATAAATGTCCCACTTAACAGTGGTCGACGAGTCGCCTCCATAATAGGAAGGAAATTGAACTAAGGAACCAAAACTATTTCAACTCCAATAACCCAAGCGACAGCAATATTTTAGAATTAAAACAATATCAGTCTATTTGAGACTACTATAAAGGCAGTTTTCCTTTATCAGTTGCTATAGAGCTTAAGAGATAGAGATTTAAGATGTTCCAAAAAAGATCTTTAACAGTTCTTCAAGAAAAATATAATAAAGTCAAACATGTACGTTTTCTACAGTGATTTCCTTCATAATTATAATTTCCTTCATAATAAGCAAAAATTAATAATTTTTGGCACTCGAATAATATAAACTCCAAAACTTAGAAGTGCGTGCCTTGATTTCGTTAATGGAAAAACCTTTGTGTTAGTCCATTGATCTCAATGCAAGGTTATTACTGCTTGTTATTATTGTTTTAATTACACTTCCGTTAGTCACTTTTTAAATATTCAGAGCAATCTGTAACGCTTATGACGCTTAAAGATTTACTTCAAAAGATATTTTTATTAAAAGAAATATCTTCAGCCTATATTCGTATTTATGCCTGCACAACTGTGTGGTATCGGCTACGAATACTACCAACTCTTAAATTACTCATGGGTGTCGTAAAAGACGACTGAGAGATTTCATCGACCTGGGCCAATTTCATATGATGTAGTCAGGTCATCAATTTTCAAGGAATGTTGACATCAGTAATGTAGCCGGCCATAAAACTATTACCACAAATTTGCAATATGAACTTTGAAAGAAGAGTACATGTTGAATTGACTCTAAGCGATTGGAATAATGTTAGGGCGATGATGATGACGACTATACTTCAAAAGGCATCGGAGGGTTCTAAATCCAACTCTGAGGCCTTTCATGCAGAATGTCACCGGTGCTGGTGCTGAACAATTCTTTGTATAATACAGAAATTATTATTCTGAGTCGAGGAGTAATTGCTGTTCGTTGATTTTATGATTGTGTAGTTGCCCACAATACAAAGCTATTCCTCGAAGTGGCGTGTTGTCTTTTTAGTAATAAAACAAACAAAAGTAATTAGACAAGGTTTTCTACACATTTAAAGCGAAAAATGGTCTAATATCACATTGATCAGGCGATTTGGTTCTTAGGTTTTTATTTTGGATTGATGTGATCAATTTTCGTCATAAAACGCGATAGAAAGGTAGAACAAGTGAATTGCATTTCTGCTCGGTCACCAGATAAAAATATACACTTTTTAGAGTTCCGTACCCAATGGGTAAAAACAGGACCCTATTACTAAAATTTCGCTGTCTGTCCGTCCGACTGTCTGTCACCAGGCTATACCTCGAGAACTGCGATAGCTAGACAGTTCACATTTTTACAGATTATGTATTTCTGTTGTCGCTATAAAAATTAAATTAAATTATATAAATATTTAAGGGGGGCCCACACAACAAAAGCATTTTTTGATATGGTACGGAACTCTTCGTGCGCAACTTCGACTCACACTTAGCCGGATTTTCCCTTTAATATTTAATTGCCAAACAAGAAAAATCTTAAATCAGCGCCAGAAATTAATTGCCTTACGGAATATGGATATTAATTAACTGCAGGGCACTAAGTACTTTGAATATTTACGGCATTTCCTCGTGGTAATTTAAATTTTATTCGTCATCTTGACATTAAACTGATATAAATAATCGTATATAATTAGCTAGTTTGCCGTGTGATGACGGAGTAAGAATACAATTCACCACCCCCTATCTTACCCGTGGGTGATCGTACGAGACGACTAAGGGATTTAAAACGCATATAACATCTATGCGAGAGAAGGAAAACTCGAAGTAAAACCCTATACCAACACGTCTGACCAGCGTGGTATAGTAGGTCAATTACCCTTCCATTATGGAGGAGGCCTGAGCCCAACAGTGGGACGTATATGGGCTGAGATGATGATGATGAATTAGCTAGTGCCATTTTCTGTCATTAAATTCATTTAGAGCTGAAAAAGACTTGTATATTTTAAGCTTCTATTTCCATGTGGTGACAAAGTTAAGACTACAATTCACCACCATCTCGTCCGTAGGTGTCGTAAAAGACGACTTATGGAATAAATATGTATATTAAATTTATGCAAGAGTGGGAAAACTCAAAATGCAAGTTGCCGCCAACCCATTTCACCCGCGTGGTTTACTAGGTCAATTTCCCTCGTGTTGTGTGTGAGCTGAGGTGATGAATCTCAGAAATTATCAGCCCATTTTCAAAAAATATATCTGCTAACTGAGAAATTCATACCTCAAATATCTTATAGCGTTCAGACAATTCCTGCATTCGGTTTTCCCAGCTCTAATACATATTTCATCTCATTATCATTCATTTCATTAATTTTACCTCTTACGACACAACGAGGAATACTCGAAGCAAACAGGCGTATAAATCCCTAACGTCATTTCTTAGAAGCCTAGGTAAAGGTAGGGCTTGAATTAAGTAAGTTTTCGCTTAAATTGGCATATAGGCAAATGTATTAGTTGCATGATCATTGACCTCGGCGAGATTGCGCACGGGAGATACCCAGCGAACGTTATCCAAGGGTCATATATAACGTGACCGTCCATCGTCTTTTGAACGGGACAGTCCCATTATCAGGTGGTCTGTTTCGTAGACCCCAGACATACAAATAATGTCCCGTTTTTGCAAACAGAACATATATGGTTATTTGTTACACTGATAGGGGCGCATGTTATTGTTTTTATAGTATTTAAGTTCATAGTTTTAACTATTCCTACAAGGGTTTTACCTATTCACGGGTCCTTTTTTTTTTACTTTTAACTTCATATTGTAATTTATTACTGCAACTGTCTTGTTCTGACATAAAAAACGTTGCCCGATTTTGCCACAAAAATACTAATATTTTCCGTTCATTCAAAACTAAAAATGTTTTTAAAATATCATCATCATCGCAGACCACATACGTCCCCCTATTGGGCTCGGGCCTCTTCCATAATGGCAGGGAATTTAACCTACTACACCATGCTGGTCAGACATGTTGATATAGGGTTTTATTTCTAGTTTGACTTCTCTTACACAGATATTATTTGCATGTTATAGCTCATAGTCGTCTTTTACGACATCAATGGACAAAATAGGGAGTGGTGAATTGTATTCTTATTTAGTCACCACACGGATTAAAGTATATTTATTATTAACAGACAGGATTGGCTGCTTAAAATAATATGAACAAACATGTCAATTGTAATCTTTGTTAGTTAAATAAGTAGATATATTTTTATTTTTGTGATAATTGAAAATAGGACGGCCAAATATCTATATCTTTTGTTATCTTTAACACGTTTAAAACCTATATCTATTACTCAATATGGCACTTCATATTTATAAAACAAAGTCAATAGCAGTAATCTTGTTGTTTTATCTCAAGGTAAGGTAATCTTAATAGGTTTCTAAAGTTATATTATTGATTTCGAAATGTCAAGTGAATAGGTACTAATAAGTAGCTATCTACTTTGATTTTTCTAAAGAACAGATGATTTTCTTAACTATGCTTTGTTACTAGGTGAAATTTGTTATAGAGATGCAGAGATATTTGTGGTGACGGAGTAAGACTACAATTCAATATATACCCGATACAGAAATTAGTTATAAATTTATTAAATTGTTACCCACATTTTAGTACAAATTTATTGCCAGTGTAAGAAGAAAATGATTCTATATGAAAGTGTGGCCGCGTTCCGATCCGGTGGTAGTATATTAGTTTTGTTAGTTTTAAATCAACAAATTGTAACAATAATTGCTACAAATTTAATAATTAATAATTACTAACCATAAACAATATAATTTTTTCTTTTTTTACGGAATGAATATATATATATATATATATATATATATATATATATATATATATATATGCAAGAATTGCTCGTTTAAAGATATAAGATATACAAAACTAAATGGAAACACAAAGTAGGCAAATGTAATTAATATGCTGGAGGCGGGTAGCCCTATCACATGTTTACGTTTAGGCATTTAATTCAAGGTTACGGCCGAGATACATTACTGGATAGATGACTATACTGTGATCAGGGTGTATTTAAAATGGAATTATTTTAAATAAAACAGCAAAATAATCCTTACTAATATTATAAATGCGAAAGTAACTCTGTCTGTCTGTCTGTCTGTCTGTCTGTCTGTCTGTCTGTCTGTCTGCTACGCTTTCACGTCTAAACCACTGGACCGATTTTGATGAAATTTGGTACAGAGATGGACTAAAGCTGGAGAAAGGACATAGGCTATTTTTTATCGCGAAAAAATGGGTATAAGGGGTTGAAATAGGCGATGACATTTTGTATGAAAATTCGTCATTTTAGATGATAGAACCACGAATCTTTGTATTAAGACACCTATAATAAATATTTGTTCAAGCGTTTTGGAAATTTCATTTACATGGGGATGAAATTCAACCCCTAAAACACCAAAAAGCATACAGCCGAAACCACTGGGCCTAGAAACGTATTTTTTTTACACCATCGTATTTCTTGGGGTGCACGAGCACTAGCAAAAGATTTTTGGAAATTCACCCCCTTAAGGGGGTGAAAAACATATAGTCTTTCACGTCTAAACCGATTTTGATGAAATTTGGTACAGAGATGGACTAAAGCTTGAGAAAGGATATAGGCTACTTTTTATCGCAAAAAAATGTGTATAAGGGGTTGAAATAGGGGATGACATTTTGTATGGAAATTCGTCATTTTCGATGATCGAACCACGAATCTTTGTATTGAGGCACCTAATAATAAATAAATATTCGCTCAAGCGTTTTGGAAATTCCATTTACATGGGGATGAAATTCAACCCCTAAAATACCAAAAACGCATACAGCCGAAACCACTGGGCCTGGAAACGTATTTTTTTTTACACCATCGTATTTCTTGGGGTGCCCGGACGGAGGGGTGCGAGGAGCGCGCCATCCGCAGCCCAACCCAAAAAAAAGGGGGTTGAAAAGCATATAGCCTTTCACGTCGAAACCACTTAACCGATTTTGATGAAATTTGGTACAGAGATGAACTAAAGCTTGAGAAAGGATATAAGGCTACTTTTTATCGCGAAAAAATAGGTATAAGGGGTTGAAATAGGGGAAAGTATTTTCTTTTTACGTAGTCTTATTTCTTGGGGTACACGAGCACTAGCAAAGGATTTCTGAATAATCACCCCCTTAAGTGGGTGAAAAGCGTATAGACGAAACTCTTGGAGCTAGGAACGTAAAACTTTCTATGCAATTCTCTTTTTTTTGTTGTAAGTGAGCTCTAAGAAATTATTTTATTAAAATCAACTCCTAAAGGGGTGCAAAATATATAGCTGAAATCATTAGGCCTAGAAACATATGGAATTTTTTATGAAGTTTCCTTTCCTTCTTAAACGAAATCACTGAGCCTAGGAAGGATCATTTTAGTACACGGTCGGCTTTCTTGGATTACCCCCAGATTTTCTTAGTGCTCATTTACCAAGCACTATGAAACAATTTTTGGCAAGGATAAGCGAGCTCTAACAGAATTTTTGGAAATCCAAGCCCTAAGAGGGTGAAAGTGTATAGCCAAAGATACCGGACCTAAGAATGTGAAATTTTGTATACCGATCGGTTATTTGGGGTAAGCACTCACTAAGAAACAATTTTGGGCTGCCCCAAAAGGATAAAACACATATAGTCGAAGACACCCAGCCAATGATATATCATCATTCTCTTGCTCTTATCCTAATTACTTTGGATCGACGCGATATGTAGGTACTCTTCTGCCATCGTAGATATATTGCAAAGGTTCTAGCAACATTTTATGACCTGGCGCACGACATTGTTGGCCAGACGGCATCACCGGTCCAGGTCGATGTAAATCTTTGTCTTAGTAATATTTTGCGATACCCACAAACAATGAAAGCGTGGTAATATTTCTAGCAGCTACCAGACAGTAAGTTAGAATCAAGATATTATTCCAATTTTCTATCTCTACAAATAAATAAATTTGAAGAGTCTGTTTGTCTATCAAAATAATAGGTTTTATTTATGCTCACATAATACGGTCCAAATTTTTTTGTCTGTCTGTCTATTCGTTACAGGTAATCTTCAAAATGGCTGGACCGATATTGATTATATTTTACCATCAGGTCTACCAGTCGTACATAAGGAATAACTTAGACTATATTTTATCCCAGGTTATATTTAATCCCGGTGTGGCTGAATTAAGTCGATTTTAAAATTATTTCACTAATGGAAAGCTATTTTTAAGCGAGTAACATATTTAAGCTATTTTTATCCCGATATTCCTACGGGATCGGGTACAATGTCGGTGAAATCACGGGAATTTAATGGTTTTAAAAATTATTTCACTAATGAAAAGCTATATTATCAGTGAAAGGCTATTTTCATCCCGGTATTTGCCCAGGAACGAGAACTATACCGGGGGATGTCGAGCAATTTTTAAAATTCTTTCACCAATGGAAAGCTACCTATGTTGTCAGCGAGTAACATAGGCAATTTATATCTCTGATATTTCTGGGATTTATATTTTTTTTTTTTTTGGTATGTGTGTAAATTTATAATATCAGCGAGTAACATAGACATTTTTTATCTCGGTATTGGCATGGGAATTTCTACGTGAATGAAACTGCGGGTGTTTGATTGATATAATCTTTTTTCACCAATGGAAAAGTACGTTATCAGAGACTAAAGAAAGGCATATTTATCATCGTATTTGCACGGCAATCTGAACTACAAGGATGGAAGTAATATTCAAATGTGAAAGTTGTGAAGATATTTGGATGTTTGTTACTCAATCACGCTTAAACTGTTGAGCAGATTTGGATGAAAATTGACACGTAGATAGAATATTTCTTAAATTAAGAAATGTAATACTCTTTATGCCGATAATATTCTTTGCGATAATAGTTCAATATGCAAGTAAATTTTTACGCGGGCGAAGCCGCGGGCAAAAGCTAGTATGAAATAAAACTCACATAAATAATGATCTAGAAGTAAATATTATAAGTCATTTACACTACTACCACGCTAAATAAGCAGTCGAAGTTTTCAGAATGTTTATGGCGTTTTAATTTTAGTAATGTTTTTTACCGCCGATTACGTTTCAAATTCTCTCTGGTCTATGAGCGAAGTTGTATAACTTTAGGTGGAAATGCTAACACCTCTTCGCCTCTGACCACATCCTCTCATCTGACCTCAGAATATACCTATAGCACATACTCTCAATTGATATTACTACTTAATTGCTTACGAAATATTAACTCACCAAGAACTTCTCCCAATCCTATAAAAACACCAGACAATCCAACTAACTGCTTAGCATTTTCACCCATGGCCAGGGTAAAGCCGATACTGGAACTGTATACGCCGCTGAAAAACGACAGTTCTACACCTGAAAATAAATCGTAATAAATTTAATATACTTCTTAATAGAAAGGAGTAATAACTCTTGCAAGCCTTTGAACCGTGACATAAATATACTACTATCTACATAGTTTAATACCAAGGTAAGTTAGAATTCAAGTTTCAATTCGCACTTAAAGACAAACTAATAACTAAGACACATTTTATTTGTATCTATTTAAGTGTAAAAAGTTTTCATTACTTCAAATTGTGTTGGAAAATATCAAACGGCAACCATAGAACAATAAACGAAAGTTTCCACTATCCAATGTTTTAATAGATAATATTTACAGAAGTAGCTGCTCGAGTTCACGCAATTACATTTCCTAAGCGTCAAAGTCCTCGCAAAATGTGGCGTTTCGTTGTATCGAATGATAACCGTTCTATCCGGGAACAATGTGTAAATATCATAATTTAGCACAAGTACCAAATTATCTATTAGTTGCCAAATACATTTAATAGTCTAAAAACACAGGCCACGTGGGTACTGTGAGTACACAAGCCCAGTTCGATTGACTGTTTCTAATGTACCGGAGTAATAGGTGGTCAACTCCCAATAATTGTAAGACAAACTCAAAAATTGTTTATATTTAAAAGGAATATCAGGTCGACCGAGCTTCGCTCGGCATATTTTTGTCGAATATATTCAGATATATATTAATAAAAAATAAATAATGAAAAATATATAAAAAAATACAAAAAGAGAATAATGGTAACACCCAGATTCGAACCGACGCTGTTTGGATGCTACAAAACTCAAAATTAAAACCGGCCGTTCCCCCAATTGAGCTACCGTAACTCTTGACATTTACAACGAAATTTGAATTCATATTCTTTTAAAATTTAATGTCATTTATTGTTATGCTAAAAGCTCCGATAAAAGAACATTTTCTATAAATAAAACCTAGCTAGATCGATTTTTTGGACCCGAATCCTCTAGTATGCCAAGTTTCAACAAAATCGTTGGAGCCGTTTCCGAGATCCTGAATATATATATATATACAATGATATGATAACCGTTCTATCCGGGAACAATGTGTAAATATCATAATTTAGCACAAGTACCAAATTATCTATTAGTTGCCAAATACATTTAATAGTCTAAAAACACAGGCCACGTGGGTACTGTGAGTACACAAGCCCAGTTCGATTGACTGTTTCTAATGTACCGGAGTAATAGGTGGTCAACTCCCAATAATTGTAAGACAAACTCAAAAATTGTTTATATTTAAAAGGAATATCAGGTCGACCGAGCTTCGCTCGGCATATTTTTGTCGAATATATTCAGATATATATTAATAAAAAATAAATAATGAAAAATATATAAAAAAATACAAAAAGAGAATAATGGTAACACCCAGATTCGAACCGACGCTGTTTGGATGCTACAAAACTCAAAATTAAAACCGGCCGTTCCCCCAATTGAGCTACCGTAACTCTTGACATTTACAACGAAATTTGAATTCATATTCTTTTAAAATTTAATGTCATTTATTGTTATGCTAAAAGCTCCGATAAAAGAACATTTTCTATAAATAAAACCTAGCTAGATCGATTTTTTGGACCCGAATCCTCTAGTATGCCAAGTTTCAACAAAATCGTTGGAGCCGTTTCCGAGATCCTGAATATATATATATATATATATATACAAGAATTGCTCGTTTAAAGATATAAGATATTACATAAAAGTCACTATAATCTGGTCAAATTGTTAGAGAGGTAATTTAGAAAAGAGTCCTCAAAATACAGTATTCTTTTTAATGCACTATTTCAAGACGGTGGACTTAAATCTACCCAATCTTCTCGCAATACAATGAATATAGAAATTCAAGGGCACTTATATTTTTTGCATAATCAAAAGTATAAATTATTGTTTGACACTTTATTTACCTACTCTCAATAAATTTATTGATTACTTAACACCAAAAACCTGTTCAATATACAACAGGAAGTTTATATCTGTGTCGGAAACCACATGGCCAAGTTCATGATTAAAAATATCTTGTGTAACAAATTTTCATAATAGATTTTTAAACGCGGTAGTTTTATTCATAAAATATTGCCGAGAGCAGTGTGTGATTATAAAAAATAGAAGATATGAAACAGCACACGATTTAATGCAATAAGATTATATCTTAAAAGAATAATTATAATACTCTTATTTAATTAATGAAATAGTTAAATACTTTTTCATTATATTCCTTCAAGTCTAATGCATTCATTGTTTCTTTATTAACGTGAAAATATGAGAATTTGAATAAATATTGCACTGAAGATCTCCTATTTGTTGCCATAAGTAACAAGTAATAACAAAATGCAAATCCTATACGAACTCCTCTCTTGATTATACCGATACAGGAACATGGTAGTCAACCTCAAATTTATTAAGAATAGCTTAGCGAAAGTAACAATACTACTTAACCAATATTTCTTAATTTTCAACCCCCTCATTCGGTAACCATCCATATAACAAATTTTGTTCAAGCTTAATCTTTTTGAAGATCCCCTCTTAAACAAGTCACGTAGTCCCCTTACCACATTAAGGTTAAGAAATCGCAAACTTTTTGCAGCATTTATCCATTCATCAATCCGTTGACGAACACTTTTGAACACAGCCCCTCTCTAATTGTTATGTCATATGCTTGGGTTTTCAATTTTTCCAGAAGAGTCTTGATCCCAATTTTTTGATGGCGATTCAAGAGGGTTTTTAAGACACCCATGGAAAAGTGACCGTTTGGAATATTGTATCGTTAACTCGCCACCATAAAGACATTATGATATCATCATCATCTCAACTCCTATATGTCCCACTACAGGGCTCCAGCTTCCTTCACAATAGGAGTGAATTTAACCTATTATACCGCACTGATTGGTTAGTATAGGATTTTATTTCAAGTTTTCTTTTGAGTAGATGATGATGATGATATGCATATTATGTCGTCAGGCGTCTTTTACGACATTCATGAGCAAGATGGGTAAGTTAGTTGTATTCATACGTCACGGAGAGTTTCCACTTACAATACGATACACTTATTTACCTATCAAAGAAAGGCAAATACTGTTACAAACTATTCATTGAAATATCGACAGTCACCCACGATAAAGTACTCATTAGTATTCAAGAGAGCAGCTAAGGTAATAGCAGTCAATGCTCTCAAATTCTTGGAACATTTCATCGATTTCATCATACCATATTTTGAAAATACATATTGCCCTTTCAAAATAAATGATAAAATTTAAATGGTCTTGGTTGCCGTTAAAAAGAAGTAAATATTTAAACTTTTATATGATTGAATGATTAAGGAAAACTTTTACAAGAACGATTCGTTTCTCCATTCTGCTATTACAAACGAGAACTTTGTAAAACGCTTTCAAATTTTAAATTATAATGTTTATTCCGTGTGGTGACGGAATAAGAATATAGTTCACCACCCTATTTCTTTCTCGTAGGTGTCGAAAAAGGGATGGAGGGAGGAAAGGAGGCAAACTCGAAAGAAATTCTTTAGTTAATATAATACAATCTCTTCTCAGTTCACAGTATCCGGGTCTGTTAGCACAAGCCATTTCTATAACGAGAAGGACATTGATCTACTATGCCACTCTGATTAGAGAGCATTGCGTTTTATTTCGTATTTTTTTTCTTGTAGTAGGTACCATTTTTTATTTATACATATTTTATTCCAAACCCGTCAAACACGCGAGAGTACGTCTATTTTTATAAAATCATTTTTATTTCCTGTGGTAATCAATAACATGACAGGATCTATTTTGCTTTAAGAATCAGACGAATTTTTGTCGCCATTGGGCACAGCTGCAGACTTCTGCTGCTACATTTTAAAATATACAATCGTTAGTTATGTAGAGAAATGTCCCGTAAAGCTTGAACTATTTGACCGATTGTGTAGTTTTAATTATATTTGTTTTAATGATAAGATCTAAATAAATAATGTACACTAGTACATAGACATATACACAGATACTAAACTGATATGTAAGTATATTTTACTAGCAACCCGCCCTCGCTTAGCTTCGGTTTCAGTCACTTAAACCCGCGTAGTTCCTGTTCCCGTGGGAATACCGGGATAAAATGTAGCCTATGTTACTCCCTGATATTATAGTTTTCCATTGGTGAAAGAATTTTTGAAATCGGTTCGGTGGTTTAAGCGTGAAAGCGTTACAAACAAACAAACAAACAAACAAACATCCTTACTTTCGCATTTATAATATTAGTATGGATATACATATGGATAACAATAATTAATTCATTCATTTCATTTTTACGATAATTTAGAACTATTACGAAGTGAAGACAAGACTTGTAACCACAACTATTAGCAAAGTTCCAACTACTTTACCAGATAAATTAATGAGGCAGTTACATGAAGTAACCAATATTCACTTCACATTCTGATTCACTCAGTATTAGGCCTATGTGTGTTCATGATACCTTTTGGATTCCCCTTGTTGCTAGGTTGCTAGTACTACATATAACTAACAATTTTATTACTATTACTATAGTTGTCTGACGTACTATTTAATAAATTACGTGCCGAAAAGATTTTTTGACCTCATAACGTTTTATAAAGCGATGAACAACGGCTGCACGCACGTTGTCACGTGCCGCCTGAGCCGAGCGTGCAAGGGAGAGGACGTAACTAGCGATAGAGAGGCACGATCGGCCTTACCGTTCGGCTTGTGACGTATCTATCTCTCTTCCAATCGTAATTTTCAATTAACTCCTTCTTTGTATTTTACAAAATAATGATAATTCAATTATAATATTTCAATTCATAACACCATGCAATTTTTCTTATGACGTTATCACTTGAAATTATCGTTCGTAAACCGAATTTACAGACAACAATTTTTTTAAGAAGATTATTCCAACTGAAACATTTACGAGTAATTCGGAGAACTATAAAATTACTTACCTGTATAAATAAAAGTAACGCTCAATAATAACATGTCTCTCGTACAGAACAACTTCAAAGCACCTTTGAATGCTTCTAGCGGAGTGTCAGCTACATCATTGGTTATTACATCGATCTGAAAATTAAACAAATACCTTAGTATATCTCTTATATGCCCGGGGATATTTGATGTCAGATAATGTAATTAGTTAATGTGAGAAAGAACAAGTTAAATTTAAGAAATTATTTTATTTGTAACTTAAAGACAAACAGCCTGTACTAGAATTTGATAAAGGTAAAAGGTAAAGTCCCTACGATAGAAGCATTTTCTTCTGTTGCGGTGACTGTTCTGCTAGATATTTATCAAGCCTGTTTATCAAGAAAGGTTAGAGGGCTAGGCTATCAAACATAATGCTGCAATAGATATTAATAAAGGCGGTAAAATATATGCAATAGTCGCGTAACAACATATGCAATAGTCATTAAAAAATTACATATCATCTTCAGTTCATAAATGTCTTAGAGCGATTCCGCACTACGTCCGATCCGAAACGGTGAAAATATGGTCCGTACTCCGTAGTAACCGTAGAACTATTTCTATGGTAATTTACGCACTAGATCCAATCTCCATCATCCGATTTCTTTCCGTCATTCTAGAATCTCCATGCCGGAGAAGATTTTTGAAATAGCCATAGAATAATTTGTATGAACGCTTGCGCACTGCGTCCGAGTTAAAGCCGAGCTGCATACGAGCAGAAAGGCAGTAGGGCGGACGGGGTATGCGGCTGGGAGACGTGAAGCGGCAGGCATCCAGTACCGAGGTCCCCGAGGGAGAAAGTCGCGAGAGAGTACCCTGCGACCGGGGTATTCCGTCGGGCCGACCAATGAAGACAAGTTACCCTGCACCGGTGGTCGGCCCAACGACGAAGGCGACGTGTCACGGTTGGGTCATGAGGCCGCGCGCTGTCCTTCTGTCGCCCCGGACGGATCTGGGCGGCGGGTGTGCTGACCAAAGAGGCATCCATCCAGTGTATTAGTTCAGTGTGGCAGCGAGCACATGCGCACGTTGTTATTTGCATTATGTTTCCCTACGATGTTTTTACTTTAATTGAAAATGTTGAAAGTAAGCCCTGTATCTATACCAATAAATAAAATTGGAGTGTCAAAGTCAAAATCTTACAAAATTTATGACAAAAACACAGTTTTTTTGTCGAGCAGTCATAAATAGGCCCCACCTGTTGGTGTCCGCTTGTTGAATTTTGGGGACACCTGTGTGTGTGTGTGTGTGTGTGTGTGTGTGTGTGTGTGTGCGTGCGTGCGTGCGTGCGTGCGTGCGTGCGTGCGTGCGTGCGTGCGTGCGTGCGTGCGTCCGTCCGTCCGTCCGTGCGTGCGTGCGTGCGTGCGTGCGTGGCGTGCGTGCGTGCGTGCGTGCGTGCGTGCGTGCGTGCGTGCGTGTGTGTGTGTGTGTATAATATTTGTATGTGAGTTCTACTATTCTACTAGCCAGGATGGGTTGCGCTTCTTTTAAATTAAATGCCTCTAACCTAACCTAACTTATTATTAAACTTTGATATCGACATTACTTCATTTTGTCGATCCTTGAAACTTGTCCAGCTGAAGTATATGCTTAGCTCCCATTGCTGCCGTCCAGTATAAGTTTAATGATATGATATACGACTCAAGTTGACATTTTTTATCCATACTAAGAAGACTATGTGGTGACGGAGTAAGAATACATACTCTCTCTTGTCCGTGGGTGTCGTAACGGATGTCTAAGGGATATAATATGCATTTAACATATATGTAAGAGAAGAACTCGAAACAAAAACGTATACCAACACGTCTGACCAGCCTGGTATAGTAGGCCAATTTCCCTCCCATAAAGGAGAAGACCAGAGCCCAACAATGAGACGTATATGGCCTGAGATTATGATGAAGGATTAGAAATACACGTGAACATCTCGTTTCAAACCTCCGTTTTACAAATCTGATAAGAGAATTTCGTGAGCCATTCTCTTAATTGATGTATGTAGAGTTCTGGCTTAATAAGTAGCTAAACCAAGGTCCGTGTGGTGACGGAATAAGAATACAATTCATCACCCAATTTCTTACCCGTGGGTGTCGTAAAAGACGACTTAGGGATATAATATGCATATAACATCTAATCAAGTAAAGGAAAACTTGAAACCATATACCAACACGTTTGACTAGCGTGGTATAATAGGACAATTTCCCTCCTATTGTGGAAGAGGCACGAACCCAAGAGTGAGATGTAAATGAGCTGTGATGATGATGATGATGAAGTAAACCATTTTCCAAAACTAATAGATTTTATATCTCAGGATCGCATTACCGCTTAAATAAGGAATATTTTTTGATATAATAAATACATACCAGCCAGTAGGTAACGTAAGTATATTAAGGCTAAATAAAATTAAATCCACATGTGCTAAGTGCATACATAAATTTTGCATAAAACACAAAATTTATGTATGCACAATTATCTATATTGGCTAAGGACCGGTCAAGGGATTTCAAAAACTGGTCCATTCAATAACAACTGCATTTGAATATTAATACCAAAAATACATTATGTAACGAGGTCCTAAAATGTCATGTAAGACTAATGTGACCATATTTATTTAAATCAAAACGGGATGATTGAATAACGATTCTATTATTTTTATTTATTTTAATGTCAGAACTAGGATAACTGCAGAAACAGGTACAAAAGGAAAGTTAAAAGCTAAAAAAAAGCAAGAACACGTTGTAAAATGTTGCAGAAATAGGTTAAAATATGGACTTAAAATAAAATAAAATCCAGGAACACGTCCCTATCACTATAAAAAAATGATTATTCATGCTCCGTTTGCAAATAGAGATCATTCTTGTACGGTTGGGCAGATCGGGGCTGACAACGTGAAAACGAGACTGTCCCACTCAAAACAGAGCATATGGTTATGTTATACAAGACCCGGTCGACCGTGATTACAATTGTAAAATATTGTGACGACTGTAAGGACTGCAGTTTACCTTGGCATCCTCGATGGAAGGCAATCGTTTAGCTGGTCTCAGCAGAATGAGGAATAGTAAGCCTACGGCACATACTCCGGTCAGGGCTCCGAAGACAGCGTTACGGGTATCTAAGTCTATATGTGTTTTGCCTTGAAACTTTATGAACACGAACAGATTGCCGAAGAACATGCTGCAAAGTAACATTAATAGTCAAAATTATATATTTACAGTGCTTATAAAACTCACTTTTGATTTTGGCGCTAGACTTGTTATAAAAGCTAGAAGGAAAAAAACCTCCGTAAGGAAGGAATTTGTCTACTACTTCACGCTCTCCCGAAAGGTCCTCGTTTTGAGCGTTCTTTTGCAGGGGAAAAAAGCATGATATTGCCTTCGTACTACGTTAACACAAGCCCACATGGCGATTAAGAAATGGTAAAATGAGATAATAACCCTCGCGAAACTAGTCAGCTACTAGTGGGTCCGCAAATCGCTACTTGGGCCAGTCAAACGTGTTTCAATATAATCGTAAAAGATCCTATTCATGACTAACACACATGACTATAAAATAAACGCAATGCAGGCAGACATTCCGTGTGGTAACGGAATAAGAATACAACTGACCACCGCTTCCTTTCCCATAAATTATCTCCATTAGGTGATGTAAGCGGACAATCTCACTGTAAGAAGAGGAAAACGGGTAATAAAAGTGCTATGGTAAGTAGTCAATTTCCTAAACTGCCTATTGTGAAGGATCATGCCCAGCAGTTGAAAATGCTATATATAAGCTATAAACTATATATTTCATTTATATGAAACAATTTCTTAATTCCGTTACAACTTCCTCATTTATACCCGGAGGTGTTGTAACTAAAACTATGAACCTTAACACGCACACTACTCGAAATCGGACGTGAAAGATATTTGAACGAAGCGTTAGATATTTATAGTACTATTTAAACTTAATAGTTTTCTTTGTTGTGACTATAGTTGTTAGTGACAGATGTCTGTGATAACTTTGTCCGGACTGTTGGGTGAGCGCTAAGGGCTCTCAACCCGAGTCTAGGTAGTTTAAAAAATTAAAACACAGGTTTTTGTAGAAGACTGAACTAAAAAGTGCGATGCAGAAAATAGGGATTTTTTTTTTATGGGTGGGCTATGGTAAGCGCACGCGCGGTCCAGTCCGTCCGGGGCGATGAAAGGACGGTGCGCGGGAAACGTCACCTCGTTGTTGGGCCGACCACCGGAGCAGATGTGACTTGTCGTCAGTGGTCGGCCTGACGGAATACCCTTTCGGGTAACCTCACCTCTCGACGTCCTGGGACGTCGGTCGCCGTCGCGCGGATGCAGAAAATAGGGATAGCGAGATTTATCGCAGCCACAGATAAATAAAAATCGAATCCAGTAAGAATATTGGGACAAAATATTTAAATTATAGCATTGTCATCGGTCCTTGATAAGTGTGGCAAGTTTAAAAAAAAAAGTTTACAAAGTGTTCGCCGCTTCATAGGTCAATCACCTTCATAGATTTCAATAATTACAAACGAACTTAATATAAGCGTATTAAAATATAGCAATAAAGATGGTAAACTATAAAATCGCAATACTGGCGTAAACTGGTTGAGTATGTTTGGGGAACCTGTTTATACCAAAAATTTTAACACTCAAACAGGCATTTTAATGAAATTATTTGCATTTAAAACACCAAAGGCAAAAAGTCACGCGAATATACCGAAGCGTGTCACGTGAATTTGATCATAAAAGTTCAGAAACTATAATGGTCTCATCCCTTGGTTTTGTATTATTATTTGAGATTCAATACCTTTCTATACCAATTCACATCTATCAATCTGATGCAATGGGATTCGCGAATTCATGTGCAGTATAACGTTTTAGTTTCCGTAAAAGGGGCACAATGCACTTTAATATTTCTACATTTTTGAGTCAAATAATTAATTATTGCAAAAAAAGAAACCGCCTACAATAATGTAGACAATGTAGATATTTTTTTAGATTTTTGTTGATTTTTCAAAAACCGCTTGTCCGATTTCGATAAAATTTTCTTGGGACCATTTGAGAAGTATACCCTTTCCAACAAAAAAAGAATCATCAAAATCGGTTTATAAACAACGAAGTTATCCGCGAACGAACATATAAAAAGTATACATATACGGTCGAATTGTGAAATCGGTTAAAAAATTAAAAAGATATCATTAATGATACCGATTCAACTTGTTTCATTAATTTTAAAAAACTAATTATTAAAAAAATTTAAATAAGATACATTGAATTACTATTTAACACCTAAATTATTAAGCATATTGGGAAAGAGCCTAAATAATACAACATTAATTAATATTTTCAAACTAATACAATTAGTAAATTAATTCTCTATTCGTATTCTATTGCTGATGTTGATAATAAATAAGTACGATAGAACAAAAACAAGGAAGTAGACAAACATAAAACATTACCTGCATTGTAACATAGCCCAGAACACACCGGAATTCCTGGATATAGTGTCGGCATCGCTGTTGAGAGTTAAGTAGTTGCCTTGACCGGTCCATATTACGGCGGCACCCGCGCCGATTAGTACACTCGCCACGTACAATAACCACGTGCGAGGGAACAAGAAAGTTACTATGAAGAACCTGGAAAACAATGTTTAATTAATCACCCCTAGCACATTTTAATTTTTTCCGTGTGGTGACGGAGTAAGAATACAATTCAGCACTCCCTATCTGGCCCGTGTGTGTCGTAGAAGACGACTAATGGATACACATATAATATCTATGCAAGAGAAGGAAAACTCAAAACAAATCGTATACCAATCGATCTGACCAGCATGGTATAGTAAAGTCAGTTTTCCTCCTATTGTGGAGGAGGCTCGAGCCCAGCAGTGGGCCATATGTGAGCTAAAATAAGGACGATAAGCCCATTTTATCTTGACCTGGATTACGAGTTTTTTTTTTATCACCGATGGTGGCAAACAAGCAAGCAGCACACATGATGATAAGTGATACTGTCGGACTTGGACGTTTGTAATACTAGTAGTACAGCTAGGCCAAAGCCGTGAGGAAAATGCTCTTCTTAAACCTCGTTTAAAGGGCAGTTTTTCATTCATAACGCTCGGGTGTAGTTAGTCTATGGCAGGTAGTTCATTCCAGAGACTGCATAAGCGAAATGAAAGATAAAGAATGATGACGATATATTTAAGTCATATTTGACGATAGGTGGGCCTTTACGATCCGACTAATTGCACACCACCACACATTTGATGGTTTACGCATACGGGTTAGTTACCACTCTCTTCATAGAGCTGTGTGCCAATATCGTTTAATGGATCAAGAGCCAGACATTCTTAATTTTCTGAAAGACAAAATATGGGCCTTCGAGTAGGGCTAGATGCGCATCGAATGTCAGCATTTCTGCAGTTTTAGTTAGATAGCACAGTTAGAGATACCAAATGAAAATTTTATCTAAAACTAGGGCAAACTTGAATTAAATTCTCATAGTTGATTTTTGTATATGTTGCTTAGGAGACTATTTCAAACAAATATTTGTTTACCCAGACAAATTATAAAAACATTTTGAGGTGTTATTTCTTTGTATAAGGGCGTCATCTACCCAAATATACTTTAATTTACGCAATACTTTAATCAAAAAAATATATTGTTTCAGTAACTATTTGATGCTTGTAAATAAAACCGGCAAACTTATCAGTTAAGACAACATTGCTACTTATCATCAGGTAGAAGTTGGTTTACAAAGAAAAAACATGAGTGTCGTGTCTAAAATGCCACTTTTTATAGTGCTATTTTTAAACGTAGTATTCAATCGCACGATCTTACAACGCTTTGTGTTATGCAATCCTAAAGAGTTTTACAGTACTACACAATGACCAACTGACCACTGTATTGTGCCTCATAACACATATTACATAATAAATATTATGCACATTGAGTTACCAAATAAGAATGACCTTTAGCCGAAGATATGACTACTGTTGTTATTTGTACATTGCTTATTACTGCAATGCAGATAGACAGGGGTTTTCTATAATGAAAGGGAATTAGGCCGTGGTTCATTACACTAGGCGATATGAGTTCCACCGTGTCCGATATAACTGGACAGATTTCATAACCATTGAGTAAAGTTGCACGCCTGTAATTTGTTTTATGCATGCGTCACTCAGGTATAAGACCATTAGGACGGACCGGAGATTAATCCGCAAACCACAACGAACCCGAGCGCGTGAGGGCGACGTCCTGTTAACACCGTTGTTATTGCCGAGGCGTCGAAGGTGTAACCCGACGGGCCGGTTACGAATATCAAGAATATATGGTCTCAATGACCAGTGATCGGTTCAATGGCGATGGGGAAGGAATGCGATTGGTTATGGGGCCGTACACCGCCCTTTCGTTGCCCCGGACGAAATGGTTAGTGCGTTCAGACTGTAGGCGGCCAGTACATCTGAATATGCAAAGATCTCACGTTTAGGGACACGAAAAAAGTATCGATACTTTTAGGTATCGAGTACTTTCCTTTCGATACCGATACTTTTGTACTGAGTATCCTTGTTAAACTTGACCTTACGACTCCTATTTATGGTAACGCTATCTAGTTCAAACGAAATAAACCTTCTAAAATGTGGCTCGAAATATTTTAGTCGGTTCACAGACGGTCAAATTCCTAAAAAAAAAGCTGATCACGACATAGATTCTAGGAAAAGTACTCGGTACTCGATACTTTGAAGTATCGATACTTTTTCTTCGATACTACTCATGAGTACAGTATCAATACTTTCTTTTCGATATCGTGTCCCTACCCTACTCACGTTGCCGCACTTACATATAAGTTCACAAAAGTGTTCAATGATAATTCTCGTTTACAATAAGTAAAACGTTGATGGAAAATATTGTGAAAGAAACTTTCAGATTTTCTCTGGAACGATGTGGAGTGTTCTAGAAAGCATTTCATAAAAAAAAATTAATTTCCAATTTAATAGCTCTAATGAAAGAATTTCAGAGAAGCAGTAATCGAAAACCTAAAGCCAAATAACATGTTATTAAACAAATTTAGACACATCTTATACTGAATAATAAGTAAATAAAACTAATAACGAAATTAGACCATATTGGATAAAACTTTATTTTAAATTGCTTATGAAAATGAATGCCACATTTTCACGTTAAATGGTGCCAAGACGAGACCATCGGCTCGCATTGTCAAAAACTTATCAGATTTCATGTACAGCCTAACTTCTATCTTTTCACGCCCTAACTCTAAGTTTACAAACTCGTATTTTGTACACCAACAAGATATCCACGCAACTTCGTATGTTACACACACAGCCCACCGCCCCAAAGGGAGGTAAAACACACTACTAAATTAAACATCATCGCGTGTTTTTACAGGGATTTGATAGTCTGCATACATCGTATAATAAACTTATGTCGTAATTTATCTATCCATAATTACCATGACAGCCGCGGGAAAGAAAATCATAGTAAAATATATCCTTTATCCGTCACCATACGGAAATCTAATAATATGATTAGTGAAATTTGATTAGATGATCTAATCCGTGTGGTGATATATGAGAATACAATAGTTATCACCCATTCCTTTCTCGCGAGTAATCGTAATAGACAACTAGAACTAAGAGATTGAAGGAGATAACCTCACTGCAATAGAGCGAAAACCCCTCTACCAACTCCTCTGACTACCGAGTCGGCAGTCGACCGACTACTCGGTAGTCAGAGGAGTTGGTAGAGGGGTTTTCGCTATATGACGGTTCATATAGTAGGTCAATGTCTCTCCCATTGTGAAAGAGACTCGAGCTCAACAGTGGGACATATATGAGCTGAAATGATAATGATTAGATCTAAAAATAAATAATACAAAGTGGTTAAGAGGACTGATGGCTGTTCTAACAATTTACTCGTGATCGAGTGCTGCCTGTGATACCTGGTCCAGCCGTAATAATTTGAATTATTATAGGTATCTTGTGGTGTGAAGAGCATCATACCAGAGATACTCGCTACACATGTTATATACAACTTTATATATAACTTTATATATAGAATTTAGTAAAAAGATATAATAAAAATAATAGACCACTGAGATTCTTGCCGGATCTTCTCAGTAACGGTTGTGTATTGATCCGGTGTTAGTTTTTTGGATTAATTTAAGTTAAAATTAACAATATGTGAGTAGGGCACTCACATATTGTTAATTTTAGGCTTTTTATATACTAAATGAATTTGTATAAGGCGCAATCCCTTTTAAGTGTTTCCAAGTGTTTCTCATGCAATATAACGGAAGTAATTAGGAGCCTAGTAGAAGTAAATGATGTAACACTATAAATGCAAGTCTGAAAACGATGAAGCAATACGAAAAGCTATTGTCTCCGGTGACAGCCGCATTGCTTTGTTGCAATCTATCATTCCATACCTCAGTAATTACGTGTACTCCGCCACCGTAAAATCCAACAATTATATCTTGATGTCGATTCTATTGTTAAAGAACTAGTCCGTTTTTAATTTTATTACGTTATAATTTATTAAATCGATACTTTATAGCTATCGTCTTGAATTTAGAGCATTGTTTACCGTTGTAAACAATAAACCAGAATCCAGATGAAACCAATTCTGGTTTCATCTGGAATCTGGTTTATCGTTTTATGGTACGCTGGTACACTGATATTCACCAGTGCTATTACTTTAGAGCGAAGTAGTATGAGCGGAGTCAATAGCATTTTTTGCTCCTCGTTAAAATTTGATAATTTTATGTCGTCGTCTCAGCTGATAAACGTCCCACTGTTGGGCTCGAACCTCTCTCCAAATAGGAGGGAAATTGACCTATTATATCATGCTGGTCAAAAATGTTGGTATAAGGTTTTACTTCGAGTTTTCTTCTCTTGCATAAATGTTATATGCGTATCCCTAAGTCGTCCTTTACGACATCCAAGGGCAAGATAAGGAGTGGTGAATTGTATTCTTACTCCGTCACCACAAGGAATATTATGTCATTTCTTTTCAATAATTAAATTAGTTTGTTTTTATTCGTTTTTAACGAGATAAATATAATTATTTTTCTTTCTTATTTCTATTAACATGGAATTTTAAGATAAAGTTCGCGAGATACGACATGCGCTCTCTAGCGGAATCCCTAGTATGTATATAACTTACATCTGAAACCGAATAATATGCGCTGTGAAGATGACCATGTACTTACTTTTAAACTAATTTCAGTGACGGACTTAAGAGTACACATATCACATATGTGACAATGGAGTGATGATACGTTGCTTAGTATACAACAATCACACCACCTTTCCCTCTTTCCATTAAAAACGCATCCACTTTTGTTTATATAACTCAGGCCATTACTATCTAATGAAAATCCAAAATTTCATAACATCAGTAGCCGTTATTAAAATACCATAAACACAAACTACAATCATTTTCCACGTAAGAAACTGGAAATTATTGACTTTCTAATAACTGACTTGGACAGTAAATAACATGCGCCCACTTCAATACTTTGTAATCAATACTATTTACGAAATAGATACAACTCTTTTAAGTGTTATATAGACCGCGATAACTTTTATTAGAATGCACAGTTATCTAATAAATGCGAGTAAGATTTAGAACGCAATAACGTAGGCATTTCTTTTGCCAAATGTTACTATTACTACTACGAGTAAATCATAACTAATATGACCATACGTCCCGTTTTTGAACGGGATAGTCCCGTTTTCAAATTGTCTGTCCCGTTGTCCAGAGTGTTCTTGTTTTTTTTTGGGTTTTAAGGGCATAGTTTTACCCACGGAGCACCTTGTATTCGCTCCGTGGTTTTACTTTTCCCTGCAAGTCTTTTCATAATTTTACCTATCTTTCTTTGCAAGTGCTGTTTTGGCACAAAAGAAAACCGGGACGGTTACTCAAATGTCCGGTTTTGATGTAAAAAAGGTTACATTACACCAAACAAATAAATAAAATTGAAGTATCTGTTTGTAATGTCAAAATACTGTGCTTTTTTCATGCTCACACGGTTATTTGCACGGCACCTATGCTTGAAAACCAGTTTAAACATTTTTTGTCTGTCTGTTTGAGGTAATTTTCAAAACGGCTGGACCGATTTTGATAATATTTTAGTACCAAGTAGCTGCCTATATACGGAGTAACTTAGGCTATATTTTACCTCACGGGAACGGCAACTATGCGGGTAAGGCGATTGAAACCGAAGCGAAGCGTGAGCGGATTGCTAGGTATATATAAACCGCAACCTGGGTGAGACTTGCTACTGGTGCCTAGATCACTACGCCCTATGTAAAGTTAATAGATATCTGAATACTGATACAAAAATAGAGGACAGAGAGTCACGGCTTTATCCCCAATGGTTTGGAGAGAAATGCAAAATATGCATATGTAAATTAGGTACAGGCACACGTTTTCGTAGATAAGTTTCTTTTTCTTGGAGTTTTCGGCTTCTGGACCTAGAGATCGCTAATTTCAGACGTTTTAATAACTCGTTTACTGTTTGTGAAAATTATAAATATTAGCACTGCATTTCGGATAGGCAGAACTTTTTGGAAATATAAATCTTTTTCGAATTTTAAAAATCTTATTGAATTTTTGAGGTAGTAACAAAAACCGACCGTTTTTTTTTTCGTTCTTAATAAATTGTTTAAAACTTTTGCAATTTTTGCAAGTGGTACCTTATTTTCTTTTCAAAATTACCTACATTTTATTGTGAATCGAATGGCATCTCATCTGGGGGCACGGCAATGCCCCCGCCAAGTCGAGCAAAAAAAACGTCGGGCAAAACGCAACACTGCCGTAACATACTTTTCTCGAAGCCATTCAGGCCATTTTTGACCCCCTATAACTTTGTTGTTAATAAAGCTAGAATGCTGAATTTTTATCGCACTATGTTTAGTACAATTTAATATAATATGTATTACTTGTGAGGTGTGTTTTCATGCGATTACCAAGTCATTCTGTTTATTTAAAACATAAAAGAACTTTAATATTGATATAGTCACTATAAGAAGTTGTTAGGTTAGCTATTTACGTAATAACTTAAGAAGAAAGGTCCCTTAAGCAGGGACTGAATGAGTTAACCTACTTGGTATAACATGGATCTCACAAATTTTTATGGTACAAGAACTCAGTTGCGAGGCTTGGCTTTTTTTTACAAGACTTGTTTTTGATGGTATTTATATTTTATTGAAAAAAGATGTGAATATTAGATAGATAGATAGATAAAGATAAGAATATTTCTGAAAATAGATGACCAAAAAGCACTTGTAACTAGACTACACAGCTAATTTTTAAAATAATTTTTAAAAATATATTTTTTAACCAAAGGAACATAGGAATTCCACTCGTCTGTTCATTTATAAACAAATTTAATAAACAAACGATGTTAGTTTTAGATTTTTGGATGGAGCAGACACAATAATAATCCCCGACCGAGGAGCAGCAGTTGGTAGCTAAGCAATTATCGTATGGTGAAACTACATAGAATGAGAGAGAACCTGATATAACTAAATATACCTAATATGCGTTGTAAATAAGTATATAGGTACAGGTGTATCAGGTTGAGACAACTGTTCGAGTATGTTGTAGTTTAACGGTTATAGATCGTAATTAGAATGTATATTACACAAAAAACAATATAACATAAAAGTTACAGTGATTTCAAAAATGTGTGTCTATGAGTCTATGCCTTAAATGTTACGTAATATGTAGGCATGTATAGACGGGACACATGTAGTCATGTAAAGCTTCGACAGTATAAATAGGTATGAATTGCGCAAACACTTCAATGGTAACTTAAGTACAAAGGTGCCTCGTCATCGGTCATCGGCCGATTAGCTGATTTGAAGCGAAGTTTGTCTTACTTATGCGAACGTAATCTTTGAGTTATTCAATTTCTAATGAACATTTAACAAAGTACGAATATGTATATTGCAGATTAAGTATCACTGACTTTGTACATTTCAATCAGATTTACACGAAAAACCGATGACAAAATTTAAAATTTTAAATGTCTCATTAACGAATCGATATTTTTCCTTCAAATTTTTTTCATCGGTTCCTACCACCATTGCCTAACTCCCGTTTGACCAGTTGCCCCATAACCTGATACATCCTGTATACTCAATTTAAGGTTGGAAAACAACCTGATTCGGTTAGATTTTAAGGAATCTAGTTGACAAGTCAGTAGATATATTTGACCCAAAATTGTATATAAGCATTATATATTTACGACATGGTTACGCTATATCATATAATAATTTAAAATACTGACACTGAATTTACAAATTATCGCCTAATGAAAAACTAAGCTTTTATTGTTCATATTGATAAATTTTCATTCTGTTATTTATGTATTTTGCATAGATATTTATGCTAAGCATTTGACTAAGAGTTACGTTTTACAATACATATGTTCTTAGGTAAGTTATTGCTTTATTATATAAATAGTTACATTATTTTGGCCAATAATATCATTGACGCCAATAACCTTGACATTTAAACTTCAAACTTCTAGCCAGTTTAGGCATAATATTGTTTTATGTTTAAAAAACCGGTTAGCCGGTATCCAAAGCCCCTTATTTTAAAATTTAAATTTTTATGAGCAACTTTCTAAAGTCTAAATTATGTATATATTTTTACAAAGTGTACATTTACCAACTCAAGAGTGTTAATATTTTGCACGCCTATTCCCTAGTCGACGCCCCAGCGTATTACTGCCAACTTTGCAGGTTACCTTAAATTTATTGACATCAACTTTTACAATCACTCTTAATTCATTACTAATCATCCCAGAACAAAATTGTTAGATGCTTTAACAACAACAGTTGTAACGTCTCGTGCTCGACGGAACAAGCTATTTCCCCCTTTACTACGAACCACACACAATAGTACCTATATAGTATATGAGTTTTATAAGCTAAAGAAATAGCAAGAGATACATTTGTATGTCAAATATTAATAAAAACCTACACAATAAATCTGTACACAATGCGATTGGAGCCGACTGTGCTAGTATTCAAGAATTCCTTGTAATTCCATATTTTTTAAAGTTTTCAAAGTCAAAATAAAATATAATGAAAAAGAAACACCAATGTGTCAAAAAAATCAATTAATAGCAATAGTTTAATGTCCCTAAATAAAAAAACCCCTCAAATTAGGTGCATTGATTTTCTTTGAGTCTTTGCTAATGACGAAGTGAATGTATTCAGAGCCTTCTTCGTCATCTGTGCAGTTAAAAATGATATCACCCAGTTAATCATTAATAGCCACTCTATAGGGCCACGATCTTGCCCCAGTGGTGTGCTGTACGAAGCGGTAGGACCACACCGTCGACAGTTATCTGTCTACAGCTGCGGGCCGGTCCATCCGGAGTAGTACCACACTCTCGCAGAAAATCAACGTCTGAGTAGTACCAATTTGTTACTGCGCTTCTTTCGGTGAGTGAGAGAGCCGCCAGCCCAACTTTCTTAGTGTTTGCGTGTGGATGGTTTTGGTGGTGCCCTTGGTATCACCGAGCCTCAATGCACGCATTCACACTCCCTTCACTTTCTTCGCGGTAGGCAGCGGCCTTGTAAAGGTCCATGAGGGGCAGCAACGCTTACCATCAGGTGTACTGTTTGCTCGTTTGCCACCGAATACAATAAAAAAAAAAGCGACGCGCAGGGAGGAAAGCCCATCGCTTCGTACTGTGCTAGAGAATATAGCTCCATAGGTACAATAAATTTCACTGCTTATAAAAATCACGTTAGCCATATGCAAGACCCGCCACAGGAGATGCAAGATGGTATGTAAGGCATTTTTCACATTTTAGTTTTTATCTTCAAAGTAACACACAAGTAACACTCTCAATTTGCTCATCGATATCGACGAAGGGACATACGAGTCATTAGAGAACATCACGGTTAGTAAAGAAAAGCTTGAAATGAAAACCTATTCCTAACCATTTCCTCATTATAGTCAATTCATTTTCCCATTGTAAAACAAGCTCGTCCCGACAGTGAGGCGTATTGAAATGAGTTGTAAAGGAGAACTATTAAACTATGGAAGCGAACCTATTGCCCTATACCCGTCCCAATTTTAGGCTTCACGGATTGCGACGTGCTGTTAAGAAATGAATGAAATCCGCCCTGGAAACCCGATGTCTGTGGCAAGAATGAAAACTGAAATTCTTCTCGATCATTTGCTTCTTACTACACCAAATATCCAAGTGGATAATAAAAAGTATCTTCTCAATGTCACACACATGTCACAATGTTAGCTATAGCAAAGGCAACAGAAAGAAATTTCTGTCTAAGCCCTGTATATATGTATACCGAGTTTATATAGAAATTTCTTTTTGTTATTTTATGTTAGGGAACGTATCCATATTACGTAACGCCTTTTCCACAATTTGTGACCCCATTCCCTCAGTGAGCACCTCTAGTGTATATAAAAACGCCCCCACCCTTTAGTTTTCACGTAGGTAATCAAAAATAAAGTCCTTTTTTTGCAAACAAAAAGAATAGAATTCATGGACGCATAGGTGCCGTCAGATCTCCCGTGACCATGACCTCTGAAAACTGAACAATGTTGGAAACGACGGACAAGTAAAATCAAAAGCGAGCTTGAGATTAAGCGAGCGATATTTGGTTAGTAAAAAGTAGGTGACGAAAACGTAAGATATTACCCCCGCGCCTGTGACCAAGCCCGGTAATTTTGAAGAGAAAATAGGTTACGTAATTTGGGTACGTTCCCATATCTGCTATTGCCCCATAGTCAACCCTTCCGACACCTACGGGCAAGTGACGGGCGTTCATTGTATTCTTACTCGGTTGCTTGAGAAAAAATATAATAAATCATATAATAATTTTTACTGGTCACTGTTATATGTTGTAATTCTTATGCAATATGTAGTTCAACTTGGTACAATTAACTGCAATAGGCCTACCTAGATAACAAGTTAGTTGTGTTATAATGCATGTCCGACCCGGCTTAGCTATAATTATATGGTTTTGTCATATTTTTGCCCTTAAAATATTTTTTACTAAATATATTTTAGCGTGTGGTGACACGGTGAGTAAGAACACATTTCACCAGTCCCTCTCTTGCCCGTACACTGCCGGAGCGTTGTCCCCCACGCGATTAGCCCCTCTACGGGTGATGGACTAATTTGGCGTCAGATGCAGGTAGTCGCGCTCAAGTCGCCCGATGCTCCGGCGACTAAATGGGTCATAGTAGAAGAGTTCCTCCCTAAGCAACTCTGCTGCCTGAGACGAGTACCTCGCAGAAGGCGGCGACTACGTCCCAATATGAATACACTCTTTTTTTTTTTTTTTAAATTTGAATACACTATAATTTTTTCTAATCTTAGTAAGATTGCGTCATAACAATGTAATATGTAAGACATTAGATACATGAAGTACACAATCTCCACAGTAAGAACCGGGTCAGTCATGGTGATTGTATCTGTGACACTAGGCCTCAAACGCAGGTCTTTAGTTACGCAATTACATTTAATTGGGGTATTTTTTACTTTAAATAATTGCGCAGTTTTTAACTGTTGTAAGTACCTGAAGACTAATTCAATAAACTCTTTTTGCACACACCTAGTTTGCCCCGTCCAGTGACGGATTCATAACATAGTATGCCACTACATTTCCATACGGTGATCGAGTAAGAATACAATTCACCACTCCCCATCTTCCCCATGGAAGAGGACTACATAAATGACTAAATATGTCTGTAGCTTTTACGCAAGAAAAGGAAATCTTGAAAAAAAAACCACATGCCAATATGTTTAACTAGCGTCGAATATTAGCTTAATTTGCCTCCTATACTATTATATGTAGGAGACTCGGTCTCAGCAGTGGGATGTGTATGAACTGAGATACATAGATACATGCCACCATCAATTACTTTCACAAGAGTGTCTTAAAAACCGCCTGAGACTGACATCAAGAAAAAAGCACCACTAATCTCATGGTAAACTTATGATACTGTCGCCTGTCAAGGTCGGCGGTTATAGTACAATGGGCGTCGATATAGTGATGGACAGACGGAAGCGATTTATGTATCAACCTGACTATGTCTCTAGTAGAGGTTTTATATAAAAAATAAAATAATTAAGTCAATGTCGCTTAGATTTTGCAGGATAATCTCAGTTGAGGCCACGTGCCGATATGGTAGTAGATTATTGGCTTAATTTAAGGTAAACTATGAGATTGACAGTATTACGTTACGTGCACCCGTGCAGCAGGTGGGCTGCTGGTGTTCCACCAATGGCAATAGAAAAATAGATGTATAAAAAACTATGTATGTTATAAAACGCGTACAAGTAGTTTAATATATATTGTTATAAATAAATGAAAGGCGAAATAGCAAAGTAAACGAATAACCTTGGGAGGCGATATCTAGTCTGGTGAAGGTTTCCGAACGAAATAATTCAATATAAGTATATACGAGCGAATACCAGTGCAGGCGATGTTTATCGAAGACTACTTATTTATAATCAGAACGCGTAATTCACTTGGGTCAATCGTCACGTATTTTCTTCAAGACTTCAATCACATTCTACATGTGAGCCTGTACTGACTCTCCTGCCTAAAAGGCACCATAAGGCTACACTTTAATACAAGGCTCGGTATTTTCTTCTATCTTAAATTACGCACAATTTGTTGAGCAAATAATTATAGGCTTTTTGCCATCTATTGCTGGACGTGAGCGTCCTATATAGGACGCTACAAAGTTAGTTGGCCTGTGCCGAATGCATCCAACGACTCCCAGCAAGTCCACGGTCCACCTGGTGAGGGGCGTTCTGTACAGTCTGTACTGCGTCCGATACGTGGTCACCACAGTAATCTATTAATGATTGTTGTGAGCCTGGGTGGAATTACCGTCAACTGTACATCAGTAAAGACTTCTGCGATAAAAGGATATATCCCTTAATGTGTTTTTGTCGTAAAATACAACAATAAGAGCATACTTCTATAATTTATTTCTATTTTTTACTTCCTAATGATAGCCATGGTACATTACCGGCACATTCTCGGTTTCACTAGCGTAGCTCCCGTTCCCGTAAGAATATGGCGATAAAATATGGCCTAATCCTAGCCCTTACTGATAATGTAATATTCTATTGGTTAAAGAATTTTTAAAATCGGTGCAGTGGTTTAAGCGTGAATACGTATCAAAAAGTAACAAAACCCCCGTTCGCATTAATAATATTCAGGTAAATAAAATTGCTTTTAAATTATTCTCAAATCAATAATCACGCATGTAGATGAATCATGCCCATCAAGACGATATTATCTATATGCTGACAAGAATTAAGATCCTTCTCAGTTATGATGAAATCCTATTCACTAACGCAAAGGGGCATGCCAAGTCGCTTTAGTAATTTAGGCCCACAGTGCACACCTATAAAAGCTAGTGATAATAATAGTAGACAATGGAAATAATTAATTAGTAAAAGAAGTGACTTACAAAAAACTTGGCATTTTAAAGTTATTGAAAGAAAGAAAAAAAAATAATTTATTTCTCCTTTACGGGAGGAACACGTACAATAGCATAGAATAAAAAAAAAATACAATAACATAAAAAACAATAGATAATAAAAGAGAATACACAGTGAAAATAACAAGATTAGAGTCCCCTTCGCAAAAGAGGAAAAGGATCGCTGCTCAGCATACTGTTGAGGTATTCACTCGGTAAAATGAATACCACAATGCTGTTATTCTGCAGCGTCCTGCAACGATCGTCAGTGATGTCCAGGCAGCAGAGTATAGAAGATACTGTCAAAACATGGCTATCCCTTTGCAAATAATAATTTATCACCATAATAACTAAAATAACAATAATCTAACCTAAAAACATGTATAAAGATAATATTAAAATAAAAGATAAGACCGTCTAAAAAATAAAATAAAATTACGTAGGTAAATGAACCATAGAAAAAAAGAAAGATGTATTTTTTTAATCTGTGGCAACATTTGTGAGTTTGTGCTATCTGTGAGCGAAGCGTCTGTATGTCAAGTGTATTGTTTTATAGTTGTGAATTAATGCATCGCCAAATTGTAGATACAATATTTAGTAAAAGTATATCAAATCAATATATATTATCAAATATTCTTATATCTATCTCATCAATACAAGTAATATTAAATGTGTCAATTGTCAATATCAATTTATACACTATTTTAATTTATTTATGAGTACAATCAATCAGGAATGAAATAAAATAGAATATATTTTAGTCTTACAGCTTTGTTCATCAATCTCATGATCATTTATATACTAATAAAACATCCAAAAATTGAGCTGGTGGAAAAATATAACTTTGATGCCGTGCCCATCCTAAATACCGTATTACTGTCATATATATCATATTTGGAGGAGTGGTAGGACCACACTGTCGACAGTTATCTGTCTACAGCCGCGGGCCGATCCGTCCGGGGTAGTACCATGCTCTCGCAGAAAATCGACGTCTGAGTAGTAGCAATTTGTTACTGCGCTTCGTTCGGTGAGCGAGAGAGCCGGAAGCCCAACTTTCTGAGGGTGATTGCGTGTGGAGGGTTTTGGTGGTGCCCTTGTCGAGCCTCAACGCACGCATTCACACTCCCTTCGCTTTCTTCGCGGTAGGCAACGGCCTTGTAAAGGTCCATGAGCGGCAGCAACACTTACCATCAGGTGTACTGTTTGCTCGTTTGCCACCGTTTGCAATAAAAAAAAAATTCTGCACATATATATATATATATATATATATGTACATATATACCACGCATATACACATATATACCATGTATATACATATATATCATATTACTGTCATATATACCATATTTTCCGCTTCTGTGAATTTTTATATGGTGTTGCCATAATAAATACAAAAATCGATACATCGATATTATACGTCACTTTATGCAATTCTTGTAAAGATGAAAATAATAATTATTATTATTAGACGTAGTAGATTTATCTATACCAATAAATAAAATTGGAGTGTCTGTTTGTAATATCAAAATAATAGACTTTTTTCATGCTCACACGGTTATTTGCACGACACCTATGGCTAAAATAGCAATTAAAAAAATTTTGTCTGTCTGTCTGTTTGTTCCGGGTAATCGTCAAAACGGCTGGACCGATTTAAAAAATTCTTTCACCAATGGAAAGCTATAATATCAGGGCGTAAACTAGGCTATATTTTATCCCGGTATTCCCACGGGTACGGGAACTACGCGGGTAAAACGACTATAACCTATAACCGAAGCGAAGCGAGGGCGGGTTGCTAGTATTATAATATAATTATTATGAATACATATTTGTTAAAAATGAACGATTTAAATAATAGTGATAATAAATTATTAATTTAATTAATCTACTCTTTCAACATAATTTTTTGTAATGGCATCATTTTTATGTCAATATACGTATTTCCAAGTTCTTTTACACAGTTTAATCGTTGACATGTTTAATTATTTTGATAAAATATTGCCGACTTTTGCAGAATAATAAATACAAGGAAGTTGAAAGATAAATATTAATATACTTTTTTGGCGTAACCAATTTCGTGTGCACTCTGGGCCTAATACTGGCATCCCCCTTTGATATTTAGCCATAATTGCAATATCTAAATGTCAAGCATGGAAGTCTATTGTGTGGAGTCCCAAGTGAATATTTTGTAAACAAATAAAATACCTACAACAACACGAGTAGAAACTTGATAAACAACAGCCTTATTATTATTCAATATCATTGGAATGTCAACAAATTATTGCCTTGCTACATAGCTACTGTAGCTCGTTTCAGATAGAAAGATATGGCCATTGTCTATCTATGCTAGTTTGAGCTATAACGTTCCGTAAAACAATATTCACTATAGCGATTATTGCTTTACATCTGACACATGAAAAAAAAATTAAAATAATAATCAAATGCGACTGTGGTCTTGGATGTCAATTTTGGGTCCGACAGAAATACTTTCCTGCCATTTTAAAACTGAAATACTCAGGGATGGATGCTGAAGGGTTTAGCTGTCGGGCTGCCCCACGATATCAAGGAATAGATACCAGTAGTCAGTCCAATGACGGTGAGGCGAGTGTACGGTAGGTTACGGGGCCGTCTGCTGCTCTTCCGTCGCCCTCGTTGGGCGAGACGGTCTGTCCAGATCATAGCTCACCACAAAAAAAAAATGCTGAATGGCGTTTGTAACGTCAGGTTAGGTTAGCAAAAGCAAAATTTACATAAACACGATAATATCCGTAAAAATAATTTTAAATTTCAAACATTTTTTTTAACTGTCCTTGGCTCTGTCCACATCCTGCCAAACCGTCCTAAATGACGAAAGATATAAGTAGTGGCGATATATGTACATATGTATATTGTCAGATGCAGACAGGGTTGGGCTGATTAAAATCAAGTGATTAAAATCACGATTAAAATCATGATTTAAATCGCTTGATTTTTAAAATTAAAATCATGATTTAAATCTTTTTTTTTCCTTTTTATTCAGAACCAGATAACAACATAACATAAAAGTTTTCTCAAAAATGAAAAGAAGTATCTGCTTTTAGCAAAAACAACAAAAAAGAAGTACATAATTCCAAATTCTTAAACTAAACGTAACACCTAAATTTTATTACCGTATATTTTCAGTCTATTCATTTTCGTTATACAATTTAAACAAAAACACGAGTTTTCCTCCTTTTTCTATGCCTAATCTGTTTCTAATATCCGAGTGTACAAGACCAAAAGAGCTAAATACGCGTTCTACTGAAGCTGAAGAAGCAGTTGCACACAGGAACTGTTTTATTATTGGCAACTGTTTCAAGATTTCCGGCTCATCATTTTGTGATAACTACCATTGTAGTCCGTTTACATTTTTTATTACTTCGTCCGAAAACATAACTTGCTTAAATGGAGCACTGCGGACATTTATCTTTATTACTAAAGGTTGAGTCCATTGTTTTCATGTAACTCTTTAATTGTTTCTAAAGCTATATTCTTTTCTTCTGGTGTTAACTGGTATTTTGTTTTTTGTGGATTCAACATACACGCTATAAAATGATATGGCGTTAGTGCTTGCTTATATCGATTATTAAATTGTTGTTTTTTGTAATGGTAATTCCACAGATTCATCAAAGATATATTGTAAATGTTTCCACTGCTCTACAGTATCTGCGATAGTAGCATTTTTCCTCTGCACAGTATCAAGAGCAACTGATATAGGTTTTAAAATGTTTAAATAATCTTGCGCTACATGTTTAATCGCAATATTTGAAACTTTTCGGTAAATAGTGGAATCAATCTTGTTTTTATTTTCTTCGCAGATTTTTAATATGATGTCCCACTGAGTGACATACATCTCTAAGCAGTTGCCAAGGCTATTCCATCTCACATCGCTTGGAAGGACTAAAGCGCTGCCTCCTGCTTGACTGAATTTAGCTCTAGCCAAATGGTTATTTCGAAAATATTTAACAATTTGGACCACATGTTCTATAACGTCTTTAACTTGAAAGTCCTTGTACAGTAAATTAAAAATGTGTGCAGAGCAGCCATAAGTTATAACTTTTGCGTTCGTTTTTCTTCTAATGTTTTTCTCATAAGCGTCATATTTGCGGCATTGTCTGTCACAAAAGATTTTACGGTACACTTGTATTTTAATTCACATGAACAAATCAGGTCACAAACTATTTGAGTTAAATATTCTGAAGTATGTGGATTTCCTGATGTGTCTATAGTTTCGTATAGGAGGGCTTGTCCATCTTCAGTGGTTATCGTTGCGCATATCACTGGTTCGTTGTGCACGTTTGACCACCCATCAGTTGACATATTTACGGACTGTCCTGAAAGGGAGGAGAAATATTTTTCTTTTTCCTCTTCATAGATTTCGTCCAAAAGACTTGTTGCTACCGTTTTTCTCGAGGGCGGTGTATAACCAGGCCTTAATAACTGAATGGCTTTTTCACCTCTAAATTCTCAATACATCTGAAGCTCGAAATTTGTTTGTCAATTTTATGTTTTTCAGCAGTTGAAGTCCGCATTACAAAACTACTCATGGTACTCATGGTAGGCTGAGTTTCGATTGCTTTCTTTTTATGGACTGGCTCAAAAGTTGTTGGACTTGTTGGTGTTGGTACTTTCGTCATGAGTGAACTACAACTTGAGGCAGATGATGTGCTAGCAAAACTGTCAAGCGACATTCGACTCTCTGGAAAGAGAAAAATCATAACTGAAAATTGAAATTGATTAATTATAATTGATGATATATTGATATAGTATTGAATTATTGATTTTAAAATAAAGTTAAAATGTTCAATAGAGATGTAAAAGCAAATTTTATTTTTTTAAGTTGAAAAAAATTAAAAATTAAGTAAGTATAGAAGAGTAAAGATAATCTTTAATAATTAACCTGGGAAAGGTCGCGTTAAAAAAGTTACATTAAAGGCCACGCCACGTGTTAGATTTCACCTAACATTTAAAAACAAAAACAATCATATATGCCTAAAATATAAATAAAATAAAATTAATAATTTAATTACCTGTATTCCTCTCATGATAATTACAAACATCGTGGTGTGCTTTAAGTCTTTGGACTAACCCTTGAATATCTTTCTTGCACTTTCTACAAATAGCCCTACACCCCAATTTATTTGGATTTGTTGTCTTAATATAGAACTGCCATATTGGTAACCTTTTCTTCCACTCATTTTACTTTATTTATATGTTTTCACTTCACTTAACTAACTTAACTAAACTAGCGAAATGCGCGAACGTCAATTTATAGGTTGAAAAGGAAAACAAGCCTCGACACGACACGACAGGAATATTCTTGCAAAAAGCACAACAAACGCGTTCGTGCCTCACTCGGCACTGTATAGTGGCTATATACATTTTAGTACAAATTTTTTTTTTTTTTTTTTTTTTTTCTTCAAAACGGCTGGACCGATTTCAAAAATTCTTTCACTAATGGAAAGCTATAATATCAGGGCGTAAACTAGGCTATATTTTATCCCGGTATTCTCACGGGAACGGGAACTATGCGGGTAAAACGACTATAACCTATAACCGAAGCGAAGCGAGGGCGGATTGCTAGTACTTCTATAAAATAATGTATGTTCTATAAAATAATGTATAATTCTATAACTTTCCAGCATAAGTATACCATACCTACTTACAGTACTTTCACGTACGAAAACTGGACAATCGCTTTTTATAGGTGTTTTATTAGTTTCAGATATTAATTTGTTTGTGTTACAGACTCCTAGGAATTGGATCTTGACTCACTTTCAACAGTCAGATTTCATTTAAAATTTGTTAATTTAACAAGGACCAATGACGATAAAATAATTTAAATAGCTTGTCTCATTATCATCATCATTACAGGATTAGAGATTTCTTTATAAAATATATTTTGTAGCTGAGATTTAGTCTTAGCTCGATAGATGTCGTTATTTCTGTTTGCTAGATCATACTTTCTTAACCGATCCTTTTGATTTGAGCTACGTAGAAGTGTGTGAGGGAGACGTAGCGGCGCTATGTTAGGTCGTAAGCGACTGAGCGGTGAACTAATATCATTTCTTTGTAATATTTTAAATAATAGTAGAAATCGTATTATTTTATTCAATACTTTACATATTAGTTCCTGTCGTAATCTATTTTCTACAAGTATATATGAATAAATCATAAATACTTGTAGAAAATAATTTCGAAGTTTCACTTCTGCCAGGCGTCCTGAGCGACGGCTTACTTTTTTTTTAACATTTTCTCACAATTAGTTTTAATGTACTAAATGTTATATGTAATAATCTATTGTAAATGAAATGATTGACTGTGTACGTTTGACAATACATACCTATATACAGGTGACTGGTAAAAGATTGTACATATTGAAGGAGGGTATTCAGTACTCGATTCTGATACCGAATATATAAAAAAAATTGGTACTTAAATTTTGAACTAATTATCTTATAAAAATATTTAGTTATGGACACATGGGATAGGTCAACGTACGTCAGCAATTATAGGTACTAAACAGTTCGCGCATTTTAGGTAAATATTCTACCTATCTATGCGACTCGACCCAGTAAGTATTTTTTTTTCGTCGCGGGCCGCAGACAGAGGTCAACGTACGCTGGCAAACCTATTGTTGTGATTAGAAACAAATCACTTTATCTCAGGATTGGTAAGAGCTATGAATCTGCAAATAACTTTAGTGTTTTATGACATTATTCTTACACCTAGTTTAAGTAATTCTAGTAATAAATATCCAAAATCTTGATAACAGTGCTAACAAAACTGTTACTCGATATCGGTATCGGTGTATCGCCAGTAGGGTGACAATATTTTTGGAAGTCTTGTAACACTAATATTGTTGATGTTTACTATGTAGTTAATTAATATTATCTTCTTTTTACACTTTTATTAGTTACATGTGGCCATTATATATCGTTTCCTTGAATATGTACAATATTTTCCTAGTCATACTGTATATTTGACCTGTAAATAACATTTACCAATAAACTGATTATTCTGCATTTATCCAATATTTAATTTGAACATACAATCAGACACTTCAATGTTATTTATATGGATTTATGTTAATTTAATTTATTTTCAATAGAATATAAATGACATTCTAAGGCTACACGCGTACATTAAATTATGACAGGAATGTCGTCGTTTGAGAACTTATAACGCTAATAGTTTGTAATTATTCTAATTACGCACCTAAATAAACGTGATTTTGTTCCTTTAACGAAATAATTTATGTAAAAGAGATCATATCTAATAAAAGCCAGATAGGCTTTAGATATAGAATAATATCTATACAAATGGCTACCACAGACGTCAAGGGTCTCGGTACTGATTGACCGGCTTAGTGACTAAGGTGAGGGAATACGATGGGCGCTCCGCCCTTTTGTTGCCCCGGACGACATGGACGGCGAGCGTGCTGACCATAGATAAAAAAAAAAAAAAAAAAAGTTCGCTATTTATTTTGAATTTTATTTACGTTTTTAAATTATCTTGTGAAAGACTTCTATTAAAGACAGGAGTTCTACGTGATCTATGCAATCCGGATTTATAAACGAAAAAACTAGCTTGAAAAAACTAGGTATGGTATTGTGGTAAGCGGTAAGAAAGTATGTAGTCCAATGCAGAATAAGTTTATTGGAAGAAGTACCGTGCACAGATACACATTAGAAGAAGGAATACAGAAGTAGAGAAGTAAGACGAAAGAATACAGGATGTAGAATGATTTACGGAAATATAATAAGTCGACGAAAGGGTACAGCGGACAAGCAAGCGTACAAGGCTGCGTCGAGAGCGTGTGTAAAGTAGCGTTGCGTAATTCGAATCATTTAATTCGAATAACTCGAATAAGACTATTGACTCGTTCATTCGAATCGCTGTTGACCGAAACCGAATCAACTCGTGTCGTACTCGTAGGCAGGTAGGTACTCGTAGCGCAGGCGGCCGGGCCGTGGCAGCGCGGCGATCAGTCGACTCGGTTTGATAGGACATTCGTTGATTCGTTTTCTATTCGTTGATTCGCTCGCTAATACGGAGTCGAAGAATCGTAAGAACGAATTGCACGAGTGAAAAAATACACGAAATGTTCTAAGAATCACGAGTTGGTTGGATGCAATTCGATTCGTTTGAGGTAGTACCTATTACATTTACAATTCGTCCCTCGCGCGTTTTAATGTTTTCTTGCTTTTGTTGACTGCTCGTTTACGTAATTAGTAATAATAGCTATTAATTATGAGTATACCTGAGACGTATAAACGTATTTATTTTTTTAAAGTTAATTTATAGTGTAATTACTAATAAGAATCAGACTTTATTTAAAAAAATGTATTTTTTTTTTTGTATATGATTTTATTAAATATTACTTTTTTGTTACTTAGTAAGCTGATTTTAATCATAATAATAAAAAAGTATTGTCATTAACTACGTGTTTAAAAGTCAATATACTTATAAGTCCCCTTTCTGTAACGAAATACCGAGCACACTGTTGTAACTCGAAATCTCGACTCATTCGTAATGCAAACCGATCCGCCAAAAAAAAACTTTAGCTCGAATAATAATGTAAACGAATTACAACTCGGCAAGGCGGATGACTCGACATACGAGTACGAATTTGCCTATAATGCTGACATGACGAATGTGACGATTCGAATCAATTCGAATTGCTATTCGAATAGTAATTTTAATTCGAATGATTCGAATTGAAATAAAGCAGTTCGTCTTATCGCTAGTGTAAAGAAGTGTGGACTGCGGCCCGGCGGCCGGCCGCCTCGAGCCCGTGCACTGCCCTCCGCGCGTCTCCGCGGGGGGAACGAACAATAGGCCTCGCGCGTCAGCGACCGGTTTTGCATCTAATAATAAAATGTGGTTTGCTTGTCCGCTTTACTTACAAAAGTAGTTACATAAAAATAAAATATTTATAAATATTATTAAATTAGGCGTAACTAAACATACATATAAACGCCACATCACCCCCTCTGAGAGACCGTCACTACGGGCGATAATAGTTAGGGAAATGCACTTTGCGGCCAGAACGCGTAGTCTTGACAATATTTCCTCCGGCGATAGGCAATTCAGTGGTGGGTGGTAGTTTGTGTGGCATGTTTGTGTTTGTTTGTTTCTGTGTAAATGTTTTGGGGTGAATGTTAGTGTCTGTGTCGTGTAGCACGTAGGCTGGCTTAATCCTGTTTATTGACACCGTAACTTGATTACCATTTATGAGTAATTTAAAGACTTTATCGCTTCGCTCCAAAACCTTGTATGGCCCAGTATAAGCGGGCTTGAGGGAGCCAGATGTATCATCCCTAAGCAATACGTGACCGGTTGTACTTAGTTCTTTAAAAACGAATGTTGTCCTGTTACTATGGCGAGATGCTGGTGTAGGCTGTAGCCGTTTCGCGAACATTTTTAATTGCGCCACACAGGCATTCGGCATGTGTAACAGATTTAAGGAACTGGTACAAACTAATTTAATAGAAAGATAATCACATAAAGAACTCAAGTAATAGATAAAAAATATTTGGAACAGGTATTCGGTCGAATCATAATCCGTATGGCAACGGAGGTAGAATATACCTAATTTAAGACTCCTTTCTTTCCCGCGAGAGACACAAAAGGTGATTATATGATATAAGTAGATAATATCTTTATAAGAGAAGTTAAAAGTCGAAATTAAACACTACACCCCGTGCTCTGTGCTAGGGTATACATAACGACTGTCCTGACTGTCCTGTTCTGAACGGGACGTATGGTCAATACGTCCCGTTCAGAACAGGACAGTCTCGTTTTCAGATTGCCTGTTCTTTTTGCTTTGCAGATCATGTCTTCAATTGACAGGGACGAGTTCTTTTTTAGGTCTATGGTAAGTCCATACTTTTACGTATTCCTGCAAGACTTTTAACATATTCTGTTTTTTTTTTTTAACTTATAATATCATATTTCATTTATTTCTGCAAGTATGCCGTTCTGACGAGTATCCGAATAAAACGAGACAGTTACTCAAGTGTGCTGTTTGGACGTAAAAAAGCTATGGGCCCATTAGAAATACATACACAGGCTGGAGAAGAAGAAGAATCAAATTATTAAGTTATTATTAGGTTTAAAAAATTGATATAGAACCTTCAACGGAAATATTTCACGTTACATATTACTCAATAATTATTGCAATGAACTTTTTATAATGAAACTTATTAATAATGAAATTTAATTTAATTGTAACATTAGATCATTAAAAATTATTGCTCAATGAAATAAGCAATATCAATAGATATTTCTAATGTCTATTAATTCTTAAAACGAAAGTGATCAGTCAGTATTCCTCGTAAGCAACAGCGGTGACTGAACTTGTAATAAAAAGAAATAAATTGTATGGGAATGTTGGACATACCAACATGTGGGTAAATACTGTGATATATTACCTGTGTTGCTGGTTAATACAATGTTTACATCCCACTTCCTCATAGAGCTAGGCCGCACTACGGTGAAACCGCGGCGGTTTTTAACCGCGTGAGTTTGTGGAACAGGCAAATGAATGCAAGCGGCCGCACTTGCGGTTTTTATCCGCGACTGATTTAAAAACCGCAAAATGTTACAAAATTGTTGCGGTAAAAAACCGCAGCAAATTTTGTAATCTATAGAACTACATGGGCGCACACGCATTATGAGTTAACCGCGGGCGGTTTTTTGGCAGTGTTGAGAACTTAGGTGTTTTTCCCCAAATTTAGGGGGTAAATAAGTGGGATGGGGTTTTTTTAGGGGCATTTTTAGGGATTTTTTTGAATAAAAAAATAAAATTATCAGCGTAGCGACATCTAGTATCTATTAGCAAGATATCAGGCTTATTCGCAAGAATAGTCCTGTCCATGGTGATAGACCGGTCCCAGTAGAGCTTGGAGCTTACCTAATTATTATTGTTTATTAACTATGAAAAAAAAAAGAATTGGAGGGAAAATAATCGATTTTTCAATAGTCGATTATTTGTTCTTTAAAATAAATCGATTATAAAATAATCGATTAATTAAAAATAATCGATTAATTAAAAATAATCGATTAATTAAAAATAGTCAATTAATTAAAAATAATCGATTATAAAATAACCGATTTTTTCCCAACATGATTGTGATAACTTTTTTTTTTAGGAAATCTGGCTGTGAATAATCGATAGTAAAAAATCGATTAATAATCGATTTTCTTATTTTGATAATCGATTGTAAAAATCGATTATTACAAAAAAAATATCGATTAATAATCGATTTTTTTTAAATCGATTATTTTTTCACATCCCTAACCGCCGCAAAGAATAGTCGTATTGTCGTTTCGTTGCAATTGAATTAATTATATTTTGTATCTATGAAGGTGATGTCTGCAATTTTTTTACACACGCACATTATGCAATTTTTTACACGCACATTATGCAATTTTTTTATGGAAGCTGGCTACTAACTGAATTCGATAGTAGTTTAAAAAAAAATCTCTAGATATTCTTTTAAAATTTTATATTTTTCTGAAAGTGAAACCTTTCTGAGATCTACGGCTATTGAATGAATGAACACAATATTTGCAAATTTTTTGTAGACGTTTTTTTTTCTATTTCGTAGTAGGTACCCGACGAGCGACAATACATACTGCTCGTTTGAGATCCATCTTTAAACTGTGCAAATCGGGGGCGGTTTTGCGGTTTAAAATCGCAGTGCGTGCGTCTCGAGCGGTTTTGCGGTTAACCGCTTGCGGATAAAAACCGTAGTGCGGCCTTAGCCATAGGAGTCATAAATAAATATGGGTGGGCTGCGGTCGGCGCGCTCCTTGCACCACTCCGTCCGGGGCGACAAAGGGGCGTAAGCACGCACACCCACAACCCACCCACGATGCACGTCGCCTTCGTCGCTGGGAAATAAAACGCTTTGGTGATAAAACAAAAATAAAAAAGTGAACATTATTAATATAGAAATAACATAATTAATGAAAAATTGTGTGTTATTATTTTAACTAAGTATATTTATTTTCACTTTTTAGTTCGGTCCGAAACAGTACGCATGCGCGGACTTCACCCAAAGGATTTGTGAGAAATTTATCCCCCATTGCGATCCTAATCAGGATAATGAGACAACCTTATCGAATTAATGTATTGTCATCGGTCTTTAACAAATCTACAACGTTTAAATAAAATCCTGACAGTTTAAAGCAGGGATGCACAGACTTATTAAGACTAGGGGCCACTCGGGCAAATCATGAACTGATGGCGGGCCGCCAGAAGTATAGATAATTAAAGACAATAAAGAATTGATAATCTGGAATAGAATTCAATATTTTTCGAATGTACGAGAGTATTATTTTTGCTGTCGGCGGGCCACCAGTATTCGACCGGCGGGCCGCATGCGGCCCGCGGACCGCGGTCTGTGCATCCATGGTTTAAAGTGTGTCAAAATCGAGTTCAAAAGAGTCTGTTACAAACGAAGAAAAATACAGATGAAACTGATAAAGGCGTGTTGAAAACGGTCGAGAGATCTTTAGAGCAATGGATGTCCATTATTCTCCCGGTAAACTTATACCATCAACAGACGATTATGAGAAAAAACACAAAGTGAAATTCTATAAATAAATAAACAAACGGCCTATTACATCATTTTGCGAAAAATGTATGAATTATTATCTTATGTAACAATTATGTAACATTAAAAAATAGCGCTCTATGTAGTTGCTACATTTGAAAAACGCCTACCTATTTATTTATAAAAACAATAGTTATTAGCAAAATCAAATCCCTAGTTTTATAATTTTACGTAGATTATTTTGCTACCACACAACTAGTTATCAAATTGTGCAAACGAATTAGTGTTTCCGTCGCTCTTTCATAATTCAAAGCCTTTCCAGTCAATACTATTTACGCCTAAAGATGTTACAACAAGAACGCATGACACGTATGTAACGGAACAAAGGCAGTGGGTGTGTCATTGTCGATCGACACACCTACCAACATCGCAACACTATCACAGCGTGGCAGCAGACCTTGACTGCACCGACGGCGACGTAACCAAACATTCTCACCTTCACTAACAGGATATACCTACTCGTACAAAGTTCGAAAAAAAAACGTATTACTATTTTTTTTAACTTTCTAAATAGTTTTGAAAATATTTCTATACATATTATAAAGAAAAAGCCTTACAACGAGTACCGCAAACTTTATTACCCGTATAAAGTAGGTTTCAATGAAAATGTGATTTATATTCGTGACTAGCAATCCGCCCTCGCTTCGCTTCAGTTATAGCCGTTTTACCCGCGTAGTTCCCGTTCCCGTGGGAATACCGGGATAAAATATAGCCTAGTTTACGCCCTGATATTATAGCTTTCCATTGGTGAAATAATTTTTGAAATCGGTTCAGCCGTTTTGAAAATAACCCGGAACAAACAGACAGACACACAAAAATTTTTAATCGCTATTTTAGGCATAGGTGTCGTGCAAATAACCCTGTGAGCATGAAAAAAGCCTATTATTTTGACATTACAAACAGACATTACAATCTCGGTGTTATTATTATTCTCTTTTTGTAGTTTTTTTATATAATTTCCATTATTTATTTTTTATTAATATATATCTAAATAAATTCGACAAAAATATTCCGAGCGAAGCTCGGTCAACCAGATATTAGATTATTATGAGTAACAAATGATATTCGTATAGTGACGGAGGAAGAATACAATTCAACACCCCCTTTCTTGCCCATTGGCGTCGAAAAAGACAAGTAAGACAATATAATATTCAGATAACATCTATGCAAGAGAAGGAAAACACAAAATAAAACCCTATACTAACTTGTCTGACCAGCGTGGTATAGTAGGTCAATGTGCCTCCCATTGCGGAGGAGACTCGAACCCGACAATGTGACGTATATGCTGTAATAAACGTTTTGATAAGGCTGTCTGATCGCACAGCACAATAGGGCGACATGGGACTATAACCCGCAGTGATAACTCTTTCCACACTGATGACCCTAGGCGGACCACTGACAACATGTGAAATTTAGTGGCCTGCCCAGCGGGTTACATTGCGGTATAGATTAATATAATAATATACCATGTCTCCTATCCGTTGCTAAAAATATATCTGTGACTATCCCCCATATATTCTTCCATTGATATGGCGCCAGAGGTAGTGACGTTGCGACATTTTTTTTTTTTTTTTTGTGTGTACAGCTGTTGGCCGCAGATGGCCTTGACAGCTTGACGCGGACTATGGGTGAGCGCTGAGGGCTCTCAACCCGGAGAAAAGTATGCTAAGCGACATCGCCCAAGGGCTCCCCCTGTGGGCAACGGACCTCGGCTTGGGGCGTCGCTGGAGGCAAAGTGGGCGTGCCCACGTTTTTAGTCGTGACTTTTGCGCGGCGCGGTTTCGCACCTCGACGGCGAGGGCGGAACCGCGGATATTTATTTGTTAAGGCCTCGCGGGCCGTGTAGGCTCTTTGTTGAGCGAGTGTGATATTGTCGTCCTCTTCATCGAGGACGTGACGAGGACGTCGGATGGATGAGATTTTGGAGGGTCTATAGGAAGCCGCCCCAACCACTAGTTGGTTGGGGTGTGTCATGGCAGAGTCAAAGTAGCTCTGAGAGCACCGTTTCATAAACTGCTTGATGGTCGGCAGTTCGAGGTCGATGTGGAGATCGACGTTTCGTATGAACCACGGTGCTCCCGTAGCTCGGCGCATGAAACGATTTTGTAGTGTCTGTAGCCTGTGGATCCTGTGTGGCTTAACATGCGCGAACACCACGCTGGCATAGGTCATGATAGGCCGTATGCAGGTGGTGTATAGTCGGATTTTGCTACTCAGGGGCATACGCGACCTAGAGTTGAGTAGACAGTGGAGACGGCCCATCACAAAGGCTGCCCGTGCGCGGACTTGCTTTATGTGAGGGGCGAAGCTGAGTCGATCGTCAAGGGTCACACCCAAGTATTTGGCCTGCCTGGTCCAAGTGACCGGCTTGTTGAAAATTTTAAGGGGGGGAATGCTATCGATAGAGTAGGAACGGGCAGTTCGTCTAGTGAACATGACCGCCTGACTCTTCTCGGGGTTGATTTCTAATCTCCATTTCCTAAACCAATTGGCTAGGGCGGTAACCGCTGTTTGGAGAGTCTTGGCTACTGTTGTCGGGGATCTACCAGCACAAAAGAGTGCGGTGTCATCAGCGTAAAGCGCTTTATGTACCCGGTTGAATTTGGGTATATCGCTAGTGTATAGCGTGAAGAGAAATGGGGAGAGGACCGACCCCTGAGGGACGCCGGCCTTGATAGGGTGGGAGGTCGACAACGTCCCTTCCACCCTGTAGCGAAAGCTGCGATGACTTAAGTAGTCATGTATAATGAGAATTAAGTAGTGAGGGATCTTGAGGAGATAGAGTTTGTAGATTAGGCCTTCATGCCAAACCTTGTCGAATGCTTTCGCTACGTCTAGGAATAATACACCCGTATATCTGTTCATGATGAACTGACTGCTTGTGTATTCTACCAAGCAGTGAACTTGTTGTACGCAGCTGTGTTTAGCTCGGAAACCAAACTGTGCGTCGGGAACGATGTTGTTAGCCTCGCCTCGGCGAATGTACGTAGTCTACTGAGAACTATTCGTTCGTAGATCTTACCTAGACTTTTTAGTAGACTAATCGGGCGGTACGCTGTGACATATATATATATATATATACACAAGAATTGCTCGTTTAAAGATATAAAATAAATTTGTGCTGTGAGTTTATGAAGTCGCTCATAACACAATGATTTATACCTTAGTTTATTCCCAGCTGTTATAATAAAAAATAGTTCAAAGTTTGTAACTATAAATCACTCATCAATTTCTTCATTATTAATTCGCATACTTTTAAAGTTGTCCTGATTCAATTCGTTATTTCATCACCTTGCCTAGCTCTTGCCAGGCCGATTAACAGTGGTATAACTTTCCAAGGATAATACTGCAGCCTATTCTATAATGATACTTTAGCTCGTTTTTATAAAACGTACGGGCAAGCTTGCTTACCATGCATGGCGACATTGTATTCTTACACGTCAATACACTTGTATACCTAGATAAATGCGAATCTGAGTTTATTTGTTGCCTCGACCACTAAACCGATTTGAAGTGGCTGCTAGTGTTGCCCAAATGCAAGACCAAGACGAGACTTGCACTAGTCTTGGTATTGCAACAACCTGGTCTCGTCTTGGTATTGCGCACCCGAGTCTTGGTCTTGGTATTGCAGCAAGAGTCTCGCAAAGTCTTGCAAGTCTTGCAGTTAGAATAACGTAACAGTCATTTACCATGGCAAGCAAAAATCCAACTAAATTATTCAAATATCATCCTATCCTATCTATCCATCTGCTAGCCTATAGTCCACTATATACCACTTGAATATAACCCTTACCACTGGGGAAAATTACTCGCCTATTCTCCTGGTGTTACATTAGACAGCGTTACTACACCTATGGCAAAGGAAGGAATTTCGACTCTGTTTTCTTAAGACGTCGCCACACGGGGCAGTTGATCCAATAAATTTTATGTCTTTTAAATATTTTTTATAATAAATGAGTATGTTTATATTCCTCTTCAAGTTAACAATATCCGCCATACCTAATAGCTGCGCTATAAAAAGGAATGTGTTAATGACGATTTTTATACCTATAATTCTACCTACCTACCTCTTGATATATTTAATACTAGCTGTTCCAACAGCTTCGCTTGCTTAACTTACGTATCCATATAATGCTATTATTTCGTTTATATAACCATATCGCCCCCTGGCATTAAAAACAATATCAACCTTTATAATATCCATAACATCATCTTGCTCTTATCCCAATTACTTGGGGTCGACGCAATATGTCATCTGTTTTGACATATTGCAAAAAGTTTCTGCAATGACTTTTATGACCGGCCGCCTGCCTGACGTCAACCCTCCTTGGGAATGTAATCGTTGACCCAAATGGTACCAGATGGAGTTGGTCCGGGTCAATAATATCCATAACATACGTACTTTAATCACAATTTTTGTTAGTTGCCGTAACAAGGACTACTACGGAGAACGCTTAATAGCTTTAAAATTTTGTTCGATTTGTTAGCCTTTATAGACACTGCTCCGGAGCAATTTACCAATATGTATGTCGCAGTGTTATGTATTAGAGCCTTAAACTTTTCTGGATAAACAGACTATCTGACAAAATAACATTTTTTGGAATATTTTCTGAGATTAGGGCGTTCAAATAAACAATTTCTCCTGATTTATGATAAGTAGGTACAGATAATAATTATTTTTAATAATATACCTATGAAGAGGGTCACCAAATGTATGATATTCGTCGTCATAGTCTCAGTTCATAAAAGTGCCCCTGCTGAACTTAATTTTCTTCCCAGTAGGAGGAAAATTTATCTACTATACCACGCTGGTCAGACATGTTGGTATATGATTTTATTTCTAGTAGTTTTACTTCTCTTTCACATTATTATATTGTGATCTTTATGTACGCATACCAATCTACGCATAATAATTATTTTTACGAGTCTGGGTGTTATTTATGTAGATTAATTGTAGGCATATTTCTATGTCCAACAGTGGACGTCGTTGGGCTAATGAATAAACGGATATATAGATATAATGGGCAAGAGCACTCTCGTGTGAAACTTATCAAGACTAACTAACAGGGTAAAGATTATGGTCCATCCATCCATCCATCCATCAGCCTACGGACGTCCACTGCTGGACATAGGCCTCCCCACAAGAATGCCACTCGGAACGGTCCTGCGCCACCTGCATCCAACGGTTCCCTGCGACTTTGAGAATGTCATCAGTCCACCTAGTGGGGGATCGTCCTACGCTGTGCCGTCCGATTCGTGGTCGCCACTCAAGAACCTTTCTTCCCCAACGGTTGTCGGTTCGACGAGCGATGTGGCCTGCCCATTGCCATTTCAACGTGCTAATTCTGCGGGCTATGTCGGTTACACCCGTTCTTCTACGATTTCCGTGTTCCGGATTTTATCACGTAGAGAAATACCGAGCATAGCCCTCTCCATAGCACGCTGAGCGACTTTGAGCTTTTTATGAGGCCGACATTTAGAGACCACGTTTCAGTGCCGTAAGTCATCGCTGGTAACACACACTGGTTATAAACCTTTGTTTTCAGACACTGCGGAATATTACAGAACGGAATATTATAATAGGATTATGGTATTTAAGCCTTTCCAAAGAGTAATTCTGAAAATCCAACACCAACATTGGGAATCGATTGGCCAATAAATGGATATCTCAAGACTGATTTGACTTGCCGTGTAGTGACGGAGTAAGAATACATTTCATCACCCCCTATTTTACCCGTGAGTGTCATAAAAGACGACTAAGGCCGACTGTTATATACCGTTATATGTACAAGAGAAGGAAAACTTGACAAGAACTCCTGTACCAACACGGCCGATCACGGTGATATAGTAGGTCAATTTCCCTCCTATTATATAGAAGACACGAGCTCAACAGTTGGACGAATATAAGCTGAAATGGTGATTTGACTTAAATGCAAGACGCGAGACTCTTGCAGGCTCAGTCTTGGTCTTGCTCAAATCTTGCAGAGCCAGTCTTAGTCTTGCAAAAATTAAGCGGTCTTGGTCTCGCATTTCTCACAAGACCAAGACCGCAAGACCAAGACTTTTTTGGGTAACACTAGTGGCTGCCACGGACTAAAATCAGCTGAAAAACATATGCGTACTATTTGTCCTTATCGGTCATCTATCTGGTTCCAATATTTTAAAATATACTTTCAACTTTGCCGTTTTTATAGTCGTAACCTTTGTGGTTATAAATTAGTAATCCTTTGAAAAAATATCCTCGCTGAATGGGATGAGATTTACTTTCAAATTCTTTCGCTGTTAATAACGATAAAAGTATTAGTACATTGGATCTATGGTCTAAATATAATAGATTGGCAAAATTACATAAAGTATCATTATAATGATCATGAAAAGACCATTTGTCAAAGATCGATTTTAGTGATAACCGTCAAACAGCATATAAAACTATAATGACGACACGACATACATATCAATAATGCATCGAAACGAATATTCAATCATTCTTATGCAAAGTTTCAAGCAAATTACTGGCAAACAAATAGATTTTTTACTAACAAAATTTATTTTACTGAAATAAATAAACATAATTAGATATATGCCACGCTCTATTCTTAACTTTCAAATATATTGGCCTTTTAGTTTACAAAAGAATGCGAAGGAAGGTGTCAAAACAGGCTCACTAATAAATGTCAAATACATAATATGTTTTAGCGATCATAAACATAACTGCCTCGCGCTCGCTCCTACAGCTACCCTACATGTTTCCTGGCAAGGGGCTGGAACTATGAAAAATGTCTGGCTACTGAGGAAACATCAATCATCTACTCATTACCCAAGTATTACATATAAAAATCAGCTTTTATGCTATAACGTACGTAGAATTATAATTTCATGAACGTTAAGGGTGTCTGGCAAGGGGTTGCCACGATGTTAAGTGTCTAGCAATGAATAACGTGATTTTTAATAACGTCCTGAAGGTAATATAAAAAAATCACGTTTAATAAGTTGACGAAAATAGATTGGTATTTTACACACCTTTAGTACCTCTTATCTGCCAAAGCCACTGTAACCCAAACTTCATAATGGGCCATCGTTCTTACCTGTGTTGGGAGCATGCGCTGACAAATTTTCAGCTTTAATAAAATCACGAAGGTCTGGGGTTCACAGGCTCTTAGTCTATAACTGCTGCTGCCTGGTATTTAAAACAAGGCAAATAAATAGGGCAACTTGGGCATTGTGAATTAAGAGTCCTGAGGTCTATCGTAGTAGTAGAGTATCATGTAAAGCTTTTTCTTTCGAGAGGCTATGGTTACTCCACGCCTCGTCGACGTACTACTGACATTGTGAGGACCACCCGTGGGGCAAATTACCCTTCGGCTGACTGGACTGTTGAATAGTCCATCACCCGCAGAGAGGCTGACCGCGTAAGGGCAACTGACGTCCAGGGAGAGGGGTGTTAGAAAGAGACGACAAGGAACTCGGTACCGGTAGTCGGCCCAATCACGACACGGATGCAATACGGTGGATTATGGTGCCGCACTCCGCCCTTTCGTCACCCCGGACGGAACGCACAATAATAAATTAAAGAAATTAATGTTTGGTGTTTTGTTATTTTTATATTCCCTCATTGTTCACAGCCCTCCACGCCTTTGTCACTCATATACCACATCCTTACACACTTCCAATAAGTTAATTATTTTCTTTCTACACTAGAAATTCTCTAGAAATGATTTACATGGCAAAACAACGTTTACCGGGTCAGCTAGTAATAAAATAAATAAATACTTATTTCGCATTAATAACCTATTATAGTCCATAAAATATAGGATGATCTCTGTGACAGTTGTCCCTAGTGCTGTCACGCTTACGATAAAGTAAAAAACTACAGTTTTTTATCGATAAAACTCTTTATTTTTACAATTGTGATTTTCTATTATAATTAAAATACAATCAATGAAATTCTTTTTGATTTTATTTCAAACAAAAACTGTTTTTTGACTGTTTTAATTATTCAAAAGGACTATAATCAAGGTCTAGGTCACTATTATCGTCATCACTGGAGCGTTCCTGCTAGAATATTTATCATTTTTTACCAAAATAGGGACGGGACAGTCACTAGATCAATCGATCAATTAACGACTGTTTTATAAATAAATATGTCTAGTCATTGACAATAATGCGTACATAATATTATCATTTACTCTGAGACGAAAAGTAGTTTTTTAATGTTTAATTAAGTCAATTTATGTATTTTATAATGTAACTGTCTGTTTTAATTGTAAAAAATATGTTGAAAGTTTTAAATATGTAGTGTATTGAGTTTATTTCTTTTATGAATAATTTAATAAAGATCGGTTATCGATTTACGTATATCGACTGTCCCATCTCTTTTTTATTTTCAGTCCAGTATGACCTTCTACGTGCGTAAGCGTCATTTATGTATAAAATGTTTAATAGGTATTTCAGTACTTGCGAGGTATACATTTTAGGCATGAAAATTAATATTTTATATTTATAATATATTGCAATTCAGTTGCAATAAAACTGGCACGAAAAGAATGAAAATATGTTTGATACAAAATGAAATTGTAAATATGTCGCTCGTTCAAACTTACTTCGTTGGTTTCGTTGTCATCTGTCACAGAGATCAAGCTATATTTTATTATGAATTTATTTGGTATTATTTACGTAATAACTAAAATTGCGATATTGCCTGTAGTGAACATAAGCGTCATGCAAGACATTTTTTTTTTTTTTTTTTTTTTTTATATATTCACGCCTTTTTCCCATAGGGGTAGGCAGAGTCCACTGCCCTCCACCTGCTACGATCTTTGACATATTCAGCGTAGCAAAGCGGTTCTCTGTGGGCCACTTTTCGCCCCCGACGGAAACGAGACGTGACGTGTCGCGAACCACATCGCCGCCATTCGTACAGTTTTTTAATTTTTTTTTGAAACTCATTGCGTTTCCGCGAGAAATACATACACATATAATTAACGGACACAAATTACATCCAGACTCAGAACAACAATTTGTGGATCGCACAAAGTGTTGTCCTGCGTGGGATTCGAACCCCCGACACTGGCGCTGTAGGTCACTAGCATTAACCACTACGCCATCTGTGCAGTCAATTATCAATGCAAGACATTGTACGAGTATATGAGTATATAGTATTATAAGTAGGTAAGGCGTGTATGTGAACCGCAACAGATTTACAAACAAATGGACGGTGAAAGTATCGCAGTGTTCAGTTAAATTTTACTCGATTATCTGCACAGGACTACACTGAAACGATTAGTTAAACTATGTAAATTATTATAAGATTTCGAAATGCTATTAAATTTTATTTGAGAACACATTTTACTGCACATTTTTATCATCATTTTTTTTTTGTGGTAGGCTAGGTTTTAGCATATCTATTATAGTTCGCAGTTTATGGTTTGTTCATGCTCACTGAACAAGGTTCCGCTTGCGGTAGCTACGTGAGGAGGGTTACTCCATTCCCTCCAAAGTGGTTGTGCGGAGTAATGGCTGCCCTTGTAGTTAACTCGCGATCGAGTGTCGCTTGTGTGATTTGGTCCAACTATATTTGCCTTTCTGTTTTTATTTGGATTAAATTAAAACAGAAAGTGAATATCTTATCTCGAAGGGTATCATACTGGAGCTAATCGTATATGTTTTATACGTGCAATTTTATTTAAAAAATGAAAAACATGTCAGTCCGCCGAGTTTCTTGTCGGATCTTCTCAGCTTGTGGCCGCGTTCCAATCCGGTGACAGATTATTGTATTGTGTTCAAACGATGTATAAATTTGACAATATTAGTAAGTGTCCTTAAGGGGCTTATGAAGAATAAATGATTTGATTTAATTTGGACACATCCCGTCTAATATCTCCAGAGCGATGGATGGGCGGCGTGCGGCCGCATAACCTATTCGTATTCTCTCTCCATCGCCATTGGGCCTACCACTGGTACCGATTACTTAGCGAAAAAATAAACCACTGGTACCCATTCCTTGTCATCCGTGACCGACCCGGCGGGATTATCCTTTAGGGTACCGTCACCTTCGACGCCCAAGCAATAAGGATGTGTTGCCGGCATTTTTGTCATCCTAACTAACATTATAAATGCGAAAGGAAGTCTGTTTGTTACGCTTTCACGCCTAAACATCTAAACCAATTTTTAAAAATTCTTTCATTAATGTAAAGTTGTCAACGAGTAACATAGGCTATATTTTATCCCGATATCCCCACAAGAGCGTGCAGTATACGGCTGAAATCGCGGGAATTCGCTAATTTAATATTTATAAATGATGTCACGATGAGTACAAGAGAACATTACGATTGCAACATTTATCGTTATTTAACCTCTGAGATAATTTTACTTATCGATACGTAATTATTAATAATTTTCTACTGTATTGTCTATAAAGTACATATTATTATTACGCAGTGACCCTTTACACTGGTATATGTAATATGTATTAGCTAAACACTTTTGTGTGATGTAAATTTGTTATTTTTTTTTTACTTATCGTAATAGCATTATTAATAGCAAAATTACTATTTTTGTGCGTACTATGAACAGCATTTACAAAGAAAAGATTTAACATAAGTTTTAATGAATAACGTAAACATTTTTTTAATAAGCTATTGATAATGTGAAAATAAAGTAAAAAAGGAAATTAAAAAATACAGCAATTTTTTCTGGTATTCATGGAAAAATCCGTAAGATCTTTTAAAAATTTAATCTGGGCGCTATCTACAGTTGTAGCTAAGAATCTTCGCAGTGATCCTCAGACAAAGTATTATAAAAATCGATTAAATCACTTCTGTATCTTCGTCTTGTCGTTTCAGCTAATACAAGTATACGTCCCATTACTGGACTCCAGCATCCACAATAGGAGACCTTGACCTGCTATTCTACGCTGGTCAGACGTGTTGGCATAGGGTGTTATGTTCTTCTACTGAATATAAGTTGTCTGCATAATATATCCCTTAGTCGTTTTTTTATATATGTACATTAAACATGAGAAGGTAAACTCAAAATAAAAACCTGTACCAACCCATTTAAGCAATGTGTTATAGTTGATCATCATTGACCATTTGCCTCTCATTGTGGAGGACCCTCGGGCCCAGCATTGGGACGCATATGAGCTGTGATGATGATGATGACGACATATATATGAATTAAAAACTTACAGATATGTGATTGCTCCAATTATCATAGCGCCTCTTGGGCCCGTAACGGTGATGATAGACGGCGCCATCCAATTGCACAACGCAAGGGTCGCGTAGATGATGGCCAGAGACGTATAGCCGTCCCCTGTGAATCCCGGATCATCTTGTGATATACTGTCTAACACCGTTTTCTGTGAACAATATATTATATTAAAAAAATAAAAAACGGAATGGTGTTTAATTAGTTTAACCTATTTAGTTAAACTTAATAGTTGTCCAGCCCGGTTAGGCGGGATCACTATGTAACAATAGTTAAGTGACAATCATTGTTCTAGATTCCTAAATTGTAATATTCTACATAAATCCCCCGAAGTTTATTATTCCTTATCAAAGTTGGCTATCTTGTCTAACCAGTTGCGACACATTTATTTCGGCACATTATTATTCCACGAAGCAATCATCTGACCGCCGCAACCCACAGGGATAAAGAATAAGAAAATAGCAAGGCTGCTAGGGCATCGGAATTAGTGTTGCCCAAATGCAAGTCCAAGACGAGACTTGGACCAGTCTTGGTCTTGGTCTTGCAACAGCGCACCTGGTCTCGTATTGGTCTTGGTATTGCACACTCAAGTCTTGGTCTTGGTATTGCAGCAAGAGTCTCGCAAAGTCTTGCAAGTCTTGCAGTTGGAATAACGTAACAGTCATTTATCATAGCAATGAAAAATCCAACTAAATTAATCAAATATCATCCTATCCTACCTATCCATCTGCTAGCCTATAGTCAACTATTAAATATAACCCTTACCACTGGGGAAAATTACTCTCCTATTCCCCTGGTGTTACATTAGACAGAGTTACTACTCCTATGACAAAGGAAGGAATTTCGACCCTGTTTTCTTAAGACGTCACCACACGGGGCAGTTGATACAATAAATTTTATGTTATTTAACATTCCTCCTTTCTAAAAAAAGATTTTCTCAATTTGATTGGCAAGGCACTGACGACAAGTCACCCTGCTCCGGTGGTCGGCCCAACAACGAGGCGACGTGGGTATGGGTGGGCTATGGGCCCGCGCGCCGTCCTTTCGTCACCCTGGACGGAATGGACCGCGTGTGCGCTGACCATAGCCCACCCATAAAAAAGCGACGGAGTTATGCACGAAATAACATAAAAAAAAAACAAGCATTCGAATTGAGAACCTTCTCCTTTTTTAGAAGTCGGTTAAAACGAGTTATGGTAGCTAAAAATGGTTATTTATCATAATCATCCATATCTTTTTTTTTCAATACATATATTATATATGTAATTTAAAATACAAGGAAGAATTTTAACTTAAAGAATAGTTTTTAGGATATAGAACGCCATCTTTTAAATATATAGTTAATACTTTACTTTATTGAACTATATTCTTAACTTTTCGTTAAGTTTAAGATCCCTTTGATACAGGTTTTTACAAAAATCATTGGATGGCGTTATTGTAGATATTAAGTCAAAAGTAATATTATGAATGCTGTAATCATGGATTTGAGCAGTTGAGCTTCCAAATCAACTCTTCCCATAAAATATTCATCTTATTATAAGTTGCGCAAGTCAATTGGCAAACACACTATGAAAATTTTACTGATGAGACTAGAAAGTTAAGCGTAATGTGATTGAGAATAATACAAGTTTAGTTATATGTTGTGCCAAAAACTGAATTTAAATCATTCGATTTTTGTTTATATTTTCTGAATAAAAAAAAAGTATTCCAAAATATGTATATTGTACCGCTACCTAATATTTTTTAGGTAGGTACTTATGCCATATTGCTATTGATTACGGTTTTACTTTTGTTGTTATATTAGTACAATTTACTAGATAGCACTATTATAAAAAACCTCTCGAGAATATTGGAGAAACAGTAGTAAGAAAGTAAATCTTAGCAAAATGTACTAAATTCTTTATTAAGTTTTTTACCAGTGAAACCTCTGCCTACCTAATATTTTATCACAATAAATTGTATTTTTACATCACTGTCGCTATGATATCTAGTAACTTATTTTGCGTAGTATAACTCAAGTCTAATAGGTAATGGTTGAATAATTTTTAAATAGGCAAGACGGTATGACGAACGGGAGCAGGGGACGGGGACCGGGGCACCGATGGCACGGTGATCGCATCAATCGCGCCCATTATTTTGGGATGACTCCTACAATATATAATACAAACTAACAAATGATATAGCTAAACTTTCTTCAAGAATTACTCTAGCTATTGGTGAAAATCTCATAAAATCTGTGTAGTATTTTTGAGTTTATAGCGAATAGACAGACACCCACCGGAGGACTTTGTTTTAAAATATTTAACGATTTGGCGCGTATAAAAGACTTAACGGACAAACGTTGTTACTTTGTTAGGTTAGGTTAGATACCTATCAACTAAATACATAGTTCTGTCTTTATTTAAACTCAATTCTGCCGAGGTACCTGCAATGTGTTACAGTAGTTATGTCGTGAAGTATTTTTAACTACGGGCCGTAATGTATATGGACGTTATATTAATAATACGTTACTATTAGGCACTCAGATTACCGACTTCTGCAGGAATAGGTATGCGTCATAACACTTTGCTAACCAGTGTGCCCAACATGGTACATGGAGCTGATATTGCTGGATGCTCGACAGCGTCAGGAACTAGGACGCGGTCGCAGCCTTCTGCCAGGCAGGTAGTCTCGTGGAAGGAGGCGGCGGAGCGCGTGCGCGAGGAACGTCTCCTCGGCTACGCGAACCGCCACCGGCGACTGGGGTGGCGCAGGCGCGAGTATCTGCGCCTGATGCCGCCCTAGCCGAGGCCACTGGTGCAACCGTATATCAACCGTATATAAGCTCAAATGGTGATTTGAATTAAATGCAAGACCGCGAGACTCTTGCAGGCTCAGTCTTGGTCTTGCTCAAGTCTTGCAGGGCCAGTCTTGGTCTTGGTCTTGCAAAAATGAAGGGGTCTTGGTCTTGGTCTCGGTCTCGCATTTCTCGCAAGACCAAGACTTTTTTGGGCAACACTAATCGGAATGTGCCTGAAAGGCGAACCTCGAACGTTTTACAAAAGGTAGGGACATGGAGCCGCTGTTGGTTTTAGTGGGTAGTATGTCGCAGAAGTTATTTTCTACGTTGGTAAACCCCAGATACTCCTTGCCTCCAAGCGTGGATGCAAAAATGTATTTTCCACAGCGTAACCAAAACAAAAGGGGAATAACAGAATTCTAGGATAAAACTAAATAATACTATATTTGCGGGCAATGACTTACACATCACATTCATATAACTTTTAGTATCTTTTTAAACCATTTAAACATGCAGGTTTACAGTATTCTCCCTGATCGTTAAAGTAAACGAAAAATTCTTAGTAATTAGCCACGTGGATTTAAAACAGACCTCTGGGTAATGGTCACCCACTCAACTATCGCAACCACGAGCTAACTGATATAGCTGAATCTGATGATCATAATTTATTTAATGAACACACTTAGAAGTGTCGTCTATAAATCAATAAATGGTCAAAAGAATTATGAAAGGACCTTGATATTCTTAAAAAGCTAACTGAACATACTTGACATTGCTGTCGAATTTGTTATCACAAAGTCTTTACACGAGACCGAAATTGATAAAGTAGGCTCCTGTCAAACTACGTTTTAAAATGTCGTTTGACGTCGTTAAAAATTGAATAGTTTTTTTTTGTATCGCCTCCTGCCTCTATATCCAAGAGTGTAAACAGAAGTATGACACACGCATTTTCATAAAGAATTTTATTCCTCGTTATTGTGGTGAGCCTATTGCGGTAAAAGGCATAATTTTAAATTTTGAGCTTGATGTTATGAATTTTATGAAGAAATCCTTCGAAATGTAAAGCATCTGCAGGCACCTTCAATAAAACGCCTTTTGCACACCCCAGGATTCAAATACAGTACCTCATAAGTACCTCCAATTCTCATTAACGCTATTGGACCAATGAGGCAATCTCAAATGTACTACGCAACGATATTGTAATTAATTTTTAGTCATTTCATTTAATTATTATTAACAGCAAAATATACAAAAGAGCCGACAGTCTTATATATTTCAGATACGCATATAATAAGTTTATGTAATTAACAAGACAACATTTAATTTGAGCAATTTTATATTATTTGATAATCTTTCGTAATAAGAAAGCGTGGGTCTGACAACAATATCAATAAACATTAAAGCCAACAAAAAGATGTTTTTTTTTTTTTTTTTTATTGCCAACGGTGGCAAACGAGCAAGTAGCACACCTGATGGTAAGTGAAACTGCTGCACATGGACCTTTGCAATACCAGGGGCACAGCCAGGCCGCTGCCTACCGTGAAGGAAATACTCTTCTTAAACCTCGTTTAAAGAAGGACATGTCATAGCGCTCGGGAAACACAGCAGCAGGTAGTTCATTCCAGAGCTTGCACGTACGTGGGAGAAATGATCGCTGGAAACGTACAGTTGAAGACCATAACGTTTCTAGGTGAAATGGATGAACCCTGCTGCGATGTCGAGTGGTACGTTGGTAGAATGGTGACGGTGGTACTAAGTCAAACAGTTCCTCGGAGCATTCCCCGTGAAAGAGTCGGTAGAGTACACAGAGTGACCCAAAGTCTCTCCGCTGCTCCAGCGACTCCAATCTGTCCGTAAGATTGGGATCCCCGACGATTCGAACAGCCCGTCTTTGCAGGGAGTCAAGTGGGTCTAGCTGATATTTGGGCGCACCTGCCCAGAGATGTGAGAAGTACTCCACATGAGGACGAACTTGTGCTTTGTATAGCACAAGACGCTGTCTCGGTGTGAAGTACCGCCTGGCTCTGTTCAGGACGCCCAACTTTTTGCTTGCCAATTTGGCTTTGTCCTCCAAATGACTCCCAAACTGGACTTTGCTCGATATTTTGACGCCGAGAATCCCAATACTCTCAGAAATTGGGAGAGTTACTCCTTGGAACTGAGGCGCCATGACAAACGGGTCCTTCTTTGCAGTGAACGCGCAAACTTGTGTCTTTGTGGGGTTGAACTGGACTAGGTTCCGTTCACCCCATTCCGAGGCCCGCCCCAGAGAGCGCTCGACTTCAGACACAAGTTGAACCCTTCTTTCCTGAGTACTCCGAGGGATATTCCGTTGCTCAGTGTACCGCTCATCACCCGTACTGTCATCCACATAGCAACGCATACTCTCGATAGAGAGCATGTCATTGATATGCAGGATAAACAACGTCGGGGAGAGCACCGAGCCTTGTGGTACACCAGCATTAATGGTCATGGTATTGGAGCAGGTGCCATCTACGACGACTTTTATACTCCGACCATCCAAAAAGCTGGCAATCCAATTACAGAGTCCCTCGGGGATTCCGTAAGATGGTAGCTTCGATAGAAGTGCCCTGTGCCAGACCCTATCGAACGCCTTTGCGATATCTAGGCTGAACGCCAGCGCCTCACCCTTGCCCTCCAAGGCCTCTGCCCAACGGTGTGTGAGGTACACAAGAAGATCACCAGCCAACCGACCATGACGAAAGCCATATTGGCGATCACTGATAAGCTGGCGATCCTCAAGGTACTGCAGAAGCTGGCGGTTTATAACCTTCTCCATTATCTTGAAGAGCAAGGATGTTATCGCAATTGGCCTGTAATTCGATGGGTCAGACCGGTCTCCCTTTTTAGGGATCGGGTGGACATGGGCTACCTTCCACGAAGACGGAACCCTATTAGTAGCGTAGGAAAGTTGGTATATGCGCGTGAGGATGGGAGTCAATTCAGGAGAGCACGTCTTTAGTACCACTGCAGGGATGCCATCCGGTCCACTCGACTTATGGACGTCTAAAAGCCGCAGCTCCCGCCTAACCGCTCGCTGCGTGATGCGGATTTCGGGCAGTGAGCTTTCACACCGTGGGATGGTAGGTGGTGTGGCAGCTCCGGCATCCAAAGTCGAGTTACAGGCAAAGAATTGACCTAGAAGATCGGCCTTCTCCTTTGCGCTGTGGGCCAGACTACCATCATGTTTCTGCAGTGGTGGGAGATTGGGCTGGCAGAAGTTGCCTTGGGCAGCCTTGGCGAGCGACCAGAATGCACGACTCCCAGCGGGATAGCTTTGCAATCGCTCGCCAATTCTGGCAACATGTTCCGCCTTGGCTCTGGCAATAGCCTTCTTACTAGATCTAGAAGCGGCGTTAAATTTCCGCTTCACCTCTTTGGCGTTCGGGTCCTGGCATTTTTTGGCCCTATTCCAGGCCCGATATGCGGACTGTTTCTGGCATGCAGCCGTCCTGCAGGTTTTGTTAAACCAGGGTCGGCTGCGGCCACCGACGGGTATTTTGGTGTTGGGGATGAATAATTCCATCCCCGTAATAACCGTTTCGGTAACGCAGTCCGCACAGACGTCAGGGTCCCCAGAGGCGAAGCAAAGCCGCTTCCATGGGTAGGATGCGTAAAACTCGCGCAGTCCATCCCAATCTGCTGACTTATATTGCCAGACTCTGCGAGTCCCAGTCGCCTTAGAACGACTAGGCCTTACAGCAGGGGCACTGCTACGAACCAAGCAGTGGTCAGAAGACCCAAGAGGGGCTTCAACCACTACCTGATATCCATGCTGGTGTGTAGTCAGCAGAAGATCCAGTAAAGAAGACTCATGGCTCTCAATATCTGGGATACGGGTGGGCTGTGTCACCAGTTGTGAAAGACCATAGGCCGAGACCATATTGAAGAGATGTCGACCCTGGAGGTCAGTGGTTCGGGACCCCAGCCACTCTTTATGATGAGCGTTGAAGTCTCCAAGAACCACCACCTCCGCTGATGGACACTGCTCCAATATTTCGTCAATCCCCCATTGGACGTTTTCAAATAATTGAATTGACCCCGGATCACTGCCATGGGACCTGTAGAGGCATGCGTAGATGCGGGTAAGCCCTCCATAGTCTACGCGTAGCCACAGGATTGACAAGTCACCATGTTCGAGGGTCCGAAGGCGGCGACAGCAGATATCACCTCGAATGAATACGCACACCCCGGCTTTACGACGGAAGGTATGCTCCAACTCGTAGCCGGGGTAATTTAGGTACGAAATGTCATCCGGAGCACCTATCTGCGTCTCCGTTAAAAAGAGTAAGGCAGGCCGCGCCGTCTCGAGGTGATGGTGGACGGCGTCGAGATTGCTATGTAAACCCCTGATATTGCAAAAATCCACATCAAATGTGGATAAGGGGACCGCCGTAGAAAATCGTCTCTTTTTAACTTTCTTGGCCATGATTTTTAATTTAAGAAGAGGAGGAAGGGAGTGTGAATGTGTATAACGGAGTTCGGTGATACCAAAAAAAAAAAAGGCAGGGCATAGTGCATGGTCGAGGAGTGAGTTTTGTGAGGAGCTGACACGAAGCACGGAAGGGCCCCCGATGCCCCCCCGTGTGTAGCCGCCGAGGTCCACTCCAGTTTCCCACACCGGCACGACGACTACCCAACGGGATTTTCGCCGGTTGGTGGGACGGCCTCCCAGGGAGGATGATCCTGGTTCGGGTCCCCTGCTGACCGGCAGGTGGCCGGCGGTGACCATTCCCATCGGGTCTCCCTGTACACCATGCCAGCCCCTCACGCTCAATACCCCGACCAAGACCTCACCACCGCAGGTTTTTCAGGCCTCACCAAAACCCGCCACACACACAAACACACCCAAAAAGTTGGGCTCCCGGCTCTCTCGCTCACCGAACGAAGTGCAGCAGCAAATTGCTACTACTCAAACGTCGATCTTCTGCGAGAGTGTGGTACTGCCCCGGACGGACCGGCCCGCGACTGCAGACAAAAGACTGTCTACAGTGTGGTCCTACCACCAATAGTTGCTACTACTCAAACGTCGATCTTCTGCGAGAGTGTGGTACTGCCCCGGACGGACCGGCCCGCGACTGCAGACAAAAGACTGTCTACAGTGTGGTCCTACCACCAATATGTCCATTAAAACGTCTATAAACAGGATTATAAACACCATATGTTGAAACATATCGGCCGTAAATACTTTCAATTTCAAAACTTATTCCAATGCAGTTCGCATCTGCATTTGGATGTACAAGGATGTTTAAATTATTGCCAAAAAAAGCTTTACAAGGAGCGAGTGCAATTTAGTTGACAGTTTTCCAAACATTTATGTATTTTAATACTTACAAAGAAGACATATAATAAACTGTACGAAAAAAATATTGCACTAAAATTTAGTATAAGATATAATTAATAAAATTAACCAATTCGCCAGTATTTGTTAAATTATTACTTAATAGTCTGAAACTACTAAAGGATTTTAATGAAATTTGGGGTAATTAATTATTAACTTAAGTGTTATACTAACAAAAATTAACGTAAAGGATAGGTATCCTTTAGTATAGTGTTAAAGGTTACACGTTAGTATAGTGTTAAAGGTTTAACACTTGAGGTTCAAGTAGAAATATAGATTGTATGTCTGTAGAAATATCGATTTTTTTATAAAATTGCGTAAAATACATTGCTGTGAGGTGGACTACGGATACTATAAATACTTACATTGCTCGTGGGTGTCGTAAAAGACGACTAAGAGCTTTATATCGAGCTGAGCCAACAAAGTAAACCTTAGTAGAAAATAAGCTAATAACAGCATAATCAATCGCAAAGGGCCTTCATAGATCACATTTCCGGTATAAAGGAAAACCGCTTATCTTATTAAGCAATCTGTTGTATGCGTCAACGTTTCACCTCTGGAAATTATCAGTAAACAATGTCACTGGAAAAGTCCTTGTAAATAAATATCTTTGCAATGGATCTGTGTGACCTACATCTTCGCAAGCATATCCTTGAGCTTATCGGGTGACAGACAAACACTGATAAATATATCTCTTGTTTTATAGCCGCCGTGTTTGGGTCACTAACAGATGTTTCTTAAGAATTAGGAATATTTTTAGTCTTATGGTTTAACACTAAAATGCACCGTGATTTTTTTTTAAGTTCAGTGCAAAAGGAAAATTCCACTGAGTACCTACATACAAAAGAGTCATCAATAGAGTTATAATAAAATTTATAAATATGGACGTCTCATTTTTAATTGTCTTCAAAAAAAGAAGAGGCTCAATTCAACAGTTTTTTTATGTTCGTTATCTCGGAACTATCGAGTCGAAAGTTGGTGCTTCCAGTGTGGTCCCATTTTTGTCCACTTTTGACAATGGCATCCGTGAGAAAACGGTTGAATTTGGTTATTTTTTGCCCAAAATTATAACACGAGTAATTGTAAGCGGTACGTAGCTGTACGTACCGCTTACAATTACCACTACTCAAGACGCAAGAATTATTTGAAAAATATTGTTCCTTGGCATTCTAAAACCTTAATTAAGATAAAATATTTGTAAAACTCATTATTTTACAACAGTAACCTCGACATTAAATATAATTAAAATGAAAACGAAAATTTATAAAACAGTGTAAAACGAAAACGGCAGACAATAAATCAAATTTTTAAGCTCAACAAATTAATTACAAAGTTCCACAAAACGAACATAAACTAAAGCGGGCTATATAATAACGGCTTATAGCTTACATAATAAATAATTGATAGCAAATAACTGCTTTCTTCAGATGATTACGAATTATACCCATAATATTGCCCAATTTGGTCAGATAAACAATACGTTCACCCTATATACATATAAATGAGCATTTGTGGAAAGAATGCCTACAATAATACATACATTTCTAATCATCATCATCTGAGCCGATATACGTTCCACTACTGGGCTCGGGTCTCCTCCAAAATTGGAGGGAAGTTAACCTATTATACTCGTATTCCTTAGTCGTCGTTAACGCCACCCAAGGAGGCTGAATTGTATTCTTACTCCATCGCTACATGGAGAACATTTCTAGCAAAAGGAATATTTAAAAAATAGCATTTTGGGTGAGTTAATATTAATTAATGTTTTATTAATTAACTTAAAAATGTGGGCAATCTAATTTTTTCAAACATTATCATAATTTAGAAATTCAAGACTCACGCGGCTGTTTTTTTTTTTTGTGTGTGTATAGCTGTTAGCCGCAGATGGCTTTCACAGCTTAGCCCGCCGGACTATGGGTGAGCGCTGAGGGCTCTCAACCTGGAATACGCGGCTGCTGACGTTAACGATCGGTTACGATGACTTGAGTTTCCAGCATATTAGATTCTCTGTATCAAGGTCATCGCGCAGCAAAAGATCTGCCATCATCTCTAATATATTTATAAAAAAATTATAGCATCACCCACAGAGATTTCAATATTCCTAATCATATTAAGATCGGCTTTCCAATCTAAACAGTAAAACACACTGAATAGAGTTTTGGTTGGGCCGTTGACTATACAGTACTATAAATAGAATAGGCATAGTTCGATGCTGTGTTTTTAGACGATTTTTAAAATCCCAAAGTTGCAGTTAGTATTGTGAGTATTCATGCTAACCTAGCTATTTTTAAATTCTAAGAAAAACAAAAAAGCCGATGTTGGGACCAGGGATCAGTGCGCCAACAATAGGGAATTCAACTGCATCTGCCCCACGGAGTTTTGTAACCAGGGCGTCGACAGTGCTTGAAGATGTAACCGAGCAGCACTCAAAGTCAAGTAATCGATCCCGGTGGCCTGCTCAATTTGCAGTTCTGTCGCACGAAGTTCATCTATTCCGCATCGTTTAGAAGGTGTTTCAGTTTAGCTACACCGTAGATACCGTATTATTTCGAGACTTTTAATGAAAAGACTCGAAATAATAATATGTGATCGAAGCAGCAGACATAAATATACATATAATATTTGCAGTGACCTAAAATTTGGATATAGTCACTGCTTACTCAATATAAGGTTGGGTAAGTACCCAAAGACATGTTTGTAACATTCATTTCTTTAATTGTATACTTTTATGGTCAATGAGATTGACGTACTTCAACCACTATAACCATAACGAATCTGGACCAGTGATCTCCATTTATGGTTACGTCATCCAAAATGTAAAAGGTCTTTTACGTATATGACTGTATAATAAAGTAAATAAATCGAATAATGTCAATGCTATTAACATCACAGCTATCGATGTTTTGTCCTTAAGATCCATAAATGTAGATAATGCGCTTTATCGATTTCACACTTCTATGTCTTGCGAAATATGAGCGGTTAATCCTGATGCAAATGACCACACTCGCGTTGGTCAACTTTAAATGCGTGAGCTTCGGTAATAGAAATATACGGTTCTATCTCATAGAGAAAGCCGAGTATAGCCAGCTCCGTAGCACTCTGATCGACTTTGAGGTTGGTAATGAGGGACCACGTTGCCATGCCATAAGTCATCACTGATAATATACATATCATGTTGGATGAGAACATCCTCTAAAGTTTCCTGAACACTGCCCAGCCGAGTTGTATTCGTCGGTTGACCTCTTTCTCGAAATTGGATATACCTAATTGGACTGTTTGTGCAAGGTAAACAATGATCGGCAACTTAGGCATTGCCAACTAGAATCGATACTGAAATGACATGAGAATTGGAGATGACTTTCATCTTATCCATGTTCATTCATAACCCCACTAGTTCGGATACCCTGCTGAGATCGTTGAGCATGGTGCCAAGATCCTCCATGGATTCTGCCATAAGTCTAAGAGCTTCCAAGACATCTTCCAGTGCAATGGTGAGCGGTTTCGGAGAGATGATATCTCCATGTCTCACACCTGCTGTACAGTACTTCGATATAACTATAGTCGATTTGGCACTGCTGAAAGGACTGTAGCACCGCCCAAGTTTCAATAGAACCAGAGGCTCTTCTTTCTCATAGTCCACAAACGCTACACGCAGAGACTGATTGTACTTCTCGGTCTTTGGGATTAATCTGCCGAGGCGTGAGAAGGTGCTTTACGGCTATATGTAGCCTTTTCGAAAGTCGGTTTGTTCGGGCGGCTGGAACTCATCAAGCTTGCGTGTGTGTTAGTTTAGAATCAAGAATCACCATCATTTCAGCTCATGTATGTCCCACTGTTGGGCTCGAACGTCCTCCACTATAGGAGGAAAATTGACCTTACTATACCATGCTGGTCAGACAGGTTGTCATAGGAATTTATTTCGACTTTTCCTTCTCTTGCATAGATGTTATATGCGTGCTATATCCCTTAGTCATCTTTTAGGACATCCACGGGCAAAAAAGGGAATGGTGAATGATATTCTTACTCTGTCACCACATGGATAATATAATACATATAATCAAGAATATTAAGAGAAAAAAATTCGAGGAATACGTATGGGACGACGAAATTTAGCAAGATTAAACATCAGCTCGACTAGCGACATTATAAAAATTACCAAGAACATCTTAAGACCCTCCCTATATGGCATTTCAAAGCACCGTCCTTCATGACATTCCCAAGAAAACGCATATATCCGACAGTGGACATTGATAAGCTGACGACCGAATGGAGGCAAATTATGCTTTAATAACAATATGCATTGAATGCTCAGAAAGCAGCTTGATTGCCACAAATGACGGTTGGACGTGTGTGGTGAAGCGTTTGGTCGTGACATTGATTTACTTAGTTTACGTTTTTCATCTTTACCTTATAAAAACATATGTACCAGTGATGACCTATGCACAGAAACGGGAGTCTCTAAATGTCAACATAATAAAAAGGCTCAAAGTACTCAGCATGCTGTGGATTGAGCTATGCTTAGTATTTCTCTACATGATAAAATCTGGGATATGGAAATCTATAGAAGAATGGGTGTAACAAACCTAGTTGAAAAAGTTGGTACTTTGAAATGGCAATGCTCATCAAACCTACAACTATAGGGTAAGAATGTTCTTGAGTTGCAACCACAAATCGGAAGTCACAGCTTGGTACAACTCCTCCATTAGCTTATTAGTTTCAACTCATAACTCCACTCCACTCCTGGGCTCGAGCCTCCTCCCCAATAGCAGAGGAATTGACCTACTATACTGGGCCGGCATGTTAGTATAAGGTTTTATTTAAAATGTTCGTTCTCTTGCATAGGTGGCAGAGAACCGTTCTGAGTCATATTCCTGTGGGGAGGCATCCAACAGTGGACATCTACAGGCTAATGGATTGATGGAGTGCACTTTAAATACATGTTCATATAATTGTCCATGATGTGATGAAGTAAAAATACAATTGATCACTTTCCAAAATACCCAAAATAACATCTTATCAATGAGTCTGATACCATTACCATATCATTTTTAGGGTTCCGTACCCAAAAGGTAAAACAATACCCTGTTACTAAGACTTTGCTGTCTGTCCGTCCCTCTGTCAGTCACCAGGCTGTATCTCAAAATCCGCAATAGCTAGACAGTTGAAATTTTTACAAATTATGTATTTCTGTTGCCGCTATAACAACAAATACTAAAAACAAAATATAATAAATATTTAAGGGGGGCTCCTATACAAAAAAAACCTCTTTTTACATATTCTTATAGATAATTGTACGGAACCGTTCGTACGCGACTCCAACTCGCACTTATTTTATGCTAGTCTCTAATGCCTAATAGTGAGGCATTTATAGGCTGAAGTCAGAAGTACAATACATTATAATATAAGATTATATAAAAATTGACACATGCAGTTACATCACATTTAATGATATTTACAGAAAGTGAGATTTAACCGGGCACATATTTGTACAAATATTTTAGATACTTGTAAATTCTACATTATACTGCTGGCCTCATCATTTTCAGAAATTGAAATACTTAACACAGTGTACTTAACATGGTATATTTCGAAAATCAACTTTTTAAAATTTTAAAATCGGAAAAGAATTCTATCAGCAAATGTTAAATTTTTACAATAAATAGGTACCTATAAAATATTTATAGTCACAAAAGAAATATTTATAAAATATATGGTTAATAATCTTGGTATGCCATTGGTGGTCTCTATTTTATTATTCAAATCAATTCAAATTTATATATTTTTAATTGTGTGAAAGATTCACACATTAAAATGATATACATAATTAATATGTCATAAAATACTCGACATATTTTAATATTATTTGTTTCAATAAAAAATAATAATTTATGTTTCTTAAAAAAAGTATACTATTTAAAAACCACAACTTTCTAAATGTTCGCCAATATGAACTATAACATGACAATCACAATATTTAAAACTTATGCCTTTAAACAAACTTATTTAAACATATTATCATAAAATTTTAAAAATATGCCTTTCCTTACCTATTTATTAGCATATTGTTATAATATATTTAATGTATACCCATGAGTTGCTCACTAATTAAGACAAGTCTAGTCTAATGTATTTACAAGCAAACAAATATTATATCTCATTTTTCAGCTATCTACTAAACTAGATGGTTATTTATGTGTACATTGCGTAGATTTTAAATATTATACAAAATTGAAAATTTATTTAGTCATATCATGGTGTATGTATATTGTTTTGTAAAATACAAAATTAATAATAAACATATGACATTATTTTGATGAATAGTAAAAGTAATAAATAATAATGTTATTTTACACTTACCTCTATATTACCCATTGTTTGAAATGCAGTAAACACGAACATAAATCCAAAACCGAGTAAAATAACATTAAAAAATTTTCGATTCATTTTTGTTGGCTATTTTTAATCAACGAAGCAATAATAATAAAGTGCAATATTGGTTTGCAAAACTACAGAATGAAACGTCTACAGAGGTGCGTAACGTGTATTCAGACGTCGAGTCCCGCTTTCAAAAGAGAACTGAATTGCGAAGGTTCTTTTTCAATACTATTACATTGAGTTTTGAACTCCCTCCACGCACAAAACCGGCCGCACTTAAAACAATGTATAAGCAAAGAAATCTTAATCTGTTGATTTCTCGTTTGTAAATAAACACATACAAAGCTTGTAGGTATCAGCAACTAACAAATAGGTATCAAAGTTGTCAAATTTGACAGCGATACGGTCTTGACATTGACAAACTTGACGTCAACGTCTTGTTTTATCTCCAATATTAATTACCTATTAATTTATCTTAATAATTGCCTTCAAAGGAGTTAAAGTGTAATAAGCTCACAAAGAGTTTTAGTTGGTGGGTGTACATTTCATGGCTGTGGTTAAATGTATACAGAATGTTTATTTGTTTAAATATTTTTATTATTCGAAAATCACATTTTAAGTAATATAATGCAGGCAAAGTGTCAAAGTTTAGTGAGTGTGAGCTAACAGTAGTTTTCATGTATATTTTAAGTTCAAGAGTGCTATTGCTTACTAAAGTCAAGATAATTTAATAATTAATTTAATAATTTCAATCAATTTAATAATTATAACTCAAATGTACTATGTAACGTTATCGAATTCAAAATTATACTGGAAGGAATATATTTGAGGCTGCGAGTCTATCTCACCACACGCGATGCACTACAATTAATTTAAGGTAAGGAATTCTCAGATGCTTTAGATAGAGTCCCGAGCGGAATTTTGTCAAGTATTTCCTCTTTGTTAATACGTTCTGAATTCACATTTAGATAGTTTCATGGTATTATTAGATAATTTCAAATACGTACATGTACTATTTGTATTTTTAGACTTTGTTTACTATATTTTACGAAAACTTTATAGTAGGTGCTTATATGTTGGAATGAAAGAGTTTTTATTTTAATATAAGATCTTTTTCCTAAAAAAATTATTTTTCTACTTTGTGTTTTGTATTTTAATATTAGAATGTTCTTTTAGATATAAATAAGGAAAATGTGTCAAGAGTGACAGAGTGTGAATAAAATTATCTTAGAAGTTTCATCAAACGTCTATTTGTTTATCTATCCCAATAAATAAAATTGGAGTGTCTGTTTGTAATGTCAAAATAATAGGCTTTTTTCATGCTCACACGGTTATTTGCACGACACCTATGCCTAAAATAGCAATTGAAAAATTTTTGTCTGTCTGTCTGTTTGTTCCGGGTAATCTTCAAAACGGCTGGACTGATTTCAAAAATTCTTTCACCAATGGAAAGCTATAATATCAGGGCGTAAACTAGGCTATATTTTATCCCGGTATTCCCACGGGAACGGGAACTACGCGGGTAAAACGACTATAACCTATAACCGAAGCGAAGCGAGGGCGCGTTGCTAGTATTAAACTAAATTTCCGATGTACGCGTAAAGTCTGCGAGTTGGTTGGGCATTAAGAGGTACCCCACTAACGGGTTATGGGCCCAGCCACCAACTAACACAGGTTATGAGCATTCGCGACGAATTCGGAAAAGTGGCACCAGCTGGTAACGGGAATTCGCCAGGAGGGCAGAACTCAACAATGGCGCTCACAGAGAGTAGTTCAGGCAATGTTGGTTTATCAATGGAGAAATTGGATGGTAGTAGCAACTATTCAACGTGGAAGTTCCAGATGGAGCTGCTTCTGATAGACGCCGACTTGTAGGAGTATACAAGTGTTACTCCTGAAGCTACCGACACGCATAGTATGCGGAGAGACCAGAAAGCCAGGGTAAGGATTTGTATGATGATCAAGTCTCATTGCCAGGTGCACGTACCCAAAGCTAAGACGGTGAAAGATGCTTGGGAAGCATTGAGAGTTGCGTTCGAGGATAAAGGTTTAAATAACCGTTGTCTTTTACTAGCTAAGTTAGTAAGCATGAAGCTGAAACAGTTCCCAACAGTGAGGGACTGTTCCCAACAGTGAGGGACTATGTTACATCAATGATGATGGTAGCGCAGGACCTAGAAGACCTAGGAAAAGAGGTCGATGATGAACTATTGACTGCTTTACTTTTCCAAGGACTTACGGTGCAGTTCCAACCTATGAGGTTGGGCTTAGAGAACAGCAACATGACACTTACAACTGACTATGTAAAGACAAAACTTTTTCAAATGGAAGATAATTACATGGCGAGTTCGAGTACAAGCCAACCGATATCAACATTACTAACAAATAAGCATAAGGACACGTGCAAACCCAAGGCCAGAGCAAAGATCAAATGCTTTATTTGTGATGGACCACACAAGGCGAAGGAATCTCCAGAGAATCCTAAAGCCAAGAAAGAAGCTTTACAAGCCTACGCGTTAAGTATGACGACGACACCAGAACCAGGAGACTGGGTCATTGATGCTGGCGCGTCGACGCACATGACGAACTGCAAGGCTTGGTTCAAAGGAAGCTTGAAGAAGACTTCTATAGCATTGAGAGTGACCTGTGCGGATGGTAATGAGGTTTATGGTGAAGGTGAACGTACGGTTGCATGCGAGTCAATACCATTGACAATCCACACTGTTACTAAGTTATGTATCTAAGTTAGCTTCTAATTTGTTAAGTGTGAATGCGATTGCGGGAAAGGGTTATGTGATTGTATTTACAGAGAATGGCTGCGACATCTACAAGAAGAATAAGTGTAAGGTGCATGGTAAGGCTGTTGTGAAAGGTGTGGTAGAACGGGGCATTTATAAGGTTAAGTGCTGTTCACAGAGTTCTGCACTGACTACAGCGGATTACGATCAGCAGAGGCTGTGGCATCGGAGGATGGGACATCTTGGCATAAGCAACCACAAACTTCTTAGAGATAAGATGGCGACAGGGTGAGTTTTCCTGACAACTCTTCTAAACTAGAGTGCGTATCCTGCATAAAAGGGATAAAAAACCAAACAACCGTTTCGCAAGAGCGGTGCGACGAGAGCAACGCAACCATTAAATTTAGTAGTTTTCATGAAAAAGGGAAAGAAGACTAGTGTGTCTACTTAAGCGATCGCTTTACGGGTTAAAGCAAGCCCCTAGAGCAAGGAACCACAAACTGAACAATTAGTTGTTACAGTTGGAAGTTTAAACGAAGTAAAAATGAGCTGTGCATATACACGAGATCCCAGGGTAACAAGATCATCACTTTAGCAGTCTATGTTGATGACATGCTCTTATTTTGGAATGACGCGGAAGAGCTGCGTAAAGAAAAAAGGGCACCTTTGTTGAAAGGGAAGTATAAGTGGTGTGCACTGAATATGGGTGTGGTGTGAGTATGAGTGTGTGATGGATGAAAGTAGAGAAATGAACTTGAGGAGGAGTGTTGGAATATAAGAGTTTTTATTTTAATATAAGATCTTTTTTCCTACAAGTTTTATTTTTCTACTTTGTGTTTTGTATTTTAATATTAAAATGTTCTTTTAGATATAAATAAGGAAAATGTGTCAAGCATAGAGTTATATATATAGGGAAGCTATCCCGAATAATTATTTTGTTCCATTTTGATAACAGTTATTAATTACACTAAAGTTCGCTGCAGCGCTGAAACAATAAATAGTAGTCTAACCCAAACATTGAAGCACACAGCGCTAGATCGCTTTAAAGTTGTGTAACGTGTGGTTACTATAGTAACTACACGTTACATAACGATTTTAAACTACAGAAGTGACAATTTTTGTACCTACATTCATAAAAATCACATACTCTATTTCAATGGGGCACGTCGTCGTTATTTCTGACCTTTGACAAATAAGTATTAATTGACAATATATACTATAGAAAAAAGAATATAAGCTATCAAAATAGTTTCGTGAAACATCATGTTAAGTCTGTTTTTAGTCATATATATTTTTACCTCGAACGAGTTGTGGAATTGAACATCTGCGTGTTTTAGTCTATGATCAAAGTTGGTGTGACATTTAAATGTATTATATTTGAATATTTTGTTTTAATTGTGTTATATCGATATAATTACCTATTTATTCACCTTAACAACAAAACATTTTACTTAAATGACCGAAGAATTCTTATTCACATCCAGGTTCACGTTTTGACTCGAATCATCCGAGTTTTCGTATTAATACCGCTGTTCTGTACGCATCTACACTACATGAAGGTCGTAGACACACTAAAGTAAGGTGTACGGATTGCAGTACAGTTCTGTCGAACAAAGCAAGTGTATGGATCGTGAAATACTAGTACATAGTACATATATATCGATGGTGTCAAGAGTGACAGAGTGTGAATAAAATTATCTTAGAAGTTTCATCAAACGTCTATTCATATTAAACTGAATTTCCGATGTACGCGTAAAGTTTGCGAATTGGTGGGGCATTAAGAGGCACCCCACTAACATTATATTAACACTGCGAGACATTACTTAGACCGGCGGCCGATCTCCACATCGAGGCTGCGCTCCTCGCGCAGGCGATCCGCCGCCTTCTACCGCGAGATCACTGTCTCGCAGAAGGCTGCGACCGCGTCCCAATTCCCGACGCTGTCGACCATCGCCCTAGCGATAGCTGGCAGCGTCAGGTCTGCACCGATGATTGCGACGAGTTCACAGCGCTGCACTGCCCAAGCTGCGCAGGCCTCGAGCGTATGGCGCGTCGTGTCCTCGTCGCAATCGTAGTGGTGGCAGGACGGTGTACTCTCCCTCCTTACGACCTTGTGCAGGTATTTGGCGAAGCACCCATGCCCCGTCAAAACCTGCAATAGTCGGAAGGAGAGCACCCCGTGCCACCTCTCTAACCACTGCATCAGCACCGGCCGGAAGGCCTCCACGGTTCGCACCCCGAACCGAGGCCTCTCCAGCCGGACTGCCCAACGGGCAATGACGTCTCGGCGGGCGTCGACGCGCCAGGCGGTGAGCTCCCTTAACGAGATCACACTCCGCTCGCACCCCCGTCACCCGCCGATACAATCCGGCGAGCATTTCCGCCTCCAGATCCCACGGGGGAGTCCCGGCCAATAGACACGCTGCCTCCGTCGCCACCGTGCGGTATCCGCGTATGGCCCTGATCGCCGTGACCCTCTGTGGTCGCCACAAGAGGGCCCTCAGACGGACGGTCAGGGACCCCGCCCACACCGGTGCGCCGTACAGGGGCATCGACTGTATGACCCCGCGTACAGCCGTCGGCACTCAGCGCTCGGTCCACCCACGTTCGGCATAAGCCACGATAGGGGGGACGCCGCGCCGATGAGCCGTGGAGCGAGCCTGCGGAAATGACCCGGACGCGTCATGTAGTGATCATCGCCTGATCGTGTATGAATTTGGATCGAGACTGTTGCAGGCTCCTCCCAGACAGAGTTATAATTTTAGATACAAATCTAAAGGCGCAAACTGGGACTTTTTCAGCTTTCTCTTTTCTTCGTGTGCCAGGGATTTCACTTGTAGACAATTAACCGCAGAAGAAGGCGCTGAACTAATGTCACATTCTCTGATATACTGTGCTGATGTAGCCCTAGGCCGAACATCCCTGCCTAATACTAAGAGATGTGACTGGTGGCACAATCACCTAGTGGAACTCCGCAAACGCTTTCGAAGGGCGCGCAGGAAGCATAATAAACTTAAAAAGTTACCTAACATAGGAAGGGCCTGTGATGAATCTCTATCTGTACTGAAAGCTGCCAGGTCTCGCTACCGGATTGCAGTAGAAAAATCGAAAGACGCTTTGTTAAATAAGATTGTGGAAAGATTACAAAGTGAAGATCGATGGTCTCCACTATATCACGAGTTTAAAGCGAATCGATCAGTCGACTTAGCGTACATACAAAACATTAAAGTGAACGGTAAACACACTACGGGTATTGAGGAGACCACGGAAGTTTTATTAAATACGTTAATCCTAGACGATGACATCTCAGTCGACAGCGAACATCATAAACAAATACGTGCATGGGCCGCCAAGCCACCTCTCCCGCCTATGTCTGACCTTCCATCTCTTGCCGAGTTTATGAATACCGTTAGAACTCTTCCCCTCAACAAGGCTGCTGGCGAAGATAAAATATCAAATAAAATGATCAAAGAAGCTAGTCGAGCATCGGGCGACTCAATGTTAATAATTTTTAATCGTTGCATAACTGAAGGCATTTTTCCTCGTATACTATGGCGTCGCGGTAATATACGTATAATTCCTAAAGGCGGTGATAAGCCACCAGACGACCCGAAGTCATATCGACCCATCACCTTACTGCCTTCATTAGGCAAGCTCTTAGAACGTCTCATTGTTCCTCGTTTATTGCCGGGTGGACCAACGTTCAATCATAAACAATTCGGCTTCACTCACGGCAAATCAACTATCGACGCGGCCGTTGCGGTAAGACGTGTCATTAGCGCATCCGTTTTTAAATACGTACTAGGTGTCTTCCTGGACATCTCAGGTGCTTTCAATAACGCCTGGTGGCCAATGCTACTTCTTAAATTAAAGGCTCGTGGTTGCTATAGAAATATCTACCAAATCATACAGTCGTACTTTTTAAATGGCTCGACTAAATTGAAACTTGGTCACCATGCTGTGTCGAAACCACTGACGATGGGCTGCCCTCAAGGTTCGGTATTAAGTCCATATCTATGGAATTTAGGTTTTGACGATTTTCTCGAGTTACCTCTACCGAAAAATTGTCTACTGATCGGCTATGCAGACGACGGACTTTTACTTATACAATCGAACACAAGGGATGGTTTAGAGGAATTAGCGGAAACATGCCTCAATGATATATTCGATTGGGGTACACGAAACCGGCTTCCCTTCGCACCACAAAAAACACATCATCTTTTATTAAAAGGACATTTAAAATCGGCGCCGCGTATAAAATTCAATAATATGACTGTCAAAATGAAAGAATAATAATGATATCTGATGTTTACGCGAGCACTACACATTGTAAATAGAACTACTTTTACGGGTTATATCGCGTTTGTATTTGATTTATGATTGCCCGACGTTTCGAACACTTTGCAGCATTCATGGTCAAATTGTAACAATAATTGCTACAAATTTAATAATTAATAATTACTAACCATAAACAATATAATTTTTTCATATAGAATCATTTTCTTCTTACACTGGCAATAAATTTATACTAAAATGTGGGTCACAACTTAATAAATTTATAACTAATTTTCTGTATCGGGTAGATAATTATAAATGTCTGTAATAACGATTACTTGTTGGACGTGAGACACCTTAGTCCGACCGTGACCATGAATGCTGCAAAGTCTTCGAAACGTCGGACAATCATAAATCAAATACAAACGCGATATAACCTGTAAAAGTAGTTTTATTTACAAATGAAAGAATCAGTTTGTTATCTCGGCCTAGTCTTAGAAATTTTTTTTTCATTTATTGAGCATATTAAAACTGTAGGCGAAAAAGCGAAACGGAATTTCTACGCGCTTACTAGAATATCCACATCTACTTGGGGCCTTCATTTTAATACACTTAAAACCATATACATGGCCACATATTTGGGGTGTATTTGTTACGGTGCACCTGTAAGGGCCGATAGGGCCACCATAGGGGCGGCTCGCCTTAAATTACTACAGAGCCAACGATTGGTCCTAATATTCTTATGTAAAGCCTATAGAACGGTTAGTACCGAGGCCTTACCAGTACTCGCGGGTGTACTTCCGGTTGATTTGTAGATTCAGAGACGAGCGTCAATGTATTACACCACAAAGGAAACTATGAATACAGATTTCCTTCTACCGCGCGACCGAAATAAAATTGCTAGATTGTTTGCACCACAATCCATTGTCTATGAGGAACTTTTAACTGAATGGCAAGAAAGATGGGATTCATCATCGAAAGGTCGTCATCTTTATCTATTTTTTTCCATGCATTCGGGAGCGCCTGGAGTAGGTGTGGCTGGAGGTTGACCACTTCGTGGCCCAATTTTTAACTGGCCATGGCAACTTTAAAAGTAAATTATTTTCTATTAAACTCGTACCATCACCATTATGTCAATGTTCCACATCTGACCACGAGTATGAACAATCAGCACATCATCACATTCTCTGGGAGTGCGACCTCTGGCGAAACGAGTGTAACCTTATGTTAAACAGTTTGCAAGTCACCTGTGGGGTAGTATACTATACCGACCTTGTAGCAACTCGAGAAAATTTACGTGCGTTCATGCGTTTCTGCCATACCTACTGTAGCAATCAATCTTAACGCTCACATATAGGCCCCGTTAAGCTCTTCCGTATCCGTGGTGCCGTACTGCTGCGCTATCGTAGCTGTACACCTTTTTACTTATTGGCTGACTAGTCATTTTGTTTTCCCGTCTCCCGCTTTGCCTAGGAGGGAAGTGGAATCTCTCTTTCCAACTCCTCCTCTTTAATCTTTTCTAATTAAATTTGTTGCGGGTCCCAAGACAATTAAAATCATATCCCGGGACTGCCTGAGGGTCAAAGCTCGGTGTCATTTATGGAGATCATTGTGGATCCTGGCTTACAGGAGTTAGAATGGTGGGAATGTGTGATGGGATTAGTTCCAAAAAAAAAATGCTCCCGGAACCACCATTGCCCGTCGAGCACCAGGCCCAAGTACCTCATATGGGCCCGGATGCTGATCTTAACCGAATGGACGGTGATCGAGACGCCGATGGGAGGTCTCATACGGCGCCCATGGAACAAGAGGGCCTCCGTCTTGTCCAGGGCGACCTTCAACCCCAGCGCCTCGATCCGCCTGACGACCTCTTCGGTGCCTGAGGTGACTGATGCGCTCGCGCGGGGAAATTTCACACTAAAGTACGTTAATTCATATTGTACGACAATTTTTTTTTTATTTCAAACGACGTATGTATAATCTTTATTACTATTTTCTGATGATTTAACAAGCAAAATTTTTCAATTTCAATTTAAGTAAAATGGTATAACTACCGAAACCATAAAAGTTTGAACGTATCTCAGAAGGATTATGTAACATTGAACATCAATATCAATTTAAGCAAAAATTGTTCAAACATCATTACATATAAAACTAGGCCAAGTTGAAATGGTTCAAGCGGCTAGGCCTCTTATTATGATGGAATGCAAAATGGTTCAAGCGACATAGCCTATCTTTATGAAGTAATGCAAAATGTCTCAAGCGACAAAACCATGTATTTGAGTAAAAGGTCAAATATCATAACGCGCATTAGATATTCAAAATAGTCGTAGGAAAAATGAATCAACCGACGTATGACAAAGACTTTAGAAAAGCCCATATAGTCCAAGTTACCAACTACAAATAATGCTCAAATTTTATGTCGGTTGGATCACAGACGTCCTAAATGAGAGCAAAGTTAGTGTGGAGTTCAAGCGCCAAAAATATGCTCATAAAAATTTGAAACCCAGTTCAAACGACGCAGAAAAATTCGCTGATTCCAAATATGTATATAACTCAATACCGCAAAAAATGTCGCTTAGACCAATTAGCCTTGGAACCGTCGATATTATTATTGAACCCACTCTATATTATAGAACTTTGTCGGGTTGTGTTACGTATTAAAGTGAAATGCTATTCATCTCATCTAATTATCACCATATAAAATTGTACTTAACAAAGTAGTATAATAATATTACAATAAACTGTGTAACATCTATGTATAAATTTGGTATAATTTTTGCTGTAACTCCTCAGTATAGTATTTTGTTGAGAGCGTTGGTAGCACTGAAATTATTTAGTAGAGTTTCGCGTTTCGTTGTCTTGCTCTGCGTTTTATTTTCAGTTTTGTTGTGGTTGTTTAGAATATTTCGTTGTCTGTGGCGACTTATTTTATTTTTCTGATTCATCAAGATTTATAACTGCTTGTGGAATTTCTTACAAATAAATTAATAGTTGATTACTTTAATAGTGTTATTAGTGAATAATGGAAATGTAGTGCCTTATTGGATATTTAATTATAGCCAATCTTAATACTGTTACCACTGCATCATTCTTGATGAGGATGATCTCATTGACGTTCTGACATTACGTTCTTTTTAGCGAAATCTTCGTCGTTTTATTATTTTACTATTGGGTCCAATGACCTTGTGACTATTAAATAATACTGTGAAAACTGATTAGTAAAAATGAAGAAACAATTCTATAGAGTTAAGCAACTCGCCGATCAAACATTTTCAAGGTATAATATAAGTACTTTACATTATCTCAACTATCAGATAACACTCAATTCTTTGTAAGCTTAGGTCGTGTTGTTGCAATCTTTTAAACATTGAAACAGCATCGTACGAACTAATGTAAATTTTGTTCATTATGAGGAAGTAATATATTTTTTTAAGATTTGCCTTTCAAGTTTTTTATGCGTATTATTTTAATTAATTTATTCGGTAATCAACAGATCGGGTAAAGCAGAAGGACTCACAGATGAGCTACAAACAGCCGATAAAAAGGTGGAACATCTCCGTAATGCCTTACAATTGGTGAGCAAACGCTTATCAACAGGAGCTGGTAGTACACAAGGCCAGGATCCAGCCGCTCGAGAAAAAAGACTTAAGAAATTGCCTGAGTACCTCCTTGGGTTATCTATGTGTGAAGCTAGCAATTTTGATGATGATGATAGTATTTTAAAATATATTCTATTTGAGTGTGGTGAGTTACTTTATTTTTTACTTTACTTTCTTTACTATTCATATTATAATTCACAATTAAATAAGTTTGAATAACTAAACTTTCCGTGTGGTGACGGTGTAAGAATACAATTCACCACTCCCTATCTTGCCTGTGGATGTTTTAAAAGTTGACTCAGGGATATAATAACTATATAACATCTATGCAAGTAAAGGAAAACTTGAAATAAAACCCTGTACCAACCTGTCTGACCAGTACGGTGTAGTAAGGTCGATTTCCTTCCCAGTGGAGGAGACTCGAGCCCAACAGTGGGATGTATATGAGCTGAAATGATAATGATGTTGATAGAAGAATTTCGTAAATAACAAGGAGACGATTTTTTATCTCGATTAGGTAAAACTGAGAAATTTCTTGCAAATGAAATTGCTGAGCATGAGTTGAAAGTTGAACAATTAGTGTGTGCACCTTTATCAGCCATTAGTGAAACAGATCTGCCAGCCATAATGAAAGCAAGGAAACAGTTGAACAGGCTTCTTAGTGAAAAAGAGTCGGCAGCCAGTCGATATAATGTGAGTGACACTATCATATTTTATTTGTAAAATCTTGATAACAATATCATAAAAACATTGAATTCATAGATCATCTATAATCTCACATGTGAGATAAAAATATATAAATTTATTTTTTTCTAAAAGCAGGTATTTATAGTATAGTAGTAATAAGCAGTATTAATGAGCTTTCTGTCTAGTAAGAATGTAATTCATCACCCCCTATCCTGCCCATGGATGTCATAAGGAAGACTTAGATATATGTATAATATGCATATAATGTCTGCAATGGAAGGAAAACTCAAAATAAAACTATATCAATTCATTTGACGTGTGCAGTATTGTAAGTCATTATCTCTCCTATCCTAGAAGAGTGTCAAATCTAGCTGGGCTGGGGTATGAGCTGAGATGCTCAATAAGCTTCCAATCTGTCCTTTTATGAGTATAATAACTTCACTATAATAAATTCATTGACTGATGGGCCTTGGCAAGTAATTTGATGATCAGAGTTGGTATGGTTCCTAAAGTTCTCCAAGAGTGCCCTACTGCCCATTATTCTGGTGATCTCAGTTATTACGACTCCTAAGGTAATGTAAGGAGTGATGGTACATTGAACTTTTAAGCCATCACACATTTAATAAGTTATATTAAACTATTCTATGTTCTGTGTGGTGACAGAGTAAGAATTCAAATCACCACTCATCGTGAAAGACAACTAAGGTATATAATATATAATATGCGTATAACATATATGCAAGAGAAGGAGAAGTTGAAATAAAACCCTATACCAACCTGTCTGACTAGCATGATATAGTATGGTCAATGTTGCATCCAATTGTGGAGGTGGCTTGAGCCCAACAGTGGAATGTGTATGAGCTGAAATGATGATGATGATTAAAATATTTTTTTTTACGAAATTCACTTTATAATAAATGCTATACCTCATTATCTAATGTTTAATATGTCTATAATAGAAAATACTATTTTAAAATCCAAGCCTCTCCCAATTGCAGATTTCACAATAGGCAATATGCATGGTTTTTTTTTTATTTTTTTAAACGTTTCTACTAGTTATTAACATTACTTCATCATTCATTCCGTTCTCATCAGCGTCAAAGAATATACGTGTGCTTCAATAAATAATAAATTTTTAAATAGTGTACATACAATATTAACACTTTGTAATAGCAAAATAGTGATTAAATTGACATTCACACTTTTACGATCTCCAAGTCGTCGTAGGCGCGATTAAGCTCCGCACCTTCACCCCCGCGGAAAAAGTACAGTGGTCATAATTGCTGTCTCACCTCGCCGAGTCACGCGATATTGCAACTGCGCCCCACCGTCAATAATATTATCGCTGCACATTTGCAAAATACAACCGTGAGTTATATGTAATAAACTATAAATTACGATGCCCCATACGCAAAGATCGCCGCCTGCGACTACTTCAAATAAAAATGTAATGCAAGCTGTGTCCGACTCGGATGTTCCAAAGCTCATGTATAGTAGTCCTAATGACAATGTCACCACACGGAAGCGACCACGTCCATGTTCTTCGCCATATCCCGAATTTCAGAGTTTTAAGGAGGAAATTCACGACATGTTAACAACTTGGAAAAATGATCATGAGGTGTTATTTAATCAATTCTGTAACACCCAAACTTCTTCACTAAATAAAATAGTAACCGAGCTGTCAGAGATAAGACGTCAAAATTTAACAATTCAAAAATCAAATTCGGAAATTGAAAAATCTTTTACATTATATCTCTTACATTTATAAATAAACAATACGAGGACATGATGAAACAGATAGATAACCTCCAAAAAGAAAAACAAATTTACAAAGAGTCTATTCAATATTTGGAGACTAAAATCCAGGATATTCAGCGTTTATCGAGACCTTCAAGCATTAAAATTCGAAATATGCAGACCGAAGAAAATGAATCTGCATCAGAATTGATTAAAATTGTCACTAAAATAGCTTCTGTTGTCGAAGTACCGCTTAATGAAACATATATCCGAGACATTTATAGATCACCTGGCAGTGTGGGCACCGCCAGGCCAATCGTTGCAGAACTGACCCATGTTCAAATAAAGAGCCAATTGCTTACTGCGGTACGAAGTTTTAATAAAAGAAACACTAATAAAAATCGCCTCAGTACCCACAGAATAGTTATAACTGACCGGCGTCGCCCAATCTATGTGTCAGAAAACCTCCCCGCAAGTTCTAGAAAAATTTTTTTGCAGCCAAGGAATTCGCAAAGCGTGAGGATTATAATTTCTGCTGGACTATAAACAGAAAAATATTCTTGAGAAAAGCAGTTGGACATAAACATATTCTTATAAAATCTCAGGATACCTTACAGGAGTTACAACAACAAAAGATTGCATGACTATATTATTGTTTTAATTTTTTTTATATACCCCAAATGTTTATTATTAATTTTTCAATGTATTTGATTAGTAGTTATTGTAATATTTATATTCAATTATATTTTGTGTATGTAGTAAATCTTACGGTGAGACTACTTACATACAATAATGAAGCCATAACACACTACATTACACATAAACACTTACTCAAATACACACTCTCCACTATGAATTTATGTTCAAAGTATGACATATTTGTTATCGAAATGATTTGTGCATTTCGTATATTATTATTACGACACGTCGCTACACTATATACTCTGTATCTTGTTGTTACCAGGACGTAACTACCCTGTTTTTGGTGACACAACTTTTTTATAAATAAACTTCAATTCTATTAATACAACGTTAATAAATGACATTGACAACGCGGTTATTAAGTGCAGAAGGTTGAGTGAGCCGGCCGATTGTATGAAATTGTAGTCTTGTTGCGGCGATAAGACATTTTCAATTTTAACAATTAATATACGAAGCATAAAAGCCAATTTTGACAAATTTCTCATATTTCTCACAGAATTCAAAATCATGATTGATGTATTGGTACTAACAGAATGTTGGACTTCCGAACAACTATTATTACCGACTATAAATAACTATAAAATTTTTAGATCGAATATTTCTCTAAATCAGAATGACGGGGTGGTAGTTTACGTAAGAGAGGTACTTGGGGCTACATCAAGCGAACCAGATTGCTGTGAAGGCAACTGTATTGTGGTTAATATTCAAAATGAAGTATGTACTATCTGTACATATCGTCCACCCTGCTTTAAAAATCCACTTACCTACATAAACTCATTAGATAATATAATAGACACATGTAGTAAATATAATATTGTTATATTGACTGGTGACTTAAATTTAGACATACTGCCGAATAATCTTAGCGTTGCTGCGACAACATATCTGAACCTTCTGGCTAGCTACGGATTAAGACAGGGAGTTGACTGCCCCACTAGACAGAAAACGTGCCTGGACCATTTTATGGTTAAAACCACTTCTAGGGTGCAAACCTTTGTTTTTGATGAATTGACCGACCAGTCGCCTATTCTGCTACATATGAAATATGCCTATACACCTAAAGAAAATATAAGTATCAATAAGATTCACGTTAATCTGGATGGTATATATAAATGCTTGGTAAATGAATCGTGGAATGATTTATATTCCACAATCGATGTTGATCAAGCTGCTGTAATCATGACAACTAAATTAGAAAATTATATAAAAATCAACACCACAGATAGGAAAATGCCAAAACGTAATCTACCCCTAAAACCCTGGATCACTATGGGTGTAGTTAAATCTTAAATCGTAAAAGAGATAAAATGCATAAAACCGTCAAAATAAATTCTAATAACCTACAAATGAAAAATAAATATAGAATATACAGAAATACACTAAACAGAATTATAAAGAGATTGAAAATGAATTATTATAATGATAAATTAAATAAAAATAAAGGTAATATGAGAGAAACTTGGAGTACGATCAAAGAATTATGTAATATGAATAAGACTAAAACACCATCCACAGAGTTGTTAGAATTAAAAGCAACTGTTCCTGAATCTCTCAATGAAGTTAATAATATTTTCACGTCTATTGGCTCAGATCTTGCTAATCAGGCCCTGAGGAAGTTGAGTACAGATGAGGCAACATTAGCCCTGAACAACTGATGCACCATTAAATTCTATGGCACTTTATTTAACAGATCCTACTGAAGTACTTAATGTCATTAACAGTCTTAAGACGAACAGTGCTCCGGGTATAGATAAAATTAATGCGTCCATTTTAAAAACATTTAGTCACTGTCTTGCGGGGCCCATATCCTACCTAATTAATTTAAGTTTCGAATACGGTATCTTTACTAAAATATTTAAAAGCGCTATCGTATGCCCCATATATAAATCAGGCGATAGACATCTAGTTACAAACTATAGGGCTATTTCTCTTTTAAGCACCCTCTCTAAAGTAATGGAAAAGGTCATGAACAAGCGACTAATGCAATACCTTGAAAGCAATAAACTCCTTAGTGAAAACCAATACGGATTTCGTGGCAATCGATCTACTGATGACGCTGTTCTACAACTCACCACTAACATTACAGCTCATCTCGATAAAAATAATAAATGTGTTGGGATATTCCTAGACCTAAAAAAGGCGTTTGATACCGTATCCATACCGATCCTTTTAAGTCGCTTGGAAAATATAGGAGTTAGGGGAAAAGCACTTTTATGGATAAAGGACTATCTCACTGAGAGGAAGCAGTGTATTAGAGTTGAAAATCACTAGTGACTTTGGCATGGGCTCCTATGGTGAGCCGCAGGGCAGTACGCTAGGTCCGACGCTCTTTTTGACCTACATTAACGAGTTCTGTAAACTTCGAATCAAAGGTGCCGATGTACAAATGTTTGCTGACGATACTGTCGTACTTTTCTATAGCGACACCTGGGAGAACGTACGGCAAGTGGTCGAAGAGGGCATATCTACTATCACTGCATGGCTTGAAGATAGTCTGCTGTCTCTCAATGTGGATAAAACTTTATTTCTGTGCTTTAGTAAGACCATGGCGTCTTCGCCTGAAAACTTTCAGCTTCGTGCGCATTGTTATCCATGCAACCGTTCCAACATTGTACGATTATTACGATCACGTTGTAATTGTCCTAAATTGCCAAGAGCAAAAGAAGTTAAATATTTGGGAATTAATATTGATGTTACATTAAATTGGAAGAAACATATAACTATCGTTAGTAATAGATTAAGAAAACTTATTTACATTTTTAAAGAACTGAGATGGATATCAAATATTACACTGCTGATCCAAGTATACAAAGCACTGCCGAGTGCATGATTACCTATTGTATATGTTCGTGGGGTTCAGCAGCAAAGACATACATGCTTGAGCTCGAGAGGGCACAACGGGCTGTTCTCAAAGTTCTGCTTTGCTTACCGTTAAGACACCCAACCAATTCAGTCTACGACAAAGCTGATGTTTTGAGTGTGCGGAAGTTGTTTGCGTATCAATGTATACGTAAATATCACAAAATCTCTGTTCCGCATCTCATACCATCGGGTAGAAGAATAGACAAATGCCCAAACCCTAGAGTTAGAAGTAAATTTGCTCAACAACACTACAGTAATATTGCACCTAGATTGTATAACAAATTAAATTTAAAGTATAAAACTAAACATTTATCGAATTATATCATTAAAAATAAAATTAAATTGTGGCTAAAGGATTAGACTATAATGACACTGAAAAACTATTTGAAATTGTAAAATAAAATCAAAATAAACATTACACACACATAAACATACACACACACGCACACATGCATCGTACAGACAAACACACACGCACGCACCCACACAAACGTGCTCGCGCATATCACTTACATACACACAACCATGCAACATCAATATATATTAACCATTGTGGGTATTTAATAATTTATTATATAATTAACTTGTTACTGAGATGGAACTGGTTCCCAACACACAGCCTATGCTAGTTTGGGAGTCAGAGCTTGCAAACAAATTTGTGAAGGTTAATGGTACAATAAAGATTATTATTATTATTACTAGAATTAAATATAATACATACATCCAAAATATAAACCCTTAACCTAAATTTTTATTTTTTAAAATCGCTGTCATTTTTGGGCGATGTAAACGCGGCTACTTCGGCGCGCATATTCTGTGACGTCAGAGTACTCGCACAAGTTGCTAGGGCTGTCAACTAAGGCGGTTGATATTTTTAAAAATATCGTATTTTTCGACATTTCGATATTTAAAAATATGATAATATATATATGATAATGGATCAATATCGGCTTACTGACATTTTTTGGACGATATATCGATAGTTATTAAAAAGTAAGTATCGAGGGTCGATATTTATTTAAATAAATTTGGTGTTTTATCTTTTCTTGTAAAGTATTTATTCTACAAAATCACAGTAAACTTAATCTACTGAAAAAATGCTGGCATGAAGTTGATGATCAGTTATCACTTATTCCTGGGATTTGATAAAAACTCTCGGCACTGCAACGACGCATTGAACTAAGTTAAAAAGAGGTTACGGGGAAATATATCGAAACATCAATACTTTTGAAGTGAAACTTCTTTAGAATCATTGTGATTTCAAACTCGATGAAACGAAAAAGCGTGTATATAGAAATATAAACACGTTAATGTACAGGATTCAGCCGGCGAGAGAATGAGATAAAGGATAAAAGATAAAGGATAAAAGATAAAGGATAAATGAGTTTCACTTTCACCATGCGTATGTACTTTATACGCACGCTCTTTTTTTTCCTTACATCGAACTCCGATATTGATATATTTAAAAATACCCATACATCGAAAAACGATATTTTAAAAATATCGATAGCACTAATCAGAAGACTTGACTGTACTATGACGTCACGTTTGAACAACGTTGCGTTTTAGAAATTTGCGAGCGAATCTCAAAGAACGCACTTTTTGATAATTAAATTTAATTATTGAATAATGATAAAATTAAAAAATAATTGTATAGGTACGTTTTTTAAGCAATAAAGATTATAAAAAATATATTTTGTTCATTTTGGAGTTTCATGCATATTCCCTATTGTCTAATTGATTATTTGGCTGAGAAATATGAGTTAGGTATTTGTATTTCTGAATTTGTTTAAATGAATTTTATGCTTTAATTGGTCTAGTTGTCAGACAAAAATAAAACAAAATTGTTGTTGCATTTTTGAGATTGATAATAATTTACATCATTTTTGAAGGATTGTTGCAGTCAATTAAGCAGAACACTCAAACAATTTTTTAAAGTCAAACCCAATTTAGATTTTTGCTTATGCTGTGATGTATGCTTGAAGCTATGAATTTTTTTTTGTATAAGAGGTGTTTTTTATTAAAACTTTTTATATATTATAGAAGAAGATAAATTAAACATCATTGCAAACAAATGTATTGAGAATGTATGTGTTTATCATTTATTAAAGAATCGAAATTGTGTTACAGTATTTGGAAAAACAAAAAGAAGAAAATCCAACTAAACTAAATGCTGCAAGAGAAGAGCTTGAAGAGGTTGGGATACGAGTGGAAGCAGCTCGAGATGCTCTTGCAGCCGACATGTTCGCTCTTGTTGCCAAAGAGGCCCAACTTGCACATACACTACTGCAATATGTAAAACTTCAAAGGGCATATCATGAGTCTGCTTTGCATTCCCTACAAGACACAGTGCCTGAATTAGAAAAATTTATTAGTAAGTATGATACATCTATAAAAGTTATGAAGTTGAAATTACAAAATTGATAGTAATAACTAAGCAAAAGTATTTATTGTCACAACATGAGACTTGTAAACACATTATAGGTACCTACAGTTCTAATGTAAAAACCCCTCTGTTTATGTTTATAGGCAGGAAATGTAAAAGCAATTGTATTCATAGATAATTTTATTTATCATAATATATTACATACATTTTATTTTCCAATGCGTATCCAATCAGGTGTTTGAATATAATAAAAATTTAAACTGTTGTTAGCTTACAGAAAACAATTTTAATAGCAATTTAGACAATACATTATTTAAAAATACAGTATAAACTCTATATAACGACACTCAAGGGACTGAATCTTTTTAGCGTTATAGAGAGTTGTCGTTAATTGGAGTGAAAACAAAATCGACATAATTTTACTATTCTAATTATAGAATTACGTTAAAAACGTTAAAAAAAGTTATCCTAATCCTATGATTAACAAACTAACGATAGCCCAGTGGCCGAAGTAAACATGTGCAAGTTAATTACACAGAAAACATAAGAGAGATTCAAAAACAATATTATTCTTGAAACAAAATAATTATTATGTGAAAAATAAGCTACAAAACTATCATTAGATTTCATTCGGTTTACTTTGCGGCTTCTCGGCGTCCGCCCTTTCGTGGCTAATGCCGAATGTGTGCGGACCCAGCGCTATGTGCTGGTGGCTGTAGGCAGGGGTAGTTCGGTTATGTGTACGGCACACCCGTGTAGGCGGGGTCTCTGATCGTCCGACTCGGGGCTCTCTTGTGGCAACCACAGAGGGCTATGGTGGTCAGGGCCATACGCGGATAAGGCACGGTGACGAGATGCTCGGTGATCTTTACTGGCAGGCTTGGCGACTCTAGCAGGGGAGAGCTATGTCTCGCCCTGCAAGCTAACCGTCATGCGGAGTGACGCCGGCTGCGACGTTAATGCCCGTTGGACAGTCCGATTGGAAAGGCCTCGGTTCGGTATTTGGACCGACGAAGCTTTCGGGGCGGCGCTGATGGAGTGGTTGGGTCGGCAGCACGGGGTCCACTCTTTCCGATTAGTGCATGTCTTGACGGACCATTGTTGCTTCGGCAAGTGATTGCACTGCACTGTGTGGCCTGGGCAGTGCAGCGCCGTAAGCTTGTCATCGGTGCCGACCTCAGGCTGCCGACTATCTCTAGGATGCTGGTTGACAACGTCAGGGACTAGGACGCGGTCGCCGCCTTCTACGAGACAGACGTCTTGCAGAAGGAGGCAGCGTAGCAAGTCCGGGAGGAAATCCTCTCCTATGACACGTTCTGCCACCGCTCGCCTGGTGGCGCAGGTGTAAGTACGTGCACCTGATGGTGTTCTAGCTGAGGTCGCCGGGATTAGTTTACCACCCACAGAGGGGCTGATCGCATGAGGGCGACACCCCAGCAATACTGTTTTGTTGCTAGGCATCGGAGGGAACGGTACCGGAAAGGGTAATGCGCTGGGTCGGCCACAAGACACAGGCGGTACCAGTGGTCGGCCCAATGGCGATGGAAAGAGAACACGATAGGTTATGGGGGATTCGCGCCACCCACCCATCACCCAGACAGAATGGGCGGGGTGTGTTCAGACCATAGCCTATCATTAAAAAAGTGTTTCATTTTGAGTTTTCTTGTTACTGCAGTGACAAAACTTATCTGCTTACGTTATGGGATAGGAAGTAGTGGTGACCATTCTATTCTTAATCAGACCTCACATGGATAAATCTATACCAATAAATAAAATTGGCGTGTCTGTTTGTAATGTCAAAATAATAGGCTTTTTCCATGCTCACACGGTTATTTGCACGACACCTATGCCTAAAATAGCAATTAAAAAATTTTTGTCTGTCTGTCTGTCTGTTTGTTCCGGGTAATCTTCAAAACGGCTGGACTGATTTCAAAAATTCTTTCACCAATGGTAAGCTATAATATCAGGGCGTAAACTAGGCTATATTTTATCCGGGTATTCCCACGGGAACGGGAACTACGCGGGTAAAACCACTATAACCTATAACCGAAGCGAAGCGAGGGCGGGTTGCTAGTTATAAATAAATTCTAATACAGTATAATCCGGATATAGCGACCTTTAAGGGACCGGCGATACTATGTCGTACTAGCCGGATGACGTACAAAACGCTAGGATTATTTCTTAAGTACATAAGTACCTAACCTACGAATACATAATTATGTACACGCCAAACTCCTTCGCGAGGGTTACATTTGATTCACCGCCTTCTAATCGGTGTAATATTGCACTTTTTCTTCAATTGTAAAACACTTTCGCTTCACAGAACTCATTTTGTCGAGCTTTAAGAACTTTTCATAACATGTGACAAACACTAACTGTGATTTACGCGCGCCAATAAGGAAAGGTGAAGCTCGCGGGGCGGGATGAAGTTGGGCCGCCGAAGTATTGGTGCGTAGGTTGTATAAACAAAACATTGCGCGTCGTTTTAACCGGACGTATTAATCACAAAAATTGTCGCTATAAGCAGTTTGTCGTTTAAATCGGAGTCGCACTAAACGGTTATATTTTCTCAGTACCTAACTATGAAACCTAACTTGAGTAAACATTATCGTCGTTAAAAACGGTTAGTCGTTATATATGAATTCTACTGTATATTTCTTTATATACTCATTTGAATTTCTAAATTATTCTAGAAAACCATATTTTATTATTCAAACTAGTAAAATAATTAATTAAAGTATAATGGTTATTTATAATCTACCGTTCATATATTTAACCAAGTAATATTTCATAAATAATGTCAAAAAAAAAATAGAGTAATTACTCTATTATATAGTCAAACAAAACTACGCAGTTACGTTTCATCTCTATATTTTTTTATAGGCATTAGGAAGCATATTAAGACTATTTCCTCTAATGTTTTAAATATACACGTTAAAGTGATTTTTATATAAGTACTATTTAGTTAGCCACTTTGGTTTATACTATTCTAAAAATATCTGTAAATGGTCGTCAATGTCATCATCATCTCAGCTCATATACGCCCCACTGCTGGGCTTAGAGTCTCGTCCATAATAGGTGACAAATTGATCTACTACTAAGCGTCAGAAGGATTGTATTTTATTTCGAATTTTCTTTTCTTGTATAGCAAATCTGTAATATTTCCTACTCGTTTTCTACGACACCCCTTGGGTGTAAGATGAAGCGATGACGTGCAAGATGAATTATATTCTTACTCCGTCGCGACACGGATAGTTCTATAATTTAAGTACATTATTTCTTGAAAAGGGTCATAGTAGGATATTTTTTATGCGATTTATATCTAGCTGTACATTCGCTCTCATTTGACATTTTAATAAATTGTCACATGAAGAATATAAAACAACATTGCTGTTATAAATTAGATAACGTGTATACATACATTATATGGACGTAAAAACGATGTCAGTTTTTAACTCATAACTCATTTATTCATAAGGGTTTCATACATGTCATTCTTTGATATAGATAATTACATTTTAACAATACATATTAGATTATTTATTATTATTATTATGTCTCTCCTTTTCACGGGATCTTCCTAGGGAAGATACCCGGTCCTTTGAAAGGCTTACATGGGGATATGGATCCAACACGCAGAGGCCTTTGGAGAAATTTAATGTTAAAATGGGATGGGACATCTACCGATGACACTCCACGTCTGCACATAACACTCGTGGACTGCCAACGGTAGGTGTAGAACTATTGTGTAATGATGATGTCTAAAACCTGGTTATGGGGTTGTGAGGTTTGGTGGACTATTTACTTAAACCATTGATTTTGAAACTGTCGTCTGCCTTCAATTCCTTGCATCGTATTGAACGGTGGCAGACGGTGACTCGCCAACTCACTGAATGGGCCCCCCCAAACGGTCGCCACAGACACGCAATTTTTTTGTCTGTCTGTCTGTTTGTTCCGGGTAATCTTCAAAACGGCTGGACCGATTTCAAAAATTCTTTCACCAATGGAAAGCTATAATATCAGGTCGTAAATTAGGCTATATTTTATGCCGGTATTCCCACGGGAACGGGAACTACGCGGGTAAAACGACTATAACGTATAACCGAAGCGAAGCGAGGGCGGGTTGCTAGTTATTATTATATTCTTGACCGAGTATGCTTAGGAATTGTCTGTATTGCCAAACATACGTGACAGATTAATGCTATTAAAAATGCCATAACAATAATTTGGGCCTAAACAGATTAATTCACGGAAATACTACAGCGAGATTATGTAAGTCAATCTTTGAAGAAAAAATCTTTGTTGGTGCAAATTATATAGTTGTATGTGAAACTGAATCCAAAATGAACCTAACTACTGCATATAACCTTAATGGAACTCGAATTGTATAATAATTTAAGCTTCCGTCAGTGAACTATGCCAATTTAGCAATGTCTCAGTTATTTATAGCTCTTAATTTGTCGTTGTGTTTTATAGTATCCATCTTTCAATTATAGTTATGTAAATTTGGATGACTTCAGTAGAGCCCCTTTATTGCCCAGTTAGCTTGGGATTAATTTAAATATAGTGGAAACTATTAACCGGCCTAATTGTTGTCATTAGGCATTCGGATAATCGAAAATCCGCATAATCGAATGTACAAAGAAAAACTGTTTTTGTACATATTAGTATACTGTAGTAATGCGTAGTTCGACACGATTTATAGCCACTTATTTTTTTTAATTACCGGTGATGCTGTTTCTCAGAGCAGTTAACCAGATACTGGTTGCCCGTTTGACCGTTTCTATAAAATTAATAAGCGTCTTCTTAAAGTTCATTTTTCAGTTCCATCATCACTTTTCGATGTTTACTTCCGTCCTCACTATCTAATTTGCAGTATACTTTAATATTGATCGATATTCTTTTAATATCACTTATGATACTATACATATACAGCGTACTTATCAGCTAATTTCGTCCGGTTTGTCCTGTTTTTGATAAATCAATAATAGCAATTTTATCTTTAAAACCACAACATACTCTCTTACGCCTTTAAATAACACATCAGAATAACAACTGTTAACTAAAACGAGTGAAACCTAGATCACGCGATCGTCGGAAGCGTCCTCGCTTCGCTTCGGTTTGAATCGCTTTACCCGCGTAGTGCCCGTTCCCGTCGGAATACCGGGATAAAATATGGATGGATTAAAGATTTTTTGAAATCGGTTCGGTGGTTCAAGCGTGAAAGCGTAACAAACAAACAAACAACCTTACTTTCGCATTTATAATATTAGTAAGGATAATTTTATCGCGGTTGAAAGTCCGGATAATCGCGAATCCGCATAACAGAAGGCCGGATAATCAAGTTTGCAGTGTATTTATTTACGAACTAGCAACCCGCCCTCGCTTCGCTTCTGTTTTAATCGTTTTACCCGCGTAGTTCCCGTGGGAATACCGGGATAAAATATAGCCTAGTTTACGCCCTGATATTATAGCTTTCCATTGGTGAAAGAATTTTTGAAATCGGTCCAGCCGTTTTGAAGATTACCCGGAACAAACAGACAGACAGATAAAAAATTTTTAATTTGTATTTTAGGCATAGGTGTCGTGCAAATAACCGTGTGAGCATGAAAAAAGCCTATTATTTTGACATTACAAACAGACACTCCAATTTTATTTATTGCTATGGACTAACAACCCGCCCTCGCTTCGGTTTCAGTCATCTTTCCTGCGTAGTTCCCAGTCAGTCCCGTGGGAATACCGGGATAAAATATAGCCTAGTTTACGCCCTGATATTATAGGTTTCCATTGGTGAAAGAATTTTTTAAATCGGTGCAGTCGTTTTGAAGATTACCCGGAACAAACATACGGACAAAAAATTTTTAATCTGTATTTTAGGCATATTTGTCGTGCAAATAACCCTGTGAGCATGAAAAAAGCCTATTATTTTGACATTACAAACAGACACTCCAATTTTATTTATTGGTATAGATGTCATCTAAAAATCAAAGATCATTTTAACTGGAGAGAAAGCCGTTAGAGTAAAAGATATAGTAGATTTTTTAAAAATCACACAATAAGCAATATATTCTTTTGTCCCGAGGGACTTTACGAACATACAATTAAGAGACGCAAATAATATCAGAACAGTAATTGGCTCAAAGAACTATCCTGCGTAGAGATCGAACCCATTGAACCAGGCATAGGAGATCGCTACTTACACCATTACCTCATCTCTGCAGTCATAATATAGTTGTTAATATAATTTGAAACAATAATAAATACATATATTTATTGCTGCATCAATCGACGATCCCCATATGGCAACCTAATTTCCTTATAAGAAAACTGCTGTGGTCGACGCAATATATATTCTTCTTCTACCTTCACTCCATCTATGTGTCCCAGGTAACTTTATAAATATACAATTAACGAACACAACACCCTCAGATTAATCCCCTTCATGAGATTGATACATATGTATTATAATATCTATAACGGCAAAACACTCACATACTGAGATCGATTACGTCAACCCTGGTTTCGAGCATATCCAATGATCATCATCAGGGCGAGTGCGCAGTGGTGGTGCACGCCGGGGCCTCACAGACGCCACTAATCGTAATCGATCTCAGTACGTGAGTGTTTTGCCGTTATAGATGTTATAATCCCCTTCATCATCAGCATATACGTCCCACCGTTGGGCTCGGGTGTCCTCCACTATGGGAGGGAAATTGACCTACTGTATCGCGCTGGTCAGACATTTGTTGGCATAGGGTTTTGTTTTGAGTTTTCCTTCTCTTGCATAGATGTTATATGCTTATTAAATCCCTTAGTCGTCTTTTATGCCATCCACGGGCAAGATATGGAGTTGTAAATTGTAGTCTTATTCCGCCACAATACGGCATCCCCTTCACTAAGCAATAAATTCACGTGTGCCAGATGAATACAAAAAAAAAAACACTTTTGGATCAATCCTTTGTGAATTGCAGAAAGAACCCACATGTGTAGCGACCTTAGGAATATCACGTCGATATTGACATCATTACGTCGTGCCTATACTTAATTCCATCCATTTCAAATTATTATCCCTAGCTAACAATATATCAATATATGCCTATATAAACATAATTAAACAGATTATGAATATAAAACAATCAATCTGAAATCCTTAGTGTAAAAAATAATCTATTGGCTTTTCCTGTTATAATAAGCATGTATATAGGTATGCATGCATGGTTTTAGCACTAACAGGATATATTGGCCATAAATGTTTAAATTGATTTTGTTTGCTCTATATATAGAACACAATAAATGTTAGTGTACCATATGTACATTAATTGTTTCCATGCTGTAAGGTTCCGTGTTTAGCAGTGATGCAAATCGACAGTAACGTTGTCACGGAATAAAATAGTGTCGATACTATCGACATTATCGATAATACTATCGAGAGTGAAGTTATCAGGAATGAAAATAGTATAGACTCTATCAATACTATTATTTACAATAGTATTACCACATTTTGTACTATAAATACCCTATCTATACCATCAATAGTATCGATGCTCCTATCGATACCCTAACTGATTTTCTAGATCAACTATTGATAATTACACTATCGATATATATAGTTACACTATCGATAGTTCAGCATCGCTAGTGTTGACTGAGTACGAATTTATTTCACCACGCCTTTTTTGTGAGTGGAGTTTTTAAAGGAAAATGTAAGCAGACAACCACTAAAGAATACTCTAAATACAGTGTTGACAGTCACATTAAAACGTCATGTGGCGTTGCTAAATTATAATCAATAATTTAGAGTTTTACAGTTTAATGTAATACAGAGAAAATATTTGCTACTCAATATGAACAAATGGAATATTATGCTATAAGTTATGAAGAAAATTGTACAGGATTTGGTTATATTTAGATTGTTATTCTAACAATGTATTTGACTAAAGGACTTTGTATCCATGGTCATGAATAAAATATTATTAAAACAAAAACTCGAAATAAAACTAATTATTAATTATTTTTAATATTGAATTAATATAAATCATCCTTCACGTCACTGTATAGATTGTTTAAAAAAATATATTTTAAAATAATATTTATGTTCATTATTTTTTAATATGTTGCTTTACAAATTATTAAAATTCTAGCTGCAGATGTTGCACATTTTATTAGATACTAGCAACCCGCCGTCGTTTCGCTTCGGTTTTAGTCGTTTTACCCGCGTAGTTCCCGTGGGAATGCCGGGATAAAATATAGCCTAGTTTACTCTCCGATATTATAGCTTTCCATTGGTGAAAGAATTTTTGAAATCGGTCCAGCCGTTTTGAAGATTACCCGGAACAAACAGACAGACGGACAAAAATTTTTTAATCTGTATTTTAGGCATGGGTGTCGTGCATAACCGTGTGAGCATGAAAAAAGCATATTATTTTGACATTACAAACAGACACTCCAATTTTATTTATTGGTATAGACTAGTGTAAGGCATCCAGCTTTCTAGCATGCTAGCAAATGGAACGTGTAATATTTTAAAGTTTGCTTATAATTCATCTTGTTTATAATTATCTCGTTTTTAATAAGTACATTGTCTATAATGATTAGGTATGTAGATAGTTTATAATGGGTAGCAATATTATTCTTCTTCAGCCCATAACTATACATTGTAATCTTGTGTGAAAGACTTCTCCACAATAAATATAAAAGTGAACTACTATATCATTGTTAGCCAGACACGATAGTATATAATTTTGTTTTCTAATTTTCTAAGTAATTAGTCGATATTTAATAATAGTAATACTCTTTATTAAAATATTTTTAAATACCGTAGTATGTTAAATGCTAAATCTCAATAATTAAGAGAATAGCAGAGATGGAGCATCTCTAGTAGATGACAGAACGAGTGAGAATTTGGCTATTGTGCTCCCACGCATGAGCCACGCTCGTCTTGGTGGTAGGCTGATTGGAATCATTTTTAACTTTTAAGCAAGTTTTTATAAATAATAACAATAAATTAATATATTTTTAACTATCCTTTGTACCAAATTTTTTTTATAAGTTGCACAGTATTTTTTATGGCTCTCTAAAACATAGTATAGAAAAAGAATATATTGCACTAACCCCTAATATTGTGAACAAGGGTAGATGTTTCTCATGTTCTTTATAGAATAATTATATAAGTGCTAAATTTTTAATCTGGAAAAACCAAAAAACACATCTTATGTTAGTTTAAGAGCATGTTTTTAAGTATTCCAATACCACGTATATCCACTTCGTTATTGCAATTGAAGAAAAACAAATATATTTATTGAATAATATTTTTGTCTTGAATTCTGGTAACCACACTTGTTTTTCGCGCTCCACTTCGTCCGGGGCGACAGAGGGGCGTATAGCACGCAACACCCGCAACCCACCCGAACACCACGTCGCCTTCGTCGTTGGGCCGACCACCGGAGCAGGGTTACTTGTCATCAGTGGTCGGCCCGACGAAATACCCCCTACCTGGGGTACCCTCCCATCGACCGACGTCCCCCTCTCGGGGAGGACGTCGGTCTTTCCTCACGCGGTCGGCCTCTCGGCGGGTGACGGACTAATCCCCGGTCACGTCACCCTCTGGTAACCACACTTGGCGGATATATATCATTAAGATCAAATGAAATAAGTTGTATTTGTCTAATTAATAGCAATTCGTTTATATAATTTACTGTGTATATTAATATTCTATCGTTTTATCCATCCTTCAACATATTGACATCCACTATTTTCCGTGTGGTGACGAAATAAGAATACAATTCACCACTCCCTTGTCTTGCCCTTGGATGCTGTAAATGACGACTAAGGGATGTAAAATCTATGCAAGAAAAGGAAAACTCAACATAAAACTATGTCAACACGTTTGTTGTGGCATAGTAGGTCAATAGCCCTTCAATTCTAGAAGATACTCAAGCCCAATTAGGGGCTTATGTGGCCTGAGATGATTATGATGACTGAATATATGCCTCCCTAAGAGATATAGTATCTTTATAGCCACCCTTGACGAGCAGGTTTGCGACCGCAGTGGGGGTTATACGTTGCCCAAGAGAGCGCTGCTGTCCATTGTGCAGTCTGTTTTAACGTTTACCGCGAAAAAATAAGGGTGCGATATCACATTTTTCTCTTATCATATTGGGGAATGTTACTAAATGACTCAAATAATATCTCTTTATCATCAATGACGATGACTCAATTAATATCACTGTATGGACAGTTATTATGTTCATATATTTTATACAACTATAATGCCTAAAAACGTAACATTCTGCTGAATGCACCTGGTGTTTAAAACTGATTCCAAATTTATTAAGAACTAGCAACCCGCCCTCGCTTCGCTTCGGTTACAGTCGCTTTACCCGTAGTTCCCGTTCCTGTGGGAATACCGGGATAAAATATAGCCTATGTTACTCCCTGATATTATAGCTTTCCATTGGTGAAAGAATTTTAGAAATCGGTTCGGTGGTTTAAGCGTGAAAGCGTTACAAACAAACAAACATCCTTACTTTCGCATTTATAATATTAGTATGGATAATACATAGAGTATGGAGTATGATCGATACAGTTCGCAACTGAAGGTCACTATTACATACACACGATTGTTAAATTTAACATATATTATAATAAATAATTGGTTAGTGATGATATTGGTGTTAAAACTCTTTTTGTTTGATCTTCATATATTTTAGTTCTTGTTTTACTTGCCTTCGTTTTCTGCAAATATGTAATATTATTAATTATTTACGACACTACTAAACAAAGAAAGGGGATGTCACCGCACATAGTATGCCTACTTCCTAATAATAACTCATAGAAAGTAATTCCGCGCGCAAAATTTGAATAATTTAAATTGGAGCCAGATAGCTCCTTACGCCGGACCGTTCCGCAGTATACAACGTCACTGCGTACATGGCAACTCTATTGTATAGTGATGTGCGTGTGTAATCGCTTGCACGCATGCAGTATTTTTGGCTTCGCGTTTTTGATCGCTTAAGTACCGACACTATTCTTCTATACGTTATTATTCTAAGGCCTACTTCATTAGTGTTGTAATAAAGTAGGCATACAATATGTGGTGACTAATATTTGAATTTGAAGTCTGTTGTGTCTACTATATTTTTTTATGCCTTTGCAAAATCAAACGAGATGAAGTCATAATATTTTATTAAACATGTATCTGTAAAGGCTTACATTTATACAACAGATTTTACGTTACAGAATCCCTTTGATATTCATGTTATTGTAAAAACAGGCTTAATGTTTCTCCATGCTTGCAAAAGAGATGAAATCAATAGAAAAAAAAGGAAATATATGTTTACCTACTTTACGTTCATATTTGGACGAGAACAATGTTGTGCACTGTATATTTATACCAAATACATATTTCCACTATACAATAACTAGCTGTATTTTATATTTTCATACGAAGTTATTTATATCTCTCTCACTTTTCCTCGTATAAATTAAATGTATAAATATACTGATCCATCAACCAAAAAGGTACTAGTTTTTAAACATTCTAGGCGAGAAAATTTTCACAATTGCCGCAAATTCTCGTAGTAATAATTATCTTCTTGTTTCAGATGACAGTTCCGTGAAACCAGTGTTCGGATATCCCTTAGAAGAGCACTTGCGTGTCACAGGCCGTACAATAGCCTTCCCAATTGAGCTGTGTGTGTGCACTTTACACGAACTAGCGCTTAATGAGCAAGGATTATTCAGGATTGCTGGCGGTGTGTACAGGAAAATATTTATATTATTCCAATTGCTAACGGTGATTAATACACCTACAGATTATAATATTAATTATTGAATCGAATACTCTAGACTTAAATCGAAATTAGTAGAGTATTAATTATGAATCGGGTCCGCAGTAACGTTTTCGGACTCAATTATAGAAATTTTATGTTTTTGAATTTGTACAGAACGTCTGTTGAATCAGCTAGTCTATACTAATATTATAAAGAAGTAAAGTTTGTAAAATTAGATGTAAGGAGTAATCTCTGAAAGTAATAGGTGGATTTTGAAAATTCTTTCACTATTACTCCAGCTACATTATGCCTGATGGTTATAGGCTACTTTTTTTCCAATAGTAAATTACATTAAAAGAAATTGGAAGTCAAAGAAAAATTATTATCCGCCATGTCAATTCATCGGCTGCTTAAATGGTTTAAGATAAAGGAGTAAAATGTACTGTAAAGATATTACTTTATTTTATCTTTACAAAAATGGTCGCGATATTATACATTTAACTTGAACAAAGATGGTGTTTATGCTAAAAGTGAAAAAAAAAAAAATACAAAATGAAGTTTAGATGCAGTTATGAAATATACTATATGAATTCATACAAAAATAAATAATCAAATCGGAATTTACATGGAGATAAAGTTTGATTTTAACAGCGCGTTAATTGATAAAGTAGTTTAGAAGGTAATATACTACATTTCACTAATGGCCGTATGCACTAACGACACTTGAAATCAAAGCAATCTATATTGCACTGATGTTATGCGTCATACATATTCAAAATTTACTTCTAATGATATGATTTGTTTACTTGGTGTACTTTTTAAACTATTCATTCAATATTTAGAGTGGTAATATTGATGTTCAAATTGTCTTAGGAATTGCTTAGAATTTAGGTGTAATTCGTGAAAACGGATATTAATCACGCAATTGGCTTACGTTACGTAGCACTTTTTAATCCTGGTAATGTGTTCCCTTGGTGTAATATATCAACTTTGAGAAAGTTACCTTTTAAGCGGACTAAACCGCGGGCAAAAGCTAGTATTTTTATAAAATTCGGCACTGACATATACCTCTCAGTACATTAATTGCCGTGATCTATTAAGATTTCAATTTCATTTATTTTTTTTTTCCATAGCAATAATCTGAAATAACTCTTAGTATTTAATATAATTTGTTTCAGGTTCATCGAAGGTTCGTCGAATGAAGTTATCGTTAAACGCTGGTCTGTTCAATGTCCCATTGCCTAACGATTATAGGGACGTGCACGTCGTTGCCTCTGTCCTCAAATGCTATTTACGTGAACTTCCTGAACCTATATTGACGTATCGCCTCTACGAAAATTTTATGATCGCATCGCGACTTCCATCGGAACAAGCTCGGCTAAACGCACTATGGGAAGCCATACACTTACTACCTGAAGCTAATTTCCAAAATCTTAGGTATTTTATAAAATTTTTGTCTACTTTGACACAAAACCAAAGTACGAACAAAATGACACCCTCAAATCTCGCAATTGTGATCGCTCCTAATCTTCTGTGGGCGGCCGACGAGAGTACGTACGATATGAACATCACAACAGCCGTCAACTGCATTGTAGAGCTACTTATCAAACACGCTGACTGGTTCTACAAAGACGATGTTAATTATTTCATTTCATTCACCAAAGAGGATCTCCTTCCAGATCAATGCGAATACGGCTTTTCACCTAATTTCGTTCACGGCTTCAATCAAACTGTGGCCTTGAATCAGGAACCTACGAACGGCGACTACAGCAGCATGAGTAAGTCAATGTTCGATTACAATCATCTAAATCTCAATAAACCCGCCGACGTAACAGGTCGACATTCTAGGAGCAACAGTCATGATACCAGTTTAATTTTATTAGAGAACGATATGAAGAAGGCTCAATCGAACAGTTCACTCTCTGATCAATCTAGTCCCCCACATGGCAGTCCAAAACCAATTTTGAGGAGAAAAAATAAACCATTGGCGCCAGTACCGCCAAATTTTACTCCGGATAAGAACAAAAAAGTAGAACCAACAGCTCCAACAACTGAAGTCGTAAAGGAACAGGCCCAGAAAGTGGAAAACGACAAGCCCGCTAAACCACCCAGACCTGTAGTAATATCAGATACTGGTAAAGTGATCTCGGGTGTACAAACAATTAACAGATCTACGTATAGACAAAATAAAGCTATGAAAGAAGAGGCAGCAAGGAGTAGTAGTCGAGAACATCTCGCCGATACCCGCCGTCAAAGTCTCGAGCTGGATAAAGAGAAACTAGACATTTTGAACGCTCCTGATGGTAGTAAAGAATCGACCTTAGTTGTTAAAAATGTAACTGCCCAAACAGGGATCGTGGGACGTATAAAAGTAGTTGGTGATGCGGTTAGTGGGCCTGCATCATTGGGAGCAGAACGGACACCAGCTGCAGCGGAGAAATCTGCGCCAGTGCGTTTGCAGCTAACCACTAAACCTGTGGGACAGCCACCACCCCGGCCTGTTGCAGCACCGCGCACAATACTGCCAGCAGCTCCCGTAGAGATTGAAGGTGAAGTTCAATTGCGTCACAAGCCTGCCGTACCCGAACGTCCAGCAACACTCCGGCCACAGAGCTTCCGAGGACCACGCTCGTCTCTCACGGATACTGCCGAAGTAACACCCACTGTATTGGAGCGAACACATATCTACACTGTCGATAAACAACAACCCACTCTGATCCAGGTTGGTAGTGGATCAAGTGTACCAACAGAGAGGAACAGTGAAGAACCGCCACGAGCGACTGTGCAACGTACACATAGTTCTGGTGGTCGAGATGGTGATCTTGAAGAGCCAAGGAGTTTATGCGTGGCGAGTCGTCAATTATCACAATCAGAGGGTGACATCACAGAGGGGCCATCACCGCGGCCGCAACCGGCGCGACCACCGCGACCTCTAGTCCCTGCACCGCCGCCGCCTGTGCAGGCAGGGTCTGCATCTGTACAGTCCACCACGCCTTCCGAATCAGTGCAGTCTGCCCAATCAGTCCCGTCAGCCCCTACACAACATGAGAGTACTGATCTTTAGCCTAAATTCAGCCCTATACCTATGCCTCGACTAAAGCGGCGGCGTTAACGCCTTCGGTTATCAGGCTAGGGTATACTCAGTGAGAGAGGGTACTGATAATATTCGAGATTACTCGGTCTAAAGGTCGCGTCTTGGTTGCATGAGACTGATGTTCGCTCTTATAGTTCTGCGGCATGATTGATTGTGTGGAAAAAAAAACTATTTGGAGAAACAGTTGTATTTGCATCAAATGAATGAGTATTATATATTTATTTTTTTAACAGTGTAGTATTATTATAAGATAACAAGTGATAATTACAATAATATGTACTATTACCAAATTAGAAATTACAGCTTTTTGCATGTACCTTATACGTAAAGGTCTGATGATTAAACGATTGACCCCCCTGTAATTTATTATATGACATATCGAACGGATTGTCTATGTAGCTTTTGTATGCTAACTAAATTTGTTATATAATAAAACTCTTGTACTAGTTTGTAATGCGAGTAAATGTTGCAATTAATACTTGTGATATTAGAGAAATATAATCATCACTCCGGGTCGAAGGACCAGTAGCGGGAGAATGCACAAATGTTAATGTAACGAACAGCCATATTTTAAAAATATAATTATATGATGGTTCACTTCCATTGAACACCAACCATTGACCAACATAACGGAATTAACACTTACTGGGTAGTTACAACACGCATTTATGTCGTAATAATATTAATATAAGTTGTAATGTCAATTGACTGTTGTTTGACGGTAGTACATCATCGTGGTCTTATCAATGCATTATAATGAATTAATCAACGCAATGCTGTTTCAATAACTATATTACTCTAGTTATAAGTATGTTATATAGTTTTTACAGTCTTTATGTGATATGCATTTTATTATTATATACTTCAAGTATACCAGCTTCTGTTGTAAATTAATAAAGTAGCTGAAATATTCGTGCTTTTTTTTATTTATAGATTTTTGAAGTGAATCTTCTTTAGAATCGTTGTTATTTCAAACTCGATGAAACGAAAAAGCGAGTCCATGGAGACAGACACAAACACGTAAATGTATAGGATTCAGCCGGACAGAGTTGTCATCATTCTGCTCTTATTCTACATACTTGGTTTATTTCATAGTACATATTGTAAAAGTTATTAGTAAGTATTTATGATCATCCACGAGCCTGACATCAACCTCCTTGGGAATGTAAAGGTAAATCAATCAGGTGGTTCAGAGCTATGTAAAGTTCATAGTAGTCTTTACGACACCCACGAGCAATGACCAATGTAAGGGTTGGTAGTACTCGTAGCAGGCCACCACACAGAATTTAATATTGCAAACAGAGTAAAAAAGCACTAACGCAGTAGTAGGCACTAGGTAGACACATACTGCGTTAACTTCATATAGGTTACGAAAGAACACTTAGGCGAATGAACAAATGCAAATGAGGCAAGCTGTTGTTCTCTCAGATTCTCCAATAACTGGTAACGAAAGCTGTAGTAGTGATAGGCTTTAAGGGTAGGTGCAAGCGATGACGCTCCGAAAACGTCCGAGGGCAAACAGGTTTAAATGTCCCACTATCATTATCATCAATCACCTAGCTCTTATCTCAATTACTAGGGGTCGACTCAATATGCACTCTTCTTTCATAGTAAATATTGTAAAAGTTAAAGGCAATAGTTTTATGACCGGCCGCCTGCCTGACGTCAACCCTCCTCGGGAATGCATAAAAAACTCCGTTAGATAGATTTGGCTGAGATCTAGGGACAGTTGGGGTACAATGGTGCAAAAAAGTTATTTTTATTTGTAAATAAAGCAGTGTTCATTCTTTTTATAATTTCTGCTTACAAAAATCAATAATATATCTCAACCTAATAATTGCACAACAAACCAGAGATAATCAAACCTAAACTTATTTATCTTTGATTTTTTGAACCCCTTCCTTTGTTTCATTGTGCCCCAGGTCTGGGTACAATTAAACAAGGTATGGGGCACTGTGGAACACGTCCACTATTCATACGACAAAATTATCGTGTCAGTGTCATGTGGATTTTCATTTCATCTGCTGTAGGTTTTCTTTTGGAAATATCGATGCAACGTAGTTCGTTTTGACATTTTTTTATTTCAGCAGCAGCACCCAACCTCATACCGCCAACTATAAGTTTCACAGCTTCTCGCATATTAGCTTCGCTGTGAAGTCCTCTGTCATTTTTTCTGACACGGTGTCGCGCCATTCTTGGATTCTTTAAAATCTCCAAAAATAAAATATTAAGTAAAGTTAATGGAGTTCATTATAACGGTGTTCCACTGTGCCCCGTTCCATAGTGCCTCTTAGCGTGGGCAAAGTTTCAAACAAGTTTTAAAAACTGTTGGGTTGCGTTTTGAACTTTATAGGAGTGGTAGGACCACACTGTCGACAGTTATCTGTCTACAGCCGCGGGCCGGTCCGTCCGGGGCAGTACCATGCTCTCGCAGAAAATCGACGTCTGAGTAGTAGCAATTTGTTACTGCGCTTCGTTCGGTGAGCGAGAGAGCCGGAAGCCCAACTTTCTGAGGGTGATTGCGTGTGGAGGGTTTTGGTGGTGCCCTTGGTATCACCAAGCCTCAATGCACGCATTCACACTCCCTTCGCTTTCTTCGCGGTAGGCAACGGCCTTGTAAAGGTCCATGAGCGGCAGCAACACTTACCATCAGGTGTACTGTTTGCTCGTTTGCCACCGTTTGCAATAAAAAAAAAATAAAATACAAAGTTGTATCACATAGATAAAATGATTAAGATTTATGAAAAAAAAAATATTACTTACCTATTGGTTTAACATTTTTACTAAAAACGAAAGTACTTTGAAAAGAAAACTCAACTTTTGAAGTCAAAAAACAATATTTTCCTATTCACAGCTCCATCATTTTTTTTTGTGTGTGACTTGGTTGTTAGCCTCAGATGGCTGTGACAACTTTACCCGGACTGGTGGGTGAGCGCTGAGGGCTCTCAACCCGTGCAGCTCCATCATTGACACGCTGCCACATTTTACTATGTTCTCGTACGGCGCGGGATGCGCTGAGATTGGTCGAAGCGGTACCGTGCGAATTAGTTTGAAATTCAAATTTTATCGACATTGTTCCATAGTGCCCCGTGTTACACTGTTCCCCAATTGTCGCTATACCTAAAGCTCTTAGTCGTTTTTTACGACACCCACGAGCAATGTAAAGGTAAAGGCATTGGTAGCCGCTACCACATAGTTTAAGTATCCTATCTATCCACCAGTCCATAGACGTCCACTATTGGACATAGGCCTTCCCACGAGAATGCCACTCGGAACGGTCCTGTGCCATTTGCATCGAACGGTTCTCTGCAACTTTTAAGATGTCGTCAGTCCACTTAGTAGACGGTCGTCCTAGGCTGTGTCGTCCGATTTGTTTAAAGTGTCCCATCAACCATAAATGATTAGAATGAGGGTATGAAATAAAATAAAAATTAAATGAATATTTTTATTTATGTTTGCCATTTAACTATGTAATAGTTACGCTTGCCAACTCTCAGTAATGAAAGTAAGTTAGGTAAAATGTGTGCGGACTGTGTTATTACTTCATCAATCTTCTTCACTTTTTGATGGTTTATGTAAAATCCTCCAGCTTGTATAATTCTCATAGCGTCATCTGAAAAATTAAAACGCAAATGATAAAGTGAAGCTTACTCGAAATTCAATCCAAAGCACACACACCATTACATATTCGAAATTATATGTGTATTTATAGTGTTTCTGCTTTATATAAAACTAACTCCAAAAGATATTCTCTAACCTTCTATGTTATTGTGTTCATATCTGATCTATTATAAGATATTTTTGATTTAAATAAGTAAGAAATAAAATTATATCATCATTATAAGGTTTCTAATAAATAAATATCAGGATAATCTTCATGATCAAGTTTTGCCGATCGCGCCTGATACCGCCCTAGCCGAAGCCGTGGAGGACTGGACCAGGGAATAGTCCGTCACCCGCAGAGAGACTGACCCTCACGCGGTACAAACATTTTCGTTCGCGGTCACGAAGGACCGCCCATAGTTTTATATCAAGGTAATAATGAGCTTTGCCGTTCTAATTTTAATATCAATGTCTTACGATACCTATTTATTTCACAAGTTATCTCTAAAGTCATAACAATATGAAAATATTCAATAAGCTTACTCTCAGTGGGGAAGCACTTGGCTTTTAAGCCGAGTTCTAAGACGGTGATTCCGGGCGACAATAGCAGGTTCGTGATTGTTGCACCGTCAAATATTTGCTCCAATTCTGTACTGGTGAGCGATATGAGGGACTTAACATCTTTACTGTAAACCGCTTCCGTTGCTTTCATTGCTCGCTCAAGCCCTTCCTCTAGAATGGGAGATTAACCTTATAAATAAAGTTTTGAAAACGAACTTAATTTAATTATTTACTAGCTAAGCCCACGGGCCAGCCCATCTTAATTTAAAAATATCTATCACTTTTACAAGTAACAAGTCTTTTCCGAATCTGAGTTTTGCTATACTGTTACACTGCAACTGATCATCATAAACTTATATAAATACATTATCAGTAGGATGAGATACAGACGAGGATATAGGTTATTTCTTTAACCAGAAACATTTTTTGTTACAGTGATACAAACATTATATAAACATAAATATTTCCAGCGATGTAAATATACCTAATATATGCAATCATTCCCATATCGGTGACGTTGTGCTAATCCTCGCTGTATATACTCTTATTGCCTAACTAGACAATTTTGCTACCTGTCTACCCCATTGCATAAAAGGTAATTAAAATCATTTCAGCTCCCTTTAATTTTTAAAAAAAATTAATTGCTTTACGGAACCAAAGATAATTAAGGAGGATAGAGACTTCACTTCGGATGGCTATTATTGGATTATCACACTATGGATATTATTGTCGATCTCGATTTACAGGAGCTACAAATAGAAGTAAGCTGTCCTGAAAAATAGGGCCAAAAACAAAAATCTTTATCACACTGTTAACTTTGCGAGATATTTTTGTGCCTCGTTAGAGTAAAATTATTTTATGTAAGAAATTCTGTTCTTTAGTTGTTTGTGATTTTTTAATTAGATTTAAGGAGAACAGAGAGATTCATGTTTTTCTTTCTTTCTTTAACTTACTTCCATGTACTAATATCGTGAGTTGTTCAGCCAAACATATTTGTGGATATCTCTCTTCGGGGTGTTGTTTGTGCTTAAACATTATATCCTTTATTTCTCCTAGACTGTAGAATGAAAATAGCTTTAACAATTTTTCAACTTCGGAATCTTTAACTCTGATAAAGAATTGGTATAGGCTATACGGGCTTGTTTTCTTTGCATCTAACCAAATAGCATTGCCTGCAGATTTACCAAATTTGTCACCTTCTTCTGTTGTTACTAGAGGTATCGTTAAACCTGTAAATAAAAAGAAATGCTATAGCCAATAGCTGGATCGTTTCAACACATTCACGCCCCACTGTTGGGCTCGAGCCTCTTCCATAATAGAAGGAAAATTGACCTACTATACCACGCTGGTCAGCCGTGTTTTATTTCGAGTTTTCCTTCCCTTGCATAGATGTTATATGCATATTATATCCCTTACTCGTCTTTTACGACACCCACGGGCAAGAAAAGTGGAGTAGAAATTGTATTCTTAATCCGTCACCACACGGAGGTAATCGAAACCTATTCCGCAGTAGCGAAGTGAAAAACTAATAAACTGTTCTGCAGCGATTCCGGTACAGACTTATGATTTATAATTGCGTTTATCAAATCATAAACACTTGCTGCGGTGCTGCAGTCCCTTCAGCGGTGCCAAATCGACCATCGCTATATCGAAGTGCTGAAGTGTTTGTATTGGAACGCCACAATGTCAGTCCGTATCCGGGATAAGAGTACGAAACCGATCCAGTTGCAGAAAGGCGTGAGACAGGGAGATGTCATCTCTCCGAAACTGTTCACCACTGCACTGGAAGATGTCTTCAAGCTAATGATTTCTGATGTTTACGCGAGTATTATACATTTTAAATAAAACTACTTTAAGCTCTTTAAACTCTTAGACTGGACTGGACTCGGCATCAACATTAACGGCGAATACATCACTCACATTCGATTTGCGGACGACATAGTCGTTATTGCAGAATCCATAGAGGACCTTGGCACAATGCTCAATGATCTCAGCAGGATATCCCAACTAGTGGGTTTACGAATGAACATGGACAAGACGAAAGTCATGTCAAATGCCCATGTCATTCCTGTACCGGTGCTAGTTGGCAATGCGATTCTTGAAGTTGTCGATCACTATGTTTACCTAGGACAAACAGTCCAGTTAGGTAGATCCAATTTCGAGAAAGAGATCAGCCGACGAATCCAACTCGGTTGGGCAGCGTTCGGGAAACTGAAGAGGATCTTCTCGTCCAACATACCTCAGTGTCTGAAAACACAGGTCTTTGACCAGTGTGTGTTACCAGTGATGACTTACGGTACGGAAACGTGGTCCCTAAATGTAGGCCTCATATCAAGGCTCAAAGTCGCTCAGCGTGCTATGGAGCGGGCTATGCTCGGGATTTCTCTGCGAGATAGAATCCGGAATGCGGAAATCCGCAGAAGAACGGGTGTAACGGGTGTAGCACGAAGAATTAGCACGCTGAAGTGGCAATGGGCAGGCCACATCGCTCGACGAACCGACAACCGCTGGGGAAGTAAGGTTCTCGAGTGGCGACCACGTATCGGACGACGCAGTGTAGGACGGCCCCTCACTAGGTGGACCGATAACCTAGTGAAAGTAGCTGGGCATCGTTGGATGCAGGCGGCACAGGACCGCTCATTGTGGCGCAACATGAGGGAGGCCTACGTCCAGCAGTGGACGGCGATAGGCTGAAATGATGAAACGCTTGCTATATTGATCACCTGCAAAGATGGCGTAGTGGTTAAGATACCGACCTACCGTGCTAGCGAGGGTTCGATTCCCATGCAGGACTAGACTTAGTGCGATCCATAAATTGTGGTTCTGATTCTGGTTGTAATATGTATCCGTTAGTTATATGTTTGTAAAGTTCCCCGCAGTACAAAGATAATTTCCTTAGTACATCTTTAACACGTTAAACGCCATGGTGGACGGCATTTATATATTATTTTGACACCTCGGCATTCAACGTGTTGTGTATCAAAAAATAACGTCGTAGACATGGTGAGACCTTGAGTTCTATAACAAACACTTTCATATATATGTGTGTGAAAGCGTGTTAAACTGCCAGTCCTAGTTAGGATGGTTATCCTTATAATCGATGTGTGGAGTTGGTACCGTCAAAATTTCAGGTTATTTGGAGTGATTATAGAATATCGTTATACCCTTTGGTGAAGAAGGTTAGATGAGAGTCGCTCTTTGAAGAAATAATATTCTATGCAAACTTGTTAAACTAAAACACCGAATCCAATATAATTAAGCATAGTAAAGGCTCGCAGAAATATTTTATATACGTGGCAGTACAATGTTCAACACTTTTTCACTTGAGAATAGAATGAGACGCGAGTAGATAGTATACTGCAAGAGAAGAACCCCTAAAAGCTACCCTCTGGCTACGCCCATGAGACAAGCTATAATAATCGAAATAAATTTTAATAAATCGATATCACTTTGGTTGCATTATTCCGTGACCATGAATAATTCGAAATCTGTTCCGGATAATTTAATTTTAATGAGGCCTGTCACTGAAGGAGAAAGCTCGATAGCAACAAAACTATAATAATTCTTAATAATAATCTTAATTCATTTACATCCTGGGTTCGAGCTAACATCAAAATAGGAAGGAAATTGACTTAAAACGTTGGTCAAACGTGTTGGTATAGGGTTTCAGATTTGAATTTTGCTCCTGCTGCCCAAATGTTATCTACGTATTATATACTTTAATCGTCTTTTATGACATCAACGGGCAAATGGTGACTAACTAGTATTTCCTCAGCACACGGTGATAAAATCCTTCTACTGTTACTATAGTATATACACCTTTCCCTTGAGAATTACAAAAAACGACCGATAAAAAAATGAACAATAAGGGGGCAAGTATAGAGGCCGATGGTTAGATTAAATCCAGTAGTTTTTGAGATTAGCGTGTTCAACCAAACGAACTCGTTCGTTTTGTAATATTAATATAGAGAAATGATTATCCTTGTGCTTCTCATAAAAGCTATAAAGGTACCAAATTACCAATGGACAACGAGTACCATTAAAAAATATTACTTTCGTTTTTATTTAAAAGCTTTAATTACTTATGTTGTGATCTACTGTGGGCTTAGCACGAATATTTGCATTAAAGTATTGGTATCATTATCGAGACCAATTTCTATGTGATTTGGAGCAGTGCCCGTGTCATCCGATGGTCAGAAAATGGTCTCGATAACTTTACGAATACTTGACGTAAATACTGATAACCACCGATAACAAACAGTATTAAATTTCAACATCATCATATCAACTCTTATACTTGCAACTACTGGGCTTGTGGCTCCTCTCCTGGGGGAGGAAAGTTGACCTACTATACCAAACTCGGACGAGTTTATCATCATCACAGCTCATATACTGCCCACTACTAGGCTCGAGCCTCCTCCACATTGAGAGGCAAATTGACCTATTATATCAAGCTGTTCAGCCGTTTTTATCTATTTGCATCACTTAATCGCCTTTAACGATGAAATACAGTAATACCCCGGACTTACGCGATAGGTGGGACCGAGCGATAATCGCGTAAGTCGGGATTTAATTTTGCTTATATTAAGCGTACAAGAAAGTAATTATTTGTAATTAGTTCAAAAACAATATTACAAGTTTTAAAAATATGGTCAAAATGTGAGATAAAAAATAATTGAAATATGAATAAAAAAGTAAACCTAAGGCCTGACCGCTCAAAGAGAAAACCGCGTATCTTTGAATTCGCGTAAAACGGGGTAGCGTAAGGCGAGGTATTGCTGTACACGAAACGATAGGATCCCCCTCGTAAATTGATTCCTTCTCCACTATAGGAATAAAAGTGACGTACTGTACCATGCTAGACAGACAGGTGATATAAGGATTTATTTCGAGTTGTCTTTCTCTCGCGTGGATCATATATGCATATTATATCCTTTAATAATATTTTACGACACCCACAGACAAAATAGAGTGTGGTGAATTGTATTCTTTTTTAACACCACATGGAAATATGTAAAAAATATAAAGAAATTGTCAAAAATCTGCAGTCTTTACCATATACATTCTTCTTCACCGTTCTACTTATTAATTCATGTCCTGCACTTATATTGCCCATCTGATCACTTCCACCAATCTGAAACAAACAAAATATGTATGTATATGATAAAATGTTTTAGCAATTATTAAATATATAAACTACAAAATGTTTCATTTTTTGTTTAATTTGAATGACCAACATAATTTGAATGACATCATAAGTTCGTACTTACTTTCGGATATTTCAGAGAATATTCATACAAGATATGTAAAAAAAATTATACCCTTATTTTTCTGTTTTTTTTTTTAGGGACGCACTAAGGAAATAATCCTTGTATTGAGGGGACTTTACAAACATAACTAACAGACAAATTACATCCAGACTCAAAACAACAATTTGTGGCTCGCACAAAGCGTTGTCCTGCATGGGATTCGAACCCCCGGCACTGGCACTGTCGGTCGGCATCTTAACCACTACGCCATCTGTGCAGTCAATAAAAGTGAATTACAAAATTTACTTGCACTTGATATGTATTGTACGTATACTTTCCTTAAAATAAATGATTTGGCAACTATTCATCTATCCATGGCCTGTTTATGACAATTTCACTCAGAAGTTTCCTGACAGATGCCATCAGCCCACCCAATGTCAAGGTCATGCGATACATGGCTGGTTCAATGAATGATGTGGCCTGGCCATTGTCACTTTAAAAATCGAATTCATCAAACTATATTGGTTATACACATTTTTCTATAGATTTTCATATACCGGCCTTTATCACATAGAGAAATACTTTAGGTCTCCATCCTAAATACCTATTTCACATTTATATTATTTACTAGCAACCCGCCCTCGCTTCGCTTCGGTTATAGGTTATAGTCGTTTTACCCGCGTAGTTCCCGTTCCCGTGGGAATACCGGGATAAAATATAGCCTAGTTTACGCCCTGATATTATAGCTTTCCATTGGTGAAAGAAATTTTGAAATCGGTCCAGTCGTTTTGAAGATTACCCGGAACAAACAGACAGACAGACAGACAAAAAATTTTTAATTGCTATTTTAGGCATAGGTGTCGTGCAAATAACCGTGTGAGCATGAAAAAAGCTTATTATTTTGACATTACAAACAGACACTCCAATTTTATTTATTGGTATAGATTATTACACATTTATATTACCTGAAACCTGCAGTTGTATTCTTTTAATAAATGCAACCAGTCATAAGATTGAAATATTTGATATGCAAACTCAGTAAAACTCATTCCTGTTTCTGAATTGATTCTTCCTTGGACACTTTGTTTTAATAACATTGTACCCATTCTGAAGTTTCTTCCTATTTCACTTACAAATTGAATAGCATCTATACCTCTATACCATGTCTCATTGTTGACTATCCTATAAAAGAAAAATATAAAGTACATACAATTTTTGATAAAGATTATTATAGATCTAAAATAAATCTAAATAGATCTAAAAAAAAGGTACTCATAATTTTTTTTTAGTAATAGGATATATAGTAGAGGAAATATATTTAGGACTAATTGTTATGCTTATGCCTCTTTATTCAAATAATAAAGAAAAGAGACAACTATTTATTAAAAATATATACTGTCCAAACTAATAAGAGTAAAATAAAATGTTTTTTTTTTAGTTTTTCAGGCATTTTAAACAATCTATTAAAAACCAATGTGTGTCACCAGCGATGACTTACGGCACTGAAACGTGGTCTCTAAAAGTCGGCCTCCAGTGGCGGATTAACACATTTGCCGCCTGTAGGCTATGCAAATTTTGCCGCCCCTTCTGACTTCTGCATTGCAATACTCTTTTTTTTAGACGGCAGACTATGAAGCGTTGCTCACCATCAGATCTGTCCGGGTCGGCGAATAAGTTCATAACCCGCTAGGCGCTAAAAGGACGGACCACCAGTGCCCGACCTTGTCATCAATGGCCTATCCAGGCTGGTTATCTTTTCGGGTACTGTCTCCAGCCGACGCCCCAGCGGTGCTACTGTGAGCGCCGTCGGGGCGTCACCCTCACGTAAACGGCCTCTCCGCGAATGACCAGACTACTCCCCAGTCCAGTCAACCACCACCACTGCTAGAGTGGCATGAACCGCCCAAACCGCCGGCAGCGGAACGTCTCGTCCCGCTTACGCTCTGCCGCTACCTTCCGCGAGACAACTTCATCGCAGAAAGCGTTCCAATTCCAGACGCTATCAACCATGGCTCTTGTGATGAGCAACAGGTCGGCACCGATGGTTGCGACGAGTCTGCGGCGCTACTGAGGCCATGTGACGCAGACCTTGAGCGTACGCTGCGCCGTGTCCTCTTCGTAACCGCACTGTTGGCAGGATGGAGTCGACTCCCTCCTCGCTACTTTGTGCAAGTACTAGCCGAAGCAACACTCTCCGTGCCGCACTCCATCCACTTAGTCAGCACCCGCCGGAGAGCTTCCATGCTCCTGTATCGAAGACTCTCCAGCCGTATCACCTAACGGGCAATGACGTCCCGGCAAGCGTCTTCGCACCAGGTGGCCGCCTCACTGGGTAACACATCGACGCCCTGTTTACGCGCCTCTATCATCTTGGCGAGAATCGCCGTCTCCAGGGGGCGTGCCAGCCGGACGGTCAGATGGCCTCGCTCACATGAGTGCACAACGCTATTGAGTAAATCACCCCCGCGTATATAGGCGCCAACACTCTGCGCTAGATCCGCCCACATTCGGCATTAGCCGAGCGAGGGCGGACGCTTCGCCGACAAGCCGAGGAGCAAGTCGATGGAAATGCTTCCGAAACCACCAATTTCCGTCGAGCAGCTCCAAATACTTCATATGGGGCTGAATAGTTATTTGAAGTATTTGCGCCTGGTGCTCGACGGGCATTGGTGGTTCTGGGAGCATTTCCGCAGGCTCGCTCCACGGCTCGTCGGCGCGGCGTCCGCCCTATCGTGGCTTATGCCGAAAGTGGGCGGACCGAGCACTACGTGTTGACGGCTGTACGCGCGGGTCATCCGGTCGATGGCCCTGTACGGCGCACCGGTGTGGGCGAGGTCCCTGACCGTCCGACTCAGGGCTCTGTGGCGACCCCATAGGGCCATGGCGGTCAGGGCTATACGCAGATACCGCACGGTGTCGAAGGAGGCAGCGTTGGCCGAGACTCCCCCGTGGGACCTGGAGGCGGCAATGCTCGCTAATTTGTATCGGCGGGTGTCGGGGGTACGAGCGGAGGGCGGTGTGGTCTCTTTGAGGGAGCTCACCGCCTGGCGTGACGACGCCCGCCGAGACGTCATTGCCCGTTGGGCAGTACGGCTGGAGCGGCCTCGGTTCGGTGTGCCGACCATGGAGGCCTTCCGGCCGGTGCTGATGCAGTAGCTTGACGGGGCATGGATGCTTCACCAAATACCTGTACACGGTCGTTAGGAGGGAGAGTACACCGTCCTGCCACGACTGCGATTGCGACGAGGACACGGCGCAGCATACGCTCGAGGTTTGTGCCGCCTGGGCAGAGCAGCGTCGTGAACTCGTTGCAATCATCGGTGCCGACCTGACGCTGCCGACCATCGCCAGGGCGATGCTCGACAGCGTCAGGAACTGCAACGCGGTCGTAGCCTTTTACGACGCAGTAGTCTCACGGAAGGAGGCGGCGGAGCGCGTGCGCAGGGAGCGTCTCCTCGACGACGCGAGCCGCCGCCGCCGACTGGGGCGGCGCAGACTCGATTACCTGCACCTGATGCCGCTCTAGCCAAGCCCGCAGGTGACTGGACCGGGGAGTTAGTCTGTCACTCGCTGAGAGGCCGACCGCGCGAGGAAAGACCTACATCCTCCTCGAGGGGCGGACATCGGTCAATGGGAGGATACTCCTCAGGGGGTATTCCGTCGAACCAACCACTGACGACAAGGCACCCTGCTCCGGTGGTCGGTCCAACGACGAAGGCGACGTGGGGTAACGGGTGAGTTACGGGTGTGCGTGCTTACGCCCCACTGTCGCCCCGGACTGAGTGGCACGAGGAGTGCGCCGACCGTAACCCACCCCAAAAAAAACGGACTGAATAATTATCCAAAGAGACTGCCTACGAATAGTAAGACTTAGTAAAAAACGGTATTAGCAGATTGAAAAATGTCAAATTCCCCACTATGACGGGTTAAGTTAAAAGTTAGTGAAATCTAATAACGCATTAATTTATTTTTTATTTCTGTAAAATAAAAAAGTTTTGGGGCAAATTTGCCGCCCCCTAAAATCTGCCGCCCTAGGCTGCAGCCTACTCAGCCTTATGGTAAATCCGCCACTGTCGGCCTCATAAAAATGCTCAAATTCGCTCAACGTGCTATGGAGAGGGTTATGCTCATTATTTCTCCACTTGATAAAATCCGGAACACGGAAATCCGTGGAAGAACAGGTGTAACCAACATATCCTGCAAAATTAGCACATTGAAATGGCAATAGGGAGACCACATCGCTCGTCGAACCCACAATCATTGGGGAAGAAAGGTTCTTGAGTGGCGACCACGAATCAGACAACGCAGCGTAGGACGAGCCCCCACTAGGTGGACTGACGATATTCTCAAAGTCGCAGGGAACCCGTTGATTAAAAAAAAATAATATCATAGCAAAGTTAACCATATTCACCTTATTGGGTTTAATTCCGTATTTTCTGACCAAATATACTTTTGATGGTTTTCAAACACTGTTTCTAAATTTTTTTTAATGGAGCTGACGTTATTATGTATTATATCTTTCTGTAGTGCTGTACGGTCTGTATTTCTTCCACTGGGATCTCCAACAAATCCAGTGGCACCTCCTAGCTGTAAATGTTTAACCAATAAATACCTTATCAGTTAACAATAATGAAACAATATTGTATAAGTAATTTTTAGAGGTCTTACCAGAGCAATAGCATTATGGTGGCCCCTCTGCCAATGTAACAGATTTATTATGACTAGTAAATTACCAACATGTAAACTATCAGCAGTTGGATCGAAACCCGCATATACACATTGAGGAGATTTGTTCAATAAATTTATTATTTCTGTACTGAAATACAAATATACATTAGTTTGCGATTACTTAGGGTTAATGCAATATATACTCTTCTACAATTATACATATTTTTAGGGAATTACTTTTTTTTAGCAATTACTTCTATAACTCTCCGTGTGGTGACAGAGTAAGAATACAATTCACCACTCCCTATCTTGCCCGTGGATGTCGTAAAAGACAAATATGGAATATAATATGCACATTACAACTGTGCAAGAGAAGGAAAACTTGAAATGAAACCCTATACCGACATGTCTGACCAGCATGGTATAGTAGGTCAAATTCCCTCCCATTGTGGAGGAGGCCCGTGCCCAACAGTGGGATGTATGTGAGCTGCGATGATGATAATGATGACTTTTATGACCCTGACTAACGTCAACCGTTCTTGGGAATGTAATTGTTAACAAGATGGCATCAGATGGAGTTGGGTCGATGTAAAGCCCTTAGTCGTCTTTTACGACATACACGAGGTTAAGGGTTGGTGGTATTCGTAGCCGCTACCACACAGCACAGTTTGTTATCTTATATCACTTAGATAAATACTAATAAAAGAAAGTAATAACACTTACGCAGCAGTATTAGGAAACATATCTTGATACATTCCTCTTTCACTAAGTTTTAACATGTTTCTGCTTGTAACATATGTGCGACAGTAACATTTTAACCAAGATAATTTTGATAGCCCACCCATTTGCTTAATACAATTCATAGTTATTTTAAAAATTCAGCGAAATGTACAACATAACCTTACACCTCTACTTTAGATCTAAAACTAATTGTATTAAAGTGTTCTAAAAGTCTCGATAAAAATCTCATAATACTTGCACATATACTTTAATTCATCCTTCCCAAGAAATCTTTGTAAAGTAATATATTTTTATAGTAAAGGCGTTTTCCAAGATCGAATTCGAAACTGAAAAAGTGGAAGATAACAAATGCTAAGGAACAAAAATGCATAATACAATGTAATAAAGTTCTCATTAAAATACTGAGAGCCGAGAGGCATCAATTAAAATATGACAATTGACATTGTCATATTGACATAAGTTCTTTTTTTGACATTTATTTGCTCTTATGAGCAGGCTATAGTCAGTCACACATACTGCCTTGTTTAGCTTACAAATGATTTTGAAGTTGGGTTCGAATCTTCTCGATAATAGAACGAAATTAACTTAATACCAATACCAAGATGGTCAAATAGGTTTTTATATGGTTTTATTTCGAGTTTTCGTTCCACGTGCAATTGTAATATGCATATTATATCCCTTCGTCAGCTTTTACGAAATCGACGGGAAAAATGATGGTAGTAGTGAATTATATTCTTATTCCATTACTACATGGAAAAATCACGTCTCGTACAATTATTTCATTCATAACTTATAGAATCGTTCACTGTAGAACGGTCTGTTTGGCAACTCTGCTTGATACAGTAGAGGGCTATTTATTACATGTAATTTATTAAATAAGAGCTTTTACCTGATTATTCATCCCACTAATGAGCATGTACATCCACGAGGAGGAAATTGACCTACTGACTTCAGATTTAATTAGTTTGCTTCAAAAATTTGGAGACGACTGTTCTTTTTCGATATTTCTATTAAAACTAGATTCAATGACTCATCAATACGGTAACAAATTCACATCATCTCAGCTTATATACGTTCCACGACTGGTCTCAAGCCTTCTCCACAATAGGACCCAATAGGACAGTGTATCAACTGTAAAGCGCTAGACGTGCTAATATAAGGTTTTATTTATTCTTTCTCTGACATAGATGTTATATGATATGCATATATCATGATGTCAAGGAACATCCTTTTTTTTTATGGGTGGGCTATGGTAAGCGCACGCACGGTCCAGTCCGTCCGGGGCGATGAAAGGACGGCGCGCGGGCCCATAACCCACCCGTACCCACGTCACCTCGTTGTTGGGCCGACCACCGGAGCAGATGTGACTTGTCGTCAGTGGTCGGCCTGACGGAATACCCTTTCGGGTAACCTCACCTCTCGACATCCTGGGACGTCGGTCGCCGTCGTGCGGTCAGCCTCTCTGCGGGTGACGGACAATTCCCCGGTCCGATCACCCGCGGCCTCGGCTAGGACGGCATTAGGCGCAGATACTCGCGCTTGCGCCGCCCGAGTCGCCGGCGGCGGAACGTGTCGCCGAATAGGAGCTCTACTCGCACACGATCCGCCGCCTCCTTCCGTGAGATTACGGCCTCACAGAAGGCGGCGACCGCGTCCCAGTTCCTGACGCTGACGAGCATCTCCCTGGCGATGGTCGGCACCGATAATTGCGACGAGTTCACGGCGATCCCCCTCCCATGCAGCACACTCCTCGAGCGTGTGCTGCGCTGTGTCCTCGTCGCAACTGCAGTGGTGGCAGGACGGTGTGCTCTCCCTCCTGACAATCTTGTGCAGGTACTTCCCTTCCGGTATGTCAAGGGACATCCTAAGGAGTAGTCTTTTATGATATTCACGGGTAAGATAGAGAGCGAATTGTATTATTCTCCGTCACCACATGGATACAGTAACAATAGAGATACCAAGTATCCTCAGTGGAATTCATGCTTTTAAAAGTAAATAGTTAAAAATTTAATTTATTCTTTTAGAATGTATAGTTGAAAATATTGAGGATTGTAGTAAAAATTTCAGTTTATGCCATAATTTTAATCATTTATTACTAATGCACATTACATAACATCCTCTTAGGTAATACAATAAAATTTTGTCTGATATTTTCTTTAATATAACAAACTCATCCAGGTCCCACTGGCACTAAATCAATTTATTTGTAAATTATTGCTTCCATAGATATTTAACAGGTTTCTTATACTCACATTTTGCTTTAATTTTACATTTAATGGTGGTTTATAAATGCTATGGAACATTTTAACAAAGACAGTTCTCAAATTATATTACATTACAGTTCAACAATAGAAGAAATGCTCTTTTAATACAAACAATACAGACAACAAGCTTTAAAGATTTGCATTAAGCAACTTATTTTTTTCTTAAATACACCTTGTAAACTTATGGAATAAATATTTTTCTTCCAGTCCTAAAACCTCTTGGTATAGATATACAATGATTACAAAAGTTTTTAAATAATAAATATATAAAGTATACAATTTTCGTATTACAATTTAATGTCGTAATATACACGACTTTTGTTAGCTTTTTGTCATTCAAACGATTTATCCACATTGCAAACAAAATAATTGTTATAAAAATATTAAGTATGGTAACATATTGGTGCAAAACATATATATACAGGTTGTATCAAGTTATGGAGCAACTGTTCGAGTATGTTGTAGTGTACCGGCCATAGATCGTATTTAAAATGTATATTACACAAAAAACAATATAACATAAATGTTATAGTAATTTCAAAAATGTGTGTCAAACAGTCTACGCCTTAAATGTTACGCATGGATAGACAGGATACATGTAGGCATATAAAGCTTTGACAGTATAATTTCATTCATACATACCTAGAATTGCGCAAACGCTTCAATGGGACTGTAGGTACAAACGTGACTCGGCGACGATAATCGGCCGATCAGCTGATTTAAAGCGAAGTGCGTTTTGCTTATGCGACCGTAATCATTGATTTTTTCAATTTCTATTGAACATTTAACAAAGTACGAATATGTTGCAGATTAAGTATCACTGACTTTATACATTTCAATCAAATTTAAACGAAAAAACAATGACAAAATTGAAAACTACATGTTTCTAATTCATTAACGAATCGCTATTTTTCCTTCAATTTTTTTTTATGGGTTCTTACCACCATTGCCTACCCCCCGTTTGACCAGTTGTCCCATAACCTGATACACCCTGTATATATGTAAATAATATCATTGTAAAATTAAGCCTGTTTTGTTATTAATTTATGTGGTGTTGTAGCAATTTATAAATATTCAAGTACTGAGAGCATAAATCATAAAAATATTTTAATTTTAAATAAAAAAGATGGAAATTCAAAGTAAATTTAAAATTATACTAACACACCTACAATGCCTTACTAGAGCCCAATAAATTTTTTCACCGTTTAACCATAATAATTTTGAATAACACTGAATAATGCAGGCAATTTAAAAGATAAGATACTCAAAATAATACGCAAAGAATATTATATAAATATAAAGTGTTTATAATCACTGAAAAATATATTTATTATCCTTACATTATGGAACATTTCAATTATAGTTAATTTTGAATGTGTTCCTACTTAATCTATAGGATACTGCATGTAAATTGGTTCTTCATAATAATAGGGGTTTAAATATGAAATTGCCATTTTAACATACTAGCCAAAGTGGCTAAATTAAAATTACACCTGCACGGTGTCAGATATCAAAGTGAAACTGTTTTTAAACGAAAACTATGACATTCTAAATTTTAAAAATGTATAATATTTGATCGTTCGACGTTCAATTGTGATCTAACGGAGCAGAAACAACTCGTAATGTCAATGCTGTGTTTGGAGAGGATACGGCTAAAGAACGCACCGTGCGTTTTTCGTTTAACCGCTTTCGTAGTGGAAACTGGGACTTGAAGAATGAACCATGAGGAAGACCAGCCGCTAAGGTAAATAACGATGAATTGAAGGTGATGGTGGAAGCCGAGCCGAGTCTAACTATCAAGGAATTAGCGGCATGGTTTGACGTTAGCATATCCACAATATTGACCCATTTGCACCAAATCCGTAAAATAAAACACTTGAAAATGGGTGCCTCATGATTTGACTGATCTACAGAGAGCAGCGCGCGTTGAAACTTGCCTTATCCTGTCAAACCGGTATGGAAAAAAGGGATTTTGGACGAAATTATGACGTGGGATGAAAAGTGGATTCTTTATGATAATCGCAAGCGAACAACGCAATGGCTGACCCCAGGTCAAACGCCACATCAATGCCCTAAAGCGAAGCTTACCTACCCATAGAAAGGTGATCTGTTTGGTGGTCACTTCATGGTGTAATTGACTACAGCTTTCTCATATCTGGTCAAGCAATAAACGCAGATGTCTACTGTGCAGAACTCCAAACAATGATGGCGAAACTCGCAGTAAAACAGCCCCGACTTGTCAATCGATCTTCACCATTATTGCTCCATGATAACGCAAGACCTCATACTGCTCGAGAAACTGTTTTAACACTACAAGACCTGCAGTTAGAAACCATACGTCATCCTCCGTATTCACCAGACCTCGCCCGAACTGATATCCCTTTTTTTTCACGGTTTGAACAATTTTTTGTACGGATAAAATTTACTTCCAAGGAAGCAATACAAAATACCTTCACACAGTTTGTGGAGTCCCGGACCCCAGAGTTCTATCGCAAAGGTTTAAATTATCTTACAATTAGATGGCAGAAATGTATAGATAGCGAGGGTAAATACTTTGATTAAAGAAATCTGTTTTATGAACAAAGATGGTTGGTGGAAAAATGGTTTTAATTTATCAATACAAAACGGCAATTTTATATTTTAACCCCTAATAATAATTAATATAAAAAGTCATTCAATGATTATAAATCATAAAACGGAAAATAATACTTATATAATACTTAACATTACATGTGGAAAGCAACAAACCCTAAACTAATCCTCGAGGGTGACATTTTTGAAGAGGTATGACATGGACTCTTTATTATGTATGCGCCTTATAGCTTCACTCAGCAATACTGATATGTCAATAGTCTTGATCTTATTGCATTGCATCTTCTGTAGTTCGTGTGGGACAGTATTTGTAACAACCACTTCATCAATAGGTGAATCTTCAATGAGACGAGGTGCGTCTGATGATAGTAAGCCATGAGTAGCGAGCACATAAATTTTGTAAGCTCCGCACTCTTTTAATACCTCTGCTGCAGCAACAAATGACTGTACGTCGTCAATCATGTCATCCTGGATAGATGAAATAATAGTTTTAATTTTGGTGTATATTGAACATTCAGACTTTTGTATTTGTTGTATGTGGTGATGGCGTAAGAACACAACTTATTATCCGCTTTCTTGCTTGTAGGTGTCTTGATGTAAAAGACGACTGAATAATTTGTTATCTGCATATCACCTCGATGCAAGGCAAGTAAACTCGAAATGAAACTCTATGCCGACAGGTCCGACCAGCGTAGTATAGTAGGTTAATTTCCCTCTCATAATGAAGCCTGAGCCCAACACTGAGACGTACATAGGCTGAGATCACAGAAATATTAATACTTTAGAAAGGCTATTCCCCTGATTTTGTTCGAAAACCAGCGTGGCATAATTACTCCCTCCCGCTAATGTCAACACATATGCAAGGTCTACGCTTACAATAATTTCACACACTAACATAACACACACACATCAATTTCGAAGTTGCAGTTGGTACACAAACTATAACTAAGTTCTGTAGGCAACGTATACCCACATATAAAAAAACACATGTACACTAGTGCTTGCCATGGTCGATATACTACACGATATTTATTTAGCCGGTTTTATCGAAACAAAAATATTAATGCCTTTAAATTAAGCACTTACTTGTGTGATGTGTTGAAGTTATTTGTAATGCAAGTCAGTAATTTAACAGTAAAATCATGCAAATGAAATACTCCTCACTACACTCTGTATGTGTGACAGAAAATTTAAGTGCTATAATAAATTACGTAAGCGAGTAGCGATTTGTATATTATATTGTTCCCATATATGGTACACACCGGTACACAATATACAATTAAAACATATTAATAAGAGACCACAGTCACAGTCAAATTTATAAACTCCTTCATCTTGTAGAGGGATCTGGCACTTGACAGGTGGTACGAATTGACTAATCCTCTTGAGTGGCTTAAAATAAGTTTTTATGGAAGCCCGTTTCAGGATGAAGCCAATCTTGTCAGTGACTCCTTTCACATAAGGTAGTACTGCAGGGAGGCGCTCCAACTGTGGGCGCTTTCACACGGTCTCTGCGACGGGGGTATGGACGTTTATAATAACTTGTTGGACTTGTTTGGACGTCAGACATCTTGGACCGCCCGTGACCCTGAATGCTGTAAAGTATTCGAAACGTCGAGCAATCCTAAATCAAATACAAACGCGATATAATCCGTATAAGTAGTTTTATTTACAATGCTCGCGTAAGCATCAGATATCATTCTTAAAATATGTTAAAATATTATTGTTTATTGAAATTCGGTTTATTATTATTGGTGATATTATTTAACTTAAAAAACAAAACAGTTATTTAATTTTTTTGATATACTGCTACTTGTTAGTACATTTTTGTTTATTGTAAACAAAAATATACTAACATTATCCGTGTTGTGACGGAATAAGAATACCAATCACCACTCCGTATCTTAGCCGCGGATGACTCATCCTAATATATTGAGACGACTAAGAGATATAGTAAGCATATAACATCTATGCAAGAGAAGAAAAACTCAAAAGAAAACCCTATACTAGCCTGTCTGACTACTATAGTATAGTAAGGTAAATTTGCCTATTATTGCGGAGGAGGCTCGGGCCCAGCAGTGGAACGTATATGAGCCGAGATGATGACTATCATGTCAACATTTCTTGTAATAAAAATTCAACACTTATGAAAAGTTAGAAATCAACACATATAATAACTAGTAATGAATAACCAGTCTCAAGAAATTCATTCTTATCATAAATTATTCCATCTTAAGGAAGAATAGAACAATTATTTTGTACGACAACTAAATACCTACTTAATTAAACATTTAGTTTTCCAATAAAAATGAAATACAATACTATTTGATCACTTTACCATTATTTTTAGTACTCTACAAAATGTTGTGAACAAATTGTGCTCGATTTAGTTGGTATTTAGTTAACTACCAGTTGCCTTAATCCATAGTTTTCTAATACTTGAATTTCATGGCCATCTAAAATTAAAATGTACCTATTTACCATAAAATATTAAACTTCAAATAATATATATATATATATATATTTAGTGATTGGTCCCAAACATAGATATTTTATTACTATTATTTTGTTATTTCTATTTTATTAAATACTAAAGAGTAAGTACTAATGAGCACTATGAAGTTTGTACAATAGATCATCATCATCATCATCGCAGCCCACATACGTCCCACTGTTGAGCTCGGGCCTCCTCCACAATGAGAGGGAATTTGACCTACTATACTATGCTGGTCAGACATGTTGGTATAGGGTTTTATTTCAAGTTTTCCCTCTCTTGCACAGATGTTATGCGGATATTATATCCCATAGTCGTCTTTTACGACATCCACGGGCAAGATAGGGAGTGGTGAATTATATTCTTACTCCGTCACCACACGGAAAATATACAAGAATGTACTATAGATATACAAGATAAATTAAGTAGGTAATGTATATCAGAATAATAGATTTTTAAATACCTATTTAAATATTGTTAATATAACTTAAAACATCTAAATTATCGTGATAAATTTAATACGCATGATTACTATATGTCATGCAAACGACATAATATGCTGCCTTTGGAAGCTAGACGTACAATTCTGGATATGATATTTCTCCACAAGGTGTGTAATGGTGCTATTGATTGTACTCATTGATGTAACAAAAAACCCTTGTTACATCAATGATTGTACTGATATAAATAACTCAGTGCTTAAATTTAGAGCACCTACACGTCGAACGAGACATACCCAACTTTTCGACATACCTCACAGTAACACAAACTATGCCCAGAACTCCATTATTAGCAGAATAAAAAGATGTTACATGAGTAAATTTTCTGATCTGGACATTTTTAATACTAAAATAACTACTTATAAGAAACAGCTATTTGCCACTATTAGTGAGGAACTATCAAATACCCCGTTTTCAACTTAAAATAAAATTAAATATATATTCATTAAATGTATACAATGGTGGAAGCAAGTCACACATAAATTAATATGTATAATATCACAAGACCTCTTTGCACAAGAACACGCACACACACACGCAAACGCGCGCTCACCCATACACACACACACATATGCACGCACACTCTCTCTCACGCACACACACACACACACACACAAACAGCAGTTTATGTTTAAGTTTTTTGCTTTTAATGCCATTTTGTATCCGCTACATAAGTGTTAAAAATAAATTGAAAATCCGTAATTGGCTGTAAGATTAGTTTTAAGGTCAAATATAATATGTAAGAGCTGTGGATTTTGTTAACTAATAAATAAATAACTAAATAAAACGATTACTAAATTAAAAGTGTTAAAATATTTATTTATATGATAAAATTAACACATAGGTAATTATTAAAATCGATAACTTATAGTATGTTGGACAACACTATCGATACGCGTGGATCAACGTCAATGTTTTGAATGAAAACGTATACTACCACGCTAGTAAGTCGGTTCTTAGTGATATCGCATTGAACGCAGTACATTGCGCGGTTGCTGGACTAATAAAAGGTGATATCCATGTATGGCAGAAGATGCATAATGTTTGGCTCTTTTTGCGATTTAATAATTGATTGTTGTAAACGACATAATACTCTCATAAAATTACGAAATATCACTGAATTAATTAGTTTATGGACTTAATGATGAAAAGAAATGCCTTCTTAGACTATAACTACGCAACTGACTTCTTTTTCGACACGTTGTAACAGCGCAAGACGGCATATTTCTCTTTTTTGTCGGAGCTTCGTTCAAGGTCACTATATGAGCGCAACTAAGAGCCGGTAAAACGAATTTCGTCAATATTAAGACCGTTTGATCGTAATTGTGGCACGCTTGCCCCGCCCACATACATGGCCGTTCTATCTTATTCATTTTTCTGTGGCTGAGATGATAAATACTCTGAATAATGCTTAGGCATTTGCTGGCATTATTCAGAGTGATGGCTGCTCTAGTGAGTAACGTTATTAGTAACGTTCAATAGTGTGTTGTGAGCATAAAAGAATCAACACTAAAACGCCCGTCAGACTGTTATACATCGGTATTAGTGGTTAGTTAGGCAAATATAAATTATTTAAATAAGTACTTTTCAATTCAAAAGTTTTTGCATATCCCAGTAAAAACATAAACAAAATGGGAAACAAGTTCAATATTATAATAATTGTGGTGTAGTTGCCCGACTTCACGGACAAAGGATTTTTTTTTTTTGTGTAACTACAGTTGTTAGCCACAGATGGCTATGACCACTTTAGCTGGACTGATGGGTGATTGCTGAGGGCTCTCAACCCGATAAAATTTAAGCGACCGATCCCGAGGGTATCTCCTTTTGGATACGGATCTCGGCTTGGGAGCTCGCTGGCAAAGTGGAATTCCCACGTTATCATTTTACCGCGGCACGATATCTGTTGCCGGCGGCAAGGGCAGAATCATGGAGAGACGTGTCAGGCCTACGCGGTCTGTATCGATCTGAGCAGCAGCAAAAGAATTTGTATACATATAAATGGGTGCCGTGTTCTGGAAATTATCCTGAAAATGATTATTACATTTTTTTTTTAAATAAAACTACGGCTTTTATGGCGTTTCTATTTGATTTTTGATTGCCCGACATTTCGAACTGCAGCGTTCATGGTCACGGGCGGACTAAGGTGTGTAATTACTTACTATGTGTAATTACTTAATTAAATACTTTAATGTTAAATATTATATTGTTTATGGTTAGTAATCTAACCATAAACAATATAATTTTGTCATATAGAATCATTTTCTTCTTACACTATATTGCAATAAATTTGTATCAAAATGTGGGTCAATATTTAATAACTAATTTTTTCTATTGGGTAGATAATTATACATATTCTGTAATAACGATGATTTATTGAACGTGAGACATATTAGTCCGCCCGTGACATGGCTTGACCGGTGTCATTGAGATGAACATTGAATAAATCGAGTTTGTTTCAAGTTTTTTTTTTTTGTGAAAATCATAATAAGCATCTCAGCTCATATCCAGCTTCAGCTTCCTCCAAAATAGGAGGGAAATTGTCCTACTATACCACGATGGAGTGAGAATCACCCACCTCTTACATCTTACTTGTGGGTATCATAAAAGACGACCAAGGGATACAATATGCTATGAGAACCTTATACCAATTTGTTTGAACAGTTTTTTTTATTGCAAAATTGATGGTAAGTATAGCTGCCGCTCATGGAACTCTGCAAGGCCGCTGCCTACTGCGAAGAAACTGTGAATGCGTGCCATGAGGTTCGGCGATACTTAAGGCATCACTGAAAGGCAAAACCCACCATACGCAAACACCATCAGAAAGTTGGGCTTCCACCTCTCTCGCTCACCAAAAGAAGCGCAGTAACAAATTGTTATTACTCGGACGTCGATTTTTTGCGAGTGTGGTACTACCCCGGACGGACCGGCCCGCAGCTGCAGACAAACAGCTGCCACCAGTGTGGTCCTAGGACTATTGACACACCACAGTAGGCAAATTTTTCTTCTTCTAATGTGGAGAAGGTTCGAGCTCAGCAGTAGGACATTATTAGCTTAGCTGTGATGATGCACCATCATCATCAAAAAAGGAAAAATATTCTTCAGAATAATGTTTTAAATAACTATATTGATAAAATAATATGAGAGATAGTTCATAATGACAAAATATTGCCTTTATGAAATAGGATGTGATAATTTTTTTAAATTAAAACTTTAGGTAAAATATTTGATACTTACGACCATAATTGCTATTCGTCCACCTACGTCACCAACAACGTTTATCGGTGGCTTTTCCTTAGCAGGATGTACAGGTACTCCTACAGATACATCCATTGTACGTGATCTGCCAAATAAATTAAAAAAAATTAGACGGTATACAGACGATAATTTTATGTGAAACGTCATAAGAAAGCATTGATGAAAAATGGCATACTTTTGAATATGATAATGAATTGAACTATTATCACTGAATTATCATTCTTTTGTATACTACTAAGGAGTTAATGGAAAATCCTTTTTTTTTTTTCGTAATTTAACATTTATTTGCACTCGTTAATTCAAATGTTTTATTCAAAAACAAGCCCGAATGCTTAGGCCGATCGTGCCTCTCTGTCGTTTGTGCCGCGCTCTCGCTTACACGCGCGGCACTGGCGGAACGTGACAATAGGTCCATGTTTTCCGTACGTTCATTTATAAGACGTTATCACCTCAAAAACATCGCCCAAGTGCGATTCGGAAACACGCACGAAGGGTTTCGTACCGTTGACTAGGTAAACAAGTGCCTCCCTATTGACATTATCGATATTGAGCAAAAAATCCCGTTTGTTGTATGGGAGCCTCCCTTAAATATTTACTTTATTTTGTTTTTAGTATTTGTAACGGCAACAGAAATACATAATTTGTAAAAATTTCAAGTGCCTATACATATATCGCAGTTCTTGAGGTACAGCCTGGTGACAGACAGACGGACGGACAGAGAGCGAAGTCTTAATAATAGGGTCCCGTTTTTACTCTTTGGGTACGGCACTCTAAACAGAAGTTTGTAAAAAAATAACAATTTTCCTGTAATATTTGTTATAGACTCATCATGACTTTTTTCTTTATCAGCAAAGCCTGAGAGGGCATTACACCTGCAGTGGATTTAAACAAGTAATTTTTAAGTTTTATTTATCACATGATAACTTTAGCAGCTGTGTTACACAGATAAAAGTATAGAAGAATAGGAAAGTATACTTACTTTGGTAAACATGGTGGTGAATAGCGACCATCAACTTCATCACTTTCGGCTTCCTTCTGCTCACCATGGATAACTGCAATGGCTAGCCTCAACCTTTCAGCGTAGGATGTGGCCTTCTTAGCGGATCCTGGATTACGCGCTACTATCACCGAATTACGATAGTCTGGAATCTAAATAGTTATTGTTGAATTATGAAGACTGTTAAAGGTAAATAGCAAGAACAAAATGCTTTTGCAAATAATAACCCTAACACTAGATAATCTATACAAATAAATAAAATTGAAGTGTCTGTTTGTAATGTCAAAATACATGGACTTTTTTGATGCTGACACGGTTATTTGTATGATACCTAAAAACCGGTTTAAACAAAGTTAGTTTTTTTTTTGATAATCTTCAAAACAGCTGGATTGGTTTTGATAATATTTTACTACCAGGTAGCTGTCTATGTAAGAGGTAACTTAGGCTATATTTTATCCCGGTATTCCCACGGGAACGGGTACTACGTGAGTAAGGCGACTAAAACCGAAGCGAGGGCGAGTTGCTGGTTTCGAATATTACAAGTGTACATTTCATAATAAAATACCAATTTTTAATTTGAACTAATATTTGTTACATCTGCAAAATTTGGGTTTGGTATTAGAGAGAACTCTCAATCAGTACTAAGTCTTCAGTAATAATAAAACATTAATTTACTTACACTTTCTTGAATATATTGGAGCAGGAAAGGAGACGCTCTTAAATTATCAACTGGACATTCATAAAATCCCTGAATTTCCTTTTGATGTAAATCCATTGTGATGATATGTGTTAAGCCAGACTTGCACATCATTTTAGCAAGAAGTTTAGTGACGATGCAACCTCGCTTCCTCATTTTGCACTGTTTGCTGTATGGAAGATATGGAATCACGCCCACTATAGATCTGGCTGATGAAGTTTTACATGCATATGCCATAATCAACAATTCCATTATATTGTTGTTTACATCCCTGAAAAGAAACATACATAATTTACAATATGTACACTGTCTTTTGATCCATCTGAATTTGCATGAATAAATATTTCAATATTTCTATGTTGTGACGGATTAAGAATACAATTCACCACTCCCTATCTTGCCCGTGGATGTTGTAAAAGACGACTAAGGGATGTAATAAGCATATAATATCTGTGCAAAAGAAGGCAAGCTCAAAATAAAATTCTATACCAATATGTCTGACCAGTATGGTATAGTAATTTCCCTCCTGTTGGGGAAGAGGCTCGAGCCCAACAGTGGGACATGTATGGGCTGAAATGATAATGAAGTGGCAATGGCACCTATGCCAAAAAACATCCAGGTGAGCCATATATGCAAAACAAACTCAAAGTAAAATTTTGTGTATTATACTATAGTCATCATTGTTCATTCATATCATAATAGAATATCTGTTTAACATACATACATACAAATGTACTGATTTCTGGGAACACACAACATTGTAACAATTTAAACAGATTACCAAGAAGAGAATACATTGAACTGTTTTCAAATATAATGCTCCATTGATTCAATGACATAAGCTAACAACTGTCAACCAGACTTAAACATACAAGATGTAGGCTTAATTCAAACAATTATGTCTAAACCTAAGTCCGAACAGGCAAAACATATGTGTAGCCTAATAACTTTAGTATACCCATGAAATACTTTTGCCCTAATTTTTAGATTCTAAGTCGTATCATAATTATTTGTAATGTTAATGTGTAATGTTAAGGCGCCATGATACAATGGGGTTGACGTGTCCATGTGGACAAACCCCCTATAAAATATTAGATTAAAAAAAAAAAAAAACTGTCAACCATTAGGATTTAACACATTTAATTCCTAGACAGACATTACTAGATTTAAATACACATCTCAGCTTGTACATGTCCCATTGCTGGGCTCAAACCTCCTCCCCAATAGGAGGGAAATTGACCTCCTACTATACAATGCTGGTATATGATGATGAACTGTATTCTTACTCCATCACCACACAGAAATTTAAATCCTAGGCTGGGCAAAATGTCATGGCATCCTTTTACGAATTAATTTTCAATAGATAGCTGGGAATCTTGATCTGTACATTAGAGAAAGCCTTAAGTTCGTGTTATTAAACAAAATTGCATATCCCATGAAAAATCATCATTATCTGCCTGCTCTTATCCTAATAACTTGGTCCGTTCAATATGTATACTCTTCCCAAGTACATATTGCATACATTGTCCACAATAGTTTTAATAACCAGCTACCTGCCTGATGTCAACCATCCTTGGGCATGTAATTATTCATCAAATAGCATCAGATGGAGATATCCCAAGTAGATTTTTAAAACTCTTAGCATCATTTATCACACCCACAAGTAATATAAGTGGCGGTAATACTCATAGTCACTACCATACAGCCATCATCACTGCTAGGCCCCAGCCCGCCCCACGATGGGAGGGAAATTGACTTACACGAGTCAGATGGCTTGGTATAAGGTTTCGTTTTGATTTTTACTTCTCTTGCAGATGTTATTTTAATCCATTAGTTGTCTTTTACAACACCCACGGGCAAGAAAGGGAATGTTTAATTATATTCTTACTGCGTTGCCCCACAGTACATTGAAAATTTTAGTAAGTACACTAAACCCAAAAATAAGTAGAATATCAGTTGAAGATAAATCTTGTAAAGACTTGTTAAACCTGAAACAGTGATTGACTTTGTAATATGGTGACAGTCACACAAAATCTGAATAACAAAGAATAAACTACAACACACATAATTTATCGGAGTGGTAATAAAAGAAGGTAGAATTCCCCATCCTCTCTTGCCTATGGGTGTAGTAAAAGAGGGATATGTACAAGTAACATTGATGGAATAGAAAACAAACACAATATAAAAACCCTATTCAATCCAATGCATAATAGAGGCATTGTAGAGGAGGCTTAAACCCAATAGTGGGACTTATATGGGCTGAGATCATGTTGACATGTAATTAAATACTCACTTGGTACCAGTTTGAACTATGTAAATATTCTTGCCACGAATAGAATCAGCAATCTCAACCATAGTTTCCCTGTTAGTTTTGTGATAGACTGAACATCCTCCAGTCCTTACACCAAGGCGGCTACAATAAAATATAATAGTGTTATTCATGCCATATTTAAGTTAATTGAATTACTCATACAGCTACAATAACAATTCTAGGTCAAACTATTTAACCTCTGAAAATGTCAAATACTAGAACAAAACTCCAACCTTGTGTGTGATAAAAACTAGGATAGGTAAAACGTACTTAGCTATTAAATCAGCCAGCTCGGGGTGCGAATTACCGCTAAGGATCACAATGTCTGACGTGGAGTTACCCTCCATATTGCTCTTGTGAGATCTATTAGTGAACCCCACCAATCTGAAATAAATATATTATTTATTTTTAACAAGTGATTGACCTGCTACCAGACATTATTCAAGTGATTTGGGCAAGTGAGGTCACGTTGGACAAACTAGAAAAACAATAAACCTGGTTTTGTTGAGTAACATAATAACCTGATGGCAATCTTGTTTTTATTAAGAATATCAACTATATAAAAAAAATCACCGCTTTGTTAAATTATAATAGGAAAACCTGAAATGCCGATTATAAGCTTTTTTTATTACTTTATTAATCAAATCAACTTATAAATCCATCGCCCGCATAAAGACCACAGAGTAAGTAAATACCAGAGAGCATCTCATCTCGGAAATCATGTTCGCGGAACTATCTAGTTCCACAGGTTCAGATTACTTCAAATGTTTGACTTCTATGGAACTATTTAATTATGTCTAGGAACGGTTAAATTATGTCCAGGAACTGTTTAATTATGTCCACTGATTGTATAAGCAGTGTCAGTGGAGATAATTAAATAGTTCCAAACTCTTCTTCGATTTAATTGAAATAAAAAATCTAACAATAAGTAGGCATTATACATTCTTAAAACTAAAACCGTCATCAAATTATACTGTACATATAAAAAGTTCACATAAATTAAAATTCAAAATAATGAAAATTAACGAAACATTTATTTAAACGAAATGGGGCCCTTATCGGAAGTCAAGGTCAATTAGGGAGCGAGAAACTAAAATTAAATATTAATAAATCAATTGTCGTCTTTAACGCAAAGTGTAATATTCGCATTGTGTAGTATCATAATTGCATAATATAAAAAGTATCATAACATTCCAACTATACTCGTCCTTGGTCGGTTCGTGATAACTCGGACGGAGTCGGTCGGCTCTGTAGTCGGTTCGTATTAGTTCGTAACATGTTCGACAATTCGTTCCGGCGCACATGACAGTTACTCGGACATGTGGAACTGTTTAATTTCACACCGCGGATTGGACCGACATAGTTCCGACGGTGGACATAGTTCCTGGAACTATTACGATCCGGAACTACACACCTCTAGCTGTTACGCTTGAAAGTTATCCAGCTTCTGTTATCGCACAGGCGGGATCATCAAGCTCGGCTAAACTAATTGAAATTCAAACAAACACTTAAATTGTCTCGTCAGAAAATATGCCGTAACGTAAAGAATAACAGGCAATAACTTCATACGTGTCACGTAAAATAGACGACAAACGAAAAAATATATTGACAAAAAGTTACTCCAGATGATTACCCAGGACTATCAACCATTTTCTAAAACCAATTTTTAAAAAGTTATGATTATATGTACCTACGAGTAACTCCTGTGTATAAAGTTGTATATAAAATCAATGAACTCTTAAATATGCCTGTGTTAAAATTTAACTTAGTTTAAAATATTTTCTTGTCTACATAAATGTGTACTTTAACATAATTATTTTTGCGATCTAACTTTTATATTGTCAGTCCCAAGCCTGTATCAAGTATAAGGGAAAGTTCATTGATAAATTTTTGCTTAGCAGCTAAATCAAGTCTATGCTCTAATTACACTGTTTAGTTTTCGTTAAGGATGGCGACCGAATTCACTATTTTAATAATTTTTCTGTCAGCTTCGAGATACATCATTGATTCACGTAATTAAATTAATCGAACACAAACTCAGTCGGTTATCGCTGATTTTAGTAAAATACTTAAAATAGTGGCCACACTACTAAAATTTTTCACAGACTTTATGAGACAATCTTCTAAACTCACGTATGAATTCATGATTTCATTTAAATAAATAAAGATTTCGTTTAACTTATTTTTTTGTAATTATTCTTTAACTGCAATGCCATTGAAATTAATAAATGACACTCAAATTAGCATCACTTTATAAAATTAAATCAAAAAAGCAAGTTGTATGTGCCCAACAAAAAGCTAATGATTTAATTCATATTGTAGCGCCATGAATCACAAATCATTCTGCATTTGTGTAGGCAATCATCAATGTTTTTGAGGAAAAGAACATATTTATCAAGATGAAGAAGACAACACAATCTTATTTGTTCGATATTTATTACGATTACGATAATGAAATCTATGAATATTTTTTTCAACACTGAACTTAGCGCACTCTGCTGGTGCATTTGACAACTAATTCACGTTCCAATTAAGCATCAGCATAATTCGGAATTATGCGCCACTGAGTCGCATTATGCTCTGTAATTGGAAAACTACCCTTACCTATACCTTACCTCTACCCTCCATAATTTTATGGACTATAGACTATGGAGGGTAGTTCCTCTACCCTCCATACTATAGACGAAAAACTAACTAGTTATTACTCTGTAGACAAGTGCACAGATTAATATATTATAGATTGACCAATGTGGAATTGTTATGGTTCTAGTATTATGATTTTAGGTTATGATTGCTAAGATAGTCAGTTATTTCTCAAAATGGGACTCACAAAACAGTATTTACGCTATGTACCAAGTGGTACTTTCAACGTTATTGCTAGCGGTGAATGTAACATCACCCATGTATCGTTAAACGGTGTAAGTGGCAGATACGTCGCAGTCGGAGCTTGTGAACATGTTGTTATTTGGGATATGAGACTTGGCGAAAAGGTAAATTAACATTACTTACGTTATATTTGCTGTTAAATAGAAATTACAGGAAACTCATCGCGCCCTGGGTATAATTGCACAAGCGAGACTGACACTTCAATCCATTTTCTTTTCTCATTCTTTGAATGATAGTCTCAAAGTGGATAATATTTGTTTTTTAGAAATGACAATATCTTGCACCATGTAAATCCATGTGTTGCAAAGGCATTTAGAAACGTGATATAACATTGCAGAAGATTCAAACGCATAGCACTCTGAATAAAAAGTTGTAATTTAAACTGCGCAGAAATTAAAGAGAGTGTGAATGCATGCAATGAGGTTCGATGATACTAAAGGCATTACTAAAACCCACAACACACAAACACCCTCACATAGTTTGGGCTTCCAGCTCTCTCGCCCATTAAGTTCGGTAACGAATTGCTACTACTCGGACGCTGATTTTCTGCGAAAATGTGGTACTACCCCGGACGGATCGGCTCACGGGTGTCAGACAACTGTCAACAGCGTGTTGACAATGACCATCTGATGTCATCTGATCAAGAATTACATTCCTCTGGCTAGTCATAAAACTATTGCCAATAAATTCTTGTATACGTAGAAGTACATATTGAGTTGACCTCAAGTAATTGGTATAAGAGCAGAAAGATGATGATTTTATTTCTAGCACATTGATTTAACTGTTATTGGTCTCTAACAATTGGATGAAAATTTACCTACTACACTATGCCTATTAGACATATTTACCTAAGCCAATATGTCTAACATAGTTTAGTGTAAGTAGTTTAGTGTAACATAGTTAGTGTAAGTGTTCAGACAGAAAGAAGTGGTGGGCAAATTGTTTTCTTACTTAGTCAACACACTGATATTTACTCATATAATAACTTTTCAGGCTCAGGTGCTGCCTGGTGAAAATGTTTTAGTATCACAAATAGCAGCAAGTCCTACTGGCAACCATGTAGCAGTTGGATATGTTGATGGTATTGTAAATGTATTTGAAATGACTAACAATGATATTGTTTGTGTGTTTGCTGGACACAAATCTGCAGTTACATGTCTCCAGTATGATGAACAAGGATGCCGTTTGGTTTCTGGTTCAAAGGTTTGTTTAACTTTTTTTTATTTCACTTAGCTGCACTATGGTTAGTCTCATAAGTGCTATGGATCATCTTGGCTCATATAGGTTCCATGTTAGGCTCGAGCCTCCTTTTCAATGTGGGAGTAATTGAATAAATATACCAGGTTGGTATAGGGTTTTATTTTGAGTTTTTCTTCTTTGTGTATATGTTATCTACATATTCTAAACCCTTAATCATCTTTTACAATACCCACGGACAAGAAAGGGGATGATGAATTGTATTCCTACTCTGATAACACATGGCAACTACTGCAAGTATAAAGTCCACAAGTGCGCCCACTAAACTCTAGACTCAATGATGACTGCACAGATGAATTTTTCATTACTAGGCAATTAGTCTTCATTCTTTAATTTCATATTTAATTTTTTTTTGAAAAATGAATGTATGTAAAATTTTAATTCTATCTTCATTACCAAACAAGTGTGTTCATTTTACAGGACACTGAAGTCATTCTCTGGGATGTTGTGTCTGAGACAGGTATAGCTAGATTTAGTGGTCACAAAGGAGTCATAACAAGTGTACTCTTCATAAATGGTAAAAATTGTATTATTAGTTCATCAAAAGATACATTTGTCAAATTCTGGGATATTGAGACTAAGCACTGCTTTAAGACTTTAGGTGGACATCAAATGGAAGTAAGTATATGTATAATATCTATTGTATTTATAGTATAAACTTATTTTATTCCAGTTTCATTATGCTCTTTTCACATAGCATACATTTTGTTTTAAATCAGTCTACCATTATGGATTAGTTGCAGAATTAGCATCAAAATTAGTTGTGCTTTATATTTTAGTTAGACATTTTTTAGGGAAGCGTATGGTTCGGCCCAACGACGAGTGCGACGTAGGTACGGGTGGGTTATTGGCCCGCGCGCCGTCCTTTCGTCGCCCGGGACGGAATGGACCGCATGTGGGCTTACCATAGCCCACCCATAAAAAATAAAAGTGTAGCCTATGGTGTGCACGCACGCTGTCCCTTCCGTCCGGAGTGACGAAAGGACGGCGCGTGAATCCATAACCCAACGTACTCCCTCCCCTTCGCTATTGGGCCCACCACTAGTACCGAAATTGTGACTTCTGTGGCCATCCTGGCTGGATACCGTTTTGGGAACCCTCTGTCCGACGCTCCTCCCTGGACGTCGGCCTCATGCAGTCAACCTTTCTGCGGGTGACAGGCTCTTCACCGGTCCAGTCACCCGTGTCCTCGGCTAATACATATTTATTATATTATATGAATAGTAATAAATCATGCAGTTTCTATAATGAAAACAAAATTATTATTTGAGGTATGGTCAGCTGTGTTGTTGAAAGAGGAGAGATACTTAGTAACAGGCAGTATGGACCAAGAACTCCGTGTATGGAAACTGAACTGGACTAGTGATGTAAAAGATGAAGAAAAACTTGCACACCAATTAGAAATTGTGAAGCTTGAAGAAACCGATAATGTTGAAGATTCTTCTGTAAGTATTTTTTTTTTTTTTTTTTTTTTTTTTATACCGCGTGAGGAAAGACCGACGTCCTACCCGAGGGGGGGACGTCGGTCGATGGGAGGGTACCCCAATAGGGGGTATTCCGTCGGGCCGACCACTGACGACAAGTTAACGCTGCTCCAGTGGTCGGCCCAACGACGAAGGCGACGTGGTTTTCGGGTGGGTCGCGGGAGTTGCGTGCTTAAGCCCCTCTGTCGCCCCGGACGGAGTGGTGCGGAGGCGCGCCGACCGCGGCCCACCCACAAAAAAAAAAAAAAAGTATTATTTTTATATGTTTATTCATTCCCTTGAACTCTCACACGAAGGATTTGTAAGAAAATTATTAATCGTGGCGATTCTAACCAGGATAATGTGATAGTTTTATCGAATTATTGTATTGTAATCCGTCCTAGATAAGTCAACAAGGTTTAAATGACTGTTAAAAGGCGGTTAAAATCGGGTTCAAAGGAGGCTCTTGTTACAAACAAACATATAGGTGAAAGAACAGAAAAGCATGTTCAAAATCTTTTCAAATAATATTTTATTTATAATAATAAGATACCTATTGTTTTATATTATTAGACTGACAAACATCTTTAAGCTATGTATTCATAAAAATCGGTAAATTTTCTGTTTATAATTTGATTTCATTGAATTACCATTTTCCCATGTTCATAATAAAATAAGTCTTATTCTTTTAAATTATGGTATCTTTTTAATTTTTTATATTTGATAATAACGTATTTTATTTTAAAAAATCACACCCTTTGACTTTGCCGTATTATTTCTATATATTTTCTTTTCAGATTTTACAATGTCACCAAGTAGGTACGCTAGTAAGAGGTGGCAAAGGTCGTGTTGTGGGTCTAGCTACAGATCCCGGGCAAAGTATATTGGCGTGTCACGGTACTGATTCTTTATTGGAACTGTTTTCATTCTGCACAGATGAAGAGGCAAAAGGGAGAATGGATAAACGTATAAAAAAACAAAGAAAAAAGATGGCGTAAGTTTATTCCGTATTAGCTGTGCCAGCAGATTTGCTTGCGAGGATTACCCATATATTTCATGTTATTATTTTGGTTGAACACACGCATCATCCCACAAAATACATCAATCATATATTTGTTATACTAGTAGTTGCTATGACAACTGCAACTACCCAAATCCTTTCGCCCCCATTTGTAGCATTCGTTTCTTAGTGCAGAATGTGGCCTGATTAAAAATACTTGTATTACACGACAACTTATTTTAGTTGTAAAAGTATCTCCAAAGTATATATATATATATATATATATATATATATATATATATATATATATATATATATATATATATATATATACTAGCAACCCGCCCTCGCTTTCGGTTTTAGTCGTTTTACCCGCGTAGTTCCCGTGGGAATACCGGGATAAAATATAGCCTAGTTTACTCCCTGATATTATAGCTTTCCATTTGAAATCGGTCCAGCCGTTTTGTAGATTACCCGGAACAAACGGACAGACAGACAGGCAAATTTTTTTTAATCTGTATTTTAGGCATAGGTGTCGTGCAAAAAACCGAGTGAACATGAGAAAAGCCTATTATTTTGACATTACAAACAGACAATTTTATTTATTGGTATATACATATATATATTTATTGCTATTACACCTGATGGTAAGTGACGCTGCCGCTCATAGACGCTTGCCAGGTCGCTGCCTATCGTGAATAAAGTGAAGGGAGTGTGAATGCGTGCAATGACGTTCGGTGATACTAAAGGCATCACCAAAATCCACCACATGCAAACACTCTCAGAAAGTTGAGCTTCCGGCTCTCTCACCGCACGAAGCACAGTAACAAATTGCTACTACTCGGACGTTGATTCCTGAGCGAGTGGGGTACTGCCCCAGACGGATCGGCCCGCAAACACACAACTGTCAACAGTGTGGCCCTACCTTTACAGAAAACTTAAAACCATATTGACAAACTGTCATACTATTTTTAAATATATTTTATTTTTAGTAAATTAAAAGAATCGGGCGAAGCGGATATGGAAACTACAGACATACCAGAACTTCTAACGTTAACGGACGAAGTGAAACGATTGTCGTCAATTAAACTGGACACAAAACTGAAAGCGACTAGTTTATTATTGGGTACTACGGGTGAATTGCGTGTGGCTATTACACTCGCCAATAATACAGTAGAATTGCACAGTTTGAAGATTGGCGACGGCAATACAGGTGTGTATTTTTATTTAGACCCAGGAAGAGACCTGGGTCTGTAGAATTAAACAGATATTCAATACAATTTTTTTTTGTATATGACACAATTGTGATAAAATCCGTAAATTTAAATTGTAATTGTAACATAAGAATATAATTATAGTATAACTAAACAGTTACAAAATAACGAGGAAACTGCTGAATGAAAAGCTGCTCATAACCAGTCTGTATTATTTAATTATACTGAGGAATAATTAGACATGTAAGATATAATAAGCAGTAGTGTTGCCCAAAAAAGTCTTGGTCTTGCGAGACCGAGACCAAGACCGCTTAATTTTTGCAAGACCAAGACCAAGACTGGCCCTGCAAGACTTGAGCAAGACCAAGACTGAGCCTGCAAGAGTCTCGCGGTCTTGCATTTAATTCAAATCACCATTTTAGCTTATATACGGTTGAGCTCGTGTCTTCTACATAATAGGAGGGAAATCGGCCGTGGCCGGAGGGGAATCGCCACGGTGATCGGCCGTGTTGGTACAGGGTTTCATGTCAAGTTTTCCTTATCTTGCACCGATGTTATATATTATAGTCCTTAGTCGTCTATTACGACACCCGAGGGTAAAATAGGGTTGATAAATTGTATTCTTACTCCGCCACTACACGGCAAGTCAAATCAGTCTTGAGATATCCATCTACTGGCCAATCGATTCCCAATGTTGGTGTTGGCTTTTCAGAATGACTCTTCGGAAAGGCTTAAGGACAAAAGTATCGTAATCGTCACCCTGTGAGTTATTCTTGATAAGTCTCACACGAGAGTGCTCTTGCCCATTATACATATTTATATATCCGTTTATTCATTAGCCCAACGACGTTCACTGTTGGACATAGAAATATACCTACAATTAATCTACATAAATAACACCCACACTCGCAAAAAGAATTATTATGCGTAGATCGGTATGCGTACATAATGATCGCAATGTAATAATTTTCCGTTTAGGGACAGAGTACGAATACAATTCACCACTCTTACCCGTGAATGTCGTATCAAATCGGACCGAGGCAAGGTGTTAGGAACCCATGAAAAAAAATTGATATAAAAATATCAATTCGTTAATGAATTGAGAGACATGTAAAGTTTTCAATTTTTTCATCGATTTCGTCTGAATCTGATTGAAATGTATAAAGTCAATGATACTTAATCTACCTGATCGCTCGACGACCGTTGACGAGTCGCCTTTGTACCTGCGTAACCATTGAAAGGTTCGCCCAAATCATTACCTATTTATACTGTCGAAGCTTTACATGCCTACATATATCCTGTCTGTACATGCCTACATAATGCGTAAAATTTAAGGCTCTTAGACACACATTTTTTTGTAATCACTATAACTTTTATGTTATATTGTTTTTGTGTAATATACATTCTAATTATGATCTATGACCGTTGAACTAATATGTTGATATTCGAACAGTTTCCCCATAACCTAATACACTCTGTGTATATAACATATTTGCAAGAGAAGTGAAACTAGAAATAAAACCCTATACCAACATGTCTGACCAGCGTAGTATAGGTCAAATTTACCTCCTATTATTTAAGAGGCTCGAGCTCAACGAGCGTAAACATCAGAAATCATACATATTTTGTATGTATTTTCAACATATATAAGTATTAACGAACTTACTACGGGAATAGTTTCAGGATTCACGTTTCGCTACTGAGAATTTTTGTACCGAAAATTTTCAATGACGCTTTAGAATATTTCGACTTAGTTGATTTGAATCACACATATATATGTACATATTTAATATATTAATAGATTTTTATATCTTACGAGCAATCCTTGTATATATATATATATATACTAGCTTTTGCCCGCGGCTTCGCCCGCGTAAAAGTTGGCTTGCATATTTCTTTTTATTGTGTTATTGTGGTGACGGAGTAAGAATACAATACACCACCTATCTTGCCCGTGGATGTCGTAGAAGACGACTATGGGATATATACACATAACATCTATGCAAGAGAAGGAAAACTCGAAAAATGAAACCCTATACCAACATATCTGACCAGCATGGTATAGTAGGTCAAATTCCCTCCCATTATGGAGGAGGCCCGAGCCCAAGAGTGAGAACTATGTGGGCTGCGGTGATGATGATATTTCTTAATTTAAGAAATACTCTATCTATGTGTCAATTTTCATCCAAATCTGGTCAACATTTTACGCGTGATCGAGTAACAAACGTCCAAATATCTTCACAAATTTTTATACTTGAATATTACTTCCACCCTTGTAGTTCAAATTCACGTGGAAAGACGATGATAAATATGGCCATCCTTAGTCGCTGATAATACATTATCCATGATAGGTTTCCATTGGTGAAAAAAAAAACATTGATCAAACTCCCGTAGTTTCACCCACGTAGACCCCATTCCCATGCGAATGCCAAGATAAAAGTTGCTTATGTTACTCGCTGATATTATAAGTTTACATAGGTGAAAAAAAAATTGTAATCAAAGCCCATACAAATATCCGAGATAAAAATTGCCTGTTACTCGCTGATAACGTAGCTTCCTATTGTTGAAAGAATTTTAAAAATTGGTCAACATCCACCGGTTTCTCGCAGAGTTCTCGTTCCCGGGCAAACACCAGGATGAAAATAGCCTTTATTTGTTATTCACTGATAATTTAGATTTTCTTTCGTAAATTAATTTTTATATCCATTAAACGCCCGCGATTTCACCGGCATTGTGCTCGGGCCCGTAGGAATATTGGGATAAAAAATAGCCTAAATATGTTCATCATAATTTCAGCTCATATACGTCCCACTGCTGGGCTCGAGCCTTCTCCATAGTAGGAGGGAAATTAACCTTACTATACCATGCTGGTCAGACAGGTTGGTATAGGGTTTTGTTTCGAGTTTTCCATCTCTTGCATAGATGTTATATGCGTAATATATCCCTGAGTCGTCTCTTACGACACCCACGGGTAAGAGAGGGGGTGGTGAATTGTATTCTTACTCCGTTACCACACGGCAATAAAGCCTAAATATGTTACTCGCTTAAAATCAGCTTTCCGTTAGTGAAATAATTTTAAAATCGATTAAATTCTTACAGTTGCTCCAGCCACACCGGGATAAAATATAGCCTAAGTTATTCCTTATGTAAGGCTTGGTAGACCTGGTTGTAAAGTATTATCAGTATCGGTCCAGCCGTTTTGAAGATTATCCGTATCGAATAGACAGACAAAAAAAAATCAGCCGTTTTTAGGGTTTCGTACCCAAAGGGTAAATACGGGACACTATTACTAAAACTTCGCTGTCTGTCCGTCCGTCAGACAGACGGACCAAGCTGTATCCGAAGGACCGCGATAGCTAGACAGTTGATTTTTTTACAAATTATGCATTTCTGTTGCCGCTATAACAATAAATATTAAAAATAAAATAAATATTTAAGGGGGCTCCTATACCACAAACGCAATTTTCCCTCTTTGTATAGATAATGGTATGGAACCCTTTGTGCGTGACCCCGACTCGCATTTGGCCGGTTTTTTAGACATAGGTATCGTGCAAATAATTGTGTGAGCATAAATAAAACCTATCATTTTGACAACAAATAGACGCTTCAAATTTGTTTATTTCTAGAGATAGAAAATTGGATTAATATCTTGATTTTAACTTACTGTCTGGTAGCGGCTAGGAATATTATAACACTGTCATTGTTTGTGGGTGTCGCAAAATACTACTAAGACAAAGATTAAATTGACCTGGGCCAATTGGTGATGCCATCTATGTCTAGCCAGCTATGTCGTCTGGCAGGCAGCTGGTCATAAAATATTGCTAGAAGAACCTTTGCAATATATCTACGATGGCAGAGGACCGCCTACATATTGCGTCGATCCAAAGTAATCTTGATAAGCGAGCATTAAGAAAAAATAATGGGGTAACCCAAGAAAGCCGACCGTGTACTAAAATGATCGTTCCTAGGCTCAGTGATATCGGTTATACGCTTTTCACCTCCTTAGGGGTAAAATTGCAAAAACTCTTTTTTAGTGAGCACTTTCCCCAAGAAAGACAACTTTGTAGGATAAACGATTTTTTAAATAATCGATTTTTTGTTCTTCAAAATAAATCGATTATAAAATAATCGATTAATTAAAAATAAATAATCGATTATAAAATAATCGATTTTCCCAACAGGATTATGATGACTCTTTTAGGAAATGTGAGCTTCATCTTCTAATATAGTATGAAATACTGCACGCAGTATTGTGATTACCTTGTTTTTTTTAGGATATCTGACTGTGAAATAATCGATTTTCTATTATTTTGATAATCGATTGTAAAAATCGATTATTACAAAAAAAAATCGATTAATAATCGATTGTTATAAAATCGATTATTTTTTCACATCCCTAGTTTCTAGGCCTAATGATTTCGGATATACATTTTTCACCCCCTTAGAGATTGAATTTCAAAAACAAATTTTTTAGAGCTCATTTACAACAAAAGAAGGAGAATCGCACAATACACAGAAATACATAGTTTCACTTTCCTAGCCTCAATAGTTTCGGCTATACGATTTTCACCCCCTTAAGGGGTGATTTTCTAAAAATCCTTCGCTAGAGCTCGTGTTTCGTAGAGCGTAACAGACAGACAGACAAGAGTTACTTTCGCATTTATAATATTAGTAAGGAAGTAAGAATTATCAGGTGCTTTAATACAAAGGTTCACGGTTCTATCATCGAAAATGACGAATTTCCATACAAAATATCATCCCCTATTTCAACCCCTTATACCCATTTTTTCGCAGTAAAAAGTAGCCTATATCTTTTCTCAAGCTTTAGTCCATCTCTATACCAAATTTCATCAAAATCGGTTTAGACGTGAAAGGCTATATGCTTTTCACCCCCTTAAGGGGGTGAATTTCCAAAAATCCTTTGCTAGTGCTCGTGCACCCCAAGAAATACGATGGTGTAAAAAAAAAATACGTTTCTAGGCCCAGTGGTTTCGGCTGTATGCTTTTTGGTATTTTAGGGGTTGAATTTCATCCCCATGTAAATGAAATTTCCAAAACGCTTGAACGAATGTTTATTTATTTATTATTAGGTGCCTTAATAATTCGTGGTTCTGTCATCGAAAATGACGAATTTCCATACAAAATGTCATCCCCTATTTCAACCCCTTATACCCATTTTTTCGCGATAAAAAGTAGCCTATGTCCTTTCTCAAGCTTTAGTCCATCTCTGTACCAAATTTCATCAAAATCGGTCCAGCGGTTTAGACGTGAAAGCGTAGCAGACAGACAGACAGACAAAGTTACTTTCGCATTTATAATATTAGTAAGGATATACAGGGTGACTGGTAAAAGATTGTACATATTGAAGGAGGGTATTCAGTACTCGATTCTGATACCGAATATATAAAAAAAATTGGTACTTAAATTTTGAACTAATTATCTTATAAAAACATTTAGTTATGAACACATGGGATAGGTCAACGTACGTCAGCACTTGTAGGTACTAAACAGTTCGCGTGACATTGAACTATTTACATTTTAGGTAAATATTCTACCTATGCGACTCGACCCAGTAGGTATTTTTTTGCGTCGCGGGCCGCAGACAGAGGTCAACGTACGCTGGCAAACCTATTGTTTTGATTAGAAACAAATCACTTTATATCAGGATTGGTAAGAGCTATGAATCTGCAACTAACTTTAGTGTTTTTATGACATTATTCCTACACTTAGCTTTAGTAATTCTAGTAATAAATATCCAAAATCTTGACAACAGTACTAACAACACTTTTACTCGATATCGGTATCGGTGTATCGCCAGTAGGGTAATATTTTTGGAAGTCTTGTAACACTAATATTGTTGATGTTTACTATGTAGTTAATTAATATTATCTTCTTTTTACACTTTTATTAGTTACATGTGGCCATTATCTATCGTTTCCTTCAATATGTACAAACTTTTACCAGTCATACTGTATATATATCGCACGATTGATTATTTTATAAACTTGAATTATAATTACAGTTAAAACAATTAGGTTTAGTTCAAAATAATTAGTTCCCATACTTAAGATAGATTACTATCTATCTTAAGTATGGGAACTAATTATTTTATTATGTTGTACTCAACACATGTTATCATAAAACAGTTTTTATAGATTGTCATCGGGGAAAGTTCCCCGCTCTCGGCCTTACTATAAATACGACCATTTGCTGGTACGACATTCTCCCGCAAAAGGGGACGTAAGAACCGCGGGAAGGCGCGAAAGGCCGCCAAACTTGACGAGGCGAGCACCTCTGTCGCCAATGACGTCACCCCCCCACCCCGTCACCAAAGCCACAGGCCGCTGTACAGCAGCCCCCGGCTAAGGTCTACAAACCCCCCCCCCCTTCCCTTGTCATTAGAAACAAGGAGAAGTGGATGCCCGTCTCGGCTTGGTGTAACACCAACCGAGTACTATACCGTACGGCCCGTTCAACGGCCGAAGGTATAAAGGTTCAGTTGTCCACATCGGACGACCACCGCAAACTAACGGCTATGTTACGTAGCCAGAACATTCCCTACCACACTTTCACCCTCCCCGAGGAACGAAAACTTCGCGTAGTTATACGCAACGTTCCGGTCGAGTTAGGTACCGACCTGGTCAAGGAGGACCTATCCCAACAAGGACTACCGGTGGTCGAGGTGCACCGGATGATCCGTGGACACACACGACAACCGTTCGACCTTATAATGGTCGTCCTTGACCTCTGTCAGAAGGGCAAGGACATTTTCAATATCACCACGGTGTGCGGCATCGTGGTAGAACCCCCGCGCCGGAATGGCATGCTATCGCAATGCCACCGGTGCCAGCTATATGGCCACTCAGCGCGCAACTGCCACGCGCGGCCCAGGTGCGTAAAGTGCCTGGAGGACCACGCTACGGCGGACTGTGCTAGGCCTAAAGCCAACGACCCCACAAAAAGTACCACACCACCATCGTGTGTACTATGCGGGCAAGTGGGGCACCCCGCAAACTACCGTGGCTGCCCACGCGCACCACGGCCGGTTATGAGGAGGCCACCACCACCCCCACCACAAAGGTACCTTCCGGCACCTAAACCCACACGCAACCCGTGGGTTAATTCCCAAAGCAGGGCGGAATACCCCCCCCTGCCCACCATATTAGCCACCCCGCCGGCACCCGCGAACGCGACACCGTCGGCAAAGGCCGCTAATAATAATAATTATAAACCGCCAACCGTTGGGCAAAAACAGCCACCCGCGGGCCTCCCTAAGCCTCCTCAAGGCAAACCTATTAACACACACGCGCCAGCCGCTAGCGGTCTAGACCCGGATCTAGACCTAGTGGCCAGATTCGCGTCAATAATAAAAAAATATTGCAGAAATACGCGTAATCGCAGCGGAACTGCGGAAAAATGAAGGCAATAGCCTCGCATTACTTAACGTCGCCATGAGGTTCTCACCCGTTCTAGAAAGCCTCGGTTCCTTCAGAGCCTAAGTATGGATACGTACACACCAGGCAGAGTCAAAACAAGATCACTCCGCGTAGGGTTTTTCAACGCGAACGGTCTCGCTCGCCAGAGAGACGAAATAGGTACATTTCTACAAGACCAGCAGCTTGACCTTTTACTAGTCCAAGAGACATTTCTTAAACCCTACTCAAGAGACCCTAAAATTGCAAACTACAATTTAGTGCGCAACGATAGGGTCGGTTCTCCCCTAGGTGGGACTCTCATATATTACAAAAGGTCACTGCACTGCACACCTCTAGATCCCCCCCGCCATGACGTACATTGAGGCCTCGGTCTGTCGGCTGGCCCTCACCGGTCACCAGCCACTGATCATAGCATCAGTATACCTTTCCCCTCCTAATGGGGACACACCAAAAGAGTTGCTTGAGAGTGACCTCCAAGCTCTCTTAAAACTCGGCGACGCCGTCATTATCGCAGGCGATCTAAATGCCAAAAGTAAGTCGTGGAATAGCCACACCCACAACCGCAGGGGACTGGCCCTCGAGACTTACGCAGATCGGCTCGGGTTCGACATCATAGCCCCAATGGAGCCGACTCACTTCCCTCACACAGTCGGGCACAGGCCCGACGTACTAGATATAGCCCTATTAAAAAACATAAACCTTCGTTTATGTCTAATAGAGGTAATTCACGAGCTTAACTCGGATCACCGCCCGGTGGTCATTGACTTCGCCCCCCGATACGGCCCCTCAGGCCTCACCCCCCCCCACTGAGAAAGTGTGCACAGACTGGGCGAGACTGAAGGCTAAACTCCAGTCTCCCTCCTCGTCGGCTCAACTTGACAGTATATGTAATACTTTAAACAACAAAGAAGACATCGAATCCGCGATCGACGCCCTCACCGGCCACGTACAATCGTTAGTTAACGATTGTTCACGGAGAGTGCCTGACACGAGTAATCGTAGAAGGCGCTTACCCGCTGACGTCCGCGACCTACTGAGGCGTAAGAACGCAGCCATAAGAGCCTACGACCGCTTCCCCTGCGAAGATAACCGCTATCATATGCGGTCAATGCAGAGGGCGGTTAAAACGGCTATAAACGAGTTTAGACAAAACGAATGGGACGCCACCTTAAGCGAACTGGAGCCTTCGCACCAGGCTTACTGGCGGCTAGCCCGTTCTTTCAAAAAGGATACGGTGTCCACCATGCCACCCTTAAACCGCCCCAATCAACCGCCGGCGTTCGATGACGATGAAAAGTCCGAATGTCTGGCGGCCGACCTTGAGCAGCAATGTACGTCGAGTACACAACACACAGACGCGCGACACACCGACACCGTTAACAGCGAAGTGGAACGATGTACATCGCGTACGCGTACCGCAGACGCTGAGCCACAAGAGCCTATACCAACAGCGACAGTGGAGGAGGTTCAGTTGATTGTTAGAGGTCTCCACCCTAGGAAATCCCCCGGTTCGGACGGTATTTCTAACAGAGTTATTAAACTCTTCCCTCATTCATTATTATTAATATTAACAGCAATTATTAACGCCGCATTAGTTAATTACATATTGCCTAAACAATGGAAAAAAGCCGTGGTAATAGGTATACCTAAACCCGGCAAGCGACGTACCGAACCGTCATCATATCGCCCGATTAGTTTACTAAACAGTTTAGGTAAAATTTATGAGCGCGTACTACTTAGTAGGCTAAGAAAGTGCGCTGAGGAAAACAACCTCATCCCGCCGATTCAGTTCGGCTTTCGCACGCAACACTCTTGCGTTCAGCAAGTACATCGAATAGTCGAGTATACAAGTTATAAACTGCAACGCGGTTTATATACGGGTATGCTTCTATTTGATGTAGAAAAAGCGTTTGACAAAGTCTGGCATAACGGCCTTATTTTCAAGTTAAGAGCGTTATCGGTAATAAGCGGCCGTAAACCCAAAAATGTGTTTTTTTGAGGACTGGTTACTCGTTCATCATAATAGCTTACTAAAAATTTATATAACCACTACATTAAACACATCTTTATATTGTGCTTGTACAGAATTATAACTCAATATTGTAACTATTTTATTAAAAGGCAAGGGTATTTTGAACTTAAGTTAATGAGATTTTACGAAAACGCTGAGTTTTGAAGTTCAGGTACGAATAAACGATAAGTCGTGGCAGCTCGAAAAAACTTGTAGATGTTAGGAAAATTACTGTTCTTGGGTATGTATAAAATGAAATTCAAGATTTCTTCCTTTTAAAACTAAAAAAAAATATTTCCTTAAGATTAATTTGACGAAAATGGCTCCTGAAAAACATTTAATTTAGTGAATAATACTAACCTTGGAATATTTAAAAAAATATCCACTATTTGTTCGACTATTGTAGAAGCAGTAAAAAAAAACCCCAAATTGAAATACGAATAGTCACCCTCGTAATTAAATTTTAAATATTACTATAAATTGAACGGCATAATTGTTCGTAAGCCAGTCGCGCCTTGGCGCTCAACGGAGCAGGGTCACGTCGCTCGAGCTCGCCGCTCACAGCGTAAAAGACGACAATACGAAGTTCAGCGTATACTGCGACTGATCGGTTTTGATTCGTAAGTATTTATTACTACCTAATTCTGTTAATTACTTTCATGCGATCTCTATAAAGAATAATATAGAATCTTTTTACGTTTTAGGTGATGGGTCGAAAAAGCAGATTGTATCTGGGGAACAAAATCGGTTACAAGGCAAAGAAAAAGAGAACACACGACAAAACTGTAAGGTACCTATAGTTTCAAAAGAGTAAACGAAAAGAGAAGTGAGCCGTCACTCAGGACGCCTGGCAGATGTGAAACATCAAAATTATTTTGAAGTCGTTACCGCAAAGCGTGGCGTTAACGCCGCTTTTAATGCCACGCGACGATCAGGTTCACCCCGCCTATAGATATTTCACATCAAAAATCCGAACGGAACATTTATGCAGCCTCATCTTCTGAAGATTATCAGCTAACTCAAATTTAATGTTTAATAATTACTAACCATACACAATATAATTTTTTTATAGAGAATCATTTTCTTCTTGTACTAGCAATAAATATATAGCAAAATGTGGATCAAAATTTAATAACTAATTTCTATAACTGTAACTGGAAAACGCATATAGATGACATTTGTTAAAAATTAAATAAATTTATTTTTGCGCTTAGAACTTTGAGGCGTACCTCGGGACATAGTATTGCACTTACTGCGTATTATGCCTACGTTGACTCAGTCTTGAGATATGGTCTTCTATTGTGGGGTAACTCAACAAATATTAATAGAGCATTCATTGTGCAAAAAAAATCTGTACGAGCAATATGTGCTGCTTATCCTCTTGCAAGTTGTGAACCACTTTTTAAAAAATTAAAGATACTGACTCTTACATGTCTATACATTTTTCAGGCAGGTTGTTTTGTTAAGGAACACGGTTCATATTTTAGCACTTTTGAAAAAAAACATAAATCAGTAATAAAAAATAGGGATCCGACAAGACTAATTACACCTAGTTGTTCAACTACACTGTATCAAAGAAACTGCTATTATATGATAATTAAAATCTATAATAATTTACCAAAAATTATGAGAGATCTGCCACTTAAGCCTTTTAAGACAAATCTACGTAAGTGGCTCCTTGAGAAATGTTTTTATTCAATGAATGACTTTTTTGGTATGACATAACCATATTTATAAAATAATATGATTATACTCTTTAATTTTTATGTTTTGTATTAATGTTTTTTTTTTAATATTATTCTGTTAACATTTTTTTTTTTATAATTATGACATGAATTTATTTTTTTTTTGACTGGAAAAATCTAATGAATATGAATAAAATTAGAATTTCAAATGTAAGACTCAGAAGTCTAATATCGAACAAAAAAACATGTATGTATATGTGTATTATGTTGCATGTCGTAATGAGCGACGAAGTATGTGAGACCTCTTTGTGAACCATTAACCACACAATGTAAACCATATTTCTTGCAATAAATTCATTTCATTTCATATAGTGGGTAGATTTAAATCTCTGACTGGACTTGTTAGACATCCATGGCCATGGCGACTAGGGCTATACTCGACTACTGCACGGCAGCCACGGAGGCAGCGTGCCTCTTGGCCGGAACTCTCCGGTGGGATCTGCAGGCGGAGGTACTCGCCGAGCTTTACCTGCGAGTATCAGAGACGCGAGCCACATATAGCCTCAATCAAGGTAATTGCCGCCTGGCGGGTCGACGCCCGCCGAGACGCCATTGCTCGTTGGGCAATCGGACTGGAGAAGCCTCAATACGGTATCAGGACCGCCGAGTCCTTTCAGCTGGTGCTGATGGGGTGGTTGGGTCGGCAGCATGGGGTACGGCACGGGTACATTCCTTCCGACTGGTGCAGGTATTGATGGGTCACGATAGCCAAGTACCTGCGCAAGCTCGTTAGGAGAGAGAGCACACCACCATCCTGCTACCACTGCGATTGCGACGTGAGCACGGCGCAGTACAGGCTCGAGGTGTGTGCCTCGTGGGCAGAGCAGCGCCGTGAACTCGTTGCACTTACCGGTGCCGGCCGGACCCTGCCGACCATCACTAGGGAGATGCTCAGCAGCGTCAGGAACGCAGTCACCGCCTTCTGTGAGGCTGTCATCTCACGAAAGGAGACGCCGGCTCGTGTGTGATTAATCTTTGGCCACACGTTCCGCCACCGATGACTCGGGCGGCGCAGATACGAGTACCCGCGCCTCACGCCGCTCTAGGCGAGTCCGCGTGTGACCGGACCGAGGACTTTAATGTGTCACCCGCAGAGAGCCTGACCGTGTAACGGCAATCGACATCCCGGTATAGGGACGTCGATTGGGGTTTTTTTATTTTTTTTTAATTATTACACAATAATGTGATAATTTAAAAAAAATAAGTTGTCGAGTCTCGAACCCGAGACCAGAGTTCCCGCCGGCGAGCACGTTACCACGAGATTACCGCTTGTTGGCGATTCGAGTTTGAATTTTTCTAGTACATAAATTACCCATCCAACTTTGACCCTTAAAATCTTTTTAACGAGGGCCCAGTTGACCCTAATATTTGGTAATTGTGATACCCTCGTGCCCCCTCTACCACCCCACCAAAAATCATGGAAATCCCCCACCCACACGTCTGAGGGTCTCCTTGTAAGTTATACTCTGTGCCTATATTTTACTATTTCCTGTACTTTGCATATTAAAAATACAATTTTAACCGTTTTACTGTTATGAGATTTGGTTTTTAATTAAAAATTTTAAAATTTACATCATGTTGATTTTTGAAAATCTCCTTCTCCGAAGAATATATTAGAGATTTATTATAAGCGCCAAGGCTCAAGACTGGTCATTCTATGAACTCGCCTGTGTGTAGTGCAATTAGTGTGCGTCGATATCGGACCGTAGCAAAATACCTAAAATGCGAGAGTGCCGATTACCGATAACGCTCTTAATAAAGCTTAAAATCCCCCACTACTTAGTTATGATAGTTAGGGACTTCCTACTCGAGCGTAGCTTTCGTTACAGAGTGGAAGGTACTCTATCAGCACCGCACCCACTAGAAGCCGGCGTCCCCCAGAGATCGGTGCTCTCTCCAATTCTCTTCTCGCTGTTCACCAGCGACATACACATAGTAGAATTCAAACAGCATTATTCGCTGACGACACTGCCATCTTCTATGCAGGTCTATCCCCCACAACAGTGACAACCGCTCTCCAAACTGCGGCTACCGCCCTAGCGAAATGGACTAGGAAATGGAGAATCGGTATAAACCCCACCAAAAGCCAGGCGATCATATTCCATAAGGGAATATGATCGTAATAGATCGCCGCTACCCAATGGCTGAATACCCACAGATAAAGATGTTCGACCAAGCCATCCCCTGGACAAGGGAGGTCAAATATCTGGGTGTGACCTTGGACAGACGACTGACCTTCGGTCCTCACATAGGGCGAGTCCGCGCGCGCGCAGCCCTAGTGCTAGGATGGTTACACAGCTTAGTACACGCGAAGTCTAAGCTATCTCTCCGTAATAAAGTTAGATTATACACCGCTTGTATACGTCCTATCATGACGTATGCAAGTGTAGTGTTCACACAAGCGAAGCCACGCAGGCTACATCGGCTACAAACATTACAGAATAGGTTCATGCGCCGAGCGACGGGAGCACCGTGGTACATGCGCAATGTGGATCTTCACATAGATCTTGGCTTGCCGACCATCAGGCAATTCATGAAACAGTGCTCCCGCCGCTACTTCGACTCTGCCGCGACACACCCGAACCCATTAGTGGTAAGGGCGGCTTCTTACATCTCCTCTAAAATGTCCGCGATTAAACAACCGCGATTAATACTCGACGAACCCGACGACATTATTACGCTCGCCCAGACTGAGGCATACACAGCCCGCGCGGCCTTGACAAATAGTAATAAATATCCACGTTACCGCCCCCGCCGACGGGGAAGGAAAACGTGTCGCGTTAAAATCATAAACGTGGGAGTGCCCACTTTGCCAGCGACCGCCCGAGCCGAGGTCCGTACCCCACAGGGGGTGCCCTGGGGATGGGTCGCTTAGCTTTAAACGGGTTGAGAGCCCTCAGCGCTCACCCACCAGTCCGGGTAAAGTTGTCACAGCCATCTGAGGCTAACAACTAAGTCACACACAAAAAAAAAAAAAAAAAGGTACGACATTCATTCGATCGCTAGCAGCCGAACAGTGCGGAGCTCTAGACTCCACTTAGTTTTAAACTAGAATTCAATAACACGAGTACTGTTTCAACTTTGTTTCAATTACGTTTATCATGGAACACCATCAACACTATCAACATTGTAGTGAGGTAGATGACGTTAGCCATGCTGACGTCATTGCTTTTAAATCACGGTGCTACCTGCTACGTCATATATATTTTCAGGATCTTGGAAACTGCTCCAACGATTTTGATGAAACTTGGCATATTAGAGGTTTCGGGGCCAAAAAAATCGATCTAGCTAGGTTTTATTTATAGAAAATGTTGTTTTGTCGGTGTTTTTAGCAAAACAATACAATGACATTGAATTTTAAAAGAATATGAATTCAAATTTCGCCTTCAACGTCAAGAGTTATAATAGTTGGGAAGTTGTCCAGTATTCTTTTTGTTTTGGCATTCAAACAGCGTGGGATCGAATCTCGGTGTTATTATTTTGCTCTTTTTGTACTTTTTGATATTTTTTCATTATTTAATTTTTACTTTTTTTTAATATTCGAAAAAAATACAACAGAAATATACCGAGCGAAGCTCGGTCAACCAGATATGTATGTAAATGACAAGGCCGAGCATTAATATTTTGATTATAGTAAACGTCATTACAATTTATGTAATTGCGTTTCTATGGTTAGAAATGTTATAGCAGTCTCCAGCTTTTTTATAATATCTTATGTTGATGATGTAATGCGCCATATTATAATCGTTCATTCATTTTATCACAGCTCGTATAAATTCTACTGCTGGGCTCAAGCCTCCATTCACAAAGGAATGGAAACTGACCTACTATACCACACTGGTCAGACGGGTTGGTATAGTAAGTTATTTTGGAGTTTTGCATCGATGTTATCCGCGCGTTATACCTTAGTCGTCTTCCGACTACGCTCATGGGCACCGTCACCACATGAAAATATATGTAATGGAAGGTAATTCTGCGCACAAAATGAAGCATTTAAATTGGAGCCCTACGCCCGCCGGATCGTTTTGTAGTTTACAAGGTCACTGCATACGCAAGGCAATCTATTGTATAGTGGTGTGCGTGTGTATGTGTGTAATCGCTTGCACGTACCTATGTAGTATTTTTGGCTTCAAGTTTTTGATCGCTTTATAAGGTTTATAAGGCTGTATAAGTTATATAAGAACCCTGGCAGGGTCCCTATATAAGGTTCGGGATGATAAATTGAAACAGCTCACTTGATGAGTAAACATTTAATATTACTTATAACTTGATTGGATACATTCTTATAATTATACTTATTACACTACTGCTTAAGTACCGACACTATCCTTCTATACGTTATTATTCTAAGGTACCATCATATACATCTGTAGTTACTTTCGCAAAGTATAAGTATGCTGCTTATATTATATTAATTGGTTTTTAGTAGATAATGTAGCTGAATGTTTTTTACAGTTCAATGTTTAAAACAAATTACGCAATCAGGACATCGCAAAGAACCTCGTTGTATAGCTATTAGTTCAGACAACCTTGCTATAATCTCTGCATCTGCGGATTCTATTAAACTTTGGAGCAGGTAAAATATTTTATTATGTTTTAAATGTAAATAATTATTTTAATATTTCTTCTTTCTTCTCAGGCCATATCTGTAGGTACGTCCGACAGTTGGGTTCAAACCCCCACCCAGTTTACGAGGCGGGGGAAATTGATTTATTATATCACGCTGGTTACAAGGGTTTCTATATAGTTTAATTTTAGGTTTGCCTTCTTTGCAATGTTGTTACCTGCGTCTGAAAAGGATGAAATGATAACATATTGTGTTTTTTGTCATCTTGTGGATTTTATTTTATGCTCCATGTGGTGACGGAGTAAGATTACAATTCACCACCCCCTGTCTTACCCGTGGGTGTCGTAAAAGATATATCTCTATAATTGATAGTCCATAAGTTAATAGATAGATAAATTTCCAATAATCATACAGTTAGTTATTATGCAGGTCTACACACTCTTGTCTCCGAACGATCGCAGTACTGTGTGGTCGTCCATGTAGCATTTGTTTTGCGCCTGGAGATCGACATGCATTAGTGGGCTGTACGGATGGTGCACTATTATTAGTCGACGTGGCAGCCGGGCGAGTATTAGAGCAAGTTCCAGCGCATACTGCCGAATGTTCAACGGTCGGATTGACGCCTGATATGGTAATTTACAGAACGTTCCAACAGAAACTGATTCTGCTTGTTTTTAACCGACTTCAAAAAAAGGAGGAGGTTCTCAATTCGTCGGAATCCTTTTTTTTTATGTATGTTCACCGATTACTCAAAGACGCCTGGACCGATTTGCAAAATTCTTTTTTGTTTGATAGGGTATACTTCCCAGGTGTTCCCATAGTCATCAAGACAGGATCTTGGTGTCCTTGAGAAATTGGTGGAATTCTTAAAATTTTATAGGCAATTTTAACCTTTTTAGTTTACTGGGCTGAAGTCGGGGTTTTTTTGTTAAAAATTATAGCTCTATTAAGCTCTATGAGGCCTTGATAGATTCATATAGGGAAAGGAAAGAGGTCCCATGTGGATCTAATTGCCAAAGGATTTCGAATTTTCCTTCGTTTGTGATGATGTTACGACCTTTTTCACCCTAAATTTTAAATAACACCCAAGGCAAAGTAAATGTCATATAACATTCCTATGGAATAGCAAAAATGGCATGGAATATGGTGACGAGAATGGCTCACTCGCTGTATATACCTATAGGCGGTGTAACGATTTTGTTGCTAGTCGTAACGTGGAATATAATCGCAGAACACTGTCCATGCCACACTGTAGATCACATTGCAACACGTAGTGCCATAACTGTGAATGCTAATGATTCTTATCCCCATTCTATGGTCACCTTGAAAGGTGCGTATTCGGTAAACAGAACACACTGCACTGTATATACATATAATAAATCTGTCGTCGATAGCATCGGAACCCCAAAATATCTAACCTTCTTTCAGTTTCTCAGCGGTTTTAATGTTGTACTTTTCTTTATCACGGTATATAGCGACTTCTTGGTATTGCAGAAGTCCAGGAACATCACTTGTTACTTAACCATCAGTGACGTTATAGACCTTCGTAACTGTAACCGAAAGTCCGAAATTATCGAATATCTGAAATGAAAATATATCCCAAACCGTAACCGAATCCGATATAAAAGTTTAGATTCATTTCGGATATAGGCTGAAACAGTCAGGTTACATATCTAGAAAATCAAAGTCAAATCATTACTTTGTATTGTTTTTACAATTTTTAAAAATTTTCATAACAGAAACTATCAGATAATCTGTAATAATTTGATTGCCGTAATAACGTAATCGAATTCGAAACCGATTTTTTTTCTTTTTTGGGGTGGGTTGCGGTCAGCACAGCACAGGACAGAGGGGCGGCGCGCGACCCCGTAACATACCCCTCTTCCTCCTAACGATCGTATTCAAAACCGGTATAATGTTATTTTAATATCCTTATCCAGATCAGTACTACTTCATTTTATCATTGAACTTGCTGATTCGACACTTTAGCAATAATAAATAAATAAAATATTTATTTTTTATTGCTAAAGTGTCTTGTGTAACCAGCCGCACATACTTTATGACGAGAATATTTATATACTATCTAATGTCTAGTGTTTATTTATAGCGAGGATGTTTCTCCGGAGGTGGAGATAAGACGGTCAAATTGTGGTCATTCGAACTCATAGAAGATGCGACAGGTGAATCTAAAGCGAAGGTAACGTACACTTTACAAATAGGACGTATAATCATTGATAGAATTTATATGTATTTAATAAATTTCAGATTGATTTAATGTTCTTTGCAGGTGTTGTCACTTCTTCATACGAGAACATTAGAACTAGAGGAATCTGTGTTAGCGGTTAAAATAAGTCCTAATAATAAGTTTATTGCTGTGGCTTTATTGGATTCAACTGTGAAAATATTCTTCCTTGACACTTTTAAGGTAAATATAATGAAAATGAGAAAATTGTCTTAATATATTAATACATTGTATAAACATGTCTCACTTCAGAACGAACAAAACGAAATTGACGTATACAAATTACACCCAGATGACTATTTAATTTAAAGATATGTGGAATTTTAATGTCACATGCTTAGAATAATAACGTATAGAAGGATAGTGTCGGTACTTCGAACTTTCGAAATTTGAATCTAAAAATAATAATGGCGCGCAGACGATTACACACGTACACACGCAAACCACTATACAAATTATGAAATCAAATTTTGTTTTTATTAACATAAATCATCGAAACACTTTTAAAAGTAGTTAAAAACCTTTTTAAGTTTTTCAAATGTGTTGTTTGTGCATTCAAATAGTGTCCCATTTGAATGCACAAACCGTCCTAATTACCTATTTATTTTTTAAGAGTTGCGTACGTTCGTGCAGTACAATGACTTGTACATTACGGAACGATTCCGGCATAAGCTCCATTAGGCTCCAATTGAAATGCCTCACTTTTTGTGCGTGAACTTACCTTCTATACGTTATTATTCTAAGGTCACATGATAATTTTAACGTTTCACAGTTCTACCTCTCCCTATACGGTCATAAGTTACCGGTATTGTGTTTGGACATCAGTTACGATTCAAATATAATAGTGACCGGCTCCGCTGATCGTAACGTCAAGATATGGGGAATGGACTTCGGCGATTGTCACAAGTCTATATTCGCACACAACGATTCAGTGACGTCACTGCAGTTTGTGCCATCCACACATTACTTCTTCACGACTTCGAAAGACGGCAAAGTAAAGCAATGGGATGCTGACAGTTACGATAATATTATTACATTGAACGTAAGTAATTTGATTTATGTGCCTCACGATACCATTTTATTCCGCCATTCGTCCTTCCATCAGGCTATTGAAAATCCCTATTGGACATAGGCTTTCGCAAAAGAGAGGACAATGTTATAATCGCCACGCTTGGCAGACAGTTTGGCCATTGTAGTTGGTGATATAAGTTTACATGAATTTGCTGCTGCCCACTTTCTAGTGATTTTTCAGTGTATTTTTACGATGTCCGTAGGAAATTGAAGGATGGTAATACGTAGTATTGATAAACCGTCTCCATATGGTGATTCTAATAGACCATTACGGGAATAAATTTACCGTGTGGTAGTAGAACAGGTATACAATTCATCATATCCATTTTTACTCGTGGATGTCGTATAAGACGACGAAGGAGGAGCCCAGTAGTGGAACATATCATCATAAACAACATGCAGATAACATTTATCCAAAGAGAAGGAAAACTCGAAATAAAACCCTATGCTATCACGTCTGACCAGCGTGGTATAGTAGGTCAATTTCACTCTTATCAGGAGAAGGCTCGAGCCCAGCAATGAGACTTTATGAGTCTCATTGCTGGGTGAGATGAAAGAATGACTATGGCATGGTCATTGGTCATACGCCAGCGACAGAGGGGACGGCCGGCAACCTCATAACCTACTGTACACAGTATTTGTCATACGCCATATGGGACCGGTACCCAACTTTATTCAGGTGATTTACCCTTTCGGATGCCTCCTCGAATCGATAGGTAGTCCCTTACTATCCTTTACTGTTTAGGCTGCACCTAAATATGATATAATCGTTGCCTACATCTTGTTTTTATTAGGATGACTGTGTGATGTATAAGCTGAATAACAGTTTGTTCATAGTTTTAAGTTTTCACTTCTGTCGGTAGCCCTCTTGTTGATTTCTTTGTGTTTTTTTTTCTGTCTTAACGTCGTAACTATTGTTGTATTTTTTTTAAACTTGTTTTTGTGTATGCCATGTGTGTGTTGACCGTTTAAAACTGAATAAAAAATGTCTCACTTTTAATTTAAATAATTTTATTTTGTGCAGGGACATTTTGGCGCGTGTCACGGTATATGCGTTGGAGCTGGTGGGCTAGTAGCGGCCTCTTGTGGAGCGGACAGCGCACTTCGAGGTTGGTCGCGTTCTGATGAACCGCTCGTACTTGGCGACACTGATGAGCAAGATGAAGGGCTCGCTACCGGCGAACAACATGTATGTATACATCGCTACATTAATATTTCTTAAACTCACTTTCTTTACGTATGTATCCCAGCTTATACACGTCCCACTGGTGGGCTCGAGACTCCTTCACGCTGGGAGGAAATTGACCCACTATATATACCACTCTAGTCAGATGGGCTGGTATAGGGTTTTATTACCAGATTTCCTTCTCTAGCTACTCACGAGTAAGAAAGGTGGTAGTAAAACGTATTCTTAATACTACATTTATTATTTCATTAATTAACTCGGACATACATGTTTTTTTTTCATCAATAATATACGAATTTTTGGGTCGTAAATGTAAATGTTTGTCTTTAATTTCTTTGTAGGCGAGTATACGCTCAATATCTACATGTGTTTGAAGGAGATAGGTGATTCTTTAGAAACAATTAAAAAATATAGTTAAAACGTATTACGACATTTTTCAGGCACCCGTACCTGGTCTACCTGGACTTAATATGCCAACTAAAAAAACTATTGGAGCCGAGAAAGCTGTAAGTATTGTATATATAATTTCTAATTAATTATAATAATAGGTATAACAATTTAGATTTTTAATTGCGCTATTTTTATCAATCCGTAAACATTTAAGAGGTTTTAGGATTTCGTACATTTCTTTTAAAGGGACAACACCCTGCACTAAGGAAATTAATCCTTGTATTGCGGGGGACTTTAAAAACATATAATTAACGGACACAAAATACATCCAGACTCAGAACAACAATTTGTGGATCGCACAAAATGTCCAGCGTGGCATTCGAACCCCCGACCCTGGCACTGTGGTCGGTATCTTAACCACTACGCCATCTGTGCAGTTTGTCACCAAATTCGATGGATCTGATTCCAGTGACCCGCCCAATTGGCGGAGACGAGTAAATACGGCTGGTTATAGAGATCACATACACAGGTCTATGGTCTTCTAAATCTATGTGAAAAAGTTTTGAAGTAAACTTAAAAAATCTGGCTGTTATGACTTGTATTTTTGACTAGACCTAGACTAATATATTGTGCATGAAGCAAGCTCTCCTAGTAAACATGCACAAGTACATATTAAAAATGAAAAAGCGAGCACATCATATAAAAGCACATTTATAATTCAATTCATTGATGTTATTTATAATTGTTTGTCTGCTGTTTTCACGGGATCTTCCAATTGGAAAGATACCCGATCCTTTAGCAGGCTTACATGAGGACATGGATCGAACACGCAGAGGCCTTTGAGGCGCAGAGGCCTACACACACACTCGTGGACTCTTTCATTATTTCCTCTTCCTCCAATATTTCGAAAGTGGTTTGCTAAAAACTAGCCCTGTATAGTTTCTATGTACCATAACGTTCCCCTGTTGTTAACTTTAACTATAATAATAATTTATACTGTTTTGTTATGGTTATCATGTTGTCAATAACCGCTATTCTATTCTTAAGTTATAGTTACATCCGAAAGAAGAAGAATATATATTATATTGAATTGTCTCCTGGCATTTTCAGGCGGATTCAATAATGGAATGTCTGTCAGTTGGTGCGGAGTACAAACGGGAATTGAGCGAGGCGCGCGGTCGCACAGTACAAGCACCTCTTCTGATGCTCGCTTACAACTGCACCACGCCTGAGGATTTCCTCGTCGAAACAATTAAGAGAATACGATCTAGGTAATATTTTATATATTCATAAATATCTCAAGGAGAGAAATTGAGACCAATTTTCTAGTAGACACTATAATACTATGTTGGTCATAAGGGCCAGTAAAGTATTTTAGTTCTAGTTTCCCTTTTTTAATGCATGATGTTACCTAAATATTATATCCCTTATTCGTCTTTTACGACATTCCCGGACAAGACCGGCTCTTTCTATGAGCCAATGATCTCTCAAAAGCTGGCGATTGCGTCCCAGAAAGGATCACTGTCCATCGCCACGGTTGCTGTAGGCAACAACAGGGAGCATTGCAGCGAATTTATGGAGCAGCGCTACACAAGCCGTCTTTAAAGTATAATAATAGGTCACTGTTGCCGTGAGGTGATAGGTGAAGACGAAGAGTTCAACTGCGCTCTTATAACACCAATTATTATTATTGTCTCAGCTCATATATGTCCCATTAATGGGCTCGAGCCTCTACCACAGTGGTAAGAAAATTTACATACTACACCATGGCGGTTAGACGGATTTGTAAAGGGTTTTATTATTTAAGATTTTCTTCTCTTGCATAAATGTTATCTGCATATCATATCTCTTCCAAGACATCCAAGAGAAAAGATTGATAAATTCATTAAATTCAATTTAATTACGGCTTTCAAACAATCTTCCAACCTGTGAAGGCTCTATGTACAGTAGTAGAAGTAAATAGTTTGATGAATGGTCACATAATGGTTTTCTAATTGTTCCAGTGATTTAGAAGAAGCCTTACTGCTGATACCGTTCAGTGTGGCTTGTGAGATAGTAAAGGTATTACCGAAGTTGCTCGACAGAGGCGATAACGCAGAACTCTTGTGTCGGCTGGCAATATTTCTGTTGAAGATACACCATGCTCCACTAGTAGCGAACCAGGCGTTATTGAAACATCTAATACAGATACAGGCCAAGGCGAGCATGCGACTTAATGAATTGAGAGTAAGTCAACTATTGTCTTGAGTAATGTTGTTATAACTTTGAAGTGGGGCGGTGAATGCCCAGGCCGACCATGGATGTCAAAGAATCGATACTAGTGGTCGGGCCAATGACGATGAGGAAGGAAAAGAGTAGGGTAGATTTGTGACGAGTTGAGGGTACAATGTACCACCCATTCTTACCTTCCCATGAAAGTAGTAAAAATTAGCTGAAGAGTTACCGAGAGAGTGAATACAGCGTTTTTTTAAGGAATTCGTAACTCAATCGTAATTCAATTGCGATCGGTGACCTACCAATAATAGACTTTGATACAATGATAAATATAAAAAAAAAAACTACACTAAAGGAATAATTTTTGTGTTATGGGAGACTTTACAAATACACTGACAGATTACATCCAGACTTTGAACAACTATTTGTGGATCGTGCAATCGCCCTGCATGGTCCTCATTATAGCCCACGTACGTCCCACTGTTGGGCTCGGGCTTCCTCCACAATGGGAGGGAACTCGACCTACAATACCGTGCTGGTCAGACATGTTGGTATAGGGTTTCATTTCGAGTTTTCCATCTCTTGCACGGATCTTATGTGCATATTACATCCCTTACACGTCTTTTACGACATCCACGGGCAAGAGAGTGGTGAATTGTATTCTTAATCCGTCACCACACGGAAAATACACACTTGATCAGTATCTTAACCACTAAGCTATCTGTGTATTTATAAATATTGTATGTAACAGGATATGGTGGGATATAATGTACACGCGTTGCACTGGCTTCGACGCGAGGTGGAGGCTGCTGACAGCGAACAGTTATTCCGCGACGCGACTTCCGAGCGACGTACACGCGATAAGCGACGACGTACCAGGCATGCAGTGAAACGACCAATACTTACTGTCACATAGTACATATTATATACCTATTCAAATTTACTTGATTTTATTTTAATTCTCACCTTTTTTGTGGTAGGTTATGATCTGAACACGCCTCACTCAATCCGTCCAGGGCGACGTGCGGCGCCATAACTTACCGTAGCCTTTCGCCATCGAACTGGCTACTTGTATCAATCCCTTGTAGACATGGGCGTTACTGGCTATTTATGGCAACGGCTACTAACCGTTTATTTGGTGTCCATACCGATATGGATAATCGTTACCAAATATCGATATAATACGCGTAAAATAATCGCCATTTATATTAATTCACGGTTTAACCATTATAACCTTTCATAGATCAAACTATAGTGAACACTTTTCATAGCATACCTATGATAGCAACGAGAAATAAAACCGCTTTACCATTTCAGTTTGATTTACCAAAGTTTATGACGGTTAAGTCTTACGGTAATACAAATAAGAGCGTCTTTCGCTTTTATCAATATTCGTGAAATGTTACTTGTTATTAAGCCACTAGCCAATACCCGCCCCCTCTGTTTTGCACGTCAGGGATCGCGTAGAAAGAGAGAGATAGCATAATTATTTTGGTTATTAGCCTTATTGGTGATAGTTTGGTTACCAACGTAGCGAAACAAGAATCACGGCACCTAAACATTATTTTTTGTGCTATTGTTAGTTGACAACGTCAGTTGTTTGTAGTTCGATAACTGATAGCCATTATTAGATATATCAATATCGATACGATAAGTTACGAGGCATATAAACGGTTTTCAGTTACGTTTTGCTATAGCAGACACATGTCTAATCCCTTGTTCTCAGTGGCCAACCCGGCAACTTTGCAATCCTTTTCTCAGGGTAGCCTATAGTCGACCCACACGCCGTCCGTTCCGTCCGGGGTGACGAAAGGGCAGAGCGCGACGCCATAAAACACCGCATAGTCTCCCCTCGCCATTAGGCCGACTACCGGTACAGAGTTCCTTGTTGTCCGTGGCCAGCCCGGTGGAATACCCTTTCGGGTATCATCACTCCCAGGACGTCGGTCGCCCTCACGCGGTCAGCCTCTCTGCGGGTAACGGACTATACCGCGGTCTTGTGGCCCCGGCCTCATCTAGGGCGTCATCAGGCGCAGGCAACTTTATAAACCCTAACGTCTGCCCGTGATACAAACGATGTCACCTCACCATTGCCACTTCAGCTTTTTAATCCTTGGAGCTGTCCATTATACTAGTTTGCTATGAATTTCTTTAACTTTCCTGTAGCATTAGAAACTTGTGAATGTTAAGTTTTATTAACTTAAATGTGCTTAAGTTTTAGCAATAGCGACACGACCTTAGAATAATAACGTATAGAAGGTAAGTTCGCGCACAAAATGTGAAGCATTTCAATTGGAGCCTAATGGAGCTTACGCCGGAACCGTTCCGTAATGTACAAGTCATTGTATTGCACGTACGTACGCAACTCTTAAAAAATAAATTTATGACGGTTTGTGCATTCAAAGGGTGTCATAACACATTTGAAAAACTTAAAAAGGTTTTTAACATTACTTTCAAAAGTATTTCGACGATTTATGTTAATAAAAACAAAATTTGATTTCATAATTTGTATAGTGGTGTGCGTGTGTACGTATGTAATCGTCTGCGCGCCATTAGTATTTTTAGATTCATGTTTCGAACGTTCGAAGTATTGAACTATCATTCTATACGTTATTATTCTAAGGACACGACATTAAAAATAAATAAAAATCAAAATAGCTGCTATAATTTATTTGTAAAAAAATATTCTACTCACTACATAGCCAATATATCAGTTAAAACTTTAATAATTTAAGTATCCATCCCTGCGTAAGTCACATTATTTATCATCTATACAACAATAACTAATGTTTTTTTTCACAAATGAGTATTCCTGCCACGTGCTCACACTAAACATTTATTATCAAACGGATAATTTATGCTGAAACTTACTAAATACATACATAGTTATGTAATTTGTCAACAACAAATGGTCCTTCAAGCTTTCTATATTGGAAAGTATTGCTTATACGATACTATTAAATACGTTTTTATTCGACGAAATTATTCACACACTAATACAGTTTCAATTCATATTTAAACATGGTTATAACAAGTTGAAGTTTAAGCTTAGAGTATTATTTATAACGTTAGACGATTAACTCACAGCGTTTAGGTAAATACAATATTAAATAACTTAATTGTAATTATTTCTATTAATTACCAGGACTATAAGGCTATGCGACCAAAACGGTCTATTGCTTTAGTTTTTTATTTTTTATTGCTAAATTACATTAATCGAATTCGACGTATCTCTATCGGCTGTGAGTTTGTATAGTCTAACGCACACTTAATTGACAAAATTTGATTTCTATATTCAGAATTTTAATGTACCGCTACATACAATTATATTTTCCTCATCAATTTATCACAAAGTTATTGCTTTTCGGAAACACGCACCTACATTCTCAAACAAAATATATCACAATGAATTAAAATATGTTACATTATTTTAGTTTTTTTTTTCGAATAAACTTCTTTGAGAAATACGTATAGCGTTTAGATATAAAAACAGAAGACGTTATAAGAGTTCTTGTCAGTCTTTAGTCATTGAAGAATGATGTAAATACAATGGTCGAATGGAATAACTTGGATATGAATACTAAGGCCATATTCCAGCATAAATTATAATACACAACGTTGTCGGTACTTGTCTGCGCACATGCGTCAGACGTGATAATAGATATGAAATCACAAACGCATGCTTGTTAGGACGTAAGCACACACAACACAACCGGTTTGTTAGTAACTAAATGACAATATATATCAACTCTTAAATATCATTATATCCATAAAATAACCTAACATAAATGAATAAATAATTGAATTGGAAGATCCATATAATAGCTGCATTCTGTTGTAACTATCAGGCGTGAATGAAACAATATAGTTTCAACATAAAAATAAAAACGAAATATTCGCTTACACGACACAGACAACTACAATAATTAAGAAAATTTAAATTCGGGATGTCAATCTAATAAAAAATAATAATATAAAAATACAAAAATTAATACACCTAATACAAATGTACAGAGTAGACTTTCAATAAAATAATACTGTATCACTACTGCGAGCAGCAATATTAATTGAGATTAAGAACTGTTCCAACGGTCCGATGTGGACTACGGCGTCCCTAATAGTACGTAAATACACACATACCCTACATGCCGACGTAGTTCGTATATGATGTTTTAATCATCACATTACTTAGCACATAATGTTTTAATCGCCACATTACTTTGCACATAATGTTTTAATTACCACATTATTCGCACACAATGTTTCAATCATCGCATTATTTTGCACTTAATGTCTTAATCACCACATTACAAAGCTACGTCAATACAACCCTGTGTATAATCTCATAACTATGAGTATCAACGTTTCTGCTTATACCGTTATTTTTAACTACTTTTTATGAACAACACAAATATATAAATCAGATCTTAACCGACGAGTAACGGTTTTTAATTTGAAGATTTAAATTTAAACCAATTTAAAAATTAATATTCGAATAGTCTTAAAAAAATAAACACGTGCTATTTACTACATACAATAATTGTATCATGTTAATAAGTTATCATTGATAAATATTATAAATTTTATTTTTTAATATCATCACACAAAGAGAGCTATGATTGAGTACAGAGCGAATCGATAATACATTATAGTTCCACTATAAACGTTCGCGAAACATTATTGTCAAAGGTAAGACTTGCTACATCAAAAATAATATAATAAGCAATACTAAACGGTAAAACACTACATCGACAACTACTGATCCCAATAAGAACGAATAAATAATCTCAAATTTTTTAAAGCTTTCTTTTTTAAATACGACAAGCTTGACGTAAATGTTCAAAGGGTTAGCTGCAACAGAATCACATGAACATAGACTCGGCTTATTACAGCAGAGTTTTGTCTAGCTAAGTATTATCACAATGTCTCATAGACTGTTGTATGGTTACTGGCCCGTGGGGTTTCGATAATAAAAAAAAAATAAACTAACACTAAATTAAGTAGAGATGTCAAGTATAGGACGGTGACAGAGTTCACAGCAAAAATAAATCGAATGGAAGCAATAACAAAACAGCCCAGTTCAATGTACAGTACAACGTAAATGCCTTCCGATATTAAAATATACACATAACACTGACCAACATGAGGTGAATACGTTTTCACACGACATAATGCCACAACTATAAATTGTTGAACGTCCGTTTGTTTCTAAACGATCAAAATGCCCAATAAATATTTAATGGTTTGAAATAATAACTCCTAAAAATAAATCATATAAATCATTTACCTATCATATACATATTATATCTATTTTTTTTTTAATAACGCGAAATGGTACAGGTTTTTAGTAGTAATTTTTAAAGGCAATATCACGGAAATATGTTTAGTAATATTAATTAGAAAAGTATACAATTCTTAAATTGTTTATGTATAGAATTTAGTAAAAAGACATTCCTTTCTAATAGAAGGCTTTAAAATTAACACGAATTAAATTTTATAACAGATTCGTCACAGACGCGACAATGCCATATTGATATAATTATATTTCTAGAATGATTATTATTATTATTGCTTCTTCTCATGATGCTTCACCTACTAACTAAAGAGAAAATACTACAGACATAAAAAATACTTACATTGTAAATACTGACCGAAATGGGAAATAAATTAGACACTTATAATTTAATGAATTGAAGCGTTAAAACTATTACGTAAATAATAAAATTTACAATATAACTTACAACTAAAAGAATACTTGCATCCTGCAAAAGGTAACCGTATATATAATTTCACAAATATCAAGAGAGCATTCTAAGGCAAGGCTTATTAACAACTAAACCCGATATAATAATAATGTCATTATATTTTTGAGAATCTAATTACAGATCGATAAAGGCGTATGTGCGAAACAAATAACGCCGTATATGTTTACAACAGCTAGAAAAGTTAATAAAGTATTCAGAGCTGCCGTATAAGGGTGCAAACATACTAGTATCTTTTTGTAACCTACATTGAAATTCAAGGAGCACAAATATCACCCATACAATTCATTACCAGTCTCGCAACATTATAAATAAATACTAGTACGCTTCAGCCCTAATTAATTGCACAATTATTACACATGCATGACTTCAATCATACATATCACAAATGATTAAAATATGTACACACAAAAGTTTCATAGATGTGGTACTATTTTTTATTACACATTATATTCGCACGCACTAGTCAAAGAATCTAGTGTTTAAAGTGACCAAATCAATATGTAATGCCTATTTTTTGTAATATACATTCTTTAACTTTGCGTATGGAGGAACGTATTTTTAACCGTTGAATTTAAAAACATATTCTCCAAAATTTACTAATGATAGATTGTAATGAGCTATTGATTAAATAACCTCTGAAAAACTATGTAACAGACTAAGATTTTATAAAACATAAACAATTGGTATTAGAGAATTTTTGTGATCCTATAAAATAATTAAACCCTTGACCATAAGCAATCGGACAGGAATGAACTATTTCGATTATTATAAATTGTCTTCAAACACTGGCCTCTACTATCACTATATATGTTTGTTTAATACTATTTAAATTATTGTATAATAATGATTTAATATTGCTTGTATGTATTTATAACAGCTGCGAAGTTTTTCAACGATTGTTCACAAAAGATATGAATTGAAATATTAAGAGTATTCTTTTGTATAACATTCGCGGAAATACATCGTTCTATACCTTCACATATTAGCTATTTTTGTTGAAATATAATCTAGGACACTTATCTGTACGACAGTGGTGCTTGGAATGTAATGCCATATTTTGTTGTTTTAAGTGTAAAGTTTAAACATGATATTAATATTCGTTTTCGTGTTGGTAAATTAGACAGCTAAAGATTTATATCCAATAATTCACAAAGGCATGAGATAGCTAATATATGTAAGCTTTTGATTGACAAGGTATTACATACAATAAATATTGCATTAAAGAGTTTAAGGAGGTCAAAGAGTAGCCGGGTAGTAATAGTACGGGTAACAATGGCAAATATGATCGGTAGGGTTGCCAACAATTAAAATAGATATTTGATTTGATTCTACGACTGTAGTAAACCGTTCTGTCGTTATATTTAGTGGGCAAAACTAGTGTCTTGTTTGGATAAAATATTATATAAAGCTATAGAAGTTTTCTTGATAGAAAATATAATAAAGATGAAAATAAATTATACAGTATGACTGGTAAAAGATTGTACATATTCAAGGAAACGATAGATAATGGCCACATGTAACTAATAAAAGTATAAAAAGAAGATAATATTAATTAACTACACAGTAAACATCAACAATATTAGTGTTACAAGACTTCCAAAAATATTGTCACCCTACTGGCGATACACCGATACCGAAATCGAGTAACAGTTTTGTTAGCACTGTTGTCAAGATTTTGGATATTTATTACTAGAATTACTTAAACTAGGTATAAGAATAATGTCATAAAACACTAAAGTTATTTGCAGATTCATAGCTCTTACCAATCCTGAGATAAAGTGATTTGTTTCTAATCAAAACAATAGGTTTGCCAGCGTACGTTGACCTCTGTCTGCGGCCCGCGACGAAAAAAAATACCTACTGGGTCGAGTCGCATAGGTAGAATATTTACCTAGAATGTAACTAGTTCAATGCGCGAACTGTTTAGTATCTACAAGTGCTGACGTACGTTGACCTGTCTATAACTAAATATTTTTATAAAATAATTAGTTCAAAATTTAAGTACCTATTTTTTTTACATATTCGGTATCAGAATCAAGTACTGAATACCCTCCTTCAATATGTACAATCTTTTACCAGTCACCCTGTATATCACTTTAAAAATAAAATAAGTTGTAAAATATACAACTTTTTTTATTCCTTGCCTGTATATGTTTAAACAGAAATAATCGCTCAAAATAAATTAGATAGTAAAAATTTGGCAACCCTGAAATAGACTTGGAATTGAAGAAAATAATGCAAATTCAGAGAGGCTTATGTCTAACAGTATAATTTAATGGGTTAATTGATTGATTGGTCGAATCTTATTATTGGGAGAGGGGAGGGGTATGCAGCTCCGATGTATCGATATCACAGTGCGGGGCGGAGAGTCAGTGCGTCTCCTCGGTGGCGGCCACGTGCGAAGCGACCAAATTCAGTGGCGCTTCATCATATTCAGGACTGTGAGCCACCTATTATTTAACAAAATTTATTTAAAATAAAATTGCCGTGTGGAGACAGAGTAAGAATTCACGTCGTAAAATAAACTCATTTGCAAAAAAAACGGGCGGTTTTGATTTTCATTCATATTTAAAAAGATACAATACCAAAAAGGTTTCAATCGTTTGTACACGTTACTGGCCGGTTTTAAAAATGCTGTGGTATTTAAAAAAGTACGTTCTAAATTCAATTTTTCATTTGATGTTCATTTTTACAGAAAACCCCTTTTTATCCTACATTTTTGGCGCGAAGTTCCAGAAGTTAACATCGACTTTCATAACTTTTATTCAATTTTTATCGATTAATTTCATATCCTTGACTGTCAAAGCTTTATTTAATGCTGTTTGGCTGTATCAAAAATGGTAGATTAAGTGGTAAAAGCTACCAAAATTATCACGCTGCTTGAAGAGGGTTGCAGCCAATGTTTCGTGGCTAGGAGGCTAAATGTTAGTCGCTCGACAGTCCAAAGGACCTGGCAGCGATATCAGGAGACTGGTTCCGTCGAGAGAAGGCCTGTTTCTGGAAGAAAACCATGTACCCAACCACGGGATGATCGTTTTCTTGTGAGTCGCGCATTGAGAAATCGCAAATCTTCGTATGTGGATCTTAAGAACAACCTCCAAGAAGTAAGAAATGTGCATATTAGTCTATGGACGGTCAGGAGGAGGCTTCTCGCTGCCAATATACGCAGTCACCGCCCGGCCCGCGGCCCCAAATTACTCCGTGAGCACAGAGTTCACAGGCTTAGGTTCGCTAGAAATTGTGAATCATGGACTCAAGACGATTGGAATAGGGTTTTGTTCTCTGATGAAGCCAGGATATCTCTGTTCGGTGAAGATCGACGTCGGCGAGTGCTAAGAAGACAAGGAGAACGCTTTGCAGAGGCATGTTTCGAAGAAATCACACCTTATGGTGGGGGCTCTGTTATGTTTTGGGCAGGAATAAATTCAATGGATCGTACAGAGTTAGTCTTCATTGAAAACGGCTCACTGACTGGGCATCGATACATAACGGAAGTTCTAATTTCTCATGCACAACCCGCATTGGCCGCTCTAGGTGAAGACTCGATTTTTATGGACGACAATGCTCGCGCCCACCGATCCCGCGATGTTAATGCGTATGTGCAAGAGGTCGGCATTCGTCGTTTGGATTGGCCAGCTCGAAGTCCCGACCTCAATCCCATAGAGCATGTCTGGGACGTTCTGAAACGGCGTGTGAGATCAGTACACCCGGCTCCGCAGACCATCAGAGAGCTGAAGAATGTGATTACTGCGGAGTGGGAACGTATTCCGCAAGCAAGTATCCGGGATATACTCGCTAGCATGCCCAGACGAATTCAAGCTGTGATTTTAGCTAGAGGGGGTCACACTCGATACTAAACATTTATCTGCTTTTACTTTATTAAAGAAAAACAAACAAAAAAACTTTTTTATTTTTACTTCATGAGCATATGCACTACTAGCGAATATACACTACTAGCGAGGTTTAGCATTATTTCCCATAAATTGTATCTAAATTTTATGAAATACTGATGAAAACGATTATTTTCTTATTAATTTAGCAAATTGTGTGGATAAAACTACCTATAATTATCAAACAAAGAAATATTAACATTTGAAATGGTTCATTGCTTAGGTGCCCGTTTTTTTTGCAAATGAGTGTATATAAAGGAATAGAACAGGTATATAATATCTAAGTATAGTATACAAAGAGAAGGAAAACTCAAAATAGAACTATACCAAACCATCTAACCAGTGTGGCAACGTAGGTAAATTTGACTCCTAGCCCGGAGGCTTGAGCCCAGCAGCTCATATATATCCCAATATATGAGCTGAAATTACGATGATTATAATGATTTAAAACTACATATAGTATAATTTCTATGTAGTGACGGTGTATAGATGCAACGATTACCTGGCCTTATTTGCCTACACCATCGAAAACATCAATTTAGGGATTTAAGCAGATAACACTGCAAGCCCAGCGCCCAAAAATACGACTTTTTTGGGACTAATCCCACCATTGTGACTCCTGTAAGCCAGGATCCACAATGGTCTTCGTACAAGACACCGAGGTTGACCGTCAGGAAGTCCCGGGAAACACTTTTAATTGTCTTGAGCACCGCAACAAATTTAATTAGAAAAAGAAAAACAGGAGTTCGAAAGATTCCACTTCCCTCATATGCAAAGCGGGAGACATGAAGCAAAGTAGGCTAATAAGGCAGTAAACAAGAGGATGTAGAAGTACGTGAATGCTTCTGTGAAACATTGGGAAACGTATATGTGCTAAGTTTATATAACATTGGGATTGTAATAAAAGTATTTTTACGGATTTTATCGCGTTTGCATTTGATTTGTTATTGTCCCACGTTTCGAACACTTTACAGCGTTCACGGTTACGGGCGGACTAAGATGTCTCATTTCCAACAGGTCATCGTGACATTAGTCCGGCCGTGACCATCCGTAAAAAATAATTTTATTTACAACTAGCAACCCGCCCTCGCTTCGCTTCGGTTTCAGTCGCCTTACCCGCGTAGCTGCCGTCCCCGTGGGAATACCGGGATAAAATATAGCCTATGTTACCCCCTGATATTATAGCTTTCCAACAGTGAAAGAATTTTTGAAATCGGTTCGGTGGTTTAAGCGTGAAAGCATAACAAACAAACAAACATCCTTACTTTCGCATTTATAATATTAGTAAGGATGCTTAATAGTCGTCTAAACATCAGAAATAATAATAACATTGGGACTTAACGTACCCTAGATATTCTCCATAACTCTCATTTGGGCTGCACAGAAACGGTTTAAATGCATTGGTAACAATATGGCTAAATATTACGACCAGCTGCCTGACTGATACTTCTCAATCCAAGGAGCAATCCAGACACAATCTTTAACCGTATGTAGCTGACGATTTTAACGGCGAAGATATTGTGATATGGAATTGTTACAGGTCTTTTATGCGAGATCCAAGAGCAACGTTACAGTTGTTTCTTAAGCGCCGGCAAAGTCATAAACCTAGTGGTTCATGACTTTTCTGGCTTCATAACAATCGTTATCATGCCGGCCCATATACGTCCCACTGCTGGGCTCGAGCCTCCTCCACAATAGGAGGGTAATTGACCTACCATGCCACGCTGGTCAGAAGTGTTGGTGTAGGGTTTTATTTCGAGTTTTCCTTCTCTTGCATAGGTTTGATATGAATATTACATATCTTAGTTCTCTTTTACGACACCCACAGGCAAGAGGGGCGAGCTGGTGAATAGTATTCTTAGTCCGTCATCACACGGAACTACTTGATACCAAGTAGAGATGTGCCGAATAGTCAGCGCCGACTATCCGGCTTCTTACTTTGTATGTATTTCTCAATAAAATGTCAAAAAGTGTTTCTCAAAAAATCCACACCCAAGACATTCTTTTTGACATAATTAAATTTTGATTAAGCTCTTTAATGAACAATAACAATATTACAGCCCCATAACCCATTGTCACTGGGCCGACTACGAACATCAAATCCTCGACGTTCGTGGAAGCAGTGGGCCTTCTGCGTGAATCAGCTGTAGGTAAACGAATCGTCACGGCAATTTCATAAACATCACCGAAACTATGATATGGCAAACTAATCAGCCGATTAGTTGGCAGATCTCTAATACTAAGACTAGTAAGAATTTTTACCTGTGAGCGGTGTGGTCGTACGGTGCGTGTGCTATGCGCGTGTAGTGCGGCAAGTAAGTGCGGTTGCAGTTGACGCCGCAGGGCAGCCAGTACGGCTTCCTCGGCTCCCTCTCCGCCCGACCCTGCGCCTTCCGCCGGCTCGCACGTCACTGCGCCAACCGCACCGCTTACATTACCACCTCCGCCGCCACCTCCACCGCTACCATTACGACGAGATTCTAAAACAATATATAGTTATAATTTTCTGTGTAGAGAGAAAGTTTTTTTAAAGATACCCTGCACTAAGGAAACAATCCTTGTACTGCGGGGGACTTTACAAACAAATAACTAACGAACACAAATCATTTCCAGACTCAGAACAACAATTTGTGGATAGCACAAAAGTGCGGTCCTGCATGGGATTTGAACCCCCGACACTGGCGATGTAGGTATCTTAACCACTACGCCATCTGTGCAGTCCATTCGATTTCCCATCGCCTTTTTACACGTGGATATCATAAAAGACGATTAATGGATACAACATACAAATAATATCTATGCAATAGAAAAAAAAAACTTCAGATACAACTCCATAATAAACCGTCTGACCACCAGGGTATAGTAGGTCAATTGCCCTGCTTTTATAGAGGAGGCTGGAGCCCAAAAATGGGACCTATATAAGCTGTAATAATGATGATATTTAAAGCTTTTCATATTAAAGTACACATGGTAACAGAATAAGAATACAATTCAACACTCCCTTGCCGGATGTCGTAAAAAACGACTAAGGGATACAATACGCATATAACATCTATGCAAGAAAAGGAAAACTAGAAATAAAACCTTATACCAACCTATCTGACCAGCATGGTATAGTAAGGTCAATTTCCCTCCTATCTTGGAGGGAGGTTCGAACCCAACAGTGGAACGTTTGTGAACTGGAATGATGATATAAAAGTACATTACAATAGGTGAGATATAAAAGTGAATACTGACTACTTTTGTTGTGTTTGGCGTCATGTCGCGGCCGCCTGCGTCTGGTATGTATGGTATCTCTACGCATGGCCGTCGGACGCGGCACACCATGAAGCTTGAAGTACAGACCGCATGCGTTGCAGACCATCTCGCCACGCGCATCACGTCGCCATATCGTCGTTGTATGCGTGCCACAGTTACTGCACGATAATTCCACTCGGGCTGCACCCGTCGCACCTGCCCCTGCAGTCACCCCGCTACTACGTACTGAGCCTCCACCCGTTGATGAAGCTTCTGATGAATCCTGCTTTCGATAAAAATAAACATTACTCAATAAGAGTGTAGTAGCGGCTGCAGTTTTAAATACGTGGTGCTGCGACCTAATATGGTCAATCCATGAGGCAAAGAAATATATCTATACTTTTATGAGCACCTGTAAAATAGCTTAATCTATACCAATAAATAAAATTGGAGTGTCTGTTTGTAATGTCAAAATAATAGACTTTTTTCATGCTCACACGGTTATTTGCACGACACCTATGCCTAAAATAGCAATTAAAAATTTTTGTCTGTCTGTTTGTTCCGGGTAATCTTCGAAAACGCCTTGACCGATTTCAAAAATTCTTTCACCAATGGAAAGCTATAATATCAGGGCGTAAACTAGGCTATATTTTATCCCGGTATTCCCACGGGAACGGGAACTACGCGGGTAAAACGACTATAACCTATAACCGAAGCGAAGCGAGGGCGGGTTGCTAGTATTGTTATAAAATGGAAGAAAAAGTAATAAATTCAGTGGTTTTCTCTTGTAAGCAAAGAACTTAATTTAACAAATGGCGTTTTATATATCATAAATTTGTGTAGATGCATTTATAATAATGTATTTAACATTTTCAATAGATGGACTTTGGCAGGAATACAAAGTTATGACAACTTCGTGCGTTCTTAATTTAAATGTTTTAATAGTCCGTATTACATTACGCAATTGAATAATTTATGTAATATAATACATAAATTATTCAATTATGTAATGGTGGTAAAATAGAAGTTTAATGAGTATGATGTAATAGTGGTTTATGTGTATTTTCATGTTCAGCCTTAGAATAATAACGTATAGAAGGATAGTGTCAGTACTTCGAACTTTAAAAATTTGAATCTAAAAATACTAATGGCGCTCAGACGATTACACACGTAAACACGCACACCACTATACAAATTATGAAATCAAATTTTGTTTTTATTAACATAAATCGTCGAAATAATTTTAAAAGTAATGTTAAAAGCCTTTTTAAGTTTTTTAAATGTGTTGTGACACCATTTGAATGTACAAACCGTCATAATTACCTATTTATTTTTTAAGAGTTGCGTACGTACGTGCAGTACAATGACTTGTACATTACGGAACGGTTCCGGCGTAAGCTCCATTAGGCTCCAATTGAAATGCCTCACTTTTTGTGCGTGAACTTACCTTCTATATGTTATTATTCTAAGTGTTCAGCATAATTCCCAGAGTAATGGGTTAGATGTCGTCACCCAATCTGGCCTTACTGACAAACTATTTATCAACACTACTCAATGTGAAGAGTGGAGTATACTGCTTTTTATAAGACTCATACCATACAGTACTGTACAAAACTTAGTTATATTCAGATTTTTAAGCTAATAATTAACAAAATATATACATTAAGTGTACTTATTGAAAGATAAAAGATTTCATAGGTGGTTTGACTAATCTCAAGGTTGATTAAATTGTCAGGACTAGTCAAAATTTCTTTATAACAATCGGTGACTAGCAACGACGTATATTTTTAAGCTAACACTATGTCATTTTCCATATGGTGACTGATGGAATAAGAATACAATTCACCACATCTTACCCGTGGGTGCCGACGGGTAAAATACGACTAAGAGGTATAATATGCAGATATCTACGCAAGAGAAGGAAAACACAAAATATAATTCTATACCAACCCGATTGTCCAGCGTATTATATATATATATGTATGTCATTTTCTCTTCTATTGTGATAGAGGTTTCATCCCAACAAGGAGAACTATATGAGCTGAGATGAGCTGTATTGTTGAACATAGGCTTCTTCAAGGGCGTGTTGATGATCGCAGAAATTTTAATAGCCAGCCAGCTACTACGCGTTTTTATAGTCATCCCTTAGCAAGGCTATACGAGAAAAACTTCTTAATCACAAGGCATGAATCAATGAATAAATTTAAAACAATATTGTAATTACGTTTTCAGTGACACCTTGCGGCCATTGATGGTTAGCCGCAGGAGGATCTATGGACGCAACAGGCTGGGCTCGGGCAGGAAAACTTTGTTTTCTTCGCGCTGTGCCAGCCACGTTTGCGCCTCGACCTGAGCCTTGCCATTCGCCGTTCTGTAACATTAAATAACTTTATTATATTTGCGCGTTTTAAGAAAATAAGCCATAATAGCCTTTAAAAAACAACAATTTTCTTCTAAAACTGTTCTGTAAAGACTTACAAAACGGGCAGTTTTAGAAGAAAAATTAAAGAATAAGAAGTTACTATTTATATAATATACATATATCGTTATCCTCAGTCGCCCTTTCGTCCTCAAAGGCCTTCCATTTTCAACATTTTATGTGGGAGGCATTTGACGGCGAAAAGCATTGGGCATTCACTATGTCATTCTCCTTTTTGGTGTTTCATTTCCATAACATAAAACCATGTTTGGCAAGCGGGTTGTGATTGCGGTAAGATGTTATACTTTTCTTGAAAGAGTACTACGTGAATTAATACAGTGTTGTCATTAATCGATTAATTTTTCAATCGATTGATTAGTTTGATTATTTTAATCGGATTAAATTTAATCGTGATTAAATTAATATCGATTGAAATATTAATCGTAATCGCGACTAAAAATCAATCATTAATCGTTAATTTGATTAAACAGATTAAAGTACTTTTAATGAAAAGCAAAAAAATTACTCCATCTACATTTTAAGCTAAAATCTTATAGATTTTTTTTGTTAAAGTTAGCCAAGAAACAGATCTTTTAGAACGCTACCCAATTTTAAAAGAAGTATTTATTAAATATAATACAACCATGCCATCCTCCGGTTCTCTTGAAACAAGGTTTTCGTTTGCGACCATGCTAAATTTACCTAAGTCTCACAAAATATCGGACGAATTATTTGAGAAAAGGCTGATTATGAAATGTAATTTAAATAATTTTTTTAAATTATTGAAGTACTAAATTTTTATATCGCTAACAATGCCCGCGGCTTCGCCTAAGTGCTCACAAATGCCCGGATTTTTTTAATTTTTTTTATACTTATTGTTATACTTATTGTTATAATTTGGGCGATATACACGACATCTTTTCCGTGTGGTGACAGAGTAAGAATACAATTCACCACTCCCTATCTTGCCTGTGGATGTCGTAAAAGACGACTATGGGATATAATATGCACATAACATCTGTGCAAGAGAAGGAAAACTCGAAATGAAAATCTATATCAACATGTCTGACCAGCATGGTATTATAGGTCAAATTTCCTCCCATTGTGGAGGAGACCCGAGCCCAACAGTGGGATGTATGTGGGCTGCGATGATGACACGACATCTTTATAATTTGTAGCCTATTAGCTATTCTGATGTATAAACTATATTACTGTATAAAAATCCGGTTAGTATTTTTTGCGTGAAAGAGTCACAAACATTGATAAATCCTCACACACTTTCATGTTTATAATAATAGTGGGATTCATTTTAAGTAATTTCAAACTATGGATTAAATCGATAGTAATTTTATAAGTCCAAATCTAATGACAAGAGGGAATTTAAGGCGTTTAGACATATGCTTCCATCAATATTTTGACAAGGCCCAGTAACCTTGTAAAAATGTAAGCGATTAGTGTAACAATGTAAACAAAAACATTACCTGAAAACGTAGTGAATATTACAATATTTAATTATACGTCTACAAAGTTGCAAGTTTTAAATCAAAATGAATACAAAGAAGCTATAATTGAGATGCAGATAATCACAAGTTATGTGTATTGTTGAGGAAAATCATACTATTAGAGAAAATTAGCATAACATTGAGTTCACAATATGTAGAATATCTTTGTGATGTCATGACGTTCCATGCTCAAACATGCATTATTAACAGCTCACTGTCTCGCCAGTGTGGTCTTGACCACTTGTACACAATCAAGTGTTGTGTAATTGATAAATTATTAACAAAGTGTCAAACGAAGAATGTGTGATAAGATTAGCGTTAGTATAATTATTATAATAAATACTACTACTATTTTTAGGAATTTTCGTAAGTTTTAGTTATAGACGAACTACTTTGGAGCATGTTTTTTTACAGCAATTATCAGTCCCGTACTATGGATTGCTAATGTTTACGCAAAATATACACATGCGAAAATTTCTATTGATAAACATCTGTAAATAATTTAGTAAAACATAAATGCCGTGAAAATAGTTTCATTTTTGGATTTTAATTTTCATTTCTAACGCTTCACAATTCATGATCAGAGGTGAACTAGTCCGATTAGGACTAGTGACAGTCAGGCAAGTAAAAAGCCCGCTAAATTAGTTTTATTTCTCATCGTTTTTTTTTTTTAAATTTGATATTGTATATATATATCAAGCAAAGACAACTTTACAAATGCTAGATAACGTTTAATTCCTCGATCGCTAGGTACGTATAATTTCTATCCTTAAAGAATTATTTTTTATTTTTACTCTTAATACAATTATGTTTTTAGTTAACTTTGTTTTTTTAATCATCTTTTTTCCTTGTTGTTCAAAGGTTTCGTATCTTAGTTTGATATAAGTAATTGTACCTTCGGTATGTTGTCATTGTTTGCATATAAATTATTATATAGAATAGTACATATCTCATCACGCTAAAGTCTGTTAGGTAGGTGTCTTTATATAAAGATATGATACCTTTTATGGATAGCGATAATTATGATGCCGGTACTATAACGATTGTGCGATTTTTATATCTGTCTGTATTTATAGGCAGATTATGCGTGTATTCGTAATAATTATGTACTAGATTATATTCAACCTTGACGGCAGGAATGTTTATTAATAAATTATGATTATAATTTACTTAATCACCTCCTTATAATAGATCACTAGTAAATTGAAAAAACAAAACACATTTTTCCTTAAAACCATTAGTATTTTAATGCGTAGTTTTCATCTGTCTATCTATTGTTCCATGTGGTAACGGAATAAGAATACAATTCACCGCTCCCGCTCTTGTCCGTGGATGTCACAAAAGACAACTAAGGGATTTTAACATACTTATGTAATGTAAGAGAAAGAAATTTCGAAATAAAACCCTATAGCAACGCGTCTGACCAACATGGTATAGTTAGTCAATTTCCCTCCTATTGTAGAGGGGACTCGAGCTCAACAGTGGGACGTATATGAGCTAAAGTGATATTTATTGCTTATTTACTTTGTTTGTTAAATTAGTTTGAGAGAAATTTTAAGAAGTTTATTAAGAAGAAAGTTTAAGAAGTTTATATCTCGGCGGGTCGCGAGCGTGAGGAGCACAGCCTCGACGATGCGACCCGCTGCCACGCGACTGCCATGCGACGCGTGCCATGCCGCCCTAGCCGAGGCCGCGGGTGACGTGACCGGGGATTAGTCCGTCACCCGCCGAGAGGCCGACCGCATGAGGAAAGACCGACTTCCTCCCCGAGGGGGGGGACGTCGGTCGATGGGAGGGTACCCCGGGTAGGGGGTATTCCGTCGGGCCGACCACTGATGACAAGTAACCCTGCTCCAGTGGTCGGCCCAACGACGAAGGCGACGTGGTGTTCGGGTGGGTTGCGGGTGTTGCGTGCCCCTCTGTCACCCCGGACAGAGTGGTGCGGAAGCGCGCCGACCGCAGCCCAACCCAAAAAAAAAGTTTATATCTTCCCAAAACGGGGTCGCGAGTGGTCGGACCGAGAAGTAGTTCGACACGCCAAAAGAGGCTGAAGTTTTGGTGCTTTTGAACGGTGTAAGGGAAGTAAGTGGTTTTGAAGGGAGTAAGTGGTGCGTACCCAGGGCAAGTACTCGAAACGGGAACCATAGCCTGTCAAAATTAAAGGATAGCTTATATCATAATTAGTTCATCAGTTCAGCAGATTGAAAACAATTAAAATGTGGAACAATAGAAAAATAATTAAAAGTAGATATTCCAATTTCCTTAATGCAAAATTCTAGATAAAACTGCTAATCTATATTTATTAATTAAAGCATATATACGTATTAACACTACTACAATACCCGGAAACAAGTATTGAAATTCGATTTTTGCAACGGTTGATTTCAGCCTTGTAGAGCATTGTCTCTGTCACATTGCCGTGTATTGACGGAGTAAGAATACAATGCACCACCCCTTCTCTTGTCTGTGAGTTTCACTAAAAACGACTAAGGCCTCATTTACGGAGAAGCGGGGCGTCGCGCGTCGCGTGTGGCGTGGCGTCTCGCGGCGCGTCGGACGTTTTTATTGTTTAGGTAGCCGCGGCGCGTGAAGCGGCACGTATCATCGCACGCGTAAACACAGACTTATAGCAATATGCGATGTTGTTTATAGAGACGCGAGGCGGAAAGAGTGGCGATGCCCGCCGCTGTGCCCGCGTCGTATTTTCAAGCGTGTAGCGAAGCACGCGGCGAGCATCGCTGCGGCGCACGCGGGGTTCTCAGTTAATCCGACCCAAACTTCTCATGTTCCGCTATTATAAACACTGGGCCACTCTTTATATTAAATAACTCACTTTTTAAAATACAATTTTCTTCTAAAAAGTCTATCATATCATACTCCGTTGCGACGGTAACTACGTCTGTGTTGCACGATTAGCAAATGAGACTGGCAGAAGGTTCCGCCACAGCCATCGCGTCATCGAGAATCACCGCTGCGTACGCCTCCGCGATAAACGCCGCGTGAGACGTGACGATGCCATCCGCGGGCTCAGCCACTTCACGCAAACGCGTGTAAAATCGCTTCTCCGTAAACGCACTCATCCAACGCCCTACATTTGAATTTAGTGCGGGCCGCGCAGCCTATCGCGACGCGCGACGCGCCGCGTCTCCGTAAATGAGGCCTAAGGTATGTATGTAATGCCTCCTCTACACGTTAGCGGATGCGTCCGCAGATGTCATCGGCAGACGCGTCCGCTGACGTGTATAGAAGGCATAATAGGTAGATAACATCGATGCAAAAGAAGAAAAACTCTAAATAAAACCTTATACAATTACATCTGATCAGCGTGATACAGTAGGTCAAATTCTCTTCCAATATGAAGGAGTGCCGCACCTAACAGTGGAACGTAGTTGGGCTGAGATGATGATGAAGAGACAACTCTTTCGCACACTACTAGTTTGAGGTTTGTCAGTCTTACAATTGCGAAAAAGTGCAGTTTCCTTCAGTCAATAAAAAAATATAAACGTGTTAAAATCGCAAGAAAACGAAAATAAGTTTGTTGAATAGGCGTATTTTATTTTTTATTAAAAATTTATCATCTTAACAGGTCTTAGTATATACAAGACTGTTAGGACTTGTGACGTCACATAGGTAGTTGAAATTTTTAAATTAGGCGATTATCACTTTCCAAGGCTCCACGTGCAATATTAATCGCTGAACACTGTACACGTGGGTACCACCACTTATGGTGGCAATTGAATTCAGAATAGGATAGACTGAGTTTACATTCTAACAGCATTATTCTTTTCTACCGTTTCACAATTGATTTGATAAAAGCCCTACGGTGCCAAGCGGTTAGAATCAGAGTTTTCGTTATCCCATAAAAACTTTATACAGCACGAGTATCTTTTACAATAGGAGGGGCATTATTCTGTCCAACCAAATTGTTCCGGTGGGTTGATATCAAGTTTTGTTTCGAGTTTTCTCCTGTGATCGTGATACATTTCGGCTGATAAACGTCCCGTCCGCTGCCGGGCTCGAGCCTCCTCCACTAGGAGGGAAATTGATTTTACTATACAATGGTAGTCAGATAGGTTGATATAGGATTTTCTTACGAGTTTTCCTTCTCTTGCATAGATGTTATATGCGTATTATCCCTTAGTCGTCTTTTACCACATTCACGAACAGCAGGCGGGTTTGGGTTGAGTTGTATTCTTACTGCGTCACCACGCGGATAACACAATATACAAAAATACTATAATTCGGATATCAACTGAATGACGTAAATATAAAGGCGTGACTTATTTTTCATGAAAGACAAATCAGCATTAGTCATGTTTCCAACAATCGATAATCCGTATTATTAAGATAGCAAGATACTCGGTAATTATATCTATCGAATGATAAAGTTTAAAGATTTACATTGATACTATAACCCCCGTCGGGCCCCGATATTTTGAGTGCCCAGTTACCAGAGCGTTCGACGATCGAGGCCTTAGGGTCGTAGCTCATTTATACGACTTCGCTCTAAAATCGCTCCCGCCACAATACCACCTTAGATGAAGATGACTACTCGCTGTCCACGCGCCGCAGCTAGCAGGCCATCAGCTGTACACGCGCTTACAACTGTCAGGCAAGCTGTCGCCCCCTTACAGCTAGCAGTCAACTACCCCTACCCGCGCACCGAACGTTTTTTTCTTTTGCGACACAGTCTGATTGGTTTCCATTGAACCAAATAGCAACATGCTCCAAGCGACCAGTCTGCGCGCGTACTACGCAGGGGCTGTTAAAGCGCCGTCAACTATCGAGTGGGACACCGACAGTAATCTCGCTTACAGCGAGCTGTCTGCTAATTTGTATTGTCAATGTAATATATGTCTACACAAAACGACCTAAAGCTCACATTTAAATGAACCTAATTGTGCTTTGTCTGAGCGGTGTTGATGCTATGACCCTTATTCCGCCTGAGGGTTACGATCGCTGACAGAAGCATTGCTTTGCCTGCGACTGTATGCGATGTCTTCGTATATCGCCAACGCGTATAATAGGTTCCTATTCAACTGCCTCAGAGGGGCACTTTTTTAGCAGGGAGTGCCTCGTGCGGTGACCCACATGGGTTGGTCTTGCTAAAGATCCCATGGACCATCGACTATGACGGGACATTGCGAGATCATCACAATGGAAATTAATTACACACTGAACACGAGAGTAAGAAGGACGATGGAAACATTTTGTATAGAATTTTTATAGGGTATAAATGGGTGACCGGAACGGGGATTTAGTCCGAGCCCCCCGGAGAGGCTAGCCTCGCGACGGCGATCGGCGTCCCGGGAAGGGTACGTCGATGGGCGAGGGTACTCCGTCGGGACGACCACTGAAGTCAAGGAACTCTGCACCGGTGGTCGGCGGCGTCGACGAAGGCGACCTGCTATAGGGTGGATGCTGCGCGCCGCCCCTCTGTCGCCCCGGACGGAGCCGGGCGTCGGGTACGATGACCGTATCCCACACCAAAAAAAATAGGGTATTGATAATTGAAAAAAAAAAACCTGTTCGCCTAGTTGTCTACCAGGCCATTCTGTTAGAAGTCCTATTCCGATTCAGCGGTAAATTATTAGATAAACTAAAGATATTATGTACGAATTGGCTAGATAGTAGTATGAATTGACTATATTTAAGTGTCTTCAAACTAGCTGACCCAACAAACGTTCAAATAAAAGGAATTCTTCTTGAAATTGACAGCAGCGCCACCTACCGGGTCCAAATGTGAATCTAAATCATTCTTGAACCCCCTTAAACACTCAAAAAATTTCATCAACATCGGTCCAGCCGTTTAGGAGTTCAGTGGCATACATACGTACACAAGAAATATATACTGACGGACTCATAAACTGCATCAAAGTAAAAAACGACTTTGAAATAAATATTTTAACCAAGTATGCAAACTTTCTACACAGATTTAAATTGAAACGTCTAGATTGGTTCGTTAACTTTAAAACAGCGTAGGGTCATATCCTTAAGTTTAAGTTTATGTACTGGAAAGGACCTTAAAACTTTTTTGAAGAAAAAACAGAAATTTAAAGAAAATTGTTAAAAAATTGGTTTTAACAATAGACACAAACTTTATGCAAGGGTTTTTTTATGTTTTAATAAGGTGTATTACCTCCACGTGCCCTTATTACGGATTCTAATCGGTTCCGCATAGATTTGATGAGGGTTATTAAAAGATCTTGCGGAATATTGTCCCATTCTTCTGAAAGTGCTGTTCTTAGTTGTGCCACTGTCGTAGGCACAGGATTTCTCGCATATACAGCTCTTTTTAAATTGTCCCAAAGATGCTCAATGGGATTAAGATCCGGGCTGCGTGCTGGCCAATTCATTGTACGTATCCCAACCTCTTCGCAATATTGTCGAACTTGTGCAGCAGCGTGCGGTCGGGCATTATCCTGCATTAAAGTAAAATTTTCGCCTATAAATCCCGTGAAAGGCACCACGTGATCTTCTAAGATCTCTGTTATGTAGCGATGTGCAGTCAAACCCCCTCTACTATCGTTTTGACGGACCATGTCTATGAACACAAGTTCTGTTCTACCATTCATCGATATGCCACCCCAGACCATGCACGAACCGCCTCCAAAAGGAACACGCTCCTCAATGCAACTTTGAGGATATCGTTCCCCACGTCGACAATAGACTCTTCTGCGACCATCTGCACCATATAAACATGTCCTACACTCGTCTGTGAACAATACGGAGGCCCATTGCTCATCTGTCCAATTTAGGTGATCACGCGCAAATCTTAAGCGAGCTTGTCTGTGAGCTACAGACAACTTTGGACCATTTGCTGGTCTAAAAAGGGTGATATCCGCTTCCCTTAACCTTCTTCTTATTGTTCGTGCACTAGCGTTTACTCCATGCACTTCATTAAGCTCTGTTTTGATGTTAACTGACGTGAGGAAACGATTTCGCAGGGAAGTTGTAACAATGAATCGGTCATCACGACCGGTGGTTGCTCGAGTTGTCTGTACCACGTCTCCTTTTGTAAGAACCTGTCTCCACAAACCTTCTGTATATTCTAGAAACCGTAGACTGGTTTAAATTTAAATTTCTACCAATCGTTCGTTGATCCAAGCCCTCCCGCATCAATGCTACAATTTGAGCAGCTTGTTCGGACGAAGTATCCATATTATGGTTCAGAAACTCTCGATGAGTTAAAAAGCTAACCCAACAATTCTGCTGGTAATAATAATTCAATTGACAAAAGAATAAAAAACCAATAAGAATCAATTTTAAAACTTTGCTATAAATAACACGCAAATCTGATACTACGAGTAAATTTTCTTTTCCTGGCTATATTCATTTGTTTTACTGCAGTTCTATTTTTAAATATTGCTTTTTTTAAGATTAAGGGCTAGTCTCTCCATATTTATATAATTTAATCTAAAAAGTTTGCATACTTATTAAAAAAATCATTTCAAAGTAATCCTGAAGTTTGATGCAGTTTATGAGTCCGTCGGTATATATACATATAAAGATAATTATTCGAATTCGTGTCTATAAATAAAATATAATAGTACATACTGGTGATATAGCACCGTTAATTGGTTGCTGTATCGATGATGAGAGCGGCGAGACGGGCGCCCGCAAAGGTGAAACAGTCATGCCTAATTGTTTGCTGTTGATTAACCGTCGCAACAACTGTGTCGCTTCGCCACTCCGACCTGTATACGAATAAAATATAATATAATGAAAATGGCTGGACAGTTTTTGATATTATACTACCAGGTAGCTGTCTATATATGGAGTAAATTAGGCTATTTTACTCTCAGAAAAACCCTATAAAATTTTCGGCTCGGGACTAGAATCCGAGTCCATATCTTAGGAGATTGCACATTTAAAATGCGGGACCAAAGCGACTGGAACCGAAACGCAACAAAGGCTGGTTGCTAGTACTTATAAAATAATTATATCTGGTTGACCGGTATAATTTTTTTTTTTGTATGTCAATGGTATTTTTAATGAACATATTTAGGATATACATATATTAATAAACACTTAAAAAAGATGAAATAATGAAAAAATATCAAAAATTAAAAAACAATAATAATAACACCGAGATTCGATCTCACGCTGTTTGAATGCGACTGGACAATTTCCCAACTAAGCTATTGTCACTCTTGACGGCGATGGCTAAATTTACATTCCTATTGCAATGACATTTTATGTCATTGTATTGATTAGCTAAAAACACCTATAAAACAACATTTTCTATAAATAAAATCTAGCTAGATCGATTTTTGGGCCCCGAAACCTCTAGTATGCTAAATTTTATAGAAATCATTGGAGTCGTTTCTGAGATCCAGATTATATATAAACGAGCAATTCTTAAATTGCTCGTTTAAATATATATATACATTTACTAAATTTATCAACAAATTTATCCGGATTGTTGGGTGAGCGTTAAGGGCATTCAACCTGAAGTTAATAGTTTAAATAAGCTAAAAACATGCTTTTGGGGATGACCTAACTAATATGTGAGACGAAGAAAGTAGAGATAGCGACAATTATCGAGTCACGTCAAAATGTCAGTCACGGATATATTAAAATCCCTAATTCTGTGAGGATAATGGGACAAAGTATATAGTTCATATCGACCCTTGACAAGTGTGCAAAGTTTTAAATTAATCCGAAGTTCAGGGGGGTGACAATCACGTTAAATATTCCGTTATTTTCAAACATAGGCAATATAAGCATGTTCAATAAAGGCTGAATTACTTAGACAAGTTATCCTGAAAAGCTAGTGTATAATGGACATTAAATAAGTTGGGATAGCCGCAACGTTTCTTCTCAGTCTATGTACTATATCCGGGCACGAGTATCTTTGAGATAAGAGATATTAAAATACTATATCAGAGTGTCCCAAACTATAGTTTAGGTTTTATCTCTAGTTTTTATTCATATTATCTACTTTCATCCCTTAATCGGTAATCTTATCCCACCGGCTGGCATATCGAGGTCAATCTCGAATCGGTATCAGACGTCCGTTAAATGACGATAGAGATGAAGATAAGGATTAAGGAGCTGCACACTGCCCTTTAGTCGTGTCGCCCCGGACGAATTGGGCTGGGTCTGTCCAGACCATAGCCTGCCACAAAAAAAAATACTTTTTTCGCGTGAAAGTTATTGGGCACTAATCTATTACTACTCTTTCCACTACCCAGACGTAGTGGTTAAGACATCGTCCTACCGCCACCAAGTGTCATGGGTTTGATTCCCACGCATGTCAATATTTTTGTGCGATCCACAATAATTGTTGTTGTGAGTCCGGGCGTAATTTAGTTCGTAAAGTCCTCCGTATTACAAGTATTAGTTGCCCTTAAAAATAGATATTATAGAAAAATGTAATGTAACCTATATAACTTTATCACCATTTTTCTTTGGACAGCTTTAGATGCATGCCATCAGTTCCGTAGGAAGGCACGAAAGGTCGCCGCGCGACTAATACAATTCACCACTCCCTCTCTTACCCTTGAGTGTCGTAAAAGACGACTAACATGAAACAAAATCCTATACCAACCCGTCTGAACGGCTTGGTGTGAAAGGTCAATTTTCCTCTTATCGTGGAGGAGGTTCGACCCCGGCAGTGAAACGCATATAACTTACTGTTTTACAATCACCTATTGATTTTTGATTTTATATTAGTATATAAAATCAGCCCGTCATCCAACCATCATTGCCCGAGGTGCCTAATTTTCTCATACGGATCGCGACCCACAGTTTGAAATACCCAGTGTATTTCTAAAAGAACACTACAAACTAAGGCTCGACCGAGATTTCGGTCTCGGCATTCTCGGCTACAAATCCAACCGAGAAATTTGTCTCGGTTCTCGGCTAATTATAGCCGAGATTCTCGAGATTGTAACTTTGTTCGGATCGACATTCAAATTTTACTGCGCGTGGCCACGCGCCGCAGCGCGAAGTCGATTGGTGTAAGTGCGTGAGAGAGCTGAATTGTGAATCAGATTCTCGTGAGACCACATGGGCATCTTCAACTAACTCGTCAAACATGGCTACAACAAATCAATTCAACTTATGGGCAGCTCATGATTCGATAGAGTTGGAAGACGAGCCAATGATCAATGACGAATACAGTTCAAGCTCTGTGATCGAAATAGCGCTAGAAAGCTTCCTTAGAGAGCCAAGACTGCAAAGAAATGCTTATAATTTTGAGTATTGGTTTTCGTCACCTTATAAGGTGTGTAAGCCTGCAGCAAATAAGTTTTTATCTGCGCCGCCTACTAGCGTAGTAAGTGAATAACTGTTTAGCGGAGCTGAACAATTGTATGACGAGAAGCGACACTCTTTGAAGGGCGAAAATGCCGAAAAATTCCTTTTTTAATGTTATAATATGATGTTATTTAGCTTTGATTATTAAAACAGTTAATTTTGTTAAACAATTAGTAGTGTATTAAAAAGTTAAGTTTTAATTTTTTTTTCACGCTTTGTCTATTCTCGGTCTCGGCTCTCGCTCTCGGCCGAGATACTATTTTATTCTCGGTCTCGGCCGTGAACGAAAAACCTATCTCGGTCGAGCCTTACTACAAACCGTAAATTAATGGTTCTCTACAATAATTCGCTTTGAGCGATGAAACAGCTTATTGTAAACAAACAACGTGCTAACATTATATTGCTCCTTAGAAAGAATATTCTATCAATTTCAATTCATACCATTTTGCCTATGAAGTGCTTGCCAAAGTGACTCTTTGTCTTGTTCGTGTTCGTGTTGAGGTTGAGGAGATGACTGAGTTGATCTGGCCGACTGCGTTTCTTCTGGGTCGTCCTGAAACATATAACATACGTTTAATTAATAGTCCACTCATAAACCGGCAATGACTGTCAGTACAAGAGTAGTGACTACGTTTCGTAATGTTAGTAAAGAAGTTAGTGCTGTGTGTGAATACTAGCAACCCTTACATTGCTCGTGGGTGTCGTAAAAGACGACTGAGAGCTTTATATCGAACTGAATCAATTCCATCGGATGCCAATCAACAATTAGATTCCCAAGGAGAGTTGACGTCAGGTAGGCGGGCGATCATAAAACTAATATATTATGGAATGGATACTGCGTCGACCCCAAGTAATTGGGATGAGAGCAGGAGATGATGATGATATGTTCGTCTCATACTCGAACGAGATATCGTGAAGTCACTAATTTGTAATGACCTCGTAAGTGTGACCAACGTCCCGGGAGCCACGGACGAAAAGGAACTTTGTACCAGTGGTCGGCGCAATGACGAAGGAGAGGAAATACGGTGGGTTATGGGTCCGTGCTCCGCCCACCCAAAAAAAGCCACCAATTTGTAGGGCGACCATTCAACGCCATCTAGAGTTCCATGTATGAATCATACCCAACTCCATACAAGAGGTAATATTAACGCAACCATAACAAATATTTGCATTGCCAGCACGTGCAAAATGACGTAAATGAAATTTGAGTAATACACATAATAGCGTGCTAACTATCTTGGTAATTAAATTGACAGCCTGTCAGGCTTTACTAGCTATGTACGCGATTCGAACCTGTCGTGCAATTCTCGCGTCATATCTCGATATATGATAAGCCCTGCTCTTGAGTTCTTATCTACGCCGAGAACATCTCTTTGTCTAATCCTGAAGCCTATTTGTAGAAAACAAGTTGTTAACAAAAGATCGTGTGGCGCGGAATAATATTATACATCCAGAAACGCCGACTAAAATCTTCAACACTGACCTGAGTCAATTCAATCTAGAAACGTCGAATAAGCGATTACAAAGACAGTTGACGTCAGGCAGTGGAACGATCGTAAAAATTAATTAAAACACGTAGTAATTTCTACTCTCCTTGCACTCAAAAGATATTATATTCTGCGGAACCCGTATAGAGTAGGACGAGGCCATGAGTTATAATGATGATTATAATATCATAGTTCTAATCTTTAGTTGGCGACACAATGTTTTGTCATATTGCAGATCGGAATTTCAAAGCCCTACCATAAAAACTTCCACTTCAAAAGTACAGAGGGTTAGATGTTCTACTCGTGCATTTTTAATCGTATATTAATTGGTGGTACCTTGAGGTCAGGGATTAATTTTAAAATGATAAGCTGTCGAATCATTCAGATGCTGTTTTAATATGACTATGGTTGGATATCCGTACATCGCATGGCTTATACGACAGTATTCAGAGTATGAAAATGTATGGACACGTGATGAGAAGGTATGAAATGCATGTGATAAGATTGAGAGTTATCGATATATAGATGAGAAGTTATCTATATGATTGTGGATGGATGTAATAATCGTGGGAAACCCAAAAAGAGATTGATGGATTATGTGAATGAGAATATGCGTATGAAAGCAGTGAATGCAGATATGACGACTGACAGGAGGCTATATAAGGTAAAGACATGTTGTGCCGAACTCATTTAGCATGGGATAAGGGCATGTTAATGATGATGAAAATGTATGATGCCGCTTCCGTGGTGTGCGACAGACGCGTGCGATAAATGCGCACGACCAATCGCGTACAGCTGCGACCGCCCGCAAAATTAACCTTTAGAAACTTAAAACTTGCAGTTAGTACGTTTTAAGAGCTCATTGTCATTTATTATACAGTGGAATAACGTCATGCAATAAATAACTTTTAATATTTGGATAAAATAAATACCTGTGACATTTGAGAAATATCCATCTGTAGTCTATCTGGATCAGACCCACTACTACTTTGACTGCAATCCTCGTAAACTGATGAATTTTCTTTTAATGACGCGTTCATATTATTATTTGATCTGCCAAAAACGTGTTGTTTGTATTCGTCCGCACCAAAAACGTGTTGTTTGTACTCATCAACGAAATTTGTAGATTTATTATGTGCCAATGCGCCGTGGAAGTATGTGTTCGTATGCTCATTGTTTTCGTTTTGTTCGGTTGGTTCGTTCTTAACACAGCTATATAGTGATAGATCCATCTCTTTATTGTCGTGGTCCTCGTTGCTGCCCGGACTCACCGTGTTCTGAGCGCCGATATATGGGTTATATTGATCGTCTGTATAATCATGTGGGTAGGTATCACCCGTATTGCTTGCCTGTGTTCTGTCGATCACACTCGTATAGTTTGGTGAATATTTTTGCGATTCTTCATTATCTCGCTGCGCGACCGCCACGGCCTTACTTATAATATCGATTACTGTATTACAATGCATCACTTCTCTGGCCCGGTCTGGAGGTGGCAAACTTGGCACGGTTTTAAACATTATATGAGGTTCATCTTCCGCTTTTACAGCATACTTACTAGGATCATAATTTTTTATTTGTAAGAGTGTAACAGCCGCTTGCCGACTCTCCAAATTTTTCATTTCTTCGGTAGAGTCGGGCGAGCCGATTTCGGCATATTTACTTTTCTCGTGCTCGAAATCGCTATCGTTCAATGGTTTAATTATTTCTTCCAACTTTGCCGCCGCGATATTGAGGATCTCCTAAAAATGAAAGACAATGTTTGAGCATTAAAACGTCATATTGTTATTATCACGATAACACACTTTAGAGTGCAACCAATGAGGGGCTTGTTATTTCATAGCACTGTGATATCAAGTCTTCCAACTGATAAGATAAAACAATATTTCTACTAAGGTAGTCAGTGTCCTTTCTAAATTCGAGCAAAATGTACTTCATGTCGAGAAACAAAGTGAGCGACCACAGTAACCGAGATATTTAGTAATTTGTTTGTGTTGGAGATTATATAAGTATTTAACGGTGTTTCTTTGTTGTAGGTTTTAATGATATTATGCGTCATAGTTACAACGTGCAGCTCTCAAGGGCTCAACGAAAAGAGTGTCCCGTGTGATATCACTGTACAAGATCCAAACAGTCTTACATTAAATTGTTCGCGGCGTAACATCGACGAAATACCTGATAAATGGCCAGAGCAAATAAACAGCATAGACAAAGGTAACAATATCAACCATAGAATAACTCGTTTATCATCCGGTGCTATCACGCAAAATATGACGTAAGCAAAACAAATACATAGGTGCTGCTTTTGAATCAAGTTTTATGTTAGAGATATCACTGATAGTGGTAGACTAAAAATAACTATAAGTTGATCAACAAAATGTATGTCTGGGTTTCAATTAAATATAAAATAAGTGGTATAAATGAGTGCGTACTTAATACGGATATATACAAATAATTTTCGTGGTTAATTATTTCTGATGTTTACGCGACTATTACAATTTCAAATATATTCTTTTTACGGTTTTATCGCGGTTGTATTTGATTTTTAACTTATCGAAGTTTCGAACACTTTTTAACGTTTATCCTCCCGTGACCATGAACACTCGGGAAATTAAAAATCAAATGCAAACGCGATAAAATACATAAAGATAGTTAAAACTTTTGGTTATTTATGGCTCTACTATAAAGTTAACCCATACTAAAAGGTTATATTTGGACTAAGAATACAATTCATCCCCCATCTTTCTCGCCCGTTGGTGTCTTAAAAAACAACTAAAAAGATACGAATACAACATAAGTGCAAGACAGGAAAACTGGAAAAGTTGAAATAAAACCCTATACCAACACGTCCGACTAGCTTGATATAGTAGGTCTATTTTCCTCCTGTATTAGAGGAAGCTTCAACCCAGCAACGGGACGTATATGAGCTTAAATGATGATGATGGTTGAGTGGCTTACTTTTTTTTTATCTATTCCAGTAATTCCTATTTAGTTTTGTTTGTCAACCCGATTTGAGCGCAACCTAAGACGACAAAATCATCTTGGCACTTAAACCGTTGACTATTTTGAATTTCTATCTTTTAAGGCAATCAATTGTCCGTGTGGAGACGGAATAAGAATACAATTCACCGCTCCCTATCTTGCCCGTGGATGTCGTAAAAAACGACTAAGCATATAGCAAGAGAAACAACTCGAAACAAAACCCTACACCAACCTATCAGTCCAGCATGATATAGTAAGGCCAATTCAGTTCCCAACAGTGGAATTTATGTAAGCCGAGATAATGATGATGATGAGTCAATCAAATAACAATTGATATTTAAATATGGTAACAGATTCAGAATACAATACCAGGCCTCCAGCCCTTACTTTCCTTCGGGAGTCGTAAAATTCGTCAAAGGTAATGAACGTGTATTTATAATGATTAAATTACCATATGGCGAGAGTATCATGCGCAGTACTATAAGCGACCTCGCATACCCTACTCCTAGCCCTAATCTATACTAATACTATAGTTTGTTTGGTTGAACGCCCTAATCTCCAGAACTATTGGCTTAAAAAATCTTGTTATTGGATAACCTATAAACCGAGGAACGCTATATAATATCACACTATGAATAAAATGAGCGGAACGTCAATGAAAAATATTGCAATAACGGGCAAAATTATTTCTGTTGAGATTACTTGTTCTCTAATTCTCTCTCTCTCTTTCTCTCTCTTATGTGACACAAACGAAGTTGTGTGTGAGCCAGCTAATTGCGAATAACTGGTAGAACGGCAAGCTCACAGTACTGTGCATTAATGTCCAAAGATTGAATATTGGATCGGCAACGGAGTATTATTTAGGTTTTAGTTTAGCAATAAAATGATTAATAGAAGACCACACGTAACACGTACCAATGCGACCTCTATAAAAAAAAAAATTGTGAACTTATATACGAACATAAGAAGTTATACTTTGGCGTAACAGGATAAAAGTCTTTCTAAAAATTTTATCCTTCGCCTTATCCTACGTTTGTAGAAAAAACGACACTAATATTAGTAAATGCATTTAATACATTCAATGTTTTCTTATAACGCATATCTAGTTGACATTTGTGACGGTGCGCGCGCGCATCGTAAAAATGTCAACTAGCTAACTACAGGGTGTCGGTCTTTCGTGACGATGTGGGTGCACGCATCGTAAATCGTTTACTCTTAGCATTTTTCCGTAACGCACCAAAAGAAGTATAAATTCAAAAACTGCATTTTATTTTTAAATCAAGCAAGTAATTCAGGCGACATATTATATTAGGATTTATTCAATTTTCAGATGGGCATGTGTTGATAACGTTTTTCAACAACACGATATCAACGGTGTCGCAACTACCATCAGTGCCGGGCAAGCGGGTGGCTATCATTTTCAAGGCTAACAAAATCCTCGATATAGAGGATGACTCTTTCAGTGAGATTGAAGAACTCGTCTATTTAGACTTGAGCAATAATTATATTTCTGGTAAGTGTTAATCATATTTCATGCTAATTCGAGGTAACTATTATATTTTCCGGGATTAATGCTGTATGATGACCGCTGCGAATACTACCAACGATTGATCATAGGTAAAAGACGATTAAGAGCTTTACATGGACATGTTCCAAATCCAAGTGAGTCCTTCTGTTCAACAATTACATTCCCAAGAAGGATTAATATCAGACAGACGGCCGATCATAAAACTATTGCCGAAACTTTTGCAAGATATAGGATGGCAGTGGAGTACATATTATGTCCACTCCAAGTGATTATGATAAGAGCAGGATGATGATGTTCGTCATCCCGTGTGAAGGAAGTTCGAGTCCAACAGTGGGACGTACCTAGATGACCTGAGATAATGCTGATTATATATTAATCAAATGGCATAAGCATATAAATCCGGACCATTACCATTTAAGTTTGCATACAGATACATTTTTTTCTTTTTGGCAAATAATAGTTTTGGCACCGTGACCACTAGATGAAGTGTGACATGTCCTTCCTTAAACGAGGTTTAAGAAGAGCATTTTCTTCACGATAGGCAACGGCTTAGCTGTGCCCTTGGTATTGCAAAGATCCATGTGCGGCAGTGTCACTTACCATAAGGTGTGCTGCTAGCTCATTTGCCACCATTGGCAATAAAAAAATGGTACCTAAGGATACGTTTTCATACTACTTGATCTGTTCAGGATATTATTTTTAAAAATACCATGTTTGAACTAAATTAGACCTTTGCCGCGTACTTGTGACTTGTGGCCACGGATGAGGTAGTTAAAATAAAAGAAAAATGGGTTACGTGTATGAGTGATGTTCCCTAATACGCTTGCTACTATATAAGTTAGGCCATAAAAGTTATATACGTGAAAGTGTGCATGTACACATACACCTCTACTTTCACCTTTAGATATAAAGGCGTGAGATTATTAAAAAGGTTAGGTCTATGACAACATATCAAGATAACTATATCAAAACGCACGTCACCCGAGTTGCATGCTTTCTTTCTGTTGTTGTTTTCTGTGTGGTGATGGATTAAAAATAAAAGTCGTAAAAGGGTATAGATATGAAAATAACATCAATGTGAAACAAGGAAAACTCGACGTGAAATTCTATGTCTAACTATCGTGATATAGGTGGTAAATTTTCCTCCCGAAGTGGAGGCCCGATTTTTTTTTTTTGTGACTTAGTTGTTAGCCTCAGATGGCTGTGACAACTTTACCCGGACTGGTGGGTGAGCGCTGAGGGCTCTCAACCCGCGGAGGAGGCCCGAGCCTAACAGTGGAATATATATGGTCTGTACCGTTAATGACTGTTATTGCGTCATTAGAAAACAAATTTGTAAATATTTTGGCTATTGGACATAGTTTCCCCCATTCGTTCCTTGATTGATTTCTCTCATGATAGTTAAATATTTGAATTCGGGTCGATTCGGATGCAAAAATTTCCCATTTTGGCAAACAAGCCACGCGTGATAATTTGTTACACTGATACGAACGTGTTCTTTCACGTGTTTTTTTGTTAAGTTTTATTATCCTATTTCTGCGTATTACATATTTTTCATGTGATAAAACCACACTGTCGACAGTCTTTTGTCCACGGCCATGGGTTGGTCCGTGCGGGGTAGTATCCACACTCTCGCAGAAAATCGACGTCTAAGTAGTAACAATTTGTATATATACCGCGTTTAGTGAGCGAGAGAGTCCGAACCTCATTGCACACATACACATTCTCTTCACAATAGGCAGCGCAGCAAAGGTCCATAGGCGGCTGTATCATTTATCATCAGGAGTGCTGTTTGCTCGTTTGACCAACAGCAATAAAAAAAAATGCAGTAAAATCCAAAAACACAACTAGGACTACCCATGATATTACTTGAGTGTACGAAGAATAAAATGTACTGCTCACTTAATTTTCTTCTTCTTTCATACATATTCAGCATTTGTGCATTTAGTACTGCTAATGCTAAGATCGATAATCAACAGGCTATTAACGATAACATTGATTATCCATTAAGAAAGTCTAAAGTAGAATTGTGACTTCTCTAAAAATAGAACTGCCGAAGTTCATGTATGATTGATATAGTGCGACGAAATATTGTTTTTTTCTAACGTAACGTAAGTAAGACCATTGGCTTGATAAGAATTAAAGTGGTTCAGATAAAAAATAAATGTTTTGAGAAATCGAACGAAATGCACTGCCAATTAATACAATGTTAAACAGATGTCACGCAATGCGTGGTAATTTAATTGATAATTTTGTTATTCGTTTAATTAATATTAATGAAATAACAATTTAAATTTATTTCGCGGGCTTTTTTTTTAATATAACACATTGCATCAAGTACATTAAGTGTATGTGGTAGTGATGTAACAAATGTTAGGATTGAGACATTCGCGAATGCGAATGTGAGTGCGAATATTTATCTCCAACATTCGCGAATGCGAATGCGAATATAATATATATGAATGTTGACTTTCAAATAAAGCGCGTGCAAAATATCATACGGGTTTAACATTTCGTACCAGCCATGTTTAAGCCAAATATAGCAAAGGTTAACCGTTACAAGTTGAACGAATGAAACTAATCAGATTCGTTCGAAAATATTCGTTGTATTTGAGATTAGTTTATTATTATTATTGTATTTGTCAAATTTACAAACATGAGTAAAGCACATGTTACTGAAGTGTGGAGTTATTTCACAATTTGTGACGCTGAGAGTGTTAAATGCATGGTATGTCAAAAAGTTTAATGATTACTTAACAAAAATAATGTAATTTTTTCATATCGAATCATGTACTTTTTTTATTGGCAAAATTCATTATTCATTCACACAAAAAATCGGTTGTCTGTAAGACTTTACAGTAAACCGACTGGTTTACTGACGATAGTTGAACGTGACAACGTCATAAGAAAATACTGATGGAATGGTTTCATTTTCCAAAAGAAAATTTTAATTTTGTTTGATAGATATTTTGTATGGCAAGCCTTAAATGGAACTAGAGGCGGAAGTGCTCGCCGAATTGTATCGGCGGGTGTCGGGGGTGCGAGGGGAGGGCGGTGTTGTTTCCTTAAGGGAGTTCACCGCCTGGCGCGTCGACGCCCGCCGAGATACCATCGCCCGTTGGGAGACCAGCTGGAGAGGCCTCGATACGGTGTCTGGACCGTGGAGGCCTTCCGGCCGGTGCTGATGCAGTGGTTGGAACGGCGGCACGGTGTGCTCTCCATCCGACTCGGTCAGGTCTTGACGGGGCATGGATGCTTCGGCAAGTACCTGTACAGGGTCGCTAAGCGGGAGAGAACACCGTCCTGCCACCACTGCGATTGCGACGAGGACACGGCGCAGCATACGCTCGAGGTCTGTGCCGCTTGGGCAGAGCAGCGCCGTGAACTCGTCGCAATCATCGGTGCCGATCTGAAGCTGCCGACCATCGCTAGGGAGATGCTCGGCAGCATCAGGAACTGGGACGCGGTCGCATCCTTCTGCGAGGCAGTTATCTCGCAGAAGGAGGCGGCGGGTCGCGAACGCGAGGAGCACAGCTTCGACGAAGCGAGTCTCGAGTCCTCCCCGAGCGGAGTACGTCGGTCGATGGGAGGGTACCCCGGGTAAGGGGTATTCCATCGGGCCGACCACTGATGACAAGTAACCCTGCTCCGGTGGTCGGTCCAACGACGAAGGCGACGTGGTGTTCGGGTGGGTTGCGGGTGTTGCGTGCTTAAGCCCCTCTGTCGCCCCGGACAGAGTGGTACGGAAGCGCGCCGAGCGCAGCCCACCCCAAAAAAAAAAGCCTTAAATGGAACGCCTCAGAGCGAGGTAATGCCGCATACGTCATGTTTTTTCATGTGTGCAACCGGCTCCATTGAATTATAAGACGTTGTCACGTCAAAAACAAATATAAATTCCTGATAAGTATTCACCAACATATCATATACTAAATCTTTCTCCGAAACATGCTGCATCTTATGGTATAAATATTATTCTGATCGTTCAGTGGTTTTCGCAGTATAACCGAACAAAAAACCGGCTTCATTAGTTTATATTAGACTGACAAAAATAAGAGAGACAGTATTTGTAATTTAGTTGCCTACCTGAATGTTCCATAATATTGTTTTATTCAAATATTGAGTAAATAAAAATAATAAATATTATCATATCATTACACAATTACATATATAATTTGCTTTTAGTTTGTCAAATATATTCGCCAAACATTCGCGTCGTTCCTTGGGAATGCGATTGCGAATGTCAGAAACATATGCGAATATTCGCGATGCGAATGCGAATATTCGTTACATCACTAGTATGTAGCGAAAAGATCCTGATAAATTATTAGGAGAACATTTTATTGATTTTTATGAATATCTTTTAAATGTCTGTAAGTTTGATAACAAAAATCAATAGAGGTCATCGTAAGGATAAATGAAAATCCATTTGTAATGAGTTTGTGAATGAATTCTGTGATAACGTCACGTCGTATATATTTTTGGTAACATTTATTCTGTAAATATGTTTTAACAATTCTATACAGAAATACACAAAATGTATAAATAATAAGCATAGAAAGACATTTTAATACTTTTCACGTTTTCTAACCTTGTTACTTTAACTCTGTTACGTAACATTTTTTAATTAACGATAACAGAAATTTTCTTTTTGACACAAATTTTATGAAAATTTACTATAAAGAAGTTTTTCTTTTGTGTTGTAACATTCTGCACTGGTAGCATGACAAGTGTAAAGCACACTTGCACAAGCACACGCAAAGTGAGCGTGGTGAGGCGTGCTAGGAAATAATGAATTCTGACGGTAACAAGCGATAACATTATTTTTACGGATTAAATTTTAATGGAATTTTGTTTATATCATTAAGGAAGTAATCAAATCATTGCGGCCCTCCCGTGAACACTACATATTCTGTGTGAAGCCTGACTTTTACTTCAAAAATAAATATTATATCTTAATCACATACAATCTACGTCGTGAAAAATAATGCTAGGTCAAACCAGTACAAGGATCACTCTAGTCCCAGTGGTGATAAGTCGAAGAGCACGATAAGAAAGTTTGATTTAATCTGACATCTCTAAAAGTTTAAACTACATATAAGTACAAAAACGTTTAGAACCTTCAATCACAGGATCAGCCGCACGATGTGAATTTCATTTTCTTTATGTTAAATTTTACTACTTTAAATTTTAGTACTACTAATTCCTAGCTAGCATGTTTTAGGAATAGGAATAAAGAAATAAAAAGATGATTCTCTTCCGAAAGATTTATGATAGAATACGTCGTTATACACGAAAACGCACATATACAACGCTAATTGCTTACCTAGAGGGATAAATAGTCTACGATTTTCACTTGAAAATTGATGCGAGTTTAAATGGGTTGTTTATCTGTGTGTAATTGTGTACGTTTCCCCTGCGGTATGCGTATTTTTTTCACGGAAAGTCATTGATTAAACCACTATATTCCTTACTAGCAATCTGCCCTCGCTTCGCTTCGGTTTTAGTTGTTTTACCCGCGTAGTTCCCGTTCCCGTGGGAATACCGGGATAAAATATAGCCTAGTTCACGCGCTGATATTATAGCTTTCCATGGAGAATTTTTGAAATCGGTCCAGCCGTTTTGAAGATTACCCGGAACAAACAGACAGACAAAACTTTTTTAATCTGTATTTTAGGTATAGGTGTCGTGCAAATAACCGTGTGAGCATGAAAAAAGCCTATTATTTTGACATTACAAACAGACACTCCAATTTTATTTATTGGTATAGATATGTAACTATAATTGTTCCTCTAAGCCTTATTTTTTTATTTTTGTATCCGTTAAATATTTCTCTACTAAGTATTTACTCTCATCTGATAATTCTGGGTGGATCTTAGTAATATTATTAATTGCATGTTTAATTTAGTGATGAGCCCTCACTCAATAGTCCGGATAAAGTTGTCATAGCCGTTTGCGACTACTAACTGTTTCAAAAAATCATGAATCCAAATCAGACTCATCATGGTAATTTTATATCAGTGATAGCTTAGTAGATATATACACTACTCGACTCTGCGGTCCTAAACTAACGAATTCAAGTGTTGTTCTTTCTCTCTTCTTCTTCTCTCTCTTTCTTCTCTTGTTCTTTCAAATGTCAATTTTGTGAAGTTTGGAAGTTACGTGCGCTTTTAATTGTGATATATTGTTTGTTTCAACGACGAATAAAAACATCGTAAAGCAACCTGCATATTTCAAATGAACCTAAAATAACGTCTATTTTTGTCGGTACTGTGAGTCAGTACCCTTAAATACTTCTGATAGGAAAGATGTCATTATCCCTTAGTAGTGAATGTAATATTGTTGAATTTGGTTCGACTAAGCAATCCAACTCTTTATTGGGTTTAATAATATTAATTTTTTATTGGGATTAATATTAGGAATTGTTGGGATTAATCGATAGATTTATGAAATATAAGTATATTTTATTTATAAAAAACGTAAAACTGGGCACGACATGGAATTTACTTTCCTAGCTTCCATGCTATATTATAGAGAATATCTAGATGACCGAGCTTAGCTCGATATCTATTTTTCCATTATTAAAAATAATTGATGAAATAATGACAAAAAATATAAAAATTAAAAAAGCACTCTAAATTTCATGGGAATCATCGCTGGTGCCGTTTCTGAGATTCTGAATATATAGGAATGTACAAATATAGAAATAAATAGATGTATTGAACCTGTATCACAAACTCGAAATAGAATTCTATCAAAATCATATAACCTATCCGCCTGACCAGCGTGGTAGGTCAATTTCCCTTCTACTGTGGAGAATGCTCTTGCTCAACAATGGGAAATATAGGAGCTAAGATGATGAATTATTAATATATTGTATAGTATTGATTACGAGCATGTCTTACGCAGTTTCACTCTTTGGGGATTTAACCACCGTGAAGTTGAATCTTGCTTTCGCTGTCGGTCATCTCGTATTTATATTTTTAAATATGTTATTTTTATACTAGCAACCCGCCCTCGTTTTGCTTCGATTTCAATCGCCTTACCCGCATAGTTAGCCGCAAAATATAGCCCAAGTTACTTCTTATATAGACAGCTACCTGGTAGTAAAATATTATCAAAATCGGTCCAGCCGTTTTGAGGATTACCTCAAACAAACAGACAAAAATTGTTTAAACTGGTTTTTAGACATAGGTGCCGTGCAAGTAGCCGTGTGAGCATGAAAAAAGCCCAGTATTTTGACATAACAAACAGACTTCAATTTTATTTGTATGGATTTTTAATATGTAGTCAGAAGTATAAAATAAGATAACAATAATAATATTCTAGCATGTAGTATTCCGATGACACGATCTGAATAAATTATAAAAGATTTTCGCTCGTATCTGTTAATATGTAAATTTATCTTATATGCCTAGAAATTTTCAATTTATATAATTATTGGTATGCGGAGAAATCGGATATGATAGCTGAGTCATCACTTGAGCTTCCGACGATTATACAAATGACGAGTCACAAGCATGCAATAAAAACCGCTATGAATAACAATTTCAAACGAGCTAGGTTTTGAAGTTATACTGTTTGATCTTTTAATCGCTTATCAACATTGGAATTCATTTTTTTTGTTTACGATACGAGAATCAAGATTATTGATCAGAAAACTCATGTGGGTCAGATATTTATGTACACATCTACAAGAAGAGGGCAACTATTAATATCGTATACAAAATGACAACCGTGATAGCGTTAGACATTGGTTGGACATGTCTGTTCTATATATTAACACTGAAAATATTATTTACTAGCAACCCGCCCTCGCTTCGCTTTTTGTCGCCTTATCTCCGTAGTTCCCGTTCCCGTGGGAATACCGGGACAAAATATAGCCTAGTTTACTCCCTGATATTATAGCTTTCCATTGGTGAAAGAATTTTTTAAATCGGTCCAGCCGTTTTGAAGATTACCCGGCACAAACGGACAGACACAAAAAAATATACAGTGATTTTTAGGTATATGATTAGTGCAAATAATAACCATATGAGCACGAAAAAGGCCTATTATTTTGACATCACAAACAGACACTCCAATTTTATTTATTGGTATAGACCAGCTATACTCTAAGTGTGTTCCGCGGAACCCTAGGGTTCCGTGATACCTCTGTCGGGGTTCCGCAAGAATTTAGAAATAAAAAAATCAAAACACCTCTCTCTGGTCGCTCCGCGGCTGTGCGGACTCCGCGGCCGCGCGGAGACAAAACGCTATGAATGTTATTTATTTATTTATTTGTATTTGTATAAGCTTGTGTTACATTAGCTGGTACAATATCTCATAAGTTTGGTCTCAACAATTTTATACTTGTACAACGCGTTCGCTCTAAGTTTGCCGGTCTGTGGAATGCGCGTACCCTCCCCCACGTGACAGCAAAACTTATAATGTGTCATAGTTTTACCCAAATATCTAACGTACACAATTTTTATTGTTACAATTAAATAAAAAATTTCGAACGTCATACACTCATACCTATCGCCAGCGGCAAACTTAAAACGAGCGGGTAGTATACTTGTAAGCGCTCAGTCTCTTTGATAAAAGCCGCCTCTGAATTAGACGCTATAGTTGTCAACTAGCGACTTTCGTCTCTAACTTCAAAGGATAAAGTCGATATTGTTTACAACGCTATTTTTAAATTTCTGTTTTTATTTTTGCTTTTTGTTTATCAAAGGTGCCGACTCGAGTATTTTCGAGAATATTTGAGATCGAGTCTAGGACTAAGTATAAAAGCGGCGATCGCGCGTTGGCGTCGTCATCCATCCGACGTCCTCATCACGTCCTCGACGAAGAGGACGACATTATCACACTCGCTCAACAAAGAGCCTACACGGCCCGCGAGGCCTTAACAAATAAATATCCGCGGTTCCGCCCTCGCCGTCGAGGTGCGAAACCGCGCCGCGCAAAAGTCACTATTAAAAACGTGGGCGCGCCCACTTTGCCTCCAGCGACGCCCCAAGCCGAGGTCCGTTCCCCACAGGGGGAGCCCTTGGGCGATGTCGCTTAGCATACTTTTCTCCGGGTTGAGAGCCCTCAGCGCTCACCCATAGTCCGCGTCAAGCTGTCAAGGCCATCTGCGGCCAACAGCTGTACATACACAAAAAAAAAAAAAAAAAAATTGGCGTCGTCAGTTGATGATTAGCGTTCGGAGCGATAAGTTACTACCTACTTACAAGCTCGCTAGCGAGAAACTAGTGTTCATTGTTTTACTGCCTGCTGTATTCTGTTGTCTCAGTTTTATACATTTCTTCCCTGTAGGTTCTAAATTTAGTCTCTTATACGCAGTAACGATTGTGCATTTTTTAAACCCCACTATCCTGACTTGTAACATTATAAATAAAGAAGAATGGAACGTTGGCTTAAAGGTGTTAAACGTGTTCCAACAACATCTTCTAATGACGCTGAATGTTCAAAAGCAATGCGCGCGGAGAATTTAGCAATCACCGATCCAGAAGATGATGCCACGAGTGCCACGACGTCAAGCTCGACGGTTTCAAAGACGAAAAAAAGGAAGTATGATGAATCTTATATCAGTTTCGGATTTGTTGATTCCAACGGCTCACCTCTCTGCATGCTCTGTAGTAAACTGCTTCCTAATAGTTCCATGGCACCTGCCAAATTGCGTCGACATTTAGAAACCGTACACCCCGAGACTAAAGACAAGAATAAAGAATTTTTTGTTCGCAAAAAAGATCAGTTATTAGAAAAAAAAATATGATGCATGTAACACAAACTACCAACGAAAAGGCCACGGAGGCATCATACTTAGTTAGCTATCGCATTGCACAAGCAGGTGAAGCGCACACTATCGCTGAGAAATTAATAAAACCATGTGTATTAGACATAACAAAATGTATGCTTGATGAAAAATCTGCAAAGCATCTTTCTACTGTTCCGCTATCAAACGATACTGTTTCACGACGAATCCATGATCTGGTAAGCTACGTCAAACAAGAACTAGTTACACGTCTACAAAATACACGATTCGCTTTGCAAATGGACGAGTCGACTGATGTCGCTGGTTTGGCTATCCTGCTGGTTATTGTGAGATATCCATATAAAAGTTCTTTTGAAGAAGACATGCTTATGTGTTCATCGCTGCTTACAAACACTACCGGGGAAGAAATTTTTAATAAAATAAATATATTTTTTGAAGAACATAATCTCAGTTGGAACAATTGCATTGACATTTGTACAGATGGGGCCAAGGCGATGACAGGTAAAACAGCAGGAGCAGTGTCACGAATGAAAAATAAAGCGCCTAATTGTAGTTCCAGTCATTGTATTCTGCATAGACAAGCACTTGCGATGAAGCAAATGCCGTCTAATCTAAAATTAGTTATGGATGAAGCGGTAAAAATAATTAATTTTATCAAATCACGACCACTACAATCCCGATTGTTCTCATTATTGTGTGAAGATTATGGCAGCAAACATAAAACACTGCTGCTCCATACAGAAGTGCGATGGCTGTCTCGGGGAAAAACTTTAACAAGGCTATTTGAACTTAGAGCCGAGTTACAAATGTTTCTTTCAGCAGATACTTCTTTTAATTTGAAGGACCGTTTGTATGATAAAACTTGGTTGTTCCGATTGTCTTTTATGGCGGATATCTTTCAAAAACTTAACGAATTAAATTTATCGTTGCAAGGTAAACAGACAACAGTGTTTCAGGCCTATAATAAAATAACTGCTTTTAAAAGAAAATTAGATTTTTGGATCATTTGCATTGGTAAGAAAGAAATAGAAAGTTTTACGTTACTCAGTGAGTTTGTTAGCGAAAACGACTCAGAAATGTTTGAAGATAATGTGTTTGAAGAATTGGTCCAATATCTCAGTTCGATGCGCGCATCTTTTGAAAAGTATTTTCCCGAAGAACACAATACAAAAATTAAAGTGAACTCCTGGATTCATAATCCTTTTTTACCCAACTTGGAAAAGCCTGAAAACATGTCAAATGAGATATATGAATCTCTTTTAGAAATGTCATCAGACACAAGTATGGAGTCATTGTTCAAAACGACGCCTCTTAATGATTTTTGGTGCAGAATCCAAGATGAATATGCAATGCTTGGCCAAATGGCTCTGGATATTCTTCTCCCGTTCCCAACTACATATTTGTGCGAAACAGGATTCTCTACCTACGCAGCCACGAAAACAAAATATCGCAATAGACTGGACGCCGAAGCTGATATGAGACTCCAACTTTCTTCCATCAAACCTGATATCAAGCAATTGATGAAAAATAAAAAACAGTTTCATACCTCCCACTAGTTAGATTTTTTCTTTTTTAATGTTTTCTATTATTGTCCTTACCAAGTGGTGAAGTAAATAATAATTAGTAACTGATACATTGTACTTTTATTATGCTGATTAATATAGAATACACTTATAAAAATAATTGTTTTATTGTAGGGTTCCATCAAGTATTTTGCTTCCCAAAAGGGTTCCGTCATTTAAAAAGTTTGAGAACCACTGGTATAGACTATGTGGAATATTTTTATACAGATTTATATAAAAAAAAAGTAAAATATTTTTATACAGATTTATATGCCCGTTGGGCAGTCCGGCTGGAGAGGCCTCGGTTCGGGGTGCGAATCGTGGAGGCCTTCCGGCCGGTGCTGATGCAGTGGTTGGAAAGGCGGCACGGGGTGCTCTCCTTCCGACTAGTGCAGGTGTTGACGGGGCATGGGAGCTTCGCCAAATACCTGCACAAGGTCGTAAGGAGGGAGAGTACACCGTCCAGCCACCACTGCAATTGCGACGAGGACACGCCGCAGCATACGCTCGAGGCCTGCGCCGCTTGGGCCACGCAGCGCCGTGAACTCGTCGCAATCATCGGTGCCGACCTGACGCTGCCGGCCATCGCTAGGGCGATGGTCGACAGCGTCGGGAATTGGGACGCGGTCGCAGCCTTCTGCGAGACAGTGATCTCGCAGAAGGAGGCGGCGGATCGCCTGCGCGAGGAGCGCAGCCTCGATGAGGAGATCCGCCGCCGGCGAATGGGGCGGCGCAGGCGCAACTACCTGCGTCTCATGCCGCCCTAGCCGAGGCCGCGGGTGACGTGACCAGGGATTAGTCCGTCACCCGCCGAGAGGCCGACCGCGTGAGGAAAGACCGACGTCCTCCCCGAGGGGGGGACGTCGGTCGATGGGAGGGTACCCCAAGTAGGGGGTATTCCGTCGGGCCGACCACTGACGACAAGTTAACTCTGCTCCGGTGGTCGGCCCAACGACGAAGGCGACGTGGTTTTCGGGTGGGTTGCGGGAGTTGCGAACCGACCGCAGCCCACCCACAAAAAAAAATACAGATTTATATGCATGTAGGTTATTCGTTAAGGTACTGGATTAAAAAAAACATTCTCAATATCATCATCATCAAGCTCTTATCTTAATTATTTGTAGTTGATGCAATATGTAGTTTTTTTAATTGTACAGATTGCAAAAAAAAACTGGCAATTGTTTTATGACCGGCTGCCTGCCTTACGTCAATCCTACTTGAGAATGTTAGGTGTATATAATTGGGTTTCGGGTCGATATAAATGTCATAGTTGTTTTTCGACTCCTACGACAATGCAAAGGTTGTTAATATTCGTAGCGGCTACCACACACCCTTAAAATCATTCACAATATGACGGTTCTAAAGCCTAATTAGGAGCCGAGATGATGAAATCCTAAGGATGATAATAATCTAAAATAGATTAAATATATATATTAAATTTCATCTAATGAGACAACGAAATTTTTTCATTCTTTTATAGAAAAACACATTAGCTTCGTATTTTGAGTCACAATTAATTATCAGACTGGCACACAACATACGTTTTGAATGGATTACTATAATAGAGGCAGCTTTACCAGAGGTGCACAGGGTAAAAGGACGGAATCTCTTAGCCGACTTGTACGACATCCCTGGAAAAAAGGGTTGTGTGTGTGTAACACGAGTTCTGTGAATTAAAATAAAATATTACGATAGGTAGCCACAGTAATTTAGCCAAACCATATAATTTACATCATAATATGTTGTTCACATAATAAGGTTAGTTGTTATTTTCATTAACTTAAAGATAATAGCCGAGTTAAGGTATTCTAGCGGAGACGTACACAAAAATACAATTAAGGGACACAAATATCATCCAGACACAACAAAACCGACTTCTACCATTTTCTCATGGATTCCATTGTCAGAACTGGACCAATAGAAACGGGATTGCATGGGAAGAACCAGCTTTCAAATAAAAAAATATCATCAAAATCGGTTCGCCCAGTCAAAAGTTCTGAAGTAAAAAACATAAAAAAATACAGTCGATTTGAGAACCTCTTTTATGAAGTCGGTTAAAATCAATTGTCTTTTGTGGGGATTGAGCCGCAGACAAACGTCATCGAAGATCGCTACTTAGAGCACGCCTATCATATCTATGCCGTCAAACGTATATTTAAGACTCACACCTTAATTATTAGATGCTGGACGGTCTCGACCGTGACCCCTGGGGACGCCCCTATCGCGCGGTGCTGAATAGGCTACGCGCGCGGGGCCCTCCCCTCACCGAGACTCTCCAGCCCGGCCTTCTCACCCGGGTCATCGAGGACCTGTTCCCGCGGCGGGCGGAACACACGCCCCCGGTCATGGCTCCGCCAGACACTGACCGGGAGGCCGACGACGACAGTGTTCCGCCCATCACGGAACCCGAGATGGGGGTGGCGGTGACGCGCATGCGCGCAAAGTCTACCGCCCCCGGGCCCGACGGTGTTCCTAACCGTGTGCTGGCCCTGGTCCTCGAACACCTGGGACCCCGCCTCAGGGGGCTGTTCGACGCCTGTTTAGCGTCCGGACGGTTCCCTGGGTGCTGGAAGGAGGGAAGGCTGGTGCTCCTGCCGAAGCCAGGACGGTCTCCGGAGTCGCCTTCGGCCTACAGGCCTATCGTGCTGCTCGATGACACGGGCAAGCTACTGGAGAGGGTGGTAGCTGCCCGCATCGAGCAGCATCTCGTCGGCACGGGGCCCGATCTGTCGGACGCCCAGTTTGGGTTTAGGAGGGGTCGTTCGACGATCGCGGCTCTGTTGCGCCTGAGGGCCGTGGCGACTGAGGCCGTCACCGGCGGGGGAGTGCTGTTGGTGGTGTCCCTAGACATCGCCAACGCATTCAATAGTCTGCCATTCAGCTGCATCAGGGAGGCGCTCCGGTATCACGGGGTGCCAGTTTACCTGAGACGGCTAGTGGCAGACTATTTGGAGGGGCGCAGCGTCCTCTGCACCGACCGAGCAGGGGACGTCGTGCGAACGCCCATGGCGTGCGGTGTCCCACAGGGGTCGGTCCTCGGACCCACCCTGTGGAACATCGGCTACGACTGGTCGTTGAGGGGGAGCCTCCCGCCCGGGCTGGGCGTGATTTGTTACGCCGACGACACGCTCGTCACAGCCCGCGGTGGGACGCTAGAAGAGGCGGTAAGCCTGGCGACCTCGGGTACCGAGGAGGTCGTCAGGCGGATCGAGGCGCTGGGGTTGAGGGTCGCCCTGGACAAGACGGAGGCCCTCTTGTTCCATGGGCGCACTATGAGCCCTCCCATCGGCGTCTCGATCACCGTCCACTCGGTCGACATCAGCATCCGGGCCCATATGAGGTACTTGGGCCTGGTGCTCGACGGGCGATGGTGTTTCCGGGAGCATTTCCGCAGGCTCGCTCCACGGCTCGTCGGCGCGGCGTCCGCTCTATCGTGGCTTATGCCGAACGTGGGCGGACCGAGCGCTGCGTGCCGACGGCTGTACGCGGGGGTCATCCGGTCGATGGCCCTGTACGGCGCACCGGTGTGGGCGGGGTCCATGACCGCCCGACTTAGGGCCCTTTTGTGGCGACCACAGAGGGTCACGGCGGTCAGGGCCATCCGCAGATACCGCACGGTGGCGACGGAGGCAGTGTGCCTACTGGCCGGGACTCCCCCGTGGGACCCGGAGGCGGAGATGCTCGCCGGACTATATCGGCGGGTGACGGGGGTGCGAGCGGAGGGCGGTGTGGTCTCGTTAAGGGATCTCACCGCCTGGCGCGTCGACGCCCGCCGAGACGTCATCGCCCGTTGGGCAGTCCGGCTGGAGAGGCCTCGGTTCGGGGTGCGAACCGTGGAGGCCTTCCGGCCGGTGCTGAAGCAGTGGTTGGAGAGGCGGCACGGGGTGCTCTCCTTCCGACTGGTGCAGGTTTTGACGGGGCATGGGTGCTTCGCCAAATACCTGCACAAGGTCGTTAGGAGGGAGAGTACACCGTCCTGCCACCACTGCGATTGCGACGAGGACACGGCGCGCCATACGCTCGAGGCCTGCGGGGCTTGGGCAGTGCAGCGCTGTGAACTCGTCGCAATCATCGGTACGGACCTGACGCTGCCGGCTATCGCTAGGGCGATGGTCGACAGCGTCGGGAATTGGGACGCGGTCGCAGCCTTCTGCGAGACAGTGATCTCGCGGAAGGAGGCGGCGGATCGCCTGCGTGAGGAGCGCAGCCTCGATGAGGAAATCCGCCGCGCAACTGGGGCGGCGCAGGCGCAACTATCTGCGCCTCATGCCGCCCTAGCCGAGGCCGCGGGTGACGTGACCGGGGATTAGTCCGTCACCCGCCGAGAGGCCGACCGCGTGAGGAAAGACCGACGTCCTCCCCGAGGGGGGGACGTCGGTCGATGGGAGGGTTACTCCAATAGGGGGTATTCCGTCGGGCCGACCACTGACGATAAGTTAACGCTGCTCCAGTGGTCGGCCCAACGACGAAGGCGACGTGGTTTTGAGTGGGTCGCGGGAGTTGCGTGCTTAAGCCTCTCTGTCGCCCCGGACGGAGTGGTGCGGAGGCGCGCCGACCGCGACCCACCCACAAAAAAAAAAAAACACCTTAATTATTAAACGAACAAACAGGTATTTGGCTACAAGTTAAACCCAATTAAAAGGATAATAATTTAACCCGGCATAAGTCTAAACTTTCAATCTCCCATAGCAAATCTCATAAAGCAGACTATCTTTAAAAATCCAAGCAATCTTCCTACAGTTTCAAAGGTTATATGTACTTATATCTACTAAGAACAATACGTACATACAATAATGCATTTTTCTATACATGTTTCTCTATATTATTTATTAGTCATATGTTTTTAAATATTGTAGTAGGTATGTATTAGCGGTTCATAAAATATTATAAAACCGGTCTCAATATATCTATAAAATTTAACGATGAGTACGAGACGTGGTTTCCGATCAGGTAAGTTATATTAGCAGAATATATTGATTATAAATTTTGATATAAAACTTCATATTTCTTTACGGAAAATAGCAGGTGCAAATACATATAAAAATTTTCCAATGCGTAAAATAGTAATAATTTTCATCATATTTAAACCACATCGCAATGTATGTTTAGGAAATTCTTAGGATTGAGTTTATCGTGCCGACGGCTGTACACGGGGGTCATCCGGTCGATGGCCCTGTACGGCGCACCGGTGTGGGCGGGGTCCTTGACCGTCCGACTTAGGGCCCTTCTGTGGCGACCACAGAGGGTCATGGCGGTCAGGGCCATCCGCGGATACCGCACGGTTGCGACGGAGGCAGCGTGCCTATTGGCCGGGACTCCCCCGTGGGACCTGGAGGCGGAAATGCTCGCCGAGTTGTATCGGCGGGTGTCGGGGGTGCGCGGGGAGGGCGGTGTGATCTCGTTAAGGGATCTCACCGCCTGGCGCGTTGACGCCCGCCGAGACGTCATTGCCCGTTGGGCAGTCCGGCTGGAGAGGCCTCGGTTCGGGGTGCGAACCGTGGAGGCCTTCCGGCCGGTGCTGATGCAGTGGTTGGAGAGGCGGCACGGGGTGCTCTCCTTCCGACTAGTGCAGGTGTTGACGGGGCACGGGAGCTTCGCCAAATACCTGCACAGGGTCGTGAGGAGGGAGAGTACACCGTCCTGCCACCACTGCGATTGCGACGAGGACACGGCGCGCCACACGCTCGAGGCCTGCGCGGCTTGGGCAGTGCAGCGCCGTGAACTCGTCGCAATCATCGGTGCCGACCTGACGCTGCCGGCCATCGCTAGGGCGATGGTCGACAGCGTCAGGAACTGGGACGCGGTCGCAGCCTTCTGCGAGACAGTGATCTCGCAGAAGGAGGCGGCGGATCGTCTGCGCGTGGAGCGCAGCCTCGATGAGGAGATCCGCCGCCGGCGACTGGGGCGGCGCAGGCGCAATTATCTGCGCCTCATGCCGCCCTAGCCTAGGCCGCGGGTGACGTGACCGGGGATTAGTCCGTCACCCGCCGAGAGGCCGACCGCGTGAGGAAAGACCGACGTCCTCCCCGAGGGGGAGACGTCGGTCGATGGGAGGGTACCCCGCGTAGGGGGTATTCCGTCGGGCCGACCACTGACGACAAGTAAACCTGCTCCGGTGGTCGGCCCAATGACGAAGGCGAGGTGGTCTTCGGGTGGGTTGCGGGAGTTGCGTGCTTAGGCCCCTCTGTCGCCCCGGACGGAGTGGTGCGGAGGCGCGTCGACCGCGACCCACCCAAAAAAAAAAAAAAAAAAAAAAGGATTGAGTTTATTATGGCGAAAAAGACAACGAAGACCCTTGTACACTTGCGTTAAATTAGTCCAGCCGGGGCGCATGCAATGCGTGTTGGACATGCGACTGTCAATCGTAAAACCTTATTTTCAAATCGTAATACAAACAAAAAAAATGTTGAGTTATTGAGAACATTTCTTAGATCTTCTCAGAAACTCGACGGGCATTTTTGGTTCCGGGAGCATCTCCATCGACTTGTTCCCCGGCTTGTCGGCGCGGCGTCCGCCCTTTCGCGACTGATGCCGAATGTGGGCGGACCCAGTGCTACGTGCCGACAGCTGTACGTGGGGGTGATCCGGTCGATGACCCTGTATGGAGCACCGGTGTGGGCGGGGTCCCTGACCGTCCGTCTTAGGGAAAGTCAAAGAAATCTTTAATCCTGTAATGATAATAAGACAAGCTATCTAAATTATTAGCGTCATTGGTCCTTGCAATTTTGGAAATTGCAAAGTTTACAAATTTTAAATGAAATCTGACTGTTTAAAGTGAGTCGAAATCCAATTCCTAAGGAGTTGGTGACATAAAAAGAAATAAATATATAATATATACAGCTGAAACTAATAAAAGCCTATAAAAAACGGTTCTCCATTTTTCGTAGCTAAAAGTAAACTAAATACCATACCTACTGGATATTTATATTATGAAGTTAGAGAATTATACATTAATTTATAAAACAAGTATATATGGATAAAAGAACAGATTACGACAGGAACTAATATAACATTAATTAACAATAATATTAGGAACTAATATGTTATAAAGTATTAACAAAATGTCGCGATTTTTTTCCAGAAAATGATGATTTTTATTCAATAAACATTTATTTTCATTAGTATAGGTACATTATAGGTAACAATTTACTTTGAGTTCACTAGATGGCGTTGTACAAAATTTTAAATCGCACCATGGTTTCGTTACAAAAATGTAGATATGTGTATCCAGATACTTATTTTATAGCTAATTAAGATAAGATTAAGAGGGGACCGCGAGGCGTGGAGTTAATCGCCACGCGACGATTGCAGTTATCCTCGCCTATAGATGTTTCACATCAAAAACTCAGACGCGGCAATTACCTCTAATCACCAGATAAGACTACTCGTATAACTTAGTTTGGAAAAAGGGATTGCAGAATAATATCCACCAACATTACACGTCGACTTATTTCTATGGTAGCCGCAATAACCTTACTAATGCACTACTATACCATGTATTATCTCAACTATAATCCGATACGAATGTATATTGAGCATCTTTCATAACATTACTCATCGTCAGCGGTGCATTTATTTATATGATTTCGAAGAACGTTACAGTATGCTACAGTTTTGATTCACGAAAATGTTGTAAACACAACAAAGTTGACAGAAACAATATGCGACTTTTTGTTCCCCATTCGTTGATTATAAAAAGGATGTTTGTGCCAGAAATTTCAACAAAAGTAAAATTAAAGAGCGTAGTGTCTTTCAAGGACTAGCTTACATTACCGTCACGTTACAATAAATAAAGCGTAAGATAGCTGCAGTATCAAATGTACTTTTGTAGTAAAATTAGTATTCCTCAAATATCAGATCATAGGTCGTATCTTGGTTCAAACAGTATTAAATCTCTCATTGCGGGATGTCCTACCTGCATTGTAGGTACGATCGTGTTTCATCATCATCATCATCTCAGCCCATATACGTCCCACTGTTGGGCTCGGGCCTCCTCCATAATGGATGAGTAATTGATCCACTATACCACGCTGGTCAGACGTATTGGTATAGGGTTTTATTTCCAGTTTTCCTTCTCTCCCATAGATGTTATATGCGTTTTATATCCCTTAGTCGTCTCGTACGACTATTCGTGTTTAACACATGAAAATAGGTTTCACTCACGTTAAATCCCTCATTGAATGAGATATCCCTTGATATCGAAAGTACTCTACATAACGTAACATATTCTAAGTATTGTTAATGCTCATCAAGTCACCCCAGCTCCTTTGGGTGACGGTCGATGGGAGGGTACCCCACTAGGGGGTATTCCGTCGGGCCGACCACTGACGACAAGTAACCCTGCTCCGGTGGTCGGTCCAACGACGAAGGCGACGTGGTGTTCGGGTGGGTTGCGGGTGTGCGTGCTTACGCCCCTCTGTCGCCCCGGACGGAGTGGTGCAAGGATTGCGCCGACCGCAACTCGCCCCCCAAAAAAAAAGCCCCTTTGGGTGAGAAGGGGTTATATTTTATAACGTTTTTTATTTTTCTGCAGTAACGATGACTTGTTGGACGTGAGACATCTTATTCCGCCCGTGCCCATGAACGCTGCAAAGTGTACGAAACGTCGGGTAATCAAAAATCAAATACAAACGCGATAAAATACGTAAAGTAGTTTTATTTAAAATGTGTAATACTCGCGTAAACATCAGAAATCATTATGTTTTTTATATTAATTCTATTGTTTTTTATAGTATTTCTATACGATTCTATTTACATCTGATTGTCTATCCTATCCAAAATGAATGTTCAAAAACTATAGATAGTATCTATAGTATTAGCGAATTTAAAAAGGTCTTTAGCCGAATGGTTTTAACTGTGACTTAATCGCGAGCTGTAATGTCTTTATTAAAAATCCCTCTTTTTTTTGATAAGTCTAGCCACGCCACACAGCGCGCAAATCTTTTAAGCTGGCCGGGACCGATTCCTTGACTTCGGCCCATGCTATCAAGCCCTATTTATATAATTTTCGATTCTTACCGCTTTCATAAGAAAGTGATTCCGTTGTTAGGTATGTAAACTATCTAAGTTTACTAAGTAATAAGTTAGTTCAGGGCAACATAGAATCTTATCAGGTTTCCATACTGGTTCCAAATTATAAATATTATAGAATGCATAGATAAGAGTGAAATAAATGTGCGGATCAATAATAACTTTTAATGTTCTGTAATTATAATTTAGAAGGTCACTTTTTTTTAAATTTTCCGTGTGGCGAAGTAAGAATATTATTCACCACTCCCTATCTTGCCCGTGGATGTCGTAAAAGACGACTATGGGATATAATATGCACATAACATCTGCGCAAGAGAAGGAAAACTCGAAATAAAACCCTATATCAACATGTCTGACCAGCATGGTATAGTACGTCAAATTACCTCCCATTGTGGAGGAGGCTCGAGCCCAACAGTGGGACGTATGTGGGCTGTGATGATGATGATGATGAATTTTTAATTTTAAAGTTTCTTACGATCAGCCAGTAAGAAAGTTGTAAGTTTAAATTGGGAGATACCTGAAGAAAGAAACAGGTTGCATATCCAATTTTAGGAATTCGAAGAAATGACGACACGGCAAGAACATATGCACATAGGAATTTGTTAGTTATAAATTAATTTTATAGGTACGGCACAAACAATGAAATCAATATCATGCTAATTTTATAAACATAGTTTTATCATCATAAATTTACTGAGAGACAAGCGCGACTTCGTTTGTGTCGGAAAAGAGGCTCTAACACTGCTTGTGTTAGAGAGGTCATAAGGCGCAGAGTACGCAACGGCAACTTTTAAAATTAATAAAGTTTATTTCTATTTGCATTATTAACCGACTTCAAAAAAGGAGGTTCTCAATTCGTCGGCATCTTTTTTTTTATGTATGTTCACCGATTACTCAAAGACGCCTGGACCGATTTGCAAAAATTCTTTTTTGTTTGATAGGGTATACTTCCCAGGTGATCCCATAGTCATCAGGTCAGGATCTGATGATAGTATCCTTGAGAAATTGGTGAAATTCTTACAATTTTTTTAGTTTACTGTTTGAAGTCGGTTTTTTTTTTTGTTAAAAATTATAGATTATCTTACACTCATTCGCTGCTCTTATTGGTCCATAACCTGATTTCATATAGCCGATGGACTTCCTAGATAAATGGCCTCTTTAACACTAAAAGATTTTTTCTATTCAAACTAGTAGTTTCTGAGATTAACGCGTCTAACCAAACAAACTCTTCAGCTTTATAACGTAAGTATAGTCAAATAGGTGCATTATGCGTGTAGCGAACAAATATTTCTCCTGGTTCCGGGCAATAATTATTTTTCTGCCATGAAAGATATTTCCTATAAGTAAAAAATGTTTAAAATTGAATAAGTAATTCCAGAGATTCAAACTTATCAGGTAGAAACCTTTTTATAACAAATAAGTTATATATTTATAATAATAGACATACGGCAGATATTCAGCATAAATACATAAACATAGCGAAAGTGTACATTGTAAAACTAATCTTTGAATAATTATATCCAGATTCAAACTATTCGTTGACTGCAATAGAAAGTAATTCGAGTTGTAAATATTTGCTAATAAGTTAATCTAATGTTTTTCTTTTTGTTGTTTGAGTGTACTATACTTAGAAACTATAATTTGTATTAATTAGTTAATCCGTTTATCGTAAAAGACATCCTAATCCTAACTAATATTATAAATGCGAATTTTGTTACGCTTTCACGTTTAAGCAACCAAACCGATTTTAAAAATTCTCTCACCAAAGAAAGCTATAATATCAGCGAGTAACATAGGCTATTAAAATATAGCGTGGAGTTATCCTGATATTCCCACGGGAACGAGATGAATGCCGGTAACATTGCGGCAATTAAACAGATTTAAAAATTCTTTTACCAATGGTAAACTACATTATCAGCAAGTAACATATGTAAGTTATTTTTATCCCGGTATTCTCACTGTAACGAGAACTATGCAAGTGAAACTACGAAATGTTGACCATTTTAAAAATTATTTTATCATTGAAATCTATGTTATCAGCAGGTAACATTCACATTTTTTGACTGAGCCGATTATCTGCCCGAGCAAAACGGCGGGATATAGACCGATTTTAAAAATTCATTTACAACGGAACGCTACATTATTATCGAAGAACATATTTAGGCTATTTTTATCCCGGTATAACCCACGGAAAGAAAATTGCCCGAGTGAAACCGTGGATGGAAGCCTCAAATTGAAAGCCACATTATCAGTTAGTAACATAACTGTAGTGTAGGTAGATAAATAATGTATAAATGTATTAGTACTACGGTAGTCAGTAGGTAGTTTAAGAATAAAATTGTCACTCGCTTTCATTCGTAATATATCTGTGCTTTGCAACGCTGTGTTTTACTTACGAACATTACAATAACATATGTAAGTTTTTTAATATCTGTATTTCCACGAGCATGGAACCGATTCCAAAAATTCTTTCATCAATGGAAAGCCACAACATCAGCGTGTAACATAGACTATATTGTATTCCGATTTTCCTACGGAAATTGGTGAAACCGCGAAAATTTGATCAATTTTATAAAATCTTTCACCAATAGAAATCTACAATATGAACGATTAAGATATAGTAGTTAATCACCGTATTTTCACGAGAATATGAACTACACAGGTGAAAGTAATATTATAACTATGAAAGCTTATAAAGATATTTGTTACTCAATCACGCGTAAACCGTCGATAAAACTTGGATCAAGATATATTTCCTAGATTATTTCATAGAATAATTTTTATCCCGGTAATATTGGGATAAAAGTTCAACATTGGGAATATTAATTTTCACCTGAGTGAAGCCGCGGGCAGAAGATAATAGGCTATAAAACAACAAACGATGATACAAATATAAGATTAACTCAACTGGTGACCATAAATGTTAAAAAGTTAGAAAAAATTAATAACTTCGATATATTGCCGATACATTACAAGGCAATCAAAATTTAGGGTTAATATACTCGAAGGAAGCTAGTCTAAGCCCAGCTGGTTTAAACTGGCCGTCACTTAAATGTAGGTACCCGCCTGGTAGGCGGGAGTAAAAACAAGCTATGTCAAGATTAAGTAGCAGTTTGACAGTTTAAACTCAATGCGATTGCGTTAAAACTACTTCTAACACTAATTCAACGACCAGTTTGCCCGCTGAGTTTCTTGTCGGATCTTCTCAGGTTGTTGCTGCGTTCTGATCCGGTGGTAGATTATTGTATTTTTTTAAACGATATGTAAATTTGATAATATGCACTTGCCCAACATAAAACGCTAGTACAATTCCAAGGAGATTTAAAGTCAGCAATTGGTCGGTCATAAAACTACTGCCAATAATTTTTCCAATATGTACTGTGAAAGAAAAGTACACATTGAATCGACCCCAAGTAATTGGGATAAGAGCGCGGTAATGAAGATGAACATAAAACGCTAGTCTGTTTATTATATTTTTATTCCCATACGTAAAATTTAAGAACAACAATTTACTTGGCTCTAGAGTAACATACCTAGTGCTACTACTAGAATATGCATATGCTTTCATATGCAGAGACACGAGTCGCACTTCGAACCCTTGATTATATGAAGTCGTGGCAAGAACAGTTGATTTTCTCAATTAATATATTTGGATACTCGACGCAGATAACGCGATGTTAATTGTGTGGAAATTCAAAAGTTTGTCAATTGAGGAAAAGTCACTAACTTTATCTAAATATATACAATACATAATTCATAATTACAAAAATTAATACGAAGTCCATGCGACTAATGTTGCAAGGATAGTTGCAAGGACGTAATAAAATTGCAGCTATATTTCTATTATAGTAAAAATAATCCAGCACTATATCTATACCAATAAATAAAATTGGAGTGTCTGTTTGTAATGTCAAAATAATAGGCTTTTTTCATGCTCACACGGTTATTTGCACGACACCTATGCCTAAAATAGCGATAAAAAAATTTTTGTCTGTCTGTTTGTTCCGGATAATCTTCAAAACGGCTGGACCCATTTCAAAAATTCTTTCACCAATGGAAAGCTATAGCATCAGAGCGTAAACTAGGCTATATTTTATTCCGGTATTCCCACGGGAACGGGAACTACGCGATTAAAACGACTAAAACCGAAGCGAAGCGAGGGCGAGTTGCTAGTAATTTATAAGAATTAATTATTCGATCAATAAACTAATAAGAAAAATAACTGAGCATTATTTTATTCAAGAGTATAATATATTTGCAGAAACGATTATGCACTGAAAAATAGGTGCGTTGTATCCTAATAATATTATAAACGCGAAAGTATGTGAGGATGTTTGTTGCTCTTTCACGCAAAAACTACTGAATGGACTTTGATGAAACTTCACAATAAAATAGCTTACATATCAGAATAACACATAGGCTATAATTTAACCGGTTATTCCCACGGGAAGGAGAACTATGCAGGTAAAACCGTAGGGCGCTGCTAGTTTGTTAATATTATTCATAGGTACTAACAGTTACTGCTGCACCTGTATGGGCCGATAAGGACACCATAGGGGCGGCTCGCCTTAAATTACTACAGAGCCAACGATTGGCCCTAATATTCTTATGTAAAGCCTATAGAACGGTTAGTACCGAGGCCTTACCAGTACTTGTGGGTGTACTTCCGGTTGATTTGGAGATTCAGAGACGAGCGTCAATGCATTACACCACAAAGGAAACTATGAATACAGATTTCCTTCTACCGCGCGACCGAAATAAAATTGCTAGATTGTTTGCACCACAATCCATTGTCTATGAGGAACTTTTAACTGAATGGCAAGAAAGATGGGATTCATCATCGAAAGGTCGTCATCTTTATCTATTTTTTCCATGCATCCGGGAGCGCCTGGAGATGTGGCTGGAGGTTGACCACTTCGTGGCCCAATTTTTAACTGGCCATGGCAACTTTAAAAGTAAATTATTAAACTCGTACCATCACCATTATGTCAATGTTCCACATCTGACCACGAGTATGAACAATCAGCACATCACATTCTCTGGGAGTGCGATCTCTGGCGAAACGAGCGTAACCTTATGTTAAACAGTTTGCAAGTCACCTGTGGGGTAATATACTATACGGACCTTGTGGACTCGAGAAAATTTTCGTGCGTTCATGCGTTTCTGCCGTACCTACTGTAGCAATCAATCTTAACGCTCACATATAGGCCCCGTTAAGCTCTCCCGTATCTGTGGTGCCGTACTGCTGCGCTATCGTAGCTGTACACCTTTTTACTTATTGGCTGACTAGTCATTTTGTTTGCCTGTCTCCCGCTTTGCCTAGGAGGGAAGTGAAATCTCTCTTTCCAACTCCTCCTCTTTAATCTTTTCTAATTAAATTTATTGCGGGTCCCAAGACAATTAAAATCATATCCCGGGACTGCCTGAGGGTCAAACCTCGGTGTCATTTATGGAGACCATTGTGGATCCTGGCTTACAGGAGTTACAATGGTGGGAATGTGTGCTGGGATTAGTCCCATTTTAAGATACTAACAGTTACTAAATGTGAATTCTTGCTTTCATGCCAGTACAAATATTGATTAACATATTTTTAATCCTGATAGATGTTTTGATATCATAACACTCCTTTGGCTTTGCCGTAGTAAAAGAGGATAAAAGGAAATGATTTCATTCATCTAGAAGATGCACTATTTAACAGTGGGATGTAGATATTGACTAAGATATATATACTTTTCATTCATTCATTTCAGCTCATACACGTCCTACTGCTGGGCTCGAGCATTAGAGAGAAACTGATCTACTATACCATGCCGATTGGACGTATTGATTTTGGGGTTTATTTCGAATTTTTAATCTCTTGCATAGGTGTTATATGCATATATCCTTTAGTCACCTTTGCGACACCCACGGGTAAGATAGGGGATAGTTAAATATATTCTTACTCCGTCATTACACGGAAACTATACCTTGAAATTAACCTAAATAGTTTAAGAATTACCAGATTTACGTTAACGTTGTAATCTTATTTTTTTCTACGCAAGCAATAACGATTGACTATTATGGACCTTGAATAGTGATGATTTAGAGAGGTAACAGGTAGCAAAGGTGTATTTATTATATTGCTACATACAAAACGTCATAGTACCAATATGCAGCGCTTGTTTAATTATTTCTACGGAAGACTTTATTTTATTACCTTTATTATAAGAAAGACAATTTATCGTATCCCGGCAATGGCTAGACAGTTTTCTTTGTTTGAAATCCTTGTCGCAATATTTTAGGTTTAACAAAATCACTATATTATCATTCATCATCATTTCAGCTCATATACGTCCAACTGTTGGGCTCGAGCCTCCTCCACAATAGCAGGCAAATTGACCTTACTATACAACGCTGGTCGGACAGGTTGGTATAGGGTTTTATTTTCAGATTTTCCTTCTCTTGTATATATGTTATATGCGTATTATATCCCTTAGTCGGCTTTTACGACATCATGATAGGAAGTGGTGCATCGTATTCTTACTTGGAACGTGATCACTATATACAGATAGTAATTTATGTATCTGATGAAACCAGAATAGATAACGGGATAAGACCGGTGGTCCAACGGATATTATGTAATAGATCACCAATACACGCCCATGGGATCGCTGAATGCAACACCTTCACTTATTTAAGTGAGATTAATGCGACAATTTTTACGTCACAACGGGTCGCTTGAGTAACGGTGAAATTAAAAGCTAAAAATTTATCTATGGACTTAGAACTTAAAAAACCGAGAACACATCCCTATTAATATAACAAATGATCATTTGTACTGTTTGCAAAAAACGGACATTTTTGTACGGTTGGAGATAATCCGGGACAACCTGAAAATGGAACTGTCTCGCTCAAAACGTGACGTATTGTCACATTATTTATTACGGAGCTTTGGGTTTTAAAAAAATACGAGTATTCTGTCAAACAAAAATTAGGAAGTATTTAACGCGAATATGTACACATAATTAGTAATTATAAACGAGAATGTTTCTATTATACATATGTATGTGTTTGATATTTATACTGTATTTACTGTATCCCCTCAACGTCATCGTGCTAAATTAAAAATGTGAAACAAATGAAATTATTTGCGCATTTTTAATATTACTGTAGTGACAATAGATAATTTCTAATATATTTTTTTTAAACCCTTAGGGATTTTATTTCGTTTGTATTTCATTTTTGATTGTCCGAGCAACAGTCGCTCCTTTTTGGTGGCTCCTTCCTGTTTGGTGACGGAGTAAGAATATAATTCATCACCCCCTTTTTTGGCCGTGGCTGTCGTAAAAGACGACAAATGGATTATAATATGCCGCTAACATCTATGCAAAGGAAGAAAAACTTGAAATAAAACCCTATAACAACCCGTCTGATCAGCATGGACTAACAGATCAATTTTCTTCTAATTGTGGAGGAGCCTCAAGTCCAGCAATAACGTATATGTTGTGATCATGATGATGCGGAATAGTCACTGCAAATATCAGATTCTTATATTTGGTTAAATGAAATCAGAGTGTGATTTTCGCTGTTATGGTTTCAGATTCACGCAACGCACGCACGGGTTTAGATTATTTTCATAAGTTTTACTGTTGTTCATATTCACAAACTGTATAGTTTATCTTGTAAAATGAAACGCATTATCGTTTATATTTCGTCAGTTATCATGATATTTCATTGGTACTATAAAAACTATATCTGTTACTGCTTTTTTACGCATCATAAGCATCATTTACATTTAAAGCTACTGCTCATTTAAAGCTGTGTGGTAGCGGCTTCGAATACTACCAACCCTTGCTTTGCTCGTAGGTGTCGTAAAAGACGACTAAGAGCCCTAGATTGACCCAGACCAACTCCATCTGGTACCATTTGGGTCAACGATTACATTCCTAAGGAGGGTTGACGTCAGGCAGGCGGCCGGTCATAAAAGTCATTGCCGAAACTTTTTGCAATATGTCAAAACAGATGACATATTGCGTCGACCCCAAGTAATTGGGATAAGAGCAAGATGATGATGATGATGATGATGATAAGCATCATTTACGTATCATTCTGCCTGATAGGAAGCAGCGTTATACTATAAATTGGTAAAGTGCACTAGCTTATTATAAACCCATTTCCTTTTACTTTAAAAAAACCTATATTACAATTGAATAGGGATACCGGCTTTAAAATTTGATTCTATTTCATTGCTATATGTATATATGGGTGTCGCAATTAATAATTTGACCATATCTAATATCTTTAATGTATGGATTAAGGCTCACGATTCGTGCGATGGTGTTAAGAGAACGACGGATATCGTAGAGTTCTTGCGCACACTAACGTTTGATATAAGTTACGAGCATACAATTTAAATGTCCCGATCAATGATACTATACTAATCTTTTTTTCAGGTGAAGTCCTTAGAAGCGAAATATTCCAAGGCAAATATTCAGATGGAATATACGCGAGCATTGCATTGGAGACGCTAAATCTTGGCTACAACGATATTCATTCATTGGATAGATATCTGTTCCAGTACACGCCAAATCTTACTAGATTGTATTTGAACAATAACCCTATTGAGATCCTCGACCATGTCACCCTATTGGCATTATCCAGTGCTTCTAATTTGCAGGTGATATAAGTAAAATTATATATTTTAAACATATCCTGCGGCCATAGCACACGATGAGAAATAAGATAAATACAGTAGATAGTATTAATACAATTGACTTTATTACTAAAGTAATCATGTCCGTGTGGTGACGGAGTAAGAATACAATTCACCACTCCCTTTCTTGCCCGTGGATGTCAAAAAAAGACGACCAAGGGATGCAATATGTAAATGACATCTATGCAATTTCTTGCAAGAAGGAAAACTCAATATAAAACCCTATACCAACTCGTCTAACTAGCGTGGTATAGTAGGTTAATTTTCTATTTATTGTGGAGGAGACTCGAGCCCAACAGTGAAGCGTTTATGAGCCGACATGAATAAATGAATCATATATTTAAAGTACTTAAAACTCGCCTTTTCTAGATATCGCAGCGATCAAATTTGGAAAAAAAGAAACACCTTTTATTTTAAAAAGGGTCTTGAATTTTAAACGTCGCTCTGTTAAGTACAAGTTTACTGTAATTAGATTACTATTCCAGGCCAGTCCAACCAGCAGGCGCAAGGTTTTATTTCAATTTTCCCATTCTTGCAGTTAGCTTCTTGTATCTCTTAGATGTTTCTTACAATCTCCGCGTAAAAAGGAATAGGTGATTACACATCCCATCCGTGTGGTATATTCTTCAGTCTGTCAGAATGTGTAATTTATTTTAGATTAGCAAATTCCCGTAGTTTCATTCGTATAGTTCACCTTCCCGTGGGAATAAAGAGATAAACTATAGCCTACATTACTCGCTGGTAATGTAGCTTTACATTGGTGAAAGAATTTTTAAAATAGGTTTAGTGGTATAGGCGTGAAAGCTTAATAAAAAACAAGCAAACCTACTTGCTCATTTATAAAATTAAGTTAGGATATCAATTATTCTTCCACATATGCATGACGAGTGCGTTCTCTCTATATAATTAAGACAAATATAAACGGCAGACTGTTGTTTTGAAATATGTAATTACTACATATTCTTTCAGAATTGCGCCCCTAGTCAAAAATGAGTGTAATATATTTAGGTTCCACGTGAGTTTCTTTATTTCACTATAAATTCTAAATACTTGAACAGACCTGGATGTATGTAGTATAGCTAACTCTATCAACTCTATCATCCTGACAGTGGCTAAATCAAAAGAAAATTAATATGGCAGAAGTTTGGCATCACTTTTGTCCGATAAATAGATTTCATTTTTATTAAATACTAGAAAATGCATTCACATGAAGTTATCAATGTTGAAATTTGTACACAACTAATAACTAGTATAATTAATGCTAATTTGGAAGATAGAACGTTTACAGTGAGCCCATAACGCAATATACGCATAGACGTGTGAACTTCCATCGCTTAACTGTAACATCAATCTTCTGAGATAGCTTATCGAAGTATGACAATATATTTCTTTTACAATATAAAAATTCTATAGTTAATACAGAATTTCATTTACATCCTTTGAAGTAACACAAGTCTGCAAGACAATGTGAGGTTGACCCACTATAATAGTTAAAACTTATTTCATATAATTTTTGTTAAGTCAAAGTTAGCCGCCTTTTAAAATTCAAAACTAATTAGTATTGATCAAGTAGTTACTTCAGTTTTCTTGCCGAATCCTTCTTAGTGTGGACGCGTTCCAACTCGGTACCACCGAATATTAGAGTTTTTAATTATTTTTGTTTGGTGGACGTGAGATGCCTTAGTTCTCCCGTGACATCCGAAAATTAAAATACAAACGCGATATAATCCATGAAAATGGCTTCATTTCAAATGTGTAACAGTCGCCTAAACATCAGAAATTGTTATATTACACCGATTTAATATTATAGCCCGTATGTTTTATTGATTTTCTTAACATTATAGCCCGTATATTTTATTGATTTTTGTATACTTTCAGGTATTAGACTTGGCAAAGACCGACATTGACCATATTCCACTGGACGTGTTCAAAGGCATGACACAATTACAACAGATAGATTTATCTCAAAATCGATTTGTGACCGTACCAGAAAGCTTGAGCCTTCTTGGTAGTTCCTTACAGTATCTCACCTTTAACAATAACCCGATCATCGAATTGAATGACGACAGTTTCATAGGTAAATGATCGTAACTCTCATTGTTTTATATACCTATATCTAAGATATAAGATTGTTTTACATAAGTCTTTAATGTATTACTACTGTCTATAATGATTGAAGCGCACGATTCGTCTGATACCTACTGCTAAGGAAATGGTTGAAAGCGTTTTACATATGTCGAGGATCCGAAATATGGTCGACCTTCACCCATCTGCTTACAGGTTGAAAATCATATTATATAAAATACAATATTATCCTGGACATATCCCAATAGGATTGCGACAAAATATGTTCGTGGCTAGATAATTAAAATAATTTAAAAAAAGAAAAATATATAATTACATTTTTAATTCGCTATGGCTGTAAACGTAATTTTGCTACAATCCTATATGTTCAGAAATACATGTTTATATTATAAAAAAATAGTTCTTTATATTTTATTTTTATAGAAATGCAACATCTAAACTGCGTAAATAATACTTCTAATGCGGGGGACTTTACAAACATAATTAACACAAACAAATTACACTTAAGACTCGAAAGAACATAGTGTAGATCGAGTATTGTCCTACGTGGGAATAAAATCCATATCATCCGCGAGGAACCATATACAAGTCCCCTTAACCAAATTTCATTCACACTGGCGAAACTCGACTAAGAGACACAGGACGCTATAAATATACTAATGTGAGAATTGATATATGTACGCTCTCTACCCCTTTCATAGTCCGATGGGACTGCTATCCAACTTGATCGAGATACAGAACCGCTTTTAAACCACGGTAAGCATCTGAGAATAGATATTTACGATGTACATTATCAAGAGTTAGAGTAAAAGGTAATAAGTCTAAAAGAGAATAGAGATCATATTTGAGACTACTCGTCAGTTCTAATATCCGCTTTAACAGTCAAATAATAGGTCGTTTTACAAAGATAACCTCTTCAAATGTTTGACTTTTTGTGGCCCAACATGTTGTTTACATAAATGCAAATGAAAATTCGGTCATTGATAAATTAGTGCACCACTAATTTCAACATTTGTGAACGCACAAAGTCAATGGCTACGTATTTGTTTCCATTTCATTAAAGGTCATGTTATTTGGCAACGATAGTACTGGAATATACTATAATAGAACTACATATCTATCAAAACACATATTTCAAGAAATATTTGTTCCATTATTGCACACCAACGCACTTGCCAAGTATATATTGTGAACTTGAGTTGACGATAAGTAGATATCAAGTCTCCTAACCGTGACAACATGATGGTGCCATTGTGATCTTGCGTTAAACAAAAAAAATATATAAGCTGATGGTAAGAGTGTGAATTTGCAGATAATATAATAACAATAACGGGCTTGAGGCCCTGTTAAAATATACTAAGTAGGTAGATACGTGGCCATAACACGTAACTAAGCAAAAAATATTTGCCGTCAGATGTAGATTTGTATGATAACAACATGTACCGGAAAATACGACTGTAGGTACTCAATAATAATAGAATAAGTTTTTGCAGGCTTAACAAACCTGATCGCATTGGAAGTCGGCGAAAATGATTATTTAGACGAAGTAAAACGGAGCACATTCTCTCCACTAAAGAACTTGAGGATACTTCATCTTTGCCACAATAGAAATCTTAGGTACATTAGTCATAACGCATTCCGAGGACTGAAAGATAAATGGACCTTGAAAGAAGTAAGTACCATTTATACCTTCAACACGTACCCATTTTTTATGACGGTCTATTGTGTCTACACCCTGTCCCATATTGTACGGCATAATGAATGGACGGCGTGAGGCCGCGTAGCCTATCACATTTTTCCCCATCGACTACTGAACAAACCATTGAAACAGACTCCTGATGTGGGCGTGAAGTCTGGTGAATTACATTTTCTGACACCTACCGCAGTCTACACTCTGGCAGCAATACGTCGGGACTAGATCACTCGCACTCACGTTGTCGGTGTCTCTGTTGATGGCGGAATAATCCCCGGCCCGACTGTCCGCGACCTAGGCTAGGGCAGTACCAGGCGCAGTTAACTGGCGATGCCAAATTACATGCCGGCGGCGGCGCAGATCAGCATGGATGATCTTCTACCTGATCTCCCGTCGGTGCCAATAATTGCAACACATTCACGCCGCTGTGTGCTAAGGTCCGGTACATTTCATGTATACTACAGCGTGTGCTTGCTCCAAAAACAAAGGTGACAGCACCGAGTAGCCTCCATATGCAGTTGCCTCACGAAAAACGGTAGAACAGATCAAAGAGGACAACGCCCACGATGACCTGCTCCTTCGCCGGTGCTTAGGAAGTCGTAGACACCAGTACCTGCCCCTGACGTCCCCCTTGCCGAAACCGTGGGTAGCTGGGTAGCATAGAGGCTAACTGCGTGAGGACGACATCTCAACACTTTGTCACTTCCATGGGAAAGGGTAACCGGGATCGGTGCCGGTGGCGCTTACAGTAGGCAGTAGTACCTATAAACGTAAGCCAATGTTGTCTAATGCCATGTAATCAATGTCCAAAAATGGCTGGCAAAAAATCGAAGAGGCGTTTATCACTAATCATCAAGTGAGTTGCTTGAATGTTTCCATCACATATCATATACTATAAATAAAAAGAAAGAACTTATGGCAAGTCGCTCGTAACACTTAATCTTTCAGTATGTCCCCCATCACGTAAAACTTAATCTTCCAAATGTGAATAAAAATGTGTGTGTGTGTGTGTGATTAAAAACCTATACTAACCATATATATAACCTAACTATAAATAGGGCACGAGAATGACTTTTCTTCCCGATGCATTAGGAGTAAATAATATAATACGCTCAACGTGCTGTGGAGGGAGCTATGCTCGGTATTTCTCTACGTGATAAAATACGGAAATCCGTAGAAGAACGGATGTAAATTACATAAGCCGAAATATTAGCACATTGAAATGACAATGGGCAGGCCACGTCGCGCTCTAAGGGAGAAACGTTAGCGAAGAAGGATTCTTGAGTGGCGACCACGAATAGGACGACGCAGCGTAGAACGGTGCCCTACTAAGTGGACTGACGATATCTTGAAAATCGCAGGGAACTAATAAAATAAATACTAATTGAATTGAAACTACATATCACAAATATATCTAACATAAAGCGTATATTATTTATAAATATTTGTGAATGTATACAAATTGATTGATTATTATAATAATAATTTTATAAAAAGGTGTTCAATTAAATGTGCCCCACTTTGATTGCTTACAAGGCAGTTAAGAAGAAGGTCAGCTTAGTAATCACTTAGTGTTGTTTATGATACACAATCAATCATTGAATTGCAACACTCATCCTAAAACTGCAACACTATCAAGATAATCAGATTTTGTAATTAGAATGATAATGTTTTGCCAATGATGTGGCTTGCCTTAGACAGGCCCTGTACCAAAACGTGTTGGACAACCCCAAGAAAGCGTTGAATAATAGTTGTTCTAGCAGTTATTCTCAAAAATGTCATAAATTATTATAGCAATTTAAGAAGTTTTACTTACACATAGATTATTTGGGGCCCCTACCATCTAGGGCCCTAGCATCATTTATACCACTGATACAACGGCAGCTACCCCTATGTTTTGCTTAGCAAATGAAATTTTAAATCCATGACTAGTATTTATAATATATAAAATCAAATTTATCACTGGACACACTTTTTGATATCTCGTAATACCGTTATCAGAGTATGACTTACTATAAAAAAAATGAATGACTTAGTGATTATAATCAATAGTATATTAATTTGTCGTTTTTTATCGTCATATAGGTCTACTTGGATGACAACAACCTAAGTGAACTATCAACAGATTTAATGCCATGGAACAAACTAGAAATACTCGGTATGAGCGGTAACAACTGGCTCTGTAATTGTGATCTAGCTAATATTGTTACTAAACAAGGAGCAGGTTCTAAATTCAAGTCCGATGAAATTCCTTTGTGAGTATATTATTGAATATATTACTTGATAGGCGTAAAGTAATAATGATGAATCTAAAAACTGTGTCAAATATACAATATATAATCTTCTTCAGGATGTAAAGGCCAAATTCTGGTGCAGACCTCCTTTAAGTGAGGGTAATTAGCTTATTTTCATCACAACCAGATTAGTTAGCATAGATTGATTTGATTTTTATTATCAGATCCGTTAATTGTATTTTACAACACCCCTAACAAAGAAAGGGTTTGTGAAAGTTGTTTTTACTACATCATTATACCATAAGCCAACACTATAGAAAATATTTTATTCAATAATTTTTTTAGCATCATTGCTCTATAACAATAATTAAATATGTAACAAAAGACTGAAGTGCTGTTCTTTTTTTAATTTGTTTGTGCATAAACATGATGCAATTTTAATCATCATTAGACCCAATCATCATTCATCTCAGCCCACATAAGTTCTGCTGTTAGGTTGAGCCCCCTTTACAAGTGGTTGAGTGGTTCACCTACTATTCCAAACTGGTCAGAGATGTTGGAATAAGATTTTACATCAAGTTTGCCTTATCTTGCACCGATGTACCAACAAATATCCTTAGTCCTCTTTTATGCGACCCAAAGGCAAAAGAATGGCTAATATATTGTATTCTTACTCCATAACCACACAGAAGTACATGATGCAATTTAAATGTGTTATTTCACTTCATACATTCTTTTTAAAAAATATTAAACACAGTATTCATTACTGTATTTAATATTTTATTAATACTGCATTAAAAGTATTATAAGTACAACTAAATTATACTCTCCTTATCAACTTTAGTTGAAACAGGTTTTAACGGTCACTAGTTATTAATATATTCACTATATATTTTGCAATTCATCATCACCTTCACTACAGCCCATATGTGTACCACTGCTGGGCTCGACGCTCCTCCACAATGGGAGGGTAATTGACCTACTACACTATGCTGGTCAAGTGAATTGGTACAGGATTTATTTTTTGAGATTTCCTTCTCTTGCACTTAAATAATATATCCCTTAGTCTTTTACGACACCCGCGGGCAAGAAGATGGTGAATTGTATTCTTACTCCATCACCACACAGAAATTTTACAATTACATGTCTCTTATCATTAGTGAAAGTATAATAAATGTTATATTTCAATTGCAGCTGTGCAGCACCCATGAAGTTTAGTGGTACTTACATAACCAATATCACATTATCTTATTGTCCTACTTTGGATACTACATCTGCTACCAGAAATAGTTTTAGTCTGTCAAACTTGAAACCAAAACATATATTATGGAGCATTGTTGCAGTGGCAATGATTGCTTGCTTGGGAATGTTATTAGGCTTACTTGTCAATGCAATTAAGTCTGTCTACAATAAAAAGTTTAGAAGTCAACCAATTCGCTATATCAATATAAATTCAGATACTAGTTTTGCTTGAAGTTGATTAAAGTAGTACATACCTATTAACTGTTATTAAGAATTGTATGTTACATTTATATTAATACTAGTAGAAATTAATTTAATGAGTTTATATTTAGATATCATGTAAATAAAAATTGTATCTAGTTATTTTTGGAATAGAATAAATATATATAAAATGTTTTTTTTTTCTTTTACCTTATCCTGTATAAGCATATGTTCAAATATAACATACCTCTTTGGAACCACTTAGTGAATTGGCATATTGAACAAATTGTTCCAAAAGTTGTTCAGATTTGTGTGATAACTCTCTGAAGGTGTGAAATTCATCAAGTTTGTGAACACATCTCCCACAAACCACTTGTGGCAGCAAGTCTTCTGGTGATACCTAAAATTGTTATTACATTAATTATAGTATTCATATAAGTCAGTTTCACAACACCACAGTCGTTAAGAGTTGATGTGGCCAGTGACCTTTTGTGAGTGTAATCATAGATGATGAGTCATTGGTGGCAATCTGATAACAAACACATAAAATAAAATCTACAAGTCATTTGAATCGTAGACAAGTGTCTTTGTTTTTTTTTCTAAACATTAATCATGAATTATGAGACATAAATGGAAGGATACAATCCCCTGGAGATTGATGTCCTTAAAATACAAATCTAAAATTAGATAATATTGAATTCTCAAAATAGCAGAGGATTCTTAGTTGTTAACAAACACAGTTCAGGGAGTATTAAATTTAGTAGTGTATTTGTATAGGGTGTAGGGGTAAGAATATTTGATTCCCTGCATTGGAAGTGTAATGTGTGTGAACGGCAAGCAGCGTGAAATGATATCCGTGCTCCTTTGTTATCAGCGACGCGGCCGTGGCCGCTGCTGATACAGAGTGCTTGCTATTCGCTCGCATCGCATATCACTTCCACGAATGTCGTTAGTCATACGGCCGAGCAATCAACGCGTGGGTCGTAATATGATATCACAATGCGAAAATACCCAACACCCGCGAGAAAGTTAATGGCGCTTATCAGCATCCACAATCTCATACGCTTACGCTAAACTTTCACACGAGAAAACTCCTTCTTATAAGTGATTATTGCAAAAAATAATCCAAAATTATTACCATTATTGATAAATTTGCCATTATCATCTCGGACAGTTGTGATTTATCCTTATCACGATCGAAAATAGGAAGTTTAACATCACTGCAATTATCGCCACAGAATGATAAACAAAGGCGACACACTGAATGGAACTTCGGCGGCAAATTACACATATTTAGAAATTAAAACGGAGAAAGACATCCACAATGAAAGAAAACATTTAGAAATTAATCAAGTAACTTAATTAAAAATTAAAAGGTTCTGTTGAAAATATATAACTCAGCATGCGATGATGTAGAATACATCACATCGCGATTGTCAACCAAACGAACGAACAAGCTACACACACATTGATAGCTGTATTGTTTACGAAGTCGTGAATGTGTTGCATGTGTGTGCTCCGAAGTTTGTTCTAGTTTACGCACACGTACTGATAAAATGATAACATTATCAAAATTGTTTGTAATAACAAAACAAATCATTTTTTTTTATTTTGCAACGTGATTCATTTATTAATATAATAAATAAACGTCGAATATAATTACAATTAATGTTTTAATAATAATTTAACTATTATCTCACTCTTTTAATTTAGCGTTTACTAGGTAGAAGTTAAAACACGAATTTGTAATTTAGTAAATGTAATCCCAACTTTCTTATTTATTTTAAATGTATGTATTAAAAATTAAGAATACCTTCTGGAAACCTTTTAAACAATTTTACACCCTGAAGTCATTTTCATAGAGATTCAGGAATCAGGTTATGTATTTGGACTGTGATAAAGCACAATAAAAACAATCCAAATAATCAGAACCTCTATGAATATGATAAGAGGTTGAAGGTTTGTCAGCAAAGTGAAGATGTTAAGTAGCGTTATCAAATTATGTTCAGAGTTATTAATTAATATTTTGTATAATGTTTTTTCTATATCAAAATTTTTACTTGGATAAAATATGCAGTGTACGGTGGAGAACATGCTAAAGTATATAATGTATGAAAAAAGAAGAGTTTTACGTGTGCTTATATGTAAAAAAAAAACAGATATTGCAGAGAAATATTTTAATAGATTAGGTAATACTCTATTAAAGGTAACAGATTGACTTAAAGACGAACTTTGATTAAAGTACAGCATGAAGGAGCTGAAATACCATTTATGAAAGAAATTATAAAGGACGCGGCTATATGGACATTATTATCTTTGCCTTTTTCTATGAATGAAACCTTAAAAAAATACGTTTGACAGATAGTGATATGAACATTTGACATTTTTGCTTTTTATACATATGTTTTAAATCAACAATGGAAATATTGGATTTTGATGTGCCAATTCTGTACAATATTTTTTTTTTATTCTAAATCTTATTGTAATATTTAACTCTTTTTCAACTATTTTATGTCTATATTATGAAAATAATCTGTCCAAAAGCTGTGTCGTTATAACTAGTGAGTGTCTTCTTGTCTATTCAACTATATAGTTGATTGCATAGCAGTAAAGTTTATTTCTAAAATCAATCCATTGTTTTATTTTAGTGTATTCATAGTTTTACAATAAATAACAATGAGTCAATCATCGGATTTAATAGCTGATGCTACAGCTAGTACAGTTAGTATTGAAACTACATCAGATACAGCACAACTAATAAGTAATGAAGAAGAAGAAGCTAGTACATCTAATTACACACAGTTGAATAAATCAGTCAACCTTCAGGTAATCCATAGAAATTTACTGCTAAATCTCCAAGTAATTAGTTAAAAATTAGACAAACATAAATCATTCTTGCATATGATTTTCAAAACTCTTTTGTCTACTATATTTTATAAGGGTACATTAATTAATGTCTACAGGTTGCATTTTTTGCATTATATACAGGAATCTGATGATGATGACTTCCAAGGTAGCCATGGAGTAAGACGTAGACAACCAACACAAAAAATAGAACCCGGCTCTCTTAATGTCCTATCAGCAAAATATGAAGTAAGTTTAACTTATTGTTATAAATTCTATATTATCTTAACAAGTAGAAAAGGTAGTAGTATTTAGTAGAAAAGGTCAGCAATTGTATTTAAACAATTTAACTATTGTAAATTGTTTCTTTTCAGAGTTTAGATTATGACACATGTGAAAATCATCTTTTGCTTGACGAAGAGCGCAAACGTGGCTATCCCTTTTTCGTATGGAAAGATATAGCCCGGTGGATTATAATATTACATATTGGTATAATAACTGCTCTGATAGCATTTTTTATAGACATATGTATTGAAGAATTTTCAAAGATTAAATACAGGGAGTTAAAAAAGTGTATCCTTTTCAAATAAACTAGAAGAATAGAAGATTTTATTTCTAAGTGATATATGTCATCATCATCGTCACAGCTCATACACATAGCACTATTGGGCTCGAGGCTCCTCTACAACAGAAGGGAAATTGACTTAATACACCACTCTGGTCAGACGTCTTGGTATAAGATTTTATTTTGAGTTTCCCTTCTCATATATGTTATATGTATATTATATCCCTTAGTCATTTTTTACCACACCCACGGGAAAGAAAGGGGATGGTGAATTGTATTCTTATTCTGTCACCACATGGAGAGTGATATATGATTAAGTATATGTATATCTATGTAATTATATATATATGTTATATGTATATCTATGTAATTATATTATCTGTTCTTTAAGAAGCCATTATCTGATCACACCAATTTCACTATGTTCTGGGTGTCAGAATAACCAGCATGTTGCCCCACTCTTAACCTCCAATTGAGTGCAAGAGATTAACTGTGGTCAGGTGACAACCAGTACCAATTCTTTTATTTTGGTGGTCGGATCTTACCCAATCTGGCTATGTGGGATGATAGAGGTGTTCAGTAACTCAATGTGTGACTGCTATCTACTTCATGGGATAATCACTGTCACTGTGATTGATTGTCTTCAATATTCTAATGTGCTATCCATTTCATGTAATGACAGGATATGACTGCAATTATTGGCACTCCTTGCTTGTCAATGGGAGTTGTAATAATTGGCAGATGGATATGTCCAGGAGTGTGAGCAGCAGCCATCTCCTAGTTAATACATCTACTGTCATAGTTAAACTGCCTGCCCAGGATGGTGATTAGAGCAATCAAATGAATTCTATGGGGTAGGCCTAAGTCCAACAATGGGCCAAAGATAAAATGATGATCCTGATGTCAGACTGTATATAAATCTAATTATATATATTTTTTTGTACCTACTTCCTTCACTTTTTAGTTGGCCTTCCTAATCTGCGTCAAGAACGAAAATAAGAAAAATATACTATACAAAGGCGGAACACTAACTTAGTTGTAATAAATTTGATTATTAACATACACTCTTAGAATAATAACATATAGAAGGTAAGTCTACGCACAAAAAGTGAGGCATTTCAATTGGAGCCTAATGGAGCTTACGCCGGAACAGTCCCGTAATGTACAAGTCATTGCACTGCACGAACGTACGCAACTCTTAAAAAATAAATAGGTAATTATGACGGCTTGTGTATTCAAATGGTGCCACAACACATTTGAAAAACATAAAATGGTTTTTAACATTACTTTTAAAAGTATTTCGACGATTTATGTTAATAAAAACAAAATTTGATTTCATAATTTGTATAGTGGTTTCCATGTGTACGTGTGTAATCGTCTGCCCGCCATTAGTATTTTTAGTTTCCAATTTTTAAAGTTCGAAGTACTGACACTATCCTTCTATACGTTATTATTCTAAGCATACACTGTAATTTTTTGATTCAACTAAAACACTATTATTATATTATACTTCCTTCACTACGTATTAAACAGCTGTGGACAGATATGTATTACAAGACAGATTATACATTCCATACTTATTGTGGGTCTTATCAAATATATGTATTGTATTTATTGGATCTATGCTAGTTGCATATGTTGAGGTAATATTATTATTCTTATTCATAATAATTACATTTGTAACAACTTCAATCGTACAGATGATTAACTTTACATTTAACTTGTTTTAGTATTAGTTTATTGTACACTAGCAACCCGCCCTCGCTTCGCTTCGGTTTTAGTCGTTTTACCCGCGTAGTTCCCGTGCCCGTGGGAATACCGGGATAAAATATAGCCTAGTTTATGCCCTGATATTATAGCTTTCCATTGGTGAAAGAATTTTTGAAATCATTCCAGCTGTTTTGAAGATTACCCGGAACAGACAGACAGACAGACAAAAAAATTTTAATCTGTATTTTAGGCATAGGTGTTGTGCAAATAACCGTGTGAGGATGAAAAAAGCCTATTATTTTGACATTATAAACCGACACTCCAATTTTATTTATTGGTATAGACTAGCGAACCGCTTTCAGTTGCTTTGCTATAGTACGGTACGCTACTGTAGACCATCAGGCATTGGGTTCGATTCCCAGACCGGACAAAATTTTTTATGGTTTTCTGAGAGGAAATATAGACTAAGTTACTCCTTATATATACAGCTAGCAAAATCAATCCAGCCGTTTTGAAAATAACCCAGACAGACAAAAAAATTTAAACCTGACTGCAATTTTATTTATTTGTATAGATTTGCAGCATTAGACAATGTTTATTGTGTGGCACATATTAAATGTAAGTAGACTTATATATAATACATAATGTATCTGTATCTCCTATTGTAAATACTCTATAAGTAAAATTACGGAGTTATGACTAAGTAAAATGGAATTTTATAGCGGCCTATTTAAACCACATTAGTTTACTGGGTAAATAAAGTAGTATGATAATATTAAAATCATATGTCTAGCTTTTCTATTCTTAACATATCATGACCGAAAATACGGCTTCTGGATATATTTGAGTCTTGATTACGTGACTCTGCTACTAGACTAATTTCTATTTAAGTTTTTGTGTTATATATATACGTATATTTTAGCCAGTAGCAGGTGGCAGTGGTATACCACAAGTAAAATGTTACCTGAACGGTGTGAAAGTACCGCGGGTGGTCCGCGTCAAGACTCTAGTTGTGAAGGCTGTTGGAGTTATTACTGCGGTGGTTGGAGGTCTCGCCGGTGGCAAGGTTAGTTTAGTGTATTATGTTCAGTTATTGACTATAAATATTTCTGTGTGATGACGGAGTAAGAATACAATTCACCACCGCCTCTCTTGTCCGGAAGTGTCGTAAAGAAGAATACGACTAAGAGATGCATATAATATCTATGCAAGAGAAGGAACACTCGACACATAATCCTATACCAACATGTCTGACCAGTATGGTATGGCAGGACAATTTCCCTCCATAGGAGGCCCGAACCCTACGGTGGCACCTGTATGGGTTGAGATGAAAGATGAATGAATTGACTATTAATTCAGATATGCATGGCATAATGTTGAATATTAATTTATAATTTTAATGATTCCTAAATAGAGTATTACCTAGATTATTTAAAAGTGACGCAACAAGTTTTAGGGTCATCCATTATCTGCCGTCCACAGAAGTCACGAAATCAGTACCAGTGGTCGGCCCAATGGCGCTGGGGAGGGAATACGGTAGGTCATGGGGCCATACGCCGCTCATTCGTCGCCCCGGACAGATTGAGCTACATAGGTGTGTCCAGACCAGCTATACTCTAAGTGTGTTCCGCGGAACCCTAGGGTTCCGTGATACCTCTGTCGGGGTTCCGCAAGAATTTAGAAATAAAAAAATTAAAACACCTCTCTCTGGTCGCTCCGCGGCTGTGCGGACTCCGCGGCCGCGCGGAGACAAAACGCTATGAATGTTATTTATTTATTTATTTGTATTTGTATAAGCTTGTGTTACATTAGCTGGTACAATATCTCATAAGTTTGGTCTCAACAATTTTATACTTGTGCAACGCGTTCGCTCTAAGTTTGCCGGTCTGTGGAATGCGTACCCTCCCCCACGTGACAACAAAACTTATAATGTGTCATAGTTTTACCCAAATATCTAACGTACACAATTTTTATTGTTACAATTAAATAAAAAATTTCGAACGTCATACACTCATACCTATCGCCAGCGGCAAACTTAAAACGAGCGGGTAGTATACTTGTAAGCGCTCAGTCTCTTTGATAAAAGCCGCCTCTGAATTAGACGCTATAGTTGTCAACTAGCGACTTTCGTCTCTAACTTCAAAGGATAAAGTCGATATTGTTTACAACGCTATTTTTAAATTTCTGTTTTTATTTTTGCTTTTTGTTTATCAAAGGTGCCGACTCGAGTATTTTCGAGAATATTTGAGATCGAGTCTAGGACTAAGTATAAAAGCGGCGATCGCGCGTTGGCGTCGTCCCGGCACCTAAACCCACACGCAACCCGTGGGTTAATTCGCAAAGCAGGGCGGAATACCCCCCCCTGCCCACCAAATTAGCCACCCCGCCGGTACCCGCGATCGCGACACCGTCGGCAAAGGCCGGTACTAATAATAATGTATATAAACCGCCAACCGTTGGGCAAAAACTGCCACCCGCGGGCCTTCCTAAGCCTCCTCAAGGCAAACCTAGCAACACACACGCGCCAGCCGCTAGCGGTCTAGACCCGGATCTAGACCTAGTGGCCAGATTCGCGTCAATAATAAATCTATCTGAAATACGCGTAATCGCAGCGGAACTGCGTAAAAACGAAGGCAACAGCCTCGCATTACTTAACGTCGCCATGAGGTTCTCACCCGTTCTAGAGAGCCTCGGTTCCTTCAGAGCCTAAGTATGGATACGTACACACCAGGCAGAGTCAAAACAAGATCACTCCGCGTAGGGTTTTTCAACGCGAACGGTCTCGCTCGCCAGAGAGACGAAATAGGTACATTTCTACAAGACCAGCAGCTTGACCTTTTACTAGTCCAAGAGACTTTTCTTAAACCCTACTCTAGAGACCCTAAAATTGCAAACTACAATTTAGTGCGCAACGATAGGGTCGGTTCTCCCCTAGGTGGGACTCTCGTATATTACAAAAGGTCACTGCACTGCACACCCCTAGATCCCCCCGCCATGACGTACATTGAAGCCTCGGTCTGTCGGCTGGCCCTCACCGGTCACCAGCCACTGATCATAGCGTCAGCATACCTTTCCCCTCCTAATGGGGACACACCAAAAGAGTTGCTTGAGAGTGACCTCCAAGCCTTCTTAAAACTCGGCGACGCCGTCATTATCGCAGGCGACTTAAACGCCAAAAGTAAGTCGTGGAATAGCCACACCAACAACCGCAGGGGACTGGCCCTCGAGACTTACGCAGATCGGCTCGGGTTCGACATCATAGCCCCAATGGAGCCGACTCACTTCCCTCACACAGTCGAGCACAGGCCCGACGTATTAGATATAGCCCTATTAAAGAACATAAACCTCCGTTTATGTCTAATAGAGGTAATACACGAGCTTAACTCGGATCACCGCCCGGTGGTCATTGACTTCGCCCCCCGATACGGCCCCTCAGGCCTCACCCCCCCCCCCCCCCCACTGAGAAAGTGTGCACAGACTGGGAGCGACTGAAGGCTAAACTCCAGTCTCCCTCCTCGTCGGCTCATCTTGACAATATATGTAACACATTGAACAATAAAGAGGACATCGAATCCGCGATCGACGCCCTCACCGGTCACGTACAATCGTTAGTTAACGATTGTTCACGGAGAGTGCCCGACACGAGCAATCGTAGAAGGTGCTTACCCGCTGACGTCCGCGACCTACTGAGGCGTAAGAACGCAGCCATAAGAGCCTACGACCGCTTCCCCTGCGAAGATAACCGCTATCATATGCGGTCACTGCAGAGGGCGGTTAAGACGGCTATAAATGAGTTTAGACAAAACGAATGGGACGCCACCTTAAGCGAACTGGAGCCTTCGCACCAGGCTTACTGGCGGCTTGCCCGTTCTTTCAAAAAGGATACGGTGTCCACCATGCCACCCTTAAACCGCCCCAATCAACCGCCGGCGTTCGATGACGATGAAAAGTCTGAATGTCTGGCGGCCGACCTTGAGCAGCAATGTACGTCGAGTACACAACACACAGACGCGCGACACACCGACACCGTTAACAGCGAAGTGGAACGATGTACATCGCGTACGCGTACCGCAGACGCTGAGCCACAAGAGCCTATACCAACAGCGACAGTGGAGGAGGTTCAGTCGATAGTTAGAGGTCTCCACCCTAGGAAATCCCCCGGTTCGGACGGTATTTCTAATAGAGTTATTAAACTCTTCTCTCATTCACTATTATTAATATTAACAGCAATTATTAACGCCGCATTAGTCAATTACATATTTCCTAAACAATGGAAAAAAGCCGTGGTAATAGGTATACCTAAACCCGGCAAGCGACGTACCGAACCGTCATCATATCGCCCGATTAGTTTACTCAATAGTTTAGGTAAAATATATGAGCGCGTACTACTTAGTAGGCTAAGAAAGTACGCTGAGGAAAACAACCTCATCCCGCCGATTCAGTTCGGCTTTCGCACGCAACACTCTTGCGTTCAGCAAGTACATCGAATAGTCGAGTATACAAGTTATAAACTGCAACGCGGTTTATATGCGGGTATGCTTCTATTTGATGTAGAAAAAGCGTTTGACAAAGTCTGGCATAACGGCCTTATTTTCAAGTTAATAAAGCTCAAAATCCCCCACTATTTAGTTATGATAGTTAGAGACTTCCTACTCGAGCGTAGCTTTCGCTACAGAGTGGAAGGTACTTTATCAGCACCGCACAAACTAGAAGCCGGCGTCCCCCAGGGATCGGTGCTCTCTCCAATACTCTTCTCGCTGTTCACCAGCGACATACCCCAACATAGTAGAATACAAACAGCATTATTCGCTGACGACACTGCCATCTTCTATGCAGGTCGATCTCCCTCAACAGTGACAACCGTTCTCCAAACTGCGGCTACCGCCCTAGCCAAATGGACTAGGAAATGGAGAATCGGTATAAACCCCACCAAAAGCCAGGCGATCATATTTCATAAGGGAATAGATCGCCGCTACCCAATGGCTGAATATCCATAGATAAAGATGTTCGACCAACCCATCCCCTGGACAAGGGAGGTCAAATATCTGGGTGTGACCTTGGACAGACGACTGACCTTCGGTCCTCACATAGGGCGAGTCCGCGCGCGCGCAGCCCTAGTGCTAGGATGGTTACACAGCTTAGTACACGCAAAGTCTAAGCTATCTCTCCGTAATAAAGTTAGATTATACACCGCTTGTATACGTCCTATCATGACGTATGCAAGTGTAGTGTTTACACAAGCGAAGCCACGCAGGCTACATCGGCTACAGGCATTACAGAATAGGTTCATGCGCCGAGCGACGGGAGCACCGTGGTACATGCGCAATGTGGATCTTCACATAGATCTTGGCTTGCCGACCATCAGGCAATTCATGAAACAGTGCTCCCGCCGCTACTTCGACTCTGCCGCGACACACCCGAACCCATTAGTGGTAAGGGCGGCTTCTTACATCCCCTCTAAAATGTCCGCGATTAAACAACCGCGACTAATACTCGACGAACCCGACGACACTATTACTCTCGCCCAGACTGAGGCATACACAGCCCGCGCGGCCTTGACAAATAGTAGTAAATATCCACGTTACCGCCCCCGCCGACGGGGAAGGAAGACGTGTCGCGTTAAAATCATAAACGTGGGAGTGCCCACTTCGCCAGCGACCGCCCGAGCCGAGGTCCGTACCTCACAGGGGGTGCCCTCGGGATGGGTCGCTTAACTTTAGGCGGGCTGAGAGCCCTCAGCGCTCACCCACCAGTCCGGGTAAAGTTGTCACAGCCATCTGAGGCTAACAACTAAGTCACACAAAAAAAAAAAAAAAAAGTTGGCGTCGTCAGTTGATGATTAGCGTTCGGAGCGATAAGTTACTACCTACTTACAAGCTCGCTAGCGAGAAACTAGTGTTCATTGTTTTACTGCCTGCTGTATTCTGTTGTCTCAGTTTTATACATTTCTTCCCTGTAGGTTCTAAATTTAGTCTCTTATACGCAGTAACGATTGTGCATTATTTAAACCCCACTATCCTGACTTGTAACATTATAAATAAAGAAGAATGGAACGTTGGCTTAAAGGTGTTAAACGTGTTCCAACAACATCTTCTAATGACGCTGAATGTTCAAAAGCAATGCGCGCGGAGAATTTAGCAATCACCGATCCAGAAGATGATGCCACGAGTGCCACGACGTCAAGCTCGACGGTTTCAAAGACGAAAAAAAGGAAGTATGATGAATCTTATATCAGTTTCGGATTTGTTGATTCCAACGGCTCACCTCTCTGCATGCTCTGTAGTAAACTGCTTCCTAATAGTTCCATGGCACCTGCCAAATTGCGTCGACATTTAGAAACCGTACACCCCGAGACTAAAGACAAGAATAAAGAATTTTTTGTTCGCAAAAAAGATCAGTTATTAGAAAGTCAAAAAAATATGATGCATGTAACACAAACTACCAACGAAAAGGCCACGGAGGCATCATACTTAGTTAGCTATCGCATTGCACAAGCAGGTGAAACGCACACTATCGCTGAGAAATTAATAAAACCATGTGTATTAGACATAACAAAATGTATGCTTGATGAAAAATCTGCAAAGCATCTTTCTACTGTTCCGCTATCAAACGATACTGTTTCACGACGAATCCATGATCTGGCAAGCTACGTCAAACAAGAACTAGTTACACGTCTACAAAATACACGATTCGCTTTGCAAATGGACGAGTCGACTGATGTCGCTGGTTTGGCTATCCTGCTGGTTATTGTGAGATATCCATATAAAAGTTCTTTTGAAGAAGACATGCTTATGTGTTCATCGCTGCTTACAAACACTACCGGGGAAGAAATTTTTAATAAAATAAATATATTTTTTGAAGAACATAATCTCAGTTGGAACAATTGCATTGACATTTGTACAGATGGGGCCAAGGCGATGACAGGTAAAACAGCAGGAGCAGTGTCACGAATGAAAAATAAAGCGCCTAATTGTAGTTCCAGTCATTGTATTCTGCATAGACAAGCACTTGCGATGAAGCAAATGCCGTCTAATCTAAAATTAGTTATGGATGAAGCGGTAAAAATAATTAATTTTATCAAATCACGACCACTACAATCCCGATTGTTCTTATTATTGTGTGAAGATTATGGCAGCAAACATAAAACACTGCTGCTCCATACAGAAGTGCGATGGCTGTCTCGGGGAAAAACTTTAACAAGGCTATTTGAACTTAGAGCCGAGTTACAAATGTTTCTTTCAGCAGATACTTCTTTTAATTTGAAGGACCGTTTGTATGATAAAACTTGGTTGTTCCGATTGTCTTTTATGGCGGATATCTTTCAAAAACTTAACGAATTAAATTTATCGTTGCAAGGTAAACAGACAACAGTGTTTCAGGCCTATAATAAAATAACTGCTTTTAAAAGAAAATTAGATTTTTGGATCATTTGCATTGGTAAGAAAGAAATAGAAAGTTTTACGTTACTCAGTGAGTTTGTTAGCGAAAACGACTCAGAAATGTTTGAAGATAATGTGTTTGAAGAATTGGTCCAATATCTCAGTTCGATGCGCGCATCTTTTGAAAAGTATTTTCCCGAAGAACACAATACAAAAATTAAAGTGAACTCCTGGATTCATAATCCTTTTTTACCCAACTTGGAAAAGCCTGAAAACATGTCAAATGAGATATATGAATCTCTTTTAGAAATGTCATCAGACACAAGTATGGAGTCATTGTTCAAAACGACGCCTCTTAATGATTTTTGGTGCAGAATCCAAGATGAATATGCAATGCTTGGCCAAATGGCTCTGGATATTCTTCTCCCGTTCCCAACTACATATTTGTGCGAAACAGGATTCTCTACCTACGCAGCCACGAAAACAAAATATCGCAATAGACTGGACGCCGAAGCTGATATGAGACTCCAACTTTCTTCCATCAAACCTGATATCAAGCAATTGATGAAAAATAAAAAACAGTTTCATACCTCCCACTAGTTAGATTTTTTCTTTTTTAATGTTTTCTATTATTGTCCTTACCAAGTGGTGAAGTAAATAATAATTAGTAACTGATACATTGTACTTTTATTATGCTGATTAATATAGAATACACTTATAAAAATAATTGTTTTATTGTAGGGTTCCATCAAGTATTTTGCTTCCCAAAAGGGTTCCGTCATTTAAAAAGTTTGAGAACCACTGGTCCAGACCATAGCCTACCAAGAAAAAAGGTCGTCCATATTTTACGTACGCATGAAATTTATTCATCACAGACTCAAGGCTTCACATTTATAATAATATGAGTAATATCAGCAGCAATCACTTCTTTTTCTATTCGGATAACGTTACGAATAACATTATATATATGACTCATTTAGTTAACGATAAAAAAGTTATTTAATCCATTCTTTATTTAATTGCAAATTAGGAAAAATATGTTCGCCAAGTAAGTAGGGATAGAATAAATGACTGATCTAAAAATACGTGATGTCATGGCTGTATCTTTTCTTACAGTCTTAAAAACGTTACCGACCTGACAGTGTAGTTGTGTTTTTATTAATACGCTGAGGCCCAATTGTCCTTCGCCGTCGTCATTAGGACATCGACGACCACGAGATTATATCTAAACAAGATTGTCCACCGAGACGACCTTGGTGGTTCGGCCTAATAATAAAATAAAACACTATAATACATTAAAATTGTAGCATAATTATATCAGCTCATATACTTTCAACTCCAGCTCGAGCCTCCTCCTCAATAGGATGGACATTAATCTATTATACCACGCTATCAAATGAGTCAATATAAAGTTTTATTTCGAATTTTCCTTCTTTTGCTTATGATATACGTATTATATTATTTAATCGTCTTTTACCTTATCCACGGGCATGGTAAGGACAATTGTACTCTTACTGCGTCGCCACACGGTGAAAATATTAAAACTGTGTATTAAAATAATTAGGTAGTTTTCAGTTCGAGCAGACATCCGTTGAGACATAACGGTATACATATTACATACATATGTCTGCATGTGTGTTGCAGTAGTTGTATCATCATCATCATCGTTTCAGCCTATCACCGTCCACTGCTGGACATAGGTCTCCCTCATGTTACGCCACAAAGTGTGGTCCTGTGCCGCCTGTATCCAATAACGCTCAGCTACTTTCACCAGGTCGTCAGTCCACCTAGCTGTCGTCCTACACTGCGTCGTCCGATACATGGTCGCCACTCGAGAACCTTTCTTCCCCAGCGGTTGTCGGTTCGTCGAGCGATGTGGACTGCCCATTGCCACTTCAGTTTGCTAATTCTTCGTGCTATGTCGGTTACACCCGTTCTTCTGCGGATTTCCGTATTCCGGATTCTATCTCGCAGAGAAACCCCGAGCATAGCCCGCTCCATAGCACGCTGAGCGACTTTGAGCCTTATGAGGCCTACATTAAGTAGTAGTAATTGAGTAGTTGTATAGTATGTGTATATTTTAAATAATTTATTATATTTGTAATGTAAATTATATGAATATATTAGCTGTGTCATGTGAATATTAACTGTGCCAAATGTAATGTGCCAGCCACGTAAAAAAATTTTCGTATTTTCTTCACGTATTAATAGCTATATAGATATGTTACTAAGTTTATAAATCTTGAACTTCTTCATTTTCTGTATAGTGGTAGAACCACACTGGTGACAGTTGTCTACAGCCGCAGGCCGGTTCGTCCGGGGTAATACCACTACCAGAAAATCATCGTCTGAGTGGTAGCACTTTATTACTGCGCTTCGTTCGGTGAGCGAGAGAGCCGGAAGCTCAACTTTTTGAGGGTATTTGCGTGTAGGTGGATATTAATGATGCCTTTAGTATCACCGAATCTCCTTGCACGCATTCACACTCCCTTCAATTTCTACGCAGTAGGCAGCGACCTACCTGTGCCCCTGGTGCTGCGAAGATTGAGCGGCAGCGACACTTACCATCAGGTGTACTGTTTCCTCGTCTGCCACCGTTAGAACTCTTCATCAATACTAATATTAAAAAGTTGAAGACTTTATTCAATTGAACGTGCTAATCTTAGAGTTCAAACTGAAAAAAATATTTTTTATTTCTTAATTTATCGCTATGTAACATCATACTGCGATCAATAGCTACCTGGTAGTAAAATATTATCAAAACTGGTCCAGCCGTTTTTAAAATTACATCAAACAAGCAGACATACAGAAAAAAAAAATAAACTGTATTTTGGGCATAGGTGTCGTTCAAATAACCGTGTGAGCATGAAAAAAGGACATTACAAACAGACACTTCAATTTTATTTATTTGTATAGATAAAAGTTAGGGAGAATCGGTTTCTCAGATTCAATCAAGAACTTCACACTTCAAGAACTACACGATTTTAGTTCGGATACGATACACCGAAAATTTTTAATTTCTTACACCTGTATGATGAACTGCCTCTAGAAATTCCAACTTGCAATTTAAATTTACCTCTGAACAAGGCATCTTCAGGAATATTTTTTATACTTGTGCATTTGTTAGTCTTATCACATACAGCGATTTGATCCAGGCGATTTTTTTGCTGATGGGCTCGGCACGCATAGGGATGCAAACGATATATCGATGTTTCAATAAAAAAATGTTGACGAGATGTTCACTATTGTAAAACATCGATGTATGAATGTTATTTTATACGAGGTTTTTACATCGATGTTTTTCCTGCATGATTTAAAATGTATGGTACTTTCAGCAGATCCTGCGTGATAGGTTAGTTACTTTGTTTCTCAATAACTTTAAAAAAAAAGCTCATCACGCAAGTGTTATTGCTTCATGTAAAAACATACTTGCATGAAATTGATTATAAGTTATTACTCTTAGAATTTAACTAAAATAAAAGCTTATCGCAATCTAGCAAGGAAAGTATCTGATACTTTATAGATCTTTAAAAAAACATCGAAGTTTCGATACATCGCATGCACAAAGCATCGATGTTTTTTTTTTATTGCAAGCAGTGGCAAACGAGCAAACAGTACACCTGATGGTAAGTGTTGCTGCCGCTCATGGACCTTTACAAGGCCGCTGCCTACCGCGAAGAAGGTGAAGAGAGTATGAATGCGGGCATTGAGGCTCGGTGATACCAAAGGCACCACCAAAACCCTCCACACGCAAACACCTTCAGAAAGTTGGGCTTCCGGCTCTCTCGCTCACCGAACAAAGCGCAGTAACAAATTGCTACTACTCAGTATTTTCTGCGAGAGAGGGGTACTACCCCGGACGGACCGGCCCGCGGCTGTAGGTGTTTGTTCTGAAACATCGATGTATTGATACATCCGATGTTCTTGGTTTCGATATTTGCATCCCTAGGCACGCAAACTTATCTTGGTTATCAATTACTTTTATACCGGGGAAATGAGGAATCCAGGTTTTTTATGTGAAATATCTATAGCCGCACGGTTAGCCAATTGCCGGCGTGGTGAGGCATCGCCACGCTCTATGATTAGTAAGTGTAGTTCCGACCAACTGTCACAGTAATATCGTCAGAGGCATATAATATATCACTGTAATATTATATTATTACAGAAATCACTGATTAAAAGAATTGAGTGATTAAAAAATTGTGACAATTTAAAATATTTTTGAAATTTTATTGTAGTTCTTTTATTTAATGAAAATAAATGTTTATTGAATAAAAAAATCATCATTTTCTGAAAAAAAAAACGTAATATTTTATTTATATGTTATGCCATATTAGGTCCTGTCGTAATCTGTTCTTTTAATGCAGATATACTTGTACAAAATAATTTCTATGTCTCACATCCCCCAGGCGTCCTGAGCGACGGCTCACTATTTTATATAATTTTCGCCAAGTCCTTTTTTTTTTATTATTTATTTATTTATTTACATTTACATAATTACATAAACCATAACAAAGGAAAAGGAATGTTTTAACCATGCTACATTGCAAAACTGAAAATAACCATTATATTGTTGCACTAGGTTTACACTGTCCTCCGTACTAGTTAAAACTGTATTACGGTAGGACAGTATCCTCCAATTCAATCACATATATTTTTGTAAAACTTTATAGAACACCACTTAATACTTAAAACGTAACAAGAATAATTAATTATGTATGTAGGTGTCCGTCAATTTCGTCATTTGCAGTGAGCAAACGGTATTATGCATGTAATGTCGGTATCCGGTAAAAACACATGTAGTATATGCAAGGATAGCAGACAAAATTTATTAGTATTAGTTATTTGAATTTTATAGAGTATATACTAAATTTAACTATTGATTAAGATTATATAAATGGGTTAATAGGTAATAATTATAAAATGAGGTAAAATAACTGTGTAGGTATGTTAACAAAACTTACATCTTACAATATTAATAAAAATTAAGCTATGGCGTAAAAGCGTATGTTTGTGTACATGTGTGTGTGTGTGCGTCTGCGTCTGCGCGTGTGTGTAGATGTTTGTGTTTGTGCGCGCGCGCCTGTGTATGTGTGTGTGTTTATGTGTGGGTGTATGTGCAATGTCCTTAGATATTATACAGGATTTAATAGATTAGGCTAAGTGAAATATAATATTATTATTTTAGGAAGGACCGATGATTCACAGTGGTGCTGTAGTTGCGGCGGGCATATCTCAGGGCAAGAGTACCACCTTCGGACGGGATTTTGGAATCTTCCAATATTTCCGCGAAGACCATGAGAAACGTGACTTTGTATCGGCCGGTGCTGCAGCAGGTGTATCTGCAGCTTTTGGCGCTCCCATAGGTGATAATCTTTATATATATAAATCTTCTGTTCGTGTTTGTAATTGAACTCCTTCTAAACGACTGGACCGATTTTGATGATTTTTTGTGGCTGTTCCGAGGGATATCAGAGTGATTTAGATTAATTATTGGAACCGGTAGGTGACGCTGCGATCGATTTCAGAATTCCTTTTACTAATGTTTTAGATTTGCACAGAACAACATCTGTTGGGTCAGCTAGTACATTATAATAATTTGTTGAGATAGTTTATGTATATGCAGTGTATGTAGATAAATGGATGGAAAATTGAGCAAACACATATACTGTACTCTCTAGTCTGAGCAGCACTATACCGTGGGAAGACTACTTCGTCCTCATCTAATCAAATTGATGATGAGTCGGCTAAAAGCAGGATTAAAATTAAAAATTGCCTATTAACAAGGACACGTATAGTCCATAGTTTTAACCTATTCCTGCAATATTTTTCACGTATCCGTATCCAATTTTTCAGTTTTTAATTTCATATTTTAACCTACTTCTGTAAGTCCCGTTCTATCACAAAAATAAGAGATTGTTATTCAAGCGTACCATTTTGTCGAATAAATATGGTTACATCAAAAATAGCACACGACATCTTGTAATGTTTGCATAAGTACGCTTTCTATCTGAAGTGTTTGCATAAGTGAGCTCTTTATTTACGCACCGTCATTGCCAGTTGGTGACAACGTTCACATTATATTCAATCAAAGTAATTGATTACGCGGTAGATGCGGGCCTACGTCGTCTGTCATACACAAAAAGCGTCTTATAATAATTTCATTCATAACAGCTCATATATTCTACTACTGGTGCTGTGTGGTAGCGGCATCGAATACTACCAACCCTTGCTTTGCTTGTGGGTGTCGTAAAAGACGACCAAGAGCCCTAGATTGACCCGGACCAACTCCATCTGGTACCATTTGGGTCAACGATTACATTCCCAAGGAGGGTTGACGTCAGGCAGGCGGCCGGTCATAAAAGTCATTGCCGAAACTTTTTGCAATATGTCAAAACAGATAACATATTGCGTCGACCCCAAGTAATTGGGATAAGAGCAAGATGATGATGATGATGATGATATTCTACTACTGGGCTTGAACCTTGAGCTTATACGGAGATAGGGGGTGCTATCTTACCCGTGCGTGGATGTCGTAAAAGTCGACTAAGAGATAAAATATGTATATAACATCCATATAAGAGAAGGGAAGCTCGAAATAAAACCAACCCATCTGATAAGCATGGTATATTAGGTCAATTTCCCTGACATTGTGAAGGAGGATCGAGCCCAGCTGTGGAACATATATGATGCTGAGATGATGATTCCGTAATATATTTGGTGCTGTACCGTAGACTAATGATTGTGCTCATCAATGAACCCTAAATTTTGAGTAACAGTAAAGGTAATATACAAATGATACATAATTTTCCTATGTTATTTCTATTGCCTTATAAGGAGTGGCTGGTGTAAATCGCAACTTGAAATCAAAACTACTGAATAACCTAGGTATCTAGTAAATGATACTAAAGTTATGAAAATTGTGTGTATATAGTTTACTGCGTCATATGAACTTGTAGTAATGAGCTGATGATGACGTAGGTGGTGTGCTGTTCTCATTAGAAGAAGGTACGAGTTTTTGGAATCAAGCTTTAACATGGCGAACGTTCTTCGGTACCGTAGTGTCGACGTTCACGCTAAACTTCGCTCTTTCTGCATACCATGGACGTGCAGGAGAGTTGAGTTATCCAGGTACGTTATACAAACTTAGTCTGTATGGATACATTAAGAAATTTATCCAGGTGATGACGGAGTAAGAATACAATTCACCACCCCCTCTCTTGTCCGTAGGTATCGTAGAAGATGATTAAGGGATATAATATGCATATAACATCTATGCAAGGGAAGAAGAACTCGAAACAAAACCCTACACCAACACGTCTGACCTGAGTATAGTAGGTCAAATTCTCTCCAATAGTAGAGAAGGCCCGAACCCAACATTGGGACGTATATGGGCTGAGATGATGATGATGACATTAAGAAAACATTATTACAGATAAGATTGCAATGTATCACCAATCATCATTGGCAGTAAAAGTGTTAAAACCGGCTAAGTGCGAGTCGAAGTCGAGCACGAAGGGTTCCGTACCATTATCTATAAAAATAGGCAAAAAATATGCGTTTTTGTATGTGAGCCCTCCTTAAATATTTATTTTATTTTAAGTATTTACTGTTATAGCGACAACAGAAATACATAATTTGTGAAAATTGCAACTGTCTAGCTATCGCGGTTCTTGAGGTACAGCCTATTGACATACAGACGGACGGACAGACAGCGAAGTCTTAGTAATAGGGTCCCGTTTTTACCCTTTGGGTATGGAACCCTAAAAACCAACCAAATCACCAGGACAGCAACATAGTTTTAAAAACCGACTGAGGAATCACTAAGACAGCAATACTCGCCTGGGAAACTTATAATACCGACTGCGACCGCCTGATAAGCGTAGCGACTATGGTGTTCCCCCATTGGAAACGCCTCCTCCAACAGTGGATGACAAGGGGCTGATATATAGATACTGCTTTCAGCATAATACTATAAACTACGCCCAGTAGTTTTTTAAGAGTTTTCTTCTCTTGTATGATTTTATTTTTGCATATCCCACAGTTGTTTCAAATGGCATCTGTCGGTAGGGAAGGATTCATCAGGTTTTGACGGGGCATGGATGCTTCGGCAAATACCTGTACACGGTCGCTAGGAGGGAGAGTACACCGTCCTGCCACCACTGCGATTGCGACGAGGACACGGCGCAGCATACGCTCGAGGTTTGTGCCGCCTGGGCAGAGCAGCGTCGTGAACTCGTCGCAATCATCGGTGCCGACCTGACGCTGCCGACCATCGCCAGGGTGATGCTCGACAGTGTCAGGAACTGGGACACGGTCGCAGCCTTTTGCGAGACAGTAGTCTCGCGGAAGGAAGCGGTGGTTTGCGCGCGCGAGGAGCGCAGCCTCGACCACGCGACCCGCCGCCGGCGACTGGAGCGGTGTAGGCGCGACTACCTGCGCCTCATGCCGCCCTAACCGAGGCCGCGGGTGACGTGACCGGAGAGTTAGTCCGTCACCCGCCGAGAGGTCGATCGCGCGAGGAAAGACCGAGGGGGGGACGTCGGTCGATGGGAGGGTACTCCTCAGGGGGTATTCCGTCAGGCCGACCACTGACGTCAAGTAACCCTGCTCCGGTGGTCGGTCCAATGACGAAGGCGACGAGGTGTTCGGGTGGGTTGCGGGTGTGCGTGCTTACGCCCCTCTGTCGCCCTGGACGGAGTGGTACGAAGAGTGCGCCGACCGCAGCCCATCCCAAAAAAAAAAGGGAAGGATTGATAACACTTTGTATTTTTTACTCTACCATCATGTGGACGATATCTGTTATAATAAAATTTACATTTCTATCAGGTTTGCTAAATTTGGGCAAGATGGAACCATTTCCGTTTCAATTTTACGAGTTGCCTGTATTTATGTTCTTCGGAGCTGTCGGCGGTATGCTCGGTGCGTTGTGGAATTATATCAACTATAAGCTGGCAGTATTTAGGATAAGGTAATATTGCTTTTATTTAAATTATGCCTTGATTTATTCGTATTATATGCACGTACATTCTATTAACGTAGCTCGGTAGAATTCTACATAAATTACTTTGCGCAAATATAGATTACTTTCAACTAGATAACATTTGCACACATTTTATGTAATATCTAGTCTTTTATATTATTAGATAGACTCCAAACTTCTTACATAGCGCCCCGTTTTTTTTTTTTGTGTGTATTTAGTTGTTTCGACCTCGTCGGCGAATAGCGCCCCGCCCTCCGCACTTAAGATATAGCCTCGGGTTCGAGTTCTGGATCGGGCAAAGTTCTATATTTTCTCATTGAGGTAAAATAGCCTTAGTAATTCCTTATACACCTGGTAGTAAAGTATTATCAAAATCAGCTGAGCCGTTTTGAAGATTACCTTGAATAAAGAGAAAACAAAAAAATGAACTGGTTTTTAGGAATAGGTATCGCGCAAATAACCATGCGAGCATGAAAAAAACGTTATTTTGACATTACAAACGGACACATCAAATTTATTTATTTCTATAGATATCATACTTGAAATGAGGAGTGAAAATTAAATTACTCTAGCATTAAATATATTATTATAGTTTACTATCACACTACTGGCAAACAACTGTAGATAGTGGGCTATATCTGACCTATTTTAAAGAAAATAAAAATTACTTTATCTTTTTTTTTTGGTAGTAGATTATTTTTATCTTTTTAGTTCATTTTTTAGGAAAATGAAATGCCTTTTTAATAAAACTAATAAATTGATGTAAAGCTGCCTTTCTTCTTTAGTCTACATTAACACATCGTTATTGAGTAATGGCCTTATCCACAATGGGTAAGGCCATTGCTCAATAAAAAAAACCAGCCCTAAGACAAGCACATTTAATAAAGTCTTATGTTACACTCAAGGTACATAACAAGTCCATGGCTTCGGGTAGTAGAAGCTTGCTTAGTAGCAGCAGCTACTGCTACTTGTGGCTTTCTCATGATGTTCCTCTTGAACGACTGTCGCCCACTTGGAGAAGATCCGACTAAAGTTCCTTTACAAGTAAGTGATATTATAAACAGCTTCTTTATTGTCTATAGTAGCAGATAGTTTATCAGCTAACATAGACAATCTATTTATACAACAATAGTATAATATACATTTATCCCTCTTTTTACACAGTACATGATACCAGGATTTTTCCATGTGGCGACGTAGTAAGAATACAATTCAACACCCTCTCTCTTACTCGTGGATGTCGTAAAGGACGAATAAGGGATATAACATGCAGATAACACCGATGCAGGAGCAGGAGGACTCGAAATGAAACCCTATTCCACACGTCTGACCAGCGTGGTATAGTAGGTCTAATTTCCTCCTACAATGCAGGAGGTCCGAACCCAATAGTGGGACGTATATGGAGGCTGAGATACTTTGTCCCTTGCTGGATTGCGTTTTACTCGTATTTTAATACCGAAGAGGATTTTACATAGCAAACTCGAAGATTTACGTTTACTTTTTAGTATAAGTCAGAGGATAGGCTAGCAGGCCTTGCCAAAATGGTGATAATGCCGTAATCGTCACCCAACATGGGTGTTTTAGTTGACGATCGCAATTAGTGTTATAAGTTTCTCATCCGAGTGCTGCTACCTATTAGTGACAACTCCTCGAGTGATCACGCAGTCGGTTACGGCACCCACGAGAAAGTAAGGCGGTGACGAGACATTGTATTCGCCATATGAATACCATTGTTGCCAATAATCTTTAGTTATTGAAATAATATATTGATATATTATTAAAGACGACAGAAATATCTCTGCATTTAGTTAGTGGCAATGAAGGTCAGTCGTCAAAGAGCATCTAACTATATAAAAATTTGCAGTGTGTGTACGGAATAAGAATATAATATGTCTGCAGGCATTCCTATTGAGAAACGCAGAAGCCTTCTCATGGACTTCAACAAATACCATTAAAAAAACAAAATGCAACTTAAAAGCTTACACACACTCCATTTTCAAACTAACCAGATTTTATTACTACTTTCTCTGTAATCGCAAGGCAAACTTGTTAGGAAGTATATGAGTTATAAGGAAAAAGATTCAACAACAAGATTCTTTATATATAAGAATTCCTCGTGTGAGTTTTAGAACCCAATGTCGCCATCATATTTATACCGATAGGAGACGTAAAAACGGACTAATGGAGCATTACGATCGTCAATGCAATTGCCAAACGTGCCTATTACGGCATTGTTAGTGGTCGATGATACTGCTGGTGGATAAATTCTAATGATATTTACAGTTATTCTGTGCGGATGGTGAATACAACGCTTTAGCAGCTATCTGGTTTCAAACACCCGAAGCCTCAGTGCGTTCCTTCCTCCACGACCCAATCGGTTCATATAAACCGTGGTCTATCCTCGTCTTCGTGGTCTGCTACTTCCTGTTATCTTCTTGGACGTTTGGGCTGTCGGTTTCCAGTGGGCTGTTTATACCGAATTTGTTGACTGGAGCTGCCTGGGGTAGGCTCCTCGCTATACTTATCCAATACATGTTACCGTCTAATGTAAGTATAATTGCATATTTGTACTTAACTGTATCAGCTTTTTCACAGCTCTTAAATTTCTTATCGAGTTTTGTATTTATATAAAGCAATAAATACATTAAAGATAAATAATTATTTCACTAATTTTACCATTTGATTATTGTATTTTTTAAACACTGTGCTGTTTTATATTTGCAGTCGATGTTTTTACTATAATTGTTTTATTTTATCCTGTTATGTTCCATTAATTTATTAATTTATTAATTTATTTTATATATTATTTGGAAAAATAATGAACATGCATTTGTGTAATGATTTAACACTAAATACAAAATAAGTTACTCCCTCTTACTCTTGAGAGCAGTAGAAACTACGGAATCAACAAGGAAGTGGACAGCAGCAACCCGCTTGGGTAAATTTATGTAGAACCCGAACTACGACTACAAAAGCAGTTATGACGTTTTTCTTCTTCGTGGGGAGGTTTATTTTCAACAGCGGACGTTAATAGGTTAATGAATGGTTGGATAATTAACTGTATAATAATTTAACAGACGATCAACCCAGCGAAGTACGCATTAGTAGGCGCAGCGGCACAACTTGGTGGTGTGGTACGCATGACGATATCGTTGACTGTCATCATCATCGAGACTACAGGACAAATATCCAACGCGCTGCCTATCATCATTACATTAGTCGTCGCAAAATGGACTGGTGACTTTTTCACAGAGGTATTGATGATGATAATATTTAGTCGCATCATGACTTTCTTTTTATTGCTTTTGATGGCAAATGAGCAAACAGTACACCTGATGGGAAGTGATACTGCCGCTCATGAACCTTTGCTAGGCCACTGTCTACTACGAAGAAACTGTAGGTTCGGGTGATATTAAAGGTATCACCAAAACCCACATCGCACACAAACACCCTCAAAAATTTGGACGTTCAGCTCTCTCGCTCACCGAATGAAGCGCAGTAACAAATTGCTCAGACGTCGATTTTCTGCGAGAGTGTGGTACTATCCCGGACGGACCGGCCCGCGTCTGTAGAAAGAAAACTGTCAACAGTATGGTCCTACCTCTATTAATTATTTCCGATACTCTTGTCATTATTAGTACATATACAAGCATATACCTAAGCCTAAGCTCTGGAGAGGAATCTTGTATATAGAGGTAAATAAGTATTTTGGATCCAGGTGAAGATAAAAATTGTCAAATATTAACAAATAGATTTTTATTGATTAATAATAGTAATATATTATAAAATATATTGTTATATATAAAATCATATAAATCACAAAATATGTTGTTTATTGGCTATTTTCAATTCATCAAATTTAATTCAATTGACCTTCACTATCCACAATAATCAGATGAGTAAGTATAGCTATTTTCAATTGCTTGCGATTATTTCCTGTTGGCTAACTAAATTAAAATTATAGGTAGAGCTTGTCTAACTTGAAATGACGCGCCCCTCTCTCGTATTTACGCATACAAGCAAATTTAAAATATGTATGCATCACTCATGCAAACACTATTGTAATTGGTCAATCAGTTGCCGGTTAGACTCGAAAGTAGATGCACGCTTCATTTCATCGAAAAAGTACTGTCAGCATGTCCAGCAAAAAGCAGCTTCGGAGCCAGGTAAATAATATATCACTTATTACTTATGTAATATTTTATTTAAATATAATTATTTATGTATATTATATTTGAAAAAACTAATAGCTAATTTTTTTTTAGGGAAAAGAAATTATTGCGAATGTTTACCACCGAATGAAATATGAAGCGAATAATGGAGTTGAAAAACTAACTGATGCTAGATGGCGTACTGCCAAAGCCGTTGGTTTTAGTGAATCCACGATTACGCGAATTTTAAAAGAAGAAAATCAAGCTAGTACGTCCAGCGATACGTTAGAGAATATTTTTAAATCTCCTAAAAAACCGAAAAGGAAGCGTACTAAGTCCCAGTTGGATGATTTTGATATGGGTGTCCTTCGAAGAACGATAGCAACATTTCATACAGAATTTAATCAATTACCAACATTAAGAAAGCTTAAACAGGTATTAACGGAAAGGATTGGTTTTAATGGCTGTTTAGAAACTCTGCGTACCATTTTGAAAGAATCTGGCTACGAATGGTCGAAAATGGATGACAACCGTTTTGCCCTAATTGAAAATCACGACATACAAATGCTGCGCTTTCAATATTTGAGGCAATTAAAAAAATATCGCGATGAAGGCCGATATATTGTATTCACAGATGAAAGCTATGTTCATACAACGCATATTCAAAAAATGTGCTGGAAACCAGTAAATGGAGTATCGCCACTACAAAAAAAAATTATCGAAAGGTATGCGGGTCATAATTGTTCACGCCGGTGGATGTGAAGGATTTATACCAAATGCTTCTTTAGTGTATAAAGCAAATTCGACGAGTGGAGATTATCATGACAATATGAATCTGGAAAATTATAAAAAGTGGCTCGCCATGAAATTGCTGCCTAATCTCCCAGAAAACTCTGTCATTGTCGTAGATAACGCGTCATATCACAACGCTTTATCAGAAAGAGTTCCTAACTCTAATTCAAATATGCATGCCATGCGAACATGGCTTGCTGAAAAAAATATTCCGTTTGAAGAAACGATGAAAAAAATAGAACTATACGATCTCATTCTACAAAATAAGGATAGATTTAAAAGATACGTTATTGACGAACTAATTCGATCAAATGGGTTTGAAATTTTACGACTACCCCCTTACCACCCCGAACTAAATCCTATTGAAAAGATATGGGGGATATTAAAGAACTACGTAGCAAATAAAAATGTTGAACAAAATTTATCATCTATTATGGCACTTATAAATGAACGACTCGAAATGATTGATCAAACAATTTGGGCAAATACATGTCGGCATATTGAAGACATAGAAAAGCAATACTCTCAATTTTTTGATATGGATAATGAATTTATTATTTATGTTAACGACTCTGATTCTGATGAAAGCGATTCTATCGAGATGATTGAATAGTGATACTTGATATATCTAATTCTTAATTGCTATAAATAATTGTTGAAACTATATTTAAATTTCAAATAAATAATTCATAAAATATTATCTTGCTTAATTTAGATACCTACTCATGAATGTATACTTAGCACTTTTTAATAAAAGCGTGTAATACACGCAAAGACAAAACATAAACAAAATTAATAAATTATTTGATTTCAATTTATTTGCTGATTTTACTTGCTAAGGAACGGTTGTTCTCAGATTTGTTTCACAACTAGTTTACTTTTCGCAAAACGCGAGAGAAAGCGGACGCCTTTTTTCATACAACAAGCCAGCGCTACTCCACACAGAGAGCGTTGCTGAATTTATCACGCGACTAGTCGACCGCAATGTTTGCAAACAGATCGTAGATCACGAAAACGAAGATACTCGCATAGAGACATAATGTCGTTATAAATATTATCACTCACACAATTATATCAACTAGCGAAGTAGTGGGGCGCATCATTTCAAATTAGACAAGCTCTAAACGAATATCATGGACTTTTCGAGCTGTCCTTTCGGTAAAGACAGTAGGTATTGTTTATATTTTACTGCTAGCCATAATTTACTATTGCTTATAAATTAAATACACAAATATTGGCCAATCACTTGACCTTAGATTATCTTCGCTAATATAGTATTCAGGTATATATTTTTTGAACTATAAAATTATGTTATCAACAGGTTCGCACTCCACTCACTTAATAGACGACGAGCCTCTTATTGAATTCTTATATTGAAATAATTAAAGGAACACAATTATAGGCCGCGTGCTGCTTTTGAAAATATCTTAATTCTTGAAATAGGTCAATGAATGATGATGACGATTTTAAAATATATATATATATATATATATATATAATAACTTCTAAAAAGTAAAAAAGCTTAATACTTAGACCACTAGCTAACATACCAAATCAGTGAAACCGTCTTTATTGTTATTAATCAACTACCCACATTAAGCTATTTGTTACTGTATTAATGTTAATATTCTCGTGTAAGTGACAATTTGTCGTAATGAGAATAAAGATCTTTAAACCGATTCATTGACATAAATTACAACCAGATTCAGAACAATCGTTATAGATCAAACACACACTATCCTGTGGATCGTACTCGGTCCAATTGGGGGGTCTACACAACTAAAATTCAGTTGTATATAATTAATGTAATTTTTAGGGTATCTACGATATCCACATTCAACTAGCTGCCGTTCCACTATTACCCTGGGAGCCGCCACCATTAGCGCATAATATATACGCATCTGAAGTAATGTCTCATCCCGTATTCACCCTCAGAACTGTTGAGAATGTTGGACATATTGTTGAATTGTTGAAGTTGGTGTCGTACAATGGATTCCCTGTTGTCGATCCACCATTAGCCGATGACGTAAGTATCTTTATACCTGCTAAGATTAAGGCATTGTGCAATTTAACAAATATTTTCTTTATCTTTCTTTTTTCTCACCCTTTATTATCTTTCTTTGTGGTGACGGTGTAAGAATACAATTCACAACCCTCTTTCATACGCCTGGGTGTCGTAAAAGACGGTTAAGGGATATAATCCGCAGTTAACATTTGTGCAAAAGAAGGAAAATTTAGTATAAAACCCTATACCAATTCGTCTGACCGGCATCGTATATCAGGTTAATTAACCTCCTATTGTGAAGGAAGCTCGAACCCAACAATAGTACATATACGAACTGAAATGATGACTATACAATGCTTGTCAGGCGGATGATATAGGTATGTTATGTGAAGGATTTTTTATCCTCTCATTGTTACGTTAAGGATTTTATCGCGTTTGTATTTGATTTTTGATTGCCCAACGTTTCGAACACTGCAGCACTGGCGGACTAAGATGTCTCATCTTAAAAGTACAAGTAGTGATCTCAAGTAGTTTTATTTGTAATGTGCAATGCTCGCGTAAACATCAGAAATCATTATGTAAACTAGATTAACTTTTGCATTTATTATAATTATTAAATTATTTAAAAAAAGAAACAATATTCTGCACTAAGCCAATAGTCCTTTTATTGCTAGGGACTTTACAAAAGTATAATTAACGGACACGAATTACACCTAAACTCAGGACAACAATTTGTGGATCGTAGAAAGTATAAATAGAGTTAATAGAGCCTTAAAGTTTTTACAGTATACATGTCGCAAGCCCCTATATTTAGTGTTTTAATCGGTAAATCACATTGAAGGTATTTACATACTTCATCATTGCAACTCATATATGTCCCACTGTTGGACTCGATGCTCCACCACAGTAGGAGGAAAATTGACCTACTATACCACGCTAGTCAGACATATTGATACAGGGTTTAATTTCAAGTTTTCCGTCTCTCTTACACATTTAATTAATTTTAATTGTTGTTATTTATTTGTAAATATGGTGCAAGTTATTGTTCATTACAGGCTGAAATAACGACATACAAACGCTTACGCGGCATAATACTCAGGTCGCAGTTGATAGTGTTGCTACAGAACAAGATATACAACGAAAATGCGAATACAACTTGGTCTAACTTTAAAGTGGACATGAATATGTTCAGGAAGGAATATCCCCGGTATCCATCAATAGAGGAGGTACATATGAAATATATGAAGCTTACATTTAGGGACCACGTTTCAGTGCCTTAAGTCATCACTTAACATTTACACATTCTCCTCCATCATGATTTTTTTTAATGAAGTTAGTTGTCAACTTTTTAACTGCTCCTTCGTTGGCATGGCATATACCAATTTAATTTGAAAAGGTCTAACATAGTTTTCTCTCGTAATAGCCCTAATTATACATATTTTAATTATTTACTTCCACAATCTTTCTTCATCCATCTTTACTTTATACATATTTGCTTTAAACCAGTACAAAAATCTTTATTTGTAGTCACTATCTCTTTCATCACTATACAACGCTCTCTTATACCTAAATACTATGTGAAATTAGAGTTATCCCCTTACCCCTTTATCCCTTTATGTCCGCTTAAACGACATGCTATCCCTACTCCACTGGAGAAAGTACTCTTTATTCGAATCGACCGTGGGGGGGACGAGAAAAAGATGGCGCGTAACGAAAAAATGTGACGCGTAACCGAAAATGTGACGCGTAACCGAAAATGTGACGTGTAACCGAAAATGTGACGCGTAACCGAAAAATGTGACGGTAATTTTTTTTCCAACGCCGATAAAGAAGTTTTACTTCAATAATTTGTCAATTTTTCAGTGATAAATATTTTAAAAATTGTAGTCATCACCACGAAACGAGTCTTTTCAAACTTCTAATAGAAAAAAAAATGGTTGTCTGTAAAGTCGGTTTACGGACGACAGTTTAACGTGACAACGTCATAACAAAACATTGATGAAATGACTGCATACTTTTATGAATAAAATTGAATCATTATCATTGAATTATCATTATTCTGTATGGATACAAAGGAGGAGTGAAATGATTCCGATTCTTCCCGCCTTTCACAATTTGACCACTCTGGTCTGCCCAATCTGCTGGCCTTAATCCCTGGGTCAAACCAGCAAATCTCGGGCACATCTTTTTCTCAGCTAGACTCCCTTATGCATCTTAGCTTTCTTTTTCACTTTTTTCATCTAACCACGCTGGTCTGTCTAACCCACTGGCACTAACCTTCTGGTAAACCAGTGGATACGGACATTTCCTCTCTCTCCGTGACTTTCTTATCAACTTCTGAAAACTTCCACCACTTAACCACTCTGGTCTGACCAATCCACTAGCGACAACCCTCAGGTAAACTAGTGGACCGGAACATCCTTCCCATTTTGACTCCTTTTCGGCCTTAAACTTGGGCCTTTTCTTTTCGTCCGATACCACGTTAGTCTTTCTATTAACAAAATTTCTCTTATTAACTTAGAATTTTATTCCCAATTATTCATTCATTTCACACAACTTTTCACTCTATACTCCTATCGCTTCATACTATCAACGTAACGGGACAATGATATGATCGTAACGGGACAAGGAGCGTAACGGGACAATGAGCCATCCTTTTTCGTGCATGCAGCCAGCGTTCATCGATTTATTAGACGTTGTCACGTCAATATTTGCAAATAAGATGTCACCATATTTGTAAATTGGATAACATAATCCATGCCATAAAATCTAAGAGGAAACTATTCCGAAAACAAACCCAAAGAGACGGGTTCTAATTTAAGGTATTTCCTTTGTTTTTGTATTTACAATATTTAAATGAAACACTATTCTATTAATTATATCATTATTTTATTCAACCTCCATCATATTAATTTTTTAAAAAAATTGGGAAAATAATTTAAAAGTGGGTATCCTTAAACACGCACACATTGACAGTTTAATTACAGTAAGAACACAAAGCGTACTCACACAGCGAAAAACCGAGGACACTTTTTGTGTATCGTTTGTTCTGCATTACTCCATCTAGACGTGTATATAATCAACGGCCGCACCGTATATTTTCTTACTGAATTATTGTTTGTTGTTAATAGTTGAAAATATCTGACTGGGAGAAGAGTTGCTCTATAGATCTACGGCCATTTATGAACCCATCGCCGTACACCTTGCCTCACCGTGCCTCCCTACCGCGGCTATTCCGCTTGTTCCGCGCACTTGGCTTGCGACATTTACCTATCGTCAACGACGTTAATGAGGTAACTAACAATCCTATGATCTATATATTTTTTATTATTATTGTATACTGGTCCACATGTATCGGTTCTTCCTTTGCGTTAATTTAATCAAAGTATTTATGTATCATTCCGTGTTGTGACAGAGTAAGAAAACAATAACCCACCCCCCCCCCTATCATTCCTGTGGGTGTCGTAAAAGACGATTAAGGGCATATAATGAATGAATAAAGAAATTCGAAATAAAACCTTATACCAAAACATCTGACCTACAAAGTCAATTTCCCTCCCATTGTGGAGGACTGGAGAAGGCTTGAGCCTAACAGTGGGACGTGCATGAGTTGTAGTTTTGATTTATTTATTTATTATCAGACCAAATAATCACAATATCTAAGGGAAATTAGAATTTGTCAATCTAATGGAATATAGTATATCATGTTCAAAGATGAATAACTTGAGATAAAACATTATATTTGAAATTATTTCAATTATCTATCCGAGACAAGCAGGTATAATAGGTTCATTTCTCAATATGTATTAAGATATATTGTCTTTGAAAGAAATGGTTAAACATTCTTCTATAAAAATTGTCGTTTAAACAGGTAGTCGGCATGGTCACAAGGAAGGATATAGCAAGATATCGTGTCTGGCGTCACAGAGGTCATATGGGGATGGAAGAACTAATACTCTCCAGTGAGATATAAGAATTAAAGCAGACAATGGACTTCATTGAATTAAAGAATATTATGAAATTAAAAAATCAAACAAATTGTAAATCACACAGAGATTGCCCATAAATAAATGTAGATAATAGTTATCTTGTGGAATCTTTCCAACTCCTCCTGTTTTTCTTTTCTAATTATATTTGTTGCGGGTCCCAGGACAATTAAAAGTGTTTCCCAGGACTGCCTGAGGGTCAAACCTCATTGTCTTATACGGTGACGATTGTGGATCCTGGCTTACAGGAGTTACAATGGTGGGAATGTGTGGGGAAATTAGTTTCAATAAAATAAAGTTATCTTATGTATGTACATAGTATATTAATGTTGTAAGCATTATATTGACATTAGTCCATTGTCTGCCTAGTCTAAAGTAATTATTAAATAATAAAAATTAGATAATTATAAAAACAAATTACAAAGATTTTATATTTATTGTGTAATTTAAATTTTTTTAGGTACTTGCTATTCTTTTTACATTGTTCATGTTAATTTTAATATATATAGTATTTAATCAAATCAGCTTTTTGCTTGTAAAATTATGACACATTGTAGATGTTTTGTTATGTAGGTATAGTTATAAAAATAATATTATAACAAAGATATGAATGTTTTATAAAATATTTTTTAATTTATTAATATTGATATTAAAACAAAATCTATTATACATATACCTAATGCTTTAAACTACACATAATAAACATATTTTTTGCATAACTCAGTAGTACAATCATAACTAGGTTATGAGAATTGTCTATAGCTAAGAAAAGCTTTCTTGCAAGCTCAATAGAGCCTCTGCACATATATATATATTCTCCTATGTACGGCATATGCAACTATATATCCAATAAGTACCTACATTTTTATATGATTATTAACCTATGATTTACCAAACAAATTTAAAAAAAAAATGATCTCCTAACAGTGTAGTTTTATTTTCATCTTATAATTAATTAATAGGAGATGCTCATACTACTCTTTGTTACTCTAAATTCACTCATTTGCATTACTGAACAAGAATGAAGAGATATTTACGACTTGACATCGGATTATATGCACTATCAAAATGCCAAAATATGCATGCAAATATGCACGAAATAAGGGCGAAATATGCATAAAATATGCACAATCAAGAAAAAAAATATTTGCAATTAGAATATGCATTTATTATTAACACATATAATTAAAAATTATTCATATTTATTATTGTTATTATTATAATATAATAATTAAAAAGCTATAAATAATTATAACGTAAATAATAAACTTTTGAGAGTAAACAATAATATACTTTCCAGGTCTTCTGCAACAAACTTGTGACGTTTGTCACTTAATATTAATTCATAGGCAGAAAATGTCATTTTAACGTCAACTGACTTTACCAGACTGAACCTAAAATTTGGCACCATTTCTGCAGTGACCTCTTCAGGCACATTTTGTCTGGTGCCGTTGATAAACGCGTCAATTTTCTTTATACCTTCAAAACCGGGGTTTTTACACAAAACTGCACTAATTTACCATGAACCTTTTGCCATAGTGAACTCAGAAGGGCGTTACTTTGTTTAATAATTTTTTCTATTATTTCCAAGGACTGGCACAGAGGAAATTTTTTAGTTCCTAATTTCTCAATTGCATCGGGTATATTACTGAAATGTGTTGCAATAACAGCTATTTTTTTTTATTAAAGACTTCAAATGCCAGGTAGAAGTGCTGACGGACGTGTCGACTACATAATACAATATGCCAAACATCTATATCTAACTATTGAAATAAGCACTATCAGTGAAAATGTCCCAAAATATGCAATAACGTTATAAAAGTAGAATTATATGCAATTGCAAATGCATATAATCAGATGTTTACTTATGACCAACATTCAACATCTAAATGAAATCAAATAATTGTAGAATATAGTTTTATTTATGAAAATTCTTTAGAAAGTTTGTAATATTTTCCTGTCTTATGAACACTACTAAATTTTGTTCCACAATTTAAGGAAGTCTTACTAGTAATGCATGTGATAAGTAGTAGTGTATAAGTTATGATATTTGCAGACATTTAAAATTGTGATAAATAAAGTACCTATAATTTAAGACTACTTGTATAACCAATAAAAGATGTTATAAATGCAAACATATATTTTAACTCGCTTTTTTTTCATTTTATCCAATCCTTAGTAGATACTAATTAACACAATCTTTAATCCGAGCCACAGCTTTCAATACACCAAAAGATCAGTTGTTTTCAAATAATTCCCAGCCTATGCCGGCCCATAAATTAAAAAACAGGAGAACGGGAAGTATGACTAATATCAACAGCAAATAGTTCACGAATTCATCCATGTTATAATTGTTTTGTATTCACAAAAATGAGATGTAAGGAAGCGATTTTATTTTTTTTTAAATTAACAAAACTGTCATCATTGACTGACATTGACAATTTGAAATGAATTCTTTTATTTTTGGAATTAATGGCTCGGTTACTAGGACCTTTAAGCCAATTTTGAAATGACATCTTAATTTTTGACAGTTTATAAAGTTGATCGATTTTCATCGCTATCGAGAGAAAAATAAATCGATTGCCGAAGTTGCGGAAAAACACCAACAGAAATCATTCATCATTAAGAGAAAATCGATGGTATTTATTTAAAACAATAATACGACTGTAATATAGCAGTAGCCGTCACAACAATTAGTTGTTGTTTTAGAAGAAGATTACCACTTATTGATAGAATATAAATTTTGTTGGTAACGACGCTTCCAAACTAAGTTCAAATTTTTTTTTATTCTTCTCTTCATCTTTTACGTTATACATAATTTTATATAATATAAATAAATAATCATAAATAAAATAAATATTAATTTTCTGTTTTTTTTTTATCATTATTATTACTATCAACTGTGTGTGGAGCTGTGTGGTAGCGGCTTCGAATACTACCAACCCTTGCTTTGCTCGTGGGTGTCGTAAAAGTCTACTAAGAGCCCTAGATTGACCCGGACCAACTCCATCTGGTACCATTTGGGTCAACGATTACATTCCCAAGGACGGTTGACGTCAGGCAGGCGGCCGGTCATAAAAGTCATTGCCGAAACTTTTTGCAATATGTCAAAACAGATAACATATTGCGTCGACCCCAAGTAATTGGGATAAGAGCAAGATGATGATGATGATTATTATTACTATCAAATACTTTATATTAGCTAAGAGTCGCTAGCATTTTTTATTTCTATATCTCTCCCAGTATAACAAATTAACGTTTGCGTACCTACTGTCCCAGTGTGGGACTTCCTATAGTCCTGTTAAGGGTGTAGATTGTTGTCCTGAGATCTCGATTTCGAGCGACCGCAGCGCCAAAGTTTAATGTAACATCCGACGGGGCGGATGAATGACTTAGAGAGCGCGATTTTCAAAATGTTTTGCAACAAACGTTCCACGTTGAGAAATTGTTATTGAACTTGAATATTTACAGCATAACAATAACGTTGAATTTTTGGAAACTAGCTGTTGATTCTTTTTAATAGATTAATAAGAGTAGTTGAGACACAATTTTTATGTTTTTCTATCATTACATTACATAGTATAAAACAAAGTCGCTATCCGCCCTCTGTCTGTTCCTATGTATGCTTAGATCTTTAAAATTACGCAACGGATTTTGATGCAGTATTTTTTAATAAATAGAATGATTCTTAAGGAAGGTTTATATGTATAATACATGCATAATATAGTAGAGAAACGCTGATTAATTTAGAGATTTCTAATGTGATGTCGTAAATAAGCACGTTTTTTTGCGCTTATATTGCAAACGTTGGCTGAACCCTACGAGATAGACCAAAATAATGTACTACAGTATTATCCATCTTAAAAAGTTCAACAAAAAAGTCCACGATGGCATATGGCTATCTCTTAGGGATAACCCACCATAACCATTTTTTATCCTCTACTAAAAAATGATTATTTACTAAGTGATTTTATACAATACAGCATTAATCCTTATCCAATTAAGTACCTTAAATAAATTGTGCATTTATTATAGATCAATATGGTTTTTATAGTATGTAATTTAAGTGAATATTGCCGAAGATAGCGAAGATAGCGAGGGCGGGTTACTAGTTTATAATATAATATACAATCAAGAGCAGGTCCGGACTGACATTTTTGTATTCTACTTACCTAAAATTCCAACTATGTATTTATTTGTAATTTCACTACCAAAATTTATTCTAATTCGTAAAGTATTCATTCAATAAAATAATTGCAAATTCAGTAGGAAGTGTGTTTATCTCTACGCAAGGAAATGTGCCTATTGCGTAAACTCAAATACTTACTTTTTGTTTACGATCACCTCGTCGATATCTGAAAAAAATCCTAGGGTTTTAAAAAAATGTCAATAAATGAAACACAAGTATAAAAATTATTTATTTACTACACAATAACAAATATGAGTCGCCATTACTCGCTATCTCAAAAGCGTGCTAGGGTTGTACAAAAATTAGTAAATAATTCATTTATTTACTAATTTTAACAGAAGTTTGTAAATTATTAATATACTAATTAAAAGTATGTAATTAAACAATAACGAAATATGAGTTCAAAATTCTAATGTTTTTCATTCGATTACGGATCAAGTTCTGATTTCTGCTAATTTGATGATAAAATCAATGGCTATCACAAAACCTATCAGAATGAAAACGTTACCAGCTGCCCGATTCACGTAAGTAATAAAAACCGTAGCGCAGTGACGTCACTTCGTTTTTTGCAAATTTAGCCCTTTTAACCGACTTAAAAAAAGGAGAATTCTCAATTCGCTGTATTTTTGAACCAATTTTTATGATTCTTTACACCAGGTAACTCAGAAATTGTATAGTAATTGGGCTATTGGAAGATTTATGACAATCCAAGACTAGCTAAGTAAGTGCGTTTAAAACAGAAAACCAAAAGGCGATTTCTAAGTTCCTAAGTTAAAACGACTTTTGGACTGGCGTGTTTACGTGAATCGACTGGCTGGGTAATTAAGTTACCTGTATCTTTCAAAATCATTAGGCGTTCTTCTCTTTCATGACACATAAAGCTCTTTCTTTCCTCTCTTTCATAGCCTCTATGATACTGGGCGCGTCACGAATGGGCATGCTTCGTGACTGCCGAGGATCAACTAATTCTGGAAGTAGGCAATCGTAAAAAAACATAACTAATTTCATCTCCATTTTCTCCTCCCAAAATTTGTCGTCCTTTTCTATAATATAAACTTTCATAGGTACAGTAGCACCAAACCAGATGCCAAGCATGCAAACGTTTCTTTATTAATAGCCCCAATTTTACACCCGTTCTTAAACGCAAATACCTTTCTTTTAGGAATTTCCGCAATTCGCAAGGATACTTAGTGTCTTTCGACAGTTTCTCCAAGCTATTGCGGTAGTTTCGTAAAAGATGATTTTTGCATTCAATTTTCTCTACTGTTAAATTACCGTACGGTCGCGAATCTAATATTTTTTTATAAGTACTGGAATCGCCGTCTGCTACAAATTTATTATAAATTACACCGTGATCAACAATGGAACGTTTAAACCCCTCAACTATTATGGTCGATTCCATACCGGTAGATGATCCCGAATAATTCTTGAAACAACGGTGTTCCGAGGGCTGACTGTCGTTCTTTGCGGCTCGTGCACAAACTACGCAGTATTTATTTTTAACTCCAAAAAACAATACTTTATTAGTTTTAATGCCAATTATCGCAGCTGCGCCGGACAAGGCGGAAAAATTCTTACCATAAGATCTCTTGCTCCAACAACCGTCAACAGCAACAGATATTAATGGTGTACCATTTTTATCAACACTACCTATAGACACTGCGTACTCCGCTTCTTCCTTGACAGCTTCTGCCATGGAATGTGCTGCTGCCTTTTCCCACCAATCGCAAACCGTATTATTAATAATCATTGTATAATGAAGGTGACATGATTGGTAGGACTACGGCGGCAGTTAATGTTTTTAACTGATAGTAGCTCCCACCAGATGATATGATACCAGATACAATTTGATGATTCACTTCCATTCTATCTTCTTTCTTTTCAATCAAACACACAGTAAATTTCATACTACACATACTACATTTCATGATGAGTTTTGAGTCCAGACCAACTTTTACTTCACCTATTATACTGAGGTAACTTAACTTACAATCCATTGGACCGTGGTCCCCTATGGCCTGAAGAGCTTTAAAAAAAAATAAACGTCTACAACTCTACGCCCAACTTCCATTTCATCCACCTTTCCCTCTTGGTCGTTTGCAATAACTCAGTGATAATGTAGTAATAACTCAGTGATAATCTAGCTGTAGATTGTTACTCAGTGATAATGTAGCTTTCGAATGATAAAAGAATTATTAAAATCGGTCCAGTACTTTTTGAGTTTATTCGTTACATACAAAAATCCAAATCTTTCCTCTTTATAATACCTATTAGTGTAGATATTGTATTTTTTACGATTTATATCTAGTTCCATCATGGTTTTCTTTCAGACATTCATTATATCGATACTTTCTACTAACTGAAAATAAATTAATTATAAAAATGTTATACTTACAGTTTTTTACAAAAAAACACAATACGTAATTCTGCTGTCTGCAGCTGACAAGCGTGGTGTCGCGTTCACTTACAGAAAGGAACTGCCGCTGCTGATCACCGAGATTGCACGAATGAAACGAACGTTTTATCCCATACATTTGTGTATGAAAAATTTACCTTAAAATATATCTAGATTTTAGGGCTTTAAAAGAGGAAGTCTTTGTTTGTAAAGGTATAAAAAGAAGTATACAGCTATACTTATTGGTTTCTTCAGTGTTCAAAAAGTGTTTCTTTTTATCAATTTGTGTTGATTTATGGGGTTAAATCTGAAAAATACGAAGTCATGTTTTTGCATTTTTACTCAATTTTGTGCGTTTGTTGACGTTTATTATATAACAACTATTAGGTTTAAGAGTTTAATATAAGCATGAACATACTTATTGGTCTTTGATTGTAATTAATATATACAAATTATCATTGATATCAATCATATGTAAATAGGTTAAATATGAAAAATCCTAACACTCTTTTCGGTGATTTTCACGATCTACACCCTTAACTATTATTTTTTCAACATACTTTACACTATCGTGTTATATGTTTGTTGCCAGGGCCAATCGTAAGACCAACTTTGCATATAATACTTTTCAGGAGCTGACGCAAACGGTGCGTTGGTGGCGCTACTTCTAATAAACTTTACTGACGTGTGCCATCAACGCAGAGGATGCGTTTAATGATTTTTTATTGATTTTCTTAATTCTTATTATTTTATTAAAAAAAAAACCTAGAATAAATTCATATCTTCTTTTAATTTCAACAATAATATCAAGTGGCACACAGGAAAGGTATTCAATAAATTAATGGCAGGGAATGTGTTAACTGATTGAAGTATGCCGAGTTAAGTTGGTGACAGTTGTAACAGTGACTCATTATTTTTTAATGCAAGCCTAAGTTTTTAAATATCAATTGTTTTTGTATTCTTCATTATAGTCCATAAAATATAGGATGATCTCTGTGACAGTTGTCCCTAGTGCTGTCACGCTTACGATAAAGTGCGTAGTTTTTTTTATCGATAAACCTCTTTATGTTTATAATTGTGATTTTTTATTATAATTAAAATACAATCAATGCAAATATTTTTGAATTTATTTCAAATTAAAAGTGTTTTTTTGACTGTTTTAATTATTCAAAAGAAGTACAATCAAGGTCTAGGTCACTATTATCGTCATCACTGGAGCGTTCCTGCTAGAACATTTATCATTTTTTGCCAAATAAGGACAGTCGCTTAGAATAATAACGTATAGAAGGTAAGTTCACGCACAAAAAGTGAGGCATTTCAATTGGAGCCTAATGGAGCTTACACCGGAACCGTTCCGTAATGTACAAGTTATTGAACTGCACGAACGTACGCTACTCTTAAAAAGTAAATAGGTAATTATGACGGTTTGTGCATTCAAATGGTGTCACAACACATTTGAAAAATATAAAAAGATTATTAACATTACTTTTAAAGGTAATTCGACGATTTATGTAAATAAAAACAAAACTTGATTTCATAATTTGTATAGTGGTGTGCGCGTGTACGTGTGTAAACGTCTGAGCGCCATTAGTATTTTTAGATTCAAATTTTGAAAGTTCGAAGTATTGACACTATCCTTCTATACGTTATTATTCGTTCGTCGTTAGATTAATCAATCAATTACAACTGTTTTATAAATAAATATGTCTAGTTTATTGGCAATAATGCGTACATAATATTATCATCTACTGTGAGACGACAAGTAGTTTTTTTAATGTTCAAACTTATTTCGTTGGTTTCGTTGACATCTGTCACAGAGATCAAGCTATATTTTATGGACTATAATTATTAACATCTATTTTAAAACTGACATTTATGAAATTTATTTTATTATTTTGCTTTTTAAGAACTTTTGTTTTCTACTTTTTCAACTGCAATTCGCAGTTAATTTATGTATTACTTCCTAAATGTTATATTGATCAAACGTTAAGAAATGATAAGCACACAATTATTATAAAACTTCGGTTTTCATTTTATTCTTATTTTGAAAAGTGCGCCATAACGAGATGGAAGTTCTCTCGTCCTTTTTTATTTCTCTATCTTATTCTAATAACTTGCAGCGCGTTTTTTAAAATTTACCCTGTCGCTACTGTAGCGCCATCCTTAGAATAATAACGTATAGAAGGTAAGTTCACGCACAAAAAGTGAGGCATTTTAATTGGAGCCTAATGGAGCTTACACCGGAACCGTTCCGTAATGTACAAGTTATTGTACTGCACGAACGTACGCTACTCTTTTGCCTCACTTTTTGTGCGTGAACTTACCTTTTATACGTTATTATTCTAAGTTCGAATCAAAGACATTTGTGCAGCTGTCTATCCATAACTCACACTGCTAGCCACAAGTATTGTAAAAAAATAACACTTTTTTTATACACAAATATTTATTATTATTGAACAATACAATGGAATAAATTAGTACCTAAAAAGAAAGTGGTTAGTGGTTATTTAAAAGATCAACAATCAGCACAATTTAAATTGCTTCATTTCAATTCTAGATATCAAACCATGGTTAAGACGGATAATCAATAGATATCTATTAGGTATAGGAATGTAATTGTGAGAATACGAATACCCGCCCCCGCTTTTGCTATTTCTGTCGTGAAGGAGGCATAAGGATTGTAAGCAAATAAAATCTACTATAAATAAATGTAAACTCGAAATAAAATTATACGTCATTCTGTCTTCTCATAGCATAGGTAGATTATTCTCGCATTGTAGAGCTCCAAGCTTAATAGTGGGCAGGAGGCTAAATAATGGCTTCAGCCGTGATTTTTGGCTGGATGGTATAGTACCATACTCACTAAATAGATTGATATGGATTTCATTTAGGTTGCCTTTGCCTGCACTCACATTATTTGCTTATGTCATTATTTTGCTATTCTCATTTACATTGTACATAATTATTAATTGTTTTAAACTTATTAATACAATTTATGCTAAATATTTTATGTGCTACCATAAATATAAAATAATGTAATAACATTTTACAATTTCATGTGCCTATTCAACCCTTGCTGTTTTATTACCTACTATCCCGGTTACTATGCTTAGAAGTCAAACTATATAATTCAATGTCAATTCAATATCAAATTAATATTATCGGATCAGTTTGAAATAAGAATCATGGTCAAAAAACATATTCTAAGAGAAGTCATTCTAACACCAAAGTACTTTGGCAGACCTAATTATTACAGTATGCACTTACACATAATTTTACAGCTACATGAAAACAAATATAAAATAATTAACTATTTTTAAATATCTAAAAATTCATAACTAAAACAAAATGGCCACAATTACAACTTATATATGAGGAAAAGACAGTTGATGGCTTGTTGGGCGTCCTCAAAGTATCTTGGTTTATCGACTCTAACAATACCATAATCTGGTTCTAAGTTAGGGAGAATAATACTGGTGTTTCCAGTACAGACACTTATGTTCAAAGATTGGTTTTTTATGTTTGAAACGAATTTGCAAGGTTTCGGCGTAGAGAATTTGTTCTTTAAAATGTTTGTAGTCATTCTTTTCGTTTTGTCGACGCTTATTTTTATATTAACTAATATTTTGTGATTCTCTGGCAGGTTTAAGAAGGCAGTCAAATCCTAAAAACAGGAAAATTGTTAAATGTTAAATGCTTATTATTATAATAAGATAAACATGCATGTTCTTGTCGACTCTTTACACCCTTAGGTATTATGATATATTAGCAACCCGCCCCCACTTCGCTTCGATTTCACCCGCGTAGTTGCCGTGCCCATGGGAATATCGAGATAAAATATAGCCTAAGTTACTCCTTATACCTATAGACAGCTCCCCCTGGTAGTAAAATATTATCAAAATCGGTCCAACCGTTTTGAAGTTTACCCAAAACAGACAAAAAAAATTTAAACTGGTTTTTAGGCATAGGTATCGTACAAATAATCATGTGGGTATGAAAAAAGCTCAGTATTTTAACATTATAAACAGACACTTATTTTGTTACTAATTTTATTTATTTGTGTAGATGGGTACATTGAGTATATTTCTAATTAAGAATGCAGGCGAGTGTTTGAATTATTATAGTCTGGTATTAAAGTATTCATGGACCTTTGCAATACCAGGGGCACAGGCCATTGCCTACCGGGCAGAAAATGCTCTTCTTAAGCCTCGTTTAAAGAAGGACATGTTATGCACTCGGGAAACACAGCAACAGGCAGTTCATTTCAGAGCCTGCACGTACATGGGCGAAATAATCGTGACAAAGTAAGAATACAATTCACCATCCTTTCTCTTTCTAGTGGCTGTCGTAAAATACGACGAAGGGATATGATATGCAGATAATATCTACGCACGGGAAGAAAACTCGACATAAAACCCTATCCCATTATGGCTGACCAACGCGTTATAGCAGGTCAATTCCCCCTCCATTGGAGGATTGGTCCCATTATTGGGACTTATTTGGGCTAAGACAATGACTATGATTAAAGTATAAAGTTTGATTTGTTTAAGATAATCGATAGCATTGAATTTATCTATTGATTTCATTTACCTAACATGATATACAAAAATATATCCTTATTAATTTAGTTTGTTTGTTTATTACGCTTTCACGCTTAAATCACCGAAACGATTTCAAAAATTATTTCACCAAAATAAAGCTATAATATCAGGGAATAACATAGGCTATATTTTATCCTGGTATTCCCACGTGAACGAGAACGGGTATGACGATTGAAACCGAATCAAGCCGGGTTGCTAGTAAATAAATGAAGATTCCGACTGAAGAAAATATATTTAATTTTAAATTACAAAGCATGCTGTTTCAGATTTTGTAATTATGGAATCCATATGGAATGAAAGCAACATTTTCTAGATGTAGAACAGATTAGGTATTTGCTCATTTTCTGACACAGAAATATCACCTGGGCTCATATACGTCGCACTGCTGGGCTCAAACCTCCTCCATAATTGGGCGTGAAATTGACCTACTATACCATGCTGGTCAGACGGATTGGTATAGGGTTCTATTCTGAGTTTTCATTCTCTTGCATATCTACATAGTACATCCCTTAGTCGTTTTTTACGACACCCACGGGCAAGTAGGAAGTGACGAATTGTATTCTTAGGGCAAGGCCACACGGCGCGCCGCCGCACCGTACTGCATTGCTCGGCACCGCAGTGGCGGCCACATGAGTAGTTCGGCGTCGCAACGTACCTACGGCACCGCAACAGGGTTGGCTTGGCTTATTGGTAAAAGTACAAACAACTGAGCGGCACTGCTTGCACCCCTCCCCGCCTCGTCTTCCTCACGCCGTTGTCTGGTGTGTGGAATATGGAATGGAATGTGGAATACGTGTGGAATACCATACATTTTTATGTAGAAAACCGTAGCGGCACCGCTCAGCAGTCGTGCTGGAGCCGCACCGCACCGTGTGGCTCGGCCCTTACGATGTCACGACACGGAAAGAGAGAAATATAACAAAGTCACAACAATTAAGATTTACCTTTTTCACATTTTCATATTTAGAAAACAACCACAAATAAGTGGCCATTATACAGAAGACATGTGTTTCGGTTTTGCTAAACCTCAACATGAACTTTAGTATTGGCTGTATATGATCCCTCTGCAACAAACAATATTATTTATAGTTACGAAAATCCTGTCAACAAATTATCAGTAAAGACAGTGAATGATAGCGTCACCGACATGCGTTTAAGTTATGCATGCAAACAGAAGCGTAATTACTTTGGAACCATGATAGTTTTGTTCAGTTCTACTATGCTAAATATGCAAATAGAAAACACATTTCAAAATTGCATTAATAGCATAAGGCTTAGAATAATAACGTACAGAAGGATAGTGTCGGTACTTAAACGATCAAAAACGCGACGCCGAAAATACTACATGCGTGCAAATGATTACACACGTACACACGCGCACCACTACACAATAGAGTTGCCTTATGTACGCAGTGAATGATCTTGTACACTACGGAACTGGCTCCAATTTAAATGCTCCATTTTTTGTGCGCGGCTTTGCCTTCTATGAGTTATTATTCTAAGATCATATGGTTTCAATTAATTCAACTTTGTTCAAAAATGTAATGGTCTATTTTGTATATTACATATTTGGTATAAAGGAAATCAGGATAACGAGTAACGTAGTTATCGAATTCCGTAACACATGGTCAACAGTCAGAGTACTATAACTGTTTGATCTGTGTAAGAATTTAATTCAATAACTACACATGAAAAAGAAAAAAACCATAATATACATTATGGTTTTTGTTTAATCTATTTATCGAATTCACGAAGACACAGTCAACAGTTTGATCTGTGTATAAATTTAATTCAAATTGTATATATGTATATTGTATATATACCTGTTCTATACATTTTTTAGTATTCTTGTTTTGTATTTTAAAGTTGTAAAAGATTATATGAATGTTTTCGGGAGGCATTTTTAACGTTTAGGTTTATATTTTCAGTATTTTCATTGCAAATAAAACTACTTCACGGATTTTATTGCGTTTGTATTTTTATTTATTTATTTTAAGACAACATCCTGCATTAAGGAAATAATCCTTGTATTGCGGGGGGCCTTTACAAACATATAATTAACGGACACAGATTACATCCAGACTCAGAATAACAATTTGTGGATCGCACAAACTGTTGTCCCGCGTGGGATTCGAACCCCAGACACTGGCAATGTAGGTCGCTATCTTAACCACTACGCCATCTGTGCAGTCTTGCATCTGTGCATCTGTATTTGATTCTTGATTGCCCGATGTTTCGAATACTTTGCAGCGTACGTGGTCACGGGCAGTCTAAGATGTCTGTCATGAACACTGCAAATACAAACGCGATAAAAGCAGTAAAGTAGTTTTATTTACAATGTGTAATACTCACGTAAACAATTGTGCGTGCGTATGTACATGCATGTTTGAGTTAATAGAGTTCTCGTATATCAATTAGGAAACGAATTTAAGTAAACATATAGCGTTTACTTTTAGAGGATTACGTGTCAAATTTTAATATAATGCATATTACCGAGTATATCTCCTGTCCTGTTGCACTGTATCTAGCGAAGTTGACAAGCACTGCGGCAGCAAATTTTAGCAATTCTAAACTAGAAATCGATCTGTTTGTTGTTGACATGTATGCATAAACTTGTTGAACAATTTCCAAAGCATTTTCTTTATACCTCATAGGAAATACTTCTGTCAGTAGTTCTGCAAGAAACAAAGAAATAAGTATTGAAAAGTTGTATAATAGCAACGCGCTTGCCTGGATTAATTAACGACTTCATGTACAATAACTTAATGGCAGTCTTAAGTCGGGTCCGCTGCACCGTGTTTTCGTGTTTACAAACAGGATAACATTGCTTGCTAACTGAATAGGAGCGTAGCCTAATAGTTTTGTTAGCAAAAACACAATAACATGTTTGCCGAGACGATGGGATAACATCTACCGCATTCGCCTGCGGGGAGGGGAAGGGATGCATTTTATGTTCGCGCTCACTAGAGGAAGACGCCAGCTGAACATCTACATTTTTTTTTCATACCGAAACTATCATCAATTTTCAGTTCTTGATATACACTCGCGTGCAAGTAAATCGACTCAAGCGTCAAGTGCGCATAAAAAGTGATTTATCTTAACAATAACTCATTTTACCTGTTTATAATGTTTTACATATTTAAAGCCTAGGAATTGGGCTTTAAAATGGTGTAAGTTGCATGAAAATCGATTCATAGTAAAAAGGCGTATGTCAATGATATTGTAAAAAATATTGAAATTTCATACAATTTCACAGTATGAGGTTATTGTGTATAAATGAAACAAAATGTGTGTAAGAAAAAGAATTTATTCATGTCAATACTTGGTATTCCCTCCTCTAGCCCTGATCACTGCCCTCATGCGATTCTTCATAGACCTAATCAACTTTTTTATTGATGATTGTGGTATTCGATCCCATTCTTCTACCAACGCAGTCTTGAGCTCAATTATGTTTGTAGGAGCTGGATTCCTCGCTCTAACTTTCCTTTTGAGCTCGTCCCATATGTGCTCAATGGGATTCAAATCGGGGCTGAGCGCTGGCCAATCCATAGTGTCAATTCCAACTTCGTTCAGGAACTCACGTGTCGCCCGAGCAGTGTGACATCGCCTTGATAAGGGACAACTTGATCCCGTAGAACCTCTTCAATGTAACGATCACTGGTCAGACCTCTTCCCCGGCCTCCCCCAGGAACGAAAACAAGATCCGTTTTTCTTTCTAAGGAAATTCCAGCCCACATCATGCAAGAACCGCCACCATATGCCACGGTTTCAACAAAGCACTGTGAAAACCGTTCACCGGGACGCCGGTACACCCGGCCTCTTCTATCGCTGCCATGGAGACACATCCTCGTCTCATCAGTGAACAGGACTGGCTGCCATTGGTCTATGCTCCAATCCAAGTGTTCTCGAGCAAAGTGAAGGCGTGCTTGACGGTGAGCTGTGGTCAACTTCGGGCCTGTAGCGGGTCGTTTGGGAGTAAGGTTGGCTTCCTTTAACCTTCTTTTAACTGTCCATTGACTGACAGTCACCCCGCGAACTTAACGTAGCTCCTGCTGCACATCTACACCGGTAAGGTGTAGATTTCGGAGAGAGGTCGAGACCAAAAACCGGTCGTCACGCTCCGAGGTGCACCGGCGTCGGCTGGTATTAGGCCTCCGAGTTAAGGCACCAGTCTCTTGAAACCTTCTGTACACTCTCGAGACACCAGACTGACTCATATTCAACCGACGAACGACTTCTCACTGGTTCAACCCTTCTTGCAACAGGGCAACAGCTTGAGCGGCTTCTTCAGGTGTAGTGTCCATAATTTTCTTCAAACAACGGCTTCAATTTAGAGAGATGTATTCACGTCAACGTCTGATGAGCGACTGATAAGAAAATTTTTTTTTTTTTTGTGTGTGACTTAGTTGTTAGCCTCAGATGGCTGTGACAACTTTACCCGGACTGCCGGGGTGAGCGCTGAGGGCTCTCAACCCGTGATGATAAGTAAAAACGATTACAGGGGTTTTTATAGGGGGTTGAGTCGCGCAAGATGTGTAAAGAGCGCAGAGTATTTTTCGAGGGTTGCGTTCAGTTGCATTCTAAAGACAAGTGTTTATTTAAATTACTGAAATAATGCTCCCATTTTAAAACCCAATTCCTTTAAATATGTAAAACATTATAAAGAGGTAAAATGAGTCATTGTTAAGATAAATCACTTTTTATGCGCACTTGACGCTTGAGTCGATTTACTTGCACGCGAGTGTATATTGAACTAGCCGACCCGGCGAACTCCGTATCGCCTTTTTTTTTAATTTTTTTTTTGTAAGCTATGGTCTAGTCTAGACACACCCCGCCCTAACGGTCCGGGGCGACTGATGAGTAGGGATGTGAAAAATAATCGATTTTTATTATCGATTATCTAAATAATAAAAATCGATTTAAAAGGAATCGATTTTTTATATTAAAATTAATCGATTATTTTAGCATTTGCTTTTTTGTTTAAATTTAAAGTTTGCTATTATATAGAAAATAAATATTACTGACAGATTTCCTAAAAAAAAGGTCACCACAATTCTGACAGGAAAAGTGCTCGATTGAATGTCAATGTTTCATACTCTATTATTAGAAATAAATATCACTCTCAGATTTCTTACATAAAATGTCATCACAATCCTGTCGCGAGAAAAACTTTAAAAAAGAACTAAGAATAGTAAAAAAAAATTGATTATAAACATAATCGATTAATCATAAACAATTAATCGATTTTTTGCAAAACGATTTATTTTAAAGAAAGAAAACTCGATTATTTATTAATCGATTTTTCCCTCTAAGTCACATCCCCACTGATGAGCAGCGCGTGATCCCATAACACACCGTATTGGCGATGGGGAGAGCATCGCTATTAGGTCGACCATAGGTGCGTGGCGGACCTTGACATCGGTTTATCCTTTCGGGTACCGTCCCCTTTGACGCCCCGGCAACATTGCAGTGTTGCCGAATATGTAAGATACTAATGTCGTACGATTACGATCGTTTGTATGGGAGTATAGAAAGGTGTTGCTTTTGGACCTTTATAGGCAGTTTTAGATTTTTTTTTTCGGCGTCAGAACCATCCTTATACTTGAAGGAATATTCCAAAAAAAGAATCAGCGACATCGGACCAGCCATTCTGAAGTTATGCGCGTACATACATTTCACAGATCCATTTTTATATATATTAGATAAGATTAATAACATTTTCAGATTTCCCAAAAAAAAAGTTCATCACATATTCACTCTTCAGAGGTCCTAAAACAAAGCTCCTGTAGAAAAAAGATCGATAGATTGATTGATCGGAAATCGATCCTACAGACCTCGATTTTCTTGTGAAACGATTCTTTGGATGACGATTCAAATCGATCTTTTTCAGAAAGAGTGCCCATTGCTAGAATCACCCGGCGGCATAGTATCTCGCAGAGGCTACCGCCTCGTCGTCCCTCATGATCGCCCGCCACATCATAGGTACATACATGCGCGCGCAATCATCATTCATCATCATTTCAGCTCATATACTTCCCACTGTTGGGCTCGAGCCTCCTCCACAGTAGAAAGAAAATTGACCTTACTATACCATGCTGGTCAGACAGGTTGATATAGGGTTTTATTTCAAGTTTTCCTTCTCTTGCATAGATGTTATATGCGTATCATATCCCTTAGTCGTCTTTTACGACATCCACGGGCAGGATAAGGAGTGATGAAATGTCCGAATTTAATGATTCAAAAAGTTCTAGAAAGGTATTGAATCCGTCTTAAATATGAAGTAATTTATTTGGATAAGGATTAATACCAGGGTACAAAATAAAGAGTTTTTAAGCGACGGCATTTTAATTATTTAAAAAAATAAAAGAAAACACTTAATGTGAGATAACTACAATAGTTAGACATATGGTGTCGCGATATTTTTTGTAGAAAATTATATGCTCTGCAAAGTTGTAGTACATTGTTTTGTTCTATAATCAATAGTTTTTGCAGCACACGCGATATAAGGATTTTTATCAGATCATTTTTTTCCACCTTGGGTTACATTATTGGACTTTTAGTACGGATCCCTAATTTTTTTGAAAATATAATATAGCCTATAGCCTTCCTCGATAAATGGACTATCCAACACTGAAAGAATTTTTCAAATCGGACCAGCGGTTTCTGAGATTAGCGCGTTCAAACAAACAAACTCTTCAGCTTTATAATATTAGTATAGAAGTATAGATGAACGAGGTTGCAGGTAGGATCGGACCCGGAATCTATTTCTATTTCTTCTTTGGAGAACTAAATCTACTCTGCTATAACAACTTTCGTCTTCTTCGTCGGAACTCATTTTTGAAACAAACAATAATAGGCGCAGCGGACTAGCGGTTTTACTAACATGTTTTGCTATCATATTTTGTTAGAATATTGGCGCTGCGGACCCAGCTTAACAAAATAAAAATAATGATATATTGTAAGACTAGTATTAAGATTACAATAATAGAGTATTGAGACTTGGGAATTTATTTTAGGATGATTCTCTGTATAATAGTTGTACTTCATTGGAGTATTCACTCCAATATCATAAATTTATTATTTAATATTATTATTATTTATATTATTTAATCAAATAACAATAACGTTTAAAAAAATAATAAAAAGAAAATATAGATACTATATCAACTAGGCTATTTCAGAGTTAGCAACCCAAAAACCCAAAATAAATTCTGAAGGTTGTGCCCTTCTCTTGTTAGTTATATATCCATAGTTTTAAATATGTACATATTTTTTATTTAGAATGATTTGATCCGAGAAGTTTGAAGAGCCTTTAGTTAACTTTTATTATATCCTGCGTTTAATGTAGCCGGTCAGGCATAATACACGCGGAGTAGAATGGACATATTAGTTGGCTAGACATTGTCGTATGCCGTAAACATCTAAATAGAGAAATTAGAGATATTCATACTTAAAATATAAAAATTAGCGCCTAACGGGTGGCTAGTACCTATTAATATATGAAGTGTTATCTATGCCCGCGGCTTTGCTCGCATAAATGTAAATTTTGTTAATTCAGTTTTTTATCACTCAGGAACATAACTTTTTTATAAACAATGAAAGAAAAAGGAAAAAAGCTTCTATTCAATCGCTTCCAAACTTCACAGGTTCTCTCTAAGAAGATTGTCTGAAAATTTCATCAAAATCGGTCCAGTCATTTTGGAGTACATAGGTAACATGATACACTCACACTTTGTTTCTATATAGGTATTAATTGCGAATATATTACTCACCAAGAGATCTAAAAGCTTTGATTACGGTTTCAATGTCGCTTACAGTGCCTAGCACCTCCATGGCTTCCTCATTGCGTTCCTTCATTGATTCTTGAGTTGATTTCAGGCCACCGTTACGCCATCTATGTCGTAATTCAGTAATACGTTTGTCATGAGCCACGTGCATTCTTACGACGTGACCACGGTAAAGTGCCTGGAAAAGTAATATTTGTATAAAGACACAAATTAAATAGTATCGAGCATAGTATGGATAGAAAATGAGTAAAAAAAGAATGTGTGTGCAAGAAGACCTTGTATGGAGTCCTAGTAATTACGTAATACACGTGTATGTAACCACCCTTCAAGCAAACTTAAAATACTCGATCTACGGAATCGGGTTCGTTTCCGGCGCAAGTCGATTCTTTGTGTAATCCACAGACGCTTATTTAATTCATAATTTTTGAACGTTATTTGTACGTTTGTAAAGTTCCTCACGAGAATGATATCGATAATGATAAATTACTACACACAATTCTTCTCGGCTTACATTAATCCCACTCTTGGACTCTCCTCCCCATGGTCATACGTGTTGCGATAGGTTTTTATGTCAAATATGCCTTCTCTTGCATAGATGTTACCTGCATATCATATCCCTTACTCGTCTTTTAGAACACCCACGAACTCTAGCCCATGGTGGAGATGTTGATTTCTATTTTTTACTCCATCGTCACACAAACATACACCAAACTAATCTAGTTTTTATTTTAGCAATGTAATTTTATTAACATAAATATATAAAATGATTTGTTGATAAATTAATACCTGAATTCTTGAAGCTGCATAGTGACGTATTTTCTCTTCCCTAACCTTTTCAATATAGGCTCTTTTTGCTTGGATATTTTTTCTTAACAAGTACCCTCTGATTATGGATTGAAATTTGATAATAATGTTTCTCTTCTGTAGAAATTCGCAACGGACTAGCCTGGTAGTTAATTTGCCTCGCCATATTCTCTGTATGTAAATAACTTTTTGTTTGAGTTGCAAATATCGCGATCGGACTATATATCGTCTTATATATTTCTGCAAGCATATTGCAGCTATTCGTTCCCGCTGATATTTTATCTTTTGTTCCTTTTTAAATCTATACGTAGCTTGTATTAACAAGGCTACTGAACGTAATTTGCAAAAACTCTTTCTGGCAATGTAACGTCTTACATAGCTTTGTAGTGTTATTACAGAGTCTCTCGTCCGAATATATCTTTGTTTCTCAACTAGCATTAATTTATAATCACGGTAATATTTCTGTATACAGAGCGCCGCGTTTTTAATAGTTATAAATTTCCTACGAACAATTCGCATTCTAACTATGGATTGTGTTAATATTATAGTTTTTCTAAGCGTCAAATATTCTTGGCGACAAATATTACGTTTCCTAGTTGTTCTATACCAGGTTTGTATTTTACGAGCAGCCCCATTAAGTTTAATAGCCCGAGAAATTTTATTCGCTCGATATTTACGCTGTACTAAAATAGTGGCTCTTCTTAATTTCTGGTATTCATATTGCATTTTTCTTTTCTCTTTAAACAGTCTATACTCTCTTTGAATTATTTTAACTGCTGTTTGAATTTTAATGTATTCCTGTCTTACACGCCTGCCACACGTATATGCCCTATATGCTCTTTGAATTGTTATACAAGAATTAACCATTTTAATATTCGTCTCCTTCACTTTCAACATGAGGCAACGAGATCTATATCTCCTTTGAACAATAATAGCAGCGGCTTTTAAAGCTAAATATGTTTTTCTCTCCCTTTTCATGTGAACTAAAGCTCTGAATCTCCTTTGTACTACAACTGCCGATTGTTTTAATTTCATATATTCTGTTCTTTGCCTCTGACATAATACATAAGATCTATAATATCTTTGTATACAACGACATGCTCTTAACTTTATGATATAATTAATTCTAGTTTGTTTCATGAGTCTGTAAGCTCTGAATCTCGTCTGAATAATTATGGCAGATTGCCGTAAACGTAAATACGATCGTCTTATATTTCTCATTGCTAGTAAAGCTTTGTACTTATTCTGCACGAATGTGACCATTGCTTTAGTTTTCAAGAATTTATTTCTTTCTACCCTCATGGCACAAATACTTCGATACCACCTTTGTATAAGAATACTAGCCTTCCGAAGCTGGTAATACATATCCTTTAACATTCTAGTTTCTCTGTAACATTTATAATATCTACTAATCAATAAAGCAGCGTTTTTCATTGCCAAGTACGACTTTCTTTGTGCTTTCATTTCTAAATGCGATCTATAATATCTTTGAATGATTACAGTAGCAGTCTTTAATTTTATATATTGTTCTCTTACAATTTTCGTTTCTATATACGATCTGTAATATTGCTGAATAATTACGGTAGCCGTTCTAATACGACTGTATTCTTGTTTCTGTTTTCTGCCAATTATATGTGCTTTATATATTCTTTGTATGATAACACAAGCATGCTTTAAGGTTTGAAACTGTTGTTTAATCTCTTTACCTCTTTTACAAGTTCTGAACCAAATTTGAATTTTATTAGCCGCTTGTTTCTTTCGCAAGAAATCTTGACGTTGGCATCTGCCTTCGACAAAAGCTCGATACGCTCTTTGAATCACAATGCAAGATGATTTCATGTTGAGGTAGGCGGTTCTTTGTAAACGCATGTTTCTGTGTGCTCTATATTTACGTTGAATAGCCAAAGTAGCTTTCATCAATTGACTGTACTCCTCGCACTGTTTCTTCATCAGAATTTTACCTCTATATCTACGCTGAATATTTATAGAACATCTTTTAAGATTTAAGAAAACAGTCCTCTCTTTGCGCATTAGTATTAAACTTCTATATGACTTCTGCAAAACAATTGTAGCACTTCTTAATGATATAAATTGTTTCCTTTGCATTTCCTTCAATAAATAAGATCGGAAGTAGCGCTGGATTATAATTGTTGATTTTTGTAGTGTAATATAGTCTTGTCTTACATGTTTCATTTCGATATAAGCCCTTATATATTTTTGAATAATAACAGCAGCATTTCTTAATCTCAAAAATTCACACCTCTGCTTTTTCGTTAACTGATTACTTTTAACTCTCCTTTGAATATATATAATTAGCTCTCTTTGTCTTAAATATTTTTCAACACATTTATAGCGTCGAAACAGTGTTTGTATCTTTATAACTTTTTGTCTGAGTTCCAAATAGTTTTTACGCTCTTTTCTCATGTAAAGCAATGCTTTGTAATGTTCTTCGATTATCCGAACGGAATTCTTTAAATTTATGTATTCCCTTCTATGTTTTATCATACGGAAATGGCTCTGTATAACAATAGCATATTTTCTTTGCTTAATATAATGCTGCATTTCAGTTTTCATTAGCAATTTTGCTTTATATTTACGTTGAACATACAAAATTGCCTGTCTATATTGCAAATATTTCATTCGACAAAGATATCGACGAATCACACTTTGAATAAGTATAATTTTCTTTAACTGTGTTGCATACATTTTCATACATAACCGGCGTCTAACATAACTTTGTATTACAATTGCGGACCTCGTTCGTAATGCATGTTTTTCAACCCTTAAACTATCTAAAGTCATCTTCGCCTCTCGAATCATTTTAGTCGATCTATACCATTCTTCTATTATTGATACGCTCTTTTTCCATTTCAAAAGCCGAGCACGACAGAGCCACTTACGACAATATTTCTGTATGATTATAACCGAAGTTGTTACTTGTTGCATTTGCCATTCAGCCCAACGATCATATTGGATACGACGCCACCAACACTGTATCAAACTTGCCGCATTGTTTCGTTCTTGTAATATTTTTTCTGCTTCTTTTCGTTTCTCAATAATCACCTCGTACTTCTTTCGCCACCACGTTTGTATAACGTTAGCTGCTTGTTCGAATAATGGTGCGCGGAATACATGAATTATCTGCCACAATAAAGATAATGTCTTCTCTCTGTGCCCATCAGCTATATCAGTAGGAGTTATATCGCCGTGTATAATGAAATTCGCATTTTTCAGCGCATTTAAGGCTACGTGGACATTATGAATCTTCTGCAGTCTTGATATTGCAGGCGTTCGCAATTGGCCGAGTAAACCATCCTTCATTAAAATTATTTCCATGACTTTAGTTAATCTAACTCCATCTCTTAAATCTAATGCTAAATTATGAACTGCGTATTTGTATTCATCTAGATAGGATTGTTTATGGCTAACGACGTATCCTAATGGTCTAAGATGTTTCGTAATATCACCAATACCTGCGATTACTTCTCTTGTGAAACGAATTATAATCTCTCTACTTTCTTTACAAACGGCATTCCGGCAAAATAAACATGGATCGTGTGATATAAGTTTCTTTTGTTTGGCTTGATCTAAAAAGTATACTAACATAAAAAACTTCTTCAAAGTAAACTTCTTGATAGCATCCATGTAAGCTGGAAGCAACATATTAGGAGCATTCGATTTGGAATGCTTGTTCCTCAGAAAAGGATTTTTGAACATTCTTTGAATGATAAAAGTTGTTAGACCTTCAATATCACTATTCGATTTCAAAGGCAATGCAATACCGTAAATAGCTTCAAGGCCTATACGAAGCCAAAGAGGATTGTAAGATAGCAACAGTTCCATGATAATCTTTTGTAATCCAACATCTAAATGCAGATTCCTATCAGTTCTTACGGCAATGAGCTTCTTTTCAATTTGCAAAACCAGCTTTTGAAAAACTTGGGTGATTTCAGGGCTAATTAATAACGTTCTTGCAGATCTTCGCACGCGCTCTAGTCTATGACTGTTATGGTACGCATTTGATACTTGTTCTTTTGTAGGTGCAATAGGTACATCTTTATTTCTGTTTGCAATCCAGGCTTTGCCAACATCAATTGTTTGCTCTATATTACTATCAAGATCAGCAGGTGGTGTAAGTATGCAATTGAGCCATCTCTTGAATTCTGTCTCGAATTTCTCCACAGCTTCTTCATCATAGAAATATGTAGAAGATACAAAAGGATCTATAGTAGAAGACTGAGAATATACATTCCCAATTAGATTAATGCTCATATTTTGTATGCCGCTTTTGTTCATCTCAAATGTTTTATTAGATATTTTACCACCAATAGAATCCTTACCTTTTGATTGCCTATTTTTTACAGATTTTTTAATATGTGTTATAGGTACTTTCCATAGATCAGGTTGAGCTCTTAGAGCTTTCTTAGACCAGGATTGTCTATTAGTAAAATTAACCCTTGTTTTATCAAAAGTTTGGTCTATAGTGAAAGTATTCCTACATCTATCGGTTTTGTCAAGGATTTGAGTATCTGAAAACTGTACACTTTCTTCAGGAATCGATTGTAATGGTGGAGTAATTGATCTAGGAGGCGACCTTGTATCCGTTCGTAAATCATTTTGCCAAACATTGTGTTCATATGGATTCAAATAACTATTTTGATTAAAAATCTCCTTTTGCGTATGGTACTCCTTGAAGAGTGCTTGTCTGCATATTTTTGGCTGATCTTTCATAAAAAAGTGTGGTGGTCTTGCATCATACATTTGATGGATATTTGGCTCTGATGGTGTATTAGGGGAATCTTTAGTGTATGTATCTGAACATAGTTTCAGAGGTTCGTCTAACAACTCTTGCGTTTCATTGTTTAATTTCGGAAAACATTTTCGTTCTGTGGAAAACCTCTGAGGGTAGAATGATAAGTCGCTAATTCGAGAAAATTCTGTATTTATAGAAAAATTGGGGCTATTTAATTCTTTAGGCGACGATGTGTTTGGATGTTTTTTAACTAAAACTGTGGGTGTTTCATAGTGACAATCAACCTGAGTATGGTGATTCACTGTCACCCATTTATTCGGTGGCTGTGATGACGTTATACTGACGATTGAATGCGTCTCATTTTGTTTGTTTTCGTCATTTTTCATATCCAAACTATCATCAAAATCACTATCGGAATTCACACTGAGGATTATCTTAGGGCCTACATCTAATTTTTCTGTTTTTGAAGGAGCATATTTCAATGGTGTAAATGTGAGATTATCAATTAGTTCTGCAACCGAATCGCATGGCTGTTTGTTAGATGGTTTTAGAACATTATGCGGCACATTTAAGGAATTATTAGTGGTATAAGATTTGTCAAAAGTTTGTTGCAAAATAACAGGTTTTCTCTTGTTTGAGAAAATCTCAGATATATCAAAATGTAAATTGAGACTTGATGGTGAATCAAATGGACAGTTGTCTGAATTATATGTATTAGGATGATCCTTAATGGAAACGTTTTCTTTATTGGAATATTTGGTGATTTTTTGTTGTGTCACACATTTGTAAGAGTTGTTCATCTTTGTCGTATTGTGTACAATTACTGATTTCGTTTTATAAAGCACTATGGGAGATTTTTTCGAAGCTCTTTTCTTTACTTTACCTGGAGATATTTTGAACACCTTGGATTGACTACCTTTGGTTTTAATATTCTGCAACAAATGTTATAATAAATAATATTAGCAAGACAGTATCTATACCAATAAATGAAATTGGAGTGTCCGTTTGTAATGCCAAAATAATAGGCTTTTTTCGTGCTTATACGGTTATTTGCACTATACATATGCCTAAAAATCTCTTTATATTTTTTTTGTCTGTTTGTTCCGGATAATCTTCAAAACGGCTGGACCGATTTCAAAAATTCTTTCACCAAGGGATAGCTATAATATCAGTGAGTAAAATAGGCTGTTTTTTATTCCCGTATTACCCGTTATACTATAACTGTGCCAACAACGTGTCAAAAATATTATTTCTTTACATTCGTATCTATACAGGGTGTCCCGAAAGTAATGGACCAACGGGCTATGAGGGGTAGCGAGACTTATTATCTAACAAAAATACTCAAATTTATTGTCCTAAGTCTTGTAGTTTTGAAGTTAGAATTTTTTTATTGAATGTGATGATAATGTCATCCATGTATGCTAAATATTAAATTTTACAAAAACTGTTTATAATTTATTGTTATTTTTTATTTAAGGTAGTTAAGAATACATAGGTCTTCCTAATTCAAACTATATTTAGGCGTAATTACTAATCACATGACCGTTAAAACATACAAGTGCAAATTTTAAAATTAAAAATTTTTTGAGTTAAATTTGAACCAAACTAGTGTAAAAATTTATTACTGCCTTCTGGGAATGTATTTTAAAAACATCTACATCTAATACCAATTACATAAAGGTATAATACAGTAGTTTAAAGTAATTAAAAATGATTAAATTAGCACAGGAAGCTAAATTCTAGCAGTTTTCAGGTAGTCAACCCATTATTATGTAATTCCGAGAATTATTACACAAAATGGCGGTAGAATTCTTTTTCGGACTAATAATAGGTGACACTCGTACCCCCTCTCCCTATCTTCAACTCACGCTTCCTTCAGTAAGTTACTCATAGCTCGGAACTACACTTGTATTTTACTGGATCCCGTTATTATTGTTTGTTGAAGTATGCTTGAATTGGACTTTGATTTTGCTTGTGATTTGGATATTATTCAAATGGGTGTTTGAAGGAGAATATCCGACTTTCACACTCCCCGTGAATATGCAGAAATGGCTTTTTTTACATGATAATTCGTTGATAGGGATAGCGTTGCCGATTAGCATATCGTTCACGATACGTATGTGTTCCTTGCCAAGCCTTCCTATAACAGAGACTGTAAATAAAAACGTGCTTCACGTAGTTGTAAAAGTATATCCTCTTACCTTATTGGCCCATTTGCTAATTTTTTTTCATATGTCTAACTTTGGATAGGAGGGAAGTGGAACCTTTCCAACTCCTGTTTTTTCTTTTCTAGTTAAATATTTTCTAATTTTTATATGATAATTCGGTAATAGGGATAGCGTCTGAGGTTAGGATATCGTTCACGATACGTACGTGCTGCTTACTGAGCCTTACCATCACAGAGACTGTAAATAAAAATCATTTCTACATATTCACGGGGATTGTGAGTATTAGGTAGTTGTCAATTTGAACAATGTCTAAATCACAAGCAAAATCAAAGTCCAATTCAAGCATACTTCAACAAACCATAGTAACAGGATCGAGTAAAACAGGTGTAGTTCCGAGCTATGAGTAACTTACTGAAGGAAGCGTGAGTTGAAAATAGGGAGAGGGGGTACGACTGTCACCTATTATTAGTCCGAAAAAGAATTCTACCGTCATTTTGTGCAATAATTCTCGGAATTACATAATAGGTTGACTACTTGAAATCTGCTAGAATTTAGCGTCCTGTGCTAATTTAATCATTTTAATTACTTTAAACTACTGTATTATACCTTTATGTAATTGGTATTAGATGTAGATGTTTTTAAAGTACATTCCCAGAAGGCGGTAATACATTTTTTTTACACCAGCTTGGTTCAAATTTAACTCAAAAAAAAATAAAATTTAAAATTTGCACCTGTTGTATGTTTTAAAGGTCATGTGATTAGTAATTGCGCCTAAATATCGTTTGAATTAGGATTATTCTTAACTACCTTAAACAAAAAATAACAATAAATTATAAACAGTTTTTGTAAAATTTAATATTTAGCATACATGGATGACATTATCATCACATTTAATAAAAGAATCCTAACTTCAAAACTACACGACTTAGGACAATAAATTTGAGTATTTTTGTTAGATAATAAGTCTCGCTATCCTCCATAGCCCGTTGGTCCATTACTTACGGGACAGCCTGTATATTAATACGTGAAGCAAAAACTTTGTACCCCTTTTTACGGCAATCATGCAGATGGACAAATATGAAATTTGGCACAGTTGAAGAATATATTGAGGAGAAGTGCAGAAAACTAAAATTTGATATAATAATGCATTACAAATACATTAAATTTATTAAAAAAGGCGTTACGCACACTACTATGCAATCGATACACAGACACATGCGCGCTTATAAATTTTGTTTACGGTTAAAATCTCTGGTCGAACCGTCGAACTGAATGTTAAACAATCATAATTATGATGAAAATGTCTAATAGATGTTTGTATGTACTTATATTTTAGTTATTAGTGAATTACAGTTTGCTCAATATATAATTATAACTACATATTTATAATTAGCCCATATATGCCCAGAACTTTTTTTAGGATCAATTTTAATTATTTTCAACTATGTTGTTAATCAATGATTATACGACTGAAGATAAATAAGATTACTGCAAGAACAGGTAAACTAGAAAAAAAAAATCCGGTACATATAAAATCATCAGCCAATATTGTACAGTAGGTTAGTTTTTCTTTCACTAGGGAGAACGAGGGTTCTTGAGGCACGAGGGTGCCTAATAGTTTATATAATCTTGGCTGGACAAGGACTTAAAAAGTCAAGTTGCCTGGGGCCTAAAGCTCCAGAACCGCTAACAGCATGGCGGCGAATTTGAGGCTCTCTTTAGGGTCTCATTTTCGCTTCGACATTGGCCCGAGCACATTGTGGAGCTCTTCATGGGTCAGAACTTTGCACTGGTAAACATGCTGGAGTCTACGACCGCATGGTAATTTATTATAAGTGCATGACGATAAGGCACTAACTGCTTTATAGCGTCATAGCGCTGGTAAAGACTATATAAACTCGTAAATTTATAAATCCATTGCATAAAAATCAATGTAGGAGATTTCAACAGATTTAAAAAACAAAGCAATTCAATTGCCATTTCACTTCCAACTTTTTTATGTACATAGACATATTACTCTTTCATCATTATCATACAGCCTATCGCCATCCATTGTTAAACGTTGGTCTTCTTCATAAATGAGGAAACAACGCCGTGGTCACCACGTTTGGCAGGACAATTAGCAGTGAGGTGTTGAAAAAACTTCAAAACGCGCTTTTGTAAATAGACGATAAAGAGTAATGCAGAAAATAGGGATAACGATACAATATCTATCGAGTCATGCCAAAATTTCAGTCATGGATATAAAAAATCGCTAATCCTGGAAGGATCACAGACTATTGAGATTGCAAAGTTTCAGATTAATCCTTTTAGAAGGGTTGAAAATCACGTTTAAAGATAGAAGTTAAACCTAAGCTAATATAAGCATTGTAAATGTCTGTAATAACGATTACTTGTTGGACGTGAGACACCTTAGTCCGCCCGTGACCATGAATGCTGCAAAGTGTTCGAAACGTCGGGCAATCATAAATCAAATACAAACGCGATATAATCCGTAAAAGTAGTTTTATTTATAATATAAGCGTGTTAAAAACAAAACAATAAAATCTTCTATGTTCGACTCCTATAATGGACAGAATATTTTAATACCGAAGAGTGTGTTGTGAGCCCTTGAAGCGCAAGTTTGACTCGCTCTTAACCGCTTATTTATTTATGCAACCCCAAACTATATTAGATTTAGTTTAGATCTAAACGTTTACGAATTATGATTTCAAGCATGGGCCTTTGGGTTGTGAACATTACGGCGCTGAACAAGTTTGGCACACAATAAACTAAGGCATTCATAGCCTCCTCAGACAACGATCAGATGGACCAGCAGTGTTTGGCCAATTACGGCGATAGTATGTGTCAAGGATTCGTTCTAAGACGAATGCTCATGAGTCAAACAGTGCCCCCCCGCATCTAGATGCTGGCAGTAGTTGTTGAGGTAAGGCCTCCGGGAGCTGTACAATATTTGTGCAGTGACTGGAGTTGGTTCTCCGAGTGCTGAGCATATATACTTTGGTAAGAAAAACCAATCTACCCACTCACCCATCCGGCTATCAAGATACCTCTATAGATGTGAGGAGAATATCACCATAATTGTTACACTTTGCAAGTGGGTTAGCAATTGCAGTTGGTGTTAAAGATTTCCAGTAGAGTACTGGCTGCCCATTTTCTTGGCGGCCCTCAACTAGTTTTTATAACTCCTATGGAAAAGCAAGGGCTGGTGACATATCATAATATTAACTCATTGCTGTATAGATACATCTTATTGAAGTAAGTGTGATATTAGTACTAAAACAATACAATTAAGTTTTTATCCTGCAATTAAAGGTATCATCAACATTATTCATCATCGCTTCGTTTGGTAAGAGAGACAGCTGGCATCCCAACTTTGTGAAGGTGTTTGTGTGTGTTGGGCTTTCGCGATGCCTTTAATATCACCAAACCTTTTGTTCATGCATTCACACTCTTTTCACTTTCTTCACGGTAAGCAACAGCCCAGCAAAGGTACATGAGCCGCAGCATGACTTACCATCAAGTGCAGTGTTTTCTTGTTTGCTACCATTTGAAATTTAAAAAAAAATTATTTATGTAACTTACCATTGCAGACTTCAGAACAACAATAACATCAAATCTCCCTCTATTTTCATTGACGAAGCGTATAGTTTCTCTAACAGAAGTGGGTTGGGTTGGTGTCCATCTCAGTGTCATACAGTAGCATGTTTCTGGTTCCAGCTCAAGCCATTCTCCTGGTAAGTGGACGATCAGACCAGGAGGCAGGGCCTTTCCTAGCGTTATCTGGTAACAATAAAAACAATTGTATTTATTAACTGGATATATTGCCTGTACTCCTTCACGCAGGGTTTTCTTGTTCCTGTAGGGATAACAGATTTCCATAAAATATTATTTAGCATTATAGATAATTTAGCTTTCTACTAATGGAAGAATTTTTTGAGCAGCTCAAACCATTCTCCTGGCAAGTGAATGCTATATGAAACTTAACTAGCAAGCAGGTCCTTTCGAACAGTTATCTGGTAACAATAAAAACCACTATTTTGTAAATAGGCATTGTCTACAGTTCTACATGCATAGATATGTAATTGCCTAGATGTAGTGCAGACAATAATTTTATTCATAAGATTTTATATCTAGCCTATAGCATTATAAAATATCTACATTTTTTCTAGAATTTTTAAAGACTGATCTGTCTCTAAAAATCAGTAGTTGATTACTACTCTACACACATACATACAAAGTATGTTTTTATATTATTAGTATTAATATGATACAGTACTAGGTGTAATCATAAATACACCTCTTAAATATTTATGTATTTTTTTTAATTAATTCAATAAATGTATTTAAGTAAACAACAAAACATGCTTTAAGAATAATTTATTTATTCCTATATTAAGAATTATTTTATTGATTAGTTGGATTTATCATTATAGACTAAGATCCGGCTGCAAAATCACTACGTTCATCACGTACATAATCAAACTCAGAAACTTACATACATTTATGATTAGGATAATACATTGATAACAGAGTGCCAGCCAATAAGAGGCCGCAAGTAACTTTAATTAAATTAATCTTAATAAATTTTGGGAAAAAAATTTTGTTTACTTGTTTTTTAAATAAAATATCATCCACATCATAGCAATGTATGTAAAGAATTCGAACATCTATGGGTGCCGTTGCACACTTGGCCGCAACTACTTCGCAGCCAGATGTAAACAGGTAATATTTTGGTGTATTTATATGTTCATGACAACGCCAGGAGTATAGAATACCATTCACCACCCCCTCTCTTGCCTGTGAGTGTCATAAAAGATGATTAAGGGACATAATATGCATATAATATCTATACAAGAGATGGAAAACTCAAAACAAAACCCTATACCAACACGTCTGATCAGTGTGCTATGGTAGATCAATTTCCCTCCTATAGAGGAGAAGGCCCGAACGCAACAGCGGGATGTGTATGGGTTGAGATGATGATGATGATATTTCTTTTTCACTTTTTAGATTGAAAAGTAGGTCTGAAACAGTATGTATATGCGATTGTAGGCTCTCAAGTAAAGAATTTATAAGAATATTATTAATCCTGACAATCTTATTCAGGATCTTATCAAAACATTGTATTGTTGTGGCTCCTTGATAAGTATACAACATCTGACCATATAAATAAAGTTTAGAAGTTTTATTTAAGTTAGAGTTTAGAAGTTTAAAGGTTAAAATTAAGTTCAAGAGAGTTGGTGACAAACATGGGTTAAATTAATTCAATTATGTTAAAAATTTGTACAAATTTATTTTTGCCGTAAGAGAAATTTAAGAGTAGTCTGAGAATTCAAAAATGAGCATTATCATACAGCTGCAATAGCATAAGTCCTATTCTTACTATGTATAAATGTTAATTGTACCTTCTCAACAGCACAAAATAGAGAAAATGAGAATATATTATTTATATATAACAAGAACGAAGAAAATATGTAACCAGACAATAGAATTATTTTTAAATTTATTTTTACCTGTTGAACTTGCTTTGAAGGATTAAATACTTCCAAAATTCTCTCCGAAGTTGTACCAATGAGAACATTTTCGAATACCACTTGCGGAGGCCTACAAAAAGGAGCCAATTCAAGTCTGGGGTAATCTTCCTTAGGTAAATCTTGGGTTTCAAACTCAGGGCGACGAGCCCTTCTAATATGCTCAGGAGTATTTTCAATCTAAAGGGATAAAATATAAGAAATTTTAAAAATCATCAGTCTAACATTCTTCATAATTTATAATGTATAAATACGCACTTGAAAATACATCACGACAGATTTAACGACCCACAGCCACAAACCACTTTTTATAAGCACTCATGACAAACATTTCATACCGATATTGATTACAAAAATAACGAACGAGAAATAATAAAACTTCCAGTTATTTTTAAAGTTTAAAACTTGAAACGATACTAACGAAAACCGTTGATTTTTTTTAATTTTTATTCAAATCCATAGATACAAAGACTTTCAGTCAAATACTTATTTGAAACTATAGAGGGCAGCACTTAAAATGATATTGAATAGTGTCATAATGCCACAAAGTATATACTTCTGTTATTTTCAATTGGTAGTATCTCACTTTATGTGATGATTGTTTAGTTAAATAAAAACATTTCGTATTTAAGGTTCTTCTCTTTTCTGTTGGCAATCAGCTACTAATACGAGCAATGTGTGCGGTAGTGGTGGTTGCCCTTAAAAAATAACATTAAGTCTCATCGTCCTTTTCAACAATGCTGTAGCCACAGTCTTGATGATATCTTCTGGGAATTTTGATTCAAAGCGATGACATTTGTAAAGCCCTTTTATATCATATTCACAACACCCCATCAGTTCTAATACAAGATCTTTTTCCCTTTATTTGTTACTTTGAAAACGTGTCAAATGTATCACAACGTGTAATATAAATGTTGGACTAAAAGAGTTTTTATTTTAATATAAGATCTTTTTTCCTACAAGTTTTATTTTTCTACTTTGTGTTTTGTATTTTAATATTAGAATGTTCTTTTAGCTATAAATAAGGAAAATGTATCAAGAGTGACAGAGTGTAAATAAAATTATCTTAGAAGTTTCATCAAACGTCTATTTATTCATATTAAACTAAATTTCTGATCTTACGCGTAAAGTCTGCGCGTTGGTGGGGCATTAAGAGGCACCCTCAGTCCCTCACTAACAATAAACTATCTTAGAAAGTTTTGGTTTCAGCCCATATACGGCCAACTGTTGGGCTCCTCCACAATAGGAGTGAAATTGACCTTACTATACCATGCTGGTCAGACAGGTCGATATAGGGTTTTATTTCGAGTTTGCCTTCTCTTTCATAGGTGTTATATGCGTATGATATCCCTTAGTCGTCTGTTACGACATCCACGGGTAAGATAGGGATAGAAAGTTTTTAAAAACTTTTATTTATTCTCATAACAGCAAATTTCTGATAATACTAGTAGTTAGCGACTTAGTGGATCCTAAAGAGTCACCACACTAACAAATGCCATCGTTTTAATATACACGTTAAAAGACTAGGATATTTAATCTTATACAGGCCCACACATAATTATATTCTTGATCAAGTTATGTCAAGATATGATTTACAATTTAACATTATGATCGTCTCGGCTCACATAACTTTTTTTTTTTTTATTGGGACTAATCCCACCACACATTCCCACCATTGTAACTCCTGTAAGCCAGGATCCACAATGGTCTCCATAAATGACACCGAGGTTTGATCCTCAGGCAGTCCCGGGATATGATTTTAATTGTCTTGGGACCCGCAACAAATTTAATTAGAAAAGATTAAAGAGGAGGAGTTGGAAAGAGAGATTCCATTTCCCTCCTAGGCAAAGCGGGAGACAGGAAAACAAAATGACTAGTCAGCCAATAAGTAAACAGGAGTACAGCTACGATAGCGCAGCAGTACGGCACCACGGATACGGAAGAGCTTAACGGGGCCTATATGTGAGCGTTAAGATTGATTGCTACAGTAGGTATGGCAGAAACGCATGAACGCACGGAAATTTTCTCGAGTTGCTACAAGGTCCGTATAGTATACTACCCTACAGGTGACTTGCAAACTGTTTAACATAAGGTTACGCTCGTTTCGCCAGAGATCGCACTCCCAGAGAATGTGATGTGCTGATTGTTCATACTCGTGGTCAGATGTGGAACATTGACATAATGGTGATGGTACGAGTTTAAAAGAAAATAATTTACTTTTAAAGTTGCCATGGCCAGTTAAAAATTGGGCCACGAAGTGGTCAACCTCCAGCCACACCTTCTCCAGGCGCTCCCGGATGCATGGAAAAAATAGATAAAGATGACGACCTTTCGATGATGAATCCCATCTTTCTTGCCATTCAGTTAAAAGTTCCTCATAAACAATGGATTGTGGTGCAAACAATCTAGCAATTTTATTTCGGTCGCGCGGTAGAAGGAAATCTGTATTCATAGTTTCCTTTGTGGTGTAATACATTGACGCTCGTCTCTGAATCTCCAAATCAACCGGAAGTACACCCGCGAGTACTGGTAAGGCCTCGGTACTAACCGTTCTATAGGCTTTACATAAGAATATTAGGGCCAATCGTTGGCTCTGTAGTAATTTAAGGCGAGCCGCCCCTATGGTGGCCCTATCGGCCCATACAGGTGCAGCGTAACAAATACACCCCAAATATGTGGCCATGTATATGGTTTTAAGTGTATTAAAACGAAGTCCCCAAGTAGATGTGGATATTCTAGTAAGCGCGTAGAAATTCCGTTTCGCTTTTTCGCCTACAGTTTTAATATGTTCAATAAATGAAATATTTTTTTCTAAGACTAGGCCGAGATAGCAAACTGATTCTTTCTTTTTGACAGTCATATTATTGAATTTTATACGCGGCGCTGATTGTAAATGTCCTTTTAATAAAAGATGATATGTTTTTTGTGGTGCGAAGGCAAGCCGGTTTCGTGTACCCCAATCGAATATATCATTGAGGCATGTTTCCGCTAATTTCTCTAAACCAGTGGTTCTCAAACTTTTTAAATGACGGAACCCTTTTGGGAAGCAAAATACTTGATGGAACCCTACAATAAAACAATTATTTTTATAAGTGTATTCTATATTAATCAGCATAATAAAAGTACAATGTATCAGTTACTAATTATTATTTACTTCACCACTTGGTAAGGACAATAATAGAAAACATTAAAAAAGAAAAAATCTAACTAGTGGGAGGTATGAAACTGTTTTTTATTTTTCATCAATTGCTTGATATCAGGTTTGATGGAAGAAAGTTGGAGTCTCATATCAGCTTCGGCGTCCAGTCTATTGCGATATTTTGTTTTCGTGGCTGCGTAGGTAGAGAATCCTGTTTCGCACAAATATGTAGTTGGGAACGGGAGAAGAATATCCAGAGCCATTTGGCCAAGCATTGCATATTCATCTTGGATTCTGCACCAAAAATCATTAAGAGGCGTCGTTTTGAACAATGACTCCATACTTGTGTCTGATGACATTTCTAAAAGAGATTCATATATCTCATTTGACATGTTTTCAGGCTTTTCCAAGTTGGGTAAAAAAGGATTATGAATCCAGGAGTTCACTTTAATTTTTGTATTGTGTTCTTCGGGAAAATACTTTTCAAAAGATGCGTGCATCGAACTGAGATATTGGACCAATTCTTCAAACACATTATCTTCAAACATTTCTGAGTCGTTTTCGCTAACAAACTCACTGAGTAACGTAAAACTTTCTATTTCTTTCTTACCAATGCAAATGATCCAAAAATCTAATTTTCTTTTAAAAGCAGTTATTTTATTATAGGCCTGAAACACTGTTGTCTGTTTACCTTGCAACGATAAATTTAATTCGTTAAGTTTTTGAAAGATATCCGCCATAAAAGACAATCGGAACAACCAAGTTTTATCATACAAACGGTCCTTCAAATTAAAAGAAGTATCTGCTGAAAGAAACATTTGTAACTCGGCTCTAAGTTCAAATAGCCTTGTTAAAGTTTTTCCCCGAGACAGCCATCGCACTTCTGTATGGAGCAGCAGTGTTTTATGTTTGCTGCCATAATCTTCACACAATAATGAGAACAATCGGGATTGTAGTGGTCGTGATTTGATAAAATTAATTATTTTTACCGCTTCATCCATAACTAATTTTAGATTAGACGGCATTTGCTTCATCGCAAGTGCTTGTCTATGCAGAATACAATGACTGGAACTACAATTAGGCGCTTTATTTTTCATTCGTGACACTGCTCCTGCTGTTTTACCTGTCATCGCCTTGGCCTCATCTGTACAAATGTCAATGCAATTGTTCCAACTGAGATTATGTTCTTCAAAAAATATATTTATTTTATTAAAAATTTCTTCCCCGGTAGTGTTTGTAAGCAGCGATGAACACATAAGCATGTCTTCTTCAAAAGAACTTTTATATGGATATCTCACAATAACCAGCAGGATAGCCAAACCAGCGACATCAGTCGACTCGTCCATTTGCAAAGCGAATCGTGTATTTTGTAGACGTGTAACTAGTTCTTGTTTGACGTAGCTTGCCAGATCATGGATTCGTCGTGAAACAGTATCGTTTGATAGCGGAACAGTAGAAAGATGCTTTGCAGATTTTTCATCAAGCATACATTTTGTTATGTCTAATACACATGGTTTTATTAATTTCTCAGCGATAGTGTGCGCTTCACCTGCTTGTGCAATGCGATAGCTAACTAAGTATGATGCCTCCGTGGCCTTTTCGTTGGTAGTTTGTGTTACATGCATCATATTTTTTTGACTTTCTAATAACTGATCTTTTTTGCGAACAAAAAATTCTTTATTCTTGTCTTTAGTCTCGGGGTGTACGGTTTCTAAATGTCGACGCAATTTGGCAGGTGCCATGGAACTATTAGGAAGCAGTTTACTACAGAGCATGCAGAGAGGTGAGCCGTTGGAATCAACAAATCCGAAACTGATATTAGATTCATCATACTTCCTTTTTTTCGTCTTTGAAACCGTCGAGCTTGACGTCGTGGCACTCGTGGCATCATCTACTGGATCGGTGATTGCTAAATTCTCCGCGCGCATTGCTTTTGAACATTCAGCGTCATTAGAAGATGTTGTTGGAACACGTTTAACACCTTTAAGCCAACGTTCCATTCTTCTTTATTTATAATGTTACAAGTCAGGATAGTGGGGTTTAAATAATGCACAATCGTTACTGCGTATAAGAGACTAAATTTAGAACCTACAGGGAAGAAATGTATAAAACTGAGACAACAGAATACAGCAGGCAGTAAAACAATGAACACTAGTTTCTCGCTAGCGAGCTTGTAAGTAGGTAGTAACTTATCGCTCCGAACGCTAATCATCAACTGACGACGCCAACGTGCGATCGCCGCTTTTATACTTAGTCCTAGACTCGATCTCAAATATTCTCGAAAATACTCGAGTCGGCACCTTTGATAAACAAAAAGCAAAAATAAAAACAGAAATTTAAAAATAGCGTTGTAAACAATATCGACTTTATCCTTTGAAGTTAGAGACGAAAGTCGCTAGTTGACAACTATAGCGTCTAATTCAGAGGCGGCTTTTATCAAAGAGACTGAGCGCTTACAAGTATACTACCCGCTCGTTTTAAGTTTGCCGCTGGCGATAGGTATGAGTGTATGACGTTCGAAATTTTTTATTTAATTGTAACAATAAAAATTGTGTACGTTAGATATTTGGGTAAAACTATGACACATTATAAGTTTTGTTGTCACGTGGGGGAGGGTACGCGCATTCCACAGACCGGCAAACTTAGAGCGAACGCGTTGTACAAGTATAAAATTGTTGAGACCAAACTTATGAGATATTGTACCAGCTAATGTAACACAAGCTTATACAAATACAAATAAATAAATAAATAACATTCATAGCGTTTTGTCTCCGCGCGGCCGCGGAGTCCGCACAGCCGCGGAGCGACCAGAGAGAGGTGTTTTGATTTTTTTATTTCTAAATTCTTGCGGAACCCCGACAGAGGTATCACGGAACCCTAGGGTTCCGCGGAACACACTTAGAGTATAGCTGCTCTAAACCATCCCTTGTGTTCGATTGTATAAGTAAAAGTCCGTCGTCTGCATAGCCGATCAGTAGACAATTTTTCGGTAGAGGTAACTCGAGAAAATCGTCAAAACCTAAATTCCATAGATATGGACTTAATACCGAACCTTGAGGGCAGCCCATCGTCAGTGGTTTCGACACAGCATGGTGACCAAGTTTCAATTTAGTCGAGCCATTTAAAAAGTACGACTGTATGATTTGGTAGATATTTCTATAGCAACCACGAGCCTTTAATTTAAGAAGTAGCATTGGCCACCAGGCGTTATCGAAAGCACCTGAGATGTCCAGGAAGACACCTAGTACGTATTTAAAAACGGATGCGCTAATGACACGTCTTACCGCAACGGCCGCGTCGATAGTTGATTTGCCGTGAGTGAAGCCGAATTGTTTATGATTGAACGTTGGTCCATCCGGCAATAAACGAGGAACAATGGGACGTTCTAAGAGCTTGCCTAATGAAGGCAGTAAGGTGATTGGTCGATATGACTTCGGGTCGTCTGGTGGCTTATCACCGCCTTTAGGAATTATACGTATATAACCGCGCCGCCATATACGAGGAAAAATGCCTTCAGTTATGCAACGATTAAAAATAATTAACATTGAGTCGCCCGATGCTCGACTAGCTTCTTTGATCATTTTATTTGATATTTTATCTTCGCCAGCAGCCTTGTTGAGGGAAAGAGTTCTAACGGTATTCATAAATTCGGCAAGAGATGGAAGGTCAGACATAAGCGAGAGAGGTGGCTCGGCTCACATAACTACCAATGTCGGGCTCGGGCCTCCACAATGGGAAGGAAATTAACTTACTACAGTAGCATAAAATATCAATCACCTCGATCGATCTATCGGTGTTTCAGAATAAAGAACCGCAAAAAAAACCCACCTCCCTAAAAACACCGATGCCGATGTATTTAAGTACCAGTCTATGGTCTAATGCGTGCAATAATCTTAATTCAATTTGAAGTGCAAGTTATAGTTATTATCTATAATAATATTATCTATTGAATATTCTAAAGATTTACCATCTTTAGAATAAGGAAGATGTAGAGGAGATAAAATTACATTTAACGGCAAATTTTTTATTTGGTTAAATTATTACAAGCTACTGTTACTGCAAATATAACTTGTACTTAAAAACTGAGTTAGAAAATAACACCTTTAACAGGCAAGCCACTGACAACAGTATCACATAGACTGCTAAGAGTATCAAATACTTAAAATCGATTGGCGGGCAAAACATTGATCCATCGATGTTTTGTCGTACATCGATGGCAAAAGTTGACCTCTCGTGTACCCCTACTACTGTCAAACTGCAACCATCTGTCATTTCTATGTCATTTTAGTTCTACGGAATTTTCGTTTGTCTTTCCTTTTCATAATCTTACGTAGGTATACACGTTTTAATCTCTTATTCATAAACCATAAGAAGTGTCACGTAAAGGATTACAAATATAATATCTTTGAGTCTTTTTAGCATCCAGCTGGTAACCATGGCTGACTCGCAGGCAAACGAGAATACTTGCGTAGTATGTTTCAAGAACGTTTTGTATTATTCGATCGGGGAATGTGATCATCCCGTATGTTTCGAGTGTTCTACCCGAATGCGAGTACTTTGCTTGCAAAATGAGTGTCCTATCTGCCGACAAGACCTGGCAAGGGTAAGTTACATTACTTACATATTCAGCAATACAAGTCGCATTTGCTAGATTGTGATTCTAAGCTGTCCTATGTATTAATATTGTGCAATTAAGTGTTCAACTACCGTGCCTATATTCTATAAAGGTATATTATCACATTAAACAACTCTAGGGATTTCTTTTTAAATACCTTTTGTGGAGATATCTCCAAACTCTGAAAAACTTACAACAATGTATTAAAAACTGGATTGGTAATTATTTCTTACAGCCATAGTATATGTATATTTTACCTTATTTGGTTTATTTGAGTACTAAATTGCTCAATCCTAGGTAGACAGAAATATGCCTTGTATAAATACTTCAATACATCAATTAACTTAATAAAAAAAAAAGAATATATAGACTAAAAAGTGTAAAAAAATATTTTGCCAAACAAAACATCGGTCTTAATAATTATTTTTATTTACATAATTGCTGATTTTTTTACTATCCAATGCTGTGACAGTTTGAGAATACTGTGTTAGTTCTGATTAATGTATAGTGGGAGTTATAAAAACTGTCTAAAGGAATACCAGAAGAAAAATCAGCATTACTGTTGACTAACTTACATTTTTTTAGGTTATTGTTTTATCCCTCCCTGTGGGCAGGTCTGTTGCCAATATGCAGATGGATGATCTATTAGTTTTTTATTTTTCATTGTTTCACACATTTTGTGTTTCTAAATTATCTTCCCTTAGTTATTCATAATTCTTTTTTGATATACATGCAAAGTGTCAGTTATTAGCCATTTTAGTAATAGTTCTGTTCTTATAAATTACAGCCTTAAGTTTTACAATAAATAATGACCTTTTTTATCTAAAGGTCTACTAAACAATGGTATATCAATGAACTATAGATGATTGTTTAATAGAAGGACTTGCCAAACAGTATTGTACCTTAAGACTGTTAAAGTCTAGTATGCATATAAGAAAAAAAACTGCCTATTTTCCAAATTGTTATTCTTAATTTGTACATTTATCACAAATTACTATTATTATATTTATCACAAAATAAATATGTCTTATTTACAAATAATTAGTTATGTCAATTGATTTGTTTGCTGGAAAGTATTGTACTTGGAACTATTAAATACTAGCTACCTGCCTTCGCTTCGCTTTCAGTCGTCTTACCCGCGTAGTTCCTGTTCCCGTGGGAATACCAGGATAATATATAGCCTATGCTACTCCCTGATATTATAACTTTCCATTGGTGAAAGAATTTTTGTAATCAGTTTGAGGGCTTAAGTGTGAAAGCGTAACAAACAAACAAACTTTCGCATTTATAATATTAGTAAGGATATGGGCTGGTAACACATGCTCTTATGTGCAAAGCCCTATAATACAGGGTGTATCAGGTTATGGGGCAACTGGTCAAAAGGGGGGCTAGGCAATGGTGGTAGGAACCCATAAAAAAAATTTGAACGAAAAATATTGATTCGTTTAGAAATTAGCGACATGTAAAGTTTTCAATTTTGTCATCGCTTTTTCGTGTAAATCTGATTAAAATGTATAAAGTCAATGATAATTAATACGCAACATATTCATACTTTGTTAAATATTCATTAGAAATTGAAGAAATCAATGATTACATTCACATAAGCAAAACAAACTTCGCTTTAAAACAGCTGATCGACCTATGAGCGTTGACTGCTTGCCGTTGTACCTACATGTCATTGAAGCGTTTGCGCAATTCTAGGTATAAATGAATGAAATAATACTGTCGAAGATGCCTATATGTATTCTGTCTGTACATGCCTACATAATACGTAACATTTAAGGCATAGACTCTTAGACACATTTTTTTGAAATCACTATAACTTTTATGTTATATTGTTTTTTGTGTAATGTACATTCTAATTATGATCTATGACCGTTAAACAACAACATACTCGAACAGTTGTCCCATAACCTGATACACCATGTATATGATAGACTTAACACATTATATAGTGACACAGTGTTACCCCTTATCCTATACCTCATAAAATAATTCTATAGAATGGTAGACTATTCGGAATAGAACTCTTTTTTGCATATCATAAGGTTATTGAAAATTTTAATTCCACCATTTTATGCATTTATTGCTAGAAGTGAATACAGTAAAAGCTCCTTATTTGCGCTTACTTTATTCAGGTTTTCACTATTTGCGGATAAAAAAAAGAATGCGACCCAATTCCTATATTTGCAGGCTAAAATTCCTTTATTCGTAGATCTAATAAGTATATACATAATAATAAAAGGATTCCAATAAGTATCCAACCCAACATTCTTTCTAAGTGCCATCAAATGGAGTAATAAAACAAGTAAAATAGATCTTATTGCATCCAAATATAAAAGTGTCATTTTTATCTCCCAACACTATGGCTTTGCTTCAACTTATGGACCAAGGAATAATCTAGGCCTTTAAGCTCTATTACATTAGCTGAACATCTTCAAAATCATATTGGATAATATGGAATGTAATCCTGCTATGAATGTTATGGAATGCTGGAAGAAATTTGACATAGCAAAATTCATAGTAAACATAAAAGAATTATTGGAAGAACTGAAGCAGACACATTGAAATCACGCTGTAAAAAATTGTGGGTTGCTCTGACTGCGGCAAATGACGAAAAGTCTGTGCAAGTTCAATCTTTGACCGCAAATATAGCAGAAATCGCGAATAGAAATGACATGGGTTCAAATAGATAGAATCAAGTGACATTGAGCAATTGCTTGAATTGCTTTTTTTATTTTGTCACCTAGTATCCCCTATAATCCCATATAAATTGCCATTCCTTATTCACCGTTTCTGTATTTGCGGCATATTTATGAAACATATACCCCGGCAATGCAGAGCTTTTACTGTATTTCATCTTAATACCATAAAAGTGAAGTGGTTCATATTACAATAGTGGTCTATAATATTATTACACTATAAGCTATAGGTAAACATTACTAGAATAAAATCATTGTTTTAAATTATCAATTTGTTACTCTTGGCTGTAATAGTAATAATGGTACATTCAGTAGCAGTTATAATAATACTATGAGTCACAGTTTACCTCGCACACATCATTTAGCCTAGGCCGCGGGTGACTGGACCGGGGAATTAGACCGTCACCCGCCGAGAGGCCGACCGCGTGAGGAAAGACCGAGGTCCCCTCCTCGGGAAGGCTACTCCTCAGGAGGTATCCCGTCGGGCCGACCACTGACGTCAAGTTACCCTGCTCCGGTAGTCGGCCCAACGACGAAGGCGATGTGTCACGGGTGGGTTACGGGTGTGCGTGCTTACGCCCCTGTCGCCCCGGGCGGAGTGGTGCAAGGAGTGCGCCGACCGTAACTCACTCCAAAAAACGGCGGAAAAGAATAACTACACATAATATTAGTTGTAGTTATTCTTCTAAAGCAATATTTTCCTAACTAGTGGTCGGCCTGTGGTCGAAATTCGGCCATAATTCATTTTAATAAATTTTTCTGCTACACAATTTTCTTTAATTTTATTTATGTATAATTATAAATTGAGCAACCTGTATTTCACTAATCTATACCAATAAATAAAATTGGAGTGTCTGTTTGTAATGTCAAAATAATAGACTTTTTTCATGCTCGCTCACACGGTTATTTGCACGACACCTATGCCTAAAATAGCAATTAAAAAATTTTTGTCTGTCTGTTTGTTCCGGGTAATCTTCAAAACGGCTGGATCGATTTCAAAAATTCTTTCACCAATGGAAAGCTATAATATCAGGGCGTAAACTAAGCTATATTTTATCCCGGTATTCTCACGGGAACGGGAACTACGGGGGTAAAACGACTATAACCTATAACCGAAGCGAAGCGAGGGCGGGTTGCTAGTAACTAATATATAAGCACAAATCTCTATTAGACATTGTCACCATTCAGTTCGACCAGAGATTATAACCGTAAACAAAAGTGTATTAAGCGTTGCTACGCAACACACTCACACAAACGTGCGCGTGTGTGTGTAGCGATAGCGTTGTAGTGTGCGTAATGCCTTTCGTAATGAATTTAATGCATTTCTAATCTATTATTATGTGAAATTTTAGTTTTCTGCACTTCTCCTCAGCATATTCTTCAACTGTGCCAAATTTCATGAAAATCCATCTGCATGATTTTCGTAAAAAGGGGTACAAAGTTTTTGCTTCACGTATTTATATATAGATACTGTTAATTATAGTTTAATAAATTTATTTCAGGTTGTTTTTACGGATTCCATCCAACCTTACAGAGAGCTTCGCAACAGGGTGTTCACTGATAGGCTCTTTGAGCGGCAGTTTAAGATTGGATTCTCTACAGAGGAGATCAAACAGGCATATGAACAGTTATTAGAAAACCGTTGTAAAATGTGCTCCAAAATTCCACCATTTCGTACATTTAGTATGCTCAATGACCATATGAGAAAAGTGCATGAAAGATATTTTTGTGATCTCTGTGTTAAACATTTAAGGGTAAGTAAAAATATCAAACATTTTCGATTATACATAATATTAAGATATATGTTTATGGATGTTTGATTATTTGGTCCCATACCTAAGATTTTGGCAGAGTTTGAATATTTTGTGGTGGCATGGTAAGGCTCACAGTTCTGTCAAAAATCAATTAATTTGGTAGATCACTTCATAGTAGTATGTATTTACATTAACAGGTCAAACCTTCTCTTATAACACAAGAGCCAGCGTACCCCAGACCTTCGTCATTTTATTAAGGCTGTAAGTTTGTCAGCGCATGCTCCCAACGCAGGTAAGAACGGTGGCCAATTATGAAGTTTGGGTCACGGTGGCTTTGGCAGATAAAAGGTACTAAAAGTGACTAAAATACCGACCTATTTTCGTCAAATTATTAAGCGTGATTTTTTGATATTACCTTCAAAACGTTATTAAAAATCACGTTATTTAATGTGAATGTATTTTCTTAAGATATTTTAAAATATACATAGATTGAGTTATATAAATTTGCCAAAAAAGTTTATTTGCATAAGTCATTCTAATCACGAACCTCTTAACATATACAATGATTGTCTTTTTTTTTTGGTGGTGGGTTGCGGACGGTGCGCTCCTCGCACCACTCTGTCCGACGACAGAGGGGCGTAAGCACGCACACCAACCCACCCATGATGCACGTCGCCTTCGTCGTTGGGCCGACCACCGGAGCAGGGTGACAGGGTGATCTATTTGGAGTAGCCTCCCATAGATCGACGTCCCCCCCTCGGGGAGGACGTCGGTCTTTCCTCACGCGGTCGGCCTCTCGATGGGTGACGGACTAATTCTCCTGTCACGTCACACGCGGCCTCGGATGCTTGTCTGCCAAGGAGTTGGAACTATGAAAAATATCTGGCTACTGAAGAAACATCATTTATTTATTGCCCAAGTATTATATAAAAATCTGCTAATACATTATAACGTAAGTATAGTACTAATAATATTATTCTTATAATTAATAATGAATATTTAATTAATATTACTTGAAGATAGCATATGATATTATTTTCGCTGCTATAAGCATGTACTAAATACTAAAGAATTTAAACGCATCTCACTCGCACCCACCCATTTATAAATGTACTGTCGCGCTCGCTCCTACAGCTACCCTACATCTTTGTCTGGCAAGGGTTTGGAGCTATGAAAAACGCCTGGCTACTGAGGAAACATCATCTACTCATTACCACTTGGGTATATATATATATATAAATCAACTTGTATACTATAATGTAAGTCCAAATATAATTTCATGAACGTTAAGGGTGTCTGGCAAGGGGTTGCCACCATTAACATGGTGTCTGGCATTAAATAACGTGATTTTTAATAACGTTCTGAAAGTAATATCAAAAAATCACGCGTAATAATTTAACGAAAATATATCGGTATTTTAGTCACTTTTAGTACCTTTTATCTGCCAAAGCCACCGTGACCCAAACTTCATAATTGGCCACCGTTCTTACCTGCGTTGGGAGCATGCGCTGACAAACTTACAGCCTTAATAAAATGACGAAGGTCGGGGGTCCACAGGCTCTTAGTCTATTAAAGGGACGTGTCTAACAATTATATTAGTAAAGAATTGATTCATTATATCTATTCAAACCATTTTGTACCTCTATTAGCCAGTCTGGCTAAGGCAACATTTCCTTAATAAAATTAAAACCAATTTAAAAGCCCAATGTAAACATATTACTATCATATATTACCGTTAAGGGGACAAGCTATCATTGCCTAGATCTTAACGGCCTGCTACTAACATGCCTCTCTCAACGGCAGCTTAGTGCAGGGCGGCGAGTGGTAAGAATAAATGTATTAAAATGTTCAATGAGTCAAACCGTGAGTCGCCGCTCTCTGTGGCGGGTTTTACCCAGCGAATTGTGACGATCGTAGAGTGCGGCGGGAATAAATATAAGCGCGACTCAATGGGATGCCATGAGAAAGAAACCTTTCTTTCGGCCAACAGAATATTGGAGCGGAGCTAGTTTAACAAAACATTTTACACGAGTTTAAAGCGGCAATATGCGTATAAGAGCACAGAAGCTTTCAAGGCCTATATAGATATCAAAACATCTATAGTTTAAGTGTAATAATATTTTCTGTGTGGTGACAGAGTAAGAATACAATTCACCACCCCCCTTCACTTACCCGTGGGTGTCGGAAAAGACGGCTGAGGGATAAAATGCATCCAACATCTATGCAAGAGAAAGAAAACTCGAGGCTCGAGCCTAACAGTGGGACGTATATGGGCTGCGCTAATGATCATGAATATAAGAAAAAGGTTGAAGGAAGAAATTAAACTGATTTTTTCAGAACATTAAACTTCTAACTAGCTAAAAATGTCCTTTTTGTTGAGATAAAACAATCCCTATGGATAAAGTGATATTGAAATACGTTCACCTCGATACCAGCCTCTAAATTCTATGTAGACGCGCTAGATGTACCTAGCGCGGGCACCTCACCGCTCGCCGCCCTTGCCTGAACTCGTGATCTGGGAGTCACACTTGTTCTTTCATTGAACGACTAGCCTCTGTAATTCAAAATATCTGTATATATTCTTTTACAGAATATTTTACCAATTTTTTTTTTTAGATATTTACAAGTGAGAGGAAGTGCTATACAAGACAGGAGCTGGCACATCACCGACGGAAAGGAGACCTCGACGACACATCTCACAGGTGAATATATTATCATCATCTCGGCTCACACACATCCCTGTTCTGGGCTTGAGCATTCTCTACAATAGTAGGGAAGACCTACGACCACGCTGGTTAGTCAACCTGGTGTAGCGTTTTGTTTCCAGTCTTCGTTCGCTCGCTCAAATGTTACAGGCATATCATATCCTTTAGGCGTCTTTTATGACATCGCGGGTAAGATAAGGGGTGGTGAATTATATTATTACTCTGTTACCATACAGAAAGCTATATGTACATTAGAGCGAAGTGATTTATGAACAGAAAATCCGAACAATGGTTGACCCAGCAGGGCCCACCCATAGTTAGGGAAGAAAAAATATATTTTTTGTTTTTAATGATATATATCATTCGATGATATTATATGATATATATCTATCGATATCGATAAAAAGGTTTCTTTCAATTAGTCAATTAACCGTACGTAAGATTACGTGCTTGTCTTGATGTTTAAGGGTGCCCTAACACAATAGAAAATCAGAAAACTTATTTTTTCATTGTCATCAAACTATCTCAAACGTTATGAACTCTTATGTTAAATATATGTAAATATTTTTCTGTATTGTTACTTTTACTATACTAAGAATAATATTTAATAACTTAGAAATCAAAAAAGGGTGTTTGATCACTTATTCTTTTTTATTTATTAAAGATCTCACATTTTTTCATATAAGTTTTAAGAATCATTTCATCTCGGTTCTTAAATCTATAAATACCGATAACTTATAGTTTACAATTCGCACATAACATGCTAGAAATAGTAGCTTCCTGGATCTGATAAAAACACAATGGACGCTTAGTTCGCTAATAAAATGTTATCAAAATACGATATGTATTTTGATGAAAATAATAGCGTTGCATTCGTCTGCGATCTGTATCCTGTAAAGCTGTTCCAACCTGAGATTTTTCACGGCCCAACTTTGAAAACTCAATAAGACCACATTGGATCATTTGTTGAAATAATACCAATACCTATCTCTTTTTTTTTGTTTTTGGTCGTCGTGCTACTAACTACATATGTGTTTTAACGTTTTAAGAGGGTTATCGGTAATCGGCACTTCTCGCATGTAGGCAATTTGCTACGTTCTGATATCGACGCACACTAATGAACTACACTAAACTAGAATACTGTCAACAACGCGTAGAGTTCATAGAATGACCAGTCTTGAGCATTTTTTTTTTTGGGTGGGCTATGGTAAGCGCACGCGTGGTCCAGTCCGTCCGGGGCGATGAAAAGACAGCGCGCGGGCCCATAACCCACCCGTACCCACGTCACCTCGTTGTTGGGCCGACCACCGGAGCAGATGTGACTTGTCGTCAGTGGTCGGCCCAACGGAATACCCTTTCGGGTAACCTCACCTCTCGACGTCCTGGGACGTCGGTCGCCGTCGCGCGGTCAGCCTCTCTGCGGGTGACGGACAATTCCCCGGTCCGATCACCCGCGGCCTCGGCTAGGGCGGCATTAGGCGCAGATACTCGCGCCTGCGCCGCCCGAGTCGCCGGCGGCGGAACATGTCGCCGAATAGGAGCTCTACTCGCACACGATCCGCCGCCTCCTTCCGTGAGATTACGGCCTCACAGAAGGCGGCGACCGCGTCCTAGTTCCTGACGCTGACAAGCATCTCCCTGGCGATGGCAGCGTCTCCGACACCCGCCGATAAATTTCGGCGAGCATCTCCGCCTCCAGGTCCCACGGGGGAGTTCCGGCCAGGAGGCACGCTGCCTCCATCGCCACCGTGCGGTAACCCCGTATGGACCTGATTGCCATGACCCTCTGTGGTCGCCACAGGAGGGCCCTAAGACGGACGGTCAGGGACCCCGCCCACACCGGTGCGCCGTACAGGGCCATCGACCGGATCACCCCCACGTACAGCTGTCGGCACGTAGCGCTGGGTCCGCCCACATTCGGCATCAGCCGCGAAAGGGCGGACGCCGCGCCGACAAGCCGGGGATCAAGTCGATGGAGATGCTCCCGGAACCAAAAATGCCCGTCGAGCACCAGGCCCAAGTACTTCATGTGGGCCTGGATGCTGATGGTGACCGACTTTACGGTGATCGAAGCGCCGGCGGGAGGCCCGGTGGTACGGAGGCCATGGAACAAAAGGGCCTCCGTCTTTTCCAGGGCTACCCTCAACCCCAGCGCTTCGATCCGCCTGACAATCTCCTCGGTGCCGAGAGTTGCCAGGCGTGCCGCCTCCTCTAGCGTCCCACCCCGGGCTGTGACGAGTGTATCGTCGGCGAAGCAAATTACGCCCAGCCCGGGTGGGAGGCTTCCTCTCAACGCCCAGTCGTAGCCGATGTTCCACAGGGTCGGACAGTCTTGAGCCTTGGCGCTTATAATCAATCTGTAATATATTCTTCGGAGAAGTAGATTTTCAAAAATCAACATAATGTAAATTTTAAAATTTTTAATTAAAACTCATAACAGTAAAACGGTTAAAATTGTATTTTTAATGTGCAAAGTATAGGAAATAATAAAATATAGGCACAGAGTATAACTTACAAGGAGACCCTCAGACGCGTGGGTCAGGGATGTCCATGATTTTTGGTGGGGTGGTAGAGGGGGCCCGAGGGTATCACAACTACCAGATATTAGGGTCAACTGGGCCTTCGTTAAAAAGATTTTAAGGGTCAAAGTTGGATGGGAAATTTATGTACTAGAAAAATTCGCAGTCGAATCGCCAACAAGCGGTGGTCTCGTGGTAACGTGCTCGCCGGCGGTAACTCTGGTCTCGGGTTCGAGACTCGACAACTTATTATTTTTTTTATTATCACATTATTGTGTAATAATTTAAAAAAATAATTTGTTTTTTTTTTTAAATTTTACGCAGAATTATAAATTATTTCCCTCACTCACCTCTCGACGTCCCTATCCCGGGACGTCGATCGCCGTCACGCGGTCAGGCTCTCTGCGGGTGACGCACTAAAGTACCCGGTCTGGTCACCCGCGGACTGGCCTAAGGCGGCATCAGGCGCGGATACTCGCACCTGCGCCGCCCGAGTCGCCGGCAGCGGAACGTGTCACCAAAGATCGATCACACACGAGCCGCCGCCTCCTTTCGTGAGATGACAGCCTCACAGAAGGCAGTGACCGCGTCCCAGTTCCTGACGCTGCTGAGCATCTCCCTAGTGATGGTCGGCAGCGTTCGGTCGGCACCGATGATTGCAACGAGTTCACGGCGCTGCTCTGCCCACGAGGCACACACCTCGAGCGTGTGCTGCGCCGTGCTCACGTCGCAATAGCAGTGGTGGCAGGATGGTGTGCTCTCCCTCCTAACGAGCTTGCGCAGGTACTTGGCTATCGTGACTCATCAATACCTGCACCAGTCGGAAGGAAAGTACCCCGTGCTGCCGACCCAACCACCCCATCAGCACCAGCTGGAAGGACTCGACGGTCCTGATACCGTACTGAGGCTTCTCCAGTCCGACTGCCCAACGAGCAATGGCGTCTCGGCGGGCGTCGACCCGCCAGGCGGCAATCACCTTGATTGAGACTATATGTGGCTCGTGTCTCTGATACTCAGCGGTAAAGCTCGGCGAGTACCTCCGCCTGCAGGTCCCACCAGGGAGTTCCAGCCAAGAGGCACGCTGCCTCCGTGGCTGCCGTGCAGTAGTCGAGTATGGCCCTAGTCGCCATGGGCATGGATGTCTAACAAGTCCAGTCAGAGATTTAAATCTACCCATTACAGAAATTTGTTATTAAATTTTGACCCACATTTTACTACATATTTATTGCTAGTACAAGAAGAAAATGATTCTCTATGAAAAAATTATATTGTGTATGGTTAGTAATTATTAAACATTAAATTTGAGTTAGCTGATAATCTTCAGAAGATGAGGCTGTATAAATCTACCCATTACAGAAATTTGTTATTAAATTTTGACCCACATTTTACTACATATTTATTGCTAGTACAAGAAGAAAATGATTCTCTATGAAAAAATTACTAACCATACACAAGTATGGTTAGTAATTATTAAACATTAAATTGGAGTTAGCTGATAATCTTCAGAAGATGAGGTTGTATAAATGTTCCGTTCGGATTTTTGATGTGAAACATCTATAGGCGAGGGTGAACCTGATCGTCGCGTGGCATTAAAAGTGGCGTTAATGCCATGCTTTGCGGTAACGTCTTCAAAATAATTTTGATGTTTCACATCTGCCAGGCGTCCTGAGTGACGGCTCACTTTTCTTTTCGTTTACTCTCTTGAAACTTTAAGTACCTTACAGTTTTGTCGTGTGTTCTCTTTTTCCTTGCCTTGTAACCGATTTTTTCCCAAGATACAATCTGCTTTTTCGACCCATCACCTAAAACGTAAAAAGATTCTATATTATTCTTAATAGAGATCGCATGAAAGTAATTAACAGAATTAGGTAGTAATAAATACTTACGAATCAAAACCGATCAGTCGCAGTATACGCTCAAGTTCGTATTGTCGTTTTTTGCACTGGCCGGCGAGAACCAGAGCGACATGACCCTGCTCCGTTGAGCGCCAATGCGCGACTGGCTTATGAACAATTATGCCGTTCAATTTATAGTAATATTTAAAATTTAATTACGAGGGTGACTATTCGTATTTCAATTTGGTTTTTTTTTTACTGCTTCTACAATAGTCGAACAAATTGTGGATATTTTTTTAAATGTTCCAAGGTTAGTATTATTCACAAAATTAAATGTTTTACAGGAGCCATTTTCGTCAAATTAATCTTGAGGTAATATTTTTTTTTTAGTTTTAAAAGGAAGAAATCTTGAATTTCATTTTGTACATACACAAGAACAGTAATTTTCCTAACATCTTCAATTTTTTTCGAGCTGCCATGACTTATGGTTTATTCGTACCTGAACTTCAAAACTCAGCGTTTTCGTAAAATCTCATGAACTTAAGTTCAAAATACCCTTGCCTTTTAATAAAATAGTTACAATATTGAGTTATAATTCTATACAAACACAATATAAAGATGTGTTTAATGTAGTGGTTATATAAAGTTTTAGTAAGCTATTATCATGAACGAGTAACCAGTCCTCAAAAAACCACATTTTTGGGTTTACGGCCGGTTATTACCGAAAACGCTCTTAAGGATTAGAAGCTACCCTATCGACACTGTCGATTTTGATGTACAAGTGATCAGGAAAAAAACCTAAACAACACTGTTTGACGAAATCATTTAAATCTGTTACCTAAATGCTTTTCCTCGCCTTTCTTGTTTTTTTTTATAGTTTGAATTAGGGATGTGAAAAAAGTAATCAATTTTTATAAAAATCGATTATTAATCGATAATTTTTTTGTAATAATCGATTTTTATAATTGATTATGAAAATGAGAAAAATCGATTATTAATCGATTTTCTACTATTCGAAATTAAGCGATTATTCATGGCCAGATTTCCTGAAAAAACAAAAGATCATCAGGATTGTTTTCATACTATATTATAAAATAAAGCTTACATTTCCTAAAAATCACAATCCTGTTGGCAGAAAAAAATCACCTATAATTTTTTTTTAAATAATCGATTATTTTAAAAACGATTTATTTTAACGAACAAAAAATCGATTATTTTCCCTCCAGGTCACATCCCTAGTTTGAATCACATCTCCATCATCACTTTTTTATTGTTCTTAGATCAAGTAAAACAAATATCTGCGAACACGCCTATCTTTTAAACAGGTACAATTTGAGATAAGTTTGCATTTTCAGCTGTTAAAAACCTGCGAAAGCCGGCTGTTAATCTCTTCTTGATAATTTTCGTCTGTTTGACGGCCTTGACAAAGGTTTAATTAAGATTCCATAACTGACATAGTTGAAACGAAAAGGTTGTAATATACTTTTAAGACTGACAGTGGGCAGCGATCCTTATTGCCAAATTTCTAAAATTTGTAGATCTTCAGAAATCTTTTGAATATGTTACGAACGGTCTACTCTGTTGTTGTTTTAACAGGCTTTAATTCATATTTAATAGGTAATTTTTCATGTTACATCGATACTGGTAGCTTCTCTGGTGAGTCCTGTGTTTGTTACAGGACAAATATTTTTTTAGAGTCATTTTACTGGAGAAATAATATGTGCTAAAATATTGCAATAATTACTTAATCCGTGAATAGGAAATTGTTAATCATCATCATCATCGCAACCCACATACGTCCCACTGCTGGGCTCGACCCTCCTCGAGCCAGGGAAGGAAATAGGCCCCTACTAAACCACGCTAGTCAGGTGGGTTGGTATAGGGTTTCATTTCGAGTTTTCCTTCTCTTGTATAGATCTTATGTGCATATATAACCCTTAGTCGTTTATTACGACATTCACGGTCAAGATAAGGAGTGGTGAATTGTATTCTTACTCCGTCACCACACGGAAAATTAAAATACGACTTTCTAATTATACAGCTTACTTACGAAAATACTTCTTATTTCTTGTTCTCAGTCTTAAAATTCAAATCATCATCATTCATAATTTCAGCTCGTATACGTCCCACTGTTCGGCTCGAGCCTCCTACACAATAGCAGGCAAATTAACCCACTATACCACGCTGTTCACGCGTGTTGGTATAGGATTTCATTTCAAGTTTTCCTTCTCTTTTCCTTCATAGATGTTAATATGCATATTAAATCTCTTACTCATGTTTTACGACAGCCACGGGCAAGAGAGGCGGTGCTGAATTCAAACAAATATCAATACGTGCGCTAGATCTCAATAGGCACGTTTTTCAGTAGCCTTTTCAACCTGGGAGGGTACGGGTAGGGGGTATTCCGTCGGGCCGACCACTGATGACAAGTAACCCTGCTCCAGTGGTCGGCCCAACGACGAAGGCGACGTGGTGTTCGGGTGGGTTGCGGGTGTTGCGTGCGTAAGCCCTTCTATCGCCCCGGACAGAGTGGCCCGGAGGCGCGCCGACCGCAGCCCACCCCAAAAAAAAAAAAGCCTTTTCAACCTTATACTAACAGGACAATACAGTAATACCTCGGACTTACGCGATAGGCGGGATCGAGCAATAACCGCGTACGTCGGGATTTAATTTTGCTTATATTAAATGTACAAAAAAATTGGCTATTTGAAACTAGTTTCAAGAAGACAATAATTTTAAAGAATTTGATCAAAATATTATATAAAAAAGAAATTGAAATTTTATGAATAAAAATGTAAATCTAAGGCCTGAACACTCCAAGAGAAAACTGCGTGTCTTTGAATTCGCGTAAAACGAGGTAGCGTAAGTTGGGCTATTACGGTACTCAAAATGTCATTTAGCCGTCTTAAAATATTTGTGTCTTTCACTAGTTCATGATGATTTTGGGGGCACCTTTAAATTTTAATATATCATGAACCAAAATATTTTTTTTTGTGTATATGGGATTAAGGCCTCATAACCCACCATATCATCCCTACATCCCCATTGGACTGGCTATCATCGTCCTGCTGTTATCCGAACTATTTGAGGACGACGCAATTAGTACTCTTCTTCTATGGTACATATTGCAATAGTTTTTTCACCGAGCGTCTGCCTGATGTAATTGAAACCCTAATAGCGGTCACAATCTAGCCTAATACCCTTCAATATTGTTGAAAGGTATGAGGCTGGATTGTGATCGCTAGAGATATACATATAATATTATTATCTTTGTTACGATAAAAATGCCTATATTATCTAATATTGATATAATCTTGTTTAGAGATAAAAATAATTGTATCGGAGTTCACTAATTGCCGTTCATTGTTCCTTATACATATTATGTTTTGCAAATTTGCATTACTGTATAACAAAAACGACATATTCACTGTTGGAAGGTGGACTCAACAGTTAGTATAATATAAAAAAAAACATTAATTAATAATATAGGCCTTTTTTTGGTAGGCATGTCCAGGTATGGTCTGGACACACCCCGTCCAATCCGCTCGGGTCGACAGATGGGCAGCGTGTGGCCCCATAGAAGAGGGTACCCCGCGATCGGGATATTCCGTCGGGCCGACCACTGACGACAAAGAACTTTGCACCGGTGGTCGGCCCAACGACAAAGGCGACGTGTTACAGGTGGGTCATGGGGCCGCACGCTGCCCCTCTGTTATCTCGGCAGGAGCCGGGCGGCAGGTGCGCTGACCAAGGCACACCTCCAAAAAAAGTGTGTGGCCCCATAATCTACCGTATTCCCTCCCCAACATCATTGAGCCGACCACTGCCACAGATTCCTGGACATCCGTGGCCGGCCCGGCGGGTTACCGTTCCATTCGACGCCCTGGCAATAAGACAGTGCTACTGGAGCATCGCCCTCACGCGGTTGGCCTCTCTGCGGGTGACGGACTAATCCATGGTCCGTCCACATATTATTATATAATACAGGCCTGCGATGGTTTGTCACGAAATCTCAGAACTTAATAATTTCGGCTGATATTAGATATTAAGTTATTTTAAAAATATTATAAATGACTTTTTTGTTTCAGTATTTTTTTTATATTAACTTTTCAATGGTCTTAATGTTGCTATAAAATCAGTGCTGTATATTAATTTTAAAAAAATTGAAATATAATTAATTCGAAAAATAAATAAAAATATAATTATCGTAAAGGCGAACTATAGTTTTTTCGCGGGCCTCTGTAATAATGTACCATGTATTATCATGTCTTATCTATGTTCATCATCATTAACCTGCTCTTATCCCAACTACATGGGGTCGACGCTATATATACTCTTTATCTATACAAATATGTAGATAAAATTTAACCATCTGTTCGTCATCTCAAAATATGTAATAGGTTTTTTTCATGCTCACACGGTTATTCGCACGATACCTATGTCTAAAAACCAGTTTAAATATTTTTAGTTTGTCTGTCTGTTTGTTCTGGGTAATCTTCAAAACGGTTGGAACTGGATGGATTTTGATAATATTTTACTACCAGGTAGTTGTCTGTATAAGGAGTAACATAGGCTATATCAGATGGAATTGGTCCTGGTCTATGCAAAAACTTTTACGACTCCATCAGCCAATGTAAGGACTGGTAATATTCGTAACCGTCAGCTTTAGGGACTGACAGAGAATTATTCACATTGATATATAAAATTCTTTCTATGTACATACGTTTGAACAAATTTAACTTGAATTCTACCTGACAGCTATGGAAGAACGATTTTCGAATGTTTCTGAAAATAATTAACTAATATATAAAATTAACTAAAATTAGTACTCATGAATTGAAATCACTTTTTAACAGACTTCAAAAAACGAAGCGGTTTCCAATTGGACTGAATTTTTTGTTTGTTACCTCCGTTTGTTAACTTTCGGCTGGGTAAAACTATTTTGATGATTCTATTTTTATTTGAAACCTGTCTGTTTTCTGTGTGGTTCCATTTCAATTTGGTCCAATTCTAACAATGGTATCCACGAGGAAACCTTAAAGTCCTAATGAAATCGTTTTTTTTTTGTTAAAACTTTAGATTATCTAACTTATCTAAAAGGAAAATTAAGTTTAATTATTTGTCATTTACTTTTTGTAAACATTTGATTACATAGTTTTTATCTCTTAAATTATAACACAAATAAAAATTTACGTTAATAAACACGTGGGTTACATAACTTATAGTGTGGCAGCTCTTTGGGACTACATATTTGTATACTATCGAAATGCTTTGGGACTTTTTTTTTTATACTGTCGGGATTCCCCGAATCAACGTCGGTGTCAATGATCTGCCTGTTTGCCGTTTTATAACTCAAGAGTGGCTTGAGTTACGATGGATCAATGACAGTCTTAAGTTTTTCTATATTATATTGATAGACAATGATTTAGTTATTTTAAATTTTAGTAAATACCCAAACGATGCTGGCCAGTTACAAATTACTAATGCATAAAATTATAACAATATTTATCTAATGTCAAACTGCTTGAATATAACTATTTAAAGTTGCCCAATTTATTTTTCTTCTACATATTCTTTTGCCGAATTAAGTCAGCCCACTATTAGGCATGGGCCTCCTGCAGTATAGTGGTATGGTATTTCAATTGTCCTCCCATTGTGGTAGAGCCTTTTGGTTTTGAGAGGTACAGCCGTACGTCCCCCTATTAGTCATCTATATGTCCAGAGTAAAGGCCAGGTAAAAGCTTTTCCGTGTGGTGACGGAGTAAGAATATTATTTACCAACCCCAATCTTGTCCGTGGGTGTCCTAAAAGACGACTAAGGGATATAACACGCATACAATATCTATGCAAGAAAAAGAAAACTTGAAATAAAATCCTACACCAACTCGTCTCACCAGTGTGGTAACTTTCAATTTCACTCCTATCCAGAAGGAGGCTCGAGCCCAGCAGTGGAAAATATATGAGCTAAAACAAAAACGAAAGGCTACGGGGACTATACATCCCTCTAATTGATTTATTAAAATGTAAACTTAAATCCGCAGGGGTCATCCATTATGCGAATTTTGCGAGGAGCGTTTTATGGACGCAGACGAGTTGTATCGACATTTGCGCAAAGAACACTTATATTGTCACCTGTGCGATGCGGATGGACGTAACTTGTACTATGCCTCGCACTCTGCGCTCGCGCATCACTTCAGGACAGACCACTACTTGTGTGAAGAGGGCGAGTGTGCTGGAGAACATTTGACTGCTGTCTTCAGAAGTGAAATTGATTTAAAAGGTTTGATCCTCTTAACAAGCCCAATGCTCATTGTCACCAATGACCCATAAAGTTTACATTATTTTTCTCAAGGAGTATTCCGTCGGGCCGACCACTGACGACAAGTCACCCTGCGCCGGTAGTCGGTCGGTTGACGAAGGCGACGTGTCACGGGTGGGTTACGGGTGTGCGTGCTTATGCCCCTCTGTCGCCCCGGACGGAGTGGTGCGAGGAGTGCGCCGACCGTAACCCACCCCCCAAAAAAAAGCAGTATTATTCTTCGTGTTGTGACGGAGTAAGACTACAAATTAACATTTCCTCTCTTGCCCGTGGGTTAAGACGATTAAGGGATATAACATGTATATAATATCCGTGCAAGAGAAGGAAAACCCTATGCCGCTAAGTCTGACTAGCATGGTATAGTAGACCAATTTCCTTTCCATAGTGGAGGAGGCCCGAGCCCAACAGTGGAACGAATGTGGGCTGAGATGATGATGAATACTGCTAGTATTAATAAACACAACACACATACTGATTTTGTATTATTTAGAAACAATGTTACTTGTCATTGATATCCTCCTTAGAGAACGTCTAGTACGTAATCCATACTACGTACGGTACTAACTTATACCACGCGACCCATTTTTTCTTTCAATTCTCTCTCCTCCTCATTGACCATCCGTAGTACAAATTGAGACAATCTTGTTCAAGCCCAAAAACAAGTCGAGTATCCTGTATTTTTTGCCTTAGTTATTATCTAAAACTTTAACTTCAATTACCTAACATAAAGAATAATTAATTAGGCTCAATGTTATACGCCATCCCATAGGAGTGCTTATCTAAGACTTACCTAAAATTTAGAGGCCGCTAGTGAAAACAGATATTAATAATGTAATATTTAATCGACTTCAAAAAAGATGAATTAGAACATTCTTCTGTATATATTCCTCTGTATTTTTTGTTACCTTAGAACTTTTTCTATCTGAACCGATTGTGATGATAATTTGGTTCACCCCAACTACATTAGTTTCAACCCTTTTTTTGGTATCATATTCACTGTGTTACGTATGTTATGATAGGGTTGATAATTCACACTACTTAGTAAATAAATATTTAATTTTTATTACGTTTAAATATACATTGTGTCACCAGCGCATCATTCCAGCTAATATACGTTCCATTGGTGGGTGGGGTAATAAGGGGAAAATTTTCCTACTATACCATGCTGGTCAGACGGGTTGGTATAGGGATTTATTTCGAGTTTTCCCCTTAGTCGTCTTTTACGACATCCACGGGCAAGATAGGGAGTGATGAATTGTATTCTTACTCCGTCACCACACGGATAAGTATGAAGTATAAGTGTTTAATATAACATACAATATTTTATAATAAAGTACTAATGTTAACTCTTAGTTATGATTGTTAAAATGTTAATTGTATTGTTGAACAGCACACAAAGCGACGGTCCACGGTCGCGGCATGCCCCGCGGCGCGGCGCGACAGGCGCGCACGCTGGAGCTGCAGTTCAATATCACACCACATCCCGTACTCACTCAGAGGACGACCAGGTCAGTGACAATACCACACACACATGTACTGTTAACCATTCCGTGTGGTGACGGACTAAGATTACAATTCATCACCCCCCTCTCTTGCCCTTTGGTGTCGTAAAAGAAGACTAAAGGATATGTTTTGCATATAACATCTATTCAAGAGACGGAAAACTCCAAATAAAACCTTATATCAACGCGTCTGATCAACGTGGTATAGTAGGTTAATTTCCCTCCCATAGCGGAGGGAGCCCAAGCCCAAGAGTGGGATGTTCATGGGCTGAGACGATGATGATGATAATGACTGTTAACCTACCCATACATTATTTGTCTTATGGACGTCTACTGTTAGATATTAGGCTCTTCACTAAAATGTTATGGAGCTGCGTAATCACTTCTATCGGATATCCGGAATGAAAATATATGCGAAACCGCAATCGAATTGGATATAAAGCTTCCGGATAGTTTTAGATAGTGTCGGTCTGTATGGGACACATTAAAATAGGTTTCAACCAGGCGAACTGACAGTCTAAACGTAAGCCTTTCAAAATATTACGATAATCACCACTACACTTAGCATTTTTCTTTCACAATTCATAACTAAAACTATTGGATAATCGTAAATAATTTCATATCAGTAGTCATATGCGAAACAGTATAATATTATTTTAATATCCATATCCCATACTCTTATCCGAAACTTCATATCCGCAACATCCAAGACTCTCCAAGAAGGGAAAATAATGCTATGACCGCCACGATTGCCGGGCGTTATGAATTTACCAGATAAACTCCGTTCGCAATTTTCTTGGTGCTTCCGTAATCAGGTTTGCGACGGGAGAAGTAATCCACACCCACACTGTATTCATAAACCTTTTCCATATGCGGAATTAATCGATTACATAAACTAAAATACCCTCTTTTTTTAAGTTTGTATTTAATTTCACTTTTTCTATCAATATTTCACCCACTTCCACTAAAGCTATCGGTTAGCCCGATAGCTTTAGTGGCATAAATGTTTGGTTAATGCGCCAATTCACGATTATTATTATCTTTTTTCATGTCTATTTCCCTATAGGACACACTCCGACGGGTTCAGTGTGGGAGTGGGTCTGCACCAAGGGTCGGCGTTAAGGCCTTACCTCTTCCTGTTGATAATGGATGCATTGACATCGGAGACACGGGAAGAGGCACCCTGGTGCATGCTATTCGCTGATGACATTGTCCACGTCGGGGAGGAGAGCCTTGAGGTACAGAGCATGCTGGAAAAGTGGCGCTGTAAATTGGAGAATGTTGGCTTGAAAATTAGCAGACCTAAAACAGAATACATGTTCTGCGATTTCGGCGGTCTCTCCAATTTTACACCCATATCCTTAGATGGAGTACCTATACCAGTATGCTCGGATTTCCGTTACCTGGGTTCTCTTATCCAAAGCGATGGCGACCTAGATCGTGCGGTGAGCACAGAATCGATGCGGGATGGATGAAGTGGCGGCAGGTCACGGGTACAACATGCGACCCCAGAGTACCCCTCAAATTAAAGGGTAAAATTTATAAAACCCTAATAAGACCTGCCGTACTGTATGGATCAGCATGTTGGGCGACAAAAGCGATGGATGAGAGACGACTGTATGCAGCGGAGATGCGAATGTTGAGATGGATGTGTGGTGTGACAAGAATGGATAAAGTGAGGAATGAACACATTAGAGGAAGTTTGAAAGTTGCGCCAGTGACGAAAAAGTTAAAGAGTGAACGGCTGACATGGTATGGACATGTGATGAGGCGGGATGAAAGTAATGTAGTAAGGAAAGTTTTAGGTATGAATGTTGAAGGCTTTAGGGGGAAAGGAAGACCGAGGAAAAGATGGATGGACTGCGTGAGGCATGACATGGATAGCCTGGGAGTGACTGCAGAGATGACGTCTGATAGGACCGTATGGAAGATGACATATTTTACCGATATACATGACCGTTAACAAATGAATTATATACTAATAAGTAACAAAGCTTTCAATTCATATAGATCTCAATATTGAAACGAACATCCTCTATAATATGAGGAAAATTGTCTTCTTTTGATCACGTAAAGTTATAAATATTAGGTTACTGTCTCTGTAAGATAAATAATGAAATGATCTTTGTTATTGTACACCTTAACCTTCAGTACTTAGGGAAAGATGCCGACCGTGGCATAGTTATCAAGGATATCCCGAAGCTTGACAGTCAATTGACATAATACAAGACCAAATGCTTTAAGTTTTTCGAAGTACGAAAATGCTTATCTTAGATAACATATTGTGTATAGACCGGACGTGCTAAAGCGCTTATTGTCCTTGCAGTGATTTACAGATCAATGACAGCTGATAATGAGCGTGTTATAATAAACAAGTTATAAATTGATATTGAATACGAGTGAAGTTGGGATTGTAATATGTATCGGTAGGGAACAAAGGGAGCGCGCGGGTGAGGTGTCGCCTCCGGAGCCCGCACCGCCGCCGCCCCCGACGCTCATCGATACGAGCAGCGCCGCCCAATTCCCAGCGCTGTCCACCGCCCCCTCAACGCCTGGCCTCATGCTCGCCACACACCATCGCGCTTACAAAGGTAAAATAACATAATAAAAAATGACGAGTTATAATTACTGTATAAAAATTAATCTCATAGGTATTAATAAGCCTCTTCAGTATTGTCGGCAAACTGTATGCAAAAGTATTGATTGAAACAGTAGTGAAAATAATCGATAAGAAAACATGGGACCCACAAGTGGGTTTTCGAAAATGTTTGGGTTATTCGAATCAAGTTTCAGATCCTTACACAACAGGTATTCAATTTTTCGTGCTTTCTGTTAAAATTTTTCATGATGTAACAGAGTAAGAATGATTACACAGATGATGGAGAGGTCTAAATATCGATATCCTCTGCTGAGTCTCATGGTTTAATTCCCACGTAGGAGAATTATTTGTACGATCCACCCATGATTTCTCCATCCTTGCACGTAAAGTCACAATAATAAAAGGAACATGAGTGTCTGAAACAAGTCGTCGTGAGAAACCTGCCGAATTATTGATCTTTGCCGAGTTCGTCAACACTCGTCACAAAAAAAAGCTCTTTAAATAACTCATTTCAATTCTCTTCTCTTATCTTCTCTAAGGCTAGTCTTCTCTAAGTCTCATGTTTTATTTGTGTACTGTTGTTTTATTTTAATTATGTCCTATATAGTTATAAATGTGATTTGTATTCGTTCAATATATATTTCTAAAATTATCAGTGGCACAAAGATTTATTTAGTGTATTGTGTTATCTTATAAACAAAAAAAAAACGCGACCAGGGGTGGTAAATTTTCGCTGTCGTAAAACACTATTAAATGATGTAGGCAGAATATTATAAGCAAGGTAAATTCAAAATAGTATGTTACAAGAGAGGAAAATTTTCAAATAGCGCGTTCAAGTCGTTCAACATTAACCTTTCTGATCAATTTGGTATAATAGTATATTTTCTCTCCCAAAGTATGTCGTCGGTGTTTAGCAGTGGCGTATGTTGGCTGAAGAACATGAAGAGGAACAGAAATTTAAGGATCTTACATCTGTGCTGTTTGCTTGCAGGAGCTGACAGTTTAGCTCGTACAGATAGAAATTTTCCAACGCTTGGAGGCGCAGGCTCATCGCGTAATACACCGCGACCTGCCGCTCCAGCAACAACCCCAGTGGCCGCAACAATTGTTAGAAGTTGTATGTACTATTGTTAAAATTTTTCATCTTGCATCTTTGGGGCGGCCCATTCATCACGTGATCTTTTCTAAGCATTTTTTAAGCCCCCCTCCCCCTTGGTGATACATGGTGAGATTTAAAACTAAAATCCTACATCACGTGTATTTTTAGTACCTACAAGGAATCTTAACATTTTTAGAGACTTAACATTCTTAATATCTTTAAATACAGGTATAAAGTATTATAACCTTATTTTATTCTGAAATTAAGGACCATGATAAAAATGTCTAGACATCATGTCTATCGGTTTAAAAATCGCGCGTTTGACGAAAAAATAAATACACGTGATATCTTACTACACCCCCCTCCACCCTTGTGATATTTCGTGATTTTTGTCAAAATTGCAAGCCCCACGTGATTAATGGATGGCCACTTTCTAGGCATCTGCCTAGAAAGTAGACATGGAAATGATTGCTAATTTTATTTCATTTTCATTTGATGAAATGATTTTTTTTCACAATGATTTCACATGCGAAATTTCACCTCCAATGATTTTTTTAGCAATGCTCTAAAGTCACATTTACTACACGCTTGCTAATAACAAATGCAGAATGATTTATGATTCATGGCGCTACAATATGAATTAAATCATTAGCTTTTTGTTGGGAACATACAACTTGCTTTTTTGATTTAATTTTATAATGTGATGCTAATTTTGAGTGACATTTATTAATTTAAATGGCATTGTAGTTAAAGAATAATTACAAAAAAACAAGTTAAACGAAATCTTTATTTATTTAAATGAAATCATGAATTCATACGTGAGTTTCTAGATTGTCTCATAAAGTCTGTGAAAAATTTTAATAGTGTGGCCACTATTTTAAGTATTTTACTAAAAACGGCGATAACCGACTGACTTTGTGTTCGATTATTTTAATTACGTGAATCAATGATATATTTCGAAGCTGACAGAAAAAAATATTAAAATAATGAATTCGGTCGCCATCCTTAAAGAAAACTAAACAGTGTAATTAGAGCATAGACTTGATTTAGCTGCTAAGCAAAATTTTATCAATGAACTTTCTCTCATACTTGATACAGGCTTGGGACTAACAATATAAAAGTTGATCGCAAAAATGATTATGTTAAAGTACACATTTATGTAGACAAGAAAATATTTTATACGAAGTTAAATTTTAACACAGGCATATTTAAGAGTTTATTGATTTTATATACAACTTTATACACAGGAGTTACTCATACATACAAATTTATTTTTTTTAAAATTGGATTTAGAAAATGGTTGATAGTCCTGGGTAATCATCTGGAGTAACTTTTTGTCAATATATTTTTCGTTTGTCGTCTATTTTACGTGGCACGTATGAAGTTATATAAGTTATATAACTGTTATAGTTTACGTTGCGGCATATTTTCTGGCGAGACAATTTGAGTGTTTGTTGGAATTTCAATTGGTTTAGCCGAGCTTGATGATCCCGCCTGTGTGATAACAGAAGCTGGATAACATTCAAGCGTAACAGCCACTCGAGTTTGTTTTTGTTGTGAATTGGAATAATTTTGGTATGCACTTAAATATTTGTGGTTCAAATGTGTTTTTAAATTAGTAACGGAAGTTAAGTTATACGCATAATTCTTTTTACACAATATACATTTTGACACAGTTTTATCTGGGATTCTTTCACAATGATCTCAAATAGATGCACTATTTTTTTTCTTTTTGCAATACCTAATTTAATGTTTAGATGGTTGGGACGCAGATGAGCTGTAATGATAATGATGAAATTAAATTGACGTAATATAATAATTACCATAAAATTTAATGTTTAATAATAACTAATGACCATGACTTGTATGATAAAAGATACCTTAGTCATCCCGTGACCACGGACACTGTGGTGTTTGAATCGTCAAAAATCATATAAAATTACGGTAATGTTGATAAAAAAATAGTTTTATTTCAAATGTGTAATAGTCGCCTAAAGATGAGAATCATATTTATAATAACTATTACTAACTAATACAAAGTGTATTCCAAATAGACAATACACAAAACACTAATCTATATTTATTTACACTAAATAACTTGGAAACAAACTGAAAGCAAAATTATAATAAACGTGTATCGCTTTTAAAGAACGTCACACGACAAGTAAAATTTCATTTCATTCTATTTATGAACAAACAAATGATTTTTGTGATTTGCTACAAATCATTGCAAAACAGTTAATACTTTAAAGCACTAAACTTAAAGTTCAATTTTAAAATTCTTGTTTAATGATGGTCGAAGTTCAAATTAAAATTATGATAGATATTAAAATATAAATAGATATTAAAATATAAATAGATATTAAAATAGATATTAAAATAGATATTAAAATTATAGCGACGAATCAGAAAATTACATTTTGCTCTTTCTAACACGACTGAATAAATATTATTACTTGTCTCATTCACTCTTGTATCTCTTGCATCATATGATTTTTAAGGCAGGTAACAAATGTGACGTATGAAAAACCATATCATATGATTTTTCACGTGCTACTTGTGAATTATGCCATACTTACTAGAAAGAGATGCAACTATACGTATCTTTATATATAAATTTCTTGTGTACGTGTGTATGTCACTGAACTCCTCCTAAACGACTGGACCGGTGATGAAATTTTCTCCACTCCCACATTTTGCCTGTGGATATCATGAAAGACGACTAAGGGATATAATATGCACATTACATCTGTGGAAGAGAAGGAAAACTCGAATTGAAACACTACCAATATGTCTGACCAGTATGGTATAGTAGGTCAAATTCCCTCCCATTGTGGATCAGGCCCGAGCCCAACAGTGGGACGCATGTGGGCTGCGATTATAGGTTTAGCTAGCTAATTAACTTTGTTAACTTTTTTAGCCAACTTCACCGGCATCACTAGCTACATTGTACAGCTTAAATAAATAATATATTTGTTATAATTGCAGCAAAACCCAGTGTATCAATCCAGTTGCACAGCCAGCCAGCTTCGGCCAGTAATTTCCGTCTGACACAAACGAGCGGTAATCGCGGCATCAGTATTCCACCACAACATAAAAAGCCACCACTTGACGACGATGACTTCCCCTCATTGGGCATAGCAAGAGATGATCATCCCAGCATCGGGGCTGGTACTGTGCAAGCGCCTAAGGTACTGACATAATACATTTTTTTCTAATCAAATAAATAGGGACGGCTAATGCCATAATCGTCATGCTTAGCAAATCGGTTGGGCGATGACGATAGCATTTGTTACCGCCCGGTCACCGGACCCGGTAAGAATGGCCAGCTTTTTAAGATCATTCTTTCAGACTGAAAATGAATTGTTTTGCCTTATGCAAGTTAGAATATACTTTTTTTTGTTATAATATCTATACAGGTTGACTGGTAAAAGATTGTACATATTGAAGGAGGGTATTCAGTACTCGATTCTGATACCGAATATATAAAAAAAATTGGTACTTAAATTTTGAACTAATTATCTTATAAAAATATTTAGTTATGGACACATAGGATAGGTCAACGTACGTCAGCAATTGTAGGTACTAAACAGTTCGCGCATTGAACTAGTTACATTTTAGGTAAATATTCTACCTATGCGACTCGACCCAGTAGGTATTTTTTTTTTCGTCGCGGGCCGCAGACAGAGGTCAACGTACGCTGGCAAACGTATTGTTGTGATTAGAAACAAATCAGTTTATCTCAGGATTGGTAAGAGCTATGAATCTGCAAATAACTTTAGTGTTTTATGACATTATTCTTACACCTAGTTTAAGTAATTCTAGTAATAAATATCCAAAATCTTGACAACAGTACTAACAAAACTTTTACTCGATATCGGTATCGGTGTATTGCCAGTAGGGTGACAATATTTTTGGAAGTCTCGTAACACTAATATTGTTGATGTTTACTATGTAGTTAATTAATATTACCTTCTTTTTACACTTTTATTAGTTATATGTGGCCATTATCTATCGTTTCCTTCAATATGTACAATATTTTACCAGTCATACTGTATATAAATACGTGAAGCAAAAACTTTGTACCCCTTTTTACGAAAATTGTGTGAATGGACAAGTATGAAATTTGGCACAGTTGAAGTATATAATGAGAAGTGCATAAAACTAATATTTCATATAATAATGCATTAAAAATACATTAAACATACATTAAATTAATTAAAAAAGTCATTACGCACACTACAACGCAATGGCTACACACACACGCACACATGCGCGCGCTTATACACCTTTCTTCTTATTTAATGGCAATTAGCTACAATAATATGAGCTATTGGTGCCAGTGTCGAGTTATTATATTCATTTTTCATGTCTTTAGTCGTAAGTCTTTCAGTCAGTCGTTAGCATGATTTGGTGCCGTTCACTGTTATATCATATTCACTACATTTCAGAATTTTATCTGCATTATATTACATAAAATATCAGCAAAATTATTCAATATAACACTACAAAACACTAAAATAATGAAAAAAAAAATATAAAAGCGCTACGTGACATTTAGACATTCGTGTCAAAACTCCTTATACATTTTTGTTTACCATTAAAATCTGTGGTCAAACCGAATATCAAATAATCATAATTATGATGACAATGTCTAATAGACATTTGTACTTAGGTAGGTACTTCATATATATTAGTCATGGATTTTGTGTCTCTTTTTTTCTTGTGTCTCTCACTTTTCCCTCAATGTTACTCGACATTGGCAAATTTGTGGCAACCCTACGCAGCTGAAGCCATAATAAGAAGTTGAAGTCATGGATTTTTGACGCGAATGTCAAAATGTCATATAGCGCTTTTATATTTTTTACATTATTTTAATAATTTACTGTTATATTAAATAATTTTGCTGGTATTTTATGTAATATAATGCGGACAAAATGTTGAAATATAGTGAATAGGATATAATAGTGAATTGCGTGCATTTTTATATTCTGCTTAAATTCCCAGAGGAACTATGAATTCTCAGCATCTAATCCATGGTAACGACTAAGACTAAAAGATGAAGACTGAAGACGTGAAGAGTATATGTATATTATAACTCGACACTGGCACCAATTGCTCATAATTGTAGCTTATTGCCATTACTCTAAGAAGAAGGATTTTTGACGCAAATGTCAAAATGTCACGTAGCGCTTTTATATGTTTTTCATTATTTTAGTGTTTTGATTTGTTATATTGAATAATTTAGCTGATATTTTATGTAATATAATGCAGATAAAATTCTGAAATGTAGTGAATATGATATAATAGTGGATTGCGTGCATTTTGACATTCAGGATATCAGCACCAAATCATGCAAACGACTGACTGAAAGACTTACGACTAAATACGTGAATAATCAATATAATAACTCGACACTGGCACCAATAGCCCATATTATTGTGGCTCATTGTCTTTAGATAAGAAGAAGAAGTATATTAGTTATTAGTGAAATACAGCTTGCTCAATTTACAATAATACATAAATAATATTAAAAGAAAATTGTGTAGCAGAAAAATTAACTAAAATGAATTATGGCCGAATTTCGACCACACGGCGACCACTAGTATTTATAAAGCCACGTAACGCAACCAATTTTACGTTATATTGTGTTAGTTAAGACTATACAAGTTTGATTGTTTACAGTTACATTACAGCCTAGCCTATAAGATTTCGTTATTTGTTCAATTAGTAATAGTGAGTGACACTCACTAGTCTTAAAAACCAAAGTTTAAGAGAAAACGAAATACTTTATTTTTAGCCTATAAGAATTTGTTTTGTTTATACCAAAGCTACCATAGTTTATCTAAGTTGTTAGTTGTTATGACACGGTTAGTACTTTAAGCTACGTTATTAGTTTATTATTTTAATACAATGTTTTCAAATAGACACTATAAGGAGTAAAGAGAAAGACCTGCTTATTTAAACTTATAAAAATGAATAATTACTAATACAAATGTTACTTTGCCGTCCATAAGTAAAAGTAATTAATTATGTATTAAGTGTGATATTGAGACTGGAGTGAGACTGATTATTGTGATAACTGTTCATAAGCCAGTTTAAAATAAATATTAACCTTGAATCTTCGTCTTTTTCCATTCATATATAGAAAATTTTCATAAAATTCTTTAAAGCTTTCATCGCTATTACAACCCGGCCGGACCCGGCGAACCCGGCCGGGTTGGCGACGAATGTAACCGGGCCCGGCCGGGTTGAGAAACATACCGGGTTGCAATCTCTAACCCCTATGGTTTATACAGCTTTATTTCGAGTTTTCCTGCCCTTGGGTTGTATGCTATCAAGGATAGCGAGTGATGAATTGTATTCTTACTCTGTCACCACACAGAAAAGCAAATATTACAAAATAAAACAAAATATTATAACATAAAATGATAACAACGATACTGGTAATATCATCATTCTTAATTTTAGGAATATCTTTAAAAATCTAGACTTTATCAGCGTCGGAATTAAATCGATTTATTCGAATCCACAGGTGACTCTCGTCAACAGTCAAGAGATGCAGGCGTTAAAGAACAATCATGTAAATTTTCAACCTAAGAAAGTGCCACTGAGCTCGGAGGCGTTTCCGGCATTATCATCCACTTCGGCGCCCGTTGTACCACCACAATGGATCACCGTCAAATCTAAAGATAAACAAAAACCTGCGAAGGCTGAACCCCTGCCAAAACCCAAGGAACCTGCGTTCAATGCCGTCGCCGACTTCCCAACTTTGCCTATCAACCATTCAAAATCAAAGCCTAAGAAACAACAACAGCAAGCTCAACCCCCACCTCAACCAATCACAAACGAGAACACGAAACTTAGTAAAAAAGACAAAAAGAAGCTAAACAATAAAAAGGAAAATATAGAAGATACTTTTCATATTAACGGAATTAACGATAAGAAACTACTAAGGGAATCATACGCATCAGTGAACGTGAATAATGTAGCGACGGTAGAAAGCGGTAAGAAAATTAAAACTATAGAGTCCTCTTCTACTGGAACAGTGAATACAGAGGACAACAAGAATTGTGGTAACAAAGACTTCAATCTCACCACCAAGGATTACCCACCACTAAACTCAAAAAGTGAAAACAGTTTACCGGCGAAAAAACTTCAGAACGGTAGCGCACCACCCGGGTTTAAGACGAGACCAACTTGTGACGGTATGACCTTCACTAACTCATCCGGACAGACGTTCTCAGCACCGGTGCATACATACATCGCTCCGCCCGACTTCGAGAACAGGAACCGAGCGTTATTCAACGATTTTATTGAGGCGATTGGATCAGGTCCTGCGTTGGAACGGTTTAAGGAGGCGTCGCGAGCCTTCCGCGACGGTAGCGCTAGTGCTGCCCAATTTCACGATCACTGCGTATCAGCACTGGGCACACGATGTAATGATGTATTTCCGGAGTTAGTGGCGTTGCTGCCAGATATCGGTAAGCAACAAGAGTTGGCTTTAGCGGGTGATGCAAGTACTCTACACGTTTGCGCTACATGTGGGCAATTATTAGCGCAGCGTGATCGCTCTATCCACAATTCTGCACATTGGCCTCCGTTGGCCACACCAGCTCATCGCTAACCGCAATTTACTCCTAATAACTATACACTAAGGATGTTACCAACAATCTATACTATATGTAACTCGCTGACAGTTCCCATAATTTAATTCAAGTTAACTATCCAATATGGACGTGAGTGAGTGTTTTCAACTCTAGTTCTCGCGTTGAAACCTTTCGCTTATCGGAGAGTGTATACGACATTGTGTATCAGATCGTTTAGCAATTTGTACGTCAAGAGTTTGGACTGTACTGTCCATGTTATATAAAAACTTTGTGATGATTATAAATGTGTAATTGATTAGTGTGAATTCACTTAAGTGTCCAATCAGTTTCGTTTACGCTAGCCCATTGGATTATTTTGACAGAATGTGGATAATATGTGCGTATCATATTAAATCCACGACATTATTACATTGAATGTGATTTTGTAATGTAAATGTTATACAATGTAAAAATATATTGTTTCAAAGTTTAAATTTTATTATATTTTTGTACCTCGAGCGACATTTTTAGTTTTCTGTAAAATATTTTTTGTTAACCTTATTATTGGTTTTATTATAATCCTTATTAATCAGTATTATAATATTTGTTGGCTAATCTATTTACTTTTAAAAATCTAGGGTCATGTGAAATAAATTTATTTATACGGCTTTTATCGCGTTTGTAATTGATTTTTACTTTGCCATGACTTTGAACGCTAAAAAGTTTTCTAATCGTCGGAAAAGTAAAAATCAAATATAGACACGATAAAATTCTCTCTTAACAATAACGCTGCTCACGTAAGCATTAGAAATCTTTTATCTAAGCACAGATAAAACAGTCATCTCAACATTCACATCAAATATACCGCGTCTCGTGTGATGGATTATGAATTTTTATTTTGGCGTGCTATGATCGTTCCCCACTTTTGGAACGGATCGCTGACATTATTACTACTACATTATTTGGCCTTTCTTTTTGGTAGGCTTAGAACGAATACTTGTGTCGAAGAATTCGTATCGTTATACAGACCTATTTGTATTGGGAGCAGCGCCCCCTATCAGCCGATGGCGGTCCATACAAACTCGATAACGTTACGAATACTTTGACGCAAATATTCGTTCTAATTCGTTCTATTCTAGTAATGCCTCATCTACACTACTCGCGAAGTTCCTCGGCGAAGTACTCTGGCAACTTCGGCTGAAGTCCGAAGTGGGTCACTACACACTCGTTCAACTTCGCGATGAGCTCATTCGCTCTGTGGTGCCGATAGCTGCTTGCGCACGTTTATAATGGACGTTCAAGCAGCAGCTGCCAGCTGCTGAGTACTGAACTAGGGATGGCGACCTGAGATCAATTAATCGAAGAATCGATTTTTCAGGCCCAAAAGATCGATTTTATAAATCGATTCGGTGAATCGATACTGTACCATTTTTTTTAGGGGTGGGCCATGGTCAGCGCACCCGCCGCCCGGATCCGTCCGAGGCAACAGAGGGGCGACGCGCGTCCCCATGACCCACCCGTGACACGTCGCCTTCGCTGTTTTGCCGACCACCGGTGCAGGGTAACTTGTCTTCAGTGGTTGGCCCGCGGGGTACCCTCTCCTCTCGACATTCCCCCTCGGGGACGTCGGTGGCCGTTGCGCGGTCAGCCTCTCTGCGGGTGACGGACTAAATACCCGGTTCTGTCACCCGCGACCTCGGCTTAGGCGGCACTAGGCGCAGATAATCGATACTTTACCCTAGAGAATTGTCGTCCGATTTTTTTCTGCCCACTCGATACTAAGTGTATTTTATAAGACTAATAACATTTTCAGATTTTTTAAAAAAAGGTCATCACAAGCACGTCCAAAAGAAAAGATTGCTAGATCGATTAATCGGGTATCGATTCTTCAGACCTCGATTTTCTTGTGAATCGATTCTTTGGACGACAATTCGAATAGATTCAAGATTTCTTTTTCAGAAAGATCGCCCATCCCTATACTGAACTACTGAAGTCAGCCGAGTAGTGTAGAGAGGTACTTCGTGAGCACATTTCGTAAAGTTTGACGAGGTAAGCCGAAGTGCCTCTCTACACTATCGTATTCGTCTAACTTCGTTCAACTTCGCGAGTAGTGTAGATGAGGCATAAGAGGATACACGCCGGTCAACCGTTAGACTATTTCATATCTATTGAAAAATGCAGTGTGGGAACTAAGTTTATGTTATTTAATATGCTTCATCCAATAATTTTCAACATGGCTACAATATCATAAAGCTACGAAAACAGCTTTAAAAAATAATGTATGTCGATGGTGAAGAATATCTTTGTTTTCTTTGTCCTCTCTACACAACGACTACATATGTGCTTGTTTAAGGGTGTCATGTATGAACATATCGCTGCTGTACCCGCAGTAAGCTTGCGACAATAATAGACTCCTAAAAGATCTTAGCATTTTTAAGTTCAATAACTCTAATCTACTCCTAGCTTCATAAGACGACTGTAGTAATCAAGCGGTCGATACAATGACAATAGGCATGACGACAGTATAAAAGAATCGATGCATTAATGATTTTAGGGGAAAATACATGTCAAAAAAATTTAATACGCTAGTTTAGATTTATCTAAATAATTGAGATTATTAAGATTTTCAATAAATTAAATCATTAAAATACTGCATTCGGCCATTTTGGCTGAAACACCAATCACAGTGTATTACGTCACGTTAAAGTAAACTACTCTGTTTGTTGTTCTCAGTACTACTGATTACGCATTTGGATTGATTTTTTATTTGTTTACGTGTGATTTACCGACTCCACTCGATTATTACAATGGAACCAAGCTTTGTTAAAGCAAGCAGCTCAAATTTGCCCAGGATTGATGTATTGATGTTGGGTGATTTCCTCGCTACAAATAAAGAATTTTGCTCGCCTGAGTTTAGAAACGTAAAAACTTCTTTGTAAGTAAATTTTTGTTTATCTTTACTACCATGTTTCTAGTAACCTAATCTCTAGTACCAACTTAGATATAATCTTACTCGTTTTGAACTGATGTGAGTTTATTTTAGTTTCATAGCTTATTTTTACATTAAACTTGTCATTGTTTATTCTTGAGGTTAGCTCCCTCACAGCATTGCGAGCTTTAACCACTTAACTCTTATTATTGACTTGTTAGGAATATGTACAAATACTTTGTTGGGGGTTTTTATTGATATATTTTTGCACTGAGGTACTGCACACCACTTATAAACTTTGGAATTCATTTTTATCACAAGAATTAATTTAATGTTTTGCTTACTTTCTTCGCTACACATAAGACACAAGGACGTGTTTACCTTAATGTGACGTAATAGCCGACGCCATGACATCGGCGAGCAGTTTTCGCGCAATATTTAAAAAATATTGGAAAAATTGTTTTAAACTTCATTAAACATAAATTTATTACCGAAATATAGGTTTTTTCGTAAATAGTAAGTGTGTGCCCACATTACGGAAAAGGATTTCACAATCTTTCGTCACGCCTATTAATGTGGACAAAGAACTTGACTTGTTTTGGTAGGTAATCTCTGCCACCAGATGGTTAATTAATGCACTATAGGAATTCATTGTTTTTGAATTTCACCATCTCAGGCCACAGAAGTCCCATTGTTGGTCTCGCCTTCTCCCGCAATGGGAGGGAAATTGACCTGCTATACCGCACTGGTCAGACGTGTTGGTATAGGGTTTTATGTTAAATTCTTCTTCCCTTAGATATATATTATATCCCTTAGTCGTCTTTTAGGACACCCACGGGCAAGATGGGGGAGCGTGAGTTCTATTCTTACTCCGTCACCACACGGATAATTATTTTAGAACTAGCATCGCTCTGCGGTTTCACCCGTAGTTCCTCTTCCCGTGGGAATATCGGGATAAATTATAGCCTATGTGGTATTCTTACATAAGCTATATTATTGCAAAGTGTCATCAAAAAACAATTCAGTAGTTTTTGCGTGAAAGAACAACATTATGGAGGAGGCCCAAGCCCAAAAGTGGGACGTATATGGGCTGAGATGTTAATGATTATGACATTAGTCATCTCATATGACACACTAAGCAAATCGAGGGTTTCAAGGTTTATTCGTCCCTTATGGTTTAAACGATATGTTTTTTAAAGCCGTTACTACACGAAACTAGGTATACTTATATATACACAAGTGTTTTGTATTTCATCTTTATGATAGATATATAGATAGATAATCTAGACAACATAAGTGCTATTGAGTATAGAGATAAAACGATCTTTATATATATAAGATATAGACGTCGTGGGTGGTGGTGATCATTATTTATATAAGATGAAGATTATTTTGGCAATAATTTGGTAAGTTTTATTTATGATTTTGTAGTCATCATTACTTAGATATATTTTGCACGTAAACATTATGCACTTGTTCTCTTCAGAATTTGTATTTTTGCGTATACATGTCTGCCCGTATGTCTATTAAGCTTGTAGTGGAATACGTAACTTATAAATTTTACACAAATAATCTATCTAGAAGTAGTTTCGTGTGGTGACGGAACAAGAATACAATTCACCACCCCTTCTCTTGTCTGTTGGTGTCGTAAACGAATACTAAGGTAAATAATATGCGTATAATATCAATGCAAGGGAAGAAACACTTGAAACAATACCCTATAACAACACGTCTGACCAGCGTGGTATAGTTGGTTAATTTTCCTCCCATAGTGGAGGCGGCCCGAGCTCAACAGTGGGACGTGTATGGGCTGAGATGATGATCCAGCGGTAGCGTGCTAATCGAAGTCCAAGCAAAGAGAACTCGAAAAAAAAAACGATGTGTATATTTACACTAATCATTTCGAGATACTTTTAATCCCTTCATAACTTAACATTATGTAATATAAACACACCAAATTTAAATTAAGATTTCAACTCGCATTACAAGTTTTATAAACACATATTGAATTTAGATATTAACGTCCAATCGACATTTTTATAATCTCCCAATTTCAGATGACCTAATTTGAAGTATCATAAGTTACATGCTTTATATAAATATTTCTATTATTGGCATTTAAAATGTCTTAAGCCAGCTTTTCACTATGGGATATAACATATATTATATATTGAGATGTAATATTTTATCGCTCGTCATACATTTTGTACGAGACCGTTTACACTGTGTTATATTACATCCCAAACTATATTTTTTCGAGCGATTTTGAATGAGTATATTTTACCTTACGTCCCCGACACAGCGCCTCCCTTTGCCCCCCTCAGTTTGAATGGCGATGTCCGTGTGTAGACGTATCAACTGATGAAAATATATATCTTACAGTGTAAACAGCAACCGCGGGATGAAATATATATATTATTTCATCCCGCGATTGCTGTTCACACTGCAAAATATATGCTTTGGAACAGTCAGCTTCGGTCACCATTCAAAGTGAGGGGGAGGCGCGGTGTCCGGGGACGTGAGGTAAAATATACTTCTTCAAAATATCGCTTATTTAGTCGAAAAAATATTTGGAATGTAATATATATTATATTACCTATATCCCATAGTCAAAAGCCGGCTTTATTTGTTAACAAAAACATTTCTGCAGTAGAAAAATAAACAAGAAATTGAATTTCTTCTTTATTTTTCTTAAGTAAAATTATCTTGCGCCTCATGCCGCCCTAGCCGAGGCCGCGGGTGACGTGACCGGGGATTAGTCCGTCACCCGCCGAGAGGCCAACCGCGTGAGGAAAGACCGACATCCTCCCCGAGGGGGGGACGTCGGTCGATGGGAGGGTACCCCAATTAGGGGTATTCCGTCGGGCCGACCACTGACGACAAGTTAACGCTGCTCCAGTGGTCGGCCCAACGACGAAGGCGACGTGGTTTTTGGGTGGGTCGCGGGAGTTGCGTGCTTAAGCCCCTCTGTTGCCCCGAACGGAGTGGTGCGGAGGCGCGCCGACCGCGACCCACCCACAAAAAAAAAAAAAAAGTAAAATTATCTAAGAATGTCATCGGTACATTCATCTAATAAATAAATTTCAAGATTATGTTCAAAACTTGACATCTATTTAGATCTCAAGTCTGTTATCGGTGAAGACGATAACCACTCCATAATTATCATGATATTGAACTTCGCTGCCATTTACAAATTTACGTTTTTGGTAGGATAAGATATTTTTGCAAAAAAATTATATCGATATACTTAAAATGATGACGCCGTATCGACCATAGGATGATTCTTTGTTCGATCCCTAATTGATTCTAAGCCTAGATGCACGCAATTAGAATCGTCAACTGTATGTTCAACTATCCACTAAAATATAAAGTAACTTAGATTTTAGAGAACAAACAGCTATCTAACTTATAAATTGGATTCAACACAAGAAGCCCAAAAATGCCTTTTTACCTTTACGGTGTTATTATAATAACAACTTATTAGAATTATTTTGTTTTCATTATAGTTGCGCAGTATCTACTTGCTATACAGCGTCCGTCAGACAGGGGAGAAAGTTTCCAAATGACTTTTTCTTCGGCACTGGTACTTCGGCCTACCAGATTGAGGGAGCTTGGGATGCAGATGGTATTTGAAAATTTTATTGGCGTTTATTGTTAAAAATTCAACGAGCTAAACGATCGAAATATTAAAATTGTCGAACCAAAGAGACTATCTATATTAGATAATTGTATACACCTAACTACAAAGTTGATTGGTATAACTTTGTATTGATGATTTGAATTTCAAATACCATAATTTCAAGGTGTATCAAGATAAAAAAAAAAACAGATTTTTATTGTGTTAGATTGGCTAACTAAAAGCACTTAGACCAGTATGATGTTATAGCCCTATTCAGGAATATCTAAATTAGCTGAAACTTACTGGAATGCGAGAGGACAAATTTACCGAGATCGCAGAATTTACATACTTTATTTAATGATTTCTGATGTTTACGCGTTTGGAACACTTTACAGTATTCAGTCCGCCGCGCCCGTGACCATGAATGCTGTAAAGTGCTCTAAAAGTCGCGTCGGGCAATCATAAATTTGGTTTAAGACATTTATTTCTCATAAAAGAATAACACAATTCACTCAACACTGAGAAATCACGATAACTTAATACTAATTTACACTTGTGAGCATGCAGTCGGTAGTGGTACATTAATATAGTTTGATCTTATACAATAAACTGAAAATGTAGGTAGCAAGAAAACAATATGCACTATTACGTATTGGAATACATACTTTATACATACATAAACTACTTAAATACAAACGCGATAAAATAGTAGTATTTTTATTTATTAATGTCTTGGAAACGTAGTTTAATAGACTTAGGCGGAAACGTATTTGCATTTAGTATTCATTTTCGTTCTTCTGTCTTTTAAGTCCTTGCCCGAAGTTAAAACGGTTATTTACGATTAATCATCTTATTATAATTTTATTTGTATTTTAGGTAAAGGGGAAAGCATCTGGGATTATATGACGCATAATAGACCAGAGGTCATAGCAGATCATAGCAATGGTGATATAGCGTCTGATTCCTATAATAATTATAAACGTGACGTGGAAATGATGAGAGAGCTTGGCTTAGATATGTACCGCTTCTCACTTTCCTGGCCAAGAATATTGCCCACCGGTGTACCAAACAACATCAACAAGGCGGGCATTGCTTACTATAATAATCTTATTAACGAAATGCTGAAACACAATATCAAACCAATGATCACTCTGTATCACTGGGATTTGCCCCAAAAACTTCAAGAAATGGGCGGTTTTTTAAACCCTCTTATAGCCGAATGGTTCGATGATTATGCTAGGGTAGCCTATGAAAATTTTGGTGATAGAGTAAAGTATTGGATTACGTTTAATGAGGCCCATCAAATTTGTTACGAGGGTTATGACTCTGTGACTAAAGCACCCAGATTAAATGCTACAGGTGTTGGTCAATACCTTTGTGCTAAAAATCTTTTGGTGGCGCACGCTAGAGCGTATCATAGTTATAATAATGATTTTAAACCGACGCAAAATGGTATTTGTGGATTTACAATCTCTATCGGTGCCTATGAGCCCTTGCATGACACTGATGAAGATAGATTTGCTGTAGAATTATATGATCAAGGAGAGGTAATAGGTACTGCATATTATTCTTTTATTACAGCCTGAAGTCGTTTTACAATAGTCTTCAACTTTATTTTCAGCCGATCGTGTGAATACGGACAGCTAAGGTTCACCTTAGCTCATACGGAACTGGTTTTTCAGCAAGAAATTTTTGATAGCAAATAATAGGGGTTTAAGTATGAAATTACCGTTTTAACATACTAGCCACTTTGAATTAAAGTTAAACCTGCATGGTGTCAGATACCTATCAAAGTGAAATTATTTTAAATGAAAACTTTCTAAATTTTAAAAATAAATAAATAATTTTTTTTTACATTTGTTCGACGTTCAATTGTTTTTACATTCAGCTTTTGAAGTGAACATGGATACGGCGAAAATCAGAGTAATTTTCGAATAGGAGTTCCGACGTGGAACTAACGTAGCAGAAACGGCTGTGTTTGGAGAGAATACGGCTAAGGAACGCACCGTGCGTTTATGGTTTAACCGCTTTCGTAGTAGAAACTTCGACTTGAAGAATGAACCACGAGGAAAACATCCACTAAAGTAAATAACGATGAATTGAAGGTGATGGTGGAAGTCGATCCGAGTCAAACTACCAAGGAATTAGCGGCATGATTTCACGTTAATATACCCACAATATTGACCCATTTGCACCAAATCGGTAAAATAAAAAAAACTTAAAAATGGGTGTCTTATAATTTGACTGATCTGTAGAGAGCAGCACGCGTTGAAGCTTGCCTTATCCTGTCAAACCGGTATTAAAATGAAGGGATTCTGGACCGAATTGTGACGTGTAATGAAAATTGGATTCTTTATGATAATCGCAAGCGAACAACGCAATGGTTGACCCCAGGTCACACGCCACATCAGTGCCCTAAAACGAAGCTTACCCATAGAAAGGTGATGGTAATTGTTTGGTGGTCACTTCATGGTGTAATTCACTACAGCTCCCTCAGATCTGGTCAAGCAATAAACGCTCTACGACTACGTCTACTGCGCAGAACTCCGAATAATGATGGCGAAACTCCCAGTAAAACAGCCCCGACTTGTCAATTGATCTTCACCATTATTGCTCCATGATAACGCAAGACCTCATACTGCTCGAGAAACTGTTTTAACACTACAAGATCTGCAGTTAGAAACCATACGTCATCCTCCGTACTCGCCAGACCTCGCCCCAACCGACTACAATTTTTGCCGCGATTTGGTAAATTTTTTGCACGGAAAAAAATTTTCTGCCGAGGAAACAGTACAAAATACCTTCACACAGTTTGCGGAGTCCAGGAACCCACGAGTTCTATCGCAAAGGTTTAAATGATGTTCCAATTACATTTCAGAAATATATAGATAACGAGAGTAAATACTTTGATTAAAGAAATCTGTTTTATGAACAACAAAAAATGGTTTTAATTTATGAGTACGAAACGGTAATTTCATACTTTAACCCCTAATACGATGTCTGGAACTGTGAGAGTGGACTGCAATAGGGTCGTCTTCTAACACTAAAGACTAAAAATTAGTATGGCAATGAATGCATGTGTTGCACTTATTGTTAGTAGTCGAAGTAATGGATGGTCAATTGAATAGGTGCAGATAAAGACATACCCGGGTTTTCGAGGTAAATTTGAAAAGGTGATTAGCAAATTATTAAAAAGAGCCTCGGTTTTGTAAATTTTTATTGATGCTTTTTTTAAAGCAGTTGGTGGCAAACGAGTAAAATCACACTTGATGGTAACTGATACTGCTGCTAATGTACCTCTGCTATGCCGTGAAGGAAGTGTGAATGCATGCAATTAAGTTCGGTGATAATAAAGGCGTCGCCAAAACCCGTCAAACGCAAACATCCTCCCAAAGTTGGGCTGCGGGCTCTCTTGTCCACCGAACGAAGTGCAATAGTAAATTGCTACTACTCAAATGTCGATATTCTGCAGAAGTGTGGTACAACCCGAATGGAGCGGCCCGTGGCTGTCAACAGTTTGGTGCTACCACTATACACTTGCTAGTCAAATATTCAACAGCAGCTTTTCTGGAATGGCTGCGTGTGCGGTGTAACTACTTCTACAGTGACAGCAGCAACGATATATTTCATAATATATTGTCGTGCAATTCTGAAATAATCATTTAATATATTTTTTACATTGTTTTTTGTGTATGTATGTGTGTGTATATAGGCATAGAGCTTTTAATTTTCAGTGGGCTATATACACGGATCCAATATTTACAAAGGATGGAGGGTTACCAAAAGAACTTTTGGAAAGAGTCGCCGAAAAGAGCGCACAGCAAGGTTTCCCAAGGTCTCGTTTAACTGACTTCACGGAGGAAGAGAAGAAGTACATCCAGGGCACAAGTGACTTCTTCGGCGTCAACCACTATGGGGGAGCATATGTTTCCTTTTCACTTTATAATCCAGATACTGCAGTCGTGCCCTCCACACATGACGATATTGAGGTTGGGGCTTACGGGCCCGAGGAATGGGTACAGTCAGCCTCATTTTGGTTAAAAGTAAGTAAAAACGATGCAACTTTCTCTTGAAATCAATCTCTATGTTCGATACAAATCTTTACAACAAAGGGAGCTAATTAAGCCTACTAATCCATGCTGCCCCGATGGGTAGTTATACCTGGGGCCCAACTTAGATCAGTCAGTAGAGGCAATTCTGAAACTATAAAACATACAAAGATCTATTTTTTAGGAACTATGTCATCGATTTCAGTAAAAAGAATAACTGCATGGATAGATTTAAAAAACTTGTACTCGATACGGGCATCGAATCCGGTCGTATTGAAAAATGAAAAAGACAATAAAAGCAGTCATTGCTGGCAGGATTCTATCCTAAAAATATAAAATGCAATAGTCAATCATTACCTAAACCGATGTAGTATTGCACGAAATGATTGTCATTGCAGCTACTTAATTACATTTGAAGATATGAAATACAATTCTATTTTATTTGAACAGAGCAACGTCTGTTGGGACAGCTAGTATATATACATAAAGATAATTATCACAGACCATTGCGGAAATGTTTCGGTACGGACCTGACGCTGCCGGCTATCGCTAGGGCGATGGTCGACAGCGTCGGGAATTGGGACGCGGTCGCAGCCTTCTGCGAGACAGTGATCTCGCGGAAGGAGGCGGCGGATCGCCTACGTGAGGAGCGCAGCCTCGACGGGGAGATCCGCCGCCGGCGACTGAGGCGGTGCAGGCGTAACTATCTGCGCCTCATGCCGCCCTAGCCGAAGCCGCGGGTGACGTGACCGGGGATTAGTCCGTCACCCGTCGAGAGGCCGACCGCGTGAGGAAAGACCGACGTCCTCCCCGAGGAGGGGATGTCGGTCGATGGGAGGGTACCCCAATAGGGGGTATTCCGTCGGGCCGACCACTGACGACAAGTTAACGCTGCTCCAGTGGTCGGCCCAACGACGAAGGCGACGTGGTTTTTGGGTGGGAGTTGCGTGCTTAAGCCCCTCTGTCGCCCCGGACGGAGTGGTGCGGAGGCGCGCCGACCGCGACCCACCCACAAAAAAAAAAAATGCGGAAATGTTTTATACGCTAGAAGGAATACATAAACAATCAATTTAAATTATGTATAAATCAACACGATAATTTCTGCTTATCTGCAAGATGGGAAGGTAAATTATGTTCTTACTCCGGCACCACATAGAAAAAAAGGTTTTGAACTATCATAATTGTCCTTTTAGAGAATGCCTGGCAGTGTGTATATCGTATTAAAACGCATACATAAAAGATATGGCGGCAATATCCCGATTATCATCACGGAAAACGGCTGGTCTACTCACGAAGGCATAACTGATGACAGTAGAGTTGACTACTATAGGGCGGCTTTAGAAGGTGCCTTAGATGCTATGGATGAAGGAGTAAACCTTATAGGGTACTTCGCATGGAGTCTTATGGATAATTACGAGTGGATGGCAGGATATACGTATGTTCCTATTTTTATTATTTGTTACAAGTTTACACATCTTCGTTTCAAGTCAAAAGACCAACCTTAATTGCATCTTTAGAACAGTTTTGAGTGGCTTCATAGTTTTTGAGACAATGGTAGCAAAATTTCATAAATTTCGTGGTGATCGTTTGTTTACTTAAGCGTAGCTGCAATTTTTCTTCAAACATAGATTACATGATTACAAAAGCGGATCGTGTCTATTCCATAATTAATTATAATGCCGTCACTGTTTCTATGAAACTGATTTATTATTTATAGGAAGATATTAACATAATCTTTGATATGTCCATTGCAGTAAGTACTAAACTTTCGTATTTAGGTACCTATGAGCAGGTCATCTATTCTATACAGATTGTTATAATCACAGTCAAATCTAAATGAGAACTGGCTAAGCGAGAAAACTTAATTATTGAGAATATTTGCCAGCTACCATCATGTTACTGCTTAAAACGTCAATAATTGAGAAGTATAAACCTGTATAAGTGACAGGTGGTTCACTCGCGAACCTGCATAACTGAGATTACTACTTCTTGTACCTTCATAAGTAGGTAACAGTTAGACATATTGATATATTTAACATTTGCTGTTGAAATATTGGATCGAAATGACCCAATGTGCGTCTGTTATTGTTTTCTTATACATAGTTTTTTTTAGAGGTGGGCTACGATCAGCGCACCCGTCGCCCAGCTCCGTCCGGGCCGACAGAGGCGCAGCGCGCGGCCCCGTAACCCACCCGATAGCATGTCGCCTTCGTCGTTGAGCCGACTACCGGTGTAAAGTTCCTTAACTTCAGTGGTCACCCCTACCGAATACCCCGAGGGAGTATCCTCTCCCATCGGACGTCGGTGGCCGTCGGGAGGTCAGCCTTTCCGCAGGTGACGGACTAAATCGCGGTCCGGTCATCCGCAGCGTCTGCTAGGGCGGCAGCAGGCGCAGGTACTCGCGCCTGCGCCGCCCCTGTCGCCGGCGGCGGACCGTGTCTGCGTGCAGGCGTTCCACACGCGCACGATCCGCCGCCTCCTTCCGCGAGATGACAGCCTCGTAGAATGCGGCGATGGCATCCGAGTTCCTGACGCTGCCGAGCATCTCCCTAGCGATGATTGGCAACGTCAGATCGTCACTGATATTTACGCCGTGTCGCTCCTCATGACCGTGTGCAGGTACTTGTCGAAACCATCGTGCCCCGTCAACACCTGCACCAGTCGGAAGGAAGGCACCCCGTACATAGTTTGAGAAACTCACATTCCATTAAAACAATGTGTTTGATTATAATTGTAAACATATTTCCTGTAGCGGGTCTCTCCCCTTCCCTCCATTGTGGTTGAGCGGAGTGATGGCTGCTCTAGTGGTTAACTTGTCATCGGGTGCTGCTTGCAACATGTGGTCCACTAATTGTATTATATTATGGTTCGAAAGCCATCACACGATTCTTGCGAGTGCGATCGTGTTCCGATCCGGTGGTAATTTCGGGTAAATTGTAAATATTTTTGAAATCGGTTCTGTGGTTCAAGCGTGAAAGCGTAACAAACAAACAAATAAACAAACAAACAACCTTACTTTCGCATTTATAATATTAGTAAGGATTCCACATCGTCATTTTCACTTATGAGTAAAATTCATTTAATGTTTCAGGGAACGTTTTGGGCTATACGAGGTAGACTTTGAAGGTCCGGCGCGTACACGTATGCCGAGGAAATCTGCTTTTATATACAAACAAATTATCAAAACCCGCATGATTGATCATGATTACCAACCAGATTCTTACACCATGACTATCGACGATGGACATTGAAGTTTCGATAGAACTGTTCAATGATGCACGCATATGTATGCATATAAAGTTTATTTGAAGATGTCATGATTACGTTGTTAAAAAATTAAGGGTAATTTTAAAAGTAAACAATTTATGTATGTATATATAATAAATGTAAGTTATATACTTAATCTCTCTAATCTTTGATTTAAAAAACCTCAAAACTTCGTGTCTCAAACACTCATATACGCCCCATCGCTGGTCCTGAACTTCCTCCACAATAGAAAGGAAATTGACGTAATATATATAAAGCTTAACAAACAGATTAGTTTTATTCTGCGTTTGCCTTGTTTTGAATAGAAGTTATAATTATATTTAATCCCTTAGTCATCTTTTACGACCAATCGACGACAAATCTCTGCCCATACAAGACCCACTGTTGGGCTCGAGCCCCCTCCACAATGGAAGGCAAATTGACCTATACCGCGCTGGTCAGACGTGTTGGTGTATGGTTTTATTTCGAGTATGTCTTCTCTCACATAGATATTATCTGGATATCATATCCCTTAGTCGTCTTTTACGGCACCCACGGGTAAAAAAGGGGATGGTGAACTGTATTCTTCCACACGGATGCTAATGCACTAATGCTTTTCTAAAAGAAGTGCAGTATTTACAATCATGACTGAGCATGTTATGTCCCGTACAGACGTTGGCCGAGCCTAGGCCAACGCGAGCGTCGGCAAATAGGTACAAGGCGAGTGCTAGCGTTTACACGTTGGCCGAGTGCGGCGAACGCCAACGCGAGTGGCCAACGTAGACGAGCGTTTGTAGAAGTGTCTACACGTTGGCCGATGTCAGTGTTCATTGTGCACTGAAACACTACGGACGTTGACATTAACGTTGCCATGTTGGTTTAGTTTCATTTCGAGTTTCCCTTCTCTTGCACAGATCTTATGTGCATATTATATCCCTTAGTCGTCTTTTATGATATCCATTGACAAGATAGGGAGTGGTGAAATGTATTCATAATGCGTCGCCACACGGAAAAATATACTACATAATAATAATGCTCTTCAAATAATAATTCATTGTTACTGTTCTTAATTTCCGTTAAGGTTTTCTCTGTTATTGACGTCCCTTATTGGTTATTGTTTTTTTTTAATAAGTTAATTTCTTGCATTTGTTGCTTTTAATACAGTTAATTTCTTATTTTATTTATAAAGTGCTATAATGCAGTGACATGAAATACTTAGAATACCTTATAACTGTAATTTTAATTTTCATATCACCATATTCTTTGGATATGAAGTTAAGCGACCCTTTTATGTTAACATTTTGGAGCAGTAACTTCGGCTATAGCAACTCACCAATTTTTTGATCGATTTGCCCTACAGATGTGGATAAAAAACCGGCTAAGTACCCGTCGGAGTTGCACATGAAGGGTTCCGTACCATTATCTATATATCGCGTGTGTTGTTTTGGCCCCCCTTATATATATATTTTATTATGTTTTTAGTATTTGTTGTTATAGCGGCCAAAGAAATACATAATTTGTGAAAATTTCAACTGTCTAGCTATTGCGGTTCTTGAGATACAGCCTGGTGACAGACAGACGGACGGACAAGACAGCAAAGTCTTAGTAATAGGGTACCCGTTTTTACCCTTTGGGTACGGAACCCTAATAATGAATGTCATTATATGGCGGCTAGAACCATCACATTCTTTCCGTTTACGTTTGAAGCGAGATTCAATGTCGTCATTGTTCCTAAAATTAGATAAATACAGGATAGAACCACATTGGTGGTTTCGGCAAGTACCTGCATAAAGTCGTGTGAAAGGAGTCCTCTCCTTCAACACCGTCCTGCCACCACAGCAGATGGCGACGGGGACACAGCGCAGCATACGCTCGAGGTCTGTGTGGCCTAGGTAGAGCAGTGCCGTGAATTCGTCGCAATCATTGGTGACGACCTGACGCTGCCGACCATCGCTAGAACAATGCTCGACAGCGTCAGTAACTGGGTCGTGGTCGCCTCTTTCAGCGAGGCAGTTATCTCGCAGAAGGAGGCGAAGCGGGTCCAAAAGAAATTCCTCTAACTCTACCGTGACACACACGGCGCGTTGGGCGGCGTAGGCGCAAGTAGTGTTGCCCAAAAAAGTCTTGGTCTTGCGGTCTTGGTCTTGGTCTTGCGAGAAATGCGAGACTGAGACCAAGACCAAGACCGCTTAATTTTTGGAAGACCAAGACCAAGACTGGCCCTGCAAGACTTGAGCAAGACCAAGACTGGGCCTGCAAGAGTCTCGCGGTCTTGCATTTAATTCAAATCACCATTTCAGCTTATATACGGTTGAGCTCGTGTCTTCTACATAACAGGAGGAGAATCGGCCGTGGCCGGAGGGGAATCGCCACGGTGATCGGCCGTGTTGTTACAGGTCATACATGTCAAGTTTTCCTTCTCTTGCACCGATGTTATATATTATAGCCCTTAGTCGTGGGTTCGCAGTCACGGGTAAAATAGGGGGTGATGAATTATATTCTTACTCCGTCACTACACGGCAAGTCAAATCAGTCTTGAGATATCCATCTATTGGCCAATCGATTCCCAATGTTGGTGTTGGCTTTTCAGAATTACTCTTCGGAAAGGCTTAAGGACAAAAATACCGTAATCACGAGAGTGCTCTTGCCCATTATAAATATTTATATATCCGTTTATTCATTAGCCCAACGACGTTCACTGTTGGACATAGAAATATGCCTACAATTAATCTATATAAATGTCCATGTAGGGACAGAGTACGATCACCATCAGGTAGTACATGAAGCGTTGCTCCCAGCGCTATTTTGCCTCTGCCACGACTCACCCCAATCCACTAGTGGTTGGGGCGGTAAACTACGTCCCCTCAAAAATATCCGCGGTCCGACGTCCTCGTCATCTTCTTGAAGAAGAAGATGACGCTATTATGATCGCCCAAGAAAGGACCTACACAGCTCGCGCAGCGATAAATAAAACTCCGCGGTATCGGCCTCGCCGTCGAGGTCGAAAACCGCGCCGCGTAAAAGTCATTAACCTAAACTTGGCCACGCCCACTTTGCTCTCAGCGACGCCCCGAGCCGAGGTCCGTTCCCCACAGGAGGGAGCCCTCGGGCGATGTTCGCTTAACTTACTTACCGGGTTGAGAGCCATCAGCGCTCACCCATTGACCGCGTTAAGCTGTCAAGGTCATCTGCGACCAACAGCTACACACACACACACAAAAAAAAAGACAGTACGAATATAATTCACCACTCTCTTACCCGTGGATGTCGTATCAAATCGGATCGGGCAATGGTGTTAGGAACCCATGAAAAAAAATTGAAATAAAAATATCGATTCGTTAATGAATTGAGTTGAGAGACATGTAAGTTCTTAATTTTGTCATCGTTTTTTCGTGTAAATTGATTAAAATGTATAAAGGAATGATACTTAATCTACAACATATTCGTATTTTGTTAAATGTTCATTAGAATTTGAATAAATCAATGATTACGTTTGCATAAGCAAGACAAACTTCGCTTGACCATAAATCAGCTGATCGGCCGATGACCGTTGATGAGTCGCCTTTGTACCTACGTAACCATTGAAAGGTTCGCGCAAATCTAATACCTATTTATACTGTCGAAATTTTACATTCTTACATATATCCTGTCTGTACATACCTACATAATGCATAAAATTTAAGGCATAAACTCTTAGACACACATTTTTGTAATCACTATAACTTTTACGTTATATTGTTTTTGGGTAATATACATTCTAATTATGATCTATGACTGTTGAACTACAACATACATGAACAGTTGTCCCATAACCTAATACACCCTGTGTATATAACATATGTGCAAGAGAAGTGAAACTAGAAAGAAAACCCTGTACCAACATGTCTGACCAGCGTGGTATAGTAGATCAATTTTCCTCTTACTGGAAGGAGGCTTAAGCCCAGCAGTGGCACTTTTATGAGCTGTGACGATGACGACGAATATCATACATTTTACAAGTATTAAAACCATAAAATTTTAAATCAGTTTTATATGTTCTTGAATAAATAGTATATTAAGAGCTACATGGATCCAGCGGCCAAAGTATTTATATAGGCAATAGAGCAACAGGTTTTTTCAAGTATCCAGAGTATCAGTAACTAAACTGGAAATACAATAGATACATACCACTTAACTTGAAGGGAAATATAAACAATCGCATTAATTGTAAAATATCGCATTGATTATAAAATGACATAAAATTTATTGTATCAACTGCCTCGTGTGGTGACGTCTTAAGAAAATAGGGTCGAAAGTCCTGTCATAAGAGTAGTAACGCTGTCTAATGGAACACCAGGGGAATAGAAGAGTAATTTTCTCCAGTGGTAAGTATTGTATTCAATAGTGAACTATAGGCTAGCAGATGGATAGATAGGATAGGATATTTGATTAATTTAGTTGGATTTTTCATTGCCATGATAAATTACTGTTACGTTATTCTAACTGCAAAACTTTGCGAGACTCTTGCTGCAATACCAAGACTCGGGTGCGCAAGACCAAGACCAAGACTAAGACTCGGGTGCGCAAGACCAAGACCAAGACGAGACCAGCTGTGATGTTGCAAGACCAAGACCAAGACGAGACCAGGTGTGATGTTGCAAGACCAAGACCAAGACCGGTCCAAGTCTCGTCTTGGTCTTGCATTTGGGCAACACTAGGCGCAAGTACCTGCGCCTGATGCCGCCTTAACCGAGGCCGCGGGTGGACGGGCCATTAGTCCGCCACCCGCAGAGAGGTCGACCGCGTGAGGGCAATGTTCCTTGTTGCCGAGGCGACGCCTCGGCATGGGACGGTACCCGAAAGGGTAGCCTGCCGGGCCGGCCGGACGAGTTACGAAATCGGTACCAGTGGTCGGCCCAATGACGTTGGATTATGGGGTCGCACGCAGTCCATCCGTCGCCCGGGTGGATTAGGCGGGGTGCGTCTATACCATAGCCTCGAGTAGAACCAGATTGGCCTCATACCCGGGACCTTGAACTTGAAACATTCTTATCTTCAGTCTTTTCTTCCGATGAGGGAGCTCTGAGGCGTACGTTATCATTATCACGTATGGTGGCAGATAAGAATACAACACAACACACCCTCTCTTGCTCGTAGTGAGTGTAGTAAATGACTTTAAGAGGAGAACTCGAAATGAAACTCTATGCCAATATGTCTGATCAGCGTGGTATAGGTCAATTTCCTTTCTAAAAATGGAAAAGGCCCGAGCCTAGCAGTGGGACATCCCACTGCTAGGCTCGGGCTGTCATATGGGCCGAGATGACAGTACCTCTAGACTTGCTATTTGTTATAAGTTGTGACAAACGTTTATTGAAAATGTACACACAAAGGTCATCTGTCTTTGACTTTGCTGTCCTTTTTTTATTGCCAACGGTTCAAACGAGCAAGCAGCACACCTGATGGTAAGTGAAACTGCTGCACATGGACCTTTGCAATACCAGGGGCACAGCCAGGCCGCTGCCTACCGTGAAGGAAATACTCTTCTCAAACCTCGTTTAAAGAAGGACATGTCCTGGTTGTATAGTGCCACCGCAGGTATCATGTGCGTATGGTAAGCAATTTGGTAAGGTAAGGTAAGCAATCTGGTAAGCCAAATGTATTACGTGCGTTTGGTAAGCAATTATTATAAAAAAAATTGTATAATAAATAAACTGATTCAAGACCCATCTCAGGCTATGTACGTTTCACTGTTGAGCTTGGGCCTTCCCCATTATGGGAGAGGAATTTCATTGTGAGAGGCGTAGGCATAGGCAAATGATTTTATTCAGTTTTCCTTCTTTTGATATTATATCCCTTAGTCGTCTTTTAAGACAATGATGGGCAGAAGTGGAGGGGGTTTTGGTTGTTGAATTGTATTCTTACTTTAAGATTGTGTAACACCTCTGTATAATTTCGTGGTCAGAGAAGAGGTTTAGTTGTAACATACGGTTCTACTTCGATATCAATTTGATTTAAGAGTATAATTAATTTAATAAATTCATGGCACGTTGAGCAACTGAGCCTTTTTATGAGGCTGCCATTTAGAGACCAGTTTTCAGTGCCGTATGTCATCGCTGGTTATAAACCTTTGTTTTCAGACACTGCGGCATATTGGACGAGAAGATCCTCTTAAGTTTCCCGAACACTGCCCAGCCGAGTTGTTTTCCTTGGCTGACCTCTTTCTCGAAATTTGATCTACCTAACTGGGCTGCTTGGCCCACGTCCAAACTCTATGAACATGTTTTAATTAAAATGTATATTAATAGTAAATTTAGTTCTCAAAATATAAGGGTAATTTAAAAATAAAATATTCATAAATTGTTGTATGTATATATAATAAATGTATACAATTCTAAATCTTGATTTACAAAACCTCTGAAACTTAAAACGACATTATTGACATTGACAGAAATATTGAACATTTTCATTCAGTTACGGACCTGTGGTTAAACTTTGATAAAGATATGTTATAATATTTAAACAATTAATAGTATAAAATATTTTTAAAACACGCTTTTATGTGCAAACTTTTTTATTTTTCGTATTTTTTAAAAGTCCTTTCATTTGATATTTATATTGTGGGAGTGCACATAAAATAGCTAGTGCACCATCTTGATCCATCCACCATATTAGAATTAGAATAACGTCACTTAGCTCGCCATGGATTGGCATCTAAAGTAAATGTCAAATTTCAGCTTATTCTGTTGAAGATGACTACTTTCAAATTGAGTTGAAGATTTTCCCTGAAGACAGATCCCAAGTTAAATAAAAGCTCGTAAAATACACAGCTGCAAGTTATAGAATTTGTATAAACGACGTGAAGTCATAGATTACAGAGATTAATTTTAGATTTTAAACTACCATGGTCACACTAATACTTACGAGATTATGGTTAACAGGTTATGATTTATACCATGTTTTTAATACTCACAAATTGCTGAATTTTCGGCATTGCAAGTGCCATTACCACGAAAACAGTGTGATTTTGGGTGAATTATGAGGTTTCATAATTAAGCTTAAAAAAGTGTGGGCTTAAGGTTTTTGTATATAAATGATTTGAACTTTTTAACAAAATAAAAACATTGAGTGAAAGAAACTAAAAATATGTTTACTTATCACCCTTACCCCATCCTAAGAAACCTTTAACAAGTCCAGTAAGGCCAGCTCCCTGCTTCTTACTATCAGCGGCGCCTGTCTTATCGTCCAAGTTTGGAAACTCCACGAAATTGCATGCCAAGTCAAAGAAAAGTGGCTTACACGGAACCGGTTGCATGGAAGGTGGCATTTTATAAATGTTGGGATTCTTAGTGAGAACCTGCGTATCCTCTCGGTACTCATCCAAACGGTCCACTAAAGGCTTTTTATCCTTATATTTACCGCTATATTTTGTATCGTCATCTTGTTCTTCGTCGTCTTCGAGTACAGAATCAGCGTGTACCTCAAATTTGCAGCTTTCGATATCTTTCTTTAAGACTTGCAATTTTTCTGCCAACTGCTTCTCTGTAAGTTTACTGCCAAGCGATTCTGTTGCATAGTTACTGCATCTCTCAAGCATTGCTAAAGCTTCTCTGAAACGCCGCAAACCAGTTAGAACTTGAGCAATATAATAAGAACGGAATGCTCGATAAGCCTTCGTTTGTATTTCAATTTCTTGTTGGTAAGCCGAATCGGTTTCAAACCCTGGCAATTGTTGCAACTCCGTGAAATTCTGCAATATGATTTCATATAATCTAGTCAAGTCTTGAGGACGTACTTTCTTGCCGTCAATCTGTATGTTGTTCCTGCGAGCTTCTTCAGCTTGCTGCACCAGTAAATTGTTCCTCTGAATGGTACGTATCAAGCGAATATACATCAAATAGGACAGCAAATAATTGACGCTCGACATTTGAGACTCTGAAGCAGTTTTCAATTTGGGATCACTTTTGATCTCGTCTTTGAGCGCTGTAATAGCATCCTTACAATCCATTAGTATATTTTCTAGGATGTCAATTTTTGCCTGCACATTTTCTGCATTAGCAATAGACTTATCAAAGTCCTGCAGAGCTATAAGGAAAAGTCGGACTTTTTCAGGCCGTACAGTGACGCGACGACCGCGCCATTCCACTTCATGCATCGCACCGGAACGGGATTCTCTGAAATATATTTATAATTTATTATCATCTCTTGGTCACCGCTTCGTCATATGTTTAAAAAATTGAATATATACATACTTAGCCTGAGCCATGAGCGAGTCCAAGTTCTCGATGAGTCCCTGTCCACGCATAGCTACAAGATCGCCGGCCGCCGATTCGTCACCTATGTTATACGCGCAGTAACGCAAACTCGGCTTCAATTCCTCTACCTTAAAATAAGTAACATTTATTTAAAAAATAATACAGTACTACCAGATCAAGAAGGCAGTCTGAAAAGATCTCAAGAGATCAGTCTTTTCATAGAATATGATTTGCAATAATACCTTTTGCTTGTAAACGGCGCGTTCATCGTCAGGAAGCGCAGCGCACAAATTATCGAGTACTAGCTGAGCGCGATGTAGACTTTCGGCAGCGGCCCTCCATTGCTGTAGCTCCAATAACAACACGCCTCCTAGCCACGCCGCGTACGCACCGGCCTCCAGCTGTGTTCGAGCGTCGCAAACGCCACTCTGCTACAAATGTATTCCACATGACTAAATCAATCATCATCTTAATAAACAACTACATAAATGGTATCAATTGATTCATTTAGGTTTTTATATAAAAGACGATTACGGTGTATGGTGGAGGCTAGGAATTCTACCAACCCTGTAGAGGGGGAGTCTCATAGAAAACGACTAAGAGCTTTAAATAGTTCTGGGACAACCCTATCTTGTACTTTCTGGCAAACAATTACATTCTCAAATACGTGAGGTATATATTCAGTGATGGATGTTAAAATAGGGACATTATTATCTCAGTCCACAGTCCCACATGTTGGACTTGGACCTCCTCCATAATGGGAGTGAAATTGACCTACTACATAATGTGAGTCAGGTGTTTTAGCATACGATTTTATGTAGTTTTTCTTCTCTTGCATAGATGTTATCTTCATATCATATTTTTAGTCGCTTTTTACGACACCTACGGGCGAGGTAGGGTTGATGTATTGTATTCATACTCCATCACCACATGATAAAAGGACTATAATTTAAGCATTTTTCAAATAATGTTTAAATATTTTTGGAATTATCACATACAAAATTTCTGTAGTAGATACCTCACACAATTGCAGCAACGTTTGAGCATGAGCGCAGGCCTTTTTTAATCGGGATACAAGATGAAATTTTTTTCTAGGCTCCGTATTAGCTTCTTGACGCAGCTGCATGGCGTGAGCCCAAGCACGCTCAGCTTGCAATAGCGGTACACACAGCAATCGGCTCTCAGCAGATGCCGCCGTCAGGTGAACGGTAGTGACGTCTTTACGCCGATAATGACGCCTGTCGCCCTGAATTAAAAATATTTGCATTTTAGTTTTTGGTGAATGTTGATTAATAATTAAACGAATTCATATGTACAAGTTATATCAAGAAGTCATAAACTCAGATATTAAACGCACACGTGTTCCGCATGCACCTGTCTTAGACGAAGCATCAGTTCTTCCAAAATTATATAAAACCGTTGGATATATATCTAAACAATATTTACAATTTTGTAAAAAAAATAACCCATGTTAACTTATTTTTGATTTTTTTTTTGTATAAGAGAAAATAAAATCAATTTTATTTAACGTTATTTTTTTACATTTAAAGCTTGAATATTTGTGTATACTACCTAAAAGTGAGAAACAAGGTGGTGGCAGAAGAGGTAAGTTGATCTAATTTTACACTTACTAGTACACAATACAATAATATATACCTGTGGAATTTTAAGCACTTTGCGTAGTCTTCTAAGACGGCGTGAACAGTAGCCGCGGTACCGCTGATAGTCGCCGTGACGCAGTCCATGTTGCTGTTGGGCATCCTTGGTAAGGCGAAATACTAAGTTCATAGTTGAGGAAAGTATATGTGTGAATCAGTACATGGTACTTACATTTAATACAATTAATCGATTGGTTAACATTCTGTACATTTGACCGCAGCTGAATGTTTCAGGTGTAATTCCCAGACAGCACAATTTTTTGTACAATCGACAAATCGTTTTTGTGAATATGGGTAAAGTTTTATCTAGTCAGGTTCAAAATTTCATTTGGAAATTTTCTTTTTATAATATCATGTTTTTAGAGAACATTTTTATTTTAGCATCAATGTTAAAGCAGCTTGAATATGTATTTTATTTAAATTGATAAATACAATATAAACTGAAATGAATAGCACTGAGCAATCACAATTTTTTTTCTTTTTGGGACGTTCAGGATGCACCCATGCAATTTCTAGTAGATACTAGAGATTTAAAACACAGGGGCAAATCAAATGAAAGAAAAGTGAAGTAAGGGTAGATTACTAGTTATACATATATGTATATATGTACAGATCATACATTCCTGATAACAAAAACCTTTATAACAGAAATTGCTAGTTCATTTCGCTTACCATGTTAATAGCAAATTACTACACTAGTCAACTCTTAATTCAGAAATGATTGATTAGCAAGAGCGCCAAAAACACATGACTGCTTCTGGTGGGCAGCAACCTAGAAATGATTGATTAGCAAGAGCGCCAAAAACCCATGACTGCTTCTGGTGGGCAGCAACCTGGTGCTCATGCATAGAGAAGTTCATGAACTGTTATGATTTTACCATTAGGTGGGCTGTTTTCTAATTTATTATCAAAACTAATAAAAAATTCAAATAAACTACAGCAGCAGCTAAATTAAAAATATGAGACCTATTAGTCTAGGAATTAACTACTACTAACTATAAATAATATATTAGATTCAAAGTACGACGGTAATACGAAAGCCCTAAAGACCAAGTTCAAATTGGACAGGAGAAACATATTGTATGGAAATAGAAATTAAATATTGGGTTCCCAGTAATTAGAATGATAGCAAAAGGCGACGTGTCGAACCAAAAGATATAAAAATGACGAAGAGGTTAATATATGTAAAGGATACTTTCTAATACTAAAAGTTTAGGCGATTTAGCTTCTTCCTTATCTTCCTCTGAAGGTATAGTCTTCGCATCTCCAGAGTCACCGTCCAAAACCACCATTGTTAGAATTACTTTTATATTTAGATAATTGGTTAAGATCGTTTTTTAGTTAGATATTTCAGTGCTCAATAATTTTATAAGATTTTCATTAATTCCACGACACGATAACCCAGAGGAATAAATTGAAACTGACACTCATGACAGTGACAATGACAACACGACACACAAAAAGTCATAGAGCTGTAACGGGTTGTAACGTTTGCGCAAGAATTGAAAGGCATCAGTACAGTCACTTAAGCAAAAAAAATGGTCCCTCTCGGAATCAGAGATAATAATCTGTAAACTCGTATACACCTTAATATTACTGCTCTAAAACTCGTATCAAAAGTATCAGAAAATCTAGTGTCTGCAACGTTATTCAAGGTCAATGGTGACTAAAATATTTTTTTCACGACTATATCAGTGTATATAGCTCTAATGACATTAAACATTTATTCATTCACACCTCAGCTACAAGCAGTTCTCACTTTTGTATCCCAACATTCTGATCCATATAGCACGGCATACGGCAGGTCTTAAATGATTTGTAAATTTTGCCCTTTAACTGAAGGGGTACTCGGGACTTGTTGTATTTGTCCGCATCAATCCTGTACTTCATAGAACGGCCAGGCGCTATACATTGGTAGGGACACGAAAAAAGTATCGATACTTTTAGGTATCGAGTACTTTTCTTTCGATACCGATACTTTTGTACTCGATACTTTGCTTTCGATACTTTTACTCAATGAGTACTTTTTGGCATGTATCGTATCGAATAAATAGTAGTGAGGATCCTGTTAAACTTGACCTTACAGCTTATAGTTATGGTAACGCCATCTAATTCAAACACAATGAACCTTATAAAATGTGGCTCGCAATATTTTAAATCCATTCACAGACGATCAAATTTCCTAAAAAAAGCTCATCACGACAGATTCCAGGAAAAGTACTCAGTACTCGATACTTTGGAGTATCGATACTTTTCTTTCGATACTTTATTGAGTACGATACTTTTTCTTCGATACTACTCTTGAGTACAGTATCGATATTTTCTGTTCGATATCGTGTGAGTTTCGGCGCGAATTTGGAGATGTCATGTTATGCTCTTGTATTATATTCATTTTTTTAGTGTTTTATAGTGTTATATTGAATAATTTAGCTGATATGTTATGTAATATAATATAATTAAGGCGCTGAAGTGTGGTGAATGTGATTTAAGAGTGGTTTATGTGTATTTTCATATTCAACCGGAATTCCCAGAGAAATCATTTAATAAGGTTTTCAGCGCCTAATTAATGATAACGACTTGACTTACTGATGGACGATGACTATAAATAAGTTATACAATATGAAGAAGTAAATAATATGTAAAGAAAAATTGTATCAGACTTGGCTGTATGGGCTTTGATCCCTTTGCCTGTCCGTATGGACAAACAGAACCAAAAAAAAAATCGATATCGTGTCCCTATACCATGGAAGTATGGAGTGTAGAAGTAAGGAGGACCATCTCAGTGTTGAAAAAGTGTCCGTTGAAAGGAGAAAATGGCGCTATAGTAGCAAGTGGAAGAATTTTAAATAGAGCGCCACAAATTATTAGAGTAGGATACTAAATTAGAAAAGGAAAGAAACATTTCCGCTTTGTTACAGCGCAATTCATATTTCTTAACGACAGAAGTCAAGATAAATATTAAATTTTTCAACCCAGCACACTTCACTCTTAAGTTTCATAGGTTATTATTTACTAAATTACAGTTGACTACGTAAATAGTTGAGATTTTAAATACTGCATATTTCTTAACGACAGAAGTCAAGATAAATATAAAATTTTTCAACCCAGCACACTTCACTCCATAACTCTGTTTATAACTGCTAAGTTCATATCATTTCCACTTGCTAGACTAGCGCTATTAATTTGCTGTTTACAAGTGGACACTTTTTCGACTAATCCCCCATACGAGATGGTGCTCCTTACTTCTACACTCCATACATGGAAGTAATAAGTACTACTACGTGCAACAGGAATGAGCTGTTGTTGCAAAATTGAAGCCGAGCAAGAGCTCAGTAACTGTACCTTTTATCCCTCTCTGGCGATGGTGACCATATTGAAATATGATTTAAGGACAATAATTATAAAAAAATATTTATGATCTGACGTCAGCAGATCATTGCTTCAGATGGATTTTAATCAAAGATGCTAATGATAAATTTGCCCTTTGCGGCACTATACATTTGCTGTTTTTGCTTGCTTTTCACACTCGCGTCCTATAGGTAGGTATTTACCGACTGGTGCTTGTGGGACACGACACGACATACAGCTGGACTGAGATAAAATTACGATAAACTACCTATTGTGGTATATTTAATTAATTAGGTAACAAAAAAAACAGTTAAGTTTACATTTAAGTTTAATTCTAAATCAGACATTGCTAATTTTTTTTTTATTTGTTACTATTATTAACAATATAAAAATGACAACTGTTTGCTTACAATCTAAAAATCACTAAGATTTGTCCAGATTGCAATAATATTCTGCTTTATTGAACCAACAACAATCATTTAAAGAAAAACAAACCACTCAATCGTAATTAAATAACCTACCTACATTTAATGTTTAAGATTTGAGCCACTGCCAGGCCATTACACTTATTATTACGACAATGAGGGTAAGTGTAGAAAAGCGAGTAAATGTTGTAAAGTGTGTGAGCTACAGGCTGTTTAAAAAGTATGTTTTCAATTTCAGTTTTATATTTCCTTCTGTGATGCTGTAAAACAGTCTTGTGAAGTTTCTGCCGCAAACCCAGCTTATTCCTCATATGTTTCATTGATTCTAATTTTGCACTATGAGTTAAACCTAAATTGAGAAATGAATTCGCTAACGCCTTCACCAATTGAATATCATGTGGATCTTCAAATATAGATTGAGGAGGATGTGGTGGATCTAACAATGTATGTAGTTTGCTATAAAATTCTTGCACAACATACATGATAATTTTATTTTTATGTAATTTTTTTAATTATTGATTTGATAATGTAATAAACAGTTTCTCAGTGTACTTTAGAATTTCAAATACAAATCTAGAAACATGCTTAAGTTTTCCTCGATCAATAAAAGCAGTAAGTGCCGAAAATTGTGATATGTCGACACAGTAGTTGTGATCTATGGTCTTGTGATCCAATAACACCACACGATAATTTGAACAAGAAATTTTGTCAATCATCCCATTCACGATATATCCAGCAATATAATAAATAATGTTCAGTTTAAAATCTGAAACTGAAACTTGACATAAGGTTTTATTTTCTTTGTTTTAGCTGCAAGATGCACAGACACAGCTCATTCCTGAAATGAGCTGTTGTCGCAAAATTGAAGCCGAGCGAGAGCTCAGTAAAAGGCTTATTACACTACACGATATTCAGGGCCCTAACTTAGTAGAGGTGCTCTAAAACAGCTAAATTGTGAAACCTGTTCCAGTTTTAACGAAATAACAGTTTCAGAAAACTGTTCCAAAATAACAGCCTGTTGTTCTGTAATACGAGAAAAAAGGGGAAAATAACCATTCTTTGGGAATAATGTATATATATATATATATAGGACTGATTATATATACATAAATCAGTCCTAAGCATGTAAAGCATGAAGGATCGTTTTCATTTTAGGAACAAACACTGAAACCACTTCTAAACATTATTCCCAAAGAATGGTTATTTTCCCCTTTTTTCTCGTATTACAGAACAACAGGCTGTTATTTTGGAACAGGTTTTTGAAACTGTTATTTGGCTATAACTGAAACAGGTTTCACAATTTAGCTGTTGTAGTGCACCCCTACTAAGTTAGGGCCCTGAATATCGTGTAGTGTAATAAGCCTTTTACTGAGCTCTCGCTCGGCTTCAATTTTTCAAATTCAAATCATTTATTATGTATAAACCCAGCGGAGGAGCACTTACATATTATCATTTTTTTACATTTTTTCTTAAAATTACCGCCGGATAGGAACGCGACCGCACTGAGAAGACCCGGCAAGAAAAGCACTGGGATTGTTTATTTTTTATTAATTTTTCTAATTTCACATAAATAAAATTACATCTTACAACATGCTTTTTAATAGTTGCAGTGTGATGCCATTCGAAATATTATATAATACAATGGTATATACAGAGGTGGGCATTAACTCGTTAATCCGTTAATCGTTAATTAACGAATTTTGGTTAGCGGATTCACTTTTAAGTTAACTTCAAAAAATGTTAACGCTCTTGTTAACTTCTGTTAAACTGAACTTTCGTTAACTTTAGTCCGTTACATTAGTCAAGTTCAAGGCGCTGCTTTGTCCACGTGACACACACCACATATTATTACTTCTTGCGATATGTTGATTTGCACCTACAGCAAGCATTGCGAACGAATTGAACGATTGTCCAACTTATAATTTTGAAACTACCGCGATTGTTTGTGCCACCAGAAAAATCTAAGACTATTTTCGTACACACTATCGATAAAACTGCACAAACTGTCTGCGCAGTCGAATCGCTACGATATATCATTGTCGTGTATACCGACCCTTACTCCTCCGTCACCACACAGGCACGAAAACAGTATAGTCTAAATAATACATAAGTCTAAGTAAAAAATAGTAAGTCTTAAATGGTTAACTTTTAACGTTAACTTTAACTTGTGTTAAAACTAGGATAGCATGGTCACCATAATTCTTCATTCACAAATTATGTTTAAAAATTTCATGTGGGGTTGTCAGGTCAGGTGTCCGTATTTCATACAAATAAAAGAAAACCTATACGCCAATCGCAACATTTTTGCGTTAATAAGGTTTTGCACGCAGCAACAAATAATATTGGTTTAACATGTCGGTAATAAATTTTTATTTATATTTAGAAATATTTTAGAAGTAAATGTTTTTACTTCATTACATTACATAAATCGCCTATTTTTCTACAAACAACGAAATAATTGAAATCAACTTAACTCTGGCAACTCTAAGTCACTGTTAGAAAGGGACACAGGATACAGTGGTTTCCTTCTCACTCGGCTTCATTTTTATTTTGCGCGCAACAAGACTCTTACGTCCTTGACATAAGGTTTTATTTTCTTTGTTTTAGCTACAAGATGCACAGACAGAGCTCATTCCTCTTGTACGTAGTACTTCCATGCCCTATACATAATACATATTGGTACATAGCACAGATTAACCTAATATACTTATAGTCCATAAAATATAGCTTGATCTCTGTGACAGCTGTCAACGAAACCAACGATTACTTCGTTGTTAACATCGATGTCAACATCGATGTCCGATGTTTATCGAACAGTGAACATCGATGTTAGGAAATCATCGATGTTACAGAAATATTAACATCGATGTTACAATAAAATCCTCCGGGCAAATTTTGATGAGCTTTTTTTTTTTAGGGAATCTGTCGTATGTTGTAACATACGGCGGGAGTTATAACATCGATGTTACGGAGAAGATATATAATCCTACGGGCAAATTTTGATGAGCTTTTTTTTTTTTTTAGGAAATTTCCTTCACAACTGAGTTTATATTCAAAGATGTGTTCCATTAACATCGATGTTACAATGCTCTGTTCTACCCATAACAACATTGATGTTTTCCTTTCAACATCGATGTTTTCCCTTCAACATCGATGTTTTCCTTTCAACATCGATGTTAAAACCAGTTAACATCGATGTTACGATGTTTTGCCTATAGCAACATCGATGTTTTCCTTTCAACATCGATGTTAAAACCAGTTAACATCGATGTTACGATGTTTTGCCTATAGCAACATCGATGTTTTTCCTTTCAACATCGATGATCATCGAACATCGATGTTCATCGATCATCCCTACAAAACAGTTCTCGGTATTCTGACATAGACCGATCCTCTCGATGTCGACGAACAGTAACACCATCTGCAAGTTTCTATGTGCACCGCGATATTTCCCACTGTTGGAGCAGTGCAAATATGACATTGGTTTGACTCAACTGGTTTTGGGTGCTCTCATTTTCTTCACAAAATTACTTCTCAATCACATTTTGCCTTTTATAAAATCGATATCGGGTATGGAAAAGGAGGTTGTAGTATAAAATCAACTACGTTGTAATACACTTGTCTTGTACTTAATATAAAATTAATTAAGAGAATATAGACTATTAAATTATTATAGTTATAGGTAGGTAAATTTTATTATTGAAATATGTTGTATGGGCTAGATAAATTTTCAAATGGCACTGTGATTTTGAAGTAAATACATATAAATATTTCATATATGTTACATTCTTAAGCAAATAAATACTAGATGTTTAAGATCAATTTATTAATTAATTTTAGACTATTGTAAATTATAAATGAATACAACATATTTCAATATAAACTTGAATCTGTGTAAAATACTACAATAAACATTTTAGTTCAATGAAACCAGTTTTTAAGTATTTACCTCTATTCCCAGAGCAGAAGAATAATTTTGTACATACTATTTTATGTATAAACCAGCGAGAGTCTATTTTATTGCCGATAGAAAGTATTATTTCGTAGGTAATTATAATATCTAGGTTCAGATATTGTAATTTCTTATGTCATTTTCGTTTCATTTTGTAATGCTATGGAGTATGGTTATCTGTAATTTCTGTAGTAATCTGTGGATTGTTTTCTTTTTATCCTTGCATTGTTAGGTTAGTGTCGCGAAATTTAATTTCCAAGTTTATCTAATAAATCTCACAGAAATATCTTACTTTAAAATAAAGTTACTAAACTACTTTTAATAACAATATTATTGATACAGATATTTTGCTTACAGGGCAATTAATTTGACGAAATGGCGAAGTCAAAGAATCATACAAATCATAACCAAAGTGAGTAAATACTAATTATTCAAATTTCTTACAATTTCAGCCTTTAGTGAAGTTCGCATTTGTGTAAATTATAAAAATATAAAACTTTTCTGTATGATTGTGCTAATTTGCCTGTTAGTGTAAATGTAAACACGGGTATTCTTTTATTTACAGACCGCAAAGCACATAGAAATGGTATTAAAAAGCCTACGAATGTGAGACACGAATCAACCCTGGGCGTAAGTAATTAATATTGCCATAGCCGTTATATTTTAAGTAAAATTGCAGCCAATACGTGTAATAATAACTTCGACAGGTGCAAAAATGGAAGTGCAGTAATACTTAGTAGTATCAATATGTTGGATATATTTTGCTAATAGTAATAACTATATCATGTGTATTTTTATGACACATTTTCTATGTAGTATAATCGCCAATACAGATTGCCAGGATATATAATAACCGAATGCACTGATTGTTTTTAGAACAACTGTTTTATGTCCAGGTCCTTCATACAGATTTACTATTTATTGATGGTGAGGTATTTTGATGATTTTACATAGGTAATCCTGCTAGACTTGTCTATAATAGTAATTTAAGATTTATCGAGGTAAATATTGTAATGGTGTACATAAACATCATCATTTCAGCTCATGTATGTCCCACTGTTGGGCTCTAGCTTCCTCCACTATAGGAGGAAAATTAACCTTACTATACCTTGCTAGTCAGACAGATTGGTATAGGATTTTATTTCGAGTTTTCCTTCTCTTGCATGCTTGTTATATGCCAATTATATCCCTTAGTCGTCTCTTACGACATCGTGAATTGTATTCTTACTCTGTCACCACACAGAAGATTGTATTAATAATACTAGCAACCCACCCCCATTTGCTTAGGTTTCAATCGCCTAACCCGCATAATTCCCATTGGAATACTGGAATAAAATATAGCCTATGTTATTCCCTGATAATATAGCTTACCATTGGTGAAAGGATTTTTGGAATTGGTTCGGTGGTTTAAGAGTGAAAACGTAAAAAACTTACTTTCGCATTTATAATATTAGTTAGGATGATAATATTGTACTGTAACAATCATTTCTTTAAAATATATAAAATTGTATTTATATAGTACATATTTCAATAAAGCTACAGAATATTCTTTAACTTGTTTATAAATGTATTCTGCTTAATACGTTTGCTGTGGGAAAACACTCAAGCGTGTTTTTGATAATACGCGTGTGCGGCGATTACACTCCAGGCGTGTATGCGGCGATTACACGCCAGGCGTGTATGTGGCGGCACACGCGTATGTTTTTTGTCGCATCGTAATGTACCTGTATGCGATATATGAGAGTAGTCAAAGCGTTTAGCTTATACATCTATCGTTATTGGACATAGACCTCCACTTACTATCATCATCAGCCTGCTCTTTTCCCAATTATTTGGGGTTTACTCAATGTGCAATCTTCAATTGTACATATTGCAATAGTTTAAACACCGACTACTTGTTTAATGTCAACCCTGGAACGTAATTCTAAACCAGTCATTGTGAGATGGAGATGGCCTAAGTTGATGTAAAACTTTGTTATCTTTTATGACACTCACAAGCAATGTATGATTGGCTAAGCAATGTATTGGTTTGGTAGCCACATAGCGAATGGAAGATCCAGTCTATCCTGTTTAAGGAAGGTAAAATTATCTAATATACCATACTAGTTAACTGATGTCCCTCAGTACAAGGATTATTTCCTTAGTGCAGGATGTTGTCTTTAATAAAACAATAAAAAAAAAAGATGTGTTTTTTGGGTTATTTCTTTTATTCATAGTGTTGTCATCTTACATCCATTATAAAGAAAAAAAAAGGTGTATATTATGGGCCATATTACTGTTATATATTTAAAAATATGTATGTGTATAATTTAAATGTCAACTCTTCTTTCATTTATAAATTACAAAATCTAGATAACTGTTTAGTACAAAAGACGGAAATCTCAGAATGAAACTCATACCCTACTTACAGTACATGTCACAGATTTGGGTAGGTATATATTTCTATTAGGCAAGTACTATGAAAGATGACCAAGGAATGTCGATTATCTCTGCAGGAATAGTAAAGCTTAGTATAGGCCAACCTGACTAGCGTGATATAGTTACTCAAATTCTATCCTATCATAGAGGTTTATGCCCAACAGTGCTTAGTATATGTGGTTTGAAAAGAAAAATTATATCTATGGTATCCATACTAATATTATAAATGCGAAAGTAAGGATGTTTGTTTGTTTGTAACACTTTCACGCTTAAACCACCGAACCGATTTTAAAAATTCTTTCACCAAAGGAAAGCTATAATATCAGGGAGTAACATAGGCTATATTTTATCTCGGTATTCCCACAGGAACGGGAACTACGCCGCGGATAAAGCGACTGAAACCGAAGCGAAGCGAGGGCGGGTTGCTAGTATGTAATAAGTCCTAATCTTAAACTAAATGTTTGAATATTCTAACCAAGTTTATGGTTATGCATATTGTGTATTCTCATTTACTGAACTGTTAGGTAGAAATGTAAAATCTTGTTTTGAATTTTATAACTATGTATTTTGAAGTTGCAAAAGGGCTGTTGAAGTTACAGATCCGAAGTTAAACTAAGCTAAATTTACCAAAGCCTGACTAAGGAATCAAAGCCAGGAGACTCTGTAATAAAGTCATCTTTCAGGTTTTACTTAGTGTAATATTTCTTATTTACAGATGGACCCCAAATTCCTTAGGAATCAGAGGTTTTGCAAGAAAGGCAACCTGAAGACAGCAAAACAAATTGCGCGTGCGGCAGAGAGGAAAGCTACACGTGAAGCTAAAGCTAAGAAATGAACACCTAGGTTGTAAGGAATAAAAAAATAATAAAATATTTCGGATTTTTTTCATTATTGTTTTCAAGTAGGTTTTATAGACATTCCTACTTTTGTTACTCACAAATATGCTCTAATATGATTACTATGACCAACTAAACTATCTACTTGAATAGAATCATTGTCATAGCTCATATAAGGCCCAATTATTAGGATAGAACCTCCTCCAAAGTTTGTGGCAAAATTAGGGCCGGATTATCCATCCGAGCCCCGAGCATGCACCAAGAACTCTTCATCGATTTTTTTTGAGAATTTGTATACTTTCTCATACTACCTCATTTGTATAATACCCCTATACCAACGCGTCTGACCAGCGCGGTATAGTAGGTCAAGTTCCCTCCCATTGTAGAGGAGACCCAAGCCAAATAGTGGGACTTGTATGGGCTGAGATGATGATACACCCTCAATATTATTCCTTTTTTTATTGCTGATGGTGGCAAAAGAGAAAACAGCACACCTCATTGGTAAGCAATACTACTGCTCATAGACCATGGACCCGAGAATTACATTGCCTATAAGGCCCTCGATAAGGTTAAACCGGCCCAGAGCAAAATGACCTATACAATACCAATCCAATCCTTGTAGTAGGCCAACTGACCTATTACAAGGATTTTCAAGGGCTCAGCCTACGAGTAATAGGTAGTAAAGTGGCAGAACGAAGCCGAAACTGTAGCGATTAATAAATAGCGAGAGCGCCTTCGTGCGGAAAATACGTGGAGGGATTCAGAAGCCCACCGGTTTCTAGAGGCAATAACGCTTATATTAACAAAATGGGTTGAACGTAAGTATGGGTCCTTTTCCGGTTTATGCAGATCCTCGCGTGATATGTTTGATTTGGAAGGTTTTTGTGTAACGTTGCTCGTAAAGAGGCGACTTTGGTATGTCACCGGTGCGAATGCGAGGAGGATATCGCCCGCGCTGCAGCCCTGAAGGTGGCACTACGACAGACATTACTATTGACAGTGGGAGCAGATCTGTCCTTACTTAGTCTTAAATAAGATGGTCGGTAACGAAAGTTCTTGGCAGGGAATGGTCACATTCTGCGAAGTCCTGGTAGAGAGAAGGGAGGCTGAAGAGCGGGAGGGAGAAGCAGATCCCAACGCTTTACAGCCCCGGAGAGCGCGGAGACGAGATCGAGGCTATCTGGCAGGTCCCTCAACTCTGTGAATGGGATATGGGTCACCAGCTGTGGTGGCGGCTGGTGTCCCACATTAGGTATAAGGCCTTAAAGAGGTGTGAATGCTTATGGACATTACTTGAGGTAGTAAGGAGAGGGACCAATACCTTCTCGAGGTGAATCCGCGACCAGCGGATGTGTCGGTCCGGCGGAGTTGTGGTGCATGTAAAAACGGTCCCATGACTTCGTCGTAGCCGAGGGATAGGAACAGCGTGTGGTTTTTAGCTGGTAGTGGCGCTAATAATTTATTGACACTGAGACTGGCATACCCCATCTATCAGAGGTGGGCATGCGTAAAAACTGCATATTCCCACGCGAAAAAAAAGGGATTTAATTTCAAGTTTCCCTTCTCTTGCATGTTATGTATGTCATATCACTTAGTCGTCTTTACGACACTCGATGGTGATTTATTGTCTCTGTCGCCGTTCTGCAAAATATACAATAAGCATAATTTATTTCGGCTCGGAAATTGACCTTACTATATACCATGCGGGTCAAAGAGGTTGGTATAGCGTTTTGTTTCAAGTTTTCGTCTTGTATAGATTTTATATGCTTCTTAATTCTTATATCCCTTAGTCGCCTTTTACGACATCCACGGGCAACACAGGGAGTGGTGAATTGCATTCTTATTCCGTCACCACACGGACAAATAATAATACTTGAATAGAATATTTAAAATTATTCCATTGGTTAATTGACAAAGGCAAGCAACTGGTACTAGCGTTGCAGCATGTTGGTTCTGTTTTGACAGTAGTGCATTTCCCTTACGTAGTACTATTAGAAATGAGATTAGCACGGCACCTATGGCAAAACATGCTACATTGATTTTTGAGCTGATACTTTATTTTATTGTATTTTTGTACTGATCCTGCGGAAGGATTGCATGTTCATCATGAAATAAGAAGAATGCTCATGAGTTGACTGTTCGAATACCTACTTATCGACAACTTATTGACATCAATTACTTAATGCGCGAATAGCAATCGAGTCACCTTTCCAACATCATATGTTGATCGCCAATTCATAGATATAACTATACTAGCATCCCGCCGTCGCTTCGCTTCGGTTTATCGCCTTACCCACTTAGTTCCCGTTCTCGAGGGAGTACCGGGATAAAATATAGCCTATGTCACTCCCTGACATAGCTTTCCATTGGTAAAAGAATTTTGAAATCGGTTCGGTGGTTTAAACGTGAAAGTGTAACAAACAAACCTATTTTCACATTTATAATGTTAGTAAGGATTTGCATGAATAATCGGTGAGACGGTGACAGTATACTCGCATGCCCCGATCCGACAGTCTAGTAGTATAAGCGAACGACAAGTCTTAATGCCTCGCCACTGTACTCGTTAGGTGTGATCAACACCTAACGAGTACAGTGGCGAGACAGTGCCCTCGGCCGAGCGCTCGGTTGGTATCGGCCGAGTGCTAGGTCGAGCAGAGAGGCGAGAGAGTCACTAGAATCCCAATCTGTTTACTAGGCAGAGTACCCACCCCTCCACTTCATTCTTCTGTCCCCGCAGCGACTCGATATCCCGCTCGGCAGGAATGAACACGCACTCGCTTGTCACTCGGCCACTCGTTCGTTCGTCACCAAGCAGTGTTGTTTTTGTTTTCAAATTATCCTAATCTAATTAAATTAATTTAATAATTAAAATGTCTGCTAACAAATGGAACTTGGAAACAACAATAAAATTTCCAAATTCTTTGGTCTTCTTCTTCTAATAAATCCCACAATTCGTTAATAATGTCTGGTAAGAGCCGGTTGAAAACTCGTTTAAATTCCTTTTTTTTTTGCGATCCATTGCAGACGCCCTTTACTTTTAAGCGTGATCAAAACTGAACTGATTCGCCACTTTAATAAATACGTGTGACCACCCACTCGGTTCGGCGACTCTCTCGGCAGAGAGCTGACTGACTGACTCGCCACTGTACTCGTTAGGTGTGATCAAGGCATAAGGGACACGATAACACGAGAGTGACTTAACTCTTGTACTTTGACAGTCGCTCAGGTTTGTAAGTGCTGCAATAACGTGACTAGTAAATCACTTTTGTAATTTGGTATTTAACAAGATGATTGAAGGCATGTAGTACAATGAAAATCTTTATACGCACAAAATGAAACGCTTTTAGTGTATGTAGCTTTTATTGAGTTTTTAGATAATGTAATCAAACTTACTTAGGTTTACCTAATGTTATGAAGCAATAATTATTCAAATTTAAAGTTCTGAGCCATTATTTAAGTTTTTGAATATCTTCTAACTTATCTATACTTAATTATATGACAAATATTAAACTAAAATAGAACATAAAAAAAATGAAATAGTTATACGCAAACATACAAGTTTCAAATTAAAGAAATAACTATTTAACTTATCCTATAAACAAAATTGACTAAATCTAAACGTAAATGATGTGAGTTTATTGATAAATATATCTTATAGCATTTCTAAATATTTAATTATATAACTCACTGAACATTTTCTATTGGTATGATACTGGAGTCCAAACCCATGGCCGCTTGCCACTTATAAAGCATCAAAACAAATAGTATTTTGTAGGTCGTCACTTTCGTGAACTATATTACGCACTAGGGTATACTTAAGTTACCTATATCATCGAGGACCTCAAATACATAATAGATATCAATTATGACGTAACAACATAAGTACATTACATTCTGATCAACTATTTGTTGGAAGCACAAATATTTGATCTCGGGGGCATCGAGGTGATAAAGTACGCAGGTTAGTACTTGCCACTATCTAGCCTCTTGAAGGTGTGTATATTTCCTGTGTAGGTATACTTTCAATGTATGTGCGTTATTAAAGGTTTAGGTCTTATACTCTTAAAGTATAGCAATTGCTCAGCCCTATGCAGATGTATGATATTACCATATATCTACATGGCCAGGCATTCAGTAAAAGTATCTCCTTCTGAGTAGAACACTGAAAACACTCTATACCAATTGTCAGTCCAAATGGTAATATAAGTAGTACAACACGGCAGGTTATAGGGCTACGCGCCATCTCTTTTCACCGCCCCGGACGGTTCCGGTAGGATGTAACCGGACCATAGTCCATACCACACATAAGTCAAAAGAAAATGGTAGTTCGTCTCCTTGTTAATGTTCTAAATTTAATTAGTATTGCTTATTATACCTAGTTAATAGCCGTGCAATAGATACTGTGCTTACTATGCATGTATTAAGATCATGCTGCTTACAGCTTTCGGCTTGCAGCTATAAATCTAGAATAATAGCAATTTGTTTCATTCTTTGGGCGATAGAGACGCTGACGCAAGCCCACAATACGATAGACAGCGATTTGGCTATGTCCTTCATATTACCGAGGGCCATTAGCAAGCACCACCTTAAGGTAGGCAGCGACTTGGCATTAAAGAGATTTATAAGTGGTCGTTACCGCTTAGCATCGGATCAGACATTTGTCCGTCTGCTACTGCGATGCCAGCCATTAGCATTCATTAGAATGCAGTGTCAGTGCCTATCTACCTATGTATAGTTAACCAACAGCATTCCATTTGAAAGTGGTTTTTCATTGGTGTGAAATGCGGAACGCAGGTTAATTTTAATTATCCTTTTTACTTATGAACATATAAAAATATAGTGAGTCTTATAGTATTTTCTCATGTAAGTGATTGTATAATCTTTTATTAGAATAACTAAATCCAAGAAATCTTTTTTAGCAGGCTATGGCCAGGTGCACGTCCGTTCCGTTGGGGGTGACGAAAGGACGATGCTCGGCACCCATAAACACAGTGTTTACTACCCATCGCCATAGGACTACAGTCCTTAAATTTGTCGCCACATGTACAGACACAAGCATGCTCGGGCACGCTTTGCGGGCACACACATCTTGAGTCAACACTACGGTTAAAATGTTTACTACATTTTATATATACTTTTAACAGGTATATTTAGATTCTTATACCATCACCTTCAATGTTAAAAAATAACGTACATATGTAATCTTTTGTTTATGAGCCTTATCGTGGCGCACGTATTCATGCGAAAAGACCCTTGTAAGTTACCCGTTTTAAAATGATTCATATCAGTTATATATTAATTAATATTGCCATTACTAAATATGCATTATAATAATTAATGCCAAGAGTAAATAAGCATGATAAAAATTAGGAATTAGCTTTGTTAGGCTTAGGCTTGGGTGCATTAGGCCCATTTGGTTTGGGTTTTTGTTGATCTTTATTAGGCCCCTTAGGGCCGGGACCTTTTGGTCCTTGCGGTTTTTTGTCGTTGCCATCACCTTTATTTTTAGCTTCTGCAGGAATCCTCTTTATAAAGAAACGAAATGACAGTTTTTTGTTGCTAACAAAATGCACCAATACATCTAAAGGCAAAACAGCGCATTTGGCCACACGAAATATTTCATCGGCTTTTAAGGCATCGTTAAAACAATGCTCAGTGAACACGACCTTTCTTCTCAAATTTTGCTTGCTGGTCACGTGTATTTCATAGATATGATCGTGTGCAGCTTTCTTGCTGCCAATATGTTGGATTGTCCAATATGCCATTTTTTGAAGAGTATCAACTTTAAAAGTAATGACAAAAAGCATTTTGCTTTGTGCAACCAAGTATAGATGGCGATCGTCATTCTTAATATCTAAATTAGATATTTCTACTTCCTCATCGGTAGCTACATTACAGTTGTTAGGATGACGATCTTTGAAATGCTCCATCATCTCTTTTAATTTACCTGAAAAAGAAACAGACCTTTATCTTGATATCTAAATCACCTCATCTCGGCTCGTATACTGACTTCTGGGCTCTTCTGGCCTTCTCTAGAATAGGAGGGAAATTGAGATACTTATACTTGCTGTGTGGTAGCGGCTTCGAATACTACCAACCCTTGCTTTGCTCGTGGGTGTCGTAAAAGACGACTAAGAGGCCTAGATTGACCCGGACCAACTCCATCTGGTACCATTTGGGTCAACGATTACATTCCCAAGGAGGGTTGACGTCAGGCGGGTGGCCGGTCATAAAAGTCATTGCCGAAACTTTTTGCAATATGTCAAAACAGATGACATATTGCGTCGACCCCAAGTAATTGGTATAAGAGCAAGATGATGATGATGATACCAAGCTGGTTCGACGGGTTGATATAGGGTTTCATTAGTTTTCCTTTTTTTGCATATTATATTCCTAAGTGGTCCTCTACGACACTCATGGGCAACAAAGAGGGTGGTTAAATATATTCTTATTCCGTCACCACACGAAAAAAATACCAAATTACAAACCTTTAATTATTGTTGTATATTAAGATCTATGATGCAGAAACACATGAATCAGGGACCAATAGAATTCTTAGCGGGCTTCTACACCCAAGGCGTAGTCAATAAATTGTGATACATGTGGATTAAATAGTAAATTGTATCCCCTGTTTCAACGGTAAAGGAAACATTGTCAAGAAACCCGCTTCTATGTAAAGAAAACATCATTGTAGTTATGAAAAGCTGTGCCTCGATAAGCTTTCTGTTTCATGAACATCTACGATACAATACCCATCGATTATCATGACAACCTGTCTAATCCAGGAATAAGAAAGAATAACCAACGTTTTCGAGTTGATCAAGTCAGGCAGTTACATAATGGAAAAAAATTTACTCTGCTGAAACTGGTTGGGCTATAACCTTATAGGCTATATTATAATAAAGGCTAAGAAAATTAATTATTTGTTCATGTGCATCTTATGTATCTATTATTTCTTGTAGGTTTATGATTTGTCTTTGTGGTGCTTATAAATATGAATTGACCATCATTTACTCATTGCTTGTGTCGTAAAGTTGAATATATGAAAAATTTAAATATTACTAAAACAATTTAATAATGTTTTAAATAGTGGCTTGTTGTGCCGTGTGTCGTCCGTTCGATCCTCACAATTCCTTGGGTGATTATTGCTTTTAGTTTTGAGTCGGGGTATAATCGTACACGTAGTATCTATCAGTAAAACTAAAAAAAATATTAGTTTATTTACCGCTCCAAGAACATTTTCCAAATACAACTCCCAAAGGACATTCCATCTCTCGAAATATGCATTCTTTGAGATGTTCTTCCATATCCATCATCACCATGGTGTACACGCACCCGGCTGATTTGTTGATGCAAGCTATTTTAGCCTGTTGAAAAAACAAGTTATCATTCAGCTATAGTCGTTACTTTCAATTCACCACCCTATGGCTGCTATTCTTGCCTGTGGCTGTTTTAAATGACGGTTAAGGGTTATAATATGCATTTAACATCTATGCAAGAGGAATTCCAAATAAAGCTATATGTCAACCCGTCTGATCAGCGTGAGAACATTTCATCAACAGCTCACAGAGGCGTAACTATACCACCTGGGGCCCGTGGCAAATTCTTTGATGAGGCCCTATCCAGGGCCGGCCCGCCCATACGGCGAACAGAGCAGTCGCTCCAGGCGCCAAAACCTAGGGGGCGCCTAAATGATAAAGAAAAATAAGAGTATAGGTATATATTATTAGGAGCAAACGGGAGAGGCGCCATAATTGGATCTCGCTCCTATCTAAAATTTACTTCGGGCCGGCGCTGGCCCTATCAGTAAGAACCATTACGTTGTGTACCGATAAGGTATCGATACCTAGATGATATCGATTCATCCCTAGGCATTTTGGGCCGGGGTCCTCTCGGGTTGGGGACCCGTGGCATTTTGCCAGCTCTGCCACCCTATAGTTACGCCACTGTCAGCTCATATACTTCCTACTGCTTGGCTCGAGCCTCTTCCACAATAGGAGTGAAATTGACGTACTATATCACGCTGGTCAAACGATATAAATATTATAATATCTATAACGCCCCGGCGTAGGCGTTTGCAATCAGTTGATAACAGTATCTAGCCGATTGTATTTTGTAGATTATTTTAACTTTAGAAAATGTATTATCTCATGCCTTGAAAAACTAAATTGTTATAATTATGTATTTTACTGTGTTGATATATTACAATCATCATCTGAACTTATAAATATGTGCTACAGCTGGGTTTGCGGCTTGCTCTACAGTGGAAGGGAAAACGTCCCACTACATCATGTTGGCTATGAAAGCCTGCTATTCGCCTGGACGTCCTAAGTAAAGATTGATAATTATATGGTGTCCTGCCCACACAATGTGTACGAAGAATGCCGAAAACATGATGCAGTAGGTGAATAGTGAGTGAGATGACTAATGATTAGCTTGGCGTTAACCACTTGTGTTATATTTTTACATACAATAAATTTCTCAATAACCCACTGGCATGGCTGTGCTTTAGTTTTTTCACCAAATAAGCTGATCTTAGGGCCGTAAAACCATCACTTCTAGTCGATGCTAACAAAAAAAAATATATCAATACAACAATTTATTGCCATTGTTTTTTCTACACGAAGGGCTAGTGGGTTATAATTAAGACAGCCAGCTAAATACTTGCCACTTTTCACTTCTATCCATCCATCAGCCTACAGACGTCCACTGCTGGATATAGGCCTCCCCAGGAGAATGCCACTCGGAACGGTCCTGCGCCACTTGCATCCAACGGTTCCCTGCTACTTTGAGAATGTCGTCAGTCCTTCTAGTGGGAGGTCGTCCTACACTGCGTAGTCCGATTCGTGGTCGCCACTCAAGAACCTTTCTTCCCCAACGGTTATTGGTTCGACGAGCGATGTGGCCTGCCCATTGTCCATTTCAACGTTCTAATTCTGCGGGCTGTCGGTTACTCCCGTTCTTCTACGGATTTCCGTGTTTAGGATTTTATCACGTAGAGAAATATCGAGCATAGCCCTCTCCATAGCACGTTGAGAAACTTTGAGCTTTTTTAGGAGGCCGACATTTAGAGACCACGTTTCAGTGCCGTAAGTCATCGCTGGTAACACACACTGGTGATAAACCTTTGTTTTCAGACACTGTGGAATATTGGACGAGAAGATCCTCTTAAATTTCCCGAACGCTGCCCAGCCGTGTTGGATTCGTCGCCTGACCTCTTTCTCGTGGTCGGTGGTAGTTTATTTTTATTGGATAATTTAATTTTATTTTGTAAAATTGACAATATGTAAGTGCCCTCTCGGGGTCTATGCATAATAAATGATTTGAATTTGAATTGTTTTACCATAGAAAAAATGGTAGAATCAATAGAATTTCAGTTCCGAGCAGAGAATCTCTGGGAATAAAATAAAGAAGGTGGTTGCTAAAGCACCACGGGTTACACCAAGTAATATATTATGTACTTCTATGCGTTATATAAACACAAATATCTTTATTGCAAAACGTTATGAATGTAAGATTTTAATTTCGAAGTATCTAAATTAAGCTATAAAATTTAAAATTGAATCAATAACTTTATTATTGTTGCGAAGTGACAAGGTCAATCGAACTGCTTATGCTGCGTATCTTACGGTCATCTGTTTTTGGAAAATCCATGAATGTCTAATTATTTCTCAGTACAATTAAATAATACAGACTGGTTATGAGCAGTTCTTCATTCAGTAATTTCCTCGTTATTTTGTAACTGTTTAGTTATACTTACTATAGATATATTTTTGTTACAACTATTAATTTTAATTTAACCGTAGCTTGTTATTCTGATTTTGGTTTCGCTCTAATGTGGTTGAGGATAGTGGTGGCTGCCCTAGTAGTGATGTTGTGATCGGTTGCCGCTGCCCAAGGTTAATCTTTTGTATAGCATTTGTGAATTATATTATGATGTGGTTCGAACAGTTATAACTGGAGCTAGTGCACGCGCTAATCTCAGAAGCTACTGGTTCGAAATGAAAAATTATTTTCGTGTTGGGTTAGACCATTTATCGAGGCAGGATATAGACCATATAAAACGCTACGATGAATAGGAATGCAGAGTAAATAAAAAATGTTGCAAATGGGGCAAATTTATTTGTTTTTAGAATATAGTGCGTGCGCTGAGCTCGTAGGTGCCTATGACGCACTTTCACTCTAAGTCTTACCCTGTCATTACCCTAAGTGACGCAGCCAAAGTTGCGTGGATCAGCTAGTATGACATTAAACTATATTTATCTTTTATCGCGTTTGTATTTAAACTTTATTTTTAAATTTTTTGGGGTGGGTTACGGTCGGCGCATCCCTCGCTCCACTCCGTCCGGGGCGACAGAGGGGCCTAAGCACGCACACCCGTAACCCACCCGTGACACGTCGCGTTCCTCGTTGGGCCGACCACCGGAGCAGGTGACTTGACGTCAGTGGTCGGCCCGACGAAATACCCCCTGAGGAGTACCCTCTCATCGACCGTCGTCGTCCCTTGGGGAATTTAAACTTTACTTGCCCGACGTTTCAACTCTTTTCAGTAATTATGGTCGGGGAAGAATCTCCTGTGACGATAAACGAGGAGTTTTACTTCAAACGTGTATAAAATGTTTTACCGCACTGATAAAACTGGGCGCCAATAGTGGATTGGTTGGCATTGCATTTGTATTGTTAAAGATAAACAATTATTTTTTGGGTTTTGGTTTAAGCCAAGTGGGGTGAATAAACTAAAATACTACTTACCTTAGAAATCACCTCTTCCAATGACCAGTTCCGCATTTGCGTTAATGGTTGGCGACATATCGGGCAAATAGGTGGTATTAGATTCTTGGTGCAGTTGTTACAAAGACTATGTCCCGATTGGCACTGATAAATCGGAGCACACATAGTATCCATACAAACGGGACATTCTGGTAACTCGACGGCCATTGCAGCTGCTCTATAAATTAGGAATAATCCTTGTTTTTATATCATTCACACATTAAACCAATATAATTATCGTCGTTGTTATATGTATATATCCGCTATGGGAAAAAAAGTAGGTATAAATTTGAGAGAACTGTCCGATAAAAACAGATCGCTTGCAAAACTTTATATTGTTAAAAACATCAGTTCAGTTTTCTTCAGCTCATAGTCACGGTCATACCTGCCTTCTATTTCTTATTTTTCTCAGACTATATCTGTCTGGCTATGAGTAAGCCTACTCCGCAATGGGAGGCAAATTGACCTACTATATGACGCTGGTTAAACGGTTTGGGATAGTATTTTATATCGCGTTTTCCTTCTCACGCATCGATATTTTCTGCAACTAATATCTGTTGGCGGCCCATTACGAAAGGCCGCGGGCAAGAAAAGAGGTGTTTTATATATATTGGCATATATGTACCTAGTAGGAATTAGGGGAAAGCTCCAATTTCCATTTATTACGAATAGATATTAACCAAACTCATATTTAAACAATTAAAATCGATTAAGTACAAATAAGAAACAGATTCGTTTCTTTGGTCGGTTAAACTTAGATGGAGCTAGGCTAATATCGTTGTTTATTTTAGCATAATAACATATTAGTTAGTGCTTACTAATTAAGTATAGATAAAAGTAACTCACTTTTTATTAGCTTTTGCCGTCGCCATATCTAGATATTTCGATCTGTAATCATAATATGTACAACAATAAAAATATTTTCAATAATAGGTGCTTTTTTTAATGGAAGGAAGGAAGGGAGACCCACGACTTTCCCACGCTTAATCAACATACCGCACACCAAAATGGAATGGAATGAATACGGGATAGGATCAAGGTAATATCGGAATAGGATATAGGAATATTACTCCCTCGTGATGAGCTCCTTCCCGAAGGTCAATTTGCAATTTGCCACAGACCTTTGAATATTTATTCGACACGTGTTTCATCATCATCACCCTGCTCCTGGTGGACTCAATATGTACTCTTCCTTCATAAAAGAAAACGTTGTTGTCATAGTTTTAAGAGCGGCTGTCTGTCTGACGTTTATTCTCCTCGGAAAATTGTTGACCAGACAGCATCAGATGGAGTTGGCACAGGTATATGTAAAGCAGTTAGTAGTCTTTCACGACACCCACGAACAATGTAAGGGTTAGTAGTATTCGTAGCTACGACCACGTATACTACTGTTACAATTTAAGTTTTCAGTTCTAAATACATATATAAGAGGTACCCATTGCAATTCTTACAGAAACGAGGTTTAGTATTATTATTTAACAAGCATTTAACACTTCTAAGTTTTTGGGAAATTCAATTATGATCTGAAAAATATTAAAATCTTCCCTAAAAAGGCAAGTAATGTATATAGAAACGAACTACCATGATTAAATATAATAAGAGGTTGTGTAAGAATATAATGGACGAAATAAAGATACAATGGTCTTTTACTTTCAATTCTATCTAGATTTTATCACTTATATTTATTTACCTATTTACAATAAATAAACGATTATAGAATAAAGCCGTGATCAAGAACTAGTAGGTACTTACTACTTAGTTATGCATTCATTACATATATGTATAGGCACATATATATATACAGTATGACTGGTAAAAGATTGTACATATTGAAGGAAACGATAGATAATGGTCACATGTAACTAATAAAAGTGTAAAAGGAAGATAATATTAATTAACTACATAGTAAACATCAACAATATTAGTGTTACAAGACTTCCAAAAATATTGTCACCCTACTAGCGATACACCGATACCGATATCGAGTAAAAGTTTTGTTAGTACTGTTGTCAAGATTTTGGATATTTATTACTATAATTACTAAAGCTAGGTGTAGGAATAATGTCATAAAAACACTAAAGTTAGTTGCAGATTCATATCTCTTACCAATCCTGAGATAAAGTGATTTGTTTCTAATCAAAACAATAGGTTTGCCAGCGTACGTTGACCTCGGTCTGCGGCCCGCGACGCAAAAAAAAATACCTACTGGGTCGAGTAGCATAGGTAGAATATTTACCTAAAATGTAACTAGTTCAATGTCACGCGAACTGTTTAGTACCTACAAGTGCTGACGTACGTTGACCTATCCCATGTGTTCATAACTAAATGTTTTTATAAGATAATTAGTTCAAAATTTAAGTACCAATTTTTTTTATATATTTGGTATCAGAATCGAGTACTGAATACCCTCCTTCAATATGTACAATCTTTTACCAGTCACGCTGTATATATATATATATATAGGCTATTATATAAGTAGATGTCTTTACTAAACTAATTTCAATGCAAGGGCATCAAAGGGCATTTTCTAATCACCTATGGGAAAGAAAACGGCGGCGACCATTGCATTTTGTTTCCGTCTGAACTCGTCACAATCATCGGTGCCGACCTGACGCTGCCGACCATCGCCAGGGCGATGCTATTCTATGTTAGGAACTGGGACGCGGTCGCAGCCTTCTGCGAGGCAGTAGTCTCGCGAAAGGAGACGGCGGATAGCTTGCGCGAGGAGCGCAGCCTCGATGAGGTGATCCACCGCCGGCGACTGGGGCGGCGTAGGCGCGAATACCTGTGCCTCATGCCGCCCTAGCCGAGGCCGCAGGTGACGTGACCGGGGAATTAGTCCGTCACCCGCTGAGAGGCCAACCGACGTCCTCGCCGAGGAGGGGGACGTCGGTCGATGGGAGGGTACCCCAAATAGGGGGGGTATTCCATCGGGCCGACTACTGACGTCAAGTCATCCTGCTTCGGTGGTCGGCCCAACGACGAAGGCGATGTGCATCGCGGGTGGGTTGCGGGAGTGGCCGTGCTTACGCCCCTCTGTCGCCCCGGACGGAGTGGTGCGAGGAGCGCGCCGACCGCTACTCACCCAAAAAAGAAACCACACTAATAAAAATGGGTGTAATTGTATATAACTACCTAATTCAAATTTATTACGATTAAAACTACAGATAAAATTGTAGAATTACTGATTGGTGAACGTCCTGAGACCGACGAATATTTTCCTGTTATTTTTTACATTACTGCATCATAATGCATCGCCATTTTGTTAAAAAACAATGTTAGATGGCACACGATTAACATGTACTTATGCATTTAATAAATTACATCAGTGTCTAAAATTGTTAATAGCATGTACCTAAATTTTCGTCACAAATACTTATTACTTTTATCTTCTAGAGAAATAAAATATGTAGCGATGTAAAACGATAAACACTGATATGGACTCTAGAAATCATATGAATGTAGAACTTGCGATAATAATCACTATAATGTAAAAATCATCAGTGTAGTTCAGAGGTAAATATTTACTTAAAGTTTAAATGAATATTGGTAGGTAATTCATTATTTTACGACACTCACCTTATAATCAATGAACAGTAGGTACTTGCACTCTAATAGCTGTAGCTATTGTAAACTATTGTTTGCCTGACGTCACTGCACTGCAAGTACCGAAAAGAATAAAGATATCGTAGTATATTTTGAAGTAGAATTCCAATGACTCACACAAGTTATGAATTTGTGTTAATATTAAGAATAGGCACTAAACTGGCTATAAATTTCAAATGTTAAATAATCATCAGAATTATAATGCTAAATACTATGCGCCCTCTTTGGCAACTTGCGAGAGAATGGCGAGTTGTGAATGGTTGGTTAGTGAATCTGAATTTAGAATTATACCAATACATACTTATTATTATCTGATTTACTATTTTGGAATTTAAAACGCTACCTTTAAGGAAATAAGGATTAAAATATTTTGTACTAACTTTAGATATATAAAACGGGTAATCCTGAACTGGAAGTATTTAGTGTTACAACGAAAAAATAATTTTTATTTTTGGTCTCTTTATTTATTCTCTATTACCATGCTTTAGATTTATTTTGCGAATCTTAGGATTTTTATTGCCAGACTACCAACGAAAAAAATATCAAATGTTAATTCTAAAAAGGAGGTAGGAAATATGTGATGAAATAGAAATATATGAGACCGAAAATACCAAGTGTAATAACAGTCCAGTAGAAGACCGTTTTTTGTATAATTATAGCCCATTTCTGAAAACAACCGCTCACTATCCAGTAGTGACGTTGGCACAACAGCCAAATATTTCAACGTTATTTAGAAAACACTTAACACGTATTTTACTATATGCTATATGGTATGTGATGGCTGTATGGTAACGATCATACAGACTAATGAGGTCATCTAAACTATACTTTGTAACTTCGATGTAGGTATAGTTTGTACCTGATAATATATTATTACCTTAAGAAAGTCAACTGTGTCGCTCCTAAATTTTATTCAACTTTTTAGTGTTGTATGGTGATACATCATTTGCCTGCCCTCGTTATCGATTCCTACCTTGTCACATGCCATGTTACAGTACCCGAAAGAGTAAAATAACAATTTCGAAAAGAGAATGTCCCTCGCAGTAACAACAAGAAAGACGGGCTCAATTTGTATCTGAAGGCAAGCGCTCTCAGGGGCGGGCCTTGGGTGTCAGAACCGAACTAGGCCGGTTTAGGCCGAGACAGCATCTTATGCTGTACAAAGCACAAGTGGAGTAACTTGTGCTTTGTCATAAAATATCACTGGGCAAGTGCGCTTAAATAATAGCTACACCCACTTGACTCCCTGCAAAAACGTGCCGTTTGAATGATCGGTGATCCTGATCTCATAGAACTTCTATCTTCTTCTGTAGACTGGATTACCTGGAACGGCGGCGAGACTTAAGCATGCGCTACACGGTATCAAACAGTGGTTTGAAACAGAAAAAGCAGAAAAGCACTTTGCTGGCTACATGGTTTTTAAGCTAGTTTGAAACCAACAGTGTTTAGAGAACGTGGCGCGGATAGGATGTCTTTGCGCTCGCGTACCGTATATTCACTACAACGACGTCATGGCGCCTTACCTATCAAAACAACAAAAAGTTGGAGTAAGCCTTGCACTTTTGTGTGCAATTGAAGGAAAAAATTAAAATATCCCACGCATTTCTTCTTTGTGTTTTATTTTTATACCCTTCACAATTTAAGTCCCAAAGGCAGGGCAACTCTTTGTATAACTCGAGAAGTTGAGTAATAACATCGCGATTACGTTCTGTCTGCCCACGCGCCATTTTGTGCACAGAACGTAGTCGCGTGCGTCTGCGCTGACCTCTGCAGTGTGACTGTCGTTCGGTTGGTTTGAAGCAAACGGCTAGACGGTTTTAAACAAGATAAAAACCAACGCTTGGCCAGTGGTTTGAAACACAAGCCTCGCTACCAAGGGCGTTTAAAGGTCATACGAAATTTGGCATAAAACATCTATCTACACTGTTTCAAACATCTGTTTCAAACCACTGTTTGAAACCGTGTAGCGCATGTTTTAATTTATCACTCTATGAACTACACAGAGGGACTCAAAGTCTGCAATAGTTTTTTCACGGAGTATGCTCTGAGGAATTGTGAGACTTGGTATCATCGTCGCTTTTTTACAACCGTACGTATGATAGGTACCACTTCTTTTAAGGCATTTAATTGTATGGTTACTAAAACCTTTCGATACCTAATGCCATATCTACTCTGGAACTGGATATGATACCACTTTTTTTGGAGTTTATGGCTCGGTTACTAGGACCTTTAAGCCAATATGAGACCACTGCGTTATATGGTCCAAAGATTAATATTTTGTACTACGATAGTGAGTCAAGTGACAGGTTGTCAACCACAAAGATCAATATACCTTTAACTACTTTAGGGCCAGCGCCCAGGGATGAATCGATACCACCTAGGTATCGATACTTTAAATCGATACCGTATCGGTCCTCAATCAGTATCGATTGAAAAGTATCGATACTTACTGGTATCGGTATCAAACCCTTACCGTTCGATACTATAGTCCATAAAATATAGCTTGATCTCTGTGACAGTTGTCCCTAGTGCTGTCACGCTTACGATGAAGTCCGTAGTTTGTTATCGATAAAACTCTTTACTTTTATAATTGTGATTTCCAATTATAATTGAAATACAATAAATGAAAATCTTTTTGAATTTATTTCAAACAAAAACTGTTTTTTGACTGTTTTAATTATTTGAAAGGAGTACAATCAAGGTCAACGTCACTATTATCGTCATCATTGGAAGAATATTTATAATGTTTTGCCAAAATAGTGACAGTCGTTAGATCAATAGACCAATTACGACTGTTTTATGAATAAATATGTTAAGTTTTATTAACAATAATGCGTATATAATATTATCATTTACTCTGATACAAAAAGTAGTTTTTTAATGTTTAATTAATTCAATTTATGTATTTTATATTGTAACTATCTGTTGTAATTGTAACAAATATGTTCAAACTTTTATATTTTATATATTGGGTTTATTTCTTTTATGAATAATTTAATAAAGATCGGTTAGCGATTTACGTATATCGACTGTCCCATCTCTTTTTTATTTTCAATCCAGTATGTCCTAGTACGTGCGTAAGCGTCATTATTTTATAAAGCGTTTATTAGATATTTCAATACTTACGAGGTACATTTTAGGCATGAATATTAATATTTTTATATTTATAATATATTGCACTTCAGTTAAAATAAAACTGGCACGAAAAGAATGTAAATAAATGTGATACAACATAAGATCGTAAACATCTCGCTCGTTCAAACTTACTTCGTCGGTTTCGTTGACATCTGTCACAGAGATCAAGCTATATTTTATGGACTATAGTACTGAGTATCGAAAGGATTCATAGAGTCTATGTATCAAATGCGCGATAAGTTTCTGGGGATTAATTTTGATGGGCTTTTTTTAGGAACTCTGTGTCATGTCTCCTGATATATATAGGGGTAAATCGATACTTTCTAGTCGATAGTACTAGTAGTAATAACTACTTTTCCTCTGAACACAATTGTGATGAGCTTCTTTTTTTTTTGAGGGAGCCGAGTTTTAGTATCGATTAGTCGATTGGTATACAGGATGTATCAGGTTATGGGGCAACTGTTCGAGTATGTTATAGTATACCGGCCATAGATCGTAATTAAAATGTATATTACACAAAAAACAATATAACATAAAAGTTATAGTAATTTCAAAAATGTGTGTCAAACAGTCTACGCCTTAAATGTTACGTATTATGTAGGCATGGATAGACAGGATACATGTAGGCATGTAAAGCTTCGACAGTATAATTTCATTCATACATACCTAGAATTGCGCAAACGCTCAATGGGACCGTAGTTACAAACGTGACTCGGCGACGGTAATCGGCCGATCAGCTGATTTAAAGCGAAGTTCGTTTTGCTTATGCGAACGTAATCATTGATTTATTCAATTTCTAATGAACATTTAACAAAGTACGAATATGTTGCAGATTAAATATCACTGATTTTATACATTTCAATCAGATTAAAACGAAAAAGCGATGACAAAATTGAAAACTTTACATGTCTCTCATTCATTAACGAATCGATATTTTTCCTTCAAATTTTTTTTATGGGTTCCTACCACCATTGCCTATCTCCCATTTGACCAGTTGCCCCATAACCTGATACATCCTGTATATTGAAAAGCATCGATACTTTACCCCGGTATCAAGTACTTTTCTTTAGCAGAATTGTGATGAGCTTTTGAAGTGAAACTTCTTTAGAATCGTTGTGATTTCATACCGGATGCAACGGAAAAAACGACAGGTAAAAGACACAAATACAAAAATGTGTAGGATGAAGCCGGCAAAGAATGTGACAAATATATATATACTATTTTATATTATTTTTAAATCCGTCTATAATTGACGGATTGAAGGATGACTGATGAGGAATGAGGGATGAGATGATATTCAGTACCAAATTGGTATATTTGGGCTTCCTAAAACTAATTTAGTTTTTTTAGTATCCTTTCATATTCTGGTATTTTTGGTACATGTTTGAACTTTCAACTTTCAGCTCTTTGAACTTTCAGCGCTCACCCATAGTCCGCGTCAAGCTGTCAAGGCCATCTGCGGCCAACAGCTGTACACACACAAAAAAAAAAGCTTTATCTATAGCCTGTTTTTTAATCTCAGAGACTAAATTGACACACGCAAATGTTAAATTTACAAAATATAATGCTGCCAGCTTTTTTTTTGTGAATTGGTGTACCTACGATACCGGAAAATCGAAATGCAAGATTTTATATTTATTAGACGCTTAACTTTAAAGTTTTCTAATCCTAAGCGCATCATAAATTTTGTAGAATTACATGAGATATACTTAGGTATAAAAATATCTAATGAAATAGCGCTGTTAAGAAATCAACCAAGTAACAGTAGTATCGTAATTAGAAACTTTTTAAAAAGGTGTCAAAGCTATTTGATAGAGTTATAAACTCAACTTAATCGTCGATTTCACATTAATGAAAAAATATTTTCCGAGTTACGTTTCATAGACCCACAAGTAGCGGCTTATGAAAATTTTACATCTCTTATCAGCGTTATGAACAGGTTGTTGAACATTACTACAAATGACAATTAATTGAAGAGGAATATCGTCAAATTAAGTATACAGTAAGACAATTAATTGAAGAGGAATATCGTCAAATTAAGTATGATTCAGAGGTACAAAACGGTGATGTGTGCTTCTACTAGTAGGGCTAGTGCTGTAAATGTTGAACAGTTTTGGAGCAAATTAAGTTGTATTGTTAACAGTAAAAGTGTTCCTAAGTACAACAATTTTACTAATTTTGTTAAATGTCTAATGTGCATACCCATTTCAAACGCTGAATGCGACAGAATTTTTTCAAAAGTTAATCATATAAAAACTAAATACAGAAACAGGTTTCTAGCTAAACATATTGCGTCCCTGTTGGATGTTAAGCAAGGTCTAAGTGAAGAAAGTGTAGGTTGTGTCTCATTTGACCCATCGAAAGATATGGTAAAAAACAATCCGTCGAATACTGCCTATTTGTAATAAAACTTACTGTAAATATTTATTATTATTTTAATATGTCTGTATAATGAAGGTGTGTAATTGGTAAAATTAAAAAAAGTAACTGATTATAAGTGTTTTAATTCAATTTTTCCTCGTCTACTTTTTTATTTTAGTATATTTTTAGTATAATTCAGCATGTGTTTTGGTATTATTTAGTACTGGCACCTTGTAGTTTTAGTAGATTACTATTTTTTGAAACGGTCACACTGGATGAAAAGTCAATTATCGAATTCAACGTAGGTAGTTATTGTTGTAAATTAAATAACGAAATCGTTTTCGTTACAAACGTTCACCATGGACTATGCCTACATAAGAGAAGATGTTGAATTACAAAAACTGGTGATAGATAAATACGTAAAAGTCAGCTTGATAAAGAACCTTTCATATACAGGATTTGTGCATTCATTAGATCCTGTAACTCATAGGTAAAATTATAAATATCTAATAAATTAGCCAGCAAACCTTGTGGTTAACATCAAGGGCCATTACAACATCAAACTTTAAATATTAATTAACAACATCATTATTAATTAAATATTAAAATAATATTAGTTTTATTTCAAGTCATGAGCTCTCCCGAATTTCAAATGAGGTTATCACAGGTGTCAATAGGATGCTTTATATACATTTTTCTAAATGGAAGTTTTATGCCGTGTGTTGACGGAGTAAGAATACAATTCACCGCTCCCTATCTTACCCGTGGATATCGTAAAAGACCACTAAGGGATATAATATCTACATAACATTTGTGCAAGAGAAGGAATACTCGAATGAAACCCTATACCAACATGTCTGACCAGCATGGTATAGTAGGTTTATTTCCCTCGTAATGGGAGGAGGCTCAAGCCCAGCAGTGGGGTGGGTACGAGCTGAGACGACGATGCTTTTTATAATTTTATATTAATTACTCCCATATATAACGGATCTGTGTGGTGACGGAGTAAGAATACTATTCACCACTCCCTATCATGCCAGTGGATGTCGTAAAAGACGACTATGGGATATAATATGCACATAACATCTGCGCAAGAGAAGGAAATAAAACCCTATATCAACATGTCTGACCAGCATGGTACAGTAGGTCAAATTACCTCCCATTGTGGAGGAGGTCTGAGCCCAACAGTGGGACGTATGTGGGCTGCGATGATGATGATGATGATAACGGATTGCTGGCTAGATTAAAGCATAGCTAATATCAGAGTGAAATAATACATATCAATTATTTTATATAAATATATTTCAGTATAATCCTAACAGTACCACAAGGAAATAAATATTTTACTACAATTATACCTGGTTATGCTATTTTGGATATCATCGAAGAAGAACCAGCTGATAAAAAACCACCACAGAGAAAACTCCCTTTAATTGATACAGACCAAGAACTTGCCAAAAAGAAAACTGCACTTGTATCATGGTTTGAATCAAATTTATTGCCTGTATCAGAATTAGAAGGTAAAATAATGATAGGAAATGTAAGTCTATTACCACCTTATAATGTAACAGATCTATGCACAGATAATCCTATAGTAGCTATGGAAATTAAAAAAATTATGGAAAGAATGCCAGACTGTAATAAATAATAATTTGTATTGGCCCTGGGTTTAAATTTTTCTCAAATAGCAGAAATATAAAAAAAAATATGTCATCATCATCGCAGCCCACATACGTCCCACTGTTGGGCTCGGGCCTGCTCCACAATATGAGGGCATTCAACCTACTATACCATGCTGGTCAGATATGTTGGTGTAGGGCTTTATTTCGAGTTTCTCTTCTCTTGCACAGATGTTATGTGCATATTATATCCCTTAGTCTTCTTGTACAACATCTACGAGAGTGGTGAATTATTCTTATTTTGTCACCACACAGAATTATTTAAGTTATTATTATAGATATAGTAACTATTGTTGTTGACTTCATTTAACTTTGTTATCATACATTAAACTGCACATATCACGATTTTTATTATAAATAGATAGGTTATAATGTATAAAAAATAAACTTGTTATAATGTTCTCTATTATACATAAATATGCATTGTCAATTAATAACATACATTTAGAATTAATCACAGTATTTAAGTTGTATACATGTATGATTGGTTGGTAAATATATTCAGTATATAGCTATTTTTATGTATCCTAATAATAATATAATTTTTTTAATAAAAATAATCTGGCTGGCTATTGAAAAGAGTTGTCATATCTATAAGTTGAGTTGATTTATAATACAACTGTTTACTGTGTGATAGATTTGGAATGAATTAATTTATATGTATAAAAGTTCGATTTTTTATAATACAAAGTGATGAACTTTAATGATTAAATAACATTCAACCAAATAAAAATGCTAAATTACAATTGATTTTTATTTAAAACTAGTGACCCGCCTTCGCTTTGGTTCCAGTCCCTTTGACCCTTCATTCTCTAAGATATGGCTTCGGTTTCGAGTCCCAGAGTGTACAAAATTATATAGAGGTTTTTTAAGAGGAAAAATAGGCTAAGTTACTTCTTACATAGACAGCTGCCTAATAGTAAAATATTACCGAAATTGGTTTTGGTTTACCAGACGTTTTGAAGATTACATCAGACAGACAAAAAAATTTAACTGGTTAGGCATAGAGAAGATAACCACGAGCCCTTACTTTTTACAGCCCTTAAATGGATTTGCCCTTGGGTTTGTTCACTTCAATGTGCAGTTGTTTATTTTTGTTAGTACATCTCAATTTTGCTCCGGAATACTACCAAACTAATAATGATTATTATTAGTCATTTAAAATGTAAGAATGAAATTATTTTCGATATATGTATTCTTTTTTATTATGGCAGTAGACAAGCAAGCAATCTATCTGATGATATATGAAAGTTGCAACTTATGCAAGTTTACGATATCAGGGGGTACAACTAAGTTGCTGCCTATCTTAACAGAGAAAGGATGTAGAAGAAAAGGCCACGAGGAGAGAAAGCGGTTTGGGCCTCCGGCTTTTTTGCTTTTCGAACAAAGGTATTAGCCAATTGCTACACTGACATCGATTTTAGCAAGAGTAGTAATACATATGAAAAAATTCAATATCATTGTACTATCTACTTGGATGAGTGTGCCCATTTTCGGCCACAGGAGTATACCACTGAATCGTGTTATTTTTAAAGCTATAATACCTTTTTCTGAAATGAAAATAGACCTAACTTACTCCTTCAAACAGACGCTATCTGGTAGCGTAATCCAGTTAAAGTAAGTTGAGTCGTTTCAGAAGTTAGCTAGAACAGACAAAAAAAATATCTAAAGTTTCATCGTTATTACAAGTACTGTATACACTAAATCAGTTTTGTTCCTATATCTTAAATTACTCTTTTATTTTTTGACTTGATAACGTCTTACAAATCGATAAACGCCGGCTGCACGCACGAAAATGTATGACTCATTGTCACGTTCCGCCCCAGTCGAGCGTGCAAGCGAGAGCACGGAACAAACGATAGAAAGGCACGATCGCCTAAGAGCTGGCGCTCACTGACGGCGTGGCACGGCAGGTTGTGCTCCATCATCCCGCGGCGTTCCGTGGTATGCTGTGGTATTCCGTGGCTCTCCTTCCCTTGCACCCGCGCACCACTGGACTGCGCAACTTTAACCGAAATGACCGCTGCACTAGTTTCAACCTTATTACAAGTACCTCAGCAATCATAATTCAGTGATCCATACGTCTCGCGGGATGCAATGGCGCGCCGCGGAAACCCGTGGAATGAAACGGAATGACAAGTCATGTCTGATGCCGCAGTATCCCGCGGCACGTCACGTCATTTCGCGGCATGGTGGTGCCGAAATAAAGTAACATGAATTCTTAGGTCATTAAAATAAGATTCAAAATAACCTATTTGTAACAAGGTGGAACCGATAAGACGGATGCTTAGTTTGGAATTTTTTAAAAAATATGTTTAATGTTACTTTCCCATTTTTGTTTATTCTTTGTTAACTTTTGTTTGCCTATTATCTTTATAATCAGGTCACTTGTTTTTGTATTGCTGCATAAGCGTGGAGACCTATTATTAGCTTTTAGTTTTTATTTGTTCAATTTACAATGTTCTTATTAGCTGTTAGTCTCTAATAAAACAAAATAAAATAAAATAAAAAAATAATTTGATCTATACCAATAAATAAAATTGGAGTGTCTGTTTGTAATGTCAAAATAATAGGCTTTTTCATGCTCACACGGTTATTTGCACGACACCTATGCCTAAAATAGCAATTAAAAAATTTTTGTCTGTCTGTCTGTTTGTTCCGGGTAATCTTCAAAACGGCTTGACCGATTTCAAAAATTCTTTCACTAATGGAAAGCTATAATATCAGGGCGTAAACTAGGCTATATTTTATTCCGGTATTCCCACGGGAACGGGAACTACGCGGGTAAAACGACTATAACCTATAACCGAAGCGAAGCGAGGGCGGGTTGCTAGTTAGTAATAAAATCCTTTGCCATGATACGCCGTGCCGTGCCGGCAGTGAGCACCGGCCCTAAGACGACCCTGTCTAGCGTCACAAACCGAACGCTTAGGGCCTTATTTATTATTATATATTATTTAATATTATTATCCTTGAGTTTGGAGTCAAGGTGAAAAAAAGGAAATAAGAATACGGGGGTAGTCTTCAATTACATTCGAAAAAGGTAACATACTTATCTATACCAATAAATAAAATTGGAGTGTCTGTTTGTAATGTCAAAATAATAGGCTCTTTTCATGCTCACACGGTTATTTGCACGACACCTATGCCTAAAATAGCAATTAAAAAATTTTTGTCTGTCTGTCTGTCTGTTTGTTCCGGGTAATCTTCAAAACGGCTGAACCGATTTCAAAAATTCTTTCACCAATGGAAAGCTATAATATCAGGGCGTAAACTAGGCTATATTTTATCCCGGTATTCCCACGGGAACGGGAACTACGCGGGTAAAACGACTATAACCTATAACCGAAGCGAAGCGAGGGCGGGTTGCTAGTTACGAAATAAAATCTAAGTGTTATTATATAATGAAATAGTTACAAACGAAGACATAAACTTTTACTACAAATAATACACACAACACAACAATTAAGGAGTACAATAAAAATAATACAAACGATTATAATAAGCAACCGAATTATAACAACGAGTCAAACATATATGTTTGTTAAGTTTTCTTTTAGTTTGCCGGTTAGGCTATGAATTAAAAAATAATCCAATGGTATCTTCTAACGTTCATTTAGACATTCATCTAGATAATATTAAAATTCATATAGACTTCAACTATGAGTTAACATATTTTCAAGTACGTAATATCTGTAAATTACATAAAGTATAAATACCGACGTAACATATCCTTAAATATACCTATTCTTTATTACTAACAATCTGCCCTCGCTTTGCTTCGGTCTCAGTCATCTTACCCACGTAGTTCCTGTTCCCGTGGGAATACTGGCATAAAATATAGCCTATGTTATTCCCTGATATTATAGCTTTCCACTGGTGAAAGAATTTTTGAAATCGGTTTTGTGGTTTATGTGTAAAAGCGTAAGAAACCAACAAACTTACTATCGCATTTGCAATAGGTACTAGTAAGGATTTAGAAATTAATTAAGCGCTTCCGGAACGCTAATTAAAATGGGTAATTCATTTTCTTATTTGGCAATACTGAGCATTTGGCTATGAAATAAAATTTTGTTTTATTAACATAAATCATCGAAATACGTTAAATTATTACCTGTGAGAAGTAATTTTAATACACTTTTGATGTTTTTCAAATGCGTTGTGACACCATTTAAATGCAGAAACCGTCATAATTATTTATTTTCTACGAGTTGCGCAGTGTGCTTGTACACAACGGAATGGTCCGGCGTAGGAAGCCATTTCTGGCTCCAATAAAAGCTATCCGATAAATGTTTCAAATTTTAAGCGCGGATTTAGCGTCTATGAGTTATTATTCTAAGACAGTGATGTTATTTGCTTAGTTTGGTTAGTCACAGTAGATTTGTCGGGAAGAAACGGCCATTATTTTCATGTGGCGTGGAGTTTGATTTCTATTTGACTACCATAACTAACATTTCCGTGTGGTGACGGAGTAAGAATACAATTCACCACCCCCCTTTCTTATCCAAGCGTGTCATAAAAGACAACTAAGAGTATAATCCCTTAGTCGTCTAATTATGCAGATAACATCCATGCAAGAGAAATCTCGAAATCAAACTTTCTGCCAACACGCCTGACCAGCGAACGGGTTGAGAGCCCTCAGCGCTCACCCACCAGTTGTCACAGCTATCTGAGGCTAACAACTAAGCCACACACAAAAAAAAAGCCTGACCAGCGTGGTATGTAGGTTAATTTTCTTTCCACTATGGAGGAGCCTAGCACTGCGGTCTATTTGGCCCGCGATGATGAAGTATTATGACTTAATTTAATGGTCATCATCAAACTCAAAAGAAATCTAACATATTAGTGGCTGAGACTATTGACATGGATAACGGTGGACTTGAGGTGATATTAGTTTTTAGTAATCGATTGTTTTCCGTCATATATAACTTTCATATTTGAAGCGTTGTGCTTCAAATATCAATTTCAGCAGGCAACATTTCACAACACCAATAAATAAGAAAGGAAACAAATTAGTTTTGTTCATACCGAGCTGATAAGGTACGTTACTTTAAAAGTAAATGAAATACATTTGATGTCAGCATTAGCATATGTAATTAATACGTAACCGCATCTCATTATTTTCTCACCTCGAATTCGACTAATTTAAATTTTATAAGTTACGCTACACGTATTACTTGTTTAATTGACAAATGTCAATGTACCTAATAGGTATATCCATTCAATATAAATTGTAGTTAAATAATTGTGAGCACAATCGTGTGGTGATGGAGTAAGTATACAATTCTTCGTGTAGTAACGGAGTAAGAATACAATTCACCATCTCCTATCTTGCTCATGGGTGTCCTAAAAGACGACTAAGAGATTTAATATGCATATCATCTAAGCAAGAGAAGGAAATTACAAAAAATAAAACTTAAATCAACCCGTCTGTCCACCGGGGTTTAGATGGCCAAATTTCTCTCCGGACTTAAAAGTGCGACGTATAGGAGCTGAGATGACGAGATGATGATGAACATTATCGTATTCAGGATGTAATTGGTGGAGACGTAAGTATAAGAAATGACCATTTGTTTGTTTGCTAAAACGGGATGTTTTTGTTTTGGCTGGGGACAGAGATCCTAAAAATGGGACTGTCCCGTTCAGAACAAAACGTATGGTCATGTTACGTATAAGGCATTAGAATATATAGAATTACACCTACTGAAATAAACAATATTCAACTACATTTAGAATGCTTTTTTTAACCACACTCGCTGTGACGCACGCAGACTGACCATTGTCAGGTTCGGGCTTCATATCTGGGTCCGCAAAATGAGACTCTAGCCAAGAAATTCTCAATACTACGATTGATAGAGAAGATAGATGTGTGATGGCAGAGAATTTTAAGATTTCCTTTCTCTTAGTTGTCGCACGAGACGATTAAGAACCGTAGATAGAGAATGTGTATGATAGAAAATGATATTTGAATGATGATGGTTTGTTCAGGCACTAGTTATTTCGAATTCGACGATCGATCCTATATTTGGAATTTAATACGACTGATTTCAGGCGGTCCTAGTACCAAACCGCGTCTGAATTCCATAGGTGGGCACAGTTAATTCAAAAGTTAACTTCGTTAATCGTTAATAAAAATGTTAACTTGGATAATCGTTAAAGCGTTAAATTTGCGAAAATTTAACGCAAGTTAAAGTTAATCGTTAAGAGCGTTTTCGGTAATAAGCGGCCGTAAACCCAAAAATGTGGTTTTTTGAGGACTGGTTACTCGTTCATGATAATAGCTTACTAAAAATTTATATAACCACTACATTAAACACATCTTTATATTGTGTTTGTATAGAATTATAACTCAATATTGTAACTATTTTATTAAAAGGCAAGGGTATTTTGAACTTAAGTTCATGAGATTTTACGAAAACGCTGAGTTTTGAAGTTCAGGTACGAATAAACCATAAGTCATGGCAGCTCGAAAAAAATTGTAGATGTTAGGAAAATTACTGTTCTTGTGTATGTACAAAATGAAATTCAAGATTTCTTCCTTTTAAAACTAAAAAAAAAATATTTCCTTAAGATTAATTTGACGAAAATGGCTCCTGTAAAACATTTAATTTTGTAAATAATACTAACCTTGGAACATTTAAAAAAATATCCACTATTTCTTCGACTATTGTAGAAGCAGTAAAAAAAAACCAAATTGAAATACGAATAGTCACCCTCGTAATTAAATTTTAAATATTACTATAAATTGAACGGCATAATTGTTCATAAGCCAACACATAAAACTGCGCGGTATCGGCCTCGCCGACGAGGTCGAAAACCGCGCCGCGTAAAAATCATTAATCTAAACGTGGCCACGCCCACTTTGCTTTCAGCGACGCCCCGAGCCGAGGTCCGTTCCCCACAGGGGGAGCCCTCGGGCGATGTTCGCTTAACTTACTTACCGGGTTGAGAGCCTTCAGCTCGCCCATTGCCCGCGTTAAGCTGTCAAGGTCATCTGCGACCAACAGCTAAATACACACACAAAAAAAAAAAAAAAAAAAAAAAAAAAAAAATGTTCATAAGCCAGTCGCGCCTTGGCGCTCAACGGAGCAGGGTCACGTCGCTCGAGCTCTCCGCTCACAGCGTAAAAGACGACAATACGAACTTGAGCGTATACTGCGACTGATCGGTTTTGATTCGTAAGTATTTATTACTACCTAATTCTTTTAATTACTTTCATGCGATCTCTATAAAGAATAATATAGAATCTTTTTACGTTTTAGGTGATGGGTCGAAAAAGACAGGCAAGACAAGGCAAGGAAAAAGAGAACACACGACAAAATTGTAAGGTACTTATAGTTTCAAAAGAGTAAACGAAAAGAGAAGTGAGCCGTCACTCAGGACGCCTGGCAGATGTGAAACATCAAAATTATTTTGAAGTCGTTACCGCAAAGCGATCAGGTTCACCCTCGCCTATAGATGTTTCACATCAAAAATCCGAACGGAACATTTATACAGCCTCATCTTCTGAAGATTATCAGCTAACTCAAATTTAATGTTTAATAATTACTAATATAATTTAACTAATTTAAAAACTAATTTAATATAACTACACAATATAATTTTTTCATAGAGAATCATTTTCTTCTTGTACTAGCAATAAATATGTAGTAAAATGTGGATCAAAATTTAATAACTAATTTCTGTAATGGGTAGAATTAAATCTCTGACTGGACTTGTTAGACAGCCACGGCCATGGCGACTAGGGCCATACTCGATTACTGCACGGCAGCCACGGAGGCAGCGTGCCTCTTGGCTGGAACTCCCTGGTGGGACCTGCAGGCGGAGGTACTCGCCGAGCTTTACCGCCGAGTATCAGAGACGCGAGCCACATATAGTCTCAATCAAGGTGATTGCCGCCTGGCGGGTCGACGCCCGCCGAGACGCCATTGCTCGTTGGGCTGGAGAAGCCACAGTACGGTATCAGGACCATCGAGTCCTTCCAGCTGGTGCTGATGGGGTGGTTGGGTCGGCAGCACGAGGTACTTTCCTTCCGACTGGTGCAGGTATTGATGGGTCACGATAGCCAAGTACCTGCGCAAGCTCGTTAGGAGGGAGAGCACACCATCCTGCCACCACTGCTATTGCGACTTGAGCACGGTGCAGCACACGCTCGAGGTGTGTGCCTCGTGGGCAGAGCAGCGCCGTGAACTCGTTGCAATCATTGGTGCCGACCGGACGCTGCCGACCATCACTAGGGAGATGCTCAGCAGCGTCAGGAACTGGGACGCGGTCACTGCCTTCTGTGAGGCTGTCATCTCATGAAAGGAGGCGGCGGCTCGTGTGTGATCGATCTTTGGTGACATGTTCCGCCGCCGGCGACTCGGGCGGCGCAGGTGCGAGTATCCGCGCCTGATGCCGCCTTAGGCGAGTCCGCGGATGACCAGACCGGGGACTTAAGTGCGTCACCCGCAGAGAGCCTGACCGCGTGACGGCGATCGACGTCCCGGGATAGGGACGTCGAGAGGTGAGGGAGGGAAATAATTTATAATTAAGCGTAAAATTATAAAAAAAAACTAAATTATTACACAATAATGTGATAATTAAAAAAAAATAAGTTGTCCAGTCTCGAACCCGAGACCAGTGTTTCCGCCGGCGAGCACGTTACCACGAGACCACCGCTTGTTGGCGATTCGACTGCGAATTTTTCTAGTACATAAATTACCCATCCAACTTTGACCCTTAAAATCTTTTTAACGAGGGCCCAGTGGACCCTAATATCTAGTAGTTGTGATACCCTCGGGCCCCCTCTATCACCCCACCAAAAATCATGGAAATCCCCGACCCACGCGTCTGAGGGTCTCCTTGTAAGTTATACTCTGTGCCTATATTTTACTATTTCCTATACTTTGCATATTAAAAATACAATTTTAACCGTTTTACTGTTATGAGTTTTGGTTTTTAATTAAAAATTTTAAAATTTACATTATCATGATTTTTGAAAATCTACTTCTTCGAAGAATATATTACAGATTGATTATAAGCGTCAAGGCTCAAGACTGGTCATTCTATGAACTCTACGCGTTGTTGACAGTAGTCTAAACTAGTGTAGTGCATTAGTGTGCGTCGATATCGGAACGTAGCAAATTGCCTACATGCGAGAAGTGCCGATTACCGATAACCCTCTTAAAAGTTAACCGTTAAAAACGTATACTGCTTTTAGCCTGAGACAAATACATATATTCTGTAGAATATGATGTAGCATACAGTGGAATTATGTTAGCATGCATCTGTCCCGGCTCAGGCGCGATTACCTGCGCCTGATGCCAAGCTAGCCGAGGCCGTGGGTGACTGGACCGGGGAGTTAGTCCGTCACCCGCCGAGAGGCCGACCACGCGAGGAAAGACCGACGTCTTCGCCGAGGGTCGGTCGATGGGAGGGTACTCCTCAGGAGGTATTCCGACGAGTCGACCACTGACGACAAGTAACCCTGCTCCGGTGGTCGGTCCAACGATGTAGGCGACGTGGTGTCACGGGTAGGTTACGGATGTGCGTGTTTACGCCCCTCTGTCACACCGGACGGAGTGTGAGGAGTGCGCCGACCGTAACCCACCCCAAAAAAAAGCATGCATCTGTCCACACTAGCCTGGGATACACTACTGTTGGTAGTCCCGATACCAAAAGATTCACCAATACTTTACGAAGCTTTTTGATGTAACAACCAAATGGAGGGCGGGCGGGAAGCGGCTTAGTCTCGTTTAGCGAGATGGTCGCCTGGCGGGACGACGCCCGCCGTGACGTCATTGTCTGTTGGGCAGTCCAGTTGGAGAGGCCTCGGTACGGTGTTCGGACCGTCAAGGCTTTCCGGCCGGTGCTGATGGAATGATTGTGTTGGCGGCACGGGGTGCTTTCCTTTCGACTGGTGCAGGTATTGACGGGGCATGGTAGCTTCGCCGAGTACCTGCACAGGGTCGTAAGGAAGGAGAGCACACCGTCCTGCCACCATTGCGATTGCGACGTGGGTACGGTACAGTTCACGCTCGAGATGTGTGCCGCTTGGACAGGGCAGCGCCTTAAACTCATCGCAATTATTGGTGCCGACCTCAAGCTGCCGACTATCGCTAGAGCGATGTTCGAAGGCGTCAGGGCGCGGTCGCCGCCTTCCTTGTGGCAGTTATATCACGGAAAAAGAGGGCGGTTCGTGCAAAGTAGGAACTCCTCTACGACACGATCCGCCGCCGGCGACTTGGGCGGCGCAGGCATCGTGGAACTTACGAGCGTGGCGTGGCGTGTAATTCAAACCAGCAATATAACAGCATGTCAACAAACGACTAAAGTAACGGACTAAAGTTAACGGAATAAGAGCGTTAACATTTTTTGAAGTTAACTTAAAAGTTAATCTGTTAATCAGACTGTTAACTTCGTTAATTAACGATTAACGGATTAACGAGTTAATGCCCACCTTGGCTGAATTCCAAAAATTTGAGTTCATATAAGTTACACTTTAGTATACTAACTACTATGGTATACTATAATTTATGTGATAACTGAGTAAGAATACAATTCACCATCCCTGTACTTGCCCGTGAGTGTTGTAACCAACGTCTTATACTAGGTCAATTTCGCCACTATTGCGTAGTAGCCTCGAGGTCAACACTAGGCGTATATGAGGCTATATGTTGAGATTACGATAACGATACGATCATTCGAACAGGGGGTAATATCATCGTAATATTCGTAACTGATATACGTGGTAGGTTTTTGAATGATGATTGCAGCTTAAATTGTTCGATTCGATCCGAAATGTTCACTTTTAAATTTCGTAGTAGAGGCTCGTAACAGCGCGGTAAAATTAGAGCAATGTAGACTGATTAATCAGTCTTTGTTGAATGTCACACCAAACTGCCGGTTTCGTGATGTCATAATCTAGTGTCAATACAATGCGTGATCATATCATATTTAGATAGCGTGCAGTTAGCACCAGTCTTGTACCTACTATCCAGATAAGAATTTATATTTTTCACTAAGTTTTAAATTAATACAATAAAACGAATTTAATACAAAAATTGTTATGACTACCATAACGAATAGGAAAGTGCAATATTTGGCTGGCGTTTGTGGTGAGTAAAATTATCTATGGAGAGCGGGAAAATTTAAAACTGGATTTAATTTATTCTTTTTCGTCTAGCGGCGTTCGCATTTACATTCACGGGAGCAACACTATCTTGGCCGTCACCAGCGATACCAAAGTTCAAGAATGACGAGGCAAATGTAGTCATCACTGATGTAAGTATTATAATTCGTAATTCGAAGAACTTATAACAGTATTATGAATTATGGTTACGGATGGGCTGACTATCCGTGACAATGTATATAAATAATATTCTCGTAGTCATAAGAAATATTCTTTTAATTATAATTTTAATAAAATTTTCAATTATTTGTACCGATTGAAACTGGTTAGTAATATAATAAGATTAATTTTCTATTCTATTTTAATTATTTATTGGCACTGTCAAAACCTTAGAATAATAACGTATAGAATGTAAATTCGCGCACGGAAAGTGAAGCATTTCAATTGGAGCCTAATGGAGCTTACGCCGGAACCATTCCGTAATGTTCAAGTCATTGTACTGCACGTACGTACGCAACTCTTAAAAAATAAATAGGTAATTATGACGGTTTGTGCATTCAAATGGTGTCATAACACATTTGAAAAACTTAAAAAGGTTTTTAACATTAATTTTAAAAGTATTTCGACGATTTATGTTAATAAAAACAAAATTTGATTTCATAATTTGTATAGTGGTGTGCGTGTGTACGTGTGTAATCGTCTGCGCGCCATTAGTATTTTTAGATTCAATTTTTGAAAGTTCGAAGTATTGACACTATCCTTCTATACGTTATTATTCTAAGTGTCAAAACAGGCGAGTCTAATAGATAATGTATAGCTGCTTACTAGGTACTTATAATAATATTTGAATAGAGAAATAAAATATGTAAATAAATTAATAATTAACTAATTACATATGTTGAGTAGGTATTGACTTGATTTATGCGGGTTTGTGTTATCTGATGTACTTGCCTGTATTTGGCCTCCGACCAGCAGAATTTTGTAGCTCATTATTCACAGTGGTTTCATGCTCTTTGATTTTTGAGTAGGGATGCTAACGCCATGCAGCACACAAGCCTACATATATTTTTTGCTATAAAATTAATTTTATTTTGAAATTTCATCAGCATTATTACTTTGCATTATTACATTAGTCCTAGTTATCCTATTCTTATCTCTTGCGCTTGACCACTGAGTAACTAGATTCTTTCTCAGTGGGTTTGACACAGTATGTGGGTACTCTTTTTCTATGCAAAGTTTTTATTTTATTGCTGTTGATGGCAATCGAATTGAAACAACGCACCTGATGTTAAGTGATACTGCATGGACCTTTGCTAGGCCGCTGCCTACCGTAAAGAAATTGAATGGAAGATAAATGCGTGTAATGAGTTTCGGTGACACTAAAGGCATCACCAAAACACACCACAAGACCTTCACAAAGACCCTTACAAATTTGGGTCGGCGGCTCTCTCGCTCACCGAAAGAAATGCAATATCAAATTGCTATTACTCAAACCTCGATTTTTTGCGAGACTGTGGTACTCCAGGACGGACCGGCTCGCGGCTGTAGATAGAAGACTGTCGACAGTGTGCTCCCACCAAACAAGAGTTTTGCAATATACCTATACGATATTGTAAAAATTAGTGCCAATAGTTTTATGATCCGCTTTTTATTTATATTTTATTTGTTGGCACGCTGAACAAACGCCTCCGTTTCGCTATTGAGTTGGCCACTGGTACCAATTAATTGACATCCGTGACCGACACGGCGGGTTATAGGTTTTCGGGTACCATCGCCTTCGACGCTAGCGACAATAGTGCTGCCGGGACGGCGGCCTTACGGACTCGGCCACTCTACGGAAGGCAGACTAATCTCCGATCTGTTTACACGTGACATCGCCTGGGACGCTATCAGGCGCAGGTAATCGTGCTTGCGTCTCCGCCTGATGAGCTTGCGCTAGGCGAAAGTGGTGCGGTAGAGGAATTTCTTTTGGACTCGCTCCGCCTACTTCTACGAGATTGCCTCGCAGAAAGCGGCAACCGTGGCCCAGTGTCTGAGTCCAGCCTTAGTTCGGTACTGAGGTTTGCGACGAGTTCACGGCGCTGCTGAAGCCACACAGACTTCAAGCATGTGCTTGCTGTGCATGTGCTGCCTTATGTTTTCTTCGTGACTGTGTGCAGGTACTTGTCGAAGCAACCATGATCCGTCAAGATCTACACCAACCAGAAGGAAAGGACCTAGTGTCGTCGACTCAACTACTTCATCAGCGTTCATCATTATTGAAAACGGGACTCTCCCGTTTAAAACCCGAGACCTATATATATATATATATGGTCAAGTTATCTTAGTAGTATTTTACAACTAACACGAGTAATATAAGGGTTAGTAGTATAAATAGCCGCCACCACACTGCTTGCACATATTTATTTTGAGATTAGCGTATATTTTGAAAGACAGTTTTCTATTTTTTTTAGACGAAAGACTTGCAATAAGACCTCCGTGAATTGCGGGAGATTTTACAAACATATATTTAACGAACACAAATTACACCCAGACTCAGGACAACAATTTGTGGATCGCACAAAGTATTGTCCTGTGTGAGAATCGAATCCACAGAACTAGCATGGAAGGCAGTATACCATCTGTGCAGTCGGCAATTTAGCAAGCTTCGATCACAGCCAGACAGAGAAATCAAATAAAAGGTTGTAAAATGAAAAATTTACAATTTATTTTCCTATTGTTAAATACTTACATATATTTGTATTGATACTAAACGCAAACTTTTACATTGTTTTTGTTTGAGGGTAAACGATCATTGATTTGTTTTTTTATGTACCTACAGGCGCAGATATCATGGGTAGTGTCTTTGCATTCAGCAGGGGCGCTTTTAGGATGTTACTTCGGACAAGTACTCAACGAAAAGGCTGGCCGACGCCGTGCCCTCCTCGGTTCAGCTGTACCAGCCCTCATAGGTGCGGTATGTTGTATTTATCAATAATCTAAAGTAAGTCTTTGTATATATATAAAAATAAAACACAAAAAAATGTTTCTGTCGGTTACTCTATAGATTTTGATACCATCTTCTAACTGATGTCCCCAAACCGAGCACATTGACAATAATGCAAAATTTTAGCCAACTAAGATAAAATTCAATAAGATCTGGAAGGTGCTTCATTCGCTGCGATAGATTTAAAACATTGTTTATTGTGTCAGTCGGCTATATTATTTTCTACATGAAGTTGCAAACGGGACAAACAGCGTAGTGCTATTGAAGTAGCTATTGCCCATGTCGTATTGTCGGTTGAGTGTATATATAGCTGTAGTATCCAGATTTGTAAAATGCTGTAGAACAACAGTAGTGAAAGTTATAGATTTTTGAGGGACGACAATGGACATAGTGATGGATATCCGTCAAAAACAATATGAACTTTTCAAAGAAAATGTTCTCCCAAAAAATCTACGCAAGTTAAGAGTAAGGGATAGACCGTAATCGAGAATTTTGTTCACTTTGAAATAACTGTCGAAAACATCATTTAAAAATGAGATATGACTTCAGTTCTATAGATTTATTACGGACGGTAGTGGTCTGTTCTTCAAGAAGTTAAACGGTACCACCATCCTCCTGATTCTCGATTCTGGAAGTTAAACACCGGGTACAACGGCAATAAAATAATTTTTAACAAAAAACAAACCGACTTCAAGCTGTAAACTAAAAAGCAAAAAATAAATTTACTTTGCACAGAGTCATATATATTTTCATTTAGTTAAATAGAAATTATTAAATAATTATTTTATAATTTTGAAGTCGGTGCCAAGTAAATGCTACTACTATTAAGTACTGATTCAGTCTAAGTCGTTGAGAAGTTCCCTAAACTGTCCTTCGTCTTCATCATCAGCCCCTAATGACAGTCACAACTCATCTAAATGTAAAGTTCTTGTCAATACAGATTAATCAAGCTCAAACATAAGGTAGCTGCTGTGAATCGTTGAGGAGTTCCCTGAACTGTCTCTCGGCTCCATCATCACATCTACTCCTTTTATTAAATTATAGTGCTTTAATTAAATACTTAATGAAAAAAAATACAAACGCAGCAGTCACCCCTACGATGTTTGAAAGTTCCCCTTGACTTCTCTGGTCTGCCATCGTCAAAATCTGATTTCCTTATCATGGAACCACCTTTGAAATATCTTCTTTTCAACAAAAAAAGAATCATCAAAATGCTAATACACGTATTCTTTTATTTCTAAAAAGATGCAGGTGTACAAAATTTCGTACTTCTAACTTTGAAAACGACGAACTTCCATATAAATGTTCATCCGTTGACCCTTATTTTACCCCTTAGTAATATTATTGTTTTATCATCATTGTTTCATTAAGATTATCTCCATACGCAAATATTCAAACTAAATTATGTATAAAGGCATCAGAAACAGCATTTTTGCCCTCCATTTTGAGGTATTCCCCTCGATTTCCCCAGGATCCCAGCATCAGATCCTGATACCTTGGATATGGGACCACCTTTGAAGTATCCTCTTTCTAACAAAAAAAAAGAATTATAAAAATCCATCCATAATTGGCGTTGTTATCGCGTAACATACATACAAAAAAAAATAGCGTTCGAATTGAGAACATCCTTCTTTTTGGAAGTCGGTTAATAAAAAATTCTGAAGGGTTTTTAATATAGGAATTTCGTTTGTATTCAAAAGTCCTGCTGCAATTTCGTCGGCTCGGCCCCTCGCGGCTCATATAGGTAACTCCCACTGCTTGGCTCGAGCCTTCTGTACAATGGGAGGGCAATTGACCTACTCTACCACGCTGGTTAGGCGGGTCGGTATAGAGTTTTATTTCGAGTTTTTCTTCTTTTGCACAGATGTTATCTGCACATAGTACTCATTTATTTGTCATTTACGACACTCACGGACAAAAAAGGGCTGGTGAATATTCTTACTTCGTCACCACACGGCAGAGTCACTTCTTTAGGTGCCTTGCTGTCATTAGATGTTTGAGAGCTATTTTGATCTTATAAAAGCAGACGTCTAGGTTTCTCCTGTATAATATCTTGTAAGCTTGGTTCTGGGATCTTGGATCAAGCCGATAAGTGTTCTAAAATGATTTATCCTGCTGTGCAACTGTCATGAATGAATCTATGGGATGAAATGATACCTCCATTTTGGTTTCTAGCATACTCATTTGGCTCTGTCGTCCGAGAAATTTATTGTAATATTCAGAAGACTGGGTAGTGCTACTTCCCAGTCTTTTGGTGTCCCCTAGTTGGATTTCACGATTTTCAGGAGAATATAGGGACAGCAATACTTTGTATTCTTATCCCCTTGTCGCATGAGAAACAGTCGAATTATGTGAAGCTTTAGTATACCCTTTTCCTTCCCTCTTCCTTTAAATATCTGGGTGCAGTAATCACTTAGCCTCACCTAGGCTACTGCTTACGTCCATCAAATGAAATAACAAAAAGTGGTTGCAATATTAATTATCATCAGCATCGCACCTCATATATCTATATTCCGCTGTTGGGCTCAAGCCTCCTACACAATGGGAGGAAAACGAACCTACTATGCCACGCTGGTCAGACGGGTATAGATTTAAAATTTTATTTCACGTTCCTTTCTCTCTTTTCCCCCTTTTTCTTGTATCTGTATATCACGCGCATAGTCATAGTCGCGCATAGGGTATTTTGGGGGTCGAAAATATTCAAAATCGAGATAATGTTACATATAACACATATACGTATTAGAGATATTTCATGCATATTTTTGTTGCCTTTGAAGTGAAAACTTCTTTAGGCGCGTTGAGCCTTTTCTTGAGTGAACAAAAATTATGGGAGTCGTGTCATCGTCACCGAACGCTTTCCATGGTAACGTGACCGTGAACGCTAACACTATAGGTAGGTATCTGTAGTTATGTCAATGGCGCTATATTTATACTGATAGAGGTTAAAACCAAATAAATTTAAAAAGCTTTAATTTAAAATGAAACAATTAATTTGAATATCTAAAAGTAACCATTTGTCCGGGAGTCCCCATGACTGTTTTATATTTTTTACTATCATGAAGTCCTTCCAACATTAAGACTGCTACTTTAGTGGTGCGTATATTTTTTTGAGCGGGCTATGTAAGCTATGTTCTGGGCGCACGCAGTTAGTTTCCTCCGAGGTGACGAAAGGGCAGTACGCGGCCGAAATTTTGGAGTGGTAGGACCACACTGTCGACAGTTATCTGTCTACAGCCGCGGGCCGGTCCGTCCGGGGCAGTACCACACTCTCGCAGAAAATCGACGTCTGAGTAGTAGCGATTTGTTACTGCGCTTCGTTCGGTGAGCGAGAGAGCCGGAAGCCCAATTTTCCGAGGGTGTTTGCGTGTGGAGGGTTTTGGTGGTGCCCATGGTATCACCGAGCCTCAATGTACGCATTCACATTCCCTTCAATTTCTTCGCGGTAGGCAGCGGCCTTGTAGAGGTCCTTGAGCGGCAGCAACACTTACCATCAGGTGTACTGTTTGCTCGTTTGACACCGTTTGCAATAAAAAAAATAAAAAACGAAATCGTCGTCGTCTTTTACGATATTCACGGAGAAGGAAGGGAGTGATGGATTGTATTCTTACTCCGCCACTACACCGTTGCAATATTAAAATTGCCATAGTTGAATGATATCACAATTGAAATCTTATCTTATATTCATATCTAAGCGGCACATGTCTCAATTATCATGTCACTTTTCTCTAACTTAATCTTCTTGTCCATATAATGTAACCTTCGTCTCTTCTGTTTAAGTTGCGTTTATATCTGTAGTAATAATTGTTTAATTTACCTTGGACTTGTATTTGTCCATTTCTGTATGTTTCCTAACCTTGTAGTTAAATGATAAAAGCTATTGTAATATGTATTATAATTATATAATTCTAGCAGTGCCCGCGACTTCGTCCGCGTAGAATAGTGACTTTTGGGGGTATGGTGACGACTTTCAGGATTTAATTATTTATTTTAAAACTTCTGTGGCCAAACGTTGAGAACGTTCAGCAGTTGATTCCCGTTGTCGATTAGACGAAGTTCGAGTTGTTTGTGAAGCCAAACGTTGTGTTCGTTCAACGCTTGTTTCTCTAGCGCAGTTTCGTCAAGCGGTTTCTCGTTGAGTAACCTCTGCCTATTTTGATCCTCTGTCTCATTGCTGCGCATAAGTCGCAGTCGTTTTGCAGTGGCAGACTGTTGAGAAAGTTGAGGTCTCTTTCTAGGCATTTCGCAGAGGCTACCGCTCGCTTGCCCCTCACGATCGCCCGCCACATCATACATGTGCGCGCAATACTTAATACTTATTTGGCTACAACACTAATACTTACATTTTTTAATATCGCGATATCTTTTGAATAAAATGTCAACAAAGAACTTGTTGACATTTTGAAACAACAAAGAAAGGCATTGAATCCGTCTTGAATATGAAGTAATTTATTTTGATAAGGATTAATACCAAGGTACAAAATAAAGAGTTTTTAAAGCGACAGCATTTTAATTATTAAAAAAAAAAAATATCAAACACTTATTGTGAGATAACTACAATTGTTAGACATATGGTGTCATAATATTTATGTAGACAATTATATGTTTTGCAAAGTTGTAGTACATTGTTTTGTTCTATAATCAATAGTTTTCGCAGCACACGCGATGTAAGAATTTTTTCGGGTCAATTTTTTTACACATTGGGTTACATTATTGGACTTTTAGTACGGATACCTAATTTTTTGAAAATAAAATATAGCTTATAGCCTTCCTCGATAAATTGACTATCCAACACTGAAATAATTTTTCAAATTGGATCAGCGGTTCCTGAGATTAGCGCGTTTAAACAAACAAACTCCTCAGCTTTATAATATTAGTACAGAACTACAGATTATAAGATTAATAATATTTTCAGATTGCCTAAAAAAAGTTCATCACATATGTATTTACTCTCCAGATGTCCTAAAAAAAACTTTGCGGAGAAAAAAGATCGATAGATCGATTATTCGGAAATCGATCCTTTAGTCCACGATTTTTTCCCCTGCTCCGGTGATCGGCCCAACGACGAAGGCGACGTGCATCGTGGGTGGATTGGGGCGGACGGAGTGGTGCGAGGAGCGCACCGACCGCAAAAAAAAGACCTCTATTTTCTTGTGAATCGATTCTTTGGATGACGATTCAAATCGATTCAAGAATCTATCTTTTTCAGAAAGATCGACCATCCCTAGAATGAGCTGCGCGGCATGGTATCTCGCAGAAGCTACCGCCTCCTCGCCCCCCATGACTGCCCGTCATATCATGCGTGCGCGAGCAATCATCGTCGCAGGCCACATAGTGGTAGGAGTTTGGAGTGGTAGGACCACACTGTCGACAGTTATCTGTCTACAGCGGCGGGCCGGTCCGTCCGGGGCAGTACCACATTCTCGCAGAAAATCGACGTCTGAGTAGTAGCGATTTGTTACTGCGCTTCGTTCGGTGAGCGAGAGAGCCGGAAGCCCAATTTTCTGAGGGTGTTTGCGTGTGGAGGGTTTTGGTGGTGCCCTTGGTATCACCGAGCCTTAATGCACGCATTCACACTCCCTTCAATTTCTTCGCGGTAGGCAGCGGCCTTGCAGAGGTTCATGAGCGGCAGCAACACTTACCATCAGGTGTACTGTTTGCTCGTTTGCCACCGTTCGCAATAAAAAAAAAAAAAAAAATATGTCCCACTGTTGGGCTCGGGCCTCCTCCATAATGGGAGGGCATTTGACCTACTATACCATGCTGGTCAGACATGTTGATATAGGGTTTTGTTTCGAACTTTCCTTCTCTTGCACAAATGTTATGTGCATGTTATATCCCTTAGTCGTTTCTTACGACATCCACGGGCAAGATAGGGAGTGGTGATTTGTATTCTTACTCTGTCACCGCACGGAAAAGATACGCGCGCGTAATACTTAATACTTATTTGGCTACAACACTAATACTTACATTTTTAATATCGCGATATCTTTTGAATGAAATATCTGAATTTAATGATTCAAAAAGTTCTAGAAAGGTATTAAAGCCGCCTTGAATATGAAGTAATTTATTTGGATAAGGATTAATACAAAGGTACAAAATAAAGAGTTTTAAACGACGGCATTTTAATTATTTTAAAAAATAAAAAAGGTCTTATTGTGAGATAACTACAATAGTTCGACATATGGTGTCGCGATATTTTTTGTAGAAAATTATATGCTTTGAAAAGTTGTAGTACATTGTTTTGTTCTATAATCAATAGTTTTTGCAGCACACACGATGTAAGGATTTTTCAGGTAATTTTTTTGGACCTTGGGTTACATTATTGGACTTTTAGTACGAATCCCTATTTTTTTAATATATAATATAGCCTATAGCCTTCCTTGATAAACAAACTGAAAGAATCTTTCCAACACTGAAAGAATTTCTCAAATCGGACCAGCGGTTCCTGAGATTAGCGCGTTCAAACAAACAAACAAACTCTTTAGCTTTATAATATTAGTGTAGATATGCTTCTCTACTAATTGTGCCCTTTTGTTTTTTATATTAGCCATAGATCAGCCTCATCTCAGCTCATATACGTCCCACTTCTGAGCTCAAGTCTTCTACACAATGGGAGGGAAATTGGCATACCCACTATACCACGTAGGTCAGACGGTTTGATATATATATTATTTTATGGGTGGGCTATGGTAAGCGCACGTGCGGTCCATTCCGTCCGGGGCGATGAAAGGACGGCGCGCGGGCCCATAGCCCACCCGTACCCATGCCACCTCGTTGTTGCGCCGACCACCGGAGCAGGGTGAGAGACTGTTTGATATAAGGTTTTATTTCGAGTTGTACTTCTTTTTATAGATGTGTTTGCATATTATATCAGTTAAGGATCTTTAACAACACCCGTGGCCAAAATAGGGAATGGTAAAATGTATTCTTACTCTGTCAGCGCACGGAAAATATATCAGACTATTGAAATCTTTTGCTGGGTATAAACTTCCCCAGGGGGGATTAGTAGTGCCGGATTATCCATAAAGCGGACTAGGCAACTGCTTAGGGGCCCCGCACCGTCTAGGAGCCCCGAGTTTGCACCAAGAAAAAAATCATATGGAACGATTTTTTTTTTGAAAATTTGTATACTACCTCAATATTATTCCCTTTTGCTGTTGTTGACAAAAGAGAAAACAGCACACCCGTTGGTAAGCGATACAGCTGCTCATGGACCTTAGACCATGGACCCGAGATTTGTATTGTCTAGGGACCCTGATAGAAGGACCCGTTTGTCATGGCGCCACAGTTCCAAGGAGTAACTCTCCCAATTTCTGAGAGTATTGGGATTCTCGGCGTCAAAATATCGAGCAAAGTCCAGTTTGGGAGTCATTTGGAGGACAAAGCCAAATTGGCAAGCAAAAAGTTGGGTGTCCTGAACAGAGCCAGGCCTACTTCACACCGAGACAGCGTCTTGTGCTATACAAAGCACAAGTTCGTCCTCATGTGGAGTACTGCTCTCATCTCTGGGCAGGTGCGCCCAAATATCAGCTAGACCCACTTGACTCCCTGCAAAGACGGGCTGTTCGAATCGTCGGGATCCCAATCTTACGGACAGATTGGAGTCGCTGGAGCAGCGGAGAGACTTTGGGTCACTCTGTGTACTCTACCGACTCTTTCACGGGGAGTGCTCCGAGGAACTGTTTGACTTGGTACCACCGTCACCATTCTACCAACGTACCACTCGACATCGTAGCAGGGTTCATCCATTTCACCTGGAAACGTTATGGTCTTCAACTGTACGTTTCCAGCGATCATTTCTCCCACGTACCTACGTGCAAGCTCTGGAATGAACTACCTGCTGCTGTGTTTCCCGAGCGCTATGACATGTCCTTCTTTAAACGAGGTTTAAGAAGAGTATTTCCTTCACGGTAGGCAACGGCCTAGCTGTGCCCCTGGTATTGCAAAGGTCCATGTGCAGCAGTTTCACTTACCATCAGGTGTGCTGCTTGCTCGTTTGCCACCGTGGGCAATAAAAAAAAAAAATACGGTTAATCCGACCCTGGGGATTACAGTCATAATCTACTCTTAGGAGTTATGTACGGAATGGTGACATGTTGTATTTTCAACTCGACCCTCCACAGAGGCTTCTAAATTGCGTTATTTGTATCATATTTTTTTTTGTTGCCATCTTTAAGTGTTGTATGCACTGTTTTGTGTCTGGTATTCTTTTTGTTACTATATGCATTATCATAAATGTTATCTATGTTCATTTAATTATATTTAACGTTGATATTAAGATGTATTTGCGTTGATTTGTAATTCAACCTGATTCCTTGTATTTTAGGTTATCATAATGATGACAAATCTACCCTGGATGATGTGTATAGCAAGATTTCTTATGGGATTGGCTACTGGTATTATAGCTGTGGTAAGACTTTTTTTACGAACAAAGACTGTATTATATATCTAATTTTTAAGTATTTTGACGTGACAACATAAGATGTAGTCGGAAGATGTAATTCGATGGAGCCGGCTGCACACACGAAAAAACATGAGGTATGCGGCGTTACCTCGCTCTGAGGCGTTCCATTTAAGGCTTGATCCATACAAAATATCTATCAAACAAATAAAATTAAAATTTTCTTTTCAAAAATTAAACCATTTCATCAGTATTTTCTTATGACGTTGTCACGTTCAACTATCGTCAGTAAACCGACTTTACAGACAACCGATTTTTATAATAAGTGGCAAAGACGCTTAAACATCGATGCATTATACAATTCATTTCAATTTGCAATCTATAAATTTGACTTTTGGATTAACATATAAATAAAATTTTGACCTTTATTATTCATCATTAAATTTTTAATATCTAATATACCTTTCATTCACATTATAACGTGTTCTTTTTATTGCAAACGGTGACAAACGACGAAACAGTACACCTGATGGTAAATGTTGCTGCTGCTAATGGTCCTTTGCTAGATCGCTGCCTATCGTGAAGAAAGTGAAGGGAGTGTGAATGCGTGCAATGAGGTTCGGTGATAATAAAGGCATCACCAAAACCCACAACAGGCAAACACCCTCAGAAAGTTGGGCTGCCCGCTCTCTCGCTCACCGAACGAAGCGCAGTAAATAAATTGCTACTACTCAGACGTCGATTTTCTGCGAGAGTGTGGTACTACCCCGAGCGGACCGGCCCGCGGTTTCTTTCCATTCATTAATAAAATTAAACACACTCTTATGAGAAATTCTTAATTTATACGACTTGAATTATGGCAAGTGAAAGTTAAGTTAAAGTTAATAAGTTTCTAATATCGTGTAAGTTTTATTTAACTAGTAAAAAATCTGTATTTCAGGCAACTATGATCTACGTAACAGAAATATCAGATAAAGAGATCCGAGGTGCTTTAGGCATGACTATCCAAGTAATGAACAACTTCGGAAGTCTTACAGTATATGGCGTAGGACCTTTTGTATCGTACACAACGCTCAATGCTATATTACTCTCGATACCAATAGGTTACATTTTGCTATGTTCATGGATACCGGAATCCCCTTATTATCATTTAAAAGATGGAAGAATAGCGGCTGCTAAGAAAGAATTCATGAAACTAAGAGGAATTAAAGATGAGAAGGTATGTGTAAAATATAAGGTAAATAAGGTCTTACCTAGTTGATGTGAAACATCTATAGACGAGGGTGAACCGCTATATGACGGAATAATATTCCGGCATATTATGCGAGGGTAAACCTGATTGTGGTCGTGAAATCGCCACGCTATTGTTGCTTTTTTGTGTGTGTGTGTGTGTGTGTGTGTGTGTAGCTGTTGGTCGCAGATGACCTTGACAGCTTAACGCGGTCAATGGGTGAGCGCTGATGGCTCTCAACCCGGTGCGCTATAGTCGCTATACATGTGTACATAAGTAGTAATATCAGGTTGACTGAGCTTCGCTCGGAATATTTTTGTAGAATTTATTTAGATATATGTATATTAATATAAAATAAATAATGAAAAATATATAAAAAATTACAAAAAGAGAATAATAATAAATAACACCGAGATTCGAACCGACGCTGTTTGAATGCCAACACAAAAAAAAATTAATCGGTCAACGTTCCACCTGAGCTATCGTAACTCATGACGTTGACAACGAAATTTGAATTCATATTCTTTTAAAATTTAATGTCATATTGATATGCTAAAAACACGGACAAAAGAACATTTTCTATAAATAAAACCTAGCTAGATCGATTTTTGGACCCGAAACCTCTAGTATGCCAAATTTCATCAAAATCGTTGGTGCCGTTTCCGAGATCCTGAAAATATATAGGTATATACAAGAATTGCTCGTTTAAAGATATAAGATTTACGTAGTAGTGTGTAAGTGAGACGGGGCGACGCGATGTCTGTCCAAACACCTGTGCGCTATCTCTCTCTCTCCGCACTGAGCTCGCATACCTATAGTGTACAGGTACTAATGAAAATAAAAGTTTATTGAATCAAAATCATCATTTTCTGGAAAAAATCGTACTATTTTATTAATACTTTATGCCATATTGGTTCCCGTTGTATGTATAATAATTTCGATGTTTCACATCTACCAGGCGTCCTGAGGGACGGCTCCCTTTTTTATAAAGAATATATACTTAATACATGTCAATGGGTATAAATATCTATGTCATTTTAGTGCCCGATTAAAGTAACTTGATGCTCTAAGCAATGTTCCTCCTTGTCCCCCTCCCTATCCTTATGTGAACTACAAAGAATTAATTTAAAAAAAATACTCCTGCCCTCATCCCATGCTAGCGGGGATTGGCATAACGTGATTTCATAACCTGTCCTAAGATTATGCTATATTTTTACGACCGGCCGACTACCTGACGTCAATTCACAATGGGAACATCTTACACAGCCAACATGTGTTCGTCACATTCGACCCTAGTTGGACATCGAACACACTACCCACGACATCGAAGACAGGATCACTACTAACTGCGCCAAAGGGCTCCCCGTAACCACCTACGAGCGAGCGAGCAAAAGTTAGTTCATGACTGCGACTGAAACGAACGTCAACGACAATTTATAACTGCGCCTGATACCGCCCTAGCAGAGGCTGCGGGTGACCGGACCGGGGACTTAGTTCGGCACCCGCGGAGAGGCTAGCCTCGCGATGGCGATCGGCATCCCAGGAGGGGGATGTCGATGGGAGAGGGTACTCCCTTAGGGTATTCCGTCGGGCCGACCACTGAAGTCGAGGAACTCTGCACCGGTGGTCAGCCCAACGACAACGACGAAGGCGACGTGCTACAGGGTGGATTACGGGGCCTCGCGACGCCCCTCTGTCGCCCTGGACGGAGCAAGGCGGCGGGTGTGCTGACCGTAAAAAAAAAAACAATAATTTATAACACGCGGATTTTTAAATTGTTTTAACTTTCATATGCTCGTATAAGAGCAGAATGATGATGATATGAAATTTCATTTCATAAAACATTAGATTAATACCGTATTTTATTATTTTTTAGATGTTAGAAGATGATATAAATGTAATTCGCGCCCACGTCAGAGAAAGTATGGAGAACAAGACAACAATGAAGGAACTACTAACTAATGTAAGATATAGGAAAGCTATTTATATAGTAATAGGTAAGTTTGATGTCTACTGATACAAACTTTATTTCATGTAGTGATAGTGTAAGAATGTAAAAATAATAAGACCTCTTGCCAGTGGGAGTCGCAAAAGACGACTAAGGGGTATAATATACAGATAACATCTAAGTAAGAGAAGGCAAGGCGTTCATCCATTTCACCTGGAAACGTTATGGTCTTCAACTGTACGTTTCCAGCGATCATTTCTCCCACGTACCTGCAAGCTCTGGAATGAACTACCTGCTGCTGTTTCCCGAGCGCTATGACATGTACTTCTTTAAACGAGGTTTAAGAAGAGTATTTCCTTCACGGTAGGCAGCGGCCTGGCTGTGCCCCTGGTATTGCAAAGGTTCATGTGCAGCAGTTTTACTTACCATCAGGTGTGCTGCTTGCTCGTTTGCCACCGTTGGCAAAAAACAAAAAAAAAAGGGCAATCTCAAAATAAAACCCGATACCAACCGTCTGTCTAGCGCATATAGTTGGTCGTGGTATAGTTGGTCAAACTCCCTTCTATTGTGTAGGAGGCTTGAGCACAGCAGTAGGATGTATGAGCTGAAATGATACCAAATACTGTTGGCGTTAAGCTTAAGGTTGCTTTGATATTATGTTCGACTACCGCTATTGGTCTAGTGATTGTCTAAATTCAAGGCTGCATTGTTGCCCAAACAATGATAATAGATTTGCCACTATGAAGATTAACCTCCTCTTTTGCGTAGGATTAAAGTTAGATAGCTCATAACAGAACCTATACATGGAAGATTAGTACTAAGAATACCGAACGCGGGTCGAACGATAAAACTCCAGGTGAAATACTGGGTTCTGATGGACTATACAATGCGTGTCTAGCATCTGCTCAGTGTTTGAGTGTTGGTAGAGGTGAGCCTAATGCTCCTACTGAAGTTGGCACGGTTCCTAAATTTTACCGCGGGATACAGATCGCTTGTAGTTGGGTGACGAAATTAGTGGATGGAATCCTGGATGGCCGTATCTTTCGGCATTTCAGCGAGGTAGGTACCGATCTGTCTGTGCCTAAATTGGATTCCGGACAGCGCACTCAACTATCACGGCTTTGTAATGACCGGGACCGCTGCCGCTAGCGGTATCAACTAAGATGTAGAAACTTTGGACCTTAAATATTCTATCACTAAGCAGATACGTTATAGGTATAATACATAATACCACAATAGATATGTTTGGCAGCTAGGTTGGTAATGACAGTCGTGTTATAAATTTGCTAGGAGACTACTATTGCCCTCATTTTTCTAGTATTCCTTGGGTGGATTTTATGACTCCCATCGGAAAGTAAGGGGGATGACACATGTAGGTACATACTCTATTAGAAGAAGGAAGATTTATGATGCGAGGTCTTGGTGTATAAATAGTTTTTAATAAATCCTATAACTAAGTTTTTACTTTTAGGACTAAAACTGTTGCAGTATATGACTGGCATTTTAGTAATACAGTCGTATTTGGAGCCTATATTCGGAGAAACTGGCTTCATTTCTGGACCGACTTGCAGTATTGTATATGGGTTCGTGCAGTTGGGAGCAGGTACAGTGAATTTAATACTTAGGAACGTACCCATATTATGTGATCTATTTTTATCTTTCTCCTCCTTTGGCGACAACTACTAGCAGTATATGGCAAAGATCCAATTCTGTTAAAGGATTTTTTAATATGATACAGGTCACGTACTATGTGTACTTTCCCTTATCTTCTTCGTATACAATATACATGTCTCATAGACAGGCTTTACAATATTAGAAATATTGACCTCGCCGAGTGGTAGCGGCTACGAATTCAATTAACACTTACACGTGAGTGTTGTAGAAGACAACTAAGAACTTTACGTAGACCTTTTTTTTTGGAGTGGGCTATGGTCAGCTCACCCGCCGCCTGGCTCCGTCTGGAGCGGCGGGCGGCCCCATAACCCATCATAGCATGTCCCCTTCGTCGTTGAGCCAACCACCGGTACCGAGTTCCTTGTCCTATGTGGTCGGCAGCGTTACGTAGCCCTGGGCAAGCCAACTTCATTTGATGTCGTCTGGCCAGGTCAAAAAAACTAAGGACAAAATTTTCTCAAATTTGGGAATGTGACCCACTTAGAATAATAACGTATAGAAGGATAGTGTCCATACTTCGAATTTTCAAAATTTGAATCTAAAAACACTAATGGCACGGTAATATTATCAACGATAGATGACTATACTATGCTAATGGCGCGCAGACAATTACACACATACACACGCACACCACTATACAAATTATGAAATCAAATTTTGTTTTTACTAACATAAATCGTTGAAATACTTTTAAAAGTAATGTTAAAAACCTTTTTAAGTTTTTCAAATGTGTTGTGACACTATTTGAATGCACAAACCGTCATAATTATCAAGAGTTGCGTACGTTCGTGCAGTACAATGACTTGTACATTACGGAACGGTTCCGGCGTAAGCTCCATTAGGCTCCAATTGAAATGCCTCACTTTTTGTGCGTGAACTTACCTTCTATAGGTTATTATTCTAAGGTGACCCATTTCTTTTACAATTTTCAACCCATTCGCCCTCTTTAGTAGTGACCACAGGTCCATATATAGTACGAAAGTCGAAATTAGACTCCAATTTGTTTCTCATCATCACACAGCTCACATGTGTACGTCCCACTGAAGGGCTCGAGCCTCCTCCACAATGGGAGGGAAATTGACCTACTATACCAAACTGATCAAACGTATTGGTTTTATTTCGACTTTTCCTTCTCTTTCATAGATGTTATCTGCATATCATAGTCGCATTTACGACAGAAATGGGGTAGTGAATAATATTCTTCCGTCAACACACGGAAATTTTGTTCAAGTGTAATATTTTGGAAGACCAAATCAGGTCACGTGCAATATGTTATAATGTAAGTACTGTGATACCTATTAAGTTTCAATGTATTATTTTTTTTAATTTCAGGTATATTCGCCACCTTTCTTACCAGATGGATAGGACGTCGAATTCTTATGTTTGTATCGTGTTTTGGCGTTTCAATTGCAATGACATTAATCGGTTTGTACTTTTGCTTACGAGATGTCGTCCACGTCACACCGGAAACTCTACAAACGATAAATTGGTTACCACTGACTGGTGTCATATGCTTCAATATTATGTACGCTAGTGGAATAGGCAACTTACCTTATATATTACAAGCGGAATTATTCCCAGTCAACGTGAAAGGCATAGCATCAAGTCTTGCCACTATGTTAGCGTGCATATTAGGTTTCGTTGTAACAAAATGTTATCCTCAAATAAAGAATTCATTTGGGGATCACGTTGTATTCTGGTTTTTCGCTCTAGTAGGTTATGCTGGTTTATTTTTCATATATTTCTACGTGCCAGAGACTAAAAGTAAAACTTTAGAGGAGGTTCAGGATAACGTGCAAAAGCAACCCGAAGAAGAAGCGTTGACTTGTGAAAATAAGATAGAATTGTCGTAAATAATCTAACGATAATATTTTTACCTACCTCTTATACGAATGTTATATGTACATTGAATTTTTAATTAAGTAAAAGCTTTTATATTTTTCTAGTGATAAAATGCAATATGAAAATAGTTTTGAGATAATTATTCGTATATTATTATTATTCGCATATTTACTATAACCTCAGTGATTATTAATAAGGGTCTTTATTATAATCATAATACATACTCATTATGAATGACGATGATGTTTGCAAAGCTGCTGGTGTAAAGAAATATGGAAGATGGTTATTTGTAATAGCCTATTTGCTAAACATTGGTGATTATTAATGAAGGTCTTTATTATAATCATAATACTCATTTAGAATGATGATCTTTGTATAAAAGATAGAGAGAAAGATAAAAGAGAGATACTTTGTATAAAATAAAGTAGTATCTAAATACATAGTTCTTAGATGGTTATTCATATGATAGCATATTTACTACACCTCGATGTTTATTAATAAAAGTCTTTATTATAATCATAATACTCTTTTAGAATGATGATCAGTACTTTGTATGATATAAAACAATATGAAAGTAGTTTTTAGATGATTATTCATTCATATGCTATCATTAGCATATTTACTAATCTCTGTGATTATTAATGAAGGTTTCTATGATCATAATACTCATTTAGAATGATGATCAGTGTACTTTGTATGATTTAAACAACATGAAAGTAGTTGTCAGATGGTTAATCGTATGATAGCATATTTACTAATCTTTATGATTATTAATGAAGGTCTTTATTATGATCATAATACTCATTTAGAATGATGATCAGTATACTTTGTATGAAAAAAAAAAGCAATATAAAAATAGTTCTTAGATGGTTATTCGTATGATAGCATATTTACTAACCTCGGTGATTATTAATGAAGGTCTTTTTTGATAATTATAGTACTCATTTAGAATGATGATCAGTGTACTTTGTATGATATAAAACAATATGAAAATAGTTTTCAGATGATTATTTGTATGATAGCATATTTACTATACCCCGGGTAATTATTAGTCATTATCATCACAGCTCTTATACATTCTACTGCTGGGCTCAAGCCTCCTCCACAGTGGGAGTGAAATTGACCTACTATATCACGCTGATCAGACGGATTGCTACAGGGTTTATTTCGAGTTTTCCTTCTTTTGCATAGATGTTGTACCCACATTATAAACCCGACGTCGTCTTTGACGACACCCACGAGCAAGAAGTGGGGTGGTGAATTGAATTTTTATATTAACACCACTCTGATCATTAATAGAGTTAGTTTTTATAATCATAATATTCATTTAGAATGATGACATTATATTCAGATTATGAGATAAAACAATCTGGCTTATAAGGATAGGGTTTTAATGAAGTATGCAAAATTTAAATCAATCATGTTCAAGCGGCAAAGCATACGCCTAAAGATTTTGATAAAGATCTAGTTTAGCCTAGGACAGCCCATAGGATTGGTATCAAATTGCGTAGGGAATAAATATAATCATAATCATTTCAGCTTATATACGTTCCACTGTTAGGCTCGAGCCTCCTCCAAAATAGGAAGGAAATTGACCTGACTATAGCATGTTGGTTAGACAGGTTGGTATAGGGTTTTTATTCCGAGTTTTCCCTCTCTTGCAGAGATGTTATATGTGTCTTATATCCCTTAGTCGTCTTTTACGACATCCACGGGCAAGATAGGGAGGGGTGAATTGTATTCTTACTCCCATCACCACATGGAAATAATTATAATAACTGTGATAAATTTAAGTACAATAAAAACTAATGTGAGACTAAAATTGTATTTAACTGAATAAAATATATGAATAAACAGGAAAGCTATATATATTATTGTGACAAATCCTATAAACTAGATTATCAAACGGCAGTTACAAGATAAAAAAAAAGTCAATGAATATAAAAACTGTGTAGTATGTATTATATACACAATTATTGTAAAATGAATTGTATGTACACGCAAAAGGTCTAAATTCTCTTGGCGTTTCCGTACGAGTACAATGGAGCAAACGGTGTATCAGCTGGCTCGTCGCCACTTTCTTCGGACGCGTCGGACTCGAACGTATTGTCCGGAATATCGTATAACCGGATTAGAGGCTTGTTCGGGTCCTTCATTATTAGATATTTGCCTGAAATAGGTAGAACTTACATTAGAATGTAATCTTATCCTTTAAAATCATGTTACCTACTATGTTTTTTCACAAAACAGCTGAAGAGATTTCAACGAAAGTTATTGTGTTAATTTTTAATTGACTGTACAAATGGCGTAGTGGTTACAGTACCAAGCTACAGTGCCAGTGTCGCAGGTTTGAATCTCACGCAGGATAACATTTTGTGCGATACATAAATTGTTGTTCCGAGTTTAGATGTAATTTTTGCCTTCAAATTATATGTTTCTAAAGTCCCCCGCGATAAAAGTATTATTTTCTTAGTGCAAGGTGTTATCTTTTTTAAACAAATAAAAACTTCCTAATAATAACTCGTAGTATTTTCAACATTTATTTATGAATCAAAAGAGCTTCGTAGTTAAATTTATTACCTGACATAAATGTAATGGAGATAAGATTGTAAGACATAAACCACATTTTCGAAGATAACTGGATTGTGTGACGTAAGTGGTACACTTTGAATTACAAGGAAGTTATAAGTTATAGTGTACTTTTAACCCTTGAAATAACTTTTCAAAAGGACTGAGCATGCTGCAAATATTTTTACTTTCAGCTAAAGGTTATTGTAATGCCTAGCCTGGTTGGCATATTTTTAATTTGACTTAAGTGATATTTTCAAGCAATTACTGTCTATTTTATACAATGATTAATGCCAGTTGCCACAAAAAGGACCCAATTTTGTTACGCATTACGTTTATAGAATGATTTAAACGTTAATGTAAAATATTGAATGATAAATAACATTAAACCAACATTAATGTTAGGCATAGATTGCCTTAGTCTTTACCTAATATTTAGGTATTGTTGGACATAAACTGCCTAGTTATGTTATGCAGCGTATATATGTATGATTTGAGCGTGTGGTACCAAGTTTTTATTTATCACTAGCAATCCGCCCTCGCTTCGCTTTGGTTTTTGTCGCTTTATCCCCGTAGTTCCCGTTGGAATACCGGTATAAAATATAGCCTAGTTTACTCCCTGATATTATAGCTTTCCTTTGGTGAAAGATTTTTTAAATCGGTGCAGCTGTTTTGAAGATTATCAGGAACAAACAGACAGACAGACAAAAAAAATATAAAGTGATTTTTAGGCATATGTATAGTGCAAATAACCATGTGAGCATGAAAAAGGCCTATTATTTTGACATTACAAACAGACACTCCAATTTTATTTATTGGTATAGATATAGATATTTATTCATTATCATCTAAGCTCATATACATCCCACTGCTGGGCTCGAACCTCCACCATATTAGGAGATATATTGACCTAATATCCATGCTAGGCAGACAGGTTGGTATAGAGGGTCTGAGACAGTTATATCTCTAGTTTTCCTTCTCTTGCACAGACGTTATATGCATATTATATCTCCCAGACGTCTTTTATGATATCCACAGGCAAGATAGGGTGTATGTATTCTTACTCCGTCATCACAAGGTTAAGTTTTTTTTTACCCATCAAGAAATTATAAATCTTTGTAGTTTATCCTTAACCTCTCGAAGTCAAAGAGCATAGGGTTCTATAAAAACCAAAAAAGTGCGAGTCGGAGTCGCGCACGTAGGGTTCCGTACCATAACCTATAAAACCACGTTTGTTGTATTGGAGCCCCCTTTAAATTTTTATTTTATTTTTAGTATTTGTTGTTATAGCGGCAACAGAAATACATAATTTGTAAAAAATTCAACTGTCTAGCTATCGCGGTTCTTGAGATACAGCCTGGTGACAGACAGACAGCGAAGTCTTAGTAATAGGGTCCCGTTTTACCCTTTGGATACGGAACTCTAAAAATGTAAGATTTGTAATGTTGGTACTGACCATCCTTTTGCTTCATACAAATATCGATGATACAACGCAGTATGCCCCATGCGTTATCCATGGACAGGTTGATCTGCGCGGCGAACTCGTGCGGCTTGAACTGCTGCGTACCAAGGATCACGTGCCGAGAGTTGTCACGGACTTGCGAACGGGACACGTAACCGAACTTGATCTGGTCCGAGCCAGCTAAGAGAGCCTTAAAATTTTACATACATTATCATCATAATATTCTACCAATTACTTAAGGTAGACTCAATATGTACTCTTTTTTAGTTGCATTGCAAAAGTTATAGCAAGTTTTATGACTGGTCGCCTGCCTGACGTCGACCCTTTTTGAGAATGTAATTGTTGATCAGATGGTATCAAAGAGAGTTGGCCCCGGTCAACGTGGAGCTCTTGGTCATCTTTTACGATACCCACAAACAATGTAAGTGTTGGTAGTATTCATAGTTGGTAGATAGGTAGTATCGTTGTCTCGGCTCATAAACGTCCCACTGCTGCGCTCGAGCCTCCTCCCAATAGGAGAGACATTGATCTACTATACCACACTGGTCAGACATGTTGGTATAGGGCTTTATTTCAAGTTTTCCTTCTCTTGCACAGATGTTATATGCATATTATCCTTAAGTCATCTTTTACATCGTCCACAAGCAAGACAGGGCGCTGTGAATTGTATCATCACACAACAACTTTACATACATAAACATTACAACCTAAATATTATAAATCAATTCAATTGTATTTACGAACAAAACTACCAAAATCTGTACCATCATTTGTAGGTCGCGCAAAGAATTGTCTGTATGTAGATCTAACATACGACCTCTGTTCGAGAAATAAATTAAAAAAATAATTATTTTGATTTGATAATGACGAAACCCTCACCTGACTAGGTAAGTTTTACGACGATCCAAATAATGGCAAGTGACATATTATATTTTTAGTCTTATTTCACACAATTGTTTGAGTATCAGTATTTACTCCAGTTCCAATACCTGAACAGTCCACTTGGCAAGCTTGCAGGAGTTGTTCCTCAACTCATTCGCGAGTACAGCACCGCGCTGCGTGTCCAACTTCTGTCGCCATTCCACTCCGTTAGCAAGCTTCGAGTCCCATTCGTTAAGCGCCTTGATGGTCAGGAACTGGGTTTCGTTCTGAGGACCCTGCATTACTGCGTCATGTTCGCATCGAGCAACCAGCACCTAGAAGTTCAGTATTTATGAAGCGTTTTATTTTATTGTTAATTTATAGGTACTTATTATCATCTTATCTTATCCCATATACGTTCCATTGTTGGAGTCGCGTCTCCTCCATCGGTAGGAAATTGACCTACTATACCACGCTGTTCTAAAGTTTTATTTAGAGTTTTCCTTCTCTTGTATAGATGTTATATGCACATGGTATCCCTTAGTCGTCTTTGCCGCCATCCACGGGGTGGTGTATTGTATTCTTACTCTGTCACTACACGGGCAACCCTTATATTGAAGTCAAATTAATATTTTTTTATGGTTTTTAAAGATACTAGGGATATAAGCATAGTGAATTTGCAGTTGAAAAATATTGATATTGACATTATATATTGATATTGACATGAGGCTGAGAGCAGTTTTAGATACTAATAAGATCTTTCTTCACAGATCATCTTTAACCCAAATGGTTTCTGAGAAAAAGCAAAAAATGAATATTCTAAGGATCGCGTGAACTGATTGATATGAATTTGTGATATGTTTTAGAGGCTGATGGTATCTTCCAGGAAAAAAATTAAGGTATATCGGCTAATAAAATCTCAAAAATAAATTTACGGTCGGCGCACTCCTCGCACCACTCCGTCCGGGGCGACAGAGGGGCGTAAGTACGCACACCCGTAACCCACCCGCGATACATCGCCTTCGTCGTTGAACCGACCACCGGAGCAGGGTGACTTGACGTCAGTGGTCGGCCCGACGGAATACCCCGAGCGGGTACCCTCTCCCTTCGACGTCCCCTACTAGGACGCCGATCGCCGTCGCGAGGCTAACCTCTCCGCGGGTGCCCGGACAAAATCCCCAGTCCGGTCACCCGCAGCCTCTGCTAGGGCGGCATCAGGCGCAATGCTTACACCCCTAGCGCTCGTGTCTTATTATTATCAAGATATTTCAGAACTTAATATAAAAAGGTCTGATCCAAAGCACACTTCACGAAATAGTCATAATAAAATTGGTAAATTGAGTATAGTTAAGCATCATGTTAGTCGCCCAGCAACTTTCACCAGGTCGTCGGTCTACCTAGTTGTCCTACACTGCGTCGTCCGAAACGTGGTCGCCACTCGAGAACCTTTCTTCCCCAGCGGTTGTCGAGCGATGTGGACTACCAATTGCCCCTTCAGCGTGCTCATTCTTCGTGCTAAACATATAGAACGGGTGTAACCAACAGATTACACCCGTTCTTCTGTGGATTAGCGTATTCCGGATTCTATCTCGTAGAGTAATCACGAGCATAGCCCGCCCCATAGCACGCTGAGCGACTTTGAGCCTTGTTATGAGGCCTACATTTAGGGACCACGTTTCCGTGCCGTAAGTCATCACTGGTAACACACACTGGTCGTAGACCTGTGTAATTCAGACACTGAGGTATGGTGGACAAGAAGATCCTCTTAAGTTTCCCGAACGCTGCGCAACCGAGTTGGATTCGTCGGCTGATCTCTTCTCAAAATTGGATCTACCTAACTGGACTGTTTGTCCTAGGTAAACATAGTGATCGACAACTTCGAGAATAGCATTGCCAACTAGGACTGGTACAGGAATGACATGGGCATTTGACATGACTTTCGTCTTGTCCATGTTCATTTGTAAACCCACTAGTTGGTATAACCTGCTGAGATCATTGAGCATGGTGCCAAGGTCCTCCATGAATTCTGCCATAATTTTGATAATATAATATTTAAATGTTTACTCACGACACCATTGTTAAGGTTCCACTTGCGGTAACGGTACCCAACCGATGCGACTTCACCTTCCTCCTCCTCTGATACGAACGGGTTGGGGTCCGGGAACTTGTACTTCGGTTCAGTAGAACCATTCTTCAATACCTAAAAATGAACTATTTGTCATTAGATAATGATATAGTTATTAAAAAAATAATCTCAGGAGAACTGCGATGACTCTATGTAGTCCTACTTTACGATAGTCGTCACAAATAGATTGAATTCAGCTGATATCTACTATTAGCATAAATTAAAAACTATTTTTACGGATTTTATCGGTCGGTCACGGTTCATAGACACGGTCCTTCCACGATCACGAGAGCTGAAAAGTGTTCAAAATGTCGAGAAATCAAATACAAACGCGATGAAATCCGTAAAAATTCTTTTATTTATAATATGTAATACTCGCGTAAATATCAGACATCATTTGTATCTTTGACTTGTTCACAATGCTCTCTATGCGATAGTTAGCTGACTCAAGGATGCTATCAAAAGAAAATATGGGCAGAATAGCTTTCAACGTTGAAATTATGTCGGTATGTGTAAGAGAATGACATTTTTGTGAATCAAACGTAATTGTGCGGTATTGGATTGGATGATTTATAAATTAGCAAAATTATTAACGTAATATTATTTGTAGTGAAATAAAATTTATTTTTTTATTTTTTTTGCAAACGTACAAGAAGGGCCCTTGATGGTAAATCTCTTACCGCCGCACATGGGCTCTTGATATACAAGATGCATAACTAGACCGTTGCCTATGGTGAAGAAAATGCTCTTCTTAAACCTCGTTTAACAATAGCATGTAGTTTATTCGAGAGCCTGCGCGTACGTTGGAGGAATGATTGCTGGAAACGTACAGTTGAAGGCCATTACATTGCCAGATGGAATAGATGAACCCTGTTAGGTTCCTACGGTGTCGAGTGGTACGTTGGTAAAACGGTGACGGTGGTACCAAGTCAAATTCCTCAGAGCACTCCCCATGAAAGAAAAACGGCACTGCTCTTTTTATATTTAAATCAGCAATGGCTAACTTTACCCTTATTTGATTTATATATCTGCAAAAGAATGTCATAATGTATGTACAGTATTAACCTGTTGACTGAAGTTATGATTGATGAATGTCGCCTCCAAGGCGAGGTTACGCGGCGAATTGATAGAGTTGCCATCATCAGTGGGCGGTTCCACAGAAGTCTCGTTCACCGTCAACAAATCAAACTCGGTGTTGTCACGCTTATCAAAGAATAATTTGTCACCTTAAAAAATATAGATTCATTTTAACGTCATTAACATCTTACCATCACAGGTTATATGTCTCATTGCTGGTCTTAAGACTCCTCTCTTATTACATACATAGCGTTACGCCCGGTTCCCAGAGGGGCAGGCAGAGATCAATCAATCAAAGTATTTATTTGCGTTGAATGTATGTACATTGATAGGGTCTTACAAAAAAAATAGTTTGTTCAGATACATTCTGCCCATTGAGCATGCAAATATTAAAAAAAGTCACACCATATTTAAATTATACAAACTAAAAATTATATTAAACAAATGTCATATTATTAAAGATTAAATTCAAAATATATCATCTAAAAATTCTTTTATGGCATAATAGCATTTGTCCAATAACAATGTCGTAAGATTTCTCTTAAATGTATAAATAGTCTCAGCCTTAATTGCTTCAGGTATTGTATTATACAATATAGCAGGGCCCATACAAAATATAATCTTTTTTAATAGTGCTTTTTGATTCCTCTTTTCACTAATTGTCTGTAGTTAGAATTGCTTTGGTAATATATCTGTGCTGACAGATGTCAAAAACAGATGAATGTAAAAAATTTAATAATTTTAATTCAAGATCAAACAATGAAATGGAATATCAAAAAATAACAAGTGTTTGTTCATAATTTTAAGTTTTGACTTCATAGTAGTTCTCATGACTGCTGCGTGTTGTTTTTTATTTGTACTACTTTCGATAAGACAGTTGCTTACCATGGGAATATCCTTACTAATCCTTACTAATATTATAAATGCGAAAGTAACTCTGTCTGTCTGTCTGTCTGTCTGTCTGTCTGTCTGTCTGTCTGTCTGTCTGCTACGCTTTCACGTCTAAACCACTGGACCGATTTTGATGAAATTTGGTACAGAGATGGACTAAAGCTTGAGAAAGGACATAGGCTACTTTTTATCGCGAAAAAATGGGTATAAGGGGTTGAAATAGGGGATGACATTTTGTATGGAAATTCGTCATTTTCGATGATAGAACCACGAATCTTTGTATTAAGGCACCTGACAATAAATAAATAAATATTCGTTCAAGCGTTTTGGAAATTTCATTTACATGGGGATGAAATTCAACCCCTAAAATATCAAAAAGCATACAGCCGAAACCACTGGGCCTAGAAACGTATTTCTTTTTTACACCATCGTATTTCTTGGGGTACACGAGCACTAGCAAAGGATTTTTGGAAATTCACCCCCTTAAGGGGGTGAAAACATATAGTCTTTCACGTCTAAACCGATTTTGATGAAATTTGGTACAGAGATGGACTAAAGCTTGAGAAAGGACATAGGCTACTTTTTATCGCGAAAAAATGGGTATAAGGGGTTGAAATAGGGGATGATATTTTGTATGGAAATTCGTAATTTTTGATGATAGAACCGTGAATCTTTGTATTAAGGCACCTGATAATAAATAAATATTCGTTCTAGCGTTTTGGTAGTTTCACTTACATGGGGATGAAATTCAACCCCTAAAATACCAAAAGCATACAGCCGAAACCACTGGGCCTAGAAACGTATTTTTTTTACACCATCGTATTTCTTGGGGTGCACGAGTACTAGCAAAGGATTTTTGGAAATTCACCCCTTTAAGGGGTTGAAAAGCAAATAGCCTTTCACGTCGAAACCGATTTTGATGAAATTTGGTACAGAGATGGACTAAAGCTTGAGAAAGGACATGGGCTACTGTTTATCGTGATAAAATGGGTAAAAGGGGTTGAAATAGGGGATGACATTTTGTATGGAAATTCGTCATTTTCGATGATAGAACCACGAATCTTTGTATTAAGGCACCTGACAATAAATAAATAAATATTCGTTCAAGCGTTTTGGAAATTTCATTTACATGGGGATGAAATTCAACCCCTAAAATACCAAAAAGCATACAGCCGAAACCACTATGCCTAGAAACGTATTTTTTTTACACCATTGTATTTCTTGGGGTGCACGAGTACTAGCAAAGGATTTTTGGAAATTCACCCCTTTAAGGGGTTGAAAAGCATATAGCCTTTCACGTCGAAACCGATTTTGATGAAATTTGGTACAAAGATGGACTAAAGCTTGAGAAAGGATATAGGCTACTTTTTATCGCAAAAAAATGGGTATAAGGGGTTGAAATAGGGGATGACATTTTGTATGGAAATTCGTCATTTTCGATGATCGAACCATGAATCTTTGTATTGAGGCACCTAATAATAAATAAATAAATATTCGTTCTAGCGTTTTGGTAGTTTCACTTACATGGGGATGAAATTCAACCCCTAAAATACCAAAAGCATACAGCCGAAACCACTGGGCCTAGAAACGTATTTTTTTTACACCATCGTATTTCTTGGGGTGCACGAGCACTAGCAAAGGATTTTTGGAAATTCACCCCCTTAAGGGGGTGAAAAGCATATATCCTCTCACGTCTAAGCCGATTTTGATGAAATTTGATACAGAGATGGACTGAAGCTTGAGAAAGGATATAGGCTACTTTTTATTGGGAAAAATGGGTATAAGGGGTTGAAATAGGGGATGATATTTTGTATGGAAATTCATCATTTTCGATGATAGAACCGTGAATCTTTGTATGAAGGCACCTGATCCTTACTAATATTATAAATGCGAAAGTAACTCTGTCTGTCTGTCTGTCTGTCTGTCTGTCTGCTACGCTTTCACGTCTAAACCACTGGACCGATTTTGATGAAATTTGGTACAGAGATGGACTAAAGCTTGAGAAAGGACATAGGCTACTTTTTATCGCGAAAAAATGGGTATAAGGGGTTGAAATAGGGGATGACATTTTGTATGGAAATTCGTCATTTTCGATGATAGAACCACGAATCTTTGTATTAAGGCACCTGACAATAAATAAATAAATATTCGTTCAAGCGTTTTGGAAATTTCATTTACATGGGGATGAAATTCAACCCCTAAAATATCAAAAAGCATACAGCCGAAACCACTGGGCCTAGAAACGTATTTCTTTTTTACACCATCGTATTTCTTGGGGTACACGAGCACTAGCAAAGGATTTTTGGAAATTCACCCCCTTAAGGGGGTGAAAACATATAGTCTTTCACGTCTAAACCGATTTTGATGAAATTTGGTACAGAGATGGACTAAAGCTTGAGAAAGGACATAGGCTACTTTTTATCGCGAAAAAATGGGTATAAGGGGTTGAAATAGGGGATGATATTTTGTATGGAAATTCGTAATTTTTGATGATAGAACCGTGAATCTTTGTATTAAGGCACCTGATAATAAATAAATATTCGTTCTAGCGTTTTGGTAGTTTCACTTACATGGGGATGAAATTCAACCCCTAAAATACCAAAAGCATACAGCCGAAACCACTGGGCCTAGAAACGTATTTTTTTTACACCATCGTATTTCTTGGGGTGCACGAGTACTAGCAAAGGATTTTTGGAAATTCACCCCTTTAAGGGGTTGAAAAGCAAATAGCCTTTCACGTCGAAACCGATTTTGATGAAATTTGGTACAGAGATGGACTAAAGCTTGAGAAAGGACATGGGCTACTGTTTATCGTGATAAAATGGGTAAAAGGGGTTGAAATAGGGGATGACATTTTGTATGGAAATTCGTCATTTTCGATGATAGAACCACGAATCTTTGTATTAAGGCACCTGACAATAAATAAATAAATATTCGTTCAAGCGTTTTGGAAATTTCATTTACATGGGGATGAAATTCAACCCCTAAAATACCAAAAAGCATACAGCCGAAACCACTATGCCTAGAAACGTATTTTTTTTACACCATTGTATTTCTTGGGGTGCACGAGTACTAGCAAAGGATTTTTGGAAATTCACCCCTTTAAGGGGTTGAAAAGCATATAGCCTTTCACGTCGAAACCGATTTTGATGAAATTTGGTACAAAGATGGACTAAAGCTTGAGAAAGGATATAGGCTACTTTTTATCGCAAAAAAATGGGTATAAGGGGTTGAAATAGGGGATGACATTTTGTATGGAAATTCGTCATTTTCGATGATCGAACCATGAATCTTTGTATTGAGGCACCTAATAATAAATAAATAAATATTCGTTCTAGCGTTTTGGTAGTTTCACTTACATGGGGATGAAATTCAACCCCTAAAATACCAAAAGCATACAGCCGAAACCACTGGGCCTAGAAACGTATTTTTTTTACACCATCGTATTTCTTGGGGTGCACGAGCACTAGCAAAGGATTTTTGGAAATTCACCCCCTTAAGGGGGTGAAAAGCATATATCCTCTCACGTCTAAGCCGATTTTGATGAAATTTGATACAGAGATGGACTGAAGCTTGAGAAAGGATATAGGCTACTTTTTATTGGGAAAAATGGGTATAAGGGGTTGAAATAGGGGATGATATTTTGTATGGAAATTCATCATTTTCGATGATAGAACCGTGAATCTTTGTATGAAGGCACCTGATAATAAATAAATAAATATTCGTTCTAGCGTTTTGGTAGTTTCACTTAAATAGGGATGAAAGTCAACCCCTAAAATACCAAAAAGCATACAGCCGAAACCACTGGGCCTAGAAACGTACTTTTTTTACACCATCGTATTTCTTGGGGTGCACGATTACTAGCAAAGGATTTTTGGTAATTCACCTCCTTAAGGGGTTGAAAAGCACAAGTAACCCTGCTCCGGTGGTCGGTCCAACGACGAAGACGACATGGTGTTCGGGTGGGTTGCGGGTGTTGCGTGCTTACGCCCCTCTGTCGCCCCGGACGGAGTGGTGCGAGGAACGCGCTGACCGCAGTTCACCCCAAAAAAAAGGGGATTGAAAAGCATATAGTCTTTCACGTCGAAACCACTTAACCGATTTTGATGAAATTTGGTACAGAGATGAACTAAAACTTGAGAAAGTATATAAGGCTACTTTTTATTGCGAAAAAATAGGTATAAGTGGTTGAAATAGGGGAAAGTATTTTCTTTTTACGTCGTCTTATTTCTTGGGGTACACGAGCACTAGGAGGAGCAAAGGATTTTTGGAAAATCACCCCCTTAAGTGAGTGAAAAGCGTATAGACGAAACTCTTGGAGCTAGGAACGTAAAACTTTCTATGCAATTCTCTTTCCTTTGTTTTAAGTGAGCTCTAAGAAATTATTTTATTAAAATCAACTCCTAAAGGGGTGCAAAATATATAGCCGAAATCATTAGGCCTAGAAACATGGAATTTTGTATAAAGTTGGCTTTCTTGGGGGAAGAGAGATTTTTGATATTTTAGCCCTAAGGGGGTGAAAAGCGTTTAACCGAAATCACTGAGCCTAGGAAGGATCATTTTAGTACACGGTTGGCTTTCTTGGATTACCCCCAGATTTTCTTAGTGCTCACTTACCAAGCACTATGAAAAAAATTTTGGCAAGGATAAGCGAGCTCTAACAAAGAATTTTTGGCAATTCAACCCCTAAGAGGTTGAAAGCGTATAGCCAAAGATACCGGGCCTAAGAATGTGAAATTTTGTATACCGATTTCGGTTATTTGGGGTAAGCACGCACTAAGAAACAATTTTGGGCTGCCCCAAAAGGATAAAACGCATATAGTCGAAGACACCCAGCCAATGATATATCATCATTATCTTGCTCTTATCCTAATTACGTTGGATCGACGCGATATGTAGGTAGGGTACCTACTACTGCCATCGTAGATATATTGCAAAGGTTCTAGCAACATTTTATGACCTGGCCGACATTGTTGGCCAGACGGCATCACCAATTGGTCCAGGTCGATGTAAATCTTTGTCTTAGTAGAATTTTTTGCGACACCCACGAACAATGAAAACGTGGTAATATTTCTAGCAGCTACCAGACAGTAAGTTACAATCAAAATATTATTACAATTTTCTATCTCTACAAATAAATAAATTTGAAGCGTCTGTTTGTCTATCAAAATAATAGGTTTTATTTATGCTCACACAATACGGTCCAAATTTTTTTGTCTGTCTGTCTATTCGTTACAGGTAATCTTCAAAATGGCTGGACCGATATTGATTATATTTTACTATCAGGTCTACCAGTCGTACATAAGGAATAACTTAGACTATTTTATCTCAGGCTATATTTTATCCCGGTGTGGATGACTTAAGTCGATTTTAAAATTATTTCACTAATGGAAAGCTATTTTTAAGCGAGTAACATATTTAAGCTATTTTTATCCCGATATTCCTACGGGATCGGGTACAATGCCGGTGAAATCACGGGAATATAATGGTTTAAAAAATTAATTCACTAATGAAAAGCTATATTATCAGTGAATACCATATAAAGGCTATTTTCATCCCGGTATTTGCCCAGGAACGACAACTATACCGGGGGATGTTGACCAATTTTTAAAATTCTTTCACCAATGGAAAGCTACCTATGTTGTCAGCGAGTAGCATAGGCAATTTATATCTCTGATATTTCTGGGATTTATATATTTTTTTTTTACTCATGTAAATTTATAATATCAGCAAGTTACATAGGCATTTTTTATCTCGGTATTGGCATGGGAATGGGGTCTACGTGAATGAAACTGCGGGTGTTTGATTGATATAATTTTTTTTCACCAATGGAAAGTACGTTATCAGAGACTAAGGAAAGGCCACAATACCATCGTATTTGCATGGCAATCTGAACTACAAGGCTGGAAGTAATATTCAAATGTGAAAGTTTGTGAAGATATTTGGATGTTTGTTACTCAATCACGCTTAAACTGTTGAGCAGATTTGGATGAAAATTGACACGTAGATAGAGTATTTCTTAAATTAAGAAATGTAATACTTTTTATGTCGATAATATTCTTTGCGATAATAGTTCAATATGCAAGTAAATTTTTACGCGGGCGAAGCCGCGGGCAAAAGCTAGTAACAGTATATATTAAATATGAAAATGTAATACATACCAATCTTCTCAATAACAATATCCCACGAGTAATTGGAGCGAGTGCAACACATAATAGTGGCCAATATGGCGTCAGTCGCATACACAGTTCCCGCAGTCTTACTCAGGCGACGAATGACTGGATCATCAGTAGTAGTAACCTGTTAATATAAGCCAAGGTTAATCGGAGTCTAGAAGAGTAAGAGTATTAATTAAAACATAGGCAAATTACAGCAATTAGAATAGGGCGAAGTCATAAAAATTATTCACATCATCCAGAACACAGTTAAGACTTAGCAATAAGGTATCATCTGATAGATGGTATTAGTAGTTACATGACAAAAGATGTGTGTTACACTTCTTGCTCTACTTCGAGTGTAAAAATTCAAAGAACTTTCAGACAAGATCTCTATCTCATTCAAAATTTATATAAAGTACATGCCATAGTGGTGATCAAAAATGATCTGTAATTATTAAATCATATTAAAATTACATTTTCCGCGTGGTGACAGACAAAGAATACAATTCATTATTTTCTATCTTACCCATGGGTGTAAGTAAAAGACAACTTAGGCATTTATAAAATAACCTTTATGCAAGAAAAGGAAGACTCGAAATAAAACCCTATACCAACACATATGACCATATATTAGGTCAATTTCCCTCTTCTTATGGAGGAGGCTCGAGCCCAGCAGTTGGACACGTATGAGCTGAGATTGGAGTTACTATTTTAGTATTGAAATTATCGTGAGATTGATACATATTATAATATTGATAAGGGCAAAACACTTATATACTAAGATCGATTACGTCGACCCGCGTTTCGAGCATATCCAGTGCTCATTATCAGGGCGAGTGCGCAGCGCCGTCTGCGAGGCCCCGGCGTGCACTGCGAGCCGCGTGTCGGGTAGAGCGCCGCGACACAGCCGCGTGTCGGGCAGAGCGCCGCGACACAGCCACGAGGGGTGCGGGGGAGGTGTTTGCCTCTTGAGCGTCTTCGGCGGAATAGTCGGACGAGAAATGCTATGCTCGAAACCCGGGTCGATGTAATTGATCTTAGTACGTGAGTGTTTTGCCATTATAGATTAATATCTATTAATATTATAATTAATGGAGTTACAATGTTATGCAGTAAAATTTGCCAAAACTTGTATAATTCAATTTAAGGTTTGAAAATAGGAACTACATATTAAGAAGATCCAAGACTCACAGTATGGAAGATACGATCTATGCGCTGCAATGACTTCTCATGTTTCACATTAACACGGTCATAAGCCTTGTCATAGTAATCCAAGGTACCACAGCATACAATGTCTTCACCTGTTAAAAGAATAATTTGTTTAATAAAGTGCATATTTATCAAATAGTAGTAATAGATAGATTATTCTGACTTATATTCAAAATATGGATTTGGGTGTGTTTATTTTTATTATTTGAAACAACACCTCGCACTAAGGAAATAGGTAATTCTTGTGTAGCAGGGGACTTTACAAACATATAATTAATAGACACAGATTACATCCAGACTCAGAACAACAATTTGTGGATCACACAGTGTTGTCCTGCATGGGATTTGAACCAGTCAGTATCTTAAGCACTACGCCATCTGTGCAGTTGCTGATGCTAAAATCAAAATAGGATTAAATTAAAGAACTTAATTGCCACAGAGAGACGTTACAGACCGCGGAAAATACGTGAGGCCATAGAGATAAACCGACATCGGACCTTCAACAGAGACGGTGGATGGAAGCTGTCGTCAGCATGGTTACCAGCTCTTAATACTGCCGTGAGTCGTAAGGTGATGGTGTGCGTGGAGAGTGACGTGACCAGCGTGGTATGTGATGGTGACGACACACGGAGTGACATACCAACAACGTCGCTTAACTCCGGTTGTGAAGTTTCGTCCGACGTTTCCGCTGAGGACGATCAAGAGGCGAACACCTCCCCCGCACCCCTCATGGCTGTATCGAGGCGCGCTGCTCGATATGCATCGTGCAGTGCACGCCGAGGCCTCGCAGACGCCGCTGCGCACTCGCCCTGATGATGAGCATCGGACATGCTCGAAACCCGGGTCGACGTAATCGATCTCAGCACGTGAGTGTTTTTGCCGTTTTAGATATTATAATATGGATCAGTCTCACGATAATTTCAATACTAAAACTTAATTGCCTTTATTAAAAATTTATTCATTCCATATAATTATAAGTAGCAATGAATTCTTCAAGAACAAATTACATTAGCGTCAGTAATTGATGGATAATAAATAACACATAGTCTTAGCACACACATAGCCTCAAGCACATATTGAACACTTCCATCAATTAAAATGTGTGTATCCAAATATGGTGAGATTGAGACAAATGCTCCAGGCAGTAAAATTTATCAAAACCTGTAGTAGTAAAAAAATGTACTGTAGTTTATTTTTTAGCACTAATACATCAACTTTAAAACAAAGTTATTTCACATGGGCAGATCGGTGATGGCAAAATAGAAAGTATGTCAATTTTTAAAATTAACTAAAGATACCGAAACAACAAACTAGAACAAACATCTATGAGTAGGATATACTCTATCCACAATTACAATAAATACATATTTCTGTTTTGCGAAAAAAGATATTAAATGCAAATAATAATAAAAAAATGTTGTAAATGTGGAAATCTTCCTCTTGAGATCTTCTGTTGGGTATGCCATGCATTATAGGTGCCTATGATCCACTCTCTCTGCAGATGAAGTTGCAAGGGACAACTAGCATTATCTTAATATATATAAATTACGTGTCACGTTATCTCGATCAATTTATAGTCGCAATATTATTTTATTGCAAATTATTTGTCTATTGTTTGACATTCACAATTATTTGTTAACTCCAAACGATTTTAACAGATGACCTTATCTGTTGACTGGATTGAGTAATTAATTAATAGATGGCGCTGCTATGTCAAACCTACAAACGTGTCATATACGATTTTAACTTGCTTTTTTACATAGATGACATTTGTAAAAAAATATGACGACCTCTATGACAGATGTTCTCCTACAGTTCCACTTAAATAGTTTAATAAAATGTAATATAACAAAAACATTAGCCACAGCAACGCGTGGCCGGGTCTGCTAGTATATTATATATACGTGTCCCAAAATTCAACGATAAGCGGGCACCAACAGGTGGGCCTATTTATGACTGCTCGAGAAAAAAAAAGTGAAATTTTAAAAAAATGGAGACCTTTATTATATTTTCAAAGCTCCATTGCTACAATTTTACAAATAATTCGGTGTTTTTTTTTGTATTAGAAACGTAAGTAGCACTGCTATCAATCACAACCACTAAAAATCCCAGAATGTCTATAGTTTCTACACAAAAATTAACCAAAACTGTGTTTTTCCATAAATTTTGTAAGATTTTGACTTTCAGCTCACTTTCACTCATCGTGGTGAAAAAAAAAGTATTGACACTACTATGGCAAATAGTTTTAAAAATTGGCGCAACTAACTACAATTCTAAAATGGTATAATATTCTAGGCAACCTAGCCAAAAAATATACATAGGTACTATTTCAGAACAACAACCATATTTCGCAAATTGTTAGTGTTTTGTTTTTTTTTTTTGGGTGTGGGTTGCGGTGGGCGCGCTCCTCGCACCACTCCGTCCGGGGCGACAGAGGGGCGTAAGCACGCATACCCGCAACCCACCCACGTGCACGTCGCCTTCGTCGTGTTGGGCCGACCATCGGAGCAGGGTTACTTGTCATCAGTGGTCGGCCCAACGGAATACCCCCTATTTGGGGTACCCTCCCATCGACCGACGTCCCCCCCTTGGGGAGGACGTCGGTCTTTCCTCACGCGGTCGGCCTCTCGGCAGGTGACGGATTAATCCCCGGTCACGTCACCCGCGGCCTCGGCTAGGGCGGCATGAGGCTCAGGTACTCGCGCCTACGCCGCCCCAGTCGCCGGCGGCGGATCGCCCCATCGAGGCTGCGCTTCTCGCGCAGGCGATCCGCCGCCTCCTTCTGCGAGATCACTGCCTCGCAGAAGGCTGCGACCGCGTCCCAATTCCCGACGCTGCCGACCATCGCCAGGGCGATAGTCGGCAGCGTCAGGTCGGCACCGATGATTGCGACGAGTTCACGGCGATGCACTGCCCAAGCGGCGCAGGCCTCGAGCGTATGCTGCACCGTGTCCTCGTCGCAATCGCAGTGGTGGCAGGACAGTGTACTCTCCCTCCTAACGACCTTGTGCAGGTATTTGGCGAAGCACCCATGCCCCGTCAACACCTGCACTAGTCGGAAGGAGAGCACCCCGTGCCGCCTTTCCAACCACTGCATCAGCACCGGCCGGAAGGCCTCCACGATTCGCACCCCGAACCGAGGCCTCTCTAGCCGGACTGTCCAACGGGCAATGACGTCTCAGCGGGCGTCGACGCGCCAGGCGGTGAGCTCCCTTAACGAAACCACACCGCCCTCCGCTCGCACCCCCGTCACCCACCGATACAATCCGGCGAGCATTTCCGCTTCCAGGTCCTACGGGGGAGTCCCGGCCAATAGGCACGCTGCCTCCATCGCCACCGTGCGGTATCTGTGAATGGCCCAGACTGCCATGGCCCTCTGTGGTCGCCACAGAAGAGCCCCGAATCGGACGGTCATGGACCCCGCCCATACCGGTGCGCCGTACAGGGCCATCGAAAATTGTTAGTGTTGATAGTAATCACTTTTACTATGTATTCAAAATGTTATTGTTGCAAGTTTTCCATAAGATAAGTTAGAGAGAGATAGATATAGGGAGTTTATGCCTAGAGGGAGATAGATAGAAGAAATTTCAATGAAATAGAAAACGATTCAACTACCTCGGTACCTGCTTTACAAGCAGTAATGGGCATCCCAAAAAGTATCGAATTTTATAATGTCACCAGCTTCATCCATATCATTACAGGCGCCTGCAGGCATTACTATCGCGGGACTATCCACTGCGGGTAGCATTTTGCCGTGCGATGCTGCAAAAACTCCCCTGTGTTAGATAGACAAAGTTTAATGGTCGGATGAAACAACCTGCAAAGATGGCTATTTAAATCTTCACAATCTACATAGCTGGAACAATGAAAATCTGCACCTGATGAGAGAAGACAAATCCAATGCAATATCAATTTAAGGAAGGACCTGTGGACGGGCATAATAAATGGAAAAGTGATAGGGCTCTTTGAGATTAAGTAAACTTAGATGGCAATAGTTATTTGAACTTCATACAAAATGCGATGCCAGGATTATTTGAAGATGTGCCCTTAAGTTAAGTGATTTGCGAAACATGTTATTTTAAAAAGATGGTGGCCCAGGTCACTATGCCCTTCCTTTGCGAGAATACTTAGACCAAGAGTATCCAGGGCGTAGGATCTGGTGACTTGGTCCTATCCTATGGACACCGCGTTCAGCCGATTTAAATTCCCTGGACTTCTTTTTATTGGGGTTGTCTGAAGGACAGGGTGTGCTCAAAACTCATTGCAACCTTAGACAAGCTTCGCTAAAAAATTATTTAGGCTGCGGATTACACGCACAGAAGAAGGCGATGTCATGCCGTTTTAATAATTAAGATATTTTATTGACTATACAGATGTCTCATTCAAATACTAATAACATACAATAAAAACATTTTGGATACACAGTAAAAAGTGATTACTATCAACACTAACAATTTGCGAAATATGGTTGTTGTTCTGAAATAGTACTTATGCATATTTTTTGGCTAGTTTGCCTAGAATATTATACCATTTTAGAATCGTAATTAGTTGCGCCAATTTTTAAAACTATTTGCCATAGTAGTGTCAATACTTTTTTTTTCACCACTATGAGTGAAAGTGAGCTGAAAGTCAAAATCGTACAAAATTTATGGGAAAAACAGTTTTGGTTAATTTTTGTGTAGAAACTATAGACATTCTGGGATTTTTAATGGTTGTGATCGATAGCAGTGCTACTTACGTTGCTAATACAAAAAATCACTGAATTATTTGTAAAATTGTAGCAATGGCACTTAAGAATATAATAAAGGGTGTCCATTTTTTAAAGATTTCACTTTTTTTTTTTAATAAAAAAAATAAGTGTAGAATTTTTTCTTTTTTTCTCGAGCAGTCATAAATAGGCCCACCTGTTGGTGCCCACTTATCGTTGAATTTTGGGACGCGTTGTATATGCTAGCTGACCCAACAGACAATGGTCTGTTCAAATAAAATAGAAAGAACTCTCCTTGAAATTGATGGCAGCGCCACCTACTGGGTTCAATTGTGAATCTAAACCATTCTCATTTCATCATCATCGGTCTAGCCATTTAGGAGTTCAGTGACATACGTAGACAAGAAATATATATATATATAAAGATATACATAACAAACCTTCTTTGATGCCAGGCAAAGATAACTTTGCAAGACGAGGAAAGTCCATATCTTCTATAGTGACCCATGTCGGCCGCACAGTGACTGAGGCATCACGGATCTTCATAGGAGCTCCTCTCTGGCCCCACCTTTTACCAAGCTTGCGGTCACGTTGCTAAAATATTAATAATGTTGTTATAAAAAAATAGTTACAACCATTTGGAATACAGATCACAAAATTGAATTAATGACATATAAAGTGACAATATTATAATTATTAATATACTTTTAAATTAACTCTACCCAAATAAATTGATATAGACTTCAGACACTTCCACCCAATTAATAATTAAAATATAGCCTTAGTAGTATACTGGTTCAATATTTTCTTATGTAATATATTCATGTTTGGCATTTAAATTCCTTTCTTATTCTAATTACCTTGTTCAAAGTGGTCATTCCACCAGGCGTACGCGCGCCTCTGGCGCCACGTCCTCTCTGGCCACGAGCGCGGCCGCGTTGGTATGGAGGCTTTTGCACTCTAGTTGTATCCACCAAATGGAATGTGCTCTCATCCTCTTCATGATAGTACGCGTATGACGAACCAGCGCCAAATTGAGACGCATACTTGTCTGAAAGTATAACATATGACCAATTGAAATTAGTCAACAACAGTTGCAATAGTAGTATTCTATTAGTTAGTCTTCCTGTGACGGTATTAATATGTCTCATCGGTACACTGTGTATCGTTTTGTCGTTGTACAAACCAAATATTAAGTGTTTTAAAAAACATAAAGCCACATTAGTTATAACCTAAATCGAAGTTTAGATGTTATAAGTATGTTTTGATCAACCTAAAACAAAATGATAGTAAACTTACTTTGATATTTTTTATCCTGCACCATAGTCCAATCACTAATTTTACCCAAACGATCACCTTTACTGAACGGTTGATACGGCATGTCCCGAAATTGTTCGGGCATTTCGTACGGTCCCCATCCTGTAGGATTATCTTGTATTATAGGGGCTATAAATCGTATCGGCTCTTCAGCCGGTAACACATGTTCCGACATCTTATCTATTCAAGAGAAATAATAAATTTGATTCAAAAACACTTGAAACTATAACCATTTCATGCCACACGACACTTTCAAGCAGAGTGGAGACAGGACAGTGTTACCAACACCCTAAAATATTTATCCCTAAACTTTAGTTAAAAACCCCTAGAATTACCACAATTACATGAAAATCCCCCTAAAAATGATTTCATTAAAATAAGAATAAATAATAAATTAGTATTTTTTTTAGGGGGTGCGTTGCGGTCGGCGCGCTCCTCGCGCCACTCCGTTCGGGGCGACAGAGGGGCGTAAGCACGCACACCTGCAACACACCCACGATGCACGTCGCCTTCGTCATTGGGCCGACCACCGGTCCACCGGTGTCATCAGTGGTCGGCCCGACGGAATACCCCCTATTTGGGGGTACCCTCCCATCGACCGACGTCCCCTCCTCGGGGAGTCTTTCCTCACGCGGTCGGCCTCTCGGCGGGTGACGGACTAATTCCCCGGTCACGTCACCCGCAGCCTCGGCTAGGGTGGCATGAGGCGCAAGTACTCGCGTCTACGAAATTAGTACCTGTACTGAAAATATATATATCCGGGCAAATAAAAAAAAAAAAATGTGCCTCATATATGTGACATTTATGAGACATAGTTACTTAATAAACAATAATAATAATTAGGTAAGCACCAAGTTCTACTGGGACCAGTCTGTCACCACGGACAGGACTATTCTTGCGAATAAGCCTGATATCGTGCTGATGGATACTAGATGTCGCTACATTGGTTTTTTTTTTCAAAAAGAACCCTAAAAATGCCCCTAAAAATAGAACGCCCCTAAAAAAACCTCATTCCACTAATTTACCCCCTAAATCTGGGGGGAAAACCCCTATGTTGGTAACACTGAGACAGGAGAACATAGAGAATTCACTATATGACATGGTGGGGTATCGTGTTACCAAAAATTAATAGAATAGCCTGTTGTTATACCCCATTAATGAATTACAGTTTAGTTTGTGAAGTTGTCAATAGATGTCACATCACAAAAGCGAGAGAGAATGAACAAAGTTTTTGAAAGTTTTGATGTGAAACATCTATGGGCGAGGGTAAGCCTGATCGTTGGCGTGGCGAGAAGTGACGCGTGTCGTGGCGAAGCGTCGCCACGCTCTATGGTAGTGAGTGTAGTTCCGACCAATCTTCACAGTAATACCGTCAGAGACTTCGAATATAACTATTATATTACATTATTATAGAAATCATTGATTGAAAGAATTGAGTTGTCAATTTGAAATACTTTTGAATTTTGTATTTAATGAAAATAAATGTTTAATTTATACATTATGCCATATGAGTTCCTGTCGTAATTTGTTATTTTATGCATATAATATATTTGGAAATAAAAAATTACAATGTTTTACATCTGCCAGGTGTCCTGAGTGACAGCTCACTTTTTCAGTTTGATCACCATTCTGATTTACTATTTACTTTTATGGTACTTTTATATGTAAGCTTTCTTTAGAGTCAAGATAATATCATGATGATTTACTTTTCACAGGGAAGGGACACTGCAACTTGTAACAAAGAAGTAATAAAGCAGAACAACAATAAATTTTGGGGATCTGTCTGCATATGTATTTTTTGTTGTAGTGTGGATTATTCGCTCTAGGACATAAATATCAAACAAATAAGATAATGACAGATAATTTTGTTGATGAGAATTTTGTTTTTAAAGTATTCTACTATGCGAAATTCTGTAGTTTTAAGCCTTTTTGCTGTTTAGTTGCTTTCATAAGCTCAAAGTCATGACCGTAAATAAAATCCATAGGCATAAAATGCTGATCGCAAGAATGACTAGTTTTTTGAAAGAAGAGTCTGACTGAACAAACTAGTGTCTGAATATTACAACGCTGCGCATATTTATTTTCATGTCTTGGTTTGCGTATAAAGGCGACAATTTGACTACTGACGGACAATGACTGAATGATATGAAGAAGGGAGAATTTGCAAAGAACATCATAACTCGACACTGGCAAAAATGGCTTGTATTAGTAGCCGATTGCCAAGACAAAAAAAAAGAAGAAATTGTAAAAGGTTTTGATTAGTCTGTGAAGATTAAAGCAACTGTCAATAGTAGTGTCAGTAGTAATGACATTGACAATGTCAATCATACTGAGGAAACACAATATTGGTGAATGGTGATTGGGGATCATTGGGACGGTACCAATTTCTTCTGTTTTTGCTAGTTACACATTTATTGGTACATTTTAAACAGTGATCATTTTAAATAAACTAAAGTACTTATAATTATTTAATAATTATCTATTTTATAATAAACATATAATAACGTAAGTTCTGCAGGAGCCTTACGGGTACGTTTGTAAATTTAATGTTATCCTTATAAATGTGTTCAAATTATAAATAGATATAATCTACTGTGTGAGAGCTTATTGCCTTTTGAACAAAACAGGCAGCACCGCTTTTTCACTTAAGTGCCTGAGTCGGAACTTAATCTTTTGGATACCTAAGTCACGGAACACTGCAGGCCGTCGTCTTCTATGAGGTAGACCAAGACGAAGATCTATCTATGAGTATTGAGTCTAGTATACCAACCCGGCTTCTATTTTCAAATTTTTAATTCAAGGCACGCTCCTCTTTTCGGACATAAATGTGTATTCGTAAATTATCTTATTCCTGCCTACTTCTGATGTCTCTTGAGTTCTTGTGAATTTTCATTTTATTGGTAGAGCGTGAGAGAAAAGAGAGTATTCTGTGCATGTGCTTTAAACTGTAATGTGTGCTTTAAAAGTAAGGTGTTTATTCATACTGGATGCAATAGCTGAGATGAGATCAGCTAGACACCATCTATCGAAATAGAGCTATAAGGCCCTTTAATGGAAAATTGTATCCATAGGACCATCTGTCAGACCACCAACATACACTGCAGAACATAAGTCTCCTGAATGGGTGGGAATTCTACAACTCCATAATCGCTATGTTTGGCGGGTGATCGCAGTTGATCGTGGTGATCGCAATTGGATATTATAAGTGTCACAGATAAATATTTGATCCAATACCCCGGCACTGTTTTTTCCACTGCCAGCAGTGGCGACTATTTATCCTACCCCAGCCGAGTGTTTTCCTGGTCACTTAAAACTGAAATTCAATCATAAAGGAGGAATAGATGTCTTTCCGAGGTAAGATACGAAGTACGAAAATCCACAGAACAATGAGTGTTCTCGACATAGAATAAGGAATTACTACGCTGAAGTGGCAATGGGCTGCTCACATCGACCGAAAAACTGATAACCGCTGGAGAAGAAAGGTTCTCGAGTAGCGACCACTTTTGGAATGGCGTAGTGTAGGAAGCACCTCACTAGGTGGACCTACGATTTTGTGAAGTTTGCTGAGCGTCGATGGATGCGGGCGGCACCAAGATCGCGTATTATGTATTTTTGGCGGCAGACCATGCTAATGTGCGTGATCCACAATCCGGTTTGTCCAAGGCGATGAGAGGGGGCGACGAACGAGCCCATAGCCCACCGGGTGCGTACCTCATTCAAGCGCCCGCCAAGTGGGTGGGCCACGGGTACCCGACCTTATCATCGGCCCGACCAGGCTGTTTACCCGTTCGGGTACCGTCTCCAGTCAAAACTCATCGGCACTTTTATAAGCGCCGTCGAGGCGTCGCCCTCACGAGATCGGCCCCTTCGCGGGCGACCTGACTACTCCCCGTTTAGACATAGATTTCTAGTCGTACGCCAAGAATTGAGGGCAAAAGTTGAATGATGATAATGACACGAGTATGACCTACATAATTTGAGAAAAAACTATTTTCACTGATTTTATCGCGCTTGTATTAGTTTTTAATATACGGACGACGTTTCGGACACTTCAATATTCATGGTCATAGGGCAATAGAATATATATCTATATATAATCAGTCTTCCGTGAAGTTCCGTATCCGTTCGTGAAATATACATTTTTTCGTAAATAATGATTATACAATGTGTCACTTGTCCTTTCTTTAACGCGGCAGTTATAAAAATTAATAAGAGATTATACGCCAATACGCGCATATACACACAATAGTAGCACACGCAATACAATACACAAATTACATAAAAACAGGTCTAGCTGCAAATCAGCGCTGTAATTGTTGACAGGATAAGCTGAGCCAAATTCCTTTAGCCTTTTAATTTTATTTTTGTTATATAATTCCTTGTCTGTATTTAGTTTTAAAAAGGCAATAAACTATTATTAATCGCAGCAGCATCTCTTGTCCAATTTCTAACATCAACTGCAATAGACAACTCGCCAGCCAAGCGTGGTTATTATGGTATTATCCTCATTGGGAAGGCCTATGTCCAATAGTGGACGTCGATGGCCTACTGGACGAATTAACTTATTCGCGACAGTCTCAGAATACAATGTAATAGGTACCATCCTTATGTTTTGCAAATAATCCTTGTATTGCGGGTGACTTTTCAAACATATAATTAACGGACACAAATTACATCCAGACTCATAACAACAATTTGTGGATCGCACAAAGTGTTATCTTGCGTGGGATTCGAACCCACGATACTGGTACGGTAGGTCGGTATCTTTACTACTACGCCACATGTGCAGTCAAGTGAGCGGATGGTCAGGTCAATAGCAGCAAATATGTATACTGAAGTGGAGTTAAAGCTTTATTTTACGTAATTAAAATTTGGAAGAAAGTACGCGAGTATTTCGGAGATAAACAAACTAGAAGATAATTTCTTACACCTCCTTAATAAGTACAGATGGGACAAACCTGTAGATAATAACGGATTATGAGATCACAAAAGAACTAGCATGCCTAATGATTACAGTAATAAATACTCAAAATGTTTGGTTATGATATTATCTAATTGTTCACAGATCATGGAGCATGGCAACAGAAGAAATCTTTATTTGATTACGTTAGCTGGTATGTTTCTTTGTGTATAGACATTTTTTAAATTGTATAACTTTCATTCTTCGTCTCAACTTCCCACTGCTAGGCTCGAGCCTCCTCTACTACAGGTTGATCTAATATAACACGTTGATCAGATAAGTAGATATAGGGTTTAACGTCGAATTTTTCTTCTTTTGCTCTATTACATCCATATAATATCTCTTAATTGCCCTTTAGAACATCCACCGACAAGATAGGTTTTTCTGGGGTGAATTGTATTGTTACTCCGTCACGACAAGGAAAGTTCTAAAATAAAAGTATTTGTGACTTTTTTTTTTTTGTGGGTGGGCCGCGGTCGGCGCGCCTCCGCACCACTCCGTCCGGGGCGACAGAGGGGCTTAAGCACGCAACTCCGGCGACCCACCCGAAAACCACGTCGCCTTCGTCGTTGGGCCGACCACTGGAGCAGCGTTAACTTGTCGTCAGTGGTCGGCCCGACGGAATACATTGGGGCACCCTCCCGTCGACCGACGTCCCCCCCTCGGGGAGGACGTCGGTCTTTCCTCACGCGGTCGGCCTCTCGGCGGGTGACGGATTAATCCCCGGTCACGTCACCCGCGGCCTCGGCTAGGGCGGCATGAGGCGCAAAGTATTTGTGTCTAAAGGTACTGTATAGGCTAACCATCATCATTTGATTGCCCTTATCCCACGCTAAGTGGAGTCGGCACAACATGTTCATAACTGCCATAGCCTCCTATCAGCCGTCATATCTGTATAGGCTAATCTAACTACTTATTTTATTATACATTTTTTGTAAGAATGTATATAATAGCTGACCCAAAGTCGCTGTTCTGTACAAAAAAACCCATTCTAGAATTTTTTTTTTTATTGCCAACGGTGGCAAACGAGCAAGCAGCACACCTGATGGTAAGTGAAACTGCTGCACATGGACCTTTGCAATACCAGGGGCACAGCTAGGCCGCTGCCTACCGTGAAGGAAATACTCTTCTTAAATCTCGTTTAAAGAAGGACATGTCATAGCGCTCGGGAAACACAGCAGCAGGTAGTTCATTCCAGAGCTTGCACGTACGTGGGAGAAATGATCGCTGGAAACGTACAGTTGAAGACCATAACGTTTCCAGGTGAAATGGATGAAACCTGCTACGATGTCGAGTGGTACGTTGGTAGAATGATGACGGTGGTACCAAGTCAAACAGTTCCTCGGAGCACTCCCCGTGAAAGAGTCGGTAGAGTACACAGAGTGACCCAAAGTCTCTCCGCTGCTCCAGCGACTCCAATCTGTCCGTAAGATTGGGATCCCCGACGATTCGAACAGCCAGAATCCCCTTAAACACCAAAAGAAAATCATCAAAATCGGTGCAGGTATTTAGGAAGCTTTATATGCCTACATGTATTCTGTCTGTACATGCCTACATAATACGTAACATATAAGGCATAGACTCTTAGACACATTTTTTTAAAATCACTATAACTTTTATGTTATATTGTTTTTTGTGTAATGTACATTCTAATTATGATCTATGACCGTTAAACTACAACATACTCGAACAGTTGCCCCATAACCTGATACACCCTGTATATCTAACGATTGTCAGCATTGCTGCAAGAAAAGGAAAACTTGAACTGAATCGCTGTGCCGGCATAGTTGCCCTATAACAGCTCATCTGTCTGCAATTGTCGTTCTAAGTCATTCTCGACTCCAGCTTAACACAAATAAATTCATTGAAATCGATCCGACTATTTAGGAACAGTTCACCCACAAAGAATTTTCGCTGTTTGGTGATGGAGTAAGAATACAATTCCTCAATCCTTCCTTTCACATGAGTTTGGCAAAATACGTTTAACGAATGTCAGCAGATAATATAGCTGCAAAACAAAGAAAATTTAAACTTTCTATGACAGCTCATATGCTCAGTGAGCAATAGTATTTTGTCATTCTCACGTTTATTTTAAAGAAGATTCATACTCAACATTAAGATAATAGGGATGGCCTTATGATTTAGTCACACTCTGTTCAATGATTCAATCCGTCCTGGGCAACGGAAGGGACGACATACAATCGTATAACGTGCCATATCTCTTTATCGCCATGTGGGAGGACCACCGGTAGAAGGTCATTGTCTTTGGTGGCCCGTCCGGTAGGTTATCCTTTCGGGTACCGTCTCCTGTCGACGCCCCAGCAATACTTACAAATGTTATCAGATGGTTGTCTTCACGTGGAAAACCTCTACAGGTGGCGGACTAGTCCTCAGTCCAGCCACTCGCGGCCTCGGCTAGGCCGGTATCAGTCACGGGTACTCACGTCTGCGTCACCGGATTTGCAAACCTAATTGGACTAAAGAAAATATGTTTTATTTTGTTGTAGTATCCGTTGCATTTATTGCATTAGGAGTCTCATCATCATGGCCAACACTTGCACTGCCCAAATTCAAGAACAACGAAACTAATGTGGACATAAATGAGGTTAGTAAAAAAATATTATTACTAATTACGATCCTTTTTATTTGCTTTTCTTAGATGCTGGTCACTAACCACGATTGTAAAAGGAGTTTATGCCTTGTTGCCATTTTATCCCATTACAATTAGGTAACGTACGTAAAAGGTATAGGCTAAAATCCAAGGAGTTCATAGAAGTTACGCGACTGGTTGAAAATATTTTTAGCAGTGATCAAAATAGGTAAAAATGCATCGAGCAATTTTACCTATTTCTATTGAAAGCCGTCTGGATTATTAGGTCCAATATCAACGTATTTCGTGATAAGCTTCATTAAACATGAAAACTAGGCCCGGTATTTTAAGACCGATATACACTTAAATAAAAATATATAATCCTAGCTGCCCCAACAGACGTTCTGTTCAAATCTAAATGGGATATTTCCTTGAAATCAATCGCAGAGCCACCTACCGGTTTCAATTATTAATCTAAACCATTCTCATATCCATCGGAACACTCGCAAAAAAAAAACAAAAAATCTAAATCGGTCCAGCCGTTTAGGAGTTCAATTACAAACACATGAACAGACGATTTATATATCTATACCAATAAATAAAATTGGAGTGTCTGTTTTTAATGTAAAAATAATAGGCTTTTTTCATGCTCACACGGTTATTTGACACCTATGCCTAAAATAGCAATTAAAAAGTTTTTGTCTGTCTGTCTGTCTGTTTGTTCCGGGTAATCTTCAAAACGGCTGGACCGATTTCAAAAATTCTTTCACCAATGGAAAGCTATAATATCAGGGCGTAAACTAGGCTATATTTTATCCCGGTATTCCCACGGGAACGGGAACTACGCGGGTAAAACGACTATAACCTATAACCGAAGCGTAGCGAGGGCGGGTTGCTAGTATAAAATAAAGATATGTAGGTATATATAAATAAAAAATATTAAATTAAAAAATTAAAAAGCCTTTTACGCATAAAAGGCTAATAATAAAAAACCCCAAATTTCATTTTAATCCGAAAATGCCTTATATTATTTTGGATAGGAGCTGATATTCTTAAAACTGCTGTATCATTTTTTAGCATACATAACTCTAGCAATCATCACAAAACAGCTCGATTTCACTTTAAAGAATCACGTTGAAATCTGTCCATTTGTTCGAGAGCTTCGATGCCACATACAGACAGACCTCAAACTTATAATATCTTTTTTTTGCGTCGGAGGTTAGGTCTGAGACTGCGATATGTATAATTTTGATTAATCCAAATTACAAATTACACGTTTGAAATAAAACTATTTTTAGGGTTCCGTATCCAAAGGGTAAAAACGGAACCCTATTACTAAGACTTCGCTGTCTGTCTGTCCGTCCGTCCGTCTGTCTGTCACCAGGCTGTATCTCAAGAACCGCGATAGCTAGACAGTTGAAATTTCTACAAAATTATGTATTTCTGTTGCCGCTATAACAAAAAATACTAAAAACAAAATAAAATAAATATTTAAGGGGGCTCTGATACAATAATCGCGATTTTCTGTAGATAATAGTACGGAACCCTTCATGCGCGACTCCGACTCGCACTTAGTCGGTATTTTACTTATTTTATCGCGTTTGCATTTCATTGCCCGACGTTTCGAACACTTTTCAGCTTCAGTCCTCCCGTGACCGCGATAACGCGTGAACGCGATAAAATACGTAAAAGTCGGTTTATTTCTAATCCAAATTATGTAATTATTATTAATACACTCATGTCTTTGTTGTTTTATAAATATTAATATAAGTTTTTATTTGTATCTATTTCTGCAAGCTTGTCGTTCTAACGTATAAAAATGATCCCGTTAGCTTTATAATACGCTTAATATGGAAGTAGGTGGACAGAGTGATTCAAAAGGAAGGTTTATATAATACAATGCAAGTCATAGTAGAGAAAAACCGAGAATTTTGAAGATTGCTAATCTTCGAAATTCTCTTATTCTGTGATGTCGTGAAAAAGATAGTTTCCTGTGCTTACATTCCAAAGTTGGTTATGAGATAGATCAAAATAATGTACTTATTTTATATCTCATAAGATCCACAAAACATTCCAGGATGGTATATGTCCACTGGGACGCGGTCGCCGCCTTCCGCGACGCAGTTGTCTCGCAGGAGGCGGCGGAGCGGGTCCGGGAGGAATTCCTGTGCCACGACAGGCTCCGCCGTTGGCGCGTTGGGCCGCGCAGGTGCGAGTAACTGCACCTGATGTCGCTCTAGCCGAGGTCGCGGGTGGACGGGCGGGGAATTAGTCTGCCACCCGCAGAGAGGCCGATCGTGTGAGGGCGATGCTACGGCAGCAATGCCAGGCGTCGAATGGGACGATACCCGAAAGGGTAACCCGCCGGGTCGGCCCCGGATGTCAAGGAATCAGTAGGTTATGGGGTCGCATGCCGCCCATCCGTCGCCCCGGGCGGATTGGGCGGGGTGTGTTCAAACCATAAATAACCAGTAAAAAAAAGAGGATGGTATATGTCTACTTCCTAAGATTAATCCACAGTAAATGTAAATAACACATCATTAATATTTTCGGAGCCAGGATTCCGGAAGAACTGACCCAAAATGCACTTGTTGGCTACATTAATTGTGGTGGTCTAAAATCATCTTCGTATGCCTTTCTAATTACACCGGTTTTGCGCAAGTCGTCGGTTGGATGGTATCAAAGTCTATAACGGATATAGGAATAATTTTGGTTTTATATAAAAGAGACTGGAATTCTAAATTGCTTTGATATAAGGTCGCTAAATATTGATGATATTATTTTTTACAAAATCTTTAAGGAAAGTGGTAAGTATATAAATAAGTTATTCCCCACACCAAACCGGATTACTTAATGATACCTACTTAAAGGGGAATTACCTATGCTTTGTTTGCGCCTACTCAGTGTCACCAACAGTTTTAACAGTAGATTTGCTGTATTCACATTGATGAAAGCAAAAAAGTTTTAAAAACTTATAAGTGATTCCCCTTGTTCATTTTAAATTAGGGGAATCGCTGAATGAGTATCGTTCGATTAAAAACTTTGTAACTGTAGTACCTACTTACTTAAACTGTTATAATTATTCTTTTGTATTACAAGAATAATATTAAGAACTATTGTTTGTAGCTAAATTTTTACATTCATACATTAGCCTTTCCATCTTCACTGCTTGACACAGTCCTCCCTACAAAGGAGGATAATGCCGTAATCACCACGCTGGGCAGGGAGGCGGACGATCGTAGTTGATGTTTCTCTTGCGGATTCCCTGATTAGCCTCGGACGTCCACCCTCCTTGGGAACGCCTAATTTTTTACTATTATATACCGCTATATTTTTATATGAGTATATACACAGGCAGTGAACGTAAAAAGTAAATGGGTAATAACACGTTATACGTACTATAGTGGTAGATATATTCACCCATTATAGAAGCTGATCGTAAACAATAATGGAATGTATATGGGTTGTGAGGTTACGGGTTAAATATACAATGAGTCACCGCCCCCTTACTTTTGCTTGACAGTCATAAAATCTGACTGAGAGACTACCACTAGACGTCGATGGGCTGATGGATATGGACAATGTATTATGAGCTGAAGAAGAAACAAAAAATTGTAGATTACATTGACGTCATAATATTTAAAATTTTAATGTTAGTAGCATTAATATTTGAAATACATAAGTAGTTCATATATGAACCACTTCAAATATCTTCACACAAAGGAAAAAAAATGTTCCAACACGTTTTGTACCACTTCAAATTCCAACGCAAGCGCAAGTTCATGTCTAATATCTGTTTATGGGGTTAGAGGTTTGATAGACTGGTTCAACTGAAAACTATTGATTTTTATCTGTCGTCTGCCTTCAATCTCTTGCACTGTACTACCACTAACGGTGGCAGACGCTGACTCGCTAACTTACTGAATAGGCCCCCTAAACGTTCGCCACAGACTTATCATTCTTATTGATATTTTATTCTTTTTCTCTTTATTTTTTTCCTTATATATTTCGAACGAAAGGGGGTTTACTGGAAACCAGGCCTGCATAGTTTCTATACAGTACAATGCTGAGCATTCCCCTGTTGCTAACTTTAACAGTAAAAATTACTGTAATATAATTGTTGTTATGTGACATTAAATTATATTCTATTCCATTCCATTCTATTTCATTTCAGTCCAGTACAGTTAATACCAGTCCAGTCCATTCTAGTCCATTCCAGTGCATTCCATTCCATTCTATCATACAAACTCATCAATCTTGTTTGTACTACTCATCATTAAATGATTGTAATTACTGTATTCTATGTCATCAGAATGAAGTTGCGACGCTGCTCTCCTTTAGTCCAGTGGGTTTTGCCGCAGGATCCCTAGCGACGAGATACATAGCTGACAGATTTGGGAGGCGTGCTACTATACTTGGCAGCGCAGTCCCCTTTGCAATTGGATCCGTAAGTTACAGTTAAAAGTATTACATTATTTAATGATTTCTGATGTTCACGCGAGTATTACATATTGTAAATAAAATTATTTTTACGGATTTTATCGCCTCTGTATTTGATTTTTGATTGCTCGTGACTACCGGTGACCATAACCGCTGTAGTGTTCGAAACGTCTGACAATCAAAAATCAAATGCAAACCCGATAAAATCCGTAAAAATAGTTTTCTTTACAATATCACATTATTTTTATTTTTGTCTAACTATGCAAGACTTCCCTGTAAAGATAGGCAAAGGTGTAAGTAAACACATCTACAATTTAGTATGTAATCTTCAGTCATCCGTAATAGGTAGAGATTCTATTGCCGTCAATCGGATGCAGTTTAACACTTCGAGTTTGTTGAAAATTTCCCCAGAAATTACTTGAATATCGAGGTAAAGCGCAACAAAACATTTTTGTCCAACCTATTATTCGAACACGGGACATTTTGATCATATTAGCATACATCATATCATTACTACAATCAGACTATGTCGCTATGTATCAAATATTCCCAACGGAAGCGTTTATCAAGGAGTGAGATAACGTTGACTGATTCGGTTATCCCCAGTTTTATATTTATTAGCATTAAACGAAGATATACGTTATTATTATTGAGCATAAGTGAAATAGTACAATGAAATTAAGTTTGCCTAAACGTGCTAATCTAAGTAATTTTTATACTATGCCATCATTCATCAACATCATAATTATCATCATCGCAGCCCACATAAACTGTTGAGCTCGGACCTCCATCACTATGGGAGGGAATTTGACCTACTATACCATGCTGGTTAGACATGTTGGTATAGGCTTTCATTTCGAGTTTTCCTTCTCTTAATAAATTGAAAAGTGCTTGCAATAATACATTTTGTCGTGTAGTGACGGAGTAAGAATACAATTCACCACTCCCTATCTTGCCGGTGGAGATCGTCAAAAACGACTAAGGGATATAATATGCATATGATACTGATGATTTTATATAAATATGCAAAGTGATTTTAGTATAGCATGTGGATATTGAAGGTGGTACTTAAGTAAAGACACGTCTTTAGTGTTGTGTAGTTTGAGCTGGTGAGTAAACGCTGTTTATCGAATTTTAAAGAGGTTCTCAATTGGACTTATTTATAAACTAGCAACCCGCCCTCGCTTCGCTTCGATTTCAGTCGCCTTACCCGCGTAGTTCCCATTCACCTGGGACTGCCGTGATAAAATGTAGCCTATGTTACTCCCTAATGTTATAGCTTTCCATTGGTTAAATTTTTTTTCAAATGGTTGATGATTTACGCGTGAAAGCATAACAAACAAACATACTTTCGCATTTATAATTTTAGTAAGGATTTCCGTGTAATAGCCTAAGTTATTTTTAATATAGACAGTTACTTGGTAGTAAAATATTTTCAAAATCCGTAAAGCCGTTTTTAAGATTACCCAAAACAAATAAATAAAAATTTTATAAATCGGTTTTCAGGCATTAGTACCTATCATGCAAATAACCATATCAGCATGAAAAAGGGCAATATTTGACATTAAAATTAGGCACTTCAATTTTATTTATTTGTATAGATATTTTATAAATGTTCGGTCGCTACTCCTTTGTTTATGGATTCATTTGAGATATTAATAATCGCGAAAAAGCAAGATATATACCGATCGAACTAAATATTAGGTATAGGGTTATTAAGTGAAATGTGTAGTACTGTTATTAAGTGAAATATTAGTGATTTAAGGAGACGATACTTAAGCGTGAGGTTAGGCACTTATACTTCAGTTGGCGCTATTGGATTTTTTGTGTTAAAATTCTCTATAGTCACACGTAATCACAGACTCGAGCTTTTTTTTGATACATGGCAGTAGGGTGATTTTATCACTCACATACGAACTGGAATACTACAATATTTTTTTATGATTTCAGGTTATCGTATTGCTTACGGTGAAAGCCTGGCTTCTGTATATTACGATTTTCTCATGGCAATGTGGAACGGGAATGATTAGTACGGTAAGTAATATATAAAATTCTCTGGCATGGCTCCGCTCATAAAGAAATGTTGAAATATTTTATATTTGAACTTTGTTTCGTCGTCTCAGCTCATAAACGCCCACTGTTGGGCTCGGGCCTCCTCCCAATAGAAGGGAAATTGACCTTATTATACCATGTTGTTCAGACATGTTGGTATAGGGTTTCATTTCGAGTTTTCCTCCTCTTGCACAGTTGTTATATGCATATTAGATCCCCTAGTCGTCTTTTACGACATTTACGGGCAAGATAGGGAGTGGTGAATCGTATTCTTACTTCGTCACCTCACGGAAAATTTTGTTTAAGTGGGACTTATTTACAAAATATCATTAAAGTCGTTTTAGTGATCCGAAAAATAACTGGAACGAATAATATGATACGAGATTAGACTTTGAGCAACTCTGTATGCGTGTTTTATCGTTTTCCATGGGAATTACATAATTTGTCTACATAAAAGATAGGATTCTCGGTGTTGTGACGATGTAAGAATAAAATTCATCAAGCCCTTTCCTTCCTACCGTGATTTAATAATTAATATTTACTAAACTTATTAATTGTTTATTACACGTAACAGGATAAAAATGGCCCCTGAGTTAAATAAAAGTTATCTAGGTTCCAAATGCTACTTAAATCATATCAAATATGTTAGTCATAGAACTTTATCGATAGAACTCCGAAATACACAACATTGCCTCACGATGTTTACAGTTATTGAACGATTATTATGTAAACTTAAAGCACTCAAGAAACTTGGAGAACTCGACGCGTGTTTTGTTCTGTGAGAAATATGACAATATACAGGCACGTGCATACCTTTGCTGCCATTCTAGTGAATGATCAATTCTAATATCTATTATCTACTGGTTAGCACAATTTTTTTTGTGTGTGACTTAGTTGTTAGTCTCAGATTTGTTTAGGATGGTGCAGGTGCTTACCGGACATGGGGTCTTCGGTAAGTACCTGCACAGAATTGGAAGAGAAGAGGCCCCAGGATGTCATGAGTGTGGCGCGCTAATCGACGATGCGCGCCACACACTGGAAGTATGCCCCGCCTGGGCCCCTCAGCGTCACGTCCTGTCAACGGAACTGGGAATAACAGACCTGTCGCTGCCGACCATCATCTCCAAGATGCTCGGCAGCGACAGCCGTTGGTCGTCGATGGCCTCCTTCTGTGAGGCTGTCATGACAAGGAAGGAGGCCGCGGAGCGGGCACGCGAGGCGCTTGCGTCAGCTGACTCGCTCCGCCGGCGACGACCAGGGAGGAGGAGACGCCGCTATGCGCTCCTCCACCCACCGCTCTGAATGATGACAGGACGTGGCCAGATGGCCAAGCGTTGGGGTGTCGGGATATAATGTTATCAGACGATCTCTCCGGCACCTCGTAAAAGCGCGGAAGGGGCCGCTGTGGTTTTAGTGGGTATTACGGTCACTTCTGTGGCCGGCGAGTCCCACACACACACTCCCGCCCTGTCTGTAACCGGCGGGGGATAGTGCGTAAATGCATTTCCACAGCGTGAAAAAAAAAAAAAAAGTTGTTAGCCTCAGATGGCTGTGACAACTTTACCCGGACTGGTGGGTGAGCGCTGAGGGCTCTGAACCCATAGGTTAGGACAGAATTACTCATGTGTTTAATGCATTACTCATGTATTTAAATATAATTTGTTGGTGAAAGTATATAATTTGTTATAATGACAATATTCGTTCTACGTAAATCTAACGTACATATGTAACTTATTACATAACATAACCTGTATATTTACTATTGGCTATTCACCATTTCCATATGGTGACAGAGGGGGGTGGTGAATTGTGTTCTTAGAACACAATTCACCACCTACTCTCTTACCTGTGGGTGTCCTAAAAGACGATTAAAGGATATAATATGCATATAATATCTATGTAAGAGAAGGAAAACTCGACACAAACGTCTGATCAGCGTGGTATAGTAGAGCAATTTCCCTTCCATAGCAGAGGAGGCCCGAGCCCAGCAGCTAGAGAATGCAATCTCGACCTCACGAGATCCTATGTAATTTTTCGGGATTAATCCCAAAGCATAATATGACGAGATTCCGTTCGAGATTGACGAGATTGGGCGGCAATCTGTGTGCCTACTCTTGAATCTCAATTCCAATCCTAAATCCAATCGCAGCTCGAATTTGAGCAAATTTGGTACTCTTCAAAGCGAAACTAGCGCTCGATTGGAATCAAATTAGGTGGAACGTTTCTAAACTAAATGAATTCGACTCTCGTCGATTAAGTCAAATATTTGCTACTCCCGACGTAATTTTGACGTAGTTTAAAATCGTTAATGTTGCACAATTTCACGAAAGCGTCTTTGTGGTGATCGAATTCGATAACGTTATTAATTTAAAGTAAGAAAACATGGCACATTTAGTGAAAATAACAACGACGAACGCGAAAAATTCATTCTCGATTTTGTTCAAGAGTATCAAATATAAGTTTGGTGAGATTGGAATCGAATCGGATTCCAAATAGTATTGATAATTGATTTCAAGAGTAGGCCCACTGTTCGGGACGCAAGTGGTGCGCTGACTGAACTAGGGATGTTGATAAAATATCGATATATCGAAATGTCGATATTATTATTTAAAAATATCGATACTTATCACCGATATTTTTTGGACGATATATCGATAGTGAAGTGGCCATGCGAAAAATATCGTTAAATTGATCGATTTTTTTTCGATATATCGTAAAAACTAAATTTTAAAGAATATCAACAGCCCTAGACAGTGTTAGAAAACTATTCCGAGTACTTACGAATATTAGCGATAGATGACGAGCGGGATAGATAATAAAAAACTGTATCGAGTGAGTGAGAAAGAGGTGCGGGCAGGCAGACAGTAATTTTCACCATCACTAGGGAGATGCTCGGCAGCATCAGGAACTGGGACGCGGTCGCAGCCTTCTGCGAGCCAGTCGTCTCGCGGAAGGTTACGGCTAACGGAGGCGGCGGAGCGTGCGCGCGAGGAACGCCCCCTCGACGACGCGAACCGCCGCCGGCGCCTGGGGCGGCGCAGACGCGATTACCTGCGCCTGATGCCGCTCTAGCCGAGGCTGTGGGCGACTGGACCGGAGATTAATCCGTCACCTGCCGAGAGGCTGACCGCGCGATGGTGACCGACGTCCGCGAGAGGGGACGTCGTGAGGGGAGGGTACCCTGTGATCGGGGAATTCCGTCGGGGCGACCACTGAAGACAAGTTACTCTGTACTAGTGGTGGGCCCAACGACGAAGGCGACGTGCCACGGGTGGGTTACGGAGCCGCGCGCCGCCCCTCCGTCGATCCTGATGGAGCCGGGCGACGCGTGCGCTAACCGTAGCCCACCCCAAGAAAAAAAAAGGCAGGCAGTCGTTTGTTTGTTTAGGTGCCTAATTGTTTTAGTTGTGCTTGTGCAGTTGTAGTTATTTCTTTTTTCTTAAATTACGCATTTTTATTGTTCATGTGAGTTAAATATAACTTTTATAAATGTAACTACTGAATTCCTATAAGTAATAAGTAGATTAGTAGTTCCTTAAAATGCCGAAAAATAATCCAGATCAAGCGTACGTGGAGTTTAGCAGTCGTTTACCGGTTACCAGTATGGAGATATTTCAAGTGCTCAGTGAAACTATATAAATCTATTCTCAAAACCTCATCCGGGTCTACAAAAGGCTTACATGTCCATATATGATGTCAATCCATAAAATCGACGACTCAATTCTGGTTGGCACGCTGTTGTCACCCAGTGATAAGTCGGTGAGGCCATTCTCAGCAGCTGGGTACATTGCAATGGACATTAGATGCCGGTTAGCAAAAAGCACTCTTGATACAGAGCTTGCGCTATACCTTTACCTACATTTGTTTTGATTATGTTATTGTAGTAAAACTGTTAATACCATCAAAAACAAGACTTGTAAAAAGAAGCCAAGCCTCGCAACTGAGTTCTTCTACCATAAAAACTTGTGAGATCCATGTTATTCCAAGTCGGTTAACTCATTGAATCCCTGCTTTAAGGGACCTTTCTACTTAAGTTATTACGTAAATAGCTAACCTAACAACTTCTTATAGTGACTATATCAATATTAAAGATCTTTTATGTTTTAAATAAACAGAATGACTTGGCAATCGCATGAAAACACACCTCACAAGTAATACATATTATATTAAATTGTACTAAACATAGTGCTTGTAGATAGACCTACTTATTTGCATTTCCAGTACCTTCTACTTCTTGAATACCAACAAAGGATTTTCTTAGAGCACACGCTGAAAAATGAGACATCTCTCCTTTCCGCTTGAGTCAATTCTACCTAAACTAAGCGGAGAGATGTGGAAATAAAGAAATTTGATTGGTTTTTCGAAACACATCTCCTTTAGTCTCCTCTCCGCTTTGATGGCAATCGAGCCTAATGATGGCGTTCTTTCTTTCAGATAAATTTGAGGCAATTTAGTTTGCTTAATACTTTGGGAGATTTTGGTACAATTTCATAAGACACGTCCCACTCTTGCTTTCTCATTAAGTTAAGACCATTTTACAAGTTATCTTTGAACATAATTATATCTAGGTATCTGTCTACACCTATTATGCCAATCATCATTCAGTCTATCGCCGTCCACTGTAAAACATAGACCCCCCTCATGCTTCACCATAAAGTGCGGTACTGTGGCACCTGCATCTAACGACGCTCAAGGGTAACAGAGTTGCCATGATTAGAGCTCATTTTTCATCGCCTTACGAGTATGAGGAAGAATGATGTAGTCACCACGTTTGGTAGGCGAGTTGGTTTCGCAGTGCGATATCATACATTTCTCCGGCAAGAGCTGCATTTTTTTTTTGTGGTGGGCTGCGGTCGGCGCGCTCCACGCACCACTCCGTCCAGGGCAACAGAGGGGCGTTTAGCACGCAACAACCGCAACCCACCCGAACACCACGTCGCCTTCGTCGTTGGGCCGACCACTGGAGCAGGGTTACTTGTCATCAGTGGTCGGCCCGACGGAATACCCCCTACGTGGGGTACCTTCCCATCGACCGACGTCTCCCCCTCGGGGAGGACGTCGGTCTTTCCTTAGGCGGTCGGCCTCTCGGTGGGTGACGGACTAATCCCCGGTCACATCACTGGTCACTGGGGCGGCATGGCACGCAGGTAGTCCCGCCTGCGCCGCCCCAGTCGCTGGCGGCGGGTCGCTTCGTCGAGACTGTGCTCCTCGCGCGCGCGACCCGCCGCCTCCTTCTGCGAGATCAGTGCCTCGCAGAAGGCTGCGACCGTGTCCCAGTTCCTGATGCTGCCGAGCATCTCCCTAGCGATGGTCGGCAGCGTCAGGTCGGCACCGATGATTGCGACGAGGCGAGAGCTGCTGCCCACTCTCCTTCCTGTTGAATCTTTTTTTTTAAATGACCAACGCCTTGCAATAAGGTAATAATAATTCTTATATCATGGGGGACTTTACAAACATATAATTCAACATCGCATCATCATTGCAGCCCTCATATGTCCCATTGGGCTCGGGCCTCCTCCACAATGGGAGGGAATCGAACCCACTATACCATGCCGGTCACACATGTTGATATAGGGTTTCATTTCGAGTTTTCCTTCTCTTGCACAGATGGTGTGTGCATATTATATCCCATAGTCGTCTTATACGATATCCACGGGCAAGATAGAGAGTGGGGAATTGTATTCTTACTTCGTCACCATACGGAAAAAACCGACACAAATTACATTCAGACTCAGAACAACAATTTGTGGATCGTACAAGATGTTGTCTTGCCTGGAATTCAAACCCGCGACACTAGTACGGTACGTTGGTATCATAACCACTACGTCATCTGCGTAGTCTTTAGCCGGTTGTTACGATTCCCATAGAGAAGCAATGATGGCGACAAATGTAGAATATATTTGTATTTTTTACGAAGTTACATTTCATTAACTGCAAATGTAACTTTGTAATCCTATATATTTATATGAGTTTACATTATTTATACAGTTAGTGTATCTCGGAAACTGAATGAAAATTATAATGTTTCATAATTTTTCCTTCCTTTATACACTAAACACTAATTGTATTCTAAATTTGAAGCTTCTATGTCTGCTAGAAGTGCCACTTTAATATTGATGATCGGTCAGTCAGTCAGTGAGTGACAAAATTACGAAATTTTGACTAGTTATAATTCTTAAACTATTGGTTCAAATCGAATGAAATTTGAAATACAAAATGTGTATACAATACCTGCCAGGTTACTAAAAATTCAGCATTGTAGCTTTATTAACAACGAAGTTATAGGGTGTCGAAAATGGCCTGAATGGCTTCGAGAAAAGTATGTTACGGCAGTTTTGCGTTTTGCCCAAATTTTTTTTTGCTCGACTTGGCGGGGGCACTGCCGTGCCCCCAGATTATTTAATTAGTAATATTAAAGGATAATGGCATTTGTTTTCTTTCAAATAATATTTTGTTTTAATTAACCTCACTATTACAAACAAGCAGTTTTCATCGTATTCCGTCATGTGAATTTTATTTTTTGAATAGACGAGATCCCGAAAATTTCGGGATCCCGCGGGATTGATATTTCTAATCCCGCGGATCTCGAATTTACGATTTCGAATCGAGATTGCATTCCCTACCAGCAGCCCAGTGGGACGTGTATGGGCTGAGATGATAATGATGATGATGAATTGATGATTCACCATTGCCTAACGACGAATACAACCGATTCTCACCTATACCTGCAAGTCCACTATTTGTATTTCTTTTTTCGCCACCAAACCACTCAAATGTGTATAATATTGTCTAACTATGGGTGAGCGCTGATGGCTCTCAAGCTCAACCCGGTAACGATAACAATATTACGTATTTAAAGATTATTTACATTTTTTGTTGCAGGTTATCGGTTACTATTTCACTGAAATAGCCGATAAAGATGTGAGGGCTACACTACAGTCAATCACGGGGTTCACCTTCAAATTTGGGAATCTAATTATAATGATATTGGGTCCATTTATTTCTTACCAGAGTTTAAATTTTATAATGATTGTACTACCAATAATATTTTTTATCATGTGTTGGTGGATTCCAGAAACTCCATACTATTGTCTAAAGAGTGGTAACATAAATGCTGCTAGAAGATCGCTGAGAATATTACGTGGTTATAAAAATGAAAAGGTAATTTTGTTTTTCGTTACGGATTGAGAATACATTTCACCACTCCCTATCTCGCTCTTGGATATCGTAAAAGACGACTAAGGGATGTAATAAGCAATAACATCTGTGTAAGAGAAGAAAAACTGAAAATAAAATCCTATTTTTTTTTTGGGGTGGGTTGCGGTCGGCGCGCTCCTCGCACCACTCCGTTCGGGGCGACAGAGGGACGTAAGCACGCACACCCGCAACCTACCCCACGTGCACGTCACCTTCGTCGTTGGGCTGACCACCAGAGTAGGGTTACTTGTCATCAGTGGTCGGCCCGACGGAATACCCCCTATTTGGGGATAATCCCATAAAATAAAATCCTATACCAAAATATCGGGAAATTGAAGGTGAAGGAATGGATTTGAGTTGTTTTGTGTGGTTGCGAATGGATTTGAGATGTAATTAATCGTAACCCTTGACTTAGTGGACCCGTGGAAGTATATGACTGCTTGTATTAGATAATCTATGTTGCTCTGGAGGGTACTGCGTCCTATTCCCTTGATTGCCATTGAGTCAGTCTTTATGATTTCCCTGGGAAAGTTCGTACAGAGTAGTAGAAGAGAAGAAAAACTTGTAATAATTCCTCTGACCAGCGTGATATACTTCTCTCCATTGTAGAGGAAGCTCGAGGCTAGCAGTGACGTGTATTAAGACTTGACGAATCATCATCGTTAATTATTTACAACTAGCAATCCGCCCTCGCTTCGCTTCGGTTATAGTCGTTTTACCCGCGTAGTTCCCGTTCCCGTGGGAATACCGGGATAAAATATAGCCTAGTTTACGCCCTGATATTATAGCTTTCCATTAGTGAAAGAATTTTTGAAATCGGTCCAGCCGTTTTGAAGATTACCCGGAACAAACAGACAGACAAAAATTTTTTAATTGCTATTTTAGGCATATGTGTCGTGCAAATAACCGTGTGAGCATGAAAAAAGCCTATTATTTTGACATTACAAACAGACACTTCAATTTTATTTATTGGTATAGATAAATACTATATTATATTAGTTCGTCAAACTTGAATAACGAAAGAATAAAATATAGTTGGATGTGAGACACTTAAGTCCTACCGTGATCATGAACGTTGAAAAGTGTTCGAAACGTCGGGCAATTAAAAATCAAACAACGTGACAAAATCGGTGAAAATAGTTTTATGTCCAATGTGTAACAGTCGCGTAAACAACAGAAATATAATTATTTTTTCAATATATTTTATAGGATCTCGAAGATGAACTCCAAGCACTTGAGGCTGATGTTAAAAATGAAATGAGTCACTCCAGTTCAATAAAGGAATTGTTCACAAAACCACAATATAGGAAAGCATTAATTATTGCAACTGGTTGGTATATTAGTTAAGAATAATTATTATGTAATGATTTATTATTTAGTCTAGAATCTTTATTTGTACTATTTATTGTTATTGTTTTTACCGAGTTCAGATAAAGGAGGATGATCTCAGTTGGACTACCCATTAATCAATAACTTTTTTGTATATGAAACTATTTAGTTGGCTTTAATTTCATTGGCTTTACACCATGTGGTGACGGAGTAAGAGTATAATTCACCACTTATTAAGGGCCAACACCACTACAATCATTCATCATCATCGCAGCCCACATAAGTCCCACTATTGGGCTCGGGCTTCCTTCACAATGGGAGGGACATTGACTTTCTATACCGTGCTGGTCAGACATGTTTCTATAGGGTTTCATTTCGAGTTTTTTTTTTTCATTTCATTTTCTTTTGCGCAGAAGTTATGTATATGCGTATTATATCCCTCAGTGATATAATATATATATCCCATAGTCGTTTTTTACAACGCCCAAGAAAGGGAGTGGTGAATTACAATTACAAAATAAAACCCTATACCAACTTGCCTGACCAGTGTGGTGGTCAATTTTTCTTTCATTGCGGAGAAGGTTTGACCAAGAAATGGGGCGTATATGAGCTGTGATGATGATGAGACCATGAGGGTTCTTATTTTAAAGATATATTAAGGAACTTGCTTTTGTTATTCTAAAAAAAAGTTTATTGGCCTTACTGAGTGTCGTGAGATCGATACCTATGTAAGATAGTTTAATAACTATTAATTAATATTATGATGATCCAAAAAAAAAAAAATTAATAATAAAAATAATTTCTTTTCCGTTTGATGACGAATACAAGTCACTACCCCTTCTTGCGCGTGGGTGTCATAATAGATGACTAAGGGATTAAATATGCATATAATATCTCTGCAAGAGAAGGATATCTCGAAATAATACCCTATACCAACACGTCTGGGCCGACCACTGACGACAAGTCACATCTGCTCCGGTGGTCGGCTCAACAACGAGGTGACGTGGGTACGGGTGGGTTATGGGCCCGCGCGCCGTCCTTTCATCGCCCCGGACGGACAGGACCGCGCGTGCGCTTACCATAGCCCACAAAAAAAAAAATACCTACACGTCTGACCAGAGTGATTTGGTAGATCAATTTCCCTCCCACTGTGGATGAGGCTTGAACCCGACAGTGGGACATAATATATGAAATGAAAGGCTGATGAATGGCAATGCTAAGGAACGTGAGATCGATTCCTATGCAGGATAGTTACGACGACGCATATTTTTTTAATAATAATAAATAAGTGTTCTATTTCTCATTACAATGTAACATGATTTTCAATCATTCATACTTTTTAAAGTAAACATATATTTATTAGTCTACGTATTGTGGCCTAATTGTATATTTGTAAATTTCGCTTACTTAAAAATATTATTTTAGGATTACGAATGGCGCAAATAATGACTGGAGGAGTTTTGATAAAACAGTACTTAGGATGGATAATGGACGAAACAAAATTGAATATGGAAAAATCTTTAGTGTTCATTATATACGGTAGCATTACCTTTGTTGTAGGTAAGTTATGTTGTCTTGTATATGTTTATGCTTTAATAAGTAATGATTTGAATTATTATAGTCTCAAATGAGAAAAGCATTTCTTCACCAAGATTTAATAAGCTAATATGCGCAACTCCTCCCACCGCCTTGAATGACGATAGGACGTTGGGGGATTGAATATCATCAGACATCTCTCCGGCATCCCGTAAAATTGCGGAAGGGACTGCTGTGGTTTTAGTGCGTATTTCGGTCGCGTGTTGGCAAGCGAGTCCCATACATTCCTCCGTCTGTCACCGGGACAATCCGTAAACGCATATCCATAACTTCCACAAAAAAAAAGGTTAATAAGCTAATACCTGTCCGAACACTTCATCGTTCAGGGTCACGGGTAAATATTAGTCCGCCCATAAGCATGAATTTGTATATTTCGAAATATATTGTATAGTATCTATAATAGTACGATTCATGGTCATCATTATCCTGCACCTGATGGCGCCCTAGCCGAGGCAGCGGGTGACTGACCGGGGAGTTAGTCCGTCATCCGCCGAGAGGCCGTCCGCGCGACGAAGACCGTACGTAAGACGGGGACCGTAGTTCCTGTTCCCGTGGGAATACCGGGATAAAATATAGCCTAGTTTATTCCCTGATATTATAGCTTTCCATTGGTGAAAGAATTTTTGAAATCGGTCCAGCTGTTTTGAAGACTACCTGGAACAAACAGATAGACAGACAGACAAACAAAAATTTATTAATCTGTTATTTAGGCATAGGTGTCGTGCAAATAACCGTGTGAGCATGAAAAAAGCCTATTATTTTGGCATTACAAACATACACTCCAATTTTATTTATTGGTATAGATTTAACAGGCAGTCGCCATGTCCGGAAAACGCAAAACCAGATTAAATCATCATCATCACGGCTCATATATTTATCACCTGAGCTCCAACCTCCTTCATAATAGGAGGGTAAAATTGATCTATACCACGCTGGTCAGACGTTTTATTTTGAGTGTTCCATCTCTCGCATAGATGCATTACAAACAGCCACTCCAATTTTATTTATTGGTATAGATTATATCCATGTCTTTATTACCAAGAAGATATAAAGACTTCTACTTTCCGCCATATAACATACTAGAAAATGCCCGCTATTTCCCGTAATGCCTGTAAGAATACGAAGATAAAATATAGCATTATGTTACTTGCTGATGATGTAGCTTTATTCTATGGTGAAATAATTTTATTATCGGTTCAGCGGTTTAGACGTGAACAAACAGTCACATTCGAATTTATAATCTTAATATTTGAATCCTATGTAATTATAATAAGTCTTTTCGTCTATTAGACACAATAGATTCTGTTAAACAATTAACACTTATCTGGCCAGTGTTTTGAACTCGTAACCTCGCTGTTATCAGTTCTGTACGAACTTGAACTTTTGAATTACAATATACATAAATAAAGACGACTAAGGGATAAAATATGTACATAAAATTTATGCAAGAGAAGGAAAACGTGAAATAAAACCCTTTTTTTGTGGGGTGGTCTACGGTCGGTGCACCCGCCGCCCGGCTCCGTCCGGGGCGACAGAGGGGCGTAGGCACGTGCACCCGTAACCCACCCGTGACACGTCGCCTTCAGCGTTGGGCCGACCACCCGAGCAGGATGACTTGTCGTCAGTGGTTGGCCCGACGGAATACCCCTTGAGGAGTACTCTCTCCTCGTCTTTCCTCGCACGGTCGGCCTCTCGGCGGGTGACGGACTAACTCCCCGGTCAGTCACCCGCTGCCTCGGCTAGGGCGCCATCAGGTGCAGGTGAAATAAAACCTTATGTCAACACGTGTGACCAGCGTGGCATAGTGGGTCAATTTCCCTCCTATTGTTGAGGAGGCTTGAGCCCTAGTGGGACGTATATGGGCTGCAATGATGATGACATATTGCAATAGTTATTAGCAATGGTTTTATTACCAGCCGTTAACCTTTTTTTTTAATGGGTGGGCTATGGTAAGCGCACGCGCGGTCCAGTCCGTCCGGGGCGATGAAAGGACGGCGCGCGGGCCCATAACCCACCCGTACCCACGTCACCTCGTTGTTGGGCCGACCACCGAAGCAGATGTGACTTGTCGTCAGTGGTCGGCCTGACGGAATACCCTTTCGGGTAACCTCACCTCTCGACGTCCTGGGACGTCGGTCGCCGTCGCGTGGTCAGCCTCTCTGCGGGTGACGGACAATTCCCCGGTCCGATCACCCACGGCCCCGGATAGGACGGCATTAGGTGCAGAACCAGCCGTTTACCTGACGTCTCATCTCGATCTATTGGATGTCAATGACGTCAGCTGGTCATTTCGAGTATTCCTCCTCCTGCATCGATGTTATATGCACATTATTTCCCTTGGTCGTCTTTTAAGACAGCCACGGGCAAGAGAGGGGGTGAATTATATTCTTACTCCGTCATCATCATCGCAGCCCACATACGTCCCACTGTTGGGCTCGGGCCTCCTCCACAATGAGAGTGAATTTAATCTACCATACCATGCTGGTCAGACACGTTGGTATAGGGTTTCATTTCGAGTTTTCCTTCTCTTGCACAGATACTATGTGCATTTTATAATTTCCCTCAGTCGTCTTTTACGACAGCCGTGGGTTAGAGAGGGAGTGGTGAATTCTTACTCCGTCACCATATGGAGCAATATGTATCTATACCAATAAATAAAATTGGAGTGTCTGTTTGTAATGTCAAAATAATAGGCTTTTTTCATGCTCACACGGTTACACCTATGCCTAAAATAGCAATAAAAAATTTTTGTCTGTCTGTCTGTTTGTTTGTATCAGGGCGTAAACTAGGCGATATTTTATCCCGGTATTCCCACGGGAACGGGAACTACGCGGGTAAAACGACTAAAACCGAAGCGAAGCGAGGGCGGGTTGCTAGTCTTAAATAATTGTGATAGGACAGGATGATGAAGACGATTTCTGTCCGTTAATTGAATGTTTGTGAAGCCCCCCTGCGATACAAGATACGAGAATTTGTTGGTTAGTACGAGCTGTTGTCTATAATACTTCATTTTTTTAATTTCAGCTATGATGTCTTCAGTATTAGTTGATCGCGTGGGTCGTCGTCCGCTCTTGGTTTATTCATTCATTGGCACTGGGATAGCCTTAGCGATGGCTGGTGTGTACTTCCTCCTGCAAGAGATGGTCCAAATCGAAACAACAACACTCTCTACATATAGCTTTCTGCCATTCACCGGTATTATTCTATCGACTGTTATATCTACATTAGGTTTTAATTCTTTAATATACATAATTCCAGCTGAAATATTCCCATTAAACGTTAAAGCCATAGCGATGACTTATTTAGCTATATTTGCTTGTGTTCTAGCCTTTATTGTGGCCCGTAGTTATCAGGTTGTTAAAAATGCTTGTGGTTTAACGACAATATTTTTTATTTTCGCCGCATTTGCTATAGGGGGTGGTGTGTTTTGTTATTATTATGTGATTGAAACCAAAGGTAAAAATTTAAGAGATATACAGATTGAACTACAGGGTGATGTTTATAATGATGTTAAACTCGATGATAAGATTGATGGTATTGAAAGCGGCGATGAAAAGGACTTAGAGTTGAAAGAGCTTAAGAGTGATAAGTAAATTGATAAGACTGTTTTTATATTACATTATTTTGTAAGAAGGCATTTACGATTTTTATATGTGGGGCCGTTCATAAAATACGTCACGTTATAATCAACTTTTTTTGACCCATTTCCCCCTATTGTCACCCTGTGTCACACTTTCTGTGACCATGTAAATATTTCGTCACAAAAACTAAGAGCCTCATAATAATAGATAGTACACAAATTTTGAGAATTAGAAATATTTATTATTTAGTTTTTATAATAAAAATATGAATAAATTAATAAAAATATTTGATAACGAAATAATAAATAATAATTGTATTTATCAGAAGTCGAAGGATTCGGTACGTGTGTCAAAATATCTATAATTGGTATTGCAACATCTTTATCTTCAAAACTACCGTCTACTTCATCGTGTTCTTTCATCTTAAAAATTTAATGAACAGCGTACATCTCGTTGCCGTGGACGTCCCTCCTTTTCACATCAGCGAGACCCAAGTATGCGGACGTATTTTATGAACGACTCCTGTGATGTTATAGAGTTTGTGTCTATATTTAATATGAATGTGATGTCATTTAGATTAAGGATTGTGTGAATTCGGATACAGTTATTACAATAACATTATAAGTATTGGTTTCAGTTACGGATATTAAATTATTTTGGATTATCCGATAATTTAGAACAGTTTCGCTTACGAATATTGATTTTTTTAGGCAATTCTAAAGGACTTATTATTGTATTAATTCTCTTTGTTGAGGAGAGGCTTAAATTATGTCTCTTTGGAAAGTTGTTTAATAGCTGTTTAATATCCGAAATTATTTGAGTGTTTCGGTTTTGCCTTGGGTATATTTTCATTTCGGATATCCGATCCGGTTACGGTTATGGAACTCCATAATATCTCTAGTTTAGACAAGGCCTGCACTAAGGAAATAAACTTTGTGTTAGCCTTTAAACTCTCAATAAACGTGCAGAAATTATGCCTATTTGTGGGATGTAAATCTAATTTTCCTAACGTGGGATGCGAGCCCATGACATTTTGCATGGTATACTGTGATTTAGAAAGTCATTTGTGTGACTAGTGATTACAATTAGAATTTAACCAAAAATTTTTTTTCCAAATTCCTATTATGTTTTTATTAACTTGTAGCAACTTGTAGTAAGCTTATAGCAATCTTGTATAAAAATTAAAAATTAATTATTTTAACGATTATATCTTTGAATGTACCGATTTACTTTTTAATGGTCTCAATTTCCGAACAAAATATAAACTTTAAGCTTACGGTCGAATTGTCAATAGTCTTTTTTTAAATATAATAGAAAACAAATTAAATCGCACTAAAATTTAAAGTCAAATTTTCATAATTTATTCATTTGTTTATAATATATTCGGTATTTAGCGAAGCGTGGTTGTATCACCTTGGCTTAATAACAATAAATAAAATAAGTTATATATCTATTTGGCTTATATCACATAGCAATTATCGATTAAATGTAAGCAAAGCAACGAACAACACTTAATTTTATATGAACATTTAAAATGTGCTATTTAAATCCTTTCATTTGATACTTATATTATGTCAGTGTAAAATTCTCTTCCTAAGATCACATTATCGGATAAAAATGACACCAATGGCGTTTTAAATTTTTTTTAATATTTATATTTTACTATTATAAGTTAAGATTTAGACTGCAATTAAATTACTTTGTAGGGATACCTATATTATGTCAGTGTAAAGTTCTTCTCTTCCTAAGACCATTGCGTGTCGGATAAAAATTACAGTAATGTGCATTTTTAGTTTTTTATAATTATATTATTATAAGTCAAGATTTAGACTGCAATTACATTACTTAGTAGGGGATTTTTACAATTTTATTTTATAGATAATGTTATGTCCATAATACGAAGTAATCTACTTTATTGATTTGAGATTATCATAAAATTATTCATAATTTTTGTTTTATTAACGGTGATTTTTATATTAATCGTATACTTATTAGAGAATATTAACAGTTTGAAAAGTACTGATTGAATATTTTGATATTTTTATATAAAAATTATTTCTTATGTGCCATTGAAAAAATGTTGGATTAGTTAGAATATGGGATGATACGTAACATAACAAAAAAAAAAATTAACAATAGCTACAAAGTTTTCCGTGTGGTGACGGAATAAGAATACCATTCACCACAATTACTCGTAGGTATTACCAAAGACGACTACGGGATAACATGCAAAGAAGGAAAACTTGTTTTAAACCCTTACACCAACCCTTCTGACCAGCCTGATGTAGTAGATTATTTTTGATCCTATTGTGGAGGCGGCTCGAGTCCAGCAGTGGGACATATAGGAGCTGAGATGATGATAATGACAGCGAATATTATTACAACTAATTCACGTTAATTGTAACGCTTTTGTAGTTCATTACAGCTGATACACGTCTCACTATTAGGGTCGAGCTTCTTCCACAGTGGGAGGGAAATCAATCTACTGCACCACTAAGGGATGGGTGATTGTGATTGTATTCTTATGCCGTCACCGCACGAACAACGCTAACGCTTTTGCAGTTAGTGTACTAAAATGGGCTCGACCTCCTGGTTTTCCTCTGTGTTTTAATAAACTTGAATGGTGACATACGTCTAATGCGCAGAGGCTTTTGTATAGCTTTAATAGAATAGGATGAGATAGCTACTGAAGACAAATTACCACGTTATTATTCTAGTAACATGCATACGATCTCTTTAATAAGTCTATCAGATTAAGGCAGCGACTGTCTATTAGTTTTTGACCCTTCAGAGTTCAGCTAATTTGACTTGCCAGTGGTAGGACCACACTGTTGGCAGTTATCTGTCTACAGTCGCGGGCCGGTCCGTTCGGAGTAGTACCTCACTCTCGCAGAAAATCGACGTCTGAGTAGTAGCAATTTGTTACTGCGCTTCGTTCAGTGAGCGAGAGAGCCGGGAGCCCAACTTTCTGAGGGTGTTCGTGTGTGGTGGGTTTAGGTGATGCCTTTAGTTTCACCGAACCTCATTGCACGCAGTCACACTCCCTTCACTTTCTTCACGGTAGGCAGCGGTCTAACAAAGGTCTATGAGCGGCAGCAACACTTACCATCTGATGTACTGTTTGCTCGTTTGCCACCGTTTGCAATAAAAAACTTATTCTTTTCTTGTTATTTGATACGTATATAACTATATACACTGATGTTTATTTAGTTGTAATTTTTTTAGGCTCCCCACTAGGTGGACCGACGACCTAGTGAAAGTAGCTGGGTGTGGGTAGATGCAGGCGGCACAGTACCGTACTGTGTGGCTTAACATGAGAGAGGCCTACGTCCAGCAGTGAACGGCGATAGGCTGAAATGATGAAGAAATATTTTAGACATATTACTAATATAAAGAACAACTCGATGAAGCATTTTTATATATCTTTTAATTATTAAATATAATATTAAAAAGGGGATTCCAGCAGTAATTGAGTGACTTAATGAAAGTGATATAATTAATGGAGATAATGTTTTAATTCATGTGATTATCTGTCAAGGTCGTTAGTTTATAGACTTTTATATTACTAACAATTTGTTGTGAACGTAATTAAATATTATTTTAATTATTTATTATGTTATGCGATATGAGATTAAGGCTGATTACCGAATTCGAATACGAACATTACAGATCGAATCAAATACGTTTAAAACTTTTGTTTTTGAGTGACTATAGTTGTTAACGCAGATGGCTGTGACAACTTTTCCTGAGCTGTTAGGTGAGCGCTGTGGCTTCTGAACCCGAGTTTAAAAATCAAGTTTTTCTGAAACAATGACTATTGTTTTGGACAATTAGTGATTAGGTAATCATTGAAATGGACGTCGTAGGCGTCAAATAAAAATCATCGGCTCGATAGATGAATCAGTAAGATTTTGGTGCTAGTAAAACAAATGATCCAAGACCGTATATGTCTTCGTTCGAATTTCGTAGTTAAGCCTTAAAAATAATAGTATTAAGACTGCTCAAAGAGTATAAGATACTCTAAATATACTTAAAAGTATGATTACGAAAATTAAATCAGGTATGCGTTAAGAGGGTACATCCATAAAGTACGTCACACTAATTCTTCATTTTTTAATCCCGCCCTTATACTTGTCACACTTGTGAAATAAACTAGCCCCCTCGGCCTCATCATTCATCATCATCATTGCAGCCCACATACGTCCCACTGTTGGGCTCGGGCCTCCTCCACAATGGAAGGCAATTTGACCTACTATACCATGCTGGTCAGACATGTTGGTATAGGGTTTCATTTCGAGTTTTCCTTCTCTTGCACAGATGTTATGTGCATATTATATCCCATAGTCGTCTTATACGACATCCACGGGCAAGATAGGGAGTGGTGAATTGTATTCTTACTCCGTCACCACACGGAAATCCTAGTCCTAATCCCCTCGGCCTCGCTAGTGTGATTTCACATAGTTTACGAAGTATAATTAGTGAAATCACGACAAAGAGCGATCCGTCTGACAGCATTTGTCAAAGAGCTAATGTTGCTGAAGGAATAGGGTTTGAAAATATTTTTTAATTTCTTCGTCAATAACTCAAATTTGGCATTTTAATACTTAGATATATAAGATTCTGACAATGACGTCATAAAGCTTTGGATCCCTCCCACCCCTTGTCACACAATGTCACACTTCGCCGAAGCCCCTCCCTCCCCCTTAACGTGTGACGTACCTTATGGATAAATTTAGCTCAAATCTAAACAATTTATTAAGATTAGATATGTAGAAAGATATATAACTGGCGATATCGATATTCTGTGTACTTATCATAGTGCGACCACATAAGCGAAATGTGGGGTATTTTTATAAACAAAATATAGAATGTTATCTTTTTATCGTACTGATTTTGATACGAGTGTTCTGTACAACAGCACAAAAATGTACCTCACGCTTTGGCAATAGGATTAATCTCGTGTGCGCTAGTGCACTAGTGTTATCTGTTAAAATTGCTTAGTTTCCTTATATGATACGGTCAATAGGGACCGCGTGCAAAGGAGTGGTGAATTGTATTCTTCATTCGCCACATGAAAAATATTTTTACGACCCGCGACAACGTTAGGAAATCCACTTTAGTTTTGACAATCAAATTAAAGCATATTTTCTTATTATGTTCACGACACTATCAGGGCATTACCTAATAACGTGGATGAACCTGGTCTTCAAAATTTCGATTTATGTGATTGACATGTTTTAACGAGGCAACAAAATAATCTGTAAATAAAATAAATACGGATATTTATTTATATAAGCATTTTAAATGTAATTATATTTTGAATTTACGTGTTATTGTTTTCAAAATTTACCAAAGAATCCTCTATTTAAATTAATTTATTTTTTAAATTTTGAAGCAATATAATTATGTATTTTATAAAGATACATACATACTATACTTTAACTTGGTGCTTATAAAAAGTAAGCGGTATATCTAATCCACTTCAATAATTTTAGATTTGGTTTTGTATGTAGGTTAGGGAACGTACCCATACTACGTGACCCATTTTTTTCAATTTTCTACCTACTCCCCCCCTCGATAACCATTAGTATAAATTAAGACCCAATTTAGTTCAAGCACAGAATTTTTGTAGCCCAATAAACATATCACGTAGTATGGGTACGTTTCCCTAGTTGCATACTTCTCTATTGTCTAGTCATGAAATTATTGTATAAACTACTGTTGCGATATTGAAAATATTTTGCTTGATTATATCATTAATAATGAGGTAGTTTGTATTTTATTTTCAAGTGACGGTGATTCTAAATATTATATGTTTAACACAGCTGCGACTTACAAAAACAGGATGGCATCGTGTCTAGAGTTAAATTGTTGCCGAGCTGTTGAGCTGTGGACACTGTAGTTTTAGTGTCGTGTTGTACACGTAATTATTGTAAAGGGTTTTTCAATAAGAACTTTGTTTTCTAAAATAAAATAAGAAATTTAATTTTTTATTGTATTACGAAGAGAAAAGTTCGGCAATTATGAATGAAAAATGATATCTGGCAAATGTCCACCACGACCACGCTGAGAGTTGTCGATTCCTTCATCAAAGTTTTTAATCACTTTTTGGCAAAAGGGCGGGTCTATTTCGTTAATCACATCACGGATTTTGAGTTTTAAGGCTGCAATCGATTCGATTGGCTCCGTATAGACTCTGTTTTAGCTATTTCGCCTTTTTTAATAATCATTTATATGGTTTATTACTGTATATTTATTGTTATTATTAGTAATTTTCTTTAAAATGTTGTCTACGCTACGATTAAATTAATTAAAAAAAAAAAATATATTTTCTAATCGACTTCAAAAATGAGAAAAAAGTTTTAATTATTTTTAAGCTGTTCCAAATATTCAATTTTTTTTTGGTTGACAGCAATTCCCTGTATAAAGTGGGATGACGCATTCTCTTTGAAATTTCGCGAAATCCTAATTCTTCAAAAATAATATTTGTTTTTCTTTTTATAATTATATAACTTCTATGTTCTAAAGAACAAATAATAAGGTATATTGTTTTTGAAGTCGGTTTTAATATCTTTTTTTAATTACCCGAAATATATAGTTTGTAATAAAAAAGTGTCAATTATTTCTCTATGTATTTTATTTCCTTATTATTTTACTTTACGCCTGCATAGTGAATATCGCTAATGTATTGTCTATTACTAAGATGGGAAGTTTTCAACGTAATTTGCATAACTACCTTTAAAATCGTTATTCGTTAAGACAAATAAAGTTCCTCTTTGTGATCTACCATGCTTACTGTCATGGGTTCGATTCCTGTACAGTTAATAGTATGCTCCACAGATGTTTTGTGTTGCGTTCCGTAGCTATAGATTCATGATTATGCTTACGAGAAAAGGTTTGACTTCTTGAGTAGGTATGCAAAATATGAATGACGGCTACTATGACCGGATTCTTATACCTGAGACTCTAAATAATAACAAAACACATCTTGCCGCCAGGTGCGGAGGTCCCTTTCCGCTCCCTTCACATCCCCTCTCCGCCCATACAGTAAGTAGTATAGCGTTCAAAAAAATTATGGAAATTTCTATTTTGCCTGACTTTAAGAGAATAGATGTAATATTTGATAGATATGACGATATTTCTATAAAATTTTTGGAGACAAAATTACGGACTAAAGGCCAGATCATGAAAAATGTCATAATTTCTAACCATTTAACGAATACTCCTGCTGATTGTAAAGCTTTTCTTGTTAACACTCATAATAAATTGCAACTCGTTCGATTCCTTTGCGCTTATGCTTCAAAATATGCACAAGTAAAAAAAGATTGCGAGATGTATGTTTGTGGAGGATTCGATGATCCAACTAAATGTTACAAATTGCAAAGATCATTATTTTGTGAGGTACTTTAATTGCAATCAAATCATTTAGAAGCTGATTCAAGAATGTATGTCCACATGTTTCACGTAGTAAGGATTCAATCTGTTCATGTATTTATTAATCAGCGCTGATACAGATGTATTCGTCTTGGCAGTTTATTTATGGAAAACTTGGCTAACTTTGGGTGTCTCGGTCTATGGTTTGACGGTTCTCACACGAAGAGATATTTTTAGGATGTCATTTGCCATCCATAGGTGAGTGCATATGCAATATTTTGCCAGCATTACATGCTGTAAGTGGTTGCGACACTACTAGCAGATTTGGTAGTAAAATGCAATGTTTGAAAGCTGTATCTGAAGATTTTGTACAGACAACTCTCATACCTCTGGGAAACCTTGATCTAAATAATGAGCATTTCAAACAGTTAGAAATAGTTTGTACATATTTATTTTCAAACAAAAATTATCTGCTGATGAACTCAGATATAAACTAATATCCTAAAATATAGGTTTCAACTAGAGATTGCAAATCGGGCTCGCCCGGGCCCGGTGCCCTTTTAAGCACCCACCGGGCCCGGTAAGACTGGCCAGCTTTTTAAGATCATTTTTCACGTGCAACCGGGCCCGGCCGGGTTGAGAAACATACTGGGTTGCAATCTCTAGTTTCAACTTCAATTTGATGAAAGTGATATGCACTTCAGATGCTTTGCATTTGCATTTATTAAGGGCTACAGTACATTTATATGGAAAAATTCTAATCGGTCACAATTACCACCCATTGATTATTGTACATTTGGTTATGAAAAGCTGAACGATGACTTACGTCCACGACAAATGACGAAACCATCTTTACCGGAGTCCTTTATTCCACCATACAAATTTACTGCAAATTGTCGCACAATGTCTTGTAGTTGCAAAAAATCAAAGTTATTATGTATTTCATGATGTAAATGCATAAATAATGAATGTCAAAATAAAATTGAGTAATTTTTTACCTACTTTAAATATATTTGTGCTCAAATTCGCTGTTTTTCATATGTAATTTTTTTTTTTTTATTAGATAATAAAATACTTTTAATTTTCGTTTTTTTATTATTTAAGAATCCCTCTTTACTTTTACTATTAGAACAAACTAGAAATTGTTACGGAAATAATCATTAAAATGATTTTATATCATGTACTCCATACATTCCCTTTACAAATAAGAGTAGAGGGGTAAAAATAAAATGGACCAAAAAATTTACTTGCAAGATCCACATTCTTAATCTTTGACCTTTTCTTCACTCAAATCCGTTGGCAAAATTCGTCATTCATATTATGCATACTCACTACCTCTAGCGTCCGGTCTACGAGTCTAAGAGTAGGACATGTTTAAACAATGAACCTTCATTGTTTAAACAACAAATTTAATAATCTTCAATAGGTAATAATATTCAGTAGCTAGTATCTAATTGCAAATATAATTATTAAAGTCGTGGCTTTCACCTATTTAATTGTCTCGTAGATATATTTATATTGGCAATGGATAGATGGACCGGGGAGCAGTCCGCCAACCGCGCGAGAGGCCGACCGCGTGAGGGCGATGTCCTGGTATCACTGTTGTTTCTTGTCGGGGCAGAACACGGTGGGTTATAATAATAATCATTTATCATTTATTTCAGAATTTTTAAATTCCATATTTTGTTAGTACCGTTAAATAACTTAAAAACTAGTGTTAGTGACATATTAAATCATTAAATTAAATCATAACAAAACACATTAAATCACATCAAACTAAATGAATTACATTGTATTAAATTTAATTACTTACTTATTTACTTAAGACAACACCCTGCACTAAGGAAAATAATCCTTGTATAGTGAGGGACTTTACAAACATATAATTAACGAACACAAATTACATCCAGACTCAGAACAACAATTTGTGGATCGCACAAAGTGTTATCCCGCGTGGGATACGAACCCCCGACACTGGCACTGTAGGTCGCTATCTTAACCACTACGCCATCTGTGTAGTCAATTAACTATAATGCTAGACTTTAATAAATATAACAATAATAATTTCCTTCGCAAAATAAGACAAAATTAAGAGTGAACCACCCAATCCCAACGGCGTTTATTTAACTGCATGCAGTCGTATACAACGCCTCAAGACTGGAGCTTCCCACCAATCAGTTAAACACTTTATTATGTTATTGGGGCTGGCGCGTATACGGTGTAATAGTGAGGCGCTCCTCTTACGCATAATGGCGGCAAAGCTGTCGACATTTGCTTCAGCAAACATGCCGGACGCGCTACAAAAACGCGACAGCCCCAGCAACACCCGGAACGTGTTGTTGTATTGGATACGCAGGCCACTGTATGCCTTCTGGGTAAAGTTCAACCACAAGCTGCACGTATAAAAACTTTGGCAGTAGGCTTTGAAAAGTGTGTGTTATAGGGTCGCGCACTAACCTTTAGAAAGGAGTGGATAGGGTGTGCCCAGACAACGCCAAAATAAAACCAAACAAACCTACCAAAAAATAGGTATGCATATGGACATGGAGCATTGGTGGTCATTGTCATCATTCAGTGTTTCATTGTCCACTGTTGGTAGGTAGTCCTCCTACACAGAATACCATACGGCGCATGCATTCTTTGGTGGGGTTATTACCTAGAAGAGCAATGCTGCCGATTCGGCATTTTACGAAGTAAGGGGGTGGTCACAAATATATTCTTATTCCGTCGCCCCGTGGGGCTTTTTGCGTGAGGCGCGAATTTGACTACTGATTAGTATCAGTTATCTAGTGATTATGCGTTATTCAGTTTCTTAAGAAGTTTCTGATGTATGGCAGCAAAAGGTTACATAGTCAAAATGGAATGTTAGATTTAATTTTCTTTTCAATCTAATTACGTCGCTATGTCGCTTGAGTACCTCAAGATTTATCCACAGGAGGAAGAAAAAACCTCCTAAATAGGAGGGAAATTGACTTACTACCACGTTGGTCAGACGGGTATTTCTTCTCTTGCATAGATTTTACCTGCAAATTGAAAGAATGTATTCTTTAGCCGTACGGGTGAGGTGACCGGGGATTAGTCCGTCACCCGCCGAGAGGCCGACCGCGTGAGGAAAGACCGACGACCTCCCCGAGGGGGGGACGTCGGTCGATGAGAGGGTACCCCAATCAGGGGGTATTCCGTCGGGCCGACCACTGACGACAAGTTAACTCTGCTCCGGTGGTCGGCCCAACGACGAAGGCGACGTGGTTTTCGGGTGGGTTGCGGGAGTTGCGTGCTTAAGCCCCTCTGTCGCCCCGGACGGAGTGGTGCGGAGGCGCGCCGACCGCAGCCCACCCACAAAAAATAAAAAAGCCGTATTTTACGACACCCACGGGCAAGAAAGGGGGTGGTGAATTGAATTTTTATTTCATTACTACATTTAAGAATTAGGTATCTACTTCTACGTAATTATTTAGAGAAAAGGCATGAGACTAAGACATTTTTTGTACATGAATACTGATTGCATTCATCAATTCGCTCGAGTGTCAAAAAAGCTGTTTATGAAGACGTGTTCACTACTAAAATAATATTTAACTATCAATCTAGACGCATACAACTGTGCTAAAATTTATAGACTAGATTATTGAATTTATAGAAACCTTGGCGTTATATAAAATAGGCATAGTAGCGTATAGAAGCAGTTTGTATGACTCAGTGCATAGAAAGATGGTCGAAGGGTTATAAGGAATATACTTGTTGCTACAGAACTAGTATGCTGATGCATATTGTATACGAGAGGTATGGCGGTTCATATGTAACTGCGGTGATGACGTAAGAATACTATTGTCGTCACCTCGCCATGGTATTACTGCCCAAGGATTATGAACACAATTTATATTGCCTTGGAATTGTCTGGCAGACGGCATCGGACTATTAGTTCAAGGACCTATTGTGGAAATGTTTGTTGCGCTCCTAGGGAAATGTCACCTATGAGAGGAGAGTTAAAGAGTGCATTAATAAAAATGCTAAGTACATTTCACTGTATATTGATGGAGAACATATAATATGACATCACCCCTATCGGGATGGTATCCAGGTTACAATTACAATAGCTTACTACTACTTATTTAATAATACCTACAATTCTATAAGTTGTCGGTTGCACACTACAAATTACACATCATAAACACCACATTCACATGTTAATTCACTGAGCGAGAGAAAGTTCACTGCACGCGATAGGTTTACACTAATTACTAACGAAGAACAAATAAGACGTCGACAAGGACTGCATCCCATGAGAAGCACGTCCCGACGTATACTGGACCTGGATGTCCGTGGGGAAATGCGCGCCTTCAGGACGGCGTGTCATTACCGCTTGGCGAACTAGATGATGCGATCTCCAGCGTCCTTTCTTCGTTGTTGTTTATGCAGATAAGCACGCAGTCTCAACCGGACTGGTAATCCGTCATGCACATCTATGTATATAAGCGGAAGGGTGTGGCACTATGCTGGAGCGATAGCTAGCGCATCTCATGCAGCAAAGCTGACCCATGACGTGGCATGTGGCCAAGAAAATAAATGTTCGGCAGACTCACCGGTCATGAAATCATTTTGAACAGGTTGCTAGTGTAATACGAAAAAAAAAACGGCGTATCAGCGCGCTGCAAGCGGCGCTGTTACGGGAACGGGAAGAAAAGTACGAGACAAGCTCCACACACTCGGCACGCGGGCTCCCACGTAGTCTTACATGGCGTGTCCGACCTCGCTCGATAACGGGATCCAAAAGAGAAAGCCTTTACGACGCAACGCTCCGTGTCATGTCGCATCAAAGACGGCGTGATCCTATTTCAAAAAGAAAGGTTCCTATTGGCCAGCTATCCAAGCATAGACCAAAACCGATCCATGAACAAAAGTTATTGTGAATTACACTTGGCGATGGAATTCTGTATTTTATAAAATAATAAGATGATATGACATTGTGTGCTATTCAATCCATTTTCTACATATAAGTATCTACACGAATATTAATTTGATTTGAATAATTGATTCATGTTATAGCGGGTGCCATCTAGGAGTTTGAATGTGCAACTTATATTAAATATAATTGGTTTTATCAAATGACCTAGTGCCATCTATCGGCTCACTATGGAATCCTAATAAATCTATTATGTTATACTCGTTCCAACCATTTATTTTACTTTTGACACATGCTTTAGGACGTAACTGTTTCATTATACGCAATTATTAACTTTGGACTTTTGACGCGAATGTCAAAATGTCATGTAGCACTTTTATATTCTTTTCATTATTTTAGTATTTTAAAGTGTTATATTCAATAATTTTGCTGATATTTTATGTAATATAATGCAGATAAAATTCTGAAATGTAGTGAAAATGATATAATAGTGTATTACGTGCATTTTGACATTCTGCCCAAATTTCCTGATACGCATGACTTGGATATCAGCACTAAGTCATGCTAACGACTGACTGAAAGACTAAGACTGAAGACGTGAATAATAATCAATATACTCGACACTGGCACCAATAGCTCATGTTATTGTAGCTCATTGCCATTAACTAAGAAGAAGAAGAAGAAGAACTTTGAAACGAGTGAACAGAGAAATATATAAACTGCCCAATAATATTTATATATCTTAATTATTACCCACTAAATACATTAATATGCCGTAAATAGCTCTCTTCATAAAATTTAAGTGATAATTCATTTCCGTTATAAAAAAAGTTACGTTCTATCGCATCTAGTGACAGGATCAAAAGTATTCGGTGCAAACTAATGAATCGCAAATAATCGATTACACTTATTTGCAGTTAAGTCAGCTGACAACTGAGTTTTGAATTGTTGTAATAGACAACACATTAAAATTGTATCAGGGAGATATAAAAATCTTCTCATCATACCTATAACATGAAATAAAACAACCAAAATATTTTAATATTATTTTATTATAACGAATCGTCGGATTCTTCATACGAACTCGAATCGTCGCTTGAATCATCTGCAGTGTTTATTATTAACTCTTGTGTAGGTATGTTGTCAAATTCAATTTCCCGATCCCAATCAGAGAATATTATATTTTTTGTCTTGTTGACGACACTCGCCCAGTTTTCAGGCGTCACACTAGCACATGCGTTTTTTAAAAGTTCAAGCATTTTATTTGCTGTGAAAGGAGGAGTTGTATTGTTTCTTGCGGCATGTCCTTTGACTTGTGCCCCGATCATTTCAATTGGATTATATTGACAGTGGTACGGAGGAATTCTGATCACAACATGCCCATATTCTGCTGCCATTTCGTCGATGACATATCGTTTTGGCTGCTTTTTACTTTTTAATATTTTAAGTAATTCTACTTTTAGTAGGGATTCGTCCACATCTTCCCCATTATCACGAAGCCAGTTTATAATCTCGTGTTTTTTGTTGGCCTGTGTTGGCATTTTATTAATTTGGCGAGAGTGATAGGGTGCATTATCAATAAATATTGTTGATGGCTCTTCAAGTGATGTAAGCATTTCTCTGAACCACTTTTCATACACGTCCGCATTCATCTCCTCATGATAGTCTCCTGTTTTTTTTTATTTGAACGCTAACAGAGCGTCTGGTACAAATTCCTTTGTAGTTCCCGCATGGCAAATGATGAGGCGTTCACCTTTCCCCATTGGCACTGCAGAAGTAGAAGCAGCAGTATCGTCAGTCCAACCTTTTGGTATGGAACGATTGGCATTGAGCCAAGCTTCATCTGTGAAAACGACATTCGACCAGTCTTCTATTTTCTTCGCTTGTCTTAAAAATTCACAGCGAGACGAGGCTAGATCACGACGTTCCATTAAAATTTTTCTTTTGTCGGATTTCTTATACAAGAACCCGATTTGGTGCAGCACCTTTGACAAAGAAGATTTTTGACCACGAAACAAGCCACAATTTCGTAGAGACGCTACTTAGTTTTTCAAAGTAGGAATCTCTTTGCTTGTGTAATAATTGTATATATGACGACGAATAGCATCAGTATCAAAACTGTCAATTGCTGTCACTTTACGGGGCTGACGATTTTTCTTAGGCGTAAATAGCTTGTTCTGTTCAATACCACTACTACCATAGGCTTCTTTAGTGATTTTCGCCACCGTTGGAGCCCTAATACCTAATGCTGCTGCAACACGGTCTCTAACTTGGGTTACTGGTATAAGGAATCCGCCATTGCGGCTTTCCTTTTCAAAAAATTCACGAAGCCGCAGCACTAACTCTCTGGATTGTCCTTTAAGCACCATACCTTTCGGCATTTTGCAAGTAAAATCTTACTGGGAGGAACGATACGCTCAACTCAATCAAAGTAAGAACAATGAAATCAATACGGTGGAATATAAATACTCAACACAGCGTATGAAAAATATGAAAGAGCACTCAGCGAACAGAAATGTGACTAGCACGGGAGTCTTGTTGCGAGTGACAGACAACACAACAAAATGGCGTCGCCGGCGCGCCGTTCAGTGTTGCCAATTCGGCTTAAAAAAAAGGGGTAGGCTGGATGAGAAAATTAGTGATTTACTACCGCAGACGAGGGTGCCATTTTCTCTAAGTAAAGTTTGGAACAGCGGACCCCGCTTAATGGAAAAATGCTTCATAAAGTAGTTATTTTTTATTTTGCAAAGTACAAAGTTAAATATTTTGGGAGGACTGAATTAGTGGGTATGCAAAAATTAATGTGCCCAAATAACAAATATATTTACAGAAGTGAAGTTTTTAAATAATATGAAATATGTATTTAAGCAAAAATAAAATATTCGTGTTAAATCGATTAAAAATTCTTCCTGACTAAAATCGATTATTACAAAACATAGTATCCGTAATACATTGGTACAACACTAATTGATCAGAATTCGACCTGCCAAAAGTAAAATAAATGGTTGGAACGAGTATAGACGGTTTTTTGAATGAATGTATGATAATAACATGCAGTGATATATTATATAGTACATGTGTATAAAAGTCCCTGAATAAAATTAAATAAAAAATAAAGATATATTAAACTCATTTGCAAAAAAAACGGGCGGTTTTGATTTTCATTCATATTTAAAAAGATACAATACCAAAAAGGTTTCAATCGTTTGTACACGTTACTGGCCGGTTTTAAAAATGCTGTGGTATTTAAAAAAGTACGTTCTAAATTCAATTTTTCATTTGATGTTCATTTTTACAGAAAACCCCTTTTTATCCTACATTTTTGGCGCGAAGTTCCAGAAGTTAACATCGACTTTCATAACTTTTATTCCATTTTTATCGATTAATTTCATATCCTTGACTGTCAAAGCTTTATTTAATGCTGTTTGGCTGTATCAAAAATGGTAGATAAAGTGGTAAAAGCTACCAAAATTATCGCGCTGCTTGAAGAGGGTTGCAGCCAATGTTTCGTGGCTAGGAGGCTAAATGTTAGTCGCTCGACAGTCCAAAGGACCCGGCAGCGATATCAGGAGACTGGTTCCGTCGAGAGAAGGCCTGGTTCTGGAAGAAAACCATGTACCCAACCACGGGATGATCGTTTTCTTGTGAGTCGCGCATTGAGAAATCGCAAATCTTCGTATGTGGATCTTAAGAACAACCTCCAAGAAGTAAGAAATGTGCATATTAGTCTATGGACGGTCAGGAGGAGGCTTCTCGCTGCCAATATACGCAGTCACCGCCCGGCCCGCGGCCCCAAATTACTCCGTGAGCACAGAGTTCACAGGCTTAGGTTCGCTAGAAATTGTGAATCATGGACTCAAGACGATTGGAATAGGGTTTTGTTCTCTGATGAAGCCAGGATATCTCTGTTCGGTGAAGATCGACGTCGGCGAGTGCTAAGAAGACAAGGAGAACGCTTTGCAGAGGCATGTTTCGAAGAAATCACACCTTATGGTGGGGGCTCTGTTATGTTTTGGGCAGGAATAAATTCAATGGATCGTACAGAGTTAGTCTTCATTGAAAACGGCTCACTGACTGGGCATCGATACATAACGGAAGTTCTAATTTCTCATGCACAACCCGCATTGGCCGCTCTAGGTGAAGACTCGATTTTTATGGACGACAATGCTCGCGCCCACCGATCCCGCGATGTTAATGCGTATGTGCAAGAGGTCGGCATTCGTCGTTTGGATTGGCCAGCTCGAAGTCCCGACCTCAATCCCATAGAGCATGTCTGGGACGTTCTGAAACGGCGTGTGAGATCAGTACACCCGGCTCCGCAGACCATCAGAGAGCTGAAGAATGTGATTACTGCGGAGTGGGAACGTATTCCGCAAGCAAGTATCCGGGATATACTCGCTAGCATGCCCAGACGAATTCAAGCTGTGATTTTAGCTAGAGGGGGTCACACTCGATACTAAACATTTATCTGCTTTTACTTTATTAAAGAAAAACAAACAAAAAAACTTTTTTATTTTTACTTCATGAGCATATGCACTACTAGCGAATATACACTACTAGCGAGGTTTAGCATTATTTCCCATAAATTGTATCTAAATTTTATGAAATACTGATGAAAACCATTATTTTCTTATTAATTTAGCAAATTGTGTGGATAAAACTACCTATAATTATCAAACAAAGAAATATTAACATTTGAAATGGTTCATTACTTAGGTGCCCGTTTTTTTTGCAAATGAGTGTATATCACTACAACTCGCATAAAAACTTGTTACGACTTTAGTTAAATACAATATTTTTTTGCAAATTTATGAATACAATATTCCTTGTGAGTTGTAAATAAAGTAAATTATTATCATTAATCTTCATTTAAGCGTTTTAATTTGTAAATAAATAATTCGTGTGGTGACCGAGTACGAATACAAGTAATCATCTCTTTGTAATGTGTTAGAAAACGGCTAAGGGATGTGATATACATATAACGTCTATGCAAGAAATTATGAAATAAAACCCAGCGGTTAGAAGAGTTTTATTTCATAGTACTTATTTAGAGTTTTATTCATATACTAGCAACCCGCTCTCGCTTCGCTTCGGTTTCAGTCGCTTTACCCGCGGCGTAGTGCCCGTTCCTGTGGGAATACCGGGATAAAATATAGCCTATGTTACTCCCTGATATTATAGCTTTCCATTGGTAAATGAATTTTTGAAATCGGTTCTGTGGTTTAAGCGTGAAAGCGTTACAAACAAACAAACAAACATCCTTACTTTCGCATTTATAATATTGGTATGGATTTCTTAATAGATCAATTTCCTTCCCATTGCGGAGATAGTTTGAGCCCAACAGTTGCACGTATATGAGCTAAGGTGATGTTGAAAAGTACACGTGGTGTTTACATAAAAATATTGTGGCGTTAGTATTTTTGTATTAATTTTTCAATAATGCTAAATAAATAATTATATAAATGTGAAGTGTTTATAAATGACAATAATTTAATATAGCATTAGTGTTATATTGTTGATAATGCCTGCTATTCTATTTACTACATTACTTAGATGGTAAGCACGAGTGCCCAGGTGACAAACTCAATTGGATTGCCAGCCATTTGTTACTCTCCTGTCCTTCGACACTGATTTATGAACAGCTCTATATTGAGAAAGCACGCTGATTGTTTTTGTAATCACATTTTATTCAAAATCCTTACTAATATTATAAATGCGAAAGTAAGGATGTTTGTTTGTTTGTTTGTTTGTTACGCTTTCACGCTTAAACCACCTAACCAATTTCAAAAATTCTTTCACTAATGGAAAGCTATAATATCAGGGAGTAACATAGGCTATATTTTATCCTGGTATTCCCACGGTAACGGGAACTACGCTGGTATAAAATAAATCTTCGAAACTATATCTAAATTATCAGATCAGTATCAACATTCCTTTTTTATTAAGACGTTATATTCTTTAAAAAGCTTCAGGGAATAAAGCCTGGTACCAGGGGGACTTTATAAATATCTACACCAATAAATAAAATTGGAGTGTCTGTTTGTAATGTCAAAATAATAGGCTTTTTTCATGCTCACATGCTTATTTGCACGACACCTATGCCTAAAATAGCAATTAAAAAATTTTTGTCTGTCTGTCTGTCTGTCTGTTTGTTCCGGGTAATCTTCAAAACGGCTGGACCGATTTCAAAAATTCTTTCACCAGTGGAAAGCTATAATATCAGGGCGTAAACTAGGCTATATTTTATCCCGGTATTCCCACGGGAACGGGCACTACGCGGGTAAAACGACTATAACCTATAACCGAAGCGAAGCGAGGGCGGGTTGCTAGTCATACATATAATTCTTCCGCGTGGAAATGGAACCCATGCTACTGACAGTCGATACTTAGCCCACTAAGTTGCCTATGAATTGTTATAAGCTGTCCTTTTTCATTTGGATTAATGCAATTTCTTCTACAAAGCGATCACGCCGTATTTTTGAGGCGGTTCGATGCCTTTCATGTGGTGACGAAGTAAAAATACAATTCACCACCTCCTATCTTGCCTGTGGGTGTCGTAAAAGACGACTAAGGGATATAATATGTATATAATATCTGTACAAGACAAGCAAAACTCGAAATAAATCCCCGTCTGCCCAGCGTGGTATATAAGGCAATTAAACTTTTTTTGTGGAGGAGTCTCGAGCCCGACAGTGGGAGATATATGAGCTAAGAAGATGATGAGATGATAGAAACCTTGGTCTTTGTAGGTAGTGAAGTGTTTAAAGAAAAAATCCTTGTTCAGATATTATAAGAACTCTTAATGATGTCATGCGAGAGAAGGAAAACTCGAAATAAAACCCTATACCAACACGTCTGACCATCGTGGTATAGTAGGTCAATTACCCTTCCGTTATGGAGGAGGCCCGAGCTCAACTGTGGGACGTATATGGGCTGAAATGATGAATGATGTCAATTTTCCCTCTAGCTATCAATAATAGGTATATACTATTTAATTCATGAGAAACGTAAATGCGGCATTGCTGAAAATATTCATTGCTTTCGCAAATAATTAAATTCTGGTGAGAAATTCATGTAATCAGTGGCAACATTCAACAAATGCTTTGAATTGCTAATGATGCATATATTTTACATAATCGTACTTAATGAATTAATGTTTTTCTTTCCATAATAATAATAATTTTTCACGGACTTTTTTGTAGAATTATGCTATTTTATAACCTGGCACCAATTAAAATCATATACAGAGTTACAAAATTGCATTGAAATCGTTGTTCAATTTCAATTCTCAGTGAAGTTTAGAGATTTAACGTTCCAAAATTAGGTTAAAACTATGCAGCTAACACATCATTCGCTCGACTGACTTTACTTGGCCTAGTACAAACCTTAAAAATTCCCTTTCCGCACGGCGAAATTAGGTAATGTTATTATGAATTCTTACTTCAACACCACAGGGACAATTGCTAACAAATGGGTGAAGTTCGCACGATGCTTTTATCGAGTACTTAAGAAATTAGACTGTGTTATAATGCCTCTGGGCCATTTTAAAACGTAATGACTTTTAAAGTGTCCTTGAACACACAACAGACATTACTAAGAACAAACAAAGTCGCATGTTGAGAGAAACCGTGCACTAAAACATACACAACTTAGATATTATAATAAAATTGTATTACAGCTACGTAATCTTAACATAATTCTGGAACGTGCAGTCCCTAAAGGCTTAGTACTGAGCAAAGGGTTATATTTTTTTTGTCGTACTTATAGTAGTTAGCTGCAATTGGCTATTACAACTTTACTTGATCATAAAGATTTCTTTTCTGATCAGATAAAGTTGTTGCTAACTTTGCCAAAGGCATCGTTTGTGGGGTATGAGCCTCGATATTGGGCGATACTAAATGTAATATGGACGAGACGTTTGGATTTCTGACTAAGTATATGTTGCGCGATACGTTTGCGGATTTTTGCGACGAGGTCCTGAGTGTTATCATGCCAAGCTTTGTTATAAAGCCTTACTATAGATAATCTATCAAATATAAAGCTTCTGATCAATTTGGGCAATTTTTCTAATCCTTGCTGTAGATAAATGTTAGTTATTCTCGAACCTGGTACCATAGAAAAGAATAGATTTATTTGTTTCGATTTATTTATATCATCTCATCGCATAAGCATTCCATCGCTCCGAATAGAATGGGCAGAGTATGTACAGACCATTGGCATACCGAAAAAAAATTTTTAGCCACCTTTCTATAGTTTTGGACGGTTTGGGTGGGATCAGAAGAAAGGTGTTTAGCCTTCCGTTTGAGGACCATATCAATGTCGAGACAGTTTCTAAATAATACGGTAATGTAGTAGTAATATTCAAAACCAGGAACTCACGATTATCAATTGAATGTTGACGCCACTAGAGCAGTAGTAGCATATATAGAGATATATTCTGTTGAATTCATAAGGTCTCTAGGCGTTTGGGTTATTAAAACGTATTCTACGGCCTTATCAAATTTTATAGACGGTATGTTAATGGTGTGGTGATGGAATAAGTATACAATTTACCATTCTATATCTTGCCCGTGGATGACGTAAAAGAAATTAAGGGGTATAGTGTTATATATTATATAACATCTGCGCAAAAGAAGGAAAACTAAACTTCTAAACTCCAACCAATATGTCTCACCAGCATTTCACAATTTCCCTTCTATTGGAGAGGAGGCTCGAGCCCAGCAGTGGGACGTGTATGAGCTGAAACGAAGACGACGATGTTAATGTTATAAAAGGATTTTTTAAGTCTTACAGGTACAATCCATGAAAAATAATTAGACTGTTGAAAAAGTTTAGTAAGGAATATATTCAGATTTTGTTCAAAAGTTAAAGATGTTTTCATCAAAGGAATATAATAATTCGCATCATACTTCGAGTTTTGACATAAATATTTACACATTTTTACATATTTTTTAAATGATTATACTTTTTTAGACTTTGATCGTTACGTTTTTGAATTTCCTTTTTATCATTCATTCATCATACGTCTCACTACTGGCTTTTCGAGCTTTCCTTCTCTTGTATTGTTGTTATATGCACAAGATATCCCTTAGTCGCCTTTTACGACTCCCATAGGCAAGAGAGGGGGTGATGAATTGTATTCACACTCCGTCGCCACACGGAAATCTCCTTCCTTTTTATAATTAGGAGTAATTATGTCAACTCAAGTCCCATGGCATTTACGCGTATCGTTCAGCATGGTGTAATAATATGCGGTCACTATAGACTTTAAAGCGCAGAGATGACAATCTATGTATCTTGTAAGCACAACAACAGAACGCTACACTGCTTGAAAATGAATTATTAAGCAGTTAAAGCATCATTGATTTTATTATAACTCAAATGTGTTTATTATAACCAAACAAGGTGTACAATGAAAAACAATAATGATTTCTAATGTTTTTACGAGTGAAACATATTTAAAAATAAAATAAAGCTGGGCTATAAAAATATATAATTATTTTGTACTGTTAATGATATTATATTGCATTATTTGTAAATATTAGTTAGAAACACATCACCGAACATAGAACATATTATACTTATTGTAATTTGTCATATCTGCATAGGGATAGTTGTTATATCACTGAAGTCAAGGAACTGTGCACCGATGGTCGGCCGACGACGAAGGCGACGTGCTATACGGGTGGGTTACGGGGCTGCGCGCCGCCCCTCTGTCGCCTCTGACGGAGCCGGGCGGCGGGTGCGCTGTACGTAGCCCACCCCCCAAAAAAAATAAGGGTTAGTTGTTATTCTACGAAATGCGACTAAATATGGCTGCAGTGAAGACACCTCAAGATAGATCATATATTAACCGAGGCCGCGGGTGAACGGACCGGGGATAAGTCCGCCACCCGCAGAGTGGCTGACTGCGCGACGGTGATCAACATCCCGGGAAAGGGACGTCGAAAGGGGAGGGTACCCCACAGGGTATCCCGCCGAGCCAGCCACGGAGGACAAGGAACTCGGTACCAGTGGTCAGCACAATGGCAAAGGATAGGAGATACGGTAGGTTATGGGGCCGCACGCAGTCCCTTCGTCACCCCGGACGGGGCGGACGGCGTGTGCGCTGACCATAGTCCACCTCAAAAAAAAAGATGGGTCACATTTAATGAACATAATTCTGTTTCATAGAGAATATTGTACATTTACTGGTGAAAAGTCACTGCTTGACTTTTATTTGATTATTTTTAGTGGTTTGTATAATACCTTAGTACACATGATGGCATTTTTTTGTAAACTTACCTACTTTCCGCTCAAACGGATAACGTCAACGACAACAGTTCAGCTTGGACTAAGCGTACTTTGGTCAATGGACCGCAGCGAGTTTTGCAAAAAAGCTAGTTGCGGTGTCTTCCCTAGTGCGTAGTACATATATCTCAATGATTAAAACAAATTTTAGGTCGCTAAAATCGTCCCACATGACCACAAAAAATGCTGTTTTTTTGATGTGATAAGGTAGTAAAAGTGGAAACGCTCTAAGTGTTGAGAATGCCAATTGTACGCCAATTAAAGTCAGCTCTATGTGAATTCTCTGAAAAGCTCGTGCACTTAGAGGCTACCACGTTGATGAGACCCAAATTACTTTGGGTGACACAGCGCTGGGCGAAGTTGGTACGTTTAAATACTTGGGTAGCCAAATCAGAAGCGATAACAGCCTTGCTTCAGAATTTCCTTCGCGTATAGCAAAAGCTGCAGCCACTTTTGGTAAACTGAACCAGCGGGTCTGGAAGTCGCACGACCTCAAACTTCAAACCAAGCTTTCTGTATACCGAGCAATGGTGCTCCCTATACTCACTTATGCCGCGGAGACCTGGTGCCTGTACAAGGGAGACATCAGAAAGCTTGACACCTTCCACATGCGGTGCCTGCGCCGCATTCTGCGTATAGGGTGGGAGGATCGTGTGACTAACGCTGAAGTACTGCGTCGTTCGGGCATGACGGGCATGGAGGCGTTACTTATTAAAAGCCAGCTGAGATGGTGTGGTCACGTTTGTCGCATGGATGACTGTAGACTCCCGAAAACCGTTTTCTACTATGAGCTATCCACGGGGAAGCGGAACCAGGGGGGGCAGCACCTGCGCTATAAAGCCGTCTTAAAGCGCCACCTCAAAGCCTGCGACATCCCGCTGGAAGGTTGGGAGGACCTTGCGTCGATGAGACCGCAGTGGCTCAATAATGTCAAAAAAGGTGCAGCATCTTTTGAAGAAGCTCGGCTTAAACACCTGGACTATAAGCGCCACCTGCGGAAGACTCGACCGAAGCCCTCCTACCAATACACATATAATGACCAAGGACAGCTCTACGGCGCACAATGCAACCGAACATTTAAAACCAAGTTCGGCTTTGCAAGCCACCTACGTGCTCAGCAAAGAAATACCATCTAGATTGCAGGGTCGCCGTCGTCGGACTCGACGAGAAGGACTATATATAATTAAAGTCCTATCAAATTAGTTCACATATTTTTCAGAAAATTCAGACAGATAAAAAATAAAATACATTATGGTTTATATAAAAAAAAAAAAACTGTTTATATGACATTAGATTTATTTCGCTTATTATTATTGTATAGATTTAGAAGAGTTACAAGGATCAAATATAGTCTCGTTATCGTCGTCTTAATAAACAAACAGCTATTAAAGGATAAAACATCTTATTTGTAGTCTCAGCGATCTGCTCAGATTACATAACATTCAAGCTCAGTAAGTGTAAAGGCTTATTTTGTTGCTTTACGACTTTATAAATTTAGTTACACATGTATTCAATACAGGCATACATATGTGTGTAGGTAACACTTGTGTATAATAAATACGTAAACCAGCTTATCTTAGACGCAATAATTTTGATCCATAGCAAAATTTCCCTTTGTATTTAGGGGGATTTGATGCATAATTCAAATCAAAATCAAGTCCAGGCTATCAACAACTTGCCTTAAGAGGATACTCGAGTACTTTGGCCATATAGCAAGAAAGGAAGATGCAAATCTGGAAAAGCTAATGGTCACAGGAAAGATAGAAGGAAAGAGGCCCCGTGGTCGTAGCCCGATGCGTTGGTCAGACCAGATCCGCACCGCTCTTAAGACTCCAATGCATGAGGCTTTACAGATAGCTACCAACAGGTCCAAATGGCACTCCATATTACAAGATCGCATCCTGAAGGACAGGGGTCACGACCCCCAGTAATGGGGAATACGAATCAAGGAGGAGGATGCATAATTACAAGATATTAACGTTATAAATAGTTTTACCTTATACTTAAGATTCATAACGGAGCGGGGTGTGCGTCTTGACGGTATTGGTTATTAGATTAGTGGTTATAAATCTGCGCCTAATATATTTCGTAGCAAAGAAATGGACGATGACATGTCTTAGACAGCACGGATCACGCTTCTCTGATAGTATGGGTATACTATGAGTATAAAATGCACCTAAATACAAAAATAATAAATCCTTTATTGCCATAAAATAATGTAGTGCAAAAAGAAACAAAAATAACGTAGAATAGAACAAGTGGGATGCTCTTGGCGGTGTCGCTGGAAATCGCCAATGCCTTCGACCTGCTGCTATTCAGCTGCGTCAGGGATGTTCCACAGGGGTCGATTCTGGAGCCCACTCTGTGGAACATCGGCTACGACTGGGCATGAGAGAGTCACCCTCCCGGGCTGGGCTTAATTTACAACTCCGACGAAACACTCCTCACAGCCTGGTGTATGACGCTAGAGGAGGCAGCGCGCTTGGCAACTTTCGGTACCTACGAAGCTGTCAGGCGTATCGAGGTGCTGATGCTTAGGGTGGCCCCAAACAGATACGCGCATACCGCACAGTGTCAACAGAGGTACCGTGTCTATTGGTCACGTGGTGGTAATCCGACGGGTCAGCCACGACTATCAAGGTATCGATACCCAGTGGTCAGCCTATGGCTTGGGGGTTAATACGGTGGGTTATGGGCCGCACGCCACACGTCGTCACCTCAGACAGATGGGGCGGAGTGTGTCGAGGCTACCACCAAAAAAAGGGTTTATCTTTGAACTGTTATAGCTATTTCACTCTATAATACCTACCATTTAGTTACCATGAAGTACACCAACAAGTGACGTTCGCAAATAAGGAGTCGGTGACCATATATATACCGGTATGGAAGTACCGGTAAACTTGATAGTTTCAGTTGTAAATATCACCCTACCTGACCCCAGCTTATGAATATAAGTAGCTGAGAAAGTTTGTCGAAATTTTTGCAGGATGATGTCCAAGGATACACCTTGAGATAAGAAAAGCTTATAGTGTTGAGAATATTAACTGCAGCGGAAGTGCCATCAAAATTGGTGGTTTTTTTTTGTTCTGGCATAGATATTATCTCCATATTATATCCCGTAGTCGTCTTTTACGACACCCACAAGCAGGATGGGCGGGTGGTGATTTGTATTTTTACTCCGTCATTACACGGAATATGCATATATGCTTATAATTATTTACACCTTAAATGAATATCTATAAGTGAATCTACATTAAATTGTTAAATAATGTCCTTTAAAGCCAGTTTTCACTAATGACATCAAAATTTTACCTAAGGTATAACCTAAGACAACTCATATGATACAAAACGGGATAATGACTATTCGTTTCTCTTCTTAGAAAGACATTATCATCACAATTCATGTGCGTCTCACTATCGCGCTCCACATTGAGAGAGAAACTACCTTACTATATATACCACGCTGGTCAAACGGCTTGGTATAGGGGTTTATTTCGAATTTTCCTTCTCTTGCACAGTTGTTATATGCACAAAATATCCCTTATTCGCGTTTTACGATACCCACGGGAGAGAGAGGGGGTGGTGAATTGCATTCTTACTTCGTCATCACACGGATAGAAAGCCATACAATGCAATATTTATGGGGCATATTTTTATTTGTAATTAAAATATCTATTTCGAAGATGACTTATGTACTCAGTTTCTGAATAGAAACTGATCCATCACTAATTAAATCCAAAGTTAGCTTTGTTAACGTAATTATTTGAAAACCAAAGCCAACATAATTTGAGTATCTCATTCTATTTTGAATACATAAAAAGGTCCGTTGCTTTATTAATATTATATATAGCCCTTATTTTTATCCTGGTATAATTCCCGTCTCCTGATTTGACTTAATATGATTGAAAATGCATTTTATGTTGTTTGTGTACTATTTTCACTATACTTTAGCTGTCAATCTAATATAAATAGAAATAAATAATAATATAAATATACTAGGCATTTGAATTTTGAAATTCTGTTGGAAATTCGAACATATGTTTTTTTGGAACGAAGTTCCTTACGGCAGGCTTGGAGGAGATAGGGATTTTGCTGCGCGACCAAACTGAAAAAATGTGATAGTAAAACCGTAAGAATAAAACCGTAAGAAAAAGTGCGTGGAATAAATTAAATGAGACGAAATTGTTTTGACCGCCGTATCTCAAAAACTATAAGTGCTAGACCATTTTTGATAGAAATTTTGACCCCCCTTGTAGCCCACATTGCCGCCCGGACTACCCCTACCCCCCATTAGAAACTTCCCTCTCCCCCTTTTTTGTTGTGAAACATCGTTCAAACCCCAAACTGCCATAAATCAGTCATCTTTGACTGCAGGAACTCCGGATTTTTGACAAACCTCATAAAATTTCCAGTAGAACCGATTTAATACTAAAAACCTAAATTTCAAGAGCCTACACCCAATAGTTTTGTCACAATAAATTTTATAATTAGAAATTAACAATGTTCGGAACAAGGACACCAATTAAAAGAGCCCTGAATTTTGATTTTTTTTGCATATTGTGTCGATTCTACATTAGCCGAAGGAACTTCGTTCCTACTTGGTGTCCCACGACACCACATTTTTTTTAAATTTACTGTGGGTCTTACTCGATGTTCATTGATAGTTTTAGGTATCAAAAATTAGTATTTAAAGAGGTTATATTTAAATTTAGTAATACGACAAGTAAACCTGCTCCGGTGGTCGGTCCAACGACGAAGGCGAGGTGGTTTTTCGGGTGGGTTGCGGGAGTTGCGTGCTTAAGCCCCTCTGTCGCCCCGGACGGAGTGGTGCGGAGGCGCGCCGACCGCAGCCCACCCACAAAAAAAAAACTGAATTATCAGATTCCGTGTTACCTTGCACTCTGGTCATCGTCCGTGTGTTTACAGAATAAAAACACAATTCTCCACTTCCTTTCTTTCCTGTGAGTGTTGCAAAAGCCTACTAAGGCATATAATTTGCTGAAAACATCACTGCAAGAGAAGGAAAGTTTAAGATCAAACCCTATATCAACCCGTCTAACTTGAATAATATAGTAGGTCAATATCTCTCCAATAATGGGATTGCTTGTGCTGAGATGATGACGATGACGATGCAGACCGGTTATAGTCTTCCGTTGGGTCGACCACTGATGACAAGTAACCCTGCTCCGGTGGTCGGTCCAACGACGAAGGCGTCGTGGTGTTCGGGTGGGTTGCGGGTGTGCGTGCTTATGCCCCTCTGTCGCCCCGGACGTAGTGGTGCGAGGAGTGGGCCGACCGCGACCCACCCCAAAAAGAAAAGACCGGTTATAGTCGGACCATAGCCCAACAATAAAGCGTAAATTTAAGCGTTTTATTAAATTAACCTCGAACAAATTGTGTAAAACTCATTAGCCAATGTATTCATAAGCGATAGTAATAAAAGTTAGAAACGAGAGTGCTGCCACGCCAGAGTCGTTAAAACATCAAATTTAGCACTTTCTAAGCCTAATTTTGTTTACTGAGCCTATTATGAGCTTTGTATTCGACATTTTAGTAAATTGCTATGATGGGGTGAACAGAACTCAAGAGGCTAAAGCAAAAATCTGCAATAACGGACTTATGAATTAAAATACTAGTATTTAATGGTTATCATTATACAAAAAATTTCGTCGTTTAGATTGGTCCCACTCTATGCTGTATAAATATGACGCAGGTGACTAGAATACGGTAACATTGGCACAGGTGATGAAAGCTGGGTGTATTGTTATGAAAGCGAAACCAAAAGACAATATCCACAATAGAATAGAATTACGATTTACCGACAAAAGTAAAGAAGAGCAGAAAACCATACCATATAGCTTGTCCAGAACAAACTTACCGCCTAACGACTTCATCTTCACGTCATATGTAGTTGTAGATATGTACACTATATACACTATCATATTATTCAGGAAATTAAAGCCTTGTATTCGGTCTATATCATCATCATCTCAGCCCACATACGTCCCACTGCTGGGCTCGGGCCTCCTTCATAATGGAAGGGTAATTGACCTACTATACCACGCTGGTCAGACGTGTTGGTATAGGGTTTTATTTCAAGTTTTCCTTCTCTCGCATAGATGTTATATGCGTTTTATATCCCTTAGTCGTCTCGTACGATCATCCACGGGTAAGATAGGGGGTGGTGAATTGTATTCTTACTCCGTCACCACACGGAGAGTCTATATGCCATTTCTATTTCCTATGCGTGGTTTGTATAAAAATTATTTATTAAAAAAAAAGGCAAATTTTGGCATAATGTGTGATTATTTTATATTTGTCTTCTAAGAATACAACAAAACACCACGACTTCCTTTTTAAAAGACGTAAACAAATAGCTGCATGGAAAGATAAGGAAAGGCCGAATCATCCTTATGGTAAATCACAGTCACCGTCACCCGCAGAGAGGCTGACCGCGCAACGGCGACCGACGTCCCGGAAAAGGGGGGAGGGTACCCCCTCAAGGTATTCATCTGCTGACCACTGGAGACATCAAACAGGGACTCGGCGTCGGCGGTCGGCCCAACGACAAAGGCGACGTGGCTACGGGTGGATTATGAATCCGCGTGCCGCTCCTCTGTCGCCCCGGACGGAGCCGGGGGCGGCGGGTACGTTGACCATAGCCCACTCAAAAAAAAGAAAACCAATAGTAAATAGTTTGGCTAGAGCACGTTAAGCAAGCCTAATTTTTTTCTATCGAGGTAGATGCTTGTGCAATGGTACTTATGAAAGTTGTTATATACAAAGACAGCAACTGATTGACGGGATAGTTTAAGTCGAAGGTTGTCGATGCCTATTATAGGGCTTAAATCCCAAGCAAAACGTCCTAATTAGAAACCAAGGCACAAATCATTTTTTGAAATTACATACGTATTCAATCAATTACTTTCAAATCTTCAAAAATTACGAAGTTATCGCAGAATTTCTGTGGCTTTAAAATCGATTTCTCAATCTTTGGCTTACAGGTCTGAAAGAATGAAGAATGAAGAAGAAAAGAGAAGCTGTGTTAGCGCATATGATCAATAACTCAATATCCATCGATCCATTAGCCAATAGAATGCCATGTAGAACGGTTCTGTGCCGTATGTATCCAATGCTTCTCTGGGACTTTCATAATATTGAGAGTTTATTTGAAATTTATCGTATACATAACATTCAGGATACTTAGTTCAAATTGAAGCTTGGGCGCTTTCTCACGATATTTTGTCAAAATATTTTGTGGATAGACACTGTAGGGGTAGTGTTATAGTTATTGTTTTGTCCATATTGTGTCCTGATATCTATTGCTGGCGGGTAATAGATAGAGATTATGGAGCAGTGAAAATCACTTTGTAGACCGCGGCGAACGACGCTGTTCCATTTAAACTAGAGATTTTAGAGTACGTGCAGTGTCATGCCCTTGCGAAGTTACTTACAGCCATTGCAATGATTTTGTTCAGCTTGATGATTCAGGTGCTTTCTGAAAAAAAAATAGGTTTTGAAATAAAAGTAACGTCAAAGGAGCCATAGAAATGAACAGGTAATATATAGTTATATTAATATGTGATTACCTATCTGATGAGTAGATAATCGTATCAAAAAAATGGGGATAAATTGCAGATTTTACTCAGTAGATTTTTTCTTTATTTATTTGGGTCTTTCTTTTCTTCTTTATGAATATGTAAGCCCCATCGTACCCTAAACTTAAATATACAAAGATAATGTAACGCAATTGCTATAATTAATTACTGCGATGAATCGCCAGGTTATATAAATGCGACCGACGTCGCGGGAGGGGCGTTGAAAAGGGAGGGTACCCGTAAGGGTATCCCGCCGTGCTGGCCACGGACGACAAGGAACTCTGTACTGGTGGTCGACCCAATGGCGAAGGAGAGAAGATACGATGGGTTATGGATCTGTGTTCTGCCCTTTCGTCGCCCCGTATGGAATAGACAGCGTGTGCTGACCATAACCCACCAAAAAAAAAAAGATTTTATAAATGTTTGCAGCTTTAGACGTTAGATTTGCCAACATAGTTTGTACAATGCCAACATCTCAAGCATTAATGAAAAAGCTTGTTTCAATACATCTCTTTCATGTTGGTTTTGGACGCATTACATCAACAAGTGTTGAACATCATCAACGACGACGCAGGTATCGCAGTCGGATGAATTTGATTTAGTCATGAGGTATGCAAACTTTTATGTTGAAAAATGTCCAGAACACAGTCTGAGAGCTATAATATTTACCATAACTACTCAGTAGTTATAGTAAATATTAGGTAGAAAATGGCCAACTGGCTGATACAATTTATTTCTTCATCTACATGTTTTGTCAAACAAATTTAATTCGAATAATTTTCATAAATCTGCAATTACCGAGCTGACGTATGTAAATTTTATTCGTTCAAGTTTTGTAGATCAAAGAATATTAGTTATTATACACAAAAGCGGCAAAGTGTGAGTCAAACATGGCTAATTAACTAAATCAAAGCATCGTAGTTTTCAATATATGGAATTGTAAAGCCAATTATACAGATAAGTACACACAACAGAGCAAGTAAATTACTGTTGTGAAAAATTAATGTTAATAATCATTATTATTTTTATTATGTTTCATCATTATATTGTACCTATGCATACTTACACTTAATTCATTCATTGAATTTTAAACGCGATAATAATTGACCCAACTTTCAAACGATATTTATTGAAAACAAAAATAATACAAACGCATAAAGACTAAGAAAACGACGATTATGATCATCATCATCACAACTCATATACAACCAACTGTTGGGCTCGAACTTATCTAATAAAGGAAGCTAAATTGACTTGGCCAGACGGATGGGATATAGGGAGGTAGGGACGGATGGGATGGTCGGTGGATATAGGGTTTTATTTCAAGAATTTCTTTTCTTGCACATATATTGTATGGATATTATAATCCCTTAGGCACCTTTACGATATTCACGGATAAGAAATGGGTTCTTATTCCATCACCATACGAATACTTCGAAAACAGTACAGAACTAAATGTAAAATTTGCTAAGCGACAGAAAAACTATCATATGGCATTTACGTAATGATACGACTTTAAAAATTGACCTACTATAGGTAACATTAGTCAAACGGGTCAAACTAATGTATAGGGTTTCATTTCGAGTTTTCCTCCTCTTGCATAGTTGTTATATGCATATTATATCTTCTTATTTTTCTTTTTATTGACAATAAGCTACAATAGTATAAACTATTAGTGCCAGTGTAAAGTTAAAAGCAAATTAATACGTCTTCTATACTAATATTATAAAGAGGAAAGATTTGTTTGTTTGTTTGTTTGTATTGAATAGGCTCCGAAACTACTGCACCGATTTCAAAAATTCTTTCACCAATGGAAAGCTATACTATCAGGGAGTAACATAGGCTATATTTTATCCCGGTATTCCCACGGGAACAGCAACTACGCTGGTAAGGCGACTGAAACCGAAGCGAAGCGAGGCCGAGTTGCTAGTTATATATATAAAAGTCATATTAGTCTTAGTCGTTGCCATTGATCGGGAGCTCATAGCCAAATCAATGTTTTCTTTGGAAATTTTGCAGAACATGAAAATGCACGCAATTCACAATTAAATCACTATACTTCAGAATTTCTGCGTTATATTACATAAAATACCAGCAAAATTATTTAATACAACACTGTAAAATACAAAAGTAATTAATAACATTTAAAAGCGCTTTATGACATTTTGACATTTCGTAAAATCCCTCCCATATTATATCATTTAGTCGTTTTTATTACACTCAGAGGCAAGAAAGGGTGGCTGTGAATTGTATTCTTTCTCCGTCACCACACGAAAAGAGGACTAAGAATCTAGCAAAATTTAGAATAAACATTCTTCTACTTTTAGAATGTTTAGGTCATGTTGTTCTAGTTATACCACTAGAGCATTAAAATAAGTATGTAAATATTCATAGTGAGCTCTGAGTTTGGTAATCAGATCAGACAATATTCCCAAATATGGATGTGTTGCAATCTGACCGAATCTTTTTGTAACAATAATTTAACTAATAAAAAAAAATCTCAAACTCCTATAAATCATATCTATGCTTCTTTTATTGAAGTTAAAAACAGTAAATTCTCTTTTCTAAAAAGAACGTCATTATAACATCTCACGTACTCTCACTTTGTCTTAATGTTTTCGTAGCGTTTCTATCAGTTTCTATCGTAGTTCAAAACAAAACTGTTGAGTTCGTCTGCAGATGCTTGGAATACAGAGTTCATTGCTTGGATCGTTAGGACTATGGCTACATTTCCTATGAAAGCAAGATCTAACTTCTTTCAATCGTTAGACAAAAGGCATCTTTACTGTTTGAAATCCGATTGAATTCGAATCATCAATGTTCCACACAATTTTTTTGTTTAAATGTGTTAAATATTATTGCTCGGTTTATATATCTAATGGTAAAAGTAGCATCTTGAGGAACATTGTAATTAGTTATCCTATAATCATCATCATCATCATTTCAACTTTTATACATTCCACTGTAAGCCTCGAGCCTCCTTCACATTAGAAGGGAAATTGACTTGAAACGTGCTACGCTGGTCAGACGTGTCGGTATACTCGTTGGGTTTCATCTCGAGTTTTCCTTCTCTTACATTTTATATGCATAGATGTTATATGTATATTATATCCCTTAATCGTCTTTTACGACACCCACGGGCAAGGGGGTGGTGAATTGTATTCTTACTCCATCACCACACGGAAATCCTATAATATGTTATCAAAAATATTTGAAATTTCAAGTGATAGTACACTAAGCCATGAGTGCCGTTTGTCATGAACATCTATGAAACAATATATGGGTGCATACAACACACATCAAGAACTAAAAATTAATCAAACATTTTAATTCTAAAGGTCAGTTAAAAATAATAATCAATTAAATCTAGTTCCGTGTGGTGACGGAGTAAGAACACTATTCACCACCCCTATCTTGCCCATGGGTGTCGTAAAAGACGGCCAAGGGATAGGTATAACACACATATATGTCTTGCTATTACAACCGTTTAGCCGTTGTGATAACAAAGCAAGCTTACTTTAGTTACCTCATAAATTACATTATAAGACTGAAATAACACTCCCTTGGTTTTAGATTCCATGAATTAAATGTGATTTTTTATTGGATGCTAACTAGATGTCATCATCCATCACTTCAGCTATTATGTCCTACAGCTGGGCTCGAGCCTCCTCCTCAATAGGAGTGAAATTAGTTTACTATACCACGTTGGTCAGAGGGATTGGTATAGGATTTTATTTCCAGTTTTCCTTCCCTTACTTAATTCATCTCTTAGTCGTCTTTTACGATATCCACGGGCAAGATAGGGGGTAAGTGGTGAATAATATTCGCATTTTGTTACCGCAGACAAAGGGAATTGCCTATTTTTGTTATTTTTTAATTATCTTGTAAACGTGAAACTGTACATGTCATGAATATGCGTTTCTAAGTGTACCTATAGTTATATTAAGTTCGATAAAAAACGTTATCGATGAGCCATGATTTTAGTTCATTTTTACGTATTGTCAAGTATGTAACCGTAGAAAATCAGTAAAATGCTGTTAATATCACCAACTGATTTTTATTGTCGCATATAACTAGCCTGAATATAAATATTCTCGCAAGTTAAAAAGTTCTGAATATGCTTTTAATTCAAATTTGGATCGCGTTTACTATGTTAGAAACTTCGAGATTTGCCCACCCTTTCACACATTTTTATCGAGGTTAACTTTAAATCACAATAATGGAATGAGATCATAAATAAAATAGAATTGCAGTACATCATCACGTTGTATAAAGTGAGTATGCAGCTGTTTGTTATTTTAAAGACACGTCAAAACTATCAGTCACATTTTCGTCTATCATACTTGTTGGAATAAAAGAGTTATTATTTTAATACAAGATCTTTTTTCCTACAAGTTTTATTTTTCTAATTTGTATTTTGATTTTGGAATGTCCTTTTATCTGTTACTTTGGAAAACGTCTCGTGTGTGTTACTGTGTGAATCTTAGAAAGTTTTATCAAACTTTTATTTATTCTCATAAAACCAAATTTCCGATACTATGAGTAACGTCTGCGAGTTGGTGGGTCCTAAAGAGTCACCCCACTATCAATACTATCGATAATGGTTGTCGTTTCAGATTTATTCCAATAGAGTAATCAAGCGATTCTATAACAATCTAGCAAAATTCACGCTGAATATAATAGTAATAGGTATTATAGTTATAATCCGATTAGAAAATTAGATATTCCAGTTTAACGAGAAATGCTATTTAATTTACCTTGGAAGATGTGTATGTCTTTACATTATGAATATATGTTGGTCCTTATGTTGAAAATTGTAAGGGCTTTAAGTTTTTTTTTTATAGTTTGTATACGTATTACAGTTAAGGCTCAAGCTTAACAATTTATCGGAATTAAAGTAAACTAGCGCGATTGGTCACAGGATTGAATTTTATTTGTCTATGGCTTACTGTATTTTCTATATCTTTATTTTCTTTTTCATGTGCGATGTTACCTATAAATAAATATCATATTGTTATTAATACTAAGGATTTAGTATTGTACCAAGATTTAACATGAACACATTGGTAAATTTTAATAAAATAAATACACAACGGAATTAGGCACATGACTTCCTGACATTAATTGGTTAAATTGATATTTTATGTATTGCTGCTGACATTTTAAACGTCATGTATTGCTTGTGGGTGTCGTAAAAGGCGACTAAGGAATATTATGAAGGTAATATCGATGCATGAAAAGGAAAATTCGATATAAAAGCCTATTTTAACATGTCTCACAAGCGTAGAACAGTAAGTCAATTTTCCCCTTCATTGAGAATGGATCTGAGTCCAACAGTGGGTCTTATATAATCTGAGATGATGATGGCATTACATATGATATTAAAGTTTAACAAAGTCATACCCAAATTTATACACAGTACAGTTTCACCTATTAACTTAAAGGACGTTAATATTAAAAGAAATGTTTCAATTAATTTCTTACATCAAAATTGTTTTGGTTATCATGTTAATATTGGTGTTGACGGGACATGGATGTTTCGCCAAATACCTGTACAAGGTCGTTAGGAGGGAGAGTACACCGTCCTGCCACCACTGCGATTGCGACGAGGACACGGCGCAGCATACGCTTGAGGCCTGTGACGCTTGGGCAGAGCAGCGTCGTGAACTCGTCGCAATCATCGGTGCCGACCTGACACTGCCGACTATCGCCAGCCTTCTACAAGGCAGTGATCTCGCAGAAGGAGGCAGCGGATCGCTTGCGCGAGGAGCGCAGCCTCGATGAGGCGATTCGCCGCCGGCGACTGCGGCGACGTAGGCGCGAATACCTGCGCCTCATGCCGCCCTAGCCGAGGCCGCGGGTGACGTGACCGGGGAATTAGTCCGTCACCCGCCGAGAGGCTGACCGCGTGAGGAAAGACCGACGTCCTCCCCGGTCGATGGGAGGGTACCTCAAATAGAGGGTATTCCGTCGGGCCGACTACTGACGTCAAGTCACCCTGCTCCGGTGGTCGGCCCAACGACGAAGGCGACGTGCATTGTAGGTGGGTTGTGGGTGTGCGTGCTTACGCCCCTCTGTCGCCCCGGACGGCGTAGTGCGAGGAGAACGCCGACCGCAACCCACCCCAAAAAAAAATCATGTTAATATTGCAGTATATAATAATATTGGGTGTTATTATTAAGATACCATACTTTACAAAAATTAACCTTAGTATTATTTATAGAAATTTTTGTAGTGATTAGAAACTAAAATTATTGCTCAGGATGTTTTAATTGTGACACAGATTGTTAGGTGTATTCAATGCATCGGCCTCGATAGATGTTTTTGGCTTTAGTAGCAGACAACATGCCCGAGAATCCTCAAATAAATATGAAATTAGATCGAGTTTCTTTAAAATTACCCTGTAATATTCCAGTCGCCAAATTTTCCATTAAAAAACAACTATAAGTTATTTAAGTTAATAGGCTTACACTGTAAGCCTAGACTTTAAATACATCGCTTTATACCAATTAAAACAGTTGCGCGTCGGTTTTTAACTACAGACGTATTATTATTTGAAAAGGTACAGCAGCTCTTTATATTTTCTCGGAGTAAATGATTTATGGGCAAAAAAGAACAAAAACTATTTATTAGAATTACAGCTGACAATTACTATTTCAGTATTCTTTTCAGGCTTGAAACGGTCATTTTATTCAGCCCACATTTGTCCTACTGTTCGCGACAGATGTTTTTAGACGATGAAATCATTACTGACTGTGTTTTCACAAACAATTGTTATCATAACTGCAATGCAATTTTTTTATTACTAATAATACAATAATATACAGAAAGCCTCAAAAATAAAGATAATACTGAAAGCTAATGACTCTTGAAAAATGTTTTCGAAACTGCTACTTATGACTATGATTATATCTTATAGTTTTTGTACGTTATATATAAAATGAAATTATTACTTTTAAATTTTAAGATTGAATTCAGTTTTTTATTTTGAGCTACTCATCAACATCATCCTCCCGCTCTATTTCAAATATATATACTAGCAACCGGCCTTGCTTTGCTTCGGTTTCAGTCGCCTTACCCGCGTAATTCCCGTTTCCGTAGGAATATTGGGATAAAATATAGCCTATGTTACTCTCTGATCTTACAGCTATCCATTGGTGAAAGAGTTTTTGAAATCGGTTCCGTGGTTTAAGCTGAAAGCGTAACAAACAAACAAACAAACAAATAAACAAACAAACAAATTTACTTTCGCATTTATAATATTAGTATAAGTATATATATACAAGTGGCCCGGCATGTCTTATTATTATTATTATATTATTTTAACACAGGTGGAAAAAGAGCCAATATATGGCATATATAAAGTTTTGTCTATATTTTATTATCAATTGCGGTCTTCTCTTTTTGGGAATCACATCTTTACATCCGTATTGTCTGGACAGTTAGTCAGTTTTTACGAGGCCTATAAGTAATGTTGATGTTGCTATCGTTTTAGTTGCTATCTAGATATGTCATATCTATTTGAATTACTGATCATCTCGGCTCATATACGTTCCACTACTCCACTCTTACATAATAGTAGCGATATTGATTATTGAAATTGGATTTGACGTTGATCAGACCAGTTCGAGTTCCGAGTTTTCTTCTCTTGCATAAACGTTATATGCATAATATATCCCTTAGTAGTTTTTTAAAACACCCATCGGCTAGTGGGTGGTGAAATGTATTCAAAACAAAATAATAGACAAGCCCGCTGAGTTTCTTGCCGGATCTTCTCAGTAGCGGTCGCGTTCCGATCCGGTGGCAGTAACACTTTTGTAATATAAACTGTCAGTTTTGTTTTGCCTAAGGCCTCATTTACGGAGACGCGGCGCGTCGCGCGTCGCGATAGGCTGCGAGGCCCGCACTAAATTTAAATGTAGGGCGTTGGATGAGTGCGTTTACGGAGAAGCGATTTTACACGCGTTTGCTTGAAATGGAGCGTGTTCTACGGCCGAGCCCGCGGATGGCATCGTCATGTCTCACGCGGCGTTTATCGCGGCGGCGCACGCAGCGGCGATTCTCGATGAAGCGATGCCTGTGGCGGAACCTTCTGCCAGTCTCATTTGCTAATCGTGCAACACAGACGTAGTTAACGTCTCAACGGAGTATGATATGATAGACGTTTTAGAAGAAAATTGTATTTTAAAAAGTGAGTTATTTAATATAAAGAGTGGCCCAGTGTTTATAATAGCGGAACATGAGAAGTTTGGGTCGGATTAACTGAGAACTCCGCGTGCGCCGCAGCGATGCTCGCCGCGTGCTCCGCTACACGCTTAAGAATACGACGCGGGCGCAGCGGCGGGCGTCGCCACTCTTCCCGCCTCGCGTCTCTATAAACAACATCGCATATTGCTATAAGTTTGTGTTTACGCGTGCGATGATACGTGCCGCTTCACGCGCCGCCGCTACGTAAACAATAAAAACGTCCGACGCGCCGCGAGACGCCACGCCACACGTGACGCGCGACGCCCCGCGTCTCCGTAAATGAGGCCTTAGGGCGCGTTACCACTTTGTCGTGACGACAGATAATCGTATAGTTTTAAGTGTCGTGGCTGATATGTTTAAATGGAGGTGTTTACATATAGAACGACACGATTTACTGTCGTCTACGACATTTTTTGCAGTGACGACAGATTGTCATGACAGTAGGAACGGCTAGCACGACTGTCATAAGACGATAAAGACTTGTTACGACTAAATCGTGACGGCAAATCTATTCAAGAGAACGTAGAGACGACTGTAGATTTGTAGCTTGCTAATGAGGTGTAAACGACAAAGCGACTGCCGTAAAACGATACAATGTCGTCGCGATCCAATGAGAACAGCTAGATACGATAGTCGCTAAACGATACAAATTTTTGACGACAATCGTTATAATGGGAACAGCTAGAGACGACAGTCGTCCAACGATAAATTAATCGTTACGATATAGTGGGAACGCGCCCTTAGATGTATTTCTTTTTCTTTATTCTCGGGGCTTACATTAAGGACTTATATTAAGTTGTAAAATAAATAAAAATAAAAAATACTTGAATATTAAAAAAAGAACCTCTGTTATGAAAAATAAGTAATGCTTTCATTAAGGTGAAAAGGCATATTTAAAATTCTGTGGTTAATTAAATAATTTACGTAACAAAAAGCTGTGCCACTTTACGTGCCCTTAAACACTTTATTATTTCAACACGACTTTTTAACGGTTTTTCATTGCTGCCCCTGTTTGAATTATGGAATTATGAAACTCTTGACTGAACCATTTCATGTAGGTTTTGAGATTTTAATGGCATTGCATTACGCCTTTTTTATTTACGTGTATTTGTTTATTATAATTTTAACTGCCGCTATAAAAGCGTTATACCATATTTTTTTGCTGTAAATTGACGGAACCGTCACAGGTAATACAATGTAATAACTCTTTATTGCACACCATAAATATAGGAATAAAAAAATAAATATTTGACGTTGGTACAATTAGGTGGCCTTACTGCAATTTATTTCAGCTAACTTTAGAAATACTTTCATTTTATACATTACTAGCCGTGCCCGCCCGCTTCGCTGCGCGAATTTTAAAGGGAAATAAATTAAATTTTATACATCATTTTTATTTTTTTTATTTCTATCTTTATTATTCTCTTTCATTTTCATTTTTATTTTTTTTTTAATTTTTAATTTTAATTTATTTTTATTTATATTTTTAATTTAGAGCTGAATGTACGTCAATGTAAACCAATAATATTATTTGCCAGGCATTTTCTAATTTCCTTCTTTATTTTTTCAATCTTCTCCTTTTTTCCCTTGTTCCTTCGTTCTTCTCCTTATCCACTTCTTCGTCTACTCTTCCTTCTGTGACTTTTTCGTTTTCTATTTCATCTGATTTTTTTTTTTGGGGTGGGTTGCGGTCGGCACGCTCCTCGCACCACTCCGTCCGGGGCGACAGAGGTGCGTAAGCACGCACACCCACAACCCACCCACGATGCACGTCGCCTTCGTCGTTGGGCCGACCATCGGTGCAGGGTTACTTTTCATCAGTGGTCGGCCCGATGGAATACCCCCTATTTGGGGTACCCTCCCATCGACCGACGTCCCCCCCTCTTTGTCGGTCTTTCCTCACGCGGTCGGCCTCTCGGCGGGTGACGGACTAATCCCCGGTCACGTTACCCGCGGCCTCGGCTAGGGCGGCATGAGGCGCAGGTATTCGCGCCTCTAATCTCTGCAAAGGAAAATTCACTTATGTTATCGTACTCTTCAAAGCAACCAATCCCTTCATGGACTCTTCTGTTGTGTTGTGAAACATCCAATATAAGACTTTCTTGATTCTATTGATAGTTAATGTCGAATTATTAATAAAAAATGTTTAATTAGAAATTTAATTATATAATCAATATATTTTACAAATCATTACTTACATAAAGTTTGAGCTTTTATATCATGAGACCAGTTATTAGAACCAAACACATCAGCACACAAACATAAACTTTCAATACTTTCTCTGTCTGACATTTTTCGTCCACTTCTCAACCGTTTATGAACTGACGTTTAATCATAAGATTAATTAGGTTATGTAAAAACAAATGAAATTAATGAAATAAAAAAAAATCATTTGACTTTAACCTCTTCTATTCAAATAGTAAAAAAATTGTCATTTGAAGTCTGTAGAAGGTACAGTTTGGAAACATAAATTTAAAATTCTAATACCCACCGCCGCAATCCCTATTGAAAATAGAATTTCGTAAGATCCTATTCGAGATGATTTCTGCATGACAAACAAAAGATTCCTACCAAATTTCGAGTCTATAAAGGTTACAGTTTGGATATTGAAATTTAACATACTAACACCCACCCCCGCAATCCTTATTAGTGGTGGGTTGTTATAAAATCCGCTCTTAGATCATTTCTGCATCACATATGACTCAGATGACTCTAGCTAAATTTGGAGTCTGTAGGAGCTATGGTTTAAAAAATAAAAAAAATTCATTGTTAATACCCACCTCCGCAACCCCCTGTGGGGTGAGCTATCGTAAAATTCGTTCATAGACTATTTCTACATCTGTTACAGAAGATTCCTATCAAATTTGGAGTTTATAGGAGCTATAGTTTAAAAAGGGGAATTGTTTATTGTTAACGCCCTCGCAATTCTTTAGGGGATGAATTTCTTAAAATCCGTTTTTAGCTGACCTCTACATAACAAAAGTAACATTCCTATACAATTTCACGTTTCTAAGTCTTATGGTTCACGAGATTTCGTGATAACTAACTATATAGATTGGAATCCTTCGATTATCATCGAAATTTTTAACTTTAAAGCAGACTTTTTTAAAATTTTCTTACATACAAACTTTCTCCTGACAATTCTAAAGACAACAAAAAAAATTGCCCAATCGGTCCAGCCGTTCTCAAATGATACTCGGACATAGATGCGGCATTTTATTTTTATCAAAAAATGGGAGGGTGCGTGGGAGTGGGTGGGTGTGAGTGAGCGGGTGGGTGCGTGGCAGTGTGTGAGTAGATTCTTAGCTGAATCTAAAAAAACATAATCCATTTAATATACTCCGTTGAAATCCATGCAAACCAAAGAATCAAGAGAAAATGATTGTCTTTTGTTTTCATTAGCGGGAAAAATGTTCATAAAAGTAAAACAGCAATAAAGAAATGAAGGGACATTGGAATTCGAAAAATAAATAGCTATAAACCATCTAGGATAAACTTAACATCGAATGGTGGTAGTTTCATGTCGATACGATCAGTGGTTTAGGTGTGAAAAAGCCTCAAACAAAGACCATTTTCATTATATATACAGGTGTCCCTAAATTAAACGACCCAACGACGAAGGCGACGTGCTATACGGGTGGGTTACGAGTGTGCGTGCTTACGCCCCTTTGTCGCCCCGGACGGAGTGGAGGGAGGAGTGCGCCGATCGTAACCGGGGTGGGTTAGGCCAAACAAAATGCAAATAAATGGCGTAGAACATAAATCCTTTTCTTACAAAACAATAATTTACAATAAACTTGGTTGTCTTTAACAATTTCTTTTTTCTAAAAGTTACGATGAAATCTAGAAGGTGTTATACCATTTTGGAATAATGAACCATCTTTTGAAATTACTTGCCACTATGGTTACCATACATTTTTTTTACAGGATGGTGTGTTAAAGTCAAATGATTAACGTTTTCTTCGAAAAAATTAAGGAATATCCACAACAAATGTATATTTTTTTATATTATTGTAACATGTCTAGCTTTAATTGTACTTGTGGCCGATAGGGCAGTTATTTGCGCTTCCAACAAGAAATATCCAATGCCAAAAGTATTTATCGTTTTAATACTTGAAAACATCGTACAAGTTCTGATTTTTGACCGTTTTTAGTAATATGCTCATATCAAAAAAGTGACATGGATTTTTTTTTACTATCTTTTTCATAGCTATCATAAAGTCATCTACCACCCACTTACTGTTGGACGTTTAATTTAGGGACATCCTATATATATATAGATTCCGTGTGGTGACGGAGTAAAAATACAATTCACCACCACCAATTCACGTACAATTCACCTCTTGCCCGTGGATGTAGTAAAAGACGATTAAGGGATACAATATGCATGTAAAATCTATGCAAGAGAAGGAAAACTTGAAAGAAAATCCTATACCAACACGTCTGACGAGCGTGGTATAGTAGATCATTATCCCTCTTATAGGGGAGGAGGCCCGACCCCAATAGTGGGACGTGTATGGACTGAGATGATGACGATGTTACATAGAGTCCCGATTTGCTGGCATAAAAATTATTTCGAATTAGCCTTCTTTTGCTTTGATATTGTTTAAGTATCCTTTGTTACGTTATTCACAGCTGAAATAGACTCGTCATATACTCATTAAACTTTTAATACATAATACATTATCATACATATAATAAATATATTCGGCATTTGAATATCATGATCTTCATTTCAGCCTATATAAGTCCTAACCTTGGGCTCGGGCCTTCTCCACAATTAAAGGGAAATTGACCTATACCGTGCTGGTCAGACCTGTTGACATAGCGTTTTATTTCAAGTTTACAGTAGTAGCAGTAGGTCAATTTCACCCCTACTATGGAGGAGGCTCGAACCCAGCAGTAGATATATGATCCAAAATGATAATTAATATGTGATTAATACTATTGCCGTCGCTTGGACGCAGTTTTAGCCTCAATGCTTACTCTAACGCCTATAAACCCTACAATGCTTTTTACTCAATTTAGATTTCAACACAAGACCTCATGTTTAGAGCAACATACTTACGTATTAGGGAGACCTTGTACATACATGGTTCTCTTATCTGCCGCCTAGGTGCGTCGGCATTCATAAGTGACCAAAAGGCCAAGCAATTTTTTTTTGTATTTTTTTTAAGACAACCTGCACTAAGGAAATAATTAATTTACAAACATATAATTAACGGACACAATTTACATCCAGACTCAGAGAATAACAATTATGAGTGGTACGTGCAGAATGGGGTGTTATGTTCATTGTAAGTCCACGTGCTGTTTGCTGTTATCCAGGGCAGACGATCGAGGTGTGCTCAGATTTTCGCCAACTATTAAAACAGGCGAGTAAAATAAAAGATACCTCTATTTATTATTCTCGTTTATTATTTTCCTCTGTACTTTATAAAATACATGAGAACGTTATATTTTGTTTCCCATTTGTAACTGGAAACCGTACAAGACCACAAGGGGAGAATATTTCAACTAACAGTGACAGTCCTTATTGTATCGTCTTAATTGAATGTCAGCAATAGAGGTTGTTTTACGCATTTATACCTGGTTTTGTATCATAATAAAATGTAATTTAGTAAAACTAAACATTATTGAAAATATTTTTAAGGGATAACAACATACGCAAGGATCCATCAAATAAGGAAATAATCCTTGTGTTACGGGACACTAGAAAATATAATTAAAGTATAAAAAATTTTCCTTTTCCTTTTTTCAAAACAACAATTTGTGGTCCACGCATAGTATTCGCCTGGGTGGGAATGTAACACGCAACACTTGTTACTTTCAGAATCTTAACCACTGTGCCAGTTAAATTTTTTATGTCATATGAATGATAATCGAATAATGTCATGCCTTTACTTCTTTTAAGGATAAAAGACAATAACAGAAATTAAACAAATTTTGACGCTAAAGATTATATTCATATTTTATAAAGATTACGTTTTAACTGTTTTCCTTCATATTCACAGTTTTGCGATTTATTTTAATATTCATGCTAACTTTAAATAAATCATGATAACTTTTAACATTAAATAATATTACACAACAGTAAAAGACGCTTGTTAGAATTTTATTCAAGAATGTTTTTATGAATTGGTTAAAGGTACACAAAAGGCTCGGCAATATTCTAGACGCTTACTGACAAATACGGCAGTTTTGTGAATTTATAGCGCTTAACAGATATAAAAATATTGTGAACATACGTTATCTCGAAAAACTAGTGGCTCGTGAAAGGCATGTATGATAACTTAATAGGTTTCACAAAGAAATAGCAAAAATACCACATAAAACATTTAATTTGTATGAAACAAATTTTTGGCCTTATTTTTGCACGCGTACTTTTCTTCTCGTGGGAATGGCATATTTTCAAAGTAGCTTATAACCCCTAGGGATTATGTAGCTTCTTAATAAGAAAATAATTTATAAAATCGCATCCATAACTACAGAGGGTATCTACATCCAAACTTTGTACAAATTACAATTTTAGTACAGATTATATAGCATAATAAAAGAAAGAGAATTCAGATTATTTTATTAATTAAAAAAGAATTCAGCTTATTTTTGCATTTCTACGCCTACCTAACGTATGTAACGTTGGAATTCTTATTCTTTTTCCGTAGGTAATCCCATGCTGTCCGACTGAATTACTTTTAATTTGTTTTTACTGTTTGGTCTCTATGGAATATTATATACCTTATAACATTTGATAATGAATATTTGTTTATGAAAAATTCTTATTAGGGTTCGGTAGCCAAAGGATGTCAACGTATCATCCACTGCACGTCTATACGTCGCCTATACTTTATAGAACTACTTCTAGATATATTTATGCGTCAATTAAGTAGAAATTGTTTTTCTTTTCAGTATACTACCTGTCATCGTATTTCTCATGTAAATTCAGTCATATTCACCGGCCCATTACTTATTATTTCGTACCTTTTATTTTTTTTTTTGTGGGTGGGCCGCGGTCGGCGCGCCTCCGCACCACTCCGTCCGGGGCGACAGAGGGGCTTAAGCACGCAACTCCCGCGACCCACCCGAAAACCACGTCGCCTTCGTCGTTGGGCCGACCACTGGAGCAGCGTTAACTTGTCGTCAGTGGTCGGCCCGACGGAATACCCCCTACTGGGGTACCCTCCCATCGACCGACGTCCCCCCCTCGGGGAGGACGTCGGTCTTTCCTCACGCGGTCGGCCTCTCGGCGGGTGATGGACTAATCCCCGGTCACGTCACCCGCGGCCTCGGCTAGGGCGGCATAAGGCGCAGATAGTTGCGCCTGCGCCGCCCCAAATTATTTCGTACCTACTCATTTTCTTTCGTTTGATGACCTACGTATGTGTCTAATGGGGCATTGGGGAAGTTGCGTTAACCGCCAACAAAAGCCATGCATCAAGATGTTGAGGTCGCTCATACATCACAAGCTCTGTCAAAGTTGATATTTTGATTTATACCACTATTATCACTATAAAAATAAGTGGTAATAAACAATTTGGAGGAGGCTCGAGCTCAACAGTGGGACATATATGAGCTGAAATTATTATGATGAATGATATACAAAACTCTCAGCTTTTATTCTAGCCGTGTAAGGAGCAAAAACTTGCGTTAAATCGTATTGGGATTTGAAAAGACGAATATCGACGTCAAAGAAACATATCAGAAACATACTTAAACCTGTTTTAATAAACAAAGTAAAATATTAAATTACGGTTCTTGTATATTTAAAAGAGTTCTTTATAAGTAATGTACATAGTAAATTTGTGTAAGTATATTTTTATTCTTAGAATTCATTATAATCATGTGCAGTATATTATTATGTCGTTCTGTGAACCTAATACTGTTCAATATCATGTCGTAAACAATGTAAACATCAGTTACCCTATAGTTTAAATACGTTAATATTGTTTCAAAATAGTGTTGCCCAAAAAAGTCTTGGTCTTGCGGTCTTGGTCTTGCAAGAAATGCGAGACCGAGACCAAGACCAAGACCGCTTAATTTTTGCAAAACCAAGACCAAGACTGGCCCCGCAAGACTTGAGCAAGACCAAGACTGAGCCTGCAAGAGTCTTGCGTCTTGCATTTAAGTCAAATCACAATTTCAACTTATATACGTCCAACTGTTGAGGTCGTGTCTTCTACATAATAGGAGGAAAACTGACCTGCTATACCACGGTGATCGGCCGTGTTGGTACAGGATTTCATGTCAAGTTTTCCTTCTCTTGTACCGATGTTATATACCTATATATTATAGCCCTTAGTCGTCTTTTACGACACTCGCGGGTAAAATAGGGGGTGATGAAATGTATTCTTACTCTGTTACTATACGGCAAGTTAAATCAGTCTTGAGATATCCATCTATTGGCCAATCGATTCCCAATGTTGGTGTTGGCTTTTCAGAATTACCCTTTGGAAAGGCTTAAGGACAAAAATACCATAATCGTCACCCTGTTAGTTAGTCTCGATAAGTTTCACACGAGAGTGCTCTTGCCCATTATTTTTATATATCCGTTTATTCATTAGCCCAACGACGTCCACTGTTGGACATAGAATTAATCTACATAAAAAACACCCAGACTGCGAGTCTGGGTGTTATTCTATAAAAGAATTGTTATGCGTATCTACGTATATATATAAATACTTTATGTACGTATATTAATCTTAATATACGTACATAAAGATCACAATAGAATAATGTGAAAGAGAAGTAAAACTATTAGAAATAAAATCCTATGCCAACATGTCTGCCGTCGGGCCGACCACTGACGACAAGTCACATCTGCTCCGGTGGTCGGTCCAACAACGAGGTGACGTGGGTACGGGTGGGTTATGGGCCCGCGCGCCGTCCTTTCATCGCCCCGGATGAACTGGACCGCGCGTGCGCTTACCATAGCCCACCCATAAAAAAAAAATGCCAACATGTCTGACTAGCGTGGTATAGTAGGTCAATTTTCCTCCTACTGAGAGGAAGATTAAGCCCGGCAGTGGCACTTTTATGAACAGAGACGATAACGACGAATATCATATATTTGGTGACCCTCTTCATAGGTATATTATTAAAAACTATTATTATCTATACTACTACTTATCATAAATCGGGAGAAATTGTTTATTTGATCGCCCTAATCTCAGAAAATATTCCAAAATAATGTTATTTTGTCAGATAGTTTGTTTATCCAGAAAAGTTTAAGGCTCTATTACATAACACTGCAACATACATATTGGTAAATTGGTCCGGAGCAGTGTCTATAAAGGCTAACAAATCGGACAAAATTTTAAAGCTGTCAAGCGTTCTCCATAGCAGCCGTTGTTACGGCAACTACCTACTTAGATAACAAAAATTTAAAGTAGGTATGTTATGGATATTATAAATGGTGATATTGTTTTTAATGTCAGGGGGCGATATGGTTATTTAAACGAAATAATAGCATTATATGGGTAGGTAAGTCAAGCAAGCGAAGCTGTTGAAACAGTTAGTATTAAATATATCTAGAGGTAGGTAGGTAGAATTATAGGTATAAAAATCGTCATTTAACACATTCCTTTTTATAGCGCAACTATTAGGTATGGCCGGATATTGTTAACTTGAAGGGGAATATTAACATTCCCATTTATTATAAAAAATATTTAAAATGACATAAAATTTATTGTATCAAGTGCCCCGTGTGGTGACGTCTTAAGAAAACAGGGTCGAAATTCCTTCCTTTGCCATAGGAGTAGTAACGCTGTCTAATGTAACACCAGGGCAATAGGAGAGTAATTTTGCTCAGTGGTAAGAGTTATATTCAATAGTGGACTATAGGCTAGTAGATGGATAGATAGGATAGGATGATATTTGGTTAATTTAGTTGGAATCTTCCTTGCCATAATAAATGACTGTTACGTTATTCTAACTGCAAGACTTTGCGAGACTCTTGCTGCAATACCAAGACCATGACCAAGACTCGGGTGCGCAATACCAAGATCAAGACGGGACCGGGCGTGATGTTGCAAGACCAATACTAGTCCAAGTCTCGTCTTGGTCTTGCATTTGGGCAACACTATTTCAAAAAGCCTGGCTGTTAATATTGCCAGTTATTCCTTTGTTATAGAAAAAAAAAATTACATTCTGTGTTGTATTGTTACTGTAATTAAATTATTAATATTTCATTTTGAAATAGAAATCAATTCAAACCCTATGTTAACCTATTTGGACATCTCGGTAGCTCAATTATCCTACCCTGAATAAGGTCACTGCCCTATAATGCAACATATATCTCCTTTCTAAGACCTACATATGTAGTAGGTCTTAGAAAGGGGAGTAAGAATAAAATTGACTCAGCCTTTTTTTCTACTAATGTCCGAAAAGACAAGGAAGGGATGGTCAGAGAAGTATAAAGCTATGAGAATTATAACAGAAGATAGAGTAGATAAAACAGATTTTCTCTAACTCTCTGCCAATCAGCGTGCTGTAGTAAGTAGGTCAATTTTTCTTCCATTCAACTTAAGAATGTCCGTGTCCAAATTTAAATATGTATATAGGCCGAAGGATAAAAATAAGAGTTTTATGTTTATATAAAGTGTAGTAACGAATATAAGTAATTTAAATGATGTGGCAAGCTGACATCCAATCATAATAATTGCGGAGTTGTTGTGGATGTGTATGATGTGTTGTAGATTATAGGTCGTAGCTCATTTACACGACCCCGCTCCGAAACCGCTTCCGCACGGCACCGCCTTAAACGGAGATGACTACTCACTGTCCAGGCGCCCTCAACTAGCAGGACATTAGCTGTAGACGCGCTTACAACTCTCAGGCAACTAGCTGACGCCGCGCTTACAGCTAGCAGTCAACTATCCTACCCGCGCACCGACCATTTTCTTTTGTGACAGACACAGTGTGTGTTCGGTTTCCATTGAAATACTCGCCCCTCCCGCACACAGACAAGCTACCAACGTGCTTCAAGTGTGAAGTGAGCTATCTGCGTGCGTACAACGCGCGGGCTACTCGCTTAAAGCACGCGGTAAGCGAGCCGTCAACTATCGAATAGTACAATGGCAGTAAGCTCGCTTACAGCGGGCTGTCTGCTAATTTATATTGTCAAAATAAAATATGTCTTCACTGAATGATCATTGAAACTTACATTTTTTTTATTGCAAACGGTGGCAAACGAGTAAAGTGTTGCTGCCACTCATGGACCTTTGCAAGGCCGATGTCTACTGCGAAGAAAGTGAAGAGAGTATGAATGTGCAGGCATTCATACTCTCGACGGTGTTCGATGATACTAAAGGCATCACTAAAATCCATCACACGCAAATACCCATAGAAAATTGGGCTTCTTATTCTCTCGCTCACCGAAGGAAGCAGTAACAAATTGCTACTACTTGGACGTTGATTTTCTGCGAGAGTAGTAGTACCACGGACGGCCCGGCCCGCGACTAGATAGACAACTGTCAACAGTGTGGTCCTACCACTATTTAAATGAACATAATTTTACCGTGCAGGAGCGGTGTTGTATAAGTCGGATACTGACCCCATGTCCACTTTCAGGGCGAGAGTAGAGTACTCGAAGTGTCCATACCATTTAAATCGAGGAGACATCTTATGGTATAGTGAGAGATAGAGATTATGCTGATCTGTCTATTAACTACACAGTACGACAGACATGTTGTTTGATAGTAGTAGTAAAATAAATTATCATATAATTTCATAGTAGGTGCATAGGTGTTGCAAAATGTAGGTCTAGAATTAATATTAGGTACTATGAAAATCGGCTAAAGTTTTATGAGCGAATGTTGCCTAGCGACAACCCTATTAGGAAATGTAATTGTTAACGAGATAGCATCAGGTGAAGTTAGCCCAGGTCGATGTGAAGCTCTTAATGGTCCTTTAACACACCCACGAGCAATGTAAGGTTTAGTAGTTATTGTAGCCGACATTGCACAGCCAAAGTCGATCCCCAAAATAAATAAGAATATAAAGGTAACCTAAATAAAAATACTTTTACGGATTTGCCTTTGTGAAATAGTGTATACAGATGGCGTATATAGATGTAGAAATACGATTGATATAAATTTACATGAATTTATATGTTATAAGTATTCATCCATCAGCCTACAGACGTCCACTGCTGGACATAGGCCTCGCCACGAGAATGTCACTCGGAATGGTCCTGCGCCACTTGCATCCAACGGTTCTCTGCGACTTTGAGAATGTCGTCAGTCCACCTAGTGAGGGGTCGTCCTACGCTACGCTATCCGATTCGTGGTCGCCACTCAAGAACCTTTCTTCCCCAACGGTTGTCGGTTCGACGAGCAATGTGGCCTGCCCATTGCCATTTCAACGAGCTAATTCTGCGGGCTATGTCGGTTACACTCGTTCTTCTACGGATTTCCGTGTTTTCCGGATTTTATCACGTAGAGAAATACCGAGCATAGCCCTCTCCATAGTACGCTGAGCGACTTTGTGCTTTTTTATGAACCCGAAATTTAGAGACCACGTTTCAGTGCCGTAAGTCATCGCTGGTAACACACACTAGTTATAAACCTTTGTTTTCAGACAGTGTGGAATATTGGACGAGAAGATCCTCTTAAGTTTCGTGAACGCTATATGTAACGGTAACGCTATAAGTAGGTATATGTTAGTTTAATTTTTATCACGAAAAATTTTATGTTTTAGTCTATTATCATTAGCGATCGACCCTCCTCTATAGTAAGAGTAAAGTTGACCTACTATGTCATGTTGCTCAGACATGTTGGTATAGGGCTTTATTTCAAGTTACCCTTCTCTTTCTAACATGGGGAGTGAATTGTATTCTCAGTTTGCCACGATAAGGAAAATAATAAATAAGGAAGTATGTATTCTACGCAAGTCAACAAGTTGCGTCAAACAAGTTATAAGAAACTTCTAAATAACTCGTTAATCTTACATTGCAATTACCTACCAAAGGATCTGAGTTTTCTTGTTGTCTGCGTGAATGCCTCACAGTGATTTAAATGTTTGTAGAATAGCTAATTATCCCTTTGTTAACTAACTAAGAAATCCAGTCACATTTGTTATGTAATTGAATTTAAAGTTTACAAAGATTGCTTTAAAGGTAAATTTATTATGCTTTGTCATCACTAAATTAAAGAAATAGTTACCAACGTCGGTTTCAATATTTGAATGCTTAATATTCTTTATTTGCTTATTGCTTAATATTCTTTAATAGCCTTTAACTAGCAACCCGCCCTCGCTTCGCTTCAGTTTCAGTCGCCTTACCTGCATAGTTCCTGTTCCAGTGGGAATACCAGGATAAAATATAATCTAAGTTACTCCTTTCATATACAGCTGGTAGTAAAATATTATCAAAATCTGTCCAGCCATTTTGAAGATTACTCTAAACAAACAGGCAGGCAGACATACCAACAGAGAGACAGACAGACAGACAAAAATGTTTAAACCAATTTTAAGGCATAGGTAACATGCAAATAACCGTACTAGTATGAAAAAAGCCATTACAAACACTTAAATTTTATTTATTTATATAGATAATATCTAGTTGACCGAGTTTCGCTCGGAATATTTTTGTCGAATTTATTTAGATATATATTAATAAAAAATAAAAAATGAAAAATATATAAAAATTACAAAAAGAGAATAATAATAACACCGAGATTCGAACCGACGCTGTTTGAATGCCAAAAAAGCCAAAATTAGAACCGGTCAACTTCCAAACTGAGCTATCGTAACTCATGACGTTGACAACGAAATGAAATCATATTCTTTTAAAATTTAATGTCATTATATTGTTTTGCTAAAAACACGGACAAAACAACATTTTCTATAAATAAAACCTAGCTAGATCGATTTTTTGGACCCGAAACCTCTAGTATGCCAAGTTTCAACAAAATCGTTGGAGCCGTTTCCGAGATCCTGAATATATATATATATACAAGAATTGATCGTTTAAAGATATAAGATATTATATTAATTTTGGGCATATTTTTTCTTTTATTTTTTTTTCTTGCCAACGGTGGCAAACGAGCAAGCAGCACACCTGATGGTAAGTGAAACTGCTGCACATGGACCTTTGCAATACCAGGGGCACAGCCAGGCCGTTGTCTACCGTGAAAGAAATACTCTTCTTAAACCTCGTTTAAAGAAGGACATGTCATAGCGCTCGGGAAACACAGCAGCAGGTAGTTCATTCCAGAGCTTGCACGTACGTGGGAGAAATGATCGCTGGAAACGTACAGTTGAAGACCATAACGTTTTCAGGTGAAATGTATGAAACCTGCTACAATGTTGAGTGATACGTTGGTAGAATGGTGACGGTGGTACCAAGTCAAACAGTTCCTCGGAGCACTCCCCGTGAAAGAGTCGGTAGAGTACACAGAGTGACCCGAAGTCTCGCCGTTGCTCCAGCGATTTTGTAATATCTGAATGGTTTAGGTATATGGTTTTATTTTTTTAGTAAACTCAATTAATTTTATCTTATAATAATAGTCTTATTTTATAAAAATAAATACCTGTACCCTTTAGTTTCATTTGCACAATAGAAGCAATTGATGTTTAATAATTATAAATCTCTTATGCTCACAATACACAATGCTCTTAATAAACAATCTTGTTTACCTCTTACATAACTGAAAGATATTACTCAGTCTACATTCTTAACCGGCTCTCTTGGAAACTTCCAGAATTAGCATGAACGGTACCTAAAATAAACAACAATAGAGCAGGTAGAATATATTATCGGGGTCACAACTATAGTGACCTTTATACCTGCAATTTAGCTGAGAACACCAGTTTTACCATACCTACGTCGTTCAGTTTTACGCGGCGTTTGCAATACAGTAGTTTCTTTGGCAGCTGTCGACAAGCTGAGTGCGCGAACACCTGAACCCCGGCTACTTTATTTACGTATGAATAAATCACGGACCCAACAGGGCAGGACTTCACTCGCTTTTACATAATACAAATGATGGTTTTAAACGTATAGTACCTATATGGTTGGTGTATCTACATCTAGGTGTTGGCAGAATACCAGCGCTATTTCTTTAAGTAGAAGTAGGACAAGCTGAGCCAATAGCTTTTTTGTTTCTCGTTTGAATTATTTCAATTTATGTAAGAAGCACTTTTTTAGTTGTTTGTGTTTTTATACGATCTAACGAGAACAAAATAAATGTTTTCTTTCTTTCTTTTACATGTAAGATACATTGTAACCTTGTGATGACAGGTTAGCAATGCTATGTTTCAAACTAAGTACATATATAGAAGTAAGCTTATTTAATCATCATTATCATAACAGCCCACATACGTCCCACTGTTGAGCTCGGGCCTCCTCCACAATGGGAGGGAATTTGACCTACTATACCATGCTGGGTAGATATGTTGGTATAGGGTTTCATTTTGAGTGGTACTTCTCTTGCACAGATGTTATGTGCATATTATATCCCTTAGTCGTCTTTTACGACATCCACGGGCAAGATAGGGAGTGGTGAATTGTATTCTTACTCCGTCATCACACGGAAACCGTCACCACACGGAAAGCTTATTTAATAATTTTATATAATAATTCAATAATTTATGTAATAAATAATTTATGGATTTCTCTGTGAAATAATCTGAATTACGGCAATTTGTAAAAGAACGGAAATAAGTGACATGAAGAATTAGCAGGTCACATCCCTCGGCGAACCGATAACCGATGCAAGAAATATTCTTGACTGGCGACCATGCATTGGACGGCGTAGTGTAGGACGACCCCACCCGGTGTCGTTGGATGCAGGTGGCATAAGACCGTAGTTTGTGGTATACATGAGGACGGTCTACATATAGCAGTAGACGGCGATAAACTGAATGATGAATGATGTGAAAAATTTACATTACTTGTCACATTTCTGAGAGTTCTAAGAAATATATAACGAAACAAACTATTCATCAACGTCCAAAACCGAATTAGAGTTAAGTAATAGTATATACTCACGACCCGCTCTCGCTTCGATTTCGATCGGTTTGTTTTCGTATTTTAAATGTCTGTTATTCATTCTAATGATATTCTGTAAAGAGTTATTTTGATCTACATTAAATACACTACGCACTTAATGTATTTAATTTGATAAGAAGTTAACACTGTATTGTTGAAATCTTGCTATGTAAATAATTTTTCTCATTTTTTATTCGTTGTAAAAATAACATCCTTGCATTGTATACCAACGGGAATCATATTTGTTTGGGATTTTACTCCTTAAGCTCAGAAGCACAATATTTGTAGGAAACAAAGGAATAGTGACCATTGTATTCTTATTCCGTTAGCATACAGGTAGGTAGGTAACCTATGATTTATTATCATCATCATCATCGCAGCCCACATACGTCCCACTTTTGGGCTCGGGCCTCCTCCACAATGGGCGGGAATTTGACCTACTATACCATGCTGATCAGACATGTTGGTATAGGGTTTCATTTCGAGTATTCTTTTTCTTGCACAGATGTTATGTGCATACTATATCTCATAGTCGTCTTTTACGACATCCACGGGCAAGATAGGGCGTGGTGAATTGTATTCTTACTCCGTCACCTTACGAAAAACGTATGATTAAAATATATTAATTTTAGTAGTCGTCTCATCATAATCTCAGTTCATATACGCCTCACTGTGAGTTCGAACCTCTTTCACAATAGGATGAAAATTGCCCTTTTTTTTGCTATACCATTCATACTCCGTCACCACACAGAGCACTTTCTACTCTATCCATAAACGCGTCATTGTTAATTCTAAAGGCTTCGGAATGGATGAAAAATTCGTCTACTATAATAATCAGACCACACGTTTTATTGCAGGGTTTTAGAATTCATTTGTATTGCAATTGCCAAAGGAGCCAACACTTCCTTACGTTCTTTAGTATTTTCTCGCGACCCAAACTATAGAGGAATGAGTGGTGTCCTATTGTAATGTTAATCTCTCATTAGATAAATAAGAAAGAAGAAAGAACCCACTGCTGGGTTCGAACCTCCTCCGTAATAGGAGGGTTATTGACCTACTATACCACGCTGGTAAAACGGGTTGGTATAGGATTTTATTTCGAGTTTTCCTTCTCTTGCATAGACGTTATATGCATATTGTTATCAAGTACTACTTCCGACCTCACATGTACGGCTAATTTGGGTACATCTTAATTATTAACAGACTTGATTATAGTTTTATAATGTAACTGGTAATTTTATAATTAGGTAAATAGTTAATTAATGTTTCGGTAAGTTAATATAATTCTCATACAATGGGCGTCTTCCGCTTGTCAGTTGCCGCGCGCCACTATTAAATGCCAAAGGTACTTATTGTTGTAGACCTCGGTACTCTCTTACACTATGTCGACTAATCACACCTATATTCCTTATTTTTACTACATACATTAGATTCTTATTTCACTGATTTATGATGTCATCATTAATACGTCTGCGGGTTAACCTCCGCCGTAATAAATATTTAATGTTACGTAATCCTGTATAATATTTACACGTAAATAACTATTAGAATTATTAAGATATTTTATACTTAGTATTATCTATTAAGTGTGTGAATTTAGTATTAGCTCGGGCCACGTGAATGTATGAATACCGCCAGTTAGAATATTTTGAGGCATTCGTATTGTAACCGCTGCCGCTGTAAGGTTAATTACAAATTGTAAAGTACAAAGTGTGTCTTCATTATCTTCGTCGCAACCCTCACCGCCTTCGTTTCACAATATTATATGCCTTAGCCAACTTTTACGACATCCACGGATAAGAAAAGGAGTGGTGAATTGTATTCTTACTCCGTCACCACACGGATCGTAATCTTAATCTCTCATTAGATAAGTAACAAAAAAGAAAAAACATCATGTTAGCTTAATTATATTCTGTTTCTGTCTATTGAACATTTTATTCATTAGCCCGCTGTACACTACATTAAACCTAATAGCACTCCTAAGAGCAATTATATTTTAATTATGGTTCTTTTCCAATTACGTTTCCTCAGTGTCATTGCTGCAGGTTTAAGTAGCTGCTGTAAAATCCGATTAGGCATTTTTATTGCTTGCCGGTGATAAAACGAACGCACTTACGACGACGAATAAGTTCACAAAAGCAGTTAGTTAAGTATCTCTAGATTTCTTATCAAATTTAGTTCTAAGACAAATTGGAATTTATATATTAAACTTAAATTAATTATAATGTGATTGCCTCTTTCGTTTTACGTGGCTAAGTCTAAAGTAATGAGGCAAAAATAGTTATAATTGTAATTTCGCTCTTATTTATTCATTTCAGGTCATACACCTTCCACTGCTGGGCTCGAGCCTCCTCTAAATGAGAGGGAAATTGACCTAATATACCACGCTGGTCGTCTGACCAGCTGTTGTTTTGAGTATTGCTTCTCTTTTCATAGATGTTATCTGCATATCACATCCCTTAGTCGTCTTTTACCATGCTTACAGGTGAGATTGAGGTGATGGATTGTTTTCTTACTCCGTCACCACACGGAAAACTTTTTGTTCACAATTTCGCTTTCGTTAAGCAAATTTTGTCAATTAAATTAATGCCACGGGAAGCGTACTTAGTGCCGAGCTAACAGTACCTATGTGCTATTCCAGATTATAACTCTATCTATTTCCTAAATGCCATGTTATGTGCTAAATTTCAACCAGAGCCATTCCTCCCTTCCAGCATGATTGAGCAACAGAAATCTGTACATTCAAACCTTTAAATTGGTTATAATAGTAAGATTTAAACATTAGAAAGAACAATAAAATATTTCTTCTGATAATAATTATTTCGTTTTATCGATTATTTATTTGAGAAACAACAAACAGTAATAATAATGTTGTAGAAATATTAGTTTGACAGAATCCAGAAAAGATTCTATTATTAACTATGTCATGTACCAGCAAGTGAACAATGTTATATAATAATATACGAAAAAATAAAATGGATAACAAAATAAAAACAATATGTATACGAAAACTTTATGCTCGCCTTAATAATTTAATAAGTGTACTTCTATAACTACTTAGAGATACGATTAAGTGAAAAGTTTTCCAAAGAACTTAGGATTATGATCTAAAAAGTTAGATTCATAGTTAAGTTCTGGCTTAAAAGCATATTTTCTTAAAGCGATTCAGTAATGATCTTTATTATAATTATGTTCTTTGCATATATTCAATAAATAAATAAATTTATATATTATTATTCATTTATTATTCACTAGCAACCCGCCCTCGCTTTGCCTCAGTTTCAGTCGCCTTACCCGCGTAATTTCCGTTCCTGTGAGAATACCGGGATAAAATATAGCCTGTTACTCCCTGATATTATAGCTTTTCATTGATGAAAGAATTTTTTAAATCGGTTCGGTGGTTTAAGCGTGAAAGCGTAATAAACAAACAAAGTTATTTTCGCATTTATAATATTAGTAAGGATTACTTAGTTTGGGCTTATGCGGTTTATATAAAAAAAAAGGATTAGTCTATAAAAAAGTCAAATAGGGTTCTTCTTCAAGAAAAATATACGTTAGTGTTATTGTATGTATGTACAACATTTGCTACACGAGTTATTGCCTGCTTATGTAGCGAATACGTAGAAAAAGTCGTCACGTAAACTACACCCAAAGATATAATACAACCAAGTAATGAAAGAAGTGAATAATGCTAGTTACGAGAATATCATCTACGTCTAGTATAACAAGGCTGTTATTTAATATAAGTGGCTATAAATAATCCTTCTTCTTGCTTACTGTACAATTTAAAAAAATCGTATATGTAGGTTTAAACTCGTAACATAATAACATCTGCTATTCGTGAGATATCTATATTATCCATCGTAAATTAAACTAAACTAATATCTGGTTGACCGAGCTTTGCTCGGTATATTTTTGTTGTATTTTTGTCGAATTTATTTAGGTATATATTAATAAAAAATAAAAATTAATGAAATAAATATCAAAAATTATAAAAAGAGAATAATAATAACACTGAGATTCGATCCGACACTGTTTGAATGCCAAAACATAACAAAAAACTGGATGACTTCCCAACTGAGCTATCATCACTCACGATGTCAACAGCGAAATTTGCATCCATATTCTATTGACATTTTATGTCATTGTATTGATTAGTTAAAAACACCGACAAAACAACATTTTCTATAAATAAAACATAGTTAGATCGATTTTTTGGCTCCGAAACCTCTAGTATGCCAAATTTCATCAAAATCGTTGGAGCCGTTTCCGAGATCCTGAATATATATATAGGTATATGTATACAAGAATTGCTCGTTTAAAGATAATATGGTTCTCCAAGTAAGATAATTGAATTAGATTGTTGGCAATTTGTTAGGCTGGCTGTCGACCTGAGTCATATCTCGTTATCAACCTAATACTGTATGTTAGTATACCTAATATTAATCTATATGAAAATAAGATTTATGTAATAGCACAAATTAATGTCAGTGTTGTGACGGATTAAGGATGTCGACCGCTTTTTGTAGACTTGTATACAATAGTGTGACGAATATTCGCTGTAAAGAAAGAAGTAATATTTTATTATTAAAGCTTTTATTATTGGTTGCTAACTGGACTATGGTTTTTATATGAATTAAATTCCTCATTGGACATCCCGAAGGAATTATATTCGATGTCAATATCTTATTATGCTGACATCACTGCTTTCTTCCAAATATTTCAATGAGTCACTACGGCATTTTGACGTGAATATGAAAACATTACTTGACGCTCTTAAATTTTATTTAATATTTTATAGACAGCTATGTTGAATAATTTTGCTGGTATTAAATATAATGCCTCTATAGTATTATAGAGAGAATGCTGAAGTGTGGTGAATAACAGTAGTTTATGTGTTTTCATGTTCTGCTAAATTATATTATTAGAGGAATCATATTCTGATTGTCAGTGCTCAATTAATGGTAATGAATTGACTTACTGACGGGCAATGACCATGAATAAGCTACTCAATATGAAGAAGTGTAGTAGTACTGTTTCATAAGTTATGAAGAAAATTATTGTAGATGACTCGTGGATTTTGTAAATTAGGTTAAACTGATGGGCATATGGTGACGGAGATCTTGCCCGTGGATGTCATAAAAGACGACTATGGGATGTAATATGCACATAACATCTGTCCAAGAGAAGGAAAACTCGAAATGAAACCCAATACCAACATTTTTGACCAGCATGGTATAGTAGGTAAGGTTAATTTACCTCCTATTGTGGAGGAGGCTCGAGCTCAACAGTGGGACGTATGTGGACTGTGAAGATGATGATGGCCCCATTGCCAATGTTTCAATAAAATAAAAAATGAGCCACAACGTTAATTAAATTATTATAGCTGAATCTGACGGGTCATGAATTTAAATGATATGATAATTTTTAACTAAACTATGCAAGTGAAGAAACTGATATTTTGTGAAGAAAATTGTATATGGCTTTTGCTTCTTTTGTTTGCCCAGACGGACAAATAGAACCAAATATTGCTTGAAAGACAGACTTTACGTATTTTTATGGATCTTAATTAATAAATATTGATTTAATATCATCATCATTTCAGCCTATCGCCGTCCACTGCTGGACGTAGGCCTCCCTCGTGTTATGCCACAAAGTCCACATCCACCTAGTGGGGGGCGTCCTACACTGCGTCGTCCAATACGTGGTCGCCACTCGAGAACCTTTCTTCCCCAGGGGTTGTCACTTCTTCGAGCGATGTGGCCTGCCCATTGCAACTTCAGTGTGCTAATTCTTCGTGCTATGTCGGTTACACACGTTCTTCTGCGGATTGCCGTATTTCGGGTCCTAACTCGCAGAGAAATCCCAAGCATAGCCCGTTCCATAGCACCCTGAGCGACTTTGAGCCTTGTTATGAGGCTTACATTTAGGGACTACGTTTCTGTGCCGTAAGTCATCACTGGTAACACACACTGGTTGTAGACCTGTGTTTTCAGACACTGAGGTATGTTGGACGAGAAGATCCTCTTAAGTTTCCCGAACGCTGCCCAACCGAGTTGGATTCGTCGGCTGATCTCTTTCTCGAAATTGGATCTACCTAACTGGACTGTTTGTCCTAGGTAAACATAATGATCGACAACTTCGAGAATCGTATTGCCAACTAGGACCGGTGCAGGAATGACATGGGCATTTGGCATGACTTTCGTCTTGTCCATGTTCATTCGTAAACCCACTAGTTGGGATACCCTGTTGAGATCATTGAGCATGGTGCCAAGGTCCTCCATGGATTCTGCCATAACGACGATATCGTCTGCAAATCAGAGGTGAGTGATATATTCGCCGTTGATGTTGATGCCGAGTCCGGTCCAGTCTATGAAGACATCTTCCAGTGCAGTGTTGAACAGTTTCGGAGAGATGACGTCTCCCTGTCTCACGCTTTTCTGCAACTGGATCGGTTTCGTACTTTTATCCCGGATACGGACTGCCATTGTGGCATAAGCACTTCAGCACTTCGATATAACGGTAGTCGATTTGGCACAGCTGAAGCGACTGCAGCACCGCCCAAGTTTCGACTGAATCAAAGGCTTTCTCATAGTTCACAAACGCTAAACACAGAGGCCGATTATACTCCTCGGTCTTTTGTATAATCCTCCTAAGCGTGAGGATATGGTCTATGGTGCTATAGCCTTTTCGGACGCCGGCTTGTTCGGGCGGATGGAAGTCAACGAGCTTGCACGTGAGTCGATTGGTAATGACCCTCGAAAACAACTTGTAAACGTGGCTCAGGAGTGAGATGGATCTGTAGTTCTTTAGAAGAGCTTTGTCACCCTTCTTGAAGAACAGCACCACCACACTCCTGGTTTACAACTCTGGAACGTCGCCCCCGAGGATAACAGAATTGAATAGCTTTTGAAGGGCTTTTAAGACCGGCTCGACGCCTGCCTTCAGAATTAATATATAACGTATAAAATATTTGTTCATTTATATTTAGTAAAATCTCTGATCACCTTGTATATTTCAATAAAGCTAATTTGTTTTGAAAGTGTTTACTAATTTAATTAGTCAAATGTTCACATCCATATAAATAAATAAAATTGAAGTGCCTATTTGTAATTTCAAAATAGTAGGTGTTTTCATGCTTACATATTTACACTATATGTATGCTTAAAAACTAGTTTAAACCTTTTTTCCTGTCTGTCTGCTTGTTCTGGAATCGATTTTCATAATATTTTAATATTAGGTAGCTGCCTGTATAAGGGCTTTTTCCTCTCAGAAAGACCCTATAATTTTTTTTCGGTTCGGGAATCTAATTCGAGGCCTCATGAACTGCAATACCGTACTACACCACTAAGACAGTGCTTTCATTAGTTATATTTGATACCTAATATAAAAAAGGTGTTTACAATCTATACTACAAACACTAAAATAGTATAGGTTTTCAATTTTTTTCATTAATATGTATATTTTAGGAGATATTAGAGATTTAAAATGCGAACACACAGCGGCTGAAATCGAAGCCAAGCAAGGACGGCTCGCTAGTATCAAATAATAGAGAATATTTTTTTTTGTTAATCAAGTTAAACCTAAGCATTGGGTTTCAAACCTTACCTCGGATCGTAATAAAAATAGCACACACAAAATTGTAAAAAGAATTTCTCATATATCTGTATCAAATTGTGGATGAGTCTAGAGTTTAAGTAAAATCCCATGGGCAAAAAGAATTTCCTTTGACATGTGATGTGAATTATACGTCTAATTTAAGAAAATGTATACTTATGTAGCTAGCAACCTTATACAAAATAAGGTACTTACACAAATAAACATATTCACTTAGGACGCCTGGCAGATGTGAAACATCTAAATTATTTTGTACAAGTATATGCGCGTAAAAGAACAAATTACGACAGGAACTAATATGACTTGTGTATGATTTGAATAGATACATCTTGTGTACGTGTGTATGTCACTGATCTCCTCCTAAACGGCCGGACCGATTTTAATAGTTTAATTGTGGCTATTCCGAGAATGGTTCAGATTAATAATTGGAAGGGATACGTGGCGCTGCGATCGATTACAAGGAGAATTCTTCTTACTCTTTTTTTTAGATTTGAACAGAACAACGTTTGTTAGGTCAGCTAGTAAATATATAGATTCTTAGCAAGATAATGTTCTCATATTACCTTATTTGTTTATGAAGGGAGATAGTCTTCAACAATAATACTGACATACAAAATTGGGTGTTAATTCGTATTATCGGTCACTGAGGGGGCGAGGGGAAAATGAATCTCTTGATTTTATCTTCTTAGCCCCTATATATTCTACTGTGAGGCACAGATCACAGCTCAAATACGTCCCAGAGTTTTCTGGGACCTTTTTAACTACTATATTCTTATCACAAGAATCATCATCATCATCATGATGATGATGATGATCATCATCATGATGATGATGATGATTCTTATCACACGGAAATGTCAGGCATTGTCTTATGGCTGGTCTTTTTGTTATATCATTATGTTAGTATTAAGTACCTAAGTAGATTCTTAGTGTACAATAAAGCATGATTGCATGACATGTATGCATATTTAGTATGTACAACTAGATATGCATACAATCAAAGGAGGTTTTTCATACATTCGATTATCTGGATTTTCGATAATCCAAATGCCTAACGACAACAATTAATGCGGTTAATCGAGTTTCTACTGTATATAGAATATATACTCAATATAATTGTAGTTTACGCAGAAATATATCTAGAGTGCAGACTAATAACTTTACTCATAATGTTTAATGATAAAATTAAATGCATATTATAATGATAAAAATACATCTCCCGTGCTTTTTAAAGAATTTCCTGATAATATCCTTCGGAATATAAGGCACTTGTCAAACTTTTATGACAAATCAAGTTGCGCATGTCGTCGAACTTGTAAAAAGTTATTCATAAAACGCTCGTTGTGCCCTTGTTAGAGTCCTCTAGCGAAATAATAAATCAAGTCCAAGCAGATTTCTTTAAAATATATTTTAAAGAAAGAAAGAAAGAAGAAAGAAAAACATTTAATCTGCCCTCGTTAAATCTATTAAAAAAAAAAGCAATAAAAAAGAGCCTCTAAGATAAAATGTTGTAATTTTAGCCAGGAACAAAAAGGGCTGTGCTATTTTACAAACACTCTTCCCTGTTCTCAATCAAATTCGTAAGACCGCTGGACACAAATCTTCTCCAGGTAAGGCAAAGTTGGCCACTTGTCGAAATCATCGGTGCCGACCTGACACTACCGACTATCGCTAGGTGGATCGCTAGGAACTGAGACGCAGCCATCTCGCAGAAGGAGGTGGCAGAGCGAGTCGAGGAGGGATCCCTCTATTATGAGATGCTCCGTTATCGACGCATCGGGCGACGCAAGCGTGAGTATCTGCGCCTGATGTCTTCCTAGCCGAAGTCACGGGTGGCGAACTAATCCCCGTAGTTCGCCACCCGCAGAGAGGCCGACTTTTTGTTACCAGGGCGTCCAAGGGGACGATACCCGAAAAGATACTCCACTGGGTCGGCAACGGATATCAAACAATCGGTACCAGTGGTCGCCTAATGGCGAAGAGGAGGGGACTTTTATCCAATGTGGTGTATTAAGTTACTTTGCTATTAGAGCCGTTAAATCCAATGGGTTACTCTGCTATTGGATCAATCCATTAGATCCATCCATTTGGATTGCGATGAAAATTCTGAGGTTTCCTTCTCTTTGTTCTATCCAAGCACAAAACATAATATCATATATTATGTCTCATGTAACTTTAGTCATTAAAGAATAAAATCTTAAAAGCGAAAATTAATTACCAAGACTTTTTGTAATCATACAAAAAATGAGTATCGGCCCATTAATGGGCCAAGACTGGCAGCCGATTGAAAAGTATCGGCCAAGAATTACAATATGTCGTCAGGCCAAGGCTGGGCGAGTAATGGGCTGTAACGTCATCCCGATATCGGATCCTGTGATCGGCCGAACATAGGACCCGAGCAGTGGCCGAGCGTAATCTTAGAATGTCAGCCGAGCACTATATAAAAGCTTCTGCCGAACGTTCTAGTATTATAGAATATTTTAATTTAATTTAATAATAATAATATAAGATGACATATTGCGTCGACCCCAAGTAATTGGGATAAGAGCAAGATGATGATGATGATGAATATCATAAAAAAGGGACTTTACCCGGATTGGTCGGTGAGCGCTGACTGATTCAACTTTCAATACGCATGCGCAGCCAAAAAAGTGTCATAGCATCGGTCAAGGATCGGCTGAGGATCTCGAATTATTATAGTGTATATAATATGGCGGGCGATGATAGGCCTACCATCGACCATTATATTAAAAAATGCCGATACTTGGCCGAGCGTTAGTAACCGTACCTTGGCCGATCAACGGAGAATAGTTAAGCATCGGCAACTTTGTATGGGTTATCTCACAATCGATAAGTATTCTGTATACATTATCATCACATCCTGCTCTTATCCTAATTACTCGGCGTCACTGCAATATCTATTGCACATACTACAAAAGTTTTGGCAATAGTTTTATGACCGACCGCCTGCGTGATGTCAACCCTCGAAAATTTAATTGTTGACCAGACGGCCTAAGATGCAATTAGCGCAGATCAAGTTATTCGTAGCAATCAAACAAGTAAAAAATTTAGTATTAATAGGGAGTATTCCATTCAATGAACCCTGTGCATGGTCCAAGCACACACTTTCTCTGTTTTTATTATTGTAACATCTTATCTAAGCCAACAATAGATGTAAATTCTGTCTCGGAGACTTCAAACCCAAAGTTATATGTTACTGTGTATCAGGGTATTGTGTAAACTTTTATATGAATTATACTTTTTAATGTCACATTGTATAAAAGATTATAAGGGCGGCGCACGGCCCTATAACCCACCGTAATCCCTTCGCCATTGGGGCAACTACTGGTACAGAGTTCCTTGTCCTCCTTGGCCAGACTAGTACGATACCCTTTCGGGTAAAGTTCCTCCCCGACGCTCGTTCCGGGGGTCGCCTTCACGCGATCTGCCTCTCTGCGGATGACGGACTATTTCCCGGTCCAGTCACGGCCTCAGCTAGGGCAGCAGGCGTAGGTATTCACACCTGTGACGAGCGCATTCCAGTTCCTATCGCTGCCTAGCATTTCCCTAGCAATGGTCGACAGCGTCAGATCGGCACCGATGATTGCGACGGGTTCACGGTGCTGTTCTACACCACGCGGTACACAACTCGAGCATGTGCTGCGCCGAGAAAATATACGTCCCCGTGCAAGATAGCCAATTACATTTTCCCTTGAATACTTGACTATATTTAGCGAATATTTCTCTACTCCTAATAAACACTTAATATCTATGAATTATTGCTTCGTTCGCGCTTTGTACTTCTCTATGTGGTGACGGAGTAAGAATGCAATTTACCACCCCCTGTCTTGCCCGCGGGAGTCATAAGAGACCAAGCTGATAACATCTATGCATTCCTATACCAACACAGTCGTGTTGGTTGATGCTTGACCTACTGGTACAGTAGGTCAAATCTTTATCCCACAGAGAAAAAAGCCCGAGCCCAACAGTGAATGTAAATGGGCTATGATGATGATGATGATTTTAATCCAGGAAATAGTCTATCTAGTGTCAATTTTTATCCAAATCAACAATGATTTACGCGTAAAGGAATAACAAACATCTATACAAGCTTTCGCATTTATAATATTAGTAGGATAATCAACAAATTTACACGTTTCGTTCAATAATTTTGCGAAAGTGCAAAGAATGTATATTATGAGAACGACGAACTATAGTTTTGTTAGATACTCTAATATCTTCAATGAATTTCTTGGAAAAGATTAAGTGCTTAGTACGATGTATCAATCACGGTTTGATATTGTCGATTAACTCAAGGAGTAAAGATTGAAAACTAATACAGTTCGATGGGCAACCATATGCTCAAACCATTTGAACATTGATAATTTAAGTACATTGCTGAGTTAGCTGTAGATGTAATTTCTCTGCTCATTAAGGAGTAATTCAGTCAGCAGTAAAATTGTAAAGCAGCATAAGCTCTTTTTGGAAGTTTTCTCGGAATACAATTATCTCATTACAGCTATTCTGTACATACCCATATGAGCAAAATCAGAGATAATATTAATTTAACAATATGGTAGTGAAGGTAAGAATATATGTGCGCTGTTTTGATTATTTTAACGAAATATCGTTAAATGAAATCTGTATCTATTAATTATAGATAAAATACTGTTTCAGTTGTGATATTAATTTAAATTTGATTATTTATAAAAAGGAAGGAAGCTAATGTGACTTGTTTGTGATAAAATATTTAATTATAGAATAATTATTAAGCATTTAAAACACTGTAATAAAATCTATGTTAAATCAGTTGAAATTGAAAATGTTTTACCGGTAGTAAGTAGTCGGTGATTTTATCCTATAAAAAGGCCAAGGTTCTTAACGACATCGACAGTTCAGTTGTGCGATATCTACAAAAGTGTTGTTACTTCATTGTGTCGTGTATGCTTACAAAAGTGATGTTACTCCATTGTAACTGTATCGTGTGGTATAGAGCAAAAATAAACCAGGTTCGTGAAGTATTTCACCAAAATGGATTCAGGTTACCCGAATGGTAATGCCACAGCGAGAAACACAATTCAGAGCCCAACGGTGAGACGTGTATGGGCTGAGATGATGACGATGATGATAGTTTTCCACGTGGAAAACTGCAAAGTGACTTCTTTTTGTGGTAATGGAGGAAGAATAAAATTCACCGCTCCTTTTTTGCCGTAGCTATTGTAAAAAGCGATTGAAGGACATAATATGCATAAAATATCTACACAAGAGATGATAAACTCGAAATATATCTTTATAACAACATGCTATAGTAGGTTAATTGTCTGCTTATTGTGAAGAAGGCTTCAGCTTAATAGTGAGACATATAAGTTAAGATGATGATAATGAGGAATGGAGTAATAATACAATGCACACTCCTTTTATCGTGGGTGTTGCCAAAGAAGAATATCGTATACTTATAAGTAAATCATTGCAATAGAAGGAAAAATCGATTTAAAACTTTATTCAACTCGTCTGCTCAGTGAAGCATAGATATACATAATTAGTAGTAAAATTTGAGTGTATTAAGACACTCCTGTGCAATTGGTTATATTTTATTTAAAAGTTAGTTATTTGCTTTCTTTATGGTGACGAAGTAAGAATTTTCATCTTTGCCCGTGAGTATCAAAGGACTTATCTCTAAATCTTAATATATATATTTCTGAACTCCTGAACTGAACTCCTCCTAAACGCGATGTTGATGAATTTTTTTGTGTGTGTTCAAGGGGATTCCAGAATAGTTTAGATTCGCAATTGGACCCGGTAGATGGCACTGCGATCGAATTCAAGGACAATTCCTTTTATTCTATTTGAACAGAACGTCTGTTGGGTCAGCTAATCTAGTATATTTTTCTCTATTGTGGAGGAGCGTATCCAACAGGGGGTTATCGTATAAGTCCTTTGTATTACTCATTATTATTAAATGATTAAGATACTTAAGATGATTAAGAGTGGTAGGACTACACTGTCGACAGTTATCTGTCTACAGCCGCCGGCCGGTCCGTCCGGGGTAGTACCACACTCTCGCAGAAAATCAACGTCTGAGTAGTAGCAATTTGTTACTGCGCTTCATTCGGTGAGCGAGAGAGCCGAAAGCCCAACTTTCTGAGAGTGTTTGTGTGTGAGGATTTTGGTGGTGCCCTTGCTATCACCGAGCCTTAATGCACGCATTCACACTCCCTTCACTTTCTTCGCGGCAGCGACCCTGTAAAGGTCCATGAGCGGCAGCAACACTTACCACCAGTTCTACTGTTTGCTCGTTTGCCACCGTTTGCAATAAAAAAAAAACTTAAACAATTTTTTGTACACAAGCATACATATATATTTGCCATCACTTACGTTTCCATGAGTGGTAAAAACTTGCTAAATTTGCACCAAAATAGCATTATAACCATTAGTCCAACTTGCAGTAATCTACGACCATCCCCAGCCCCAAAAAGTATAAGTGTAATACAGGACCATGATAGGCTCTTGGGTGGTTTAATGAATACCATCAGTATGAGTTACGCTCATATATGTCCCATTCTTAATCCGTCATCCGGACACGGATAAATGAATAGAGTAGCCAAATATATTTTTGCTTTTTAAATTATACAACATGTAATCTGTACTAATATATAAAGCGGAAGATTTTGTTTATTTGAACGCGCTAATCTCATGAACTACTGGTCCAATTTGAAAAATTCTTTCAGTGTCTGATAGCCCATTTATCATCACGCTAAGACCAATAGGAGCGGAGCAACAATAAAAAATGTTTCGGAATAGGGTTTTTTCCTTTTAAGAGCTTCCGCTGTGTACACTACATAAACAGTTAGGTTTCGCAAAAATCATGTGACAGAATTGTGTTATGTAAAAATATTTTCACCTTAGTCCAAAGTAACTGTTCCATGCGGACAAAGTCGCAGGCATAAGCTAGTATAAAATATATGTAATACGAAGATGATATAACGCGAAATATAAATCTACTTTATCAACGTACGTGCAAGTCAAATTATGCTGAGTTATTCATCGGAATACACTTATTATTCTGTCACCAATCACGACGAATGGTTTGTGAAATGCTTCGTTAGCCAGCTCAACGCATTTTCACCCACTCCATTTACTTCGCTTCACTGGTGTGAGGTGATTTTTAAAGGATAGCGCAAATGAATAAGATTATCTGAAATTTCAATTGCGATGACAGAATAAAGTGGATTTTTTAATATTTTTATTTAAAAATGGTATTTACTGTTACAGTGATCAGAATTCGATTTAAAAAAAAACTCTATGAGAAATTGATTGAATTTACTTTTTGTGTAAAGACGGAGTAAGAATACAATTTACCATACCCTTTTCAGCCTCTGAAAACCGTAAAAAACGACTATAGGATATAATATGCCCATTACATTTATGTAAAGGTAGAAAAACTCGAAATAAGACCCTATACGCGGTATGATTGGTCAATTTGGCTTCTATTGTGGAGGAAATTCGGGCTTAGCAGTGAAACGTATGAATAAAAAAAAACCTGGAAGCTACGTGTGAGTACTTCGCACCAATTGTAGAGGATTTTTACTTATATTATAACTATAGTTTTTGCGCGGTTCTATATTTATACATTTTCTTTTTTGTGGGTGGGCTCCTCGCACTACTCCGTCCGGGGCGACAGAGGGGCGTAAGCACGCACACCCGTAACCCACCCGCGCGACACGCCGCCTTCGTCGTTGGGCCGACCACCGGAGCAGGGTGACTTGACGTCAATGGTCATTTATACACTTGCCCAAGAGCACACATTGGCCGACGAAGAACAAGAAGTTTAACGAATAAAAGTTGTCCTCCAGATTTTATTACACTTCTCTTATGATTTTGCAGTCTATTTAAGATTTTCGACGTTTCCTATTATGATGCCTTTTGCACATCTTCAGGTCTATAAAACATAAACAAAATAACATTTGCACATATAAGTACATCATTTTAATTTTAATCTTAGAAAGAGCATACAAAAGTTTTCCGAAAAATTGACAGTTTTGGGCAATACTTTAATTATAAAGTATTGCCCAAAACTGACAATTTTTGGGCAAAATTTTGCTTGCTTATCTATATATATAGAATGCTTTGTCCCGAGTCAGGTGACAACGCACAACCTAAACCGCTGATCGTAGAGACTTGAAACAAGGTTGTGTACTTTGCGGGACGTAGTCATCCGATAAGAAGGGATTTTTAAAAATTATACCTCTTTTTTTTTTGTGGGTGGGCTGCGGTCGGCGCGCCTCCGCACCACTCCGTCCGGGGCGACAGAGGGACTTAAGCACGCAACTCCCGCAACCCACCCGAAAACCACGTCGCCTTCGTCGTTGGGCCGACCACCGGAGCAGAGTTAGCTTGTCGTCAGTGGTCGGCCCGACGGAATACCCCCTACTTGGGGTACCCTCCCATCAACCGACGTCCCCCCTCGGGGAGGACGTCGGTTTTTCCTCACGCGGTCGGCCTCTCGGCGGGTGACGGACTAATGCCCGGTCACGTCACGCGCGGCCTCGGCTAGGGCGGCATGAGGTGCCGGCGGCGGATCTCCTCATCGAGGCTGCACTCCTCGCGCAGGCGATCCGCCGCCTCCTTCTGCGAGATCACTCTCTCGCAGAAGGAGGCCCTAGCGATCGTCCTAGCGATGGTCGACAGCGTCAGGTCATCGGTCATCAATCATCGGTGCCGACAGGTCGGCACCGATGATTGTGACGAGTTCACGGCGCTGCGTGGCCCAAGCGGCGCAGGCCTCGAGCGTATGTTGCGCCGTGTCCTCGTCGCAATCGCAGTGGTAGCAGGACGGTGTACTCTCCCTCCTTACGACATTGTGCAGGTATTTAGCGAAGCTCCCATGCCCCGTCAACACCTGCACTAGTCGGAAGGAGAGCACCCCGTGCCGCCTTTCCAACCACTGCATCTCCTAACAGGGTTAAAAAGGGGTAGAAAGTTATTGTGAGGGTGATTTGTTTCAAAGTTGATAACAATACTCTTTAGTGTTTTTGATTTAAATAACATTTTATTTTGACACATCTTTGAAAACTGAATTCGATTTTATTCAAAAAACGGCTAAGTGCGAGTCGGAGTCGCGCACGGAGGTTCAATACCATGGCATAAAAATCATGTCTGCTGAATGTAAACCGCTCTTAAATATCTCTATATTTGTTTTCTTTTTAATTTAATTTTATTTATTTATTTATAAAATCAATATATAACTAAATTTTCTGTGAATATACCTATAACTAAATATTCTGTGAATATTTCAAGCGCCTACCTGTTGCCGTTATAAATATCGAGCAAAAAGGAGCAAAAAATCACATTTGTTTTATGAGAGCCTCTTTAATTATTATTTTAATGATTTTTAGTATTTGTCATTATAGCGGCAACAGAAATACATCATCTGTAAACATTTCAACTGCTAAACTATTATGGTTCATAAGAAGCCTGGTGACAGACAGACGGATGGATGGACGGATAGCGCAGTCTTAGTTATAGGGTCCCGGTCTACCCTTTTGGGTACGAAACCCTACAAAGGTTAAACTCACATATTCTTGGTACAATGCAAATCTATACATATAATAAAACTGTAGAGATCGAGTACAGTAAAGTGAAATAGAACACATATAGATTTTTTTAATTTTTTTTGTTTCTTTGTTTGTTTGTGGTTAAGATACCAACCTACCATGCCAATGTCACGGGTTCAATTCCAACGCCGGACAATCTTTTGTGTTATCGCCAAATTGTTGCTCTGATACTGGGTATAATTTGTGTCCGCCACATATATATTTGTGAGATTCCTTAGTAGAGGGTGCAACGCGAAATTGATTTGTAGAATGAATGGAAAAAAAGGCTGTTGTTTGGGAAAAAAAAGGGCTGTTGATAAACGACTGTCGAAAGTCTGATCCTATCACGTAAAGATAGTAAAGCGCAAGCCACTCGGGCTAGCCACCTCCCGACACCATAGCGGTGGAACTAGTTAGCTTGGCAGATTTTTTTTTGATTCGCTCCACCGAGTTCTTACGTAAGATAGGATCATAAGCCAAGGAGAAGATAGCGACCTCATACCAGTTCCTGACCTGTAGACATGATTTAAGTGATGGTCGGCAGCTTCAGTAGCGAAGCTTGCGATGAATTCAAGACGCTGCTTTACCCAGGCCACACAAGCCGCAAAAGTATGTCTGCTGTCTCCTGGTTGGAACCACAATTGTGGGAGGGCTCCGTGTATTTCCACTTTTAAGTCCCACGGGAAAGTTCTAGCCAAAGCGCATGCTGCCTCGGTCGACATGGTATGGTATCCGCGTGTATCCCCAAACACCATGGCTATCTGCGAATGCCAGAATAAAGTTCTAATACAAGTGTTCAGAACTCACCCACACAGGTGCACCGTACAGGGCCACTGATCGAACCAGTCTCGCGTACAGGCGTCATCATGTAACACCACGTCAATGACCCGGGGAGTAATTTGATAAAAATGCTCCTGAAAGCACGAGTACTAAGCCCAAATATTATATCTGGTCCTCGACCAAGTGGAACCGAATTAACGGTGATTGCTGTGCCGATAAGTGTATAGTTACGGGTCTATGAAACTGCAAATCATTCATTTTATATAAGGCCATTCTAAGCGACAGCGTGACTCATCGAATCACCACCTCGATACCGAGTATGGTTAAACGTATCGCTTATTTAAATTAAGTCCAACCCGGAGAGGGCCTAATTTCGACTAATGTACCATACAGACACCCGCAAGTACGACCTCAGTTGGGAACAGTACAACATAGGCGTTAGCACAAAGTCTTCTGCGCGCTTCGCGCAGATACCACCACGCCGCTCCAAATAGTCTGAAATCAGCCCCCTTAGGTTTAGAAGCGCCCCTTGATAACAGCGATCCCCTGATATACCAGGTTCTCAAACTATTAAATGAGTTGATGACATCTAAATATACTACCGATAGCACATCTCCATCAGTGACCGCCTTGATGACAACGGGCCACAGGCTGCGATTGTGTGCCAGAAAAAATTGGTGTGATCGAGACAATTTCACTAAGGTACTGGCTGATGCGGGCAATCAAGATTCTCTACACTAGCTTGTCTACATCATCCAGTGCAACACACTGGACCTGTAGAACCCTGAACTCAATACACAGTTATCTGTGATTGCCTCTGCCACACATGATATCTACGCGGACGGAGTCGTGGGCAAAAGCTAGTTATAATCTAAGTCTTTTATTTGAACCTTAAGAGATGCGTTTTTCAATGAACATTTTTTTACCTTTCTTCCACGTTTTGCTGTCGACTGCTGGACATAGGCCTACTCTATAGATTGCCACATGGTGCGGTTATTCATTGGAGGGGTTATTTTTTCTTTTATTATTAAATAAACTTCCTGTACTTAGGAAATGTGTTTTGTATAACGGAGAACTTTACAAACATATATTTAACCCACCCAAATTACATCTAGAGGCAGAACAATAATTTGTAGATCGCACAAAGGGTTTACCTACATGAGATTCGAACCCATGACACTGGCACGGTAGGTCGTCTTAACCACTACGCGATCTGTTTAGTCAATAGGGAATATGCATGATTTTTTTTAACCGTTTCTACTAGTTATTACATTACTAGAAATAGATATAAAACAGCCAAAATATAAACCATTACGCTAAAATTTTTTTTAAAAAATCGCTGTCATTTATGGGTGATGTAAACGCGGCTACTTCGGCGCGCATATTTTGTGACGTCAGAGTACTCGACACTCGTACAAGTTGCTAGGGCTGTCAACTAGAGCTGTTAATATTTTTATAAATATCGTTTTTCGACATATCGATATTTTATAATGTATCAATATCGGGGTTCGTTATATCGAAAAAAATATCGATATATCGATATATCGATATTTTTATTATTATTACGATTATTAAATATATTATATCTTATTTACCTTGCAGGTTTTATGCCTCCGAATTTTAAAAGACGTTAAATCTGAATTAGACGCGCAATACGTTGTCATCATATACACGTCTATTTTAGGAAGATCATCTGACTGTACTTTGACGAAACCGCTTTCAGTCCTTGTATTAAGTCTTTTATTCACAAAGATTAATACTTGAACACAGAAAACTCATATAACTTATCTTATTATGAAATAACTGGGTAACAATACAAAATAATCACTAGAAACATACAAACAACAACTTCATATCAGAAGGAGGGCTGTTGATAAAATATCGATATGTCAAAATATCGATATTATTATTTAAAATATCGATACTTAATACTGAACTTTTTTTTGGACGATATATCGATAGTAAAATGTAAGTATCGAGGGTCGATATTTATTTGAATAAATTTGGTGTTTTATCTTTTCTTGTAAAGTATTTATTCTACAAAATCACAGTAAACTTAATTTACTGTAAAAGCGCTGGCATGAAATTGATGATCAGTTATCACTTACTCTTAGAATTTGATAAAAAAAAAGCTAGGCACGGCAACCCCGCAATGAACGAAGTTAAAGAGTGGTCATGGGGAAAATATCGAAATATCGATATTTTTTTTCGTTATCTCGAACGCCGATATTGATATATTTAAAAATATTGATACATCAAAAAATTACATTTTTTTAAAATATCGATAGCCCTAATCAGAACAGAAGACTCGGCAGGACTATGATGTCTCGTTTTGAAAAACCAATGCGTTGCGTTTTAGAAATTTTGCGCGCGAATCTCAAAAAAGGCACTTTTTGATAATTAAATTTAATTATTAAATAATGATAAAATTAAAAAATAATTGTATAGGTACGTTTTTTAAGCAATAAAGATTACAATAAAAATTATTTGTTCATTTTGGAGTTTCGTGCATATTCCCTATTGCTATAATTGCCATGCTAGACAAGTGGTATGCCCTAGCCGAGGCCACGGGTGACGTGACCGGGGAGTTAGTCCATCACCCGCCGAGAGGCCGACCGCGTGAGGAAAGACCGACGTCCTCCCCGAGAGGGGGACGTCGGTCGATGAGAGGGTACCCCAAGTAGGGGGTATTTCGTCGGAACGACCACTGATGACAAGTAACCCTGCTCCGGTGGGACGGCCTGACGAAGGCGACGTGGTGTTCGGGTGGGTTGCGGGTGTTGCGTGCTTACGCCCCTCTGTCGCCCCGGACGGAGTGGTGCTAGGAGCGCGCAGACCGCAGCCCACCCCGAAAAAAAGAAAATATGTCATGTGGTATGCCGATCGCATTACAGTATCATATACATATTTTCTAGGCGCGAAGCACTGCCAATATTCCTGATGGATCGCTTCAGCCAACTTTTATGACTCTCACTGGCCAGTATATGGAGAGGCTGTATTCTTATCTCCCAGTCACGTGATGTAGAACATTTTAATAAAGAAAATTCAGATGTATATACATACGATCGTGATTTTCTTCACAGATAGCAAATAAAATGCCTTTCATCTCCAAACATGAAAAGGAATCACGTAGCAGGCTGCTTCGATAAAAGGTGCAATTGAATCAATTAGGCACAACGCCCGTGCTCTACTTTGAAACTGCGATATATTAATAAAATATTTATTATTCAGTTCTTCTATTGTTAATAATGACAGTTTTAATAAGTTATCATAAAAGTCACTATTATTTGTTGATTTTACATTTAAGAAAATTAAAAGATGTATTAATCTGAGGTTTTATAAAATAGAATACGTTTGTTATGGTAAAAGAGCAATAACTAAATAATCATATGCTTAGAAATGACAGTTAAAATAATATACATCAAGCATAGCGCCTATTTTTGCTAAAACCTGATTTTAGTGGTAGGACCACACTATCGACAGTTGTCTGTCTATAGCCGCGGGCTGGTCCGTTCGGGATAGTACCACACTCTCACAGAAAATCGACGTCCGAGTAGTAGCAATTTGTTACTGCGCTTCGTTCGGCGAGTGAGAGAGCCGGCAGCCCAACTTTCTGAGGTTGTTTGCGTGTGGTGGGTTTTAGTGAGAATCTTGAATCATTGCACGCATTCACACTCCCGTCACTTTCTTCGCGGTAGGCAGCGGTTTTTGCAAAGGTCCATGAGTGGCAGCAACACTTACCATTAGGTGTACTGTTTGCTCGTTTGCCACCACTGGCAATAAGAAAAATACTATTTGGCTATAAGTAACCAACGCTGATCTGCCGTTAGCACCGTTGTGCACATATTTGTAGTGCATAACATACTCCGTATGGTGACAGAGTAAGAATACAATTCACTGCACCCTATCTTACCCATGGATGTCGTCAAAGACGACTAAGGGATATAGTAAGCATGTAACATCTATGCAAGAGAAGGTAAACTCGAAACAAAACCCTATACCAACCTGTCTAACTCATGGTATAGTAAGGTCAATTTCTCTCCTATTGCGGAGGAAGCTCCAGCCCAGCATTGGGATGTTTATGAGCCGAAATGATGATAACATACAATATATGTTAACAAAATAATAGAGGAAAAATACTAAATACAAAAGCAAAAGAAATTTGTAGTAATATAGTTACTGTATTCTTCAGCCGTCACCATACGTTACTATTTCAAAATAATATTGGATTATCCCCAACTATTTCCATCCATCCATCAGCCTACGGACGTCCACTGCTGGACATAGGCCTCCCCACAAGAATGCCACTTGGAACGGTCCTGCGCCACTTGCATCCAACGGTTCCCTGCGATTTTGAGAATGTCGTCAGTCTACCTAGTGGGGGGTCGTCCTACGCTGCGCCGTCCGATTCGTGGTCGCCACTCAAGAACCTTTCTTCCCCAACGGTTATCGGTTCGACGAGCGATGTGGTGGTGGACTATTTCCATATCAGGTCAATATTTTTTTAATATACATTTGTTTTTAATATTATTGTTAATTATTGTGCAACGGTTAAATTTAGATAAAGTAAATGTCTCCTTTTCCGTGTAAGAATATAATTCACCACAAATTTCGTGACCTTGCGTATTGTAAAATACGATCAGGGATGTGATATGCATAAGTATAAATTTTTTTCTTGCATTAATGTCGATTTCTTGTATTATTGTAAAACATTAATGCAAGAAGCCGGCCTGACTAACGTGATAAAGTATATGAATTTCCCTCTTATTACGAAGGAGTCTCGAACTCAGCAGTGGAACGTACATATGCGGATATGATAAATGTCTTCTACAGTTTCGCGAATGAAACTTTCGCTATGCGATGTGTTGTATCTCTTAAAATAACTGCTAGAAATAATACTTTATGAAAACAAAAAAGCCTTTCCCCTTCAATAACCTTAAAAAGTACTTGATACTAGCGTACAGTATTTTTTAAAATAGAACTCTAATTTTAATAGCTTAAAATGTAGATTTATTTAATTGTACTATTTGAAAGTAACGTTGGTAAAATTTAAATTTATAAAGAAACATAATAATGTCTGTACCTACTTAAAAATATGAATACAGGCTAATAGTAAAGCTGATTGTAAGTATAAATAAAAATAAACCAAGTCATGATTAAAATATTGTAAGTTCAATCATCAAAAAGTAAACTTAAATAATTTAAAAATAAAAAACCACTCAACATAAAAATGCCTTCATCTCTTGCCTTCGTAACGTACCCAATCATCCAAGTGATCACGCATATTTCTCACATGTTTTATACAGTAGCGTACTGTATACTGAATAGCGTACTCAAAAATAAGACCAAATACTAAAACACGACTTTGAAAAATTACTTTAAAATGTAACAACAGCCTTAATATAAAATTTTAACTTCTTGTAATTATTTTACTTTTAATTTTTATGAATAAAGGATAGGTAAAAAGTAGTTTACACCTTTTTTCCTATGAAAATAGACTCTAAAGTAGGTACAAACTTTCCTGTAAGCTCTGGCCGACTTTTTCGCTTTTACCAACGTCCCTTGTATTTTTTGTTATAAAAGTACCTATTATTTTTATACTTTTTAACAAACGTGGTGCTTCTGTTCTCAGTCGGTGCTCAATCCGAGTTTAAAATTTAAGTAGAAACTTACATTCTTTCGTATGTTTAAAAATAATGAAAATATTCCAGATTCTCTAAATTTTTAATTCATTAGAAAAATCTTTTGGTATTTTAATAAATCATAAATAAAATTTAGCAAATTATGTCCGGGTAACGGTGTAAGAATACAATTTACCACCCCTTCTCTTGCCCGTGGGTGTCATAAAAGGCGACTAAGGGAACAACTGTTCTAGTATGTTGTAGTTTAACGGTCATGGATGCGTATTACACAAAAAATAATAAAACATATACACGTAGACATGTAAGTCACGTCGATGGTATGAGTACGTTGGAAGGCGCGTCGTCAAAGGTCATTGGCTGATCAGCTGATATTAAGGCGACGTTTATCTTGCTTATGCGAACTTAATCATTGATTTATTCAATTTCTAATGAACATTTAACAAACTATGAATATGCTGCAGATTAAGTATTACTGACTTTATACATTTCAATCAGGTTCACACGAAAAATCGATAACAACATTGAAAACTTTACATGTCTCTAATTCATTAATGAATCGATATTTTTTACTTCAAAATTTGCCATGGGTTCGTACCACCATTCCCTAACTGCTGTTTGACCGGTTGGTCCATAACCTGAGACACCCGATATATATATGCCCCACTATTGGCCACGGGTGTCCTATTGACAATAATTTGTCTACTGCACCACACAGGTCAGGCTGGTTGGCATAGACCTTATCACAGGTTAGTGACTCTTGTATTATTAAAGAAGTAATGTTTCTTTGTGACTGTGTTCTTTCGAACCTCTTTTTTTACAAGCTATGGTCTGGACTCACCCTGTAAGTCCGTTTTTTCAGGGTGACGGACAGGCGGCGTGCGGCGCAATTGCCCCGCTTCCCCATTGTGCCTACAAACGGTACCGATTCTTTGAAATTCGTGGCCAGCCTCGCGTGTTATTCTTTCAGGTACCATCGCCATTGATCTATTCTCTCGGTTCCTAATTGAATTTTAATAAATATTACCCATAAACTACCAGACTTCGCTTCGGTTTCAGTCACTTTACCTCTGTATTTTAAATCTCTAATATCTCCTAAGATATTCAAGGCTTTGGGTTCGAGTGATGGACCGAGTTTTCTGAGGAAAAAATAGCTTAGTTACTTCTTATAAAAACTGCTATCATTTCAGCTTATGCACGTCTCACTACTGGGCTTGAGCATCCCCCACAATAGGAGGGAAATTGACCTTACTATACCATGTTGGCCAGACAGGTTGGTATAGGGTTTTATTTCGAGTTGGCCTCCGCTTGCATAGATGTTATGTGCTTATTATATCCCTTAGTCGTCTTTTACGACATCCACGGGGAAGATAGGGAGTGGTGATTTGTATTCTTACTCCGTCACTACACAGAAAGTGAATTTAGTCTGCAATAAAAGAAAATACAAAAATACACTTGATTCTGATGTTAAAATTTTAATTATTATGTAATTATTTTTGTTTCGTTATAAAATCACTGACCGGTAAATTATACGCTCACGATTAACGTGAAAGTACAACAGCAAAGAAAAATAATACCTAACTCTCTGAAATAGCAACCCACTGAACCCTAAGGGACCGTACCAAGTATTAAAACAATTGCGTATATTTACACATAAGGTAAAATATTACATTAGCAAAAAAACAGCTTATGACAATATTAGAGCTGGCAATAATATAATTATGCAATTATTCTAATAATATTGTAACAAATTATATTAAAATTTCCGTTGGTGATGGAGTAAGAATACTATTCACAACCCCTCATCTTGTCCATGGGTGTCGTAAAAGACGACTACGGGGTGTAGTATGCATATAATATCGGTGCAAGAGAAGAATAACGCGATAAAATACCCTTTACTAACACATCTAGCTATTGTGGTATCATCAAAGCTAATATTCGTCACACTGTTGGTCTCCTCCATAAAGGTAAGAAAATTAACCTACTATACTACGCTGGTCAGACGAGTTGGTATAGGTTGTAAATAAAACTACTTTTACGGATTATATCGCGTTTGTATTTGATTTATGATTGCCCGACGTTTCGAACACTTTGCAGCATTTATGGTCACGCGCGGACTAAGGTGTCTCACGTCCAACACAATAATAATAGTTAAAGATAATTTTATAAATCAAAAATCTTTTAGTAAGCCGCATCTAGAATTAAAAATCAATATTAATTTAGCATCATGTCCGCTGAGTTTTCTTGCCGGATCTTTCTCAGTGTGGCCGCGTTCCGATCCGGTGGTAGTATATTAGTTTTGTTAGTTTTAAATCAACAAATTGTAATAATAATTGCTACAAATTTAATAATAAATAATTACTAACCATAAACAATATAATTATTTCATATAGATTCATTTTCTTCTTACACTGGCAATAAATTTGTACTAAAATGTGGGTAACAATTTAATAAATTTATAACTATTTTCTGTATCGGGTAGATAATTGTAAATGTCTGTAATAACGATTACTTGTTGGACGTGAGACACCTTAGTCCGCCCGTGACCATGAATGCTGCAAAGTGTTCGAAACGTCGGGCAATCATAAATCAAATACAAACGCGATATAATCCGTAAAAGTAGTTTTATTTACAATGTGTAGTGCTCGCGTAAACATCAGAGTTCATATAGGGTTTTACTTTGAGTTTTCCTTCTCTTGCATAATCATTTCAGCCGTCCACTGCTGGACATAGGCCACCCTTATGTTACGCCACAAAGTGCGGGGCTGTGCCACCTGCATCCAAAGACTCCCAGCAACATTCACCAGGTCGTCATCAGGATTCTATCTCGCAGAGAAATCCCGAGCATAGCCCGCTCCATAGCACGCTGAGCGACTTTGAGCCTTGTTATGAGGCCTACATTTAGGAACCACGTTTCCGTGCCGTAAGTCATCACTGGTAAAACACACTGATCGTAGACCTGTGTTTTCAGACACTGAGGTATGTTGGACGTGAAGATCCTCTTAACACGTTCGTTGCGTTACGAGATCTATCAGATCTCTTGCAGGACTTTTGTATTGTACGTTGACTATAATCGAGTTTTAACGTGTAAAGTACTTTAAGTATGAGTAGGTAAGACAAATATACATATTTGCTTCCTAAGTAAAGGCGAATTCAAGGACATAAAAAAAAACAATTAGAGATGGATTAGGTCCCTAACGCACAGTAGTATAATTATTTTCACAGTAGTATATAAATTATTTTCAAAATCGTATTTTTAGGAAACTGATTAGCTCTCAAATGCACTAAAGGGTAGATCTGAAAGTTCTTTGAAAATAATGGTGCAGGGAACGTGTTAAGTTTCCCGAACGCATAGATGTTGCATATTATATCTTTTTTTTTTATTGCAAGCAGTGGCAAACGAGCAAACAGTACACCTGATGGTAAGTGTTGCTGCCGCTCATGGACCTTTACAAGGCAGCTGCCTACCGCGAAGAAAGTGAAGGGAGTGTGAATGCGTGCATTGAGGCTCGGTGATACCAAAGGCACTACCATAACCCTCCACACGCAAACACCCTCAGAAAGTTGGGCTGCCGGCTCTCTCGCTCACCGAACGAAGTGCAGTAACAAATTGCTACTACTCAGACATTAATTTTCTGCGAGAGTGTGGTACTGCCCCGGACGGACCGGCCCGCGGCTGTAGACAGATAACTGTCCACAGTGTGGTCCTACCACTCTTTAAATATCATAGAGTCTAGTGTAATGTATTCTTACTTTGCCAACACGCGGCAAGTGGAAGTTCAGCGTGGTATAGTAGGTTGATTTGTCTTCCATTATCGCGAAGGCTCGAGCCCAGCAGTGCCACGTAGATGGTAATGATGATTATATTAAAAATCGGACATGCTGATATTAAGATTGTACAGATAGATATGCCCATTCACATAAGAGTGGCAAGAGTATTAATATAATAAATGGCGTCAAATGTAAAGCAAAATCTGCTAAATGCTAGTAGAAATAAGGCGTCCGTATTATTGTACAAGATTATAATATACTAGCTGACCCGACAGACGTTGTCCTGTACATAGTTTATATATCCGTTAAGTTTTTTTGAATTTTCTCATTTCTGCGCTACTTTCTTAATTTTTTTTTTCCCTAAAATCCTTTTAAAAGTATTAGAAAACTTAAAAAAAGAGATGGACGAAATCGGTGAAGTCCTTTTGAAATTATGTTATTGTTCTGCCAAACAGCGCCACCTAACGGGTCCAATTGTGAATCTAAACCATTCTCGAATCCCCGTAAACACATACAAAAATTTCACCAACATCGGTCCCGCCGTTTAGGAGGGGTTCAGTGACATACACACGTACACAAGAAATATATATATAAAGATGTAGACTCAAAATATTATTCATGTATTAATTTCGCAAAAGAAAACGGTAAAACATTTATTTTTACTTTTATTTGATTACACTGATGGCGTAGTGGTTAAGATAGGGACCTATCGTACCGACCTATAGTGTTTTGGGTTCGATTCCCATGCAGGACAATATTTTGTGCGATTCACAAATTTTTGCTCTGAGACTGGGTGTCATTTACTTCCGATAAAAAGTCAGTAAGTTTGAAAAGTTCCCCGTATTGCAAGGACTATTTCCTTAGTGCAGGGGGTTAAAAAATATATATAATTTTGTTATTGTACAATTAGAACTTTGAAAATTATCTCTATTTACCTATTTAAGGTTCCTGAGACATATAACATGGTAATAAATGGATACTCGAATGGATGGACGGACAGCGGAAATTAGAGTCCTGTTAGCACCTCTTGAGTATGGAAATATAAAAATAATAACACTATTGTTGCAGAAGAATTTTCTTACGGTATATTGAACATAACCATAGATTTAAGCTTATAAAGTGAGACAGATCTAGGAATAAAACAGATTTTTGTATATATATTTATGTATCTATTTTTCTGATAAGAAATCTAGCAATGCCTATTGACATTACCATATTTTAATAAATACTAGAAATCGATCAAAAGATCAGCAAATCTTGAAATTACCATGAATTATTCATGGTAATTATAATACATGTGGTGACCGAGTAAGTAAATTCATCACCCCCACTCTAGCCCGTGGATGTCATAAAGATGACTAAGCGTTAAGGATATACGGATAATATCTATGCAAGAGAAAGAAAGAAAACTCGACATAAAATTCTATGCGAACATTCTTGACCAGTGCGGTATATTAGGTAAATTTACCTCTCATTGTGAAGGAAGCCCGAGTTGAACAGTGGGACTTATGTGGGCTGAGACGTTAAGAAAAATATTATTACACTAAACGGTGGTGATACATTATCTATCTGGGGACGGAGTAATAATACTAATCATCGTCTCTCCTGCAAATGCTGTCCAGATCGCCAGATGGATTGAAGGAAGTCTACATAACACGCTAAACTGCTGGTCAGGCACCAGCGTGGAAGAGACAGCAATTGCCCTCGCATTGATTCTGTTCAATAATGGGACATATATTGCTCAAAAGGAAGAAGAATATTATTTAAACTCTTTTATCAGTGGTTTAATAACAGAATGACGCTGTTGCTATATTCACAATCCAGTATATTTTCTTCGAGATTTTATGTTAAGAAGTTTTGACGTACCATCGTAGAACGTAGACACAGGTCTACGTTGTACGATGGTACGTCAAAACCATCCATGCCATCGACAGCGATGGCAATAGGATTAGGGTATCAGACAGACAGACAGATCGAACTTTAGCCACTTGTACTCATATAGCTAAAATGTTATTGATCAAAAATTCTAATATTTTTCTTTGGAGAAAATATCTAGTTTATGAGAAGACTGCAGTTACAATTCTTGGACAATGGGCGAAGTCATTCGAGACAGTTTATTAATTACTAGCAACCCGCCCTCGCTTCGCTTCAGTTTCAATCGCTTTACCCGCGGCGTAGTTCCCGTTCCTGTGGGAATACCGGGATAAAATATAGCCTATGTTACTCACTGATATTATAGCTTTCCATTGGTGAAAGAATTTTTGAAATCGGTTTAGTGGTTTAAGCGTGAAAGCGTTACAAACAAACAAACATCCTTACTTTCGCATTTATAATATTAGTATGGATTTTTTTTTTTTTTTTTGTGGGTGGGCCGCGGTCGGCGCGCCTCCGCACCACTCCGTCCGGGGCGACAGAGGGGCTTGAGCACGCAACTCCCGCGACCCACCCGAAGCCCACGTCGCCTTCGTCGTTGGGCCGACCACTGGAGCAGCGTTAACAATATTAGTATGGATGCACCTCTTCAATAAAAATAGAAATAAAAAAAGAAATAAATAATCAAAGTAAAGTCTAAAAACCTAGGAAATAAAACGTACAATAAATGCAAGATAAAGATCAATTCTGATCGAAAAGTTTCATTTGCAAATTTATAAGACAAAAGAAAGTAGTTACTTTCTGTCTTTATGCTTCTTTACGTCCGTTAACCTTCCGGAATCAATATTTACTACAACACAAAGTTTCATTAGGGAGTACGTTGCGAGTTTCGAGTTGTATTTACTATTTTACTACGTTCATTAAGTATGTATTGTACATACATTACGTCCTCACGACATGGGCGTAGACGTTAACCTTCTTTGGGAATGCAATCGTCGGCCAATCGGTATTATAAGATATTAGTAAAGGTCGTTGTAGAGCTTTTAGTCGACTATTAAGGTTTTCAACTAAGAGCAATATTGGTTGTTCTGGGCATCATTAAACGCTATTTCTTTCTTTAGTTCATAAATATTACAACAAAAAAGACATGTTTGAATTATGGACAAAAGTTCTTTAAGACTCTCGGCGCCGAGGAGATTGTCAGTTGGATCGAGATGCTGGAGCTTAGGGTAACCTAATCAAGATGGACACTTCCATATAAGTCAAACTGTTTAGCCACATTATGTGGACAAAATAGGTAAAGTAAAACTGAATTAAATCATTAATACAAGTTTGAATGAAATCATCATTGGGTTGGTTGGTTTATTAGAAATGATATGTTGCGTCAATTTATTCTCTTCAAACTTCTTAAACTTCTATTTTGAGTATGTTTTGTAGTGTTCCAATTAACAAAGTTATTAAATAATTATTGATGTAAATTAAAATACCTGTGATTAATAGATGATTGATGACACTTGACTTGATCAGATGGACTTGGCAATCGCATGAAAACACAATGTACCTGACAAGTAATACATATTATATTAAATTAGATTGTTTAGTGTGTCTACATTGCCAAGTCAATCTGTTTATTTAAAACGTAAAAGGTCTTTAAAATTGATATGGTATAAGAAGTTGTTAGGTTAGCTCATTACATAATAACTAAAGAAGAAAGGTCCCTTAAGCAGGGACTGATTGAATTAACCGACTTGGTATAACATGGATCTCATAACTTTTTATGGTAGAAGAATTCAGTAGCAAGGCTTGGCTTTTTTTACAAGTTTTGTTTTTGATGGTCTTCTTTAATATTGATGATCGGGCAGTCAGTCAGTGAGTGACAAAATTACGAAATTTTGACTAGTTATAATTCTTAAACTATTGGTTCAAATTGAATGAAATCTGAAATATACCATGTGTATACAATGCCTGGGTTACTAAAAAATCAGGCTTCTAGTTTTATTCACAACGAACTTATATGGGGTCGAAAATGGCCTGAATTTCTTCGAGAAAAGTATGTTACAGCAGTGTTGCGTTTTTGCTCGACTTGGCGGGGCCACTACCGTGCCCCCAGATTAGGTGCTTCACGCGTGCCAGTACAGTCGTTAAATGACAATTAATTAATAATTCCTGTTGAAGAGAACGTGACACTTTTTTATATTATTCTAGTTTCTGTCGGGAGTTATTCAAAATTTTCAATTTTACTTATTACTGTCTCTGTGTCGCCGAGTTCTATATAAACTTTTGTCGTTAAGAACATACATAAATGCATCTTTCACGCCAAGAGAAAATAAGCTCTGGCCTTGCCTGTTGAAATCTATATAGTTTGGAGAATTTAAGATATGCCTTAAACGAAAATCGCTCAGGAATTATAAGGAGTACATAACTCACTCTAAAGGAGTAGAACAATGGACTTATAATTTTTAAACTGTATATAAATTTATATCATATATGCACATATATAATATGCACATAACATCTGTGCAAGAGAAGGAAAACTCGAAATGAAACCCTATATCAAGATGTCTGACCAGCGTGGTATAGTAGGTCAAATTTCCTCCCATTGTGGAGGAGGCCCGAGCCCAACAGTGGGACATATGTGGGCTGGGATGATGATGATATAAATTTATATTGAATTTTATACATACCAAATCTCCATATCCATTTGGTATATCAGCTGACCTAACAGACGTTGTTCTGTTCAAATAAGCGCCTCAATTGTGAATCTAAACCATTCTCGAATCCCTTTGAACATGTACAAAAAAATTCATCAACATCAGTCCAGCCGTTTCGGAGGAGTTCAGTGACATACACGAGTGCACAAGAAATTTATATATAGAAATATAGTGTATAATTTATGCGACATGTGTGGCGTATGTTAGCGGTTAGCCACAGTTTAGTTGCGGTTTTGAATGCACAGGATACCTGAATAATGTTTTAGATGCTTATCTATACCAATAAATAAAATTGGAGTGTCTGTTTGTAATGTCAAAATAATAGGCTTTTTTCTTGCTCACACGATTATTTGCACGACACCTATGCCTAAAATAGCAATTAAAAAATTTTTGTCTGTCTGTCTGTCTGTCTGTCTGTTTGTTCCGGGTAATCTTCAAAACGGCTGGACCGATTTCAAAAATTCTTTCACCAATGGAAAGCTATAATATCAGGGCGTAAACTAGGCTATATTTTATCCCGGTATTCCCACGGGAACGGGAACTACGCGGGTAAAACTACTATAACCTATAACCGAAGCGAAGCGAGGGCGGATTGCTAGTGTGGTATATAAGTAAATATTTATATTTAAATGAATCGCTACAAATAAGTATGAGTTAAGTCTTGGTATCTGTTATTGTGAAGTCAAATTAGGCTTAAGGTTCAAGTAGATTATATCAATCTCATTTATAACATTTAGCTGAATATAATTTTTAACAACCACTAATTATCTAACATGGAATAACAAAATCCTAAAGCTAGATAGAACATTTATAGAATTGTGGATCAATACGTATTTCTTTATGACTAGCAACCCGCCCTCGCTTCGCTTTGGTTTTAGTCGTTTTACCCGCGTAGTTCCTGTTTGTGTGGGAATACCGAGATAAAATATAGCCTAGTTTACGCCCTGATATTATAGCTTTCCATTGGTGAAAGAATTTTTGAAATCGGTCCAGCCGTTTTGAAGATTACCTGGAACAAACAGACAGATAGACAGACAGACAGACAAAATTTTTTTAATTGCTATTTTAGGCATAGGTGTCGTGCAAATAACCGTGTGACCATGAAAAAAGCCTATTATTTTGACATTACAAACAGACACTCCAATTTTATTTATTGGTATAGATATAGACTAGTAACCCGCCCTCGCTTCGCTTTGGTTTTAGTCGTTTTACCCGCGTAGTTCCCGTTCCCGTGGGAATACCGGGATAAAATATAGTCTAGTTTACTCCCTGATATTATAGCTTTCCATTGGTGAAAGAATTTTTGAAATCAGTCCAGCCGTTTTGAAGATTACCCGGAAAAAACAGACAGACAGACACAAAAATTTTTTAATCTGTATTTTAGGCATAGGTGTCGTGCAAATAACCGTGTGAGCATGAAAAAAGCCTATTATTTTGACATTACAAACAGACACTCCAATTTTATTTATTGGTATAGATAAGCATCTAAAACATTATTCAGGTATCCTGTGCATTCAAAACCGCAACTAAACTGTGGCTAACCGCTAACATACGCCACACATGTCGCATAAATTATACACTATATTTCTATATATAAATTTCTTGTGCACTCGTGTATGTCACTGAACTCCTCCGAAACGGAATTTACCTAGATATATTATACTTTTTTCTAATAAATTAATTCCATGAATTTTATTTAGTTTGTATTTGATTTTTGATTGCTCGACGCTTTGAACTCTTTTTAGCTTTCACGGTCAGAATACGTGGGACGCCTAGAAAAGTTTTACGAAAATAAATAAAGGGTAATAGGTATTTTTTTTTATTAAATATTTTCAAAGTAATCTGCACCACCTTCTACACGATGTTTCATGCGTCTGAACCGGCTATTCCGGCTATATAAATTGCATCCTTTTGGGCTGATTTTTATTTTAGGGAATAGAAAGAGTCACACGATACTAGGTCAGGGCTGTAAGAAAGGGGGCTCAGGAGTTTAATCAGCGTGCTGTCGCACATCGTGCTCTAATCGAGATCTTCGTTTAGTGCGCGGTGTGCGTGAGGGCACAGGGCTCCGGGATTGGTGAGACGGGTTGGTATATGGTTTTATTACGAGTTTTCCTTCTTTTGCATAGACGTTATATACGTATTATATCCCTCAGACATCTTTTACAATACCCACGAGCAAGATAGCTAGTGGTAATTTGTATTCTTACTTCGTCACCAACAGAAATATAATATCAGATATATTTATATTTTTATAACATATCTAAATCAATAAATAAAATTGGAGTGTCTGTTTGTAATGTCAAAATAATAGGCTTTTTTCATGCTCACACGGTTATTTGCACGACACCTATGCCTAAAGTACAGATTAAAAAATTTTTGTCTGTCTGTCTGTTTGTTCCAGGTAATCTTCAAAAATTCTTTCGCCAATGGAAAGCTATAATGTCAGCGCGCAAACTAGGCTATATTTTATCCTGGTATTCTCACGGGAACGGGAACTACGCGGATAAAACGACTAAAACCGATGCGAAGCAAGGGCGGATTGCTAGTAAAATAATAAACGTACAAATGTACAATAGTACATTTGTACGTTTAAACATTAAATAGCAGTAATATTTATTCTGTGGTAATAATGGCACTCCATAGTTACATTTAGTTTAAACCTATTGTAGATTTACTTAGCTGCCATTACCACGTCCAATAACAATCGTTATTAGAGCCTCACTTCCTCATGAGGGATCTAAATATAATAATAATATGATGTCATCATCATCATCATCCCAGCCCACATATGTCCCACTGTTGGGCTCGGGCCTTCTCCACAATGGGAGGGCATTTGACCTACTATACCATGCTGGTCAGACATGTTGATATAGGGTTTCATTTCGAGTTTTCCTTCTCTTGCACAGACGTTATGTGCATATTATATCCCATAGTCGTCTTATACGACATCCACGGGCAAGATAGGGAGTGGTGAATTGTATTCTTACTCCATCACCGCACGGAAATAATATGATGTACCTCATGTAAAATGGAATTAAATAGACTTAAATGTCTTGCTGTCGTTTAATAGCTGATGTTTTATCTTTACAATGCGAGCGTGCATATGTGCATGAATGCGTTTGTGCGAGTGTGTATGCGGTTTCAGATGACACTTGATATGAATTTGAATTAGCCCGCAAAAAATATGAAGGTAAATTTTTAAATTGGCTGCTTTTGGATTTTCTATATACACAAATACCTAACTGGATGCCAAATTTAATCTTTCCAGGTTATCTGAAAGTTGGTTAGGTTTTGATTTATGTCAGTCAGTATGTAAAAAAATAAAGACGATCGTCGTTGGACGATCTAAACAACTATCTGCTGTGTATACCTGTCGTATAATAGCTGAAGTTTTATCTCTAAAATGCGAGCGTGCATTTGTGCATGAATGCATGTTTGTATGCGTTTGTGCGTGCGTGTGTGCCTGCATGCGTGATTGTGCTCAACGAACAGTAACAATATTGCCGCTGTTAAATATGCTTTAAAAACTTGTATTAGAATAAAAAAAAATTAAAGTCGAATTTACTTTAAAAAGGAGAAGGCTCTCAACTTTCTTCTTTTTTAAAGTCGGTTAAAAAAGAATGGTCGGCTTCGGTTGGCGTGATTATTGAGTTTTCGTCCATTTATCGCGCACATACTTAATGCAAATTAAAGACTTATATGGTTTTCCCATGGATGCCATTGTCGAAACTGGATGAAATTGAAATGGCACCACACGGGAAGCATCAGCTTTCAAACAAAACTCAAATCATCAAAATCATCAAAATCGGTTTACCCAGTCGAAAGTTATGAGGTAACAAACATAAAAAAAAAGAAGTCCGTTAAAAATACAGACGAATTGAGAACCTCCTCCTTTTTGAAGTCTGTTAAAAATGGGAATATTTTAAACCTTAATAAGATTATAAAAAGGTCGAGTCGACGAGAGCTTCATCAATAATTCGTAAACATAAGAAAATAAATTTAAAAACAGAAAAATACTCTTTTATTAAAAGTCCCGAGGGGCAAGATCTTAGAATTACTTTGTCAAAAGTATTAAAGTTAAAATCAAAAAAGTTTGTTGATAGTGTACTCAAAAACTCTTTTAATCTAAAAATTAAATTAAATATTAATAAACAAGAAGAGTTCTGTGGTTATTATATTACATGTTTACGAAGATAGTCTCTAAGGGAAAGTTAGATCATTGCGTTCGTCGCAATGACATTCGCAAATCCATTTAGCACAAATTAGTAACATCTTATTTTAGTTCAATTTCTTTTTATTTTTGTTTAGTAGATACAAACTTATCGATGTGATGGTGGAGTAAGGGCAGATCGAGAAAAATGAATGGATTCCGTGAAGCATGCCATGGATAGAAAAGGAGTAAACGCAGGGATGAGATGATAAGGTTGTTTTGAAGAAGAATACATATTTCATAGACATCAAGTAATTGGAGTAAGAGCAGGATGATAATGATGATGTTATGGTGACGGAGTAATATACAATAGTCACTATCCATTCCCTTTCCGTGCATATCATAAAAAACGATTGAGAGATGTAAACTCCAAGACACATACATACTCCAAGAGAAAAAACTCTCGAAACAAAAAAATATGTTGATAATAATTAACGTATATACGATATGTATAATTATGATTAATATAGTATATATTACCAGCAACGTCCATGTGGTGACGGAATAAGAATACAATTCACCACTCTCCATCTTGCCAGTGGATGTCGTAAAAGGCGACTAAGGGATACATTACGCATATAACATCTATGCAAGAGAAGGAAACCTCGAAATAAAACCCTATACCAACCTATACCCTATACCCTGACCAACAAGGTAAGGTCAATTTCCCTCCTATCGTGGAAGAGGCTCGAGTCCAGCAGTGAGACGTATATGAGCTGAAATGATGATGATGATGATATTACCAACATGTCTGACCAGCGTGGCTCGATTTATTGTGGAGGAAGCTCGAGCCCAACTCTGGGACTTTGGTGGGCTGAAATGCATGAGTTAAGTATTATATGTTATCCATACTAATATTATAAATGCGAAAGTAAGGATGTTTGTTTGTTTGTTTGTAACGCTTTCACGCTTAAACCACAGAACCGATTTCAAAAATTCTTTCACCAATGGAAAGCTATAATATCAGGGAGTTACATAGGCTATATTTTATCCCGGTATTCCCACAGGAACGGGCACTACGCCGCGGGTAAAGCGACTGAAACCGAAGCGAAGCGAGGGCGGGTTTCTAGTATTTAATATAAAATTCGTAATTGGATTTAACATATTTACATCAAAGATATATCATTAACTAGCAACCCGCCCTCGCTTCGCTTCGGTTTCAGTCGCTTTACCCGCGGCGTAGTTCCCGTTCCTGTGGGAATACCGGGATAAAATATAGCCTATGTTACTCCCTGATATTATAGCTTTCCATTGGTGAAAGAATTTTTGAAATCGGTTCGGTGGTTTAAGCGTGAAAGCGTTACAAACAAACAAACAAACAAAAAAATATCCTTACTTTCGCATTTATAATATTAGTATGGATGTTGCTACTAGTTCTATCTTAAAATTGTAAACTAATTATCGACTACTGTGAGAGATTACAGAATGATTCCAAAACAACGTAACTAAAACTAACTATTCCCAATCTTGTTATCGTGCAAAGGTATTGGGAAGGAAGAAGTATTAGATTCCCGATACGCGAAGAGTTGCTTGACTTTTAACGGCAAACGTAAATACGAACTAAATCAAATTCTTGTATACCGCGTAGGGAATACTGATGTCTGATAATGAATGGGTTGTCAGTATTATCAAAGTGTGAGTAATTATTAAAAATATATAAATGTAATTTTCTTAACTCATACACATATAACCTACCGTGGAATCGAGTCTATGTTATATTCTACCAAAAAGATAAATATGGAAACGGGAGCCAAGTTCAATGTTATGATAATTATGCTTCACCTACTTTTCGACTTTACCGACAATATTGTTGAAATATAAATGGGTGTCTATTTATATTGACAATCCTATAATTTATTATCCAAATGAAAGTATAACATTATTAGGTAAATTTAAATACCTTTTCTTTTTTTTCACTACATAAATATTTGGTGTAGGTATATAAACTTTTAAAATGCAAATTACTTATGATCTAGTGAACCTGAACATCTGATCACAATGTAAAAACAATAAAATATGACTACCATATATCTAGTAGTAGCATTGTCAAGTCTCGTTTACGAAGCGTAGATAAGAGACAAAAATTATTAATAATAACTCTGTAACAAATGCAAATAATTACTTTTTGTCGATGAAAAATGACAACAAAAATTACTGAATCAATTGAAAAAACATAGCTGTCGACGAAACAATTGAACTTGATTCAATTCAATTCGTTTTTGTTAATACTTTGCTGAAATATTCGCTGCTTTGCGAGAATATCGACGTAATTCAAAATTATGTTAAATTGAATATTGTATGCCAAATGATCCTTGATATTTTATCATTAACAGAGAAATTTTACTTTAATCATTACAGTCAGACCCTTAATAAATCATTAAATATTATGGTATTTTTTTTTGTGGGTGGGCTGCGGTCGGCGCGCCTCCGCACCAATCCGTCCGGGGCGACAGAGGGGCTTAAGCACGCAACTCCCGCAATCCACCCGAAAACCACCTCGCCTTCGTCGTTGGGCCGACTACCGGAGCAGGTTTACTTGTCGTCAGTGGTCGGCCTGACGGAATACCCCCTACGTGGGGTACCCTCCCATCAACGGACGTCCCCCCCTCGGGGAGGACGTCGGTCTTTTCTCACGCGGTCGGCCTCTCGGCGGGTGACGGACTAATCCCCGGTTACGTCACCCGCGGCCTCGGCTAGGGCGGCATGAGGCGCAGGTAGTTGCGCCTGCGCCGCCCCATTCGCCGGCGGCGGATCTCCTCATCGAGGCTGCGCTCCTCGCGCAGACGATCCGCCGCCTCCTTCTGCGAGATCACTGTCTCGCAGAAGGCTGCGACCGCGTCCCAATTCCCGACGCTGTCGACCATCGCCCTAGCGATGGCCGGCAGCGTCAGGTCGGCACCGATGATTGCGACGAGTTCACGGCAAATATTATGGTATGCACTAAAACATTTATTAAAAAAATTAAATTGCCCTTCTCTAAAATCAGTATTTCTTTTATTTGCCTTGCTATTCTCGCAAACCAATATATTGTGTTCATTAAATATGAATGCCTTCATCATAAATTCTAAATTATCTATCTCCGCTTCTTCTCCATCAGTTCATTTTACGTTCCACTGTTGAGGTCGGGCCTCTTTCACAATGGGAACGCAGTTCATCTATTATATCTACCACTCTGGTTAAACATATTAAGATTTTATGTAGTTTTCTTTCTCATGCAAAGATATTATATGGATATTACATCCCTTAGTCGTCTTCTAGAATACCTACGGACAACAGAGTTTGGTGAATTGTGTTTTTACTCCGCCCTTACCTAACAATTAACTATAACATCTTTTTATCCGGTCTTTTAGTTAGAGGCATTTCATGATCTACTAGCCAACCCGGCGAACTTCGTACCGCCATAATTTTTTTCGTAAATATTTTTTCTAAATTGCCGAAAACATAGTCTGTCTATAGCTGTCATTTGCGTTTTGTTATTATATGATAGATGCGTTTTTGTTATACCACGTTTTATTGTGACTTGTATTCTCTATGACGTTTTATGTCAAATCCCACAGGAACCCGGTCGAACGCGATAAAAAGTATCCTATGTCCGTCTCTTGCTTCTATGCTACCTCCCGCCAATTTTCAGGTAAATTGGTACAGCCGTTCTTAAGTTATAACTAACACGACTTTCTTTTATATATTTAGATTTGCAAAGCAGTATCTATTTGATATTCATCAGTTCACCCGCAAGATGATTTAGTAGTATAAATGTATACAAATGCAAAGACTGTGAGGACCTGGGAAAAGTTCTGATTCTGGTAACTCTCATTGGATTTTTTAGTCATGAAATATTAAATAACAAATTCAAATACTTAAAGTTTATTCGAATTCTTTAGCTAGAGGTTTGTATCAGGAATGTATCCTGAAATTCGTGCTCATGATCTAGTACAGTACTTGTATCTGATTGAGCTGTAATCCTGAATTGATAGGATCATAGAATTTGGACCATATGAAAAGTAATTCTTACAAAAGTTACGGGCCAGATGCAAGCGCTTCTGCAATATACTGTTTTGTAGTATTATTCATTTATTATTAATTTATTATTCATTTATTATTCATTTATTATTCATTTATAGGTATTATTCATTGTGGCGCAACATGAGGGAGGCCTACGTCCAGCAGTAGATGGCAATAGGCTGAAATGATGATGATGATTCATTTATAGGTACTAGTGGTCGCCCTGTTGTCGAAATTCGGCCATAATTCATTTTAATAAATTTTTCTGCTACATAATTATCTTTTAATTTTACTTATGTATATTTGTAAATTGAGCAAGCTGTATTTCACTAATAACTAATATACAAAGTACTAGCAGCCCGCCCCGGCTTCGCACGGGTTAGGTTATTAAACAAACATTTTAAAAGTTATACATTTTTACACACACACTCCCATATATACTGTCTTGTTTTTGCGTGGGGTTATTAAAAAAGAGTAAATTTATGAAGAAAATTCGAATATTAAATATTATTAATTTAATGTTACTTTTTTGTATATTTTTTTTCTTAATTTTTTATTTTTAATGTTTGTAAAAAAGCCATATTTACTTTCTTTGCTCCTATAAATCAATTTATTGACTCAGAGCTTCCCTGTAAACTTCTGCGAGCTCTCAATACTCGACTCTCTGGCACGCGATTACGACGCGTATTCTCATTGACTTGCAAGAAGATTTTCAGTTTCTGGATTCTCCATCACGGCGACTTATCCGGTCGATTGCCCTGTACAGCGCACCGGTGTGGGCGGGGTTCCTGACCGTCCGACTCAGGGCTCTTCTGTGGCGACCACAGAGGGCCATGGCGGTCAGGGCCATACGCGGAGGCAGCGTGCCTGTTGGCCGGGACTCCCCCATGGGACCTGGAGGCGGAAATGCTCGCCGGTTTGTATCGGCGGGTGACGGGGGTGCGAGCGGAGGGCGGTGTGGTCTCATTGAGGGTGCTCACCGCCTGGCGCGTCGACGCCCGCCGAGACGTCATTGCCCGTTGGGCAATCCGGCTGGAGAGGCCTCGATTCGGGGTGCGGAACGTGAAGGCTTTCCGACAAAGGCGACGTGTCATGGGTGTACGTGCTTACGACGACTTTTTGTCGCGACCCTCTGTCGCCCCGGACGGAGTGGTGCGAGGAGTGCGCCGACCGTAACCTACACCCAAAAAAAAAAATCACGGCGTCTACGTTATCACGTACGAGGGTATCACCCTCGCCTGGGAACTATTTCTAGGAAATTGAGATCTTTTGGGCATTTTAAAATGAAAAAAAAATTAAACTCCCTTTGTACTAAATTATTTGCTTAATAGCTATAAAAATGTAATTGAAAAATTATAAGAACTACTGAGTCGCTAAGCTGTTTAGATAGTTAAAAGTTATTATACAATATATTATTGACTGAAAAATTAAAAAAAAAATGTAGTAGCTTTAGTTCTGAAAGGAACTGTTGTTTAGTTCTGAAAAGAACTGATGTTTAGTTCTGAAAAGAACTTTGTTTAGTTTTAAAAAATAACTTTTTTGTTGGGTTTAATTACCTGCTAAACAAATTTAAAGCATAATATATTGAAAATATATGAAAAAAATATAGGCGAGGTTTCCCGATGTAACCGGTGGCAACTGCTAGGGACGATCAAAACTAGGAATAAAAAGTGAAAATGGATTCCGCACACGACCGCTGCAAGGAGCCGACCGCGCGAGTGAGCCGCGCGGCACTTTATTCCTTTATAAAGGTATTGCATAGCTTTAATCGCGGGCTTGGCGCGGGGACCGAATCAAGAAATTCCGTAACGAAAATAAAACCTCACACCCGTACCATGTAACTCGGGCAATGTAGCTCGGAATGAGTGACATAGTAGGCGGGTGGCGGCGGCTCGGCCGAGCGTACGGTCGTCGATACATTCTGCGTTCGTCCGTCTCGATGCATACACGAGCCACCGCTTTGCGTAGCTTACGTCAAAAAGTGTTTTCGCGCGTTTTCTAACGGTCCCAACGATCTTCAGCGGACGACATGACAGTGGTAATCCAAACCGCCTTCATTGTTATACACACAGAAAAATTAATAAGATAGAACGGCCATGTGGGCGGGGCAAGCGTGCCACAATTGCGATCAAACAGTCTTACTATTGACGAAATTCGTTTTACCGGTTCTTAGTTGCGCGCATATAGTGACCTTGAACGAAGATCCGACAAAAAAGAGAAATATGCCGTCTTGCGCTGTTACAACGTGTCGAAAAAGAAGTCAGTTGCGTAGTTATAGTCTAAGAAGGCATTTATTTTCATTGTTAAGTCCATAAACTTATTAATTCAGTGATATTTCTTAATTTTATGAAAATATTATGTCGTTTATAAACAAAAATTATGAAATCGCAAAAAGAGCCAAACATTATACATCGCCTGTCACACATGGATATCACCTTTTATTAGTCCAGCAACCGCGCAATGTACTGCGTTTAATGCGATATCACTAAGAACCGCCTTACTAGCGTGGTAGTATACGTTTTCATTCAAAACATTGACGTTGATCCACGCGTATCGATAGTGTTGTCCAACATACTATAAGTTATCGATTTCAATAATTAGCTATGGGTTAATTTTGGGCCTGGTGCTCGACGGGCAATGGTGGTTCCGGGAGCATTTCCGCAGGCTCGCTCCGCGGCTCGTCGGCGCGGCGTCCGCCCTATCGTGGCTAATGCCGAACGTGGGCGGACCGAGCGCTACGTGCCGACGGCTGTACACGGGGGTCATCCGGTCGATAGCCCTGTACGGCGCACCGGTGTGGGCGGGGTCCTTGACCGTCCGACTTAGGGCCCTTCTGTGGCGACCACAGAGGGTCATGGCGGTCAGGGCCATCCGCGGATACCGCACGGTTGCGACGGAGGCAGCGTGCCTATTGGCCGGGACTCCCACGTGGGACCTGGAGGCGGAAATGCTCGCCGAGTTGTATCGGCGGGTGTCGGGGGTGCGCGGGGAGGGCGGTGTGATCTCGTTAAGGGATCTCACCGCCTGGCGCGTCGACGCCCGCCGAGTCGTCATTGCCCGTTGGGCAGTCCGGCTGGAGAGGCCTCGGTTCGGGGTGCGAACCGTGGAGGCCTTCCGGCCGGTGCTGATGCAGTGGTTGGAAAGGCGGCACAGGGTGCTCTCCTTCCGACTAGTGCAGGTGTTGACGGGGCACGGGAGCTTCGCCAAATACCTGCACAGGGTCGTAAGGAGGGAGAGTACACCGTCCTGCCACCACTGCGATTGCGACGAGGACACGGCGCGCCACACGCTCGAGGCCTGCGCGGCTTGGGCAGTGCAGCGCCGTGAACTCGTCGCAATCATCGGTGCCGACCTGACGCTGCCGGCCATCGCTAGGGCGATGGTCGACAGCGTCGGGAACTGGGACGCGGTCGCAGCCTTCTGCGAGACAGTGATCTCGCAGAAGGAGGCGGCGGATCGTCTGCGCGTGGAGCGCAGCCTCGATGAGGAGATCCGCTGCCGGCGACTGGGGCGGCGCAGGCGCGAGTATTTGCGCCTCATGCCGCCCTAGCCGAGGCCGCGGGTGACGTGACCGGGGATTAGTCCGTCACCCGCCGAGAGGCCGACCGCGTGAGGAAAGACCGACGTCCTCCCCGAGGGGGGGACGTCGGTCGATGGGAGGGTACCCCGCGTAGGGGGTATTCCGTCGGGCCGACCACTGACGACAAGTAAACCTGCTCCGGTGGTCGGCCCAATGACGAAGGCGAGGTGGTTTTAGGGTGGGTTGCGGGAGTTGCGTGCTTAAGCCCCTCTGTCGCCCCGGACGGAGTGGTGCGGAGGCGCGCCGACCGCGACCCATCCAAAAAAAAAAAAAAAAATGGGTTAATTTTATCATATAAATAGGGGAAAGTTGGTTATATCGTACCACTTTTTACTTTAACTTAAATATTTCTCAAACTATAAAATTTGCAAGTTTGATTGAATATGCACAACCAAGCCTAATATTTTGACTACCTATGATTAAAAAACCAGTGCCGTAGTATTAATCTTACGTAGTGAAAAAATTGTTTTTGCAAAAGACTACCATCGGTACGATTTAGCCAACTGATCGGTTAAATTGTACCCTAAGGCATTTTAATTGTACCATAGACGGTTAAATTGTACCAACTAATTAAAAACGGGTATATTTGAACATGTTGTATTTTACCTATATTTTAAGGCATAAAAATAACACTATAAAAATATATGCCATAGCTTACTAAGGAAACAACATGAATAATTTGAGATCAATCAATTTTATTAAGTAATTAAGTGATAAACTATCAAATAAACTATAATCGTGATTACAACGGCATAAAATTTTGCTTATATTTCTATATGCAATAAGAATAATCAACAAAGAAGAGATCAAAATATCAAGTCAAAGAAAAATCCAGTAAAAGAAACTGGAAAAATATTGTTTTTAGTTTCTTTTACTGGAGACAATTATCACAAATATCTGGATTCGTAGTGCAAGATTCATGTAGCCACCTGTGACAGCGGACACACTGAATCCAGTCGACTTTCGGTCCTTTTTTATCGTAATAAGAGTGATTGCATTTTCCACAAATATTTTCTAGATTGCAATCCGTGTCTTCATCATCATCCAATTCCATTACGATGGTGTCAGAACTAGAGCTACTTATGATTGATGGAGATCGCTTTATTTTGCGACTTTTTCCTTTTCCCTTAGGTCTTAGCATCTTACACTCTTGTTGTTTCTTTTATTTTTCTTAGGTTTCTCTTTTTCTTTTGTTTTGTCTTTTCTATTAGTTGGTTTTTATACGGGCTGGATGTTATTTCAGTTGCTTTTTGGATAGTGTTCTTTTTTATAATTGAAGTTTTAGGTAGAGGTGACAACGATTTTATTGTTTTATTAATAGAAGTAAGCTTTACTGTTAATTGATTGATTGTCTTTGACGTCGATGGTTGAGGTTCTATTTCAACAAAAGAAATGACATTTTCTTTATTACTCCGAGTTTTCTTTCCTTCTGTATGATCTTTGTTTTTTCTGCTTCGGGTCATGGTCGCTCTCTGGTTCTGTAAAATTTTGTAAGACTGATAAACTTTCGTTACTAGAATTAATTGCTTCAGCATTAAGCAAATTATAAGCTACTTCATCCAAATCCTCGGCTGTCCAATTATAATATTTTCTTTTAACATTAGGCTCCGTCATCTTAAATAATAAAATTAAAATACATTAACAATCGTTAAAAAGAAAGGTATTCAGAGATTTTAAACAAGAAGGGTAAATCGTACTGGTACAATTTAACAAACTATGCCTTAATTTAAAAATAAATTACAACATGACATAACCTCAAAACGTAGACACACTACAAAGTTATTCATAATCAGAATATAAATTCGTAAAACGATAGCGCATATTATGAATTTTTTGCTTACCTCTTTTCCTGTTTATGTTTTTATGAAAACCGGATAATTTTTACTTGTAAACTCACTAAATAATCTTTTTTTCAACAACACACACAATTTTGCGCAAACGCTGTTTGCAAATGGCGGATCTTGGAATGCCGGTGACGCGGCACGGTTTAGTGTTGGCAGTGAAGAAAATAATACTTATTTAGTACAAAATTTTGAAGTGGTACGATTAAAAAGGTGGTACGATATAACCGACTTTCCCCTAAATATTTTTAACACTTTTAATTTAGTGATCGTTTTATATAATTATATTAACAATATTTAAGTAGGTATTTAAAAATCAATTATTCTGGTATACATTACCTACTTAATTTATCTTGCATATCTATAGTACATTCTTGTATATTTTCCGCGAGGTGACGGAGTAAGAATACAATTCACCACTCCCTATCTTGCCCGTGGATGTCGTAAAATACGACTATGGTATATAATATGCGCATAACATCTGTGCAAGAGAGGGAAAACTTGAAATGAAACCCTATACCAACATGTCTGACCAGCATGGTTTAGTAGGTCAAATTGCCTCCCATTATGGAGAAGGCCCAAGCTCAACAGTGGGTGGGTAGTACAAACTTCATAGTGCTCATTAGCACTCTTTAGTAATTAATAAAATAGAAATAACAAAATAATAGTAATAAAATATCTATGTTCGGGACCAATATATATATATATATATATATATATATATATATATATATATATATATATATATTAATAAAATTATCTTTGAACAAAAGATCTTACATTTAAAACTATGAATTAAAGCAACCAACTAAATCTAGCACAATTTGTTCACAACATTTTGTAGAATACTAAAAATAATGGTAAAGTGATCAAATGTTATTGTATTTCATTTTTATTGGAAAACTAAATGTTTAATTAAGTAGGTATTTAATTGTCGTACAAAATAATTGTTCTATACTTCCTTAAGATGGAATAATTTATGACAAGAATGAATTTCTTGAGACTGGTCATTCATTACTAGTTATTATCATTATAAGTGTGGATTTCTAACTTTTCGTACGTGTTGAATTTTTATTCCAAGAAATGTTGACGTGATAGTCTTCATCTCGGCCTTTATACGTTCCACTGCTGGGCTCGAGCCTCCTCCGCAATTATAGGCAAATTTACCTTACTATACTATAGTAGTCAGACAGGTTAGTATAGGGTTTTGTTTTGAGTTTTTTTCTCTTACATGGATGTTATATGCTTACTATATCTTTTAGTCGTCACAATATATTAGGATGGGACATCCGCGGGTAAGATATGGAGTGGTGATTGGTATTCTTATTCCGTCACCACACGGACAATGTTACTACATTTTTGTTTACAATAAACAAAAATGTACTAACAAGTAGCAGTACCAGTTTATCAAAAAAAATAAATAACTGTTTTGTTTTTTAAGTTAAATAATAACACAAATAAAAATAAACCGAATTTCAATAAAAAATAATATTTTAACATATTTTAAGAGTGATATCTGATGCTTACGCGAGCACTACACATTGTAAATAAAACTACTTATACGGATTATATCACGTTTGTATTTGATTTAGGATTGCCCGATGTTTCGAATACTTTACAGCATTCCTGGTCACGGGCGGTCTAAGATGTTTGACGTCCAAACAAGTCAACGTTATTACAGACGTCCATGGCCCCCGTCGCAGAGACCGTCTGAAACCATCCACAGTTGAGCGCCTCCCTGCAGTACTACCTTATGTGAAAGGAGTCACTGACAAGATTGGCTTCATCCTGAAACGGGCTTCCATAAAAACACATTTTAAGCCACTCAAGAGGATTAGTCAATTCTTGCCACCTGTCAAGTGCCAGATCCCTCTACAAGATGCAGGAGTTTATAAATTTGACTGTGGTCTCTTTTTAATACATTTTAATTGTATCTTGTGTACTGGTGTGTACCATATATGGGAACAATATAATATACAAATCGCTACTCGCTTACGTAATTAATTATAGCAGTTAAATTTTCTGTCACTTATACAGAGTGTAGTGAGGAGTATTTTATTTGCATGATTTTACTGTTATATTACTGACTTGCATTACAAATAACTTCAACACATCACACAAGTAAGTAGTTAATTTAAAGACATTAATATTTTTGTTTCGATAAAACAGGCTAAATAAATATCGTGTAGTATATCGACCATGGCAAGCACTAGCGTACATGTGCTTTTTTATATGTGGGTATTCGTTGCCTACAGAACTTAGTTATAGTTTGTGTACCAACTGCAGCTTCGAGATTGATGTGTGTGTGTTATGTTAGTGTGTGAAATTGTTGTAAGCATAGACCTTGCGTATGTGTTAACATTAGCGGGAGGGGGCAATTATGCCACGCTGGTTTTCGAACAAAATCAGCCGAATGGCCTTTCTAAAATATTAATATTTCTGTGGTTATACATATAGTACATTTGTTTTCTTATCGGTCACCACGCTCAAAAAGTGTAACTTGAATTAATATCAAAGTAAAAAAATACTGCATAAATAAAAAATTAATAAATAATTATAATTAAGTGCATAAGTTGATAAAAAATGTTATGCAATAGCTTTACCGCGGCAGTCCCCGAGTGCCACACATAATTTTTTTTTGTCGTCTGGCTCCGTCGGGAGCGACAGAGGGGCGTAAGCACGCACACCCGCAACCCACCTGTGAACCCGTGACACGTCGCCTTCGTTGTTGGGCCGACTACCGATGCAGGGTGACTTGTCGTCAGTGGTCGGCCCGACCGAATACCCCTTATATGGGGTACCCTCCGATCGACCGACGTCCCCCTCCCCTTGGGGAGGACGTCGGTCTTTTCTCACGTGTGCAGGCACTTGCCGATACAACCAAGATCCAGTTATATTTCCAGTTTATTCCCGACGGAATATCCCCAAGGAGTACCCTCTCCTCGACCAACGTCCTCCATGGGGACGACGTCGGTCTTTCCTCGTGCGGTCGGCCTCTCGACGGGTGACGGACTAACTCCCCGGTCCAGTCACCCGCGGCCTCGGTTAGGGCGGCATCAGGCGCGGCACTTTATTTCTTGACATTGACTCCCCTCCCGTACCCCAGTGACGCTTACATCGCTTATTACGGTGCCGTCTAACTGAGCGGTGTAACCGGCGACCACGCGACATTTTTCAAATAACTTACACTTTTAAACTCGTGATATCTTTCGAGTGGAATGTCCAAATTAATTAATTAAAAAGTTATATAATGGTGTTAAAGCAGTCTTAAATATGAAGTCATTTATTTTGATAAGGATTAATACCAAAGTATAAATAAAAGAGCTTTAATAGCGGTGGCAATTGAACATATTTTTTTTTAAATAAAAAACACTCGTGACATAACTATAATAGTTAGATATATGCTGTCCTGATATTTTTTGTAGATAATTATATTTTCTGCAAAGTCGTAGTACATTATTTTGTTCTGTAATCAATAGTTTTGGCAGCGCACGCGATGTAAGGAAGTTTTTTTGTAATTTTTTCACACCTTGGGCTACATTACTGGAGTTTTAGTATGGGTCCCTAACTTTTTTGAAAATTTAATATAGCTTATGTTCACCAGGGATAGTGTAGCTTCCTAATAGTGCAAGAATTTTTCAAATCGGTCAAGCAGTTTCGGAGCCTATTCATTTCAAATAAACAAACAAACAATCAAATCTTTCCTCTTTATAATATTAGTATAGACTAAGTACAAATGCCTATTAGACATTGTCATCATAATTATGATTATTTGACATTCGGTTTGACCAGAGATTTTAACCGTAAACAAAAATGTTTCAGCGCGCGCATGTGTGCGTGTGTAGCGATTGCGTTGTAATGTGCGTAATGCCTTTTTTAATGAATCCATTATTATATGAACTTTCAGTTTTATGCACTTCTCCTCATTATATATTTCAACTGTGCCAAATTTCATACTTGTCCATCCACGTAATTTTCGTAAAAAGGGGTACAAAGTTTTTGCTTCACGTATTAATATATAGATAACAATCATATTTAATAATGCTTTATTATATTTTAGATTATTACTTTTATAAGATTTATTATGAAATCGACTCAAGATAAGCGAAAAATAATATACGAAGCCTTGCGCGATTGAGTTTGCGGGCGCTATGAGAATTTTAATAGTGCAATTAATACTTAGACGGTAAGTGACAATATATGCTATTTATAAAACGATAAGTGTTATTAGCGAATGTTGACCATTTCCTAATTGAAGAGGAATAACGTGCTTTAGCAATATCGTTTACTAAGTAAATGTTAATTATACAGTGATCGACAACTGTCGTAAAACACTTTAGAGATCGTCGTTTACAAGTTCAAGAATTTCACTCTTTTATCGCCTTGTATTGACACTAGTTATCAAAAAAGTATTACGATATATTTATTAGGTAACCGTCACATTATACATTGATCATTATCAGCTCATATATGGTCACTTTTCTGTGTGGTAACGGAGTAAGAATATAATTTACCACCCCTATCTTCTCAGTAGATGACATATAAAAACTATGCAAGGGAAAGAAAACTTAAAACAGTATAGTATACTCGAAATAAATAATATAGTAATATCACCAGTAGTGGGACGTGCATGAGCTGTAATTATGATATGTCCCACTGCTGGGTTCCATATTCCTTCACAGTGGGAACGGAATTAACCTAATATACGACCACGCTGGCCAGACGGGTTGACATAGGATTTTATTTTGAGATTTCCTACCATTGTAGTGGTGCTTCCGCTCCTTTATCATCTCATTATCTCAATTCATATATGTCCTACTGTTGGGCGTGAGCCTCCTCCGCAATAGGAGGGAAATTGACCATTCTATACCATACTGGTCAGACAGGTTGGTACCTATAGGGTTTTGTTTCGAGGTTTCCTTGTCTTGTATGGATGTTAGATGCGGATTATATTCCTTAGTCGTCTTTTACGACATACACGGGCAAAATAGGGAGTGGTGAATTGTATTCTTGCTCCCTTGCCACACGGGAGTTTTAAGATTAGTAAAAGATACTTATTGTTTTTCTTAGACAATACGCTATTCGCAAAAATGAGCGTTTATATCTCGGTGAAGACAAGGGACGCTTTTCAAACATATAATGGACACAAATTACAATCAATCTCAGAATATTCATTCATGGTCTTTCATATTAATTGAATCCACGATAATGAACATGATTAGTTGAAACTTAGACTACTACACTGCCTGCGTAAATTGTTGTGTAGTAATGAAAACATAATATATCATAATATATAGAGTCGGCACAGTATTTCCTTAGCTCTAGATGAAAAGGAGCAGAACATAATTATTGTAAACTAGCAACCCTCCCTCGCTTCGCTTTTGTTTCAATCGTCTTACCGATATAGCTCCTGTTTCCGTGGGCATACCGGGATAAAATATGGACTAAGTTACTCCTTGTGTAGACAGCTACCTGATATTAAAATATTATCAAAATCGGTCCAGCCATTTTAAAAAAGAATACCTCAAACAAACAGACAGACAATCAGACAAACATTTTTAAACTTCTTTTTAGGCACAGGAGGAGTCGGCACTGGTGGTCAGCCCAATGATGAAGGCGAGGTGGGTACGGGTGGGTTATGGGCCCGCGCGCCGTCCTTTCGTCGCCCCGGAAGGAATGGACGGCGTGTGCGCTTACCAAAGCCTACCCATAAAGTAAAAATAAAAAAAAGGCATAGGTGTCGTTACATAACCGTGTTATCATAAAAAAAGCCCAGTATTTTGATATTACAAACAGACACTTGTATAGATAAAGTGTCATTTTTGTACGTTTGTTTTTATTTAGCCGAGTGGTAACGAATCAAGTATGCAATTCACCACCCCTTCTTGCTCGTGGATTTAAAAGACGACTAAGGGATTAAATATTTATTTACCACCTGTGCAAGAGAAAATAACTCGAAATAAAAAGCTACCCCCTAACCAACCCGTCTGATTAGCGAGTCATACTAGGTCAATTTTTTTGCTATTATGGAGGAGGCTCGAGCCCAACAGTGGGATATATATGAGCTGAAATGAAGATTTTTTTATATAATTCAGTTATATTTGTATATTATTAGTACGAAAAGTGATAAGACAATATGAATTCCTTTCTTTGCCGCGAGTATGGTGGAAAAAGACTAAGAAATGTAAGGCAAGACACGCTTTAAGAGAAAAGTTAAGAATAACATCTTATTCGCCCAGATTGTGCAAGAATCTCGTACTGTGGGTAGGAGAAGAAGAAAAGAACACTACTAGATTCCTACTGTTTAAATTAGAAAACATAGTTACTATTAAAATAAATAAAAATACATAAATATAAAATTCTGTTTCTGAAAAACGCGTCTGGCTTCCACTAGATACCGTCGAAAAATGCCCAAGAGAAATTAATCTAAAGGCTCTGCTATTACCTACCTATATTGTAAATAAATTACGCGTACAAAAAATTTGACTCGTTGATTTTTGGCGTGTCTAAATGTAGGTTAATCATCCATCAGCCTACAGACGTCCACTGCTGGACATAGGCCTCCCCATGAGAATGCCATTCGGAACGGTCCTGCGCCACTTGCATCCAACGGTTCCCTGTGACTTTGAGAATGTAGTCAGTTCACCTAGTAGGGGGTCGTCCTAGGTTGCACGTAGATTAATAGTAAATATAAAATTACAACTAAAAATCTGTTCTTCGATATCGCGTTGCTATCGAAATATAATCAAAATTTTAAAATATTTTAAAATATTTTTAAAATTTTTTTTTAATGTATCTACTAATCTCAAGAATATATCTCAAGCATGCCCTTCCGTGTGGTACGGAGTAATAATACAATTCACCACTCCCTACTTGTCTGAGGATGTCGTGTAAGACGACTAAGTGATATGATATGCAGATAACATTTATTTAAGAGAAGGAATACTACGAAGTAACCCTATCTTAGAAGGATTTCGCTCCTATTGTGGATGCGATACATAGGCTGAGATCATTATGATGATGAATTACCAATAATCATCTTCATTTCAGCTCATAAACGTCCTACTGTTGGTCGCGAGCCTCCTCCACGATAGGAGGGCAATTGACCCTACTATACTATGCTGGTCAGACAGGTTAGTAAAGGGTTTTATTTCGAGTTTTTCTTCTCTTGCATAGATGTTATATGCGTATTGCATCCCTTGGTCGTCTTTTACGACATCCAGCGGCAAGATAGGGAGTGGTGGATTGTATTCTTATTCCGTCACGACAAGGATCCACCACATTATCTATACGAACTCAAAATGCCTCTTGTGTTGATTTGTCTATCAAGAAATGTGGAGACTCACCACAATATTGTTTTGGCAAAGCATCTGATTTCGTGCCCCCAAATTGATTACTAAATAATTATTGTAACCATGCGAAAGCCTAGTTTTAAAACTATACATTCTTCATATAAGAACTCAGTGTGACGAGCATGATAGATAAGTTCCCATAAGAGGTGTATACATATACATATATATATATATATATATATATATATATGTGTATGGTATATATATATATATATATATATATATATATATATATATATATATATATATATATATACCAGGACGCTATTGAAAGTATAAAGCTATCCTTACTAATACACCCTTGGTAGGTACATTCGAAGGATTTTACAGACAGACATTGTATCAACTACAGACTTTCTAATATAAAATTTTGTGCATAGTCTACAAAGATTATTTATATTGTGCACTTCATTGAAAACGGATTCACAACACTAGACATAGAAGGTGAAAAAAAGGAAGATTGAGGTCACTCTCCTTTTTAATAACTAATTATCAGTTCTCAATTTAAAACCTTTATATTAGCAAATCCACAGGTTCAAATGCGTATTTCCCGTTATCATGGGAATATTGGAATAAAATATAGCCTACTAGTAACCCGCCCTCGCTTTGCTTCGGTATTAGTCGCCTTACCCGCGTAGTTCCCGTTCCCGTGGGAATACCGGGATAAAATATAACCTATGTTACTCCCTGATATTATAGCTTTCCAACGGTGAAAGATTTTTGAAATCGATTCGGTGGTTTAAGTGTGAAAGCGTAACAAACAAACTTTCGTATTTGATAATATTAGTAAGGATGTTATTTGCTGATAATGTAGCTTTCGATCGATGAAATAATTTTTAAGATCGGTTTAGTGGTTTAGACGTGAAATCATGATCAACAAACAAACAAACTCACAATAGCATTTATAAAATTAGGTGGGACAAAATTATAACTCAGTTTTCTTAATAAAGCTTTTATTAAGAATATTGAGATTATTCAAAATTGACACTAAAGCAACATTTATTCACAATTTATTATTGTTTCGTAAAACAGAGGAACGTGTTGAGCTTTACAATAAGGCCATAAATATTGGCAAGCTTTGAATTATGGTTTTAGTTCAATCCGCAGTTTGTTTCTGTTGTTTTACTTTTACACTTGTAGCCATTATCGTTCACACGGAAATCCTCTCAATGATTTATTTTTCCAAGTTCCATTACCGAGGTATTATTAATTCGCAGTTGTAACTTATTAAGATTTTTAGGTTTCTTTGTGTCTTCGACTTGAACAGGAAATGGCTATAACATATTATCGTTACTAATATTATAAATGCGAAAGTAAGTTTGTTTGTTTGTTACACTTTCACGCCACTGAACCGATTTTAAAAATTCTTTCACCATTGGAAAGCTATAAAATCAGGGAGTAACATAGGTTATATGTTATCCTGGTACTCTTACGGGAACGGGAACGACGCGGGGAAGACCACTGAAACCGAAGCGAGGGGAGGGCGGGTTGCTATTATCTATATATAGACGTAGATGAAAGAAATAAAACTTATGGCTTGGTTCTAATTTTAGCGCAGCAGTTGTTAAAACCGATTGGCGTATTACCAGGCAATAGCAACAACACTTTCAATAATTGCGCTCGCCAACCGTCATACCAAACGTGGAGATTTGATACCCGCCCTTGGAGAGAGAGATCTATATTCGATAACTGCGCAGGTCATGTCCGCCCGTGATCATGAGCGTTGTAAAGTGTTCGAAACGTCGGGCAATCAAGTATGAAATACAAACGTGATAAAGGCCGTAAAATAGTTTTATTTACAATGTAATAATCGGGTATTAAATATCAGAAATCAAAATTTTTAATTTTAATCAGTCACCATACTGAAAATACTGAGCAAGATTGAGAGGTCTTGAAAAAATAATTATTGGTATCATAAACAAAAAGCCTCGTCAATATGAAATAAAGCTATTTTGAAATGAAAATGCCTTTTCATTTTAATATTTTCAAAAAATATGGCATTTGCTTCCGCGGTAGTCTGATTTAAATGCAAAGCCTCAGAGTGGAATTGCGGCGCTTCCAAAATATCGCTTCTGATTGCCTGCATAGATGGTTCAACGGATTAATAATATGTTATATACATATTGACAGGTAATTTCAATTAACTTGATTTTAATTATGCGATAGTACAATACAATAAATGTTGTAGAAATGAAAGCTTTAACAAGTTTCTGTAGTACCTGTACCTTTTTCTGTTCAATCCATTTGCGTAGATACATTGTAGATTTCACACACTGTAAATTAGATCCGTGTCCAGTTATAAAACGTAAGGAGGCTAAGGAATAAGAAAAGTGTATTTCTTTATTTATATATTTGATTCTACAGACATTAGTACCATTAATATTAATTGAATACTTGAAAAATAGGATTAAGAATACGTGCTCATTGTTTGTATAGTCTTACTTTCAATATAACATTATGTAAACGTGTGTCATAGCTAACAGTAAGTGTTGGAAAAAAAACGTCACAGGCTTTGTTTTAGTCTGTAGTAGTGATGTAATAATATTCGCATGTTTTTTGCATATTCGCATTCGCGAAATTATTGTGAATATTCTTGCGAATATTTTTGCGTGTATAATTTTTTTAAGTAGGTAATATTAGTTGGTTAATATAAGAAAATCCAATTCCATTAATTCCTTATGTTTTTAATGCAATAAAAATAACTTAACCTCGTAATCACATTATCGGTCTTCACTTTATCAATTGGTATCATTTAGTTATTTAACTTTAGGCAATGAAACTTAACAATCAAACTTATAACAATTTAAAAAACAAAACTATATACTAAATGGCCTAAATGCAATGTAATCAAACAAAAATAATATTCTATGATTTTTTACTATAATTAAAATCAAATAAAAGTTTAATGAGTTGCTGTCATCATAATCACAAAGTGTTTATAGTATATCTATATTATATAGTTTATAGTATTTATAGTATAAATATAATCATTTTACATAAGAGTTAACAGTTAACACTTTAAGCAAACAATAATAAAATTAAGTCTTTTACTTTAATAAAGCTAAAAAATTTAATTGTTATTGTTCTAATAACAATAGTTGTGACACAAAATTTTAATGCAATTGAAACTAATAAAATTAAATTCTTCTATTAAACTTTTCTCAGTCTTTAGATATATTCTTAACTAGCAATCCGCCCTCGCTTCGCTTCGGTTATAGGTTATAGTCGTTTTACCCGCGTAGTTCCCGTTCCCGTGGGAATACAGGGATAAAATATAGCCTAGTTTACGCCCTGATATTATAGTTTTCCATTGGTGAAAGAATTTTTGAAATCGGTCCAGCCGTTTTGAAGATTACCCGGAACAAACAGACAGACAGACAAACATTTTTTATTTGCTATTTTAGGCATAGGTGTCGTGCAAATAACCGTGTGAGCATGAAAAAAGCCTATTATTTTAACATTACAAACAGACACTCCAATTTTATTTATTGGTATAGAAGATATTTAAATTATCAAACAAAAATTATATTCTTCTACAATAGACCATTAAATAGTCTAACTCTAACCAAACAAAAAAATAGATTCTCAAATAAAAATACTTCTCTCCCTTAAAAAAATAACAGTTAATTATATATATTTTTCATATTAATAATTGAACTTCAGTAGGGGAATATTAAACTTTAAAAATAGTAGTTTTGATGCCTTGTCTGCTTCAAGTCTGTTTCGATGTGGCGTGTAAATAAGTCCAGCACCACTAAATATGTGTTCGCTGGGGACACTCGTTGGTGGTGTAACTAAATGCCGAACTTTTTTTTTAGGGGTGGGCTGCGGTCAGCGCGCTCCTCGCACCACTCCGTCCGGGGCGACAGAGGGGTGTAAGCACGCACACCCACAACCCACCCACGATGCATGTCGCCTTCGTCGTTAGGCCGACCACCGGAGCAGGGTTACTTGTCATCAGTGGCCGGCCCGACGGAATACCCCCTACTTGGGGTACCCTCCCGGATGACGGACTAATCCCCGGTCACGTCACCCGTGGCCTCGGCTAGGGAGGCATGAGGCGCAAATACTCGCGCCTACGCCGCCCCAGTCGCCGGCGGCGGATCGCCTCATCGAGGCTGCGCTCCTCGCGCAGGCGATCCGCCGCCTCACGGCAGCGTCAGGTTGGCACCGATGATTGCGACGAGTTCACGGCGCTGCTCTGACCAAGCGGCGCAGGCCTCGAGCGTATGCCGCGCCGTGTCCTCGTCGCAATCGCAGTAGTTGCAGGACGGTGTACTCTCCCTCCTAACGACCTTGTGCAGGTACTTGGCGAAGCACCCGTGCCCCGTCAATACCTGCACTAGTCGGAAGGAGAGCACCCCGTGCCGCCTTTCCAACCACTGCATCAGCACCGGCCGGAAGGCCTCTACGGTTCGCACCCCGAACCGAGGCCTCTCCAGCCGGACTGCCCAACGGGCAATGACGTCCCGGCGGGCGTCGACGCGCCAGGCGGTGAGCTCCCTTAGTGAAACCACACGCCCTCCGCTCATACTCGCAACACCCGCTGGTACAAGCCGGCGAGCATTTCCACCTCCAGGTCCCACGGGGGAGTCCCGGCCAATAGGCATGCTGTCTCCGTTGCCACCGTGCGGTATCCGCGTATGGCCCTGACCGCCATGGCCCTCTGTGGTCGCCACAGAAGAGCCCTGAGTCGGACGGTGAGGGACCCCGCCCACACCGGTGCGCCGTACAGGGCCATCGACCGGATGACCCCCGCGTACAGCCGTCGGCACGTAGCGCTCGGTCCGCCCACGTTCGGCATAAGCCACGACAGGGCGGATGCCGCGCCGACGAGCCGTGAGGCGAGCCTGCGGAAATGCTCCCGGAACCACCATTGCCCGTCGAGCACCAGGCCCAAGTACCTCATATGGGTCCAGATACTGATGTCAACCGAATGGACGGTGATCGAGGCGCCGATGGCAGGGCTCATACGGCACCCATGGAACAAGAGGGCCTCTGTCTTGTCCAGGGCGACCCTCAACCCCAGCGCCTCGATCCGCCTGATGATCTCTTCGGTGCCTAGAGTCGCCAGGCTTGCCGCCTCTTCTAGCGTCCCACCGCGGGCTGTGACGAGCGTGTCGTCGTCGTAAAAGATCACGCCCAGCCCGGGTGGGAGGCTCCCCCGCAACGCCCAGTCGTAGCCAGCCGATGTTCCACAGGGTGGGTCCGAGAACCGACCCCTGTGGGACACCGCACGACATAGGCGTTCGCACAACGTCCCCTGTTTGGTTGGTGCAGAGGACGCTGCGCCTCTCCAAATAGTCTGCCACTAGCCGCCTCAGCTAAGCTGGCACCCCGTGATACCCGAGCGCCTCCCTGATGCAGCTAAATGGCAGACTATTGAATGCGTTGGCGATGTCCAGGGACACCACCAACAGCACTCCCCCGCCGGTGACGGCCTCAGTCGCCAGGGCCCTCAGGCGCAACAGAGCCACGATCGTCGAAAATAATGCCGTACTACAGGAAGCAGAAGAACGTATCTTTCTTTGTTCACTTTCCACCAAGTTAAAGGGTCAACGTCATTTGCCACACGTTTATACTGAATATTCGCATTCGCGAATGTTGGCAGCAGATATTCGTCCGTCAGAATGTCCAAAATACGACATTCGTTACATCACTAGTCTGTAGGCACATAATATTTCTATGGCTTTGATAAAGTACCGCAATACTGCAGCTGCCAGTAAAAGGCACTACAATTCATCAGTAGTAGTTGTCCCAGGACGATGTAAAAACATTACGTCGCTTTTTACAAAACCCACGAGCATTGTAAAGGTTCTTAGTAGTCGTAGCTACCACCATGAGTTCAGGTTTGCCTTCTCTTGCATAAGCGTGTAATATATGTATATTTTGTAGGAGGTTATGAACAAAACACACTTATAGTTTCAATATAACGTATATTATCGATGTATTCACTTGGAAGCTAAAGCACGTCTTTACTAGTACAAGCACAGAACACGAATGAGGTGGGCAAATATTGTACTAACAAAGTAGACTATACAAACGTCATAACGAATCAAATTCAAATTAGTCAAATACAATACTATTAATTTTTGTAGAATTAATTATATAAATTCAACACGCCCCCTCAAAAATTAATCTATATACATATATGATATGATTTGTATGTACATTAATTATCTATAAAGATCATGTATAACTTCCAAGTGTTTGCTGGGAGAAATAAATAATGGTTCAACATTTGTTGCTAAGGATTAGGAAAACCCAGGAAAACCTAATCAAACCATTGTTACATAATATATACAGTTTAAATACATTCATTCTAAGTACATTTCAATAACATGCCGTTTAAATGTTATTGCAGGTAGTGGTTTTGTAAGCACATCTGCCAACTGTTTACCTGTGGGCATATAAATTAATTTTATAATATTTTTCTCAACCTGTTCTCTAGTAAAGTAATATTTTATATCAATATGTTTGGATCTTTTATGATTGGTGGGATTATTGGCTATATCAATGCAGCCATTATTATCCTCAAAAATAATTATAGGCTCTGTAATACTCATATGAATACTTAATGCTAGAGACTTGAGCCATAATGCTTCTTTAACAGCTTCAAACAGAGCCATATATTCAGCCTCAGTGGACGAAGCCGCCACTGAACTTTGTCTCTTTGTATTCCATGTTACTGTACAATTGTCAAATAATTTGAATATATAACCTGTTGTACTTTTTCTGTCCGTTATGTCATTACCTCCCCAATCGGAGTCCACATAACCACACAAAATATGAGTATAACTACTTCTCTTATATACTAATTTTAGATCAATAGAACCTTTTAAATATCTAAGTACCCTTTTAAGACATTGCCATAATTCCTTATTATTTTTATTTGTGTATCTACTTAATATATTAATAGATGTACTTAAGTCAGGTCGTGTACATAACATAACATACATTCGACCACCAATAAGATTGCGGCATGGATAATTACAATCACCATCTAGATTTAATGCTTCATAATTAGGTTTAATTTCCATAGAAGTATTTATAGGATTGTAGTTGGACTTATTAAATTTATTTAAAATTGTTTTAATATATGCACTTTGATCCAGCGTTATTCTATCATGATACCGTGTAACCTTGATGCCAAGAAATAATTTTATATCATTAAAATCTGTCATAGAAAATTTATTCTTCAAATATTGCTTTATATCATTCATTATTTGTAAATTAGCACAAACTAGAACTAAATCGTCAACGTATAGAACTAAGTAGATATTTTTATGAATATGACCATTATTTAAGACATATATACACCTGTCAACAGCTGAATTTTCAAATCCCTTTTCTATAAGTGACTGTTCAAATAGTTCAAACCAACATCTAGCCGCCTGCTTCAATCCATACAGCGCTTTATTTAATTTACAAACAAAATTGTTTGTGCAGTTTACACCCTCAGGAACTTTCATATATATATCTTCTTTTAATAAACCATGTAAAAATACAGTTTTAACGTCCATGTGATGAACCATTAAATTATATTGATTTGCAAAACTAATTATAAATCTAAAACTGGCTATTCTAGCGACGGGTGCAAACGTTTCGTTATAATCGGTTAAATATTCCTGACTAAAACCCCTTGCTACGAGACGGGCTTTGTATCTAAAAGGTTTACCGCATTCATCGTGTTTTATAGAGAAAATCCATTTACAATCTACAATATTCTTATTAACTGGTCTAGGCACTAAGGTCCACGCATTATTGATTGAAAGAGAATTTAATTCGTCACTAATAGCTTTTTCCCACAGAGATCTATCATCTCGAGTTTTAATTTCACTATAAGATTGGGGAATGTGACTCAAAAACGCTATAGAATGTGCATATGCTAAACAATTATCCTCAAGTTCATTATAAGATATAGGGGCGCGACCTTTAAGTCTATTACTCCTTCGCAAAGTAACATCTGTGTTTTCACTAACCTCAGAATGTTTCTCAGCTTTCTGATTCAATGAGATACCATCATTAGTTAATTTCTGAATGTTTATGGGACTTTTGAGACTTACATCAGATTTCAAACTATCTGATTTAGAGCTGTCAACACTTTGACCCTCTATCGACACTGACTTCGACTTCAATTCATAAACGTCAGTTTTGTCACTGGAAGTTTTAGGCACACTCCCTTCAGACCTAAGTTTAGGTCTGCTTTCAATAAAATTTGTCTCATCAATTACAACATCCCTTACAATCACACATTTATTACATTCAGTATTCCAAACTTTATAACCGTTTGGTTCATATCCTACTAATATACCTTTCCACGATTTATCATCGAATTTACTTTTATTATTTTTATTATGAACATATACAGTAGAGCCAAAAACTCTTAGGTATTTAGTTTGTGGTTTCTTATTGTGCCACATTTCAAATGGTGTTTGAGACTCTTTTAAAGCTTTAGTGGGCGTTAAATTGATTAAATAAACCGCAGTTAATACTGCGTCACTCCAGAAAACTTTTTCTAAACCAGCACCGCTTAATGTACGAGCCTTTTCAGTTATGGTTCTTACCATACGTTCTGAAACACCATTTAATTGTGGAGTCCTAGGAACAGTTAAATGATAACTTATTCCTTTCTGTACACAAAATTCTTTCATATCGGTAGATAAATACTCTCCACCGTTATCACAATACAAATTAACCACTTTACAGTTAAACTTGGCTTCACTTTTTTGCGATATAATCCTTAAAAACTGAGAACACATCCGACTTATATGTTATCACATACGCAACACAGTAATGAGTATATTGGTCAACAAATACTACAAAATAGTTTTTGTTATCTATGGTTGAAGGAGTAATAGGACCACACACATCAGAGTGCACAATAAATAACGGTCGTTTAAACTGTAGTCTGGTTTGTTTCCCATTTATGCACGTTTCACATAAACTATCACTAGAAAAAAAATAGTTTCAATCTCATTTAAATTTTTTACCATTTTATTTCTCTTTAATTCTAAAAATTTATTTTTACTAATGTGTCCTAAACGTTGATGCTATATTTCATAATTATTAATGCATGCTTGGGAAACAGATCCACTAACGTTTGTGAACACTAAAAAATCTATAGTAATTAAATTGTTTATTGGCTTACCATGAATCATCGTCTTACCATCCTTGCATATATGTGCACCGTTTTGATCAAAAATAATAGTCATCCCGGCTTTCTGGATCTTAGAAACAGCTAGTAAATTATATGGAACATCTGGGCAAAATAATACATCCTCCAATACTCCATCAACTCCCACGTCACTCGTAACCTTTATGCTCCCTCTCTTTGTAGCTAGAATAAACTCGCCAACCTTAGCAACTGAAATTTTAATAGGTATTAATAAATTTATATAATCTGTGAAAAACTCGGTCCTGTTTATTATATGGTCCGAAGCGCCAGAATCCAATAAGAATGTAATTTTATCCCTGTGAATACTCTGTCCATATTCGCCAGCCATAAAAGCAAATCTAGGTACATCTTCTGGCACCGTCGTCGGTTTAGATATTACGACTGCTTGAACGGTCCTGTTTCGGTCAGAATTTCTTTTGAAATAGTAACAGTCATTTTTGAGGTGTCCTTTACGTCCACAGTGATGACATTTTATAAAATGAAACTTTCTTTTTGCCTTGTTATTATTAGTTCTTTGTGGGTAATTTGATGCTGATGATGAATTTTCATTTCTTTTTATTTTATTTAATACAGATCTATTTTCGACGTGTAATATCTTCGCACTTGTATCACCACTCTCGGCCTTTAATTTCACTTCGTGGTCCATAAGCCTTGTCTTCACAAATCCTAAGGTTAAATTATCTTCGGATAATGTTTCTATAGCAGTTATGACACCGTCATATATCGCCGGCAATGTAAGTAGCAAATGGGATACTTTGTCAGTTTCTTCCAATTTAGCTCCAGCAGCGAGTAACTCCGTAATTAATTCATCAAAAACGGTAAAATGTTTTATAAGTGGCGTATCACCTTGAAGTTTTAAAGATAACAATTTCTTTCGCAAAGCCAACTGTGTCGCAAGACTTTTACGTTCGTAAAGTGCATCTAAATTTTTAAAAATATTTTTAGCCGTTATGTTATCTTTTGCAAAACCGAGGTAGGAATCTTCTAAATATTCAACAATAGTATTTTTAGCAATACAATTCTTCTTAACCCACTCTTCATTTTGTATTTCGGGTATTTCGTTATCAATTATATTTATAACGTCTATTTCACTCAAGAGAGCACGTATTCTAAATTTCCAAACACTATACTTCTCACCATTAAACGGTTTTATATTACGTTTTGATTTTAATTTATCCATTATAAGCAATCGTAGAAATAATTTAAATTATAATTCTTACTTGTGGGTAGATTACGGTCGATGTTTAAATAACGACAAAATCTATTCAACTAAGCACACTGGGCCCATAACCTGTAGGAGGTTATGAACAAAACACACTTATAGTTTCAATATAACGTATATTATCGATGTATTCACTTGGAAGCTAAAGCACGTCTTTACTAGTACAAGCACAGAACACGAATGAGGTGGGCAAATATTGTACTAACAAAGTAGACTATACAAACGTCATAACGAATCAAATTCAAATTAGTCAAATACAATACTATTAATTTTTGTAGAATTAATTATATAAATTCAACATATTTAACATCTTAGTCACCTTTTACCACACCCACCCACACCCAAACGGGTAAGAAGAGTGGTGAATAGTATACTTACTCCTCAACCACACGAAACAATACTACATAGAAACAATACTAATATAGGAACAATAATCATAATAAATAACAAGAGAGACAAATAAATACAAAACAATGTGGTATTATTTTTATTATTAATAACAACTAATATTAATTTATACTTATTAACAGCGCTAATATGTTAAAACATCAGTAAATTTCAAAGTAAAATTTATTTCGACTGTTGACGTAACTAGTTGAATAAAACAACACTGTCCCACGAGTATCCTTATGCTAAAGTTGAGAATAGTTTAATTTTGAGCCGTGTCAGTCAGTTTCGGAAGAACTTTGTTATAAATGCTTTATAATGTTTTCTAGCAGCTGTCTAATTTAAATGTAAAATATCTCAACTTCGAATACCTTATAAAATATCTCCGAGTCACTAAATTAAAGGAAGAAAGGGAAGTATTTCAGGTTTTTCTTGAAACCCAGCACACATATTAGTGGTTAACTAGAAAAGAAACTAGAAAGTGAAATTAAAATAAATTTGACAGAACAGATGGCGTAGTGAGAGAAGTTCAAGCTGTAAAATGAAATTGAACGTCTTTTTGCTTTGTTTAGAACAGAGTTTTAGTACTAATTGTTGGTATATCTTAAACACGGCGTGCTATTACAGTTAAAGTTTTGTAGAAAAAGCACACATAATAATGGTTAACTAGTAACAAAGAAAGAAACAAAGTAACATAAATTTTGTTGAACATATAGCGTAGTGAAAGATCAATTTGTAAAATTAAATTGAATGTTTATTTCATTTTGACGAGTGTTAGATTAATCTCGAGAATGGCGCGCAGTAGCGGTTAAAGTTTATTTTTAACTAGCAACCCGCCCTCGCTTCGCTTCGGTTATAGGTTATAGTCGTTTTACCCGCGTAATGCCCGTTCCCGTGGGAATACTGGGATAAAATATAGCCTAGTTTACGCCCTGATATTATAGCTTTCCATTGGTGAAAGAATTTTTGAAATCGGTCCAGCTTTTTTGAAGATTACCCGGAACAAACAGACAGACAGACAAAAATTTTTAATTGCTATTTTAGGCATAGGTGTCGTGCAAATAACCGTGTGAGCATGAAAAAAGCCTATTATTTTGACATTACAAACAGACACTCCAATTTTATTTATTGGTATAGATGACCATTGTGTATGTCATTTAAAGTACATGTAGATCGCTATCGATTATCAATCGATAATTATTGATGTTATGGAGTAATCTCTATATCATCATCATCATCATTTCAGATCGCATACGTCCCACTGTTGGGCTCGACCCACTTCCTTAATAGGAGGGAAAATTGATCTTACTATACCATGCTGGTCAGACATGTTGGTATAGGGTTTTATTTCGCATTTTCCTACTCTTAACCTCTATATATATTTTTAATACTTCTCAAAGGTGTTATTAAATATCTGACTTAATAAATACTGCATTAGGTAATTTTAATGTTAAATTAGCTATTTTAGAGATTATTTTCCCTATTGAATAACGAACAAATGTAAATATTTTAAAATGTAAGTTTTCATTAAAAATCAGTTCACCGAGCCTCAATTCACGCATTCACACTCCCTTCACTTTTTCGCGGTGGGCAGCGGCCTTGTAAAGGTCCATGAGCGGCAGCAACACTTACCATCAGGTGTACTGTTCGCTCGTTTGCCACCGATGGCAATAAAAAAAAAAAAAGTTCAGTTAGTATACTAACATTTAAGTACGTTTGTCAAAGTATAAATATGTACGTAATAAATACTCTAGTAACAGTCCGAAGTATTCGCAATGGTTTTCTAGTCTTTCCATTAATTTGCAAAACGATGGATAACCGCTATCAATATTCGATATTTAATGAATATTCACTTGTTAATAAGTCATAAAAATTAAAGGCGTAGACTCTTAGACACATTTTTTTAAAATCACTATAACTTTTATATAAATAACTTTTATATTGTTTTTTGTGTAATGTACATTCTAATTACGATCTATGACTGTTAAACTACAACATACTCGAAGAGTTGCCCCATAACCTGATACACCCTGTATATCGATATTCAGTCACAATCTTCTTAGCCAATCATTACCTATACTGTGTATTCCGTAGCTATGAAGTTAAGCTTTTCTTGACAGACCACGTCGTACGCATTTGCCTGAAATAGATAGATTGAGCTAGTTTTTTCATTTGAGCTTCTTGTAATTTATTCTACTAAAGAGAAACATACAAGAGTGGTAGAGGGCAGTTTTACTAAACGCAAACTGTTCTCTCTGTAAAATAGCACATGAAATGAAAAAGTTCTATTACCCTTTCAAAATTTTTTACAAATCCATACTAAAATGCGAAAGTAAGGATGTTTGTTTGTTTGTAACGCTTTCACGCTTAAACCACCGAACCGATTTCAAAAATTCTTTCACCAATGGAAAGCTATAATATCAGGGAGTAACATAGGCTACATTTAACTCGGTATTCCCACAGGAACGGGAACTACACCGCGGGTAAAGCGACTGAAACCGAAGCGAAGCGAGGACGGGTTGCTAGTACATGAATAAAGACTATAGGCCTACAATTGTTGATATTTGTTTATCTTTTTATTTTATACATAGGTTTTATTTTAAATGTCTTTAGGCGAATAGCGAAAACGCCTTCTTAACAGGTTAATAATCTACTAATATTATAAATGCGAAAGTAAGGATATTTGTTTGTTTGTTTGTAACGCTTTCACGCTTAAACCACCGAACCGATTTCAAAAATTCTTTCACCAATGGGAAGCTATAATATCAGGGAGTAACAGGCTATATTTTATCCCGGTATTCCCACAGGAACGGGAACTATGCCGTGGGTAAAGCGACTGAAACCGAAGCGAAGCGAGGGCGGGTTGCCAGTATTATATAAATTATTCGTTGACTAACCAAAACCTTTGGGCACAATGTTCTGACTACTGACGTCAAGTCACCTTCGTCAGGCCGACTTAACGACGAAGGCGATGTGTCACGCGTGAGTTATGGGTGTGCGTACTTACGTCCCTATGTCGTCCCGGATGGAGTGGAGCGAGGAGTGCGCTGACCGTATCCCACCGCCCAAAAAAAAAGGGCACAATGTTTTATTACTTTTTCGTAAGGGTCATCATAGACCATAGAGCCTGGTAGAATGTGAGTGTTTCAAAGTTTTAATTATATTGTATACTAGCAACCCGCCCTCGCTTCGCTTCGGTTTCAGTTGTTTTACCTGCGTTCTTCCCGTTCCCGTGGGAATACCGGGATAAAATTTAGCCTATGTTATTTCCAGATATTATAGGCTTTTGTAAAAGAATTTTTGAAATCGGTTCTATGGTTTAAGCGTTAAAGCGTAACAAACGAGGATAAAATATGACTGAGGACAGTCACATAAATGCTTTCATTATTATGTGTATGGACATCATGTGTATGATTTTGTTTATTTATTATGTACTAGCAACCCGCCCTCGCTTCGCTTCGGTTTCAGTCGCTTTACCCGCGGCGTAGTTCCCGTTCCTATGGGAATACCGGGATAAAATATAGCCTATGTTACTCCCTGATATTATAGCTTTCCATTGGTGAAAGAATTTTTGAAATCGGTTCGGTGGTTTAAGCGTGAAAGCGTTACAAACAAACAAACAAACAAACATCCTTACTTTCGCATTTATAATATTAGTATGGATGTACTAGCAACCCGCCCTCGCTTCGCTTCAGTTTCAGTCGCCTTACCCGCATAGTTCCCGTTCTCGTGGGAATACCGGGAGAAAATATAGCCTATGTTACTCCCTGATATTATAGCTTTCCATTGGGGAAAATTTTTAGAAATCGGTGCGGTGATTTAAGCATGAAAGCGTAACAAACAAACTTACTTTCGCATTTATAATATTAGTAAGGATGCATTGTTGCTTAGTGAAATGAAAAAATCATGTAAAATTCGCAAATCAGATTAACGTCATTAAAATTATTATTGCCAATATTAATACTATCAATTTCGCATAATTTCGCATAATTGCGTAGGAATGTAATAATGGGTAGAATTCATAGTCACTACCACACAGTGAAAAAACTACTTGTAAAAATTTATACATTACTAGCAACCCGTTCTAGCTTCGCTTCAGTTGCAGTCGCTTTACCCGCGTAGTTCCTGTTCCCGTGGGAATACCGGGATAAAATATAGCCTATGTTACTCCCTGATATTATAGTTTTCCCATGGTGAAAGAATTTTTAAAATCGGTTCGGTGGTTTATGCGTGAAAGCGTAACAAACAAACAAACATTCTTACTTTCGCATTTATAATATTAAGTAAGGATTCATCATTCATCATTTCAGCTTATACACACTCCACTGTTAGGCTCAAGCCTTCTCCACAATTAGACTGAAATTGACCTACTATACCACGCTGGTCAGACGTGTTTGAATAGGGTCTCATTTCAAGTTTCATCATTCATCATCATTTCGGCTCATATCACTTTCGTCGTCCCACTTTTGGGCTCGAGCCTCTTCCGTAATAAGAGGGAAATTGACCTTACTACACCATGCTGGTCAGACAGGTTGGTATAGGGTTTTGTTTCGGGTTTTCCATCTCTTGCATAGATTTTAAATAAAACTACGGATTTTATCGCGTTCATGGTCACGGGTGGTGGACCAGTCCACCACCCGTGACCATGAACGCTGTAAAGTGTTCAAAATGTCGGGTAATCAAAAATCAAATACAAACGCGATAAAATCCGTAGTTTTATTTAAAATGTATAATACTCGCGTAAACATCAGAAATCATCTTGCATAGATGTCATATGCGTAATATATCCCTTAGTCGTCTTTTACGACACCCATGGGTATGAGAGGGGGTGATGAATTGTATTCTTACTACGTCACCACATGGAAAATCTCAAGTTTACCTTTTTTTAAAATGCCCTTTTTTGGGGGTCAGCGCGCAGCCCCGTAGAGCCCGTCGCCCCGCGCGACCCATACACGCACGTTGCCTTCATCGTTGGGCTGATCACCGGAGCTAAGTTGTCTACAGTGGTCGACCCGACGGAATACCTTGAGAGGGTACCCTCTCCTCTCGACGTCCCTGTCCCGGGACGTCGGTCGCTGTCGCGCGGTCAGCCTCTCTGCGGGTGATGGACCAAACTCCCCGATCCAATCACCTGCAAAGTAAAATGTCCTAAGCAAAAATTAAAATCTGTGACAATGAAAAACTTTTATAATAAATAGTACAAGTCTTTGGATTAAAAAGAAGGAAAATTAATATGCTGAAATTCACTTACAATAGACGGAAATTTCATGTTCAATTTATATTTACAAGAAAAGACTTGAAATTGTAAAGCATCAAAAGATGGTCCCCCAGGGCTAAATGTATTCATGCAAAATGTATTTTTTTCTGAACTAATTGCTGTACTTGTTGTAAATCAAACGTGATGCTTAATTTGCTCTTTAGAAATTAAGTATAATATGCGTAATAGTGTTTGAAGTTTTTTTATATTCGAAACCATAATAAATAAGCCGAATTTCACTTCAATAAATAAAGAAAATTTTGAAAATATTGCAAAACTTTAAAAATTTATTATATTCAGTTATCCTTACTAATATTATAAATGCGAAAGTAAGTTTGTTTATTTGTTTGTTACGCTTTCACGCTTAAACCAGAGAACCGATTTCAATAATTCTTTCACAAATGGAAAGCTGTAATATCTGGGAGTAACATAGGCTATATTTTATCCTGGTATTCCCACGGGAACGGGTAGTATGCGGGTAAGGCGTTTCAAACGGAAGCGAAGCGAGCGTGGGTTACCAGTTATGTATAAATCTTTCTTTCAGAGAGCGTAAGGAATCTGTAACGACGAATACTCAGCTAGGACAGCAGCTTGAGATACTGCCATCTCAAGCAGTTTCTACCTGCGAGCAGTCCGTAAGTTTTGAAACTCCTCACGTGTACTATTAGTACTACGTGAAGCCATAAGTCAAACATCTTCTTGCAGTCTTACCTTATCTGAATGCCTCGTTACGTCATAACAATGTCATTCTCCGTGGGCTTAAGAATACCCTTGCTATCATCTCTTCAGCTCATATACGTCCAACTGTAGGGCTCAAGCCTCTTCCACATTAAGAGGGAAGTTGACCTACTATAACCACGCTGGTCAGACGTTTTGCTAAATGGTTTTATTTCAAGTTTTCCATCTCTGACATAGATGTCATATTTGACCGCTTAGTCAGCTTTTACGACACCAACTGGTAATTGTATACACACTCTGTCATCATACGGTAAATTTACTACATAAGAGATTTACTTTCATAGTAAGTAAAAAACTTTTAAAATGTTCTGAAATGTAGGTAGTGGTTTCCTCAAGCGCTTTAACAGCTTAGCGTCAGCCCTAACATGAATAATTATGTACAAACAACTATACACATACATACATTCATGAAGATGGGTCAGTAGCTATTTTGAACCTACAAAGTAGGTATGGGATATATAGATATAAGTAACTAAGTACTTATTTAAATCAGTTCGTTTCTTTTAAATTTATATAAAACTAGCAACCCGCCCTCGCTTCGCTTCGGTTTCAGTCGCTTAAACCCGCGTAGTTCCCGTTCCTGTGGGAATACCGGGATAAAATATAGCCTATGTTACTCCCTGATATTATAGCTTTCCATTGGTGAAAGAATTTTTGAAATCGGTTCGGTGGTTTAAGCGTGAAAGCGTTACAAACAAATAAACAAACAAACATCCTTACTTTCGCATTTATAATATTAGTATGGATGTTAGGGATATATGTAAATACAGGGTGTACAGGTTATGGGACAACTGGTCAAACGGGAGATAGGCAATGGTGGTAGGAACCCATAAAAAATGGAAGGGAAAATATCGATTCGTTATTGAATTAGAGACGCTTTTTCGTGTAAATTTGATTGAAATGTATAAAGTCAGTTATACTTAATCTGCGACATATTCGTACTTTGTTAAATGTTCGTGTGTGGGGCGACAGAGGGGCGGCACGCGGCCCCATGACCCAAACGTGACACGTCGCCTTCATTGTTGGGCTGACCACCGGTACAGGGTAACTTGTCTTAAGTGGTCCGCCCGACGGAATAATCCTGTCGCGGGGTACCCTCTCCTCTCGACGTTCCCCCTCAGGGACATTGGTAGCCATCGCGCCGTCAGCCTCTCTGCGGGTGACGGACTAAATCCCCGGTCCAGTCACCCGCGGCCTCGGCTAGGGCGGCATTAGACGCAGATACTCGCGCCTGCGCCGCCCGAGTCGCCGGCGGCGGATTGCGTCGTCGTGGCGGCGTTCCTCCCGTGTGTGCTCCGCCGGCTCCTTCCGCGAGACGACTGCCTCGCAGAAGGCGGTGACCGCGTCCCAGTTCCTGATGCTGCCGAGCATCTCCCTAGCGATGGTCGATAGCGTCAGGTCAGCATCGATGATTGCGACGAGATCACGACGCTGCTCCAACAGTGTGGTCCTATTACCGTTTTTTATTAATTATAAATTATAAATAATGTTATGATCATTTTAGCTCATATAACCACTGATGAGCTCGAGTCTCCTTCACAATAGGAAGGACAAAATCATTATACCAAGCCGGCCAAATAGATTGGTATAGGGTTTTATTTTGAGTTTTAATTCCATAGATATTATATGAATGTTATATCCCTTAGGCGTATTTTACGACACCCATGGGCAAGAAGGGGGTGATGAATTGTATTCTTACTTGGTCACCACACGGAAGGATGTATTTTAAAATGAAATATTAATTTATTAACCTCTTCCAAATTTAATAATATGAACTTAAGTGTAAATATTTGAACCTATTAATAAATATCTTCAGTATTATAATATATATGTACCTTAATAATCAATAAATAATTTAAATTGAATAAGAGCATGTTTAATAAAACTAGTATTATTCAAATAACAGTTTAATCACATAATTATTTATATAGCTCTTTAAAGCAAAATCTATTTGAAATTGCTATAAATAGATTATTTTCTATCTCTTTGAATTTCGTTTCAATCATTAACGTTCGATGTTTGAGGCAAAGAAATACTATTCTATAGTTACAGATAATATTGCCTATAAAGGAAATTGCAACGTAATAGTGTTAATAAATGATTGCTTGAATAATAGTCGCGTGATATAGAAGTTCTTTTGTCCAACGTCCTATTGCTGGGTTCGAGCCACCTCCAAGTCAGATTGTTTGATATTGGATTTTGGTGAAGATTGGTAGATTTGTATGATACTTAAACTTCTAATATTAAAGCTAGAGAATGTAATTTTTAGGGTGAAGATTATAATATATTTATATTAGTACTAGCTGACCCGGCGAACTTCATACCTTTTCTTTCGTGATTATTCTGTTTTAATATTTATCAGCCTCCCACGGATGGTGTAAAATCGTGGACTAAGAAAATATAACTCATTCGGTAAATTATTTTTTTCTTAATTGCAAACGGTGGCAAACGAGCAAACAGTACACCTGATGGTAAGTGTTGCTGCCGCTCATGGACCTTTACAAGGCCGTTGCCTACCGCGAAGAAAGCGAAGGGAGTGTGAATGCGTGCATTAAGGCTCGGTGATACCAAGGGCACCACCAAAACCCTCCACACGCAATCACCCTCAGAAAGTTGGGCTTCCGGCTCTCTCGCTCACCGAACGAAGCGCAGTAACAAATTGCTACAACTCAGACGTCGATTTTCTGCGAGAGCATGGTACTGCCCCGGACGGACCGGCCCGCGGCTGTAGACAGATAACTGTCGACAGTGTGGTCCTACCACTCCTAAAAGCATTAGCAGTAATTTCATTATATTGAAAAGGTCAACCTATCAATTTATAAAGTAGCTACCGTAAATGTTACACGTTATGTATTTAATAATAAAAGAGAGACAAAATCTTCCGTTTATAATATGACCATATAATAATGATGCTGACGAGCATATAAGAGATTACTCAGCGTCGCGCCATAAGGGTGACGTTTGAGACTGTTCAACATCTCCTGCCAATTGACATTCTGGGCGTGACGGACGGGCTGAAGAATAAGTGAAGTCGTAGGACTTCACTATATAGTTGAATAGTTGAAGTCGATAGTATGGGTTCTTCCAGAGTCGTGGTACATCTATCTCGCTTGAGAAATTCTTATTCTATTTGGCTCCAAACGCTGCGTTCGCTCTTCTTCAGTCCCATTGAAGATTGTGAACTACTTTTAGGATTCTATCGCGTTTGTATTTATTTTTGATTGCCCGAAGTTTTGAACACTTTACAGCGTTCATGGTCGGCAGACAGGCAGACTAAGATGTCTGAGGTCCAACAAGGCATCGTAATTGCAGATATTTATAATTATCTACCCGCTATAGAAATTAGTTATTAAATTTTGACCCTCATTTTGCTACAAATTTATTGCCAATATAAGAAGAAAATGATTGTATATGAGAAAATTAGGTATATTCTTTATGGTTAGTAATTATTAAACATTAACAAATCTAATATACTACCACCGGATCGGAACGCGACCTCACTGTGAAAGATCCGGCAAGAAAACTCAGGAGGGCATGATGCTAAATTATTATTAATTTTAAAAGGCGGTTTCATCATCTCGGCTCATATACGTCCCACTGCTGGGCTCGAGCCTCCTCCATAATAGGAGGGAAATTTACTTTACTATACCATGCTGGTCAGACATGTTGATATAGGGTTTTATTTCGAGTTTTCCTTCTCTTGCACAGATCGTATGTGCATATCCCTTATTCGTCTTTTACGACATCCACGAGCAAAATAGGGAGTGGTGAATTGTATTCTTACTCCATCACCATACAGAATTAAAAAAGACGGCTTACCTTTATCTTATTACGCGGCTTACCCGTGACCATGAACGCTATAAAGTGTTTGAAACGTTGGGCAAAAAATCAAATAAAAACGCGATATCGCTGCGATCGGCGCGCTCCCCGCACTACTCCGTCTGGGGCGACAGAGAGGCGTAAGCACGCACACCCACAACCCACCCACGATGCACGTCGCCTTCGTCGTTGGGCCTACCACCGGAGCAGGGTTGGGGTACCCTCCCATCGACCGACATCCCCCCCTCGGGGAGAACGTCGGTCTTTCCTCACGCGGTCGGCCCCTCGGTGGGTGACGGACTAATCCCCGGTCACATCACCCGCGGCCTCGGCTGCCGCCCTAGCCGAGACGATGAGGCGCAAATACTCGCGCCTACGCCGCCCCAGTCGCCAGCTGTGGATCGCCTCATCGAGGCTGCGATCCTCGCGCAGGCGATCCGCCGCCTCCTTCTGTGAGATCACTGTCTCGCAGAAGGCTGCGACCGCGTCCCAATTCCTGACGCTGCCAACCATCGCCCTGGCGATAGTCGGCAGCGTCAGGTCGGCACCGATGTTTGCGACGAGTTCACGGCGCTGCTCTGTCCAAGCGGCGCAGGCCTCGAGCGTATGCCGCGCCGTGTCCTCGTCGCAATCGCAGTGGTGGCAGGACGGTGTACTTTCCCTCCTAACGACCTTGTGCAGGTACTTGGCGAAGCACCCGTGCCCCGTCAATACCTGCACTAGTCGGAAGGAGAGCACCCCGTGCCGCCTTTCCAACCACTGCATCAGCACCGGCCGGAAGGCCTCCACGGTTCGCACCCCGAACCGAGGCCTCTCCAGCCGGACTGCCCAACGGGCAATGACGTCCCGGCGGTTGTCGACGCGCCAGGCGGTGAGCTCCCTTAGTGAGACCACACCGCCCTCCACTCGCACTGGCAACACCCGCCGGTATAAGCCGGCGAGCATTTCCGCCTCCAGGTCCCACGGGGGTGTCCCGGCCAATAGGCACGCTGCCTCCGTCGCCACCGTGCGGTATCCGCGTATGGCCCTGACCGCCATGGCCCTCTGTGGTCGCCACAGAAGAGCTCTGAGTCGGACGGTCAGGGACCCCGCCCACACCGGTGCGCCGTACAGGGCCATCGACCGAATGATCCCCGCGTACAGCCGTCGGCACGTAGCGCTCGGTCCGCCCACGTTCGGCATAAGCCACGACAGGGCGGACGCCGGGTCGACGAGCCGTGGAGCGAGCCTGCGGAAATGCTCCCGGAACCACTTGCCCGTCGAGCACCAGGCCCAAGTAAAATTATGTATTATATAGTAATATTGTATTATATACTAAAAATTATGACCTAACATTAAAAAGAAAATGTAAATTTATTTATAGGATCATGCAAATGAACTAACATCAAAAGGAAATGTTTAAGATGTCAGTTCTCTTTGATCTCACCAAGTAATAATTTAACTCTAAAATGCTAAACTAATTATATCAGTAATGATTAGGTTAAATAGAACTCGAATGAATATTGTTGTTTTCTATTTCGCGAGGTAAAAAAAGAGCCAGAAGACTATACGAAAATAAATAGCAAACAAAAATAAATAGTAAATGCTACTCATGAATTTATCGTACTTATCTATATCTATGCTCTATACTAATATATATGCCCGTATGACGTAAAATTAAAAATACACAGATACATCACTCACAGCTGGCATATTACAAAGGACATTCACATACACGCCATTAAGCGACATGTACTCGTACATCCACTCACACACACTACACACCTCAAATCCACACCACTACACACCTCCATAACACCTATATATTACACAAACCCAAGCAAACACACACACATACTCCGACACACACAAACTCATTACTAACCCTGACGATACCAACAATCAAACTCTGTAGTTGTACCTATTATAACCTATATTTTATGCGGAACTAAATAGTGACCCAGTGTTTCTACGGAAGCGCCTGGTGGCCTGAAATACAGGTTTTTCCTAGTTTGGGCACCAGTATTCCACAATAAGTACTATGTCATTGTACAACCACATTTTTGTAACTTACTATTATTATTGTGGCGAAATAAATTATTATTATAATATAAAGCTTTATATAATAATAATAATAATAATAAATCAATAGCATTAAGTTAGACCAGTCCATCGAACCTCCAACCCCATAATCATATATTAGATACCATAATCAACAATAGTTTTACACCTACCGTTGGCAGTCCACGTGTGTGATGTGCAGACGTGGAGTGTCATCAGTAGACGTCCCATCCCATTTTTGGATTAAATTTCTCCAAAGGCCTCTGCGTGTTGGATCCATATCCCCATGTAAGCCTTTCAAAGGACCGGGTATCTTCCCTAGGAAGATCCCGTGAACAAGGAGATACATTATAATAATAATAATTTATTCTCTCTCTCTCTCTCTAATAAACTCTACAGAGTTTGTTTGTTTGAGCGCGCTAATCTCAGGAATTACTGGTCCGATTAGAAAAATTCTTTCAATTATCGAGGAAGGCTATATATCATCACGCTAAGACTAACAGGAGCGGAACACCAATGAAGAATGTTTCAAAATCGAGGTTTTTTTTTTCTTTTTGAGAGCTTCCGCTGCGTAAACGGATAAATTTTCGCAAAAATCATGTGTGACAGAATCGTATTATTAAAAAATGTTCTCACCTTATACGTAAACAAAGTCTTAGGTTAAAGTTAGCGTTAACCCAAAGTATACCACGCGGACGAAGTCACGAGCACAAGCTAGTGCGATATAAAGCAGTGATTGTCTTGAAAAGTGAAAACACTTTTTTTCATCATCATCATCACAGTTTATTATGTGGCACTGTTGGGCTCGAGCCTACTCCACAACAGGAGCGAAATTAACCTACTATGTCACACTGGTCAGACGCGTTGGTATACGGTTACAATTCGAATTTTACATTTGTTGGATTCATTAATCATCTTTTATGCGTACACTTTACTTTACTTTTATAAAACATCTTTTATGGGTATTTTATCCCCTAGTCATCTTTTACGACACTTATGGGCAAGATAGGAGGGTATTCTTGCTCTGTCCCGACAGGGACAGACGAGAAACACTTCTTAAGCCTCGTTTAAATAGGGTTGTAAGTTTCATAACATAAAAGATGTAATCATAATTGCAGTTCATTGAAAAGCCTACGATTTTTATTAGGCTTCAAACGTGGGCTATATAACGATATTATTAGGTCAAACGTCGTCGAAGTCTTTCAGCTAATCTAACCATTACTCCCGTAAAATTCTTATTATCCCACTGCTGGTCTTGAATCTCCTTCGCAATAAGAGGGCAAGTTCTGGTCATACAGATCGGATTAGGGTTTCATTTCGAGTTTCCTTCTCTTGATCAAATCAAATCAAATCATTTATTCTGCATAAGCCCCTTAAGGGCACTTACATATTGTAAAGTTTAAACACTGTTTGAATACAATACAATAATCTATAGGTATACATAATAGCTGACCCAACAGACGTTGTTCTGTTTAAATCTAAAAAAAATAGTAAATGGAATTCTCCTTGAATTCGATCACAGCACCACCTACCGTGTCCAATTGTTTCCACCAACCATTCTCGAATCCCCTTGAATACACACAAAAAAAATCATCAACATCTGTCCAGCCGTTTAAGAGTGCAGCGACATACACTCGTACACAAGTCTATATCTAAAGATTATAATCCTTTAGTTATCTTTTACTATATCAATAGTCAAGACAGGGAATATTAAATTGTATTATTACTCTATCATCATATGGAAAAGTCTCCTTAAGGGAGGGATAATTTCGTTATGGCCAAGCTTGTCCGGCGGACTAGCGATCGCAGTTTACATTACAAATTTCCCAGGAGAGCCTATCATTCTCCAACAGATCATTGAGCCGGTTATTACGGCACTCATGACTAAGTAAAATGGTGATATATTCCCAACCCTTTACTACACAGCAAAATTAAATGAGTAAGCCATTTTACTTAATAAATAGCAAAGATCACAATAGACTCTTGTCGTGTCGCCCTATTTGCTTAACTAGCTGGTTGCTCCACAACTTCCCGCAATTAGGTATTGTTGATCCATTGTCGAGACTGATTACATGACATTCACTAACTAATACTATATAAGATAATGTAAAGGCGGCTTTCATATAGAACAATAAGTAACTTTAATGTATATATATTTTGCCCAGATGGCGTAGAGATTAACACTATTTTGCCGTGCCAAGTGTCGCGGCTTCGATTCACGTGATAAATCTTTGTTGCGATCCACAAAATATGGTTCTGAGTTTTGGTCTAATTTGTGTTTGTGGAATGTATGGTTGTAAAGTGCCTACCGCGACATCATGGCGTTCTAGTGTTCTAGACGTGATTTAGACGACTGTTTTGAATACATTCCATATTCGAGAAAGTTATCCATCGAATCGATAACCATCGAATTAAAAAAACACCAATACCTGTAGCTCTCCAAGAGAGAGGAGGTATGCCGCACACTCTTTATCTTAAACTATTGTCCAAATAAAAAAGTACAACGTATGGTAATAAACTTGATATATATTTTAAAAAACTGCTCAGCATTTCTCATCGTACAATTCACCATATTTCTTTATCGTCATTTAAGATAAGACTCTCATAAAAATAAAGGTAAGTGCTTTTACTTAGACTATCACCTTAGAATATTTTCAACAGTTTTAAAAATTTAAATTTTATATTCTTTCACCGGCGGCGTGAGAATAAGTGCTACATAAGGGAGCTCAGCGACAGGCACACCAACTTAAACATTGTTTAAAATGCCTGGCGGAGTTAAATTTTGATATTCTCGAATACAGCGAGTAGAAGTAATCGATACTCCTATCCGATGTCTCTTTAAAGTCACTTAAAACTATATGAATGTAGTAGCTGTGGCCCGCGGCTTTGCCCGCGTACAAATATGTATATTACAATAGGGCTTATCGCTTGACTTTTTAAAATATTATTAAGTAAATAACTTGAATTAAATAAAACTTTTTTTGTTGCAGTTGGTGGCAAATGAGCATTCTGCACACCTGATGGTAAGTGATGCTACCGCTCATGAACCTTTGCTAGGTCGCTGCCTACCGTGAAGAAAGTGAAGGGAGAGTGAATGTATGCAATGAGATTCGGTGATACTAAATGCATTACCTCAAATCAAAACCCACCACACGCAAAAGCCCTCAGTAAGTTGGGCCTCCAGCTCTTTCGTTCACCGAACGAAGTGCAGTAACGAATTGTTACTAATCAGAGAGTATGGTGGACAGGGACGTCGAGAGGTGAAGGTACCCGAAAGGGTATTCCGTCGGGCTGACCACTGAAAACAAGGAACTCGGCACTGGTGGTCTGCCCAACGACGAAGGCGACGTGGATACGGCTGGGTTATGTGCCCGCGCGCCGTCCTTTCGTCGCCCCGGACGTAATGGACGGCATGTGCGCTGACCATAGCCCACCCAAATAAAAAAAATAAAAAAAAAAACTCAGAGAGTATGGTACTCAGGACGGACCGGTCTGCGGCTGCAGACAGAAGACTATCGAGTCTGGTATCGTATACTAAACTACAAAAAGCTGTTCAAAATATATTCTGTGTTGCAATTATGCCTGTTTGCAAACAATGTTTGCAGTATTTCCATTTGGGTATAATAGGAAATGTATGACCTAAAATTTATTAAATAATTGAGAAAGGGGAATGAGGATATAGAAATGAGGCATATATGCTAGAACAAATTTAAAAACTCAATATGAATCTGGCAGTACGCGTATTGGGTATGCACGACAGAGAGCCGGTGCGTATCTGATAAGGTATTGGGTAATGAACGAGCCGCTATGCGCCGAGCAAATCGCTTGAAAGTACGACCCGTACTTAACCATACCTGTTCGTACAGAAACAAAAAATATTGGAGAATGTTGAATTGCCGAGAACCTTCTGTGTGATCGTAACCTTGCGAATGCACGCAGCGGAGAAAATGAATATGAAAACCCACGTTGACCAAGGTCCAGACTGTGGGTAGAAGAAGCAAGCATAGTCCGTCACACTTAATAAGATCCGACATCCTGAAATGCGGCGAGATGTCGAATAACAGAAAACTATTCTTGAAATCGAAGTCTTGAGATCGATTTTGTTGACGATAATGTCCAAGTTACAAGCAATTAAAAGTATTATAGAAAATGTATTTGTCAAGTTTATGAAAGTTATATAGCTGATTGTTATTTTTAGGATAACCTTCTTAGGCGATACCAGCATCCTCTACTGTAGTACAATTGACCATGTTGACTGTATAGAAAACGTGTTATAGGTCAACTTTATTGCCATGGGAGGCAAATGGTTTAAATTTTTAAATTTTTCCTGAATCCTTTTGCTTTTCATGACGTTATATATCGAAAATTTGAATTAAATGCTGTGTGATAACGTCTACGAATACTACCAACCTTTACATTGTTCGTGGGTATGACAAAAAAAGACTAAGAGATTTATATAGACTTGGGCTAACTCTGTCTGATGCCGTCTGGTTAAATATTGCCTTCCAAGAAGGGTTGACGTGAGGCGCAAGAGTAATGTGATGATGTAAGGATGATGTTTGATAAATTATATAATCAGTTTAAATTAAAATTATCTCTATTAACATGGATTTGGGATATATGATTATTTATATTTATTTCATCTTTATTTCGTTAAATTTCTATTCTATTTATTTCTAGTCCTATTGCATTTTTTCATTTTCCTAACGCAATAAATAAACAAAAAAAGAATAAAGCTTTCACAATTGCCTCCAAAATTTATATTCAAAGTTATCATGAATTTTGGGTACTTTTGAATATATTTTTTTAGATATTTATTTACCCTTTCATCATTTCAACCCATACACATCCCACTGTTGGGCTCAAGCCTCCTCCACTATAGGAGGGAAATTAATCTACTGTACCACACTGGTTAGATGTATTGGTATAGGGTTTCATTTCAAGTTTTCCTTCTCTTACATAGATATTATATGCATATTAAATCCCTTGGTCGTCTAAGTTTCGGGTAAAATTAAATGATGGAATTTTATTAAAAACACCTCGTTTAGAAAACTGACAGTAATAAACACCAAAATATACATATGTTTACAAAAAGTATTATACAGGCTGTGTCAGGTTATGGGACAACTGGTCAAACGGGAGTTAGGCAATGGTAGTAAGAACCCAATTAAAAAATTTTAAGGAAGAGTATCGATTCGTTAATGAATTAGAGACGGGTACAGTATTCAATTTCATCATCACTTTTTCGTGCAAATCTGATTGAAATACCTATACATATAAAATCAGTGATACTTAATTTGCAACATATTCGTACTTTGTTAAATATTCATTAGAAATTGAATAAATCAATGATTACGTTCGCATAAGCAAGACTAAATTCGCTTTAAATCAGCTGATCGGCCGGTGAACGTTGACGAGGCGTCTTTGTACCTACGCTACCATTGAAGTTTTTGCACAATTCATACCTATTTATTCTGTCGAAGCTTTACATGCCTACATGTATTTTGTCTGTACATGCGTACATAATACGTAACATTTAACAATTAAAACTCTTAGATATATATTTTTGTAATCACTATAACTTTTATGTTATATTGTTTTTTGTGTAATATAGAGGTAATTAGTTACGATCTATGACCGTTAAACTACAACATACTCGAATAGTTGCCCCATTACCTGGTACAGCCCGTATATTTAATTACGATTCGAAATCAAAGCCGTTCCTCTGTGGTGACGGAGTAAAAATACAATTTACCACTCTCTATCTTGCCCATGGATGTCATAAAAGATGACTAAAGGATATAATATATAATGCGTACAACATCTATGCAAGAGAAGGAAAACTCTAAGTAAAACTCTATACCAACATGTCTGACCAGCATGGTATTGTAGATCAATTTCCCTCCTATTGGGGAGGAGACACGAGCCCAGCAGTGGAACTTCGCAATTTGCAAAAGCAAGCAATTTGCAAAATTATGATATTACTTAAGTTTTTTTATACATTGCTACGAAATATTTTAGTATTCCGATTTACACGATGTTGAAAAAAAATGAGTTTTCATGCAATAAATAAATCTATTTCACATCTTTGTTTTTAACAAACCTTAATTCAAAGATAGACCGCAATTCAAAGTTACCCAAAACGACTGTAATGTAATCACTTTTCATATTGTATATCAAAGTAATGCTCTAATAAATTACATTAGGCAAACAACCATATTCTAATTAATTAAATTAATTTACGTAATAATTTAAATGTTTGAAACCCAGATTGTTATTACAAAGCTTCATTTAATTAAAAAATATCAGGTTGACCGAGCTTCGCTCGGAGTATTTTTGTAGCATTTATTTAGATATATATTAATAAAAAATAAAAAATAATGAAAATTATATAAAAAATACAAAAAGAGAAGAATAATAACACCGAGATTCGATCCAACGCCGTTTGTCGCCGATGTCAAAAATAAAATGAAACCTGACTACTTCGCCACTGAGCTATCGTAACTCATGACATTGATGGCAAAATTTGAATTCATATTCTTTTAAAATTTAATGTCATTATATTGTCTGCCAAAACACTGACAAAACAACATTTTCTATACATAAAACCTAGCTAGATCGATTTTTTGGACCCGAATCCGCCATCCGCCGAATATGCCAAGTTTCAACAAAATGGTTGGAGCCGTTTTCGAGATCCTGAAAATATATATATTTACAAGAATTGCTCGTTTAAAGATATAATATCTGGTTGACCGAGCTTCGCTCGGAATATTTTTATCGTATTTATTTAGATATATATTAATAAAAAATAAATTTTATATAAAAAATTATAAAAAGAGAATAATAATAACACCGAGATTCGAACCGACGCTGTTTGGATGCTACAAAACTCAAAATTAGACCGGCCGTTCCCCCAACTGAGCTACCGTAACTCTTGACATTTACAACGAAATTTTAATTCATATTCTTTTAAAATTTAATGTCATTTATTGTTATGCTAAAAACACCGTCAAAAAAACATTTTCTATAAATAAAACCTAGCTAGATCGATTTTTTGGACCCGAATCCTCTAGTATGCCAAGTTTCAACAAAATCGTTGGAGCCGTTTCCGAGATCCTGAATATATATATATATAGGTATATAGGTATATATATATATATATATATATATATATATATATATATATATATATATATATATATATATATATATATATATATATACAAGAATTGCTCGTTTAAAGATATAAGATAAGATATATAAATACGCCAACAGTTATAAAATGATTTCATTGAAGCGTTGAATAAATTTAAATACATACCATACATATACGAGTAGCGATGTATATTTTAAAAATAATAAAATTGAAAGTTCCCAGTGAGCATTTTATTTATTTTTCTTTATTGCCAACGGTGGCAAACAAGCAAACGGTACACCTGATTGTAAGTGTTGTTGCCGCTCATCGACATTTGTAAGGCCGCTGCCCACTGTGAAGAACGTGGAGGGAGTGTGAATGCGTGCAATGAGGTTTGGTGATACTAAAGGTATCACTAAAATCCACCACACGCAAACACCCTCAGAAAGTTGGGCTTCCGGTTCGCTCACCGAACAAAAGCGCAGTAACAAATTGCTACTACTTGGACGTCGATTTTCTGCGAGAGTGTGGTTCATGCCGCTCTAGCCGAGGCCGCAGGTTACGTGACCGGGGAGTTAGTCCGTCACCCGCCGAGAGACCGACCGCGTGAGGAAAGACCGACGTCCTCCCCGAGGGGTTCGATGAGAGGGTACCCCAAATAGGGGGTATTCTGTCGGGCCGACCACTGATAACAAGTAACCCTGCTCCGTTGGTCGGCCCAACGACGAAGGCGACGTGGTGTTCGGGTGGGTTGCGGGAGTGGATGCTTACGCCCCTCTGTCGCCCCGGACGGAGTGGTGCGAGGAGTGCGCCGACCGCAGCCCACCCAAAAAAAAAAGAGTGTGGTACTACCCCGGACAGACCGGCCCACCGCTGTAGACAGACAACTATCAACAGTGTGTGTCCTACCACTATAAAGAGCATTATGAAAATTGGTGGTTTTATTGCCCCTTTTATAAATTCGAAGCTGTTGCCTTATGGAATATCAAGATATTGTATAACCCATTAAATAAAAATTAATCTTAAAATTGGTGCCAAGTTTAATGTTATGGTAATTGTGGACAACTTCACTGACAAATTTTGAGATCTAAATGGATGCAACGTTCTATAGACAATCCTGAAATGTTTTTATTGGAAGAACATTTAAATTTAAATTTTTTGAAAATTATTTGCTATTTGTAAATATGACTCTTATAAATATAGTCTCGATATATGTACCAAATTTTATGTGTTGTAAATAAAACCACTTTACGGATTTTGTCGAGTTTGTATTTGATTTTTGATTGCCCGATGTGTCGAACAATTTGCAGTGTTCATGGTCACGGGCGGACTCACGTTATTACAGAGATTTATAATTCTATCTAATCTACCCGCTACAAAATTGAGAATTATTAAATTTTATCCTACATTTTGGTACAAATTTATTCCCAGTACAAGAAGAAAATGATTCTATATGGAAAAATTATATTGTTTATGGTTAGTGATTATTAAACATAAAATGTGTAATAATTCTTATGACAATTTATTATTTTAAACCTAACAAATCTAGTATACTACCACCGCTTCGGAACGCGGCCGCACTGAGAAAGTTCCGACAAGAAAACTCAAAAGGGCATGATGCTAATTTATCATTAATTTATAAAGGCAGTTTAGGTTTTTGAATTATAAATAATTTTTAACTATTGTTATTTTGGGTCAAATCTATACAATAAATGCTCACGGTGTCTTGCAGTCTTGTAGTGGTCTTTTAGAATTTATTTTTAATTATGTTTATAACAGGTTCCTAGCTTGATGGTGACACCTAGCCATCCTCTCTATTGAAATTTTTGTGCTGTTTGATCTCATTAGCCTCGCGTACAACTCTAGGTATTGGAGTTCTTTTACGAGGATTTGTGATTTATCAAACCTGATGCTATGTTGGTCGCGGTCCTGACTATGTTCATATACTGGACTTCAGACATCTTAGACCGCTCGTGATCATGGACGCTGCAAAGTGTTTGAAACATAGGGCAATAAAAAATCAAATACAAACGCGATAAAATTCGTACGATAGTTTTATTTACAATTACTATGTCTTATTGTTTTTGTTTCGAATAAAAGTCACCATATTTAACCCTTTAATTTATGCCCAAGGGAGTACAACACTCTCACGAATTCGTGTGTTAAAGATAAAGCTTGCGATGGTAAGCGATTACGTCTCTGAAGGGACTTCTAAATTCTCCTGTTCATTGTAAACGCTTGCTTAGAGAGAAAAGCTTTTAAGAAATATCACAAGCAACAAACATAATAAAATATTTATGCTCCACAATAATATCAAACTAAAGGAATTTATCTATATGTAAGTATATATATATATTTAACGGAGAGAGAGAGTGTGACCTGACTAATCAATACCGAGCCGAAACTACTGAAGCTAGAAATATGAAATTTGGACCGTATTTTTATTTTGTGACGCAGGGACCCACTAAGAAAGGATTTTTTGAAATTCAACCCTTAAGTGGGTGGAACGCAGTGACAAAGTTTCTATGGAAAGAAAAATTTTCATCGATTGTCTTCGAATTAGGCAAATAGTCTTCAATAAAAATGAATGAACACGTGTTTCAGCATTTCTTAATTTTCACTGGCTGACTGACTCATCAACGCCGATCTGAGACCGTAATTTTATTTTGTGATGAGCCGAAACTATTGAAGCTAGAAACATAAAATTTTTACAGTTTGTTTTTGTGATGTAGGCACTCCATATAAGGATATAAGGATTTTATGAAATTCAACTCCTAAGGAGGTAAAACGCAGTGACAAAGTTTGTATAGGGCAAAAACAAAGCCTTCATCTTAAAATTAGGCACAAACTGCTATAAATAAACACGTATTTGTCATTTTTCACTACTTAAGGGTGTAAAATAGGAGCGTAAATTTTGCGATGATACATTTACTTGATTTATTATTAATTTAGAAATCGGTATAAGAAGATTCATTGTGAAAATCAATCCCTTAGAGGATATATTCTTTCCCAATGGTGTAAAATAGAAGATGATTTGTGATTTGATATGTTTCACCTTATTACACGAGTAATGAATTCATACAATATAAATGAGTAATCGACTGCTGTTGGCATAGTGGTTAAGATACCAACCTACCATGCCAGTGTCACGGGTTCAAACATAGCACAATTATTTTGTGTGATCGACAAATTGTTGCTCTCACACTGGGTATAATTTGTGTCCGACACTCATATGTTTGTGAGGTCACCGGCGAAATAAGGATTATTTTATAAGTGCAGGGTGAAGCGTGAAATACATAGTTTGTAGAATGAATAGAAATAGAAGGATGGTAACTCGAACACCCTTTTCTTTGGTCTGGCTTTGTCGTGGACATCACCTCTCCCGGTCAGTCTCTCTGCCTATGGTGAACTAATCCCCGGTTTAGCTATCAGAGTCTTTGGTTAAGATGGTTTTTTTTATCGCTGTTGATGGCAAACAAGCAAACAGCACACCTAATGGCAAGTGATATTGTTCATGGACCTTTGCTAGGCTGCTGCCTACCGTGAAGTGAAAATAGTGTGATTGCGTGTAAAAAGGTGCCGCGCTACTAAAAGCATCACCAAAACCCACCATGCCGCAAACACGCTATGCTTTACAATATTAGTTATAAAAAAAAGTTCATTTTAAATAACAAGGAAATTTCTAAATGAGGAGCTGCTCACAACCAATCTCTATTATCATTTAGATAATCCAAATGAACACGGGTCACAGGCGTAGAAAGACAACGATCGTTTACCAGAAACCGAACTGAGCTTTTCTCAGATCGTGTGTCTGGGCCTGTAGAACCCTAAATGCACTACACAATTAATTGTGATTACCTCTGCCACACATGATTTCTACGCGGACAAAGGCCCGGGCAAAAGCTAGTTAAAATATTTAAGCTCTGCCATTTATATATTACAAAGATCGAGAATTCGAGATATAGTCTAGATTATGGTTTATTGTTTAATAATGTCGTATTTATCTTCTATTGGGATTCGTGTGTGCAATGTTTCAGGCGCTCATATTTTTCTATTTATATTAACTGCGCTCGCTGCTTTGCTCTAAGCAAATATTTGTGTTTTTTTTATTTTACATCATGTTTTATGTTAGAACTCTTTTTGGCAGATTCCGAGATGTTTGTGACCGGTCTTCGTCTTCACAAGGAAGGAAAGATATTTAATAAATAACAGACAAGCAATTCCGGCCCTGATTCCAATAAGTCGACTTAGTTTTGAATAGGTATATTAAATATTATTATTTTATATCCGATGTTTAACCGAGCTGTCCGATACATAATGGTCTTTGAGTTCCCAATGGACACTGAAATTCCCTTGAAATATTAATTAGTTTGAGTTAAGTAATGGAATTTATTTATGTGGCGATAAAAGATTTATTCAAGATAGGCCTCACCACTTGGCATTTTGCTAAGAAAAGTGTGGTACATAATTATGTGATTTTAATTAAAGTAAGCTTTTAATTAAGTTAGCTTTAGTCAAAACAATTTTACGAAGGTTGCGAATATATAACGTTATAGAAAAATCGTGAAAAATAAAGGAAATTAATAAGGAATAAGGTAGGTAAGGTAGATAAAAGAAAGGTTAGGTAAAGCGCCATTTTGTGTTGCGGGATATTAACGAGAGACTATAAAAATCATCATCATCATCCTACTCTTATCTCAAATACTTGGAGTCCATTCCATATGTACTCTTTTATCATAGCACAAAAGGCCGCCAGCCTGATGTCAACTCTCCTTGGGAATGTAATTGTTAACTTGAGGGTATTACCGTATGGTATGGTACAGCCTTAATGTTAAGCAAGTGTGTGTCAATGCTATAGTGTAAGTCCCTAGTAGGTACATATAAATATTGTTCATACTTTAATATACAGTAGTAATAAACGGAATTTCGCTAGTTATGCACGTCTGTGATTGCAGTCCCTAACGACAACTTCATATGGCTACCCTACTTGCGACATCACGCTATCGCCTCGTAACTGCACGTCGCATCGACGCCGGTAACTCGAGCCGATGCAGGTGCAAATTTGCAGCGTGGACGAATTCCTACGAACTTTGTCTCTGTGCATCGTTTCTAAAATAATGAGTTATAAAACTTTTGTGCGTTCGTATGTGCCGTATCGTGGATCTAACGTGGATAGCACCGAATAATATCTTGAAAAATGGGCAGCAGACAATCAGTAGAGAAGGAACAAGTGATCGTGGCGCAAACGGCTGCTGGTGCTGGGACAAATTTTGGGGCTGTCGACCAGCTACAACAACACGTAGCCAATAACAATTACATACTCGTCACCATCTGTGTCTTTTTGGGCACTGGTATTCTATTTTTGGGGTACAAATTGTACCGAAAATGTCATCAAGATTAGATCGAGCAACAGATACGTGAATTTACGTTGAAGCGATCCGCTAGCTACTTTAGAAGATTACACAGTAATCCACCAAGTGAGGCAACTGTCTAACCATGTATACCTACACCGTTCTTGTAACCTTCGTTCCTGCTAAAAATATAAATATACCATACCATAACCGACTACCACACAACAAGTCCATGATTTCACCAATAGTAGTTGAATCTGGATATAGTCGTAGTATATCGGCCAGGGGTGCCAGGCCGAAACACCTCCACGTGGTGCACCCTGGGCAACGTCCAGTCGGATGACTGAGATGGGCTTTTAAAGAAGAAAAAAAGAAGAGGAGGACTCTGTTGGCCGTGACGTATCACTCCAACAGGGTACGCGCGAGGAAGGAGGGGGGAGCGGAAGGCACAACTAGCTGCCGGCGCTGCCGCGAGCGACGAGGGCGGTGCGACCGCAGCCACCGCAGAGCCGTCGCGGGACAGCGACGCCGGTACTGCCCGGCCATCGGAGAAAAAAAAGGAGAGGGAGACGAACGACAGCTCAGCGCTGTCGAGCGACGAGGGCGGCACTGCCGTAGGGCCGTCGCAGGACGAGGGCGGCAGTGCTGCAGGGCCGTTGAAGCATGTCAGCTCGGGCTCGGAGATGTCGGCGGACGAGGGCGGTACCGCAGAGTCGTCCGCCGATGAGAGTAGGCTGCAGGTCGGCCGGATTGGGGACGAGGGCGGCGAACGCGTCGCAGAGCCGTCCGTAGGTGATGGTAGGTGTAGGTCGTCCGGGATAAGTATAAGAAAGGGCGGATCCCCGGAGAGAGGGGGGCCGCTGTGGAGTCTGAGCCGCATCCTGCGGCGAGGGCTTTGACGGTGGCCCTAAACGTTAGGAGGGAAAGGGAAGAGTGGACCGGGAAGTTAGTCCGTCACCCGTCGATAGGCTGACCGCGTGAGGAAAGACCGACGTCCTCCCCGAGGGGGGGGGGGGGGACGTCGGTCGATGGGAGGGTACTCCTCCGGGGTATTCCGTCGGGCCGACCACTGACGACAAGTAACCCTGCTCCGGTGGTCGGTCCAACGACGAAAGCGACTTGGTGTTCGGGTGGGTTGCGGTTGTGCATGCTTACGCCCCTCTGTCGCCCCGGACGGAGTGGTGCGAGGAGTGCGCCGACCGCAACACACCCCAAAAAAAAAAGTGTATCGGCCAATCTAATAGATTTCCTTAAGAATATACTTTTGCTACTGTTGATGGACTGTAAATAATGGTATAGATTAATTAAATTTCTTTGAGTAATCGTCACGATTCAGCTGGAAAACCATAGGTACCTTATTCTTTATTAATTTCTTTTATTTTCTTTCACAAGCAATAGTTTTATTACCATTCGCCTGTCATACGTCATCTTTTTTGGGCAATCTTTACCAGACGGCTTCAGATGGCCCAGAGCTTTGTAAAATAATATCGGAATAGAGAATAGCAATTAACTTGACGTAATAGGGAAAAATAAACTCTAACGAGGAACAACGGTTATAAATGTAGGTAAAAGTCATATAAAATATACATCATTTCTTTGATATATATTCATACACGTGTTAAGGGTAACGTAAACCGGAAATAATATGTTTGTTCACTCAGTTTCGGTAGCTACCAGGAAAACAAGAGCCATTTATTACTAAGTTCACCGAAAGGTCACAGATATGACTTGTGATTATATAGTAAACTAGCAACCCGACCTCGCTTCGCTTCGGTTTTAGTCGTTTTACCCGCGTAGTTTCCGTTCCCGTGAGAATACCGGGATAAAATATAGCCTAGTTTACGCCCTGATATTATAGCTTTCCATTGGTGAAAGAATTTTTGAAATCGGTCGAGCCGTTTGGAAGATTACCCGGAACAAACAGACAGACAGACAAAATTTTTTTAATCTGTATTTTAGGCATAGGTGTCGTGCAAATAACCGCGTGAGCAACGGACACTCCAGTTTTATTTATTGGTATAGATATAGATATACCTACTTAACAATATTTCTTTTTATTTACTGAGTTACGTTTTTATAGCAGAGATTGTAAGGCTGCTAGGTGGGCAACTAAATGCAAATGTTCACGATGGTATTGATCCGTTCCAAAGGTGGTCACTAACTCCTTAATCTCTTACACGTTAATTAACGAAGTTAAAAATCCGTTTAACGGTTTAACTTTTAAGTTAACTTCAAAAAATGTTAACGCTCTTGTTAACTTCCGTTAAGTTGAACTTCCGTTAACTTTAGTCCGTTACAAAGTCCGTTAAAAGACGACTAAGGGATATAATAAGCATATAACATCTGTGCAAGAGAAGGAATCTTGAAAAACTGAGATGATGAAATCATTTTATTTCAATTACGCGCCACGCTTGTAAGTTCCACGATGCTTGCGCCGCCCAAGGTCGCCGGCGGCGGATGTCGTAGAGGTTTCTCCCGCGCACGATCCGCTCCCTCTTGCCGTGACATAGGTAACTACCAAACGGAAAGCGGCGAATGCGGTTCCTGATAGGTCAACGTACTTTTTTAAGTGCGTGGACCTATCCCATGTGTCTATAACAAAATATTTTTATAAGATGATTGGTTCAAAATTTAAGTAGGTACCAATTGTTTTAATATATTATTCGGTATCAGAATCGAGTCCTGAATAGCCTCCTTCAATATGTACAATCTTTTATCAGTCATTCTGTATATTAACATATACCAAGTATAAATACATTCGTGTGGTGACGGAGTTAGAATACAATTCACCACCCCCTATCTTACCCGTGGGTGATCGTACGAGACGACTAAGGGATATAAAACCCATATAACATCTGTGCGAGAGAAGGAAAACTCGAAATAAAACCCTATACCAACACCTCTGACCAGCGTGGTATAGTAGATCAATTACCCTTCCATTATAGAGGAGGCCCGAGCTGAGATGATGATGATGATGAAGTATAAATACCAGTGACGATCTCATCCATTACCATGTGGTATATGTACCATGTAGGTTAGCTAGACCCATCAAACGTTGTTCTGTTCAAATAAAATAAAAGGATTTCAGCGTCACCTATCGGATTCAATTGTGTATTATTATCTTCTATACCAATAAATAAAATTGGAGTGTCTGTTTGTAATATCAAAATAATAGGCTTTTTTTATGCTCACAGGGTTATTTTCACGACACCTATGCCTAAAATACAGATTAAAAATTTTTTGTTTGTCTGTCTGTTTGTTTGTTCCGGGTAATCTTCAAAACGGCTGGACCGATTTCAAAAATTCTTTCACCAATGGAAAGCTATAATATCAGGGCGTAAACTAGGCTATATTTTATCCCGGTATTCCCACGGGAACGGGTACTACGCAGGAAAGACGAATGAAACCGAAGCGAAGCAAGGGTGGGTTGCTAGTACAATATATATTATATAGTATGTATTATTATTCTTAATAATATACGTAAATTACGTGTCACGTTGCTTGTCCGCGATGGACTCCTAAACTACTTAACCGATTTTAATCAAATTTGCACACCGTGTGCAGTTTGATCCAACTTGAAAGATAAGATAGCTTACATCTTAATTTATAGTCGCAATATTATATTATTGCAAATTATTTGTCTATTATTTGACATTCACAATTATCTGTTAACTCCAAACGATTTTAACAGACGGCGATATCTATTGACTGGATTGAGTAATTAATTCATAGATGGCGCTGCTATGTCAAACCTACAAACGTGTCATATACGATTTTATCTTGCTTTTTTACATAGATGCCATTTGTAAAAAAATATGACGACCTCCATGACAGATGCTCTCCTACAGTTTCACTTAAATAGTTTAATAAAATGTAATAAAGGGTTGTTCAACAAAAACTTTGTTTTCTAAAATAAAATAAAACAAGAAATTTAGATGAAGATGATTCAAATTTTTATTGTATTACGAAGAGAAAAGGGGCAGCCAGATCGTGTGATTTAACACCATTGGATTATTTTTTGTGGGGCTATGTTAACATAGCCCCACAGACAGAGTCTATACGGAGCCAATCGAATCGATTGCAGCCTTAAAACTCAAAATCCGTGATGTGATTAACGAAATAGACTCGCCATTTTGCCAAAAAGTGATTAAAAACTTTGATGAAAGAATCGACATCGACATTTGCCAGATATCATTTTTCATTCATAATTGCCGAACTTTTCTCTTCGTAATACAATAAAAATTTGAATCATCTTCATCTAAATTTCTTGTTTTATTTTGTTTTAGAAAACAAAGTTCTTGTTGAAAAACCCTTTATAACAAAGACATTAGCCACAGCAACGCGTGGCCGGGTCTGCTAGTATAGTATATAAATATTATATAGTATTATATTTATATTCTAATAGGACATTGTATAGAACTTTGAACATCAAAAAGGTTAAAATTATTTTAAAACTGGTACCTAAAGTAAGATTCAGCTTATGGTGTAGGTACCAAGTTCGCAATTGGTTCCATAGGTAAACAATTAATAACGTAACGCCAAATTAATGAAAAAGGAATACACGAAGTGTAACATTGTGTGACAAGGATTAGGAGCTATCCTAAGTATCGTGACGTCGCTTTTTAAAATCTTATAAAACTAAGTGTTAAAAGGCCAATTTTGAACTGTTAACGTGTAACTTAAAAATATTTCCAACCCTATCTCTTCAGCAGTATTAGCTCTTTAAGAAATACTGCCATATACACCGCGGTTCGTCACGATTTCGTTATTTTTATCTACACTAATATTATAAAGAGCAAAAATAGTATTTTTGTGTGTCTATGTTTGTAATGAATAAACTCAAAAACTACTGTGTCGATTTCAAATATTCTTTCACCATTGGAAAGCTACTTTATCCATGAGTAACATAGGCTATATTTTATCCCGGTATTCCCACGGGAACAGGCACTACGTGGGTAAGGCGTAATCGAAGCGAAGCGAGGACGAGTTGCTAATTTTTCATAAAATTGCAAAATATGTGACGTCACCCGCCCTGGGAATGTAACTGTTGATCAGGCGCTATCTGATAAAGTTGGCCCACGTCGATGTCTTAGTCGTCATTTACGAACACACAAGCTATGTAAGTGGACTCAATCTCTTCCATCTCCTCCTGTTTAACTTTTCTGGTCTCAAGACAATTAAAAACATTTCCCGGGACTGCCTGGTCAAACCTCCGTGTGATCAATGGGGACTATTGTGGATCCTGGCTTACAGGAGTGATAATGGTGGGAATTTGTAGTGGGATTAGTTCCTTATGAAGCACAGCATCGGATAAAATATTCAATTATAATGAACAAAATCATGATCATCATTACAGCTCATATACGTCCCACTGTTGGGCTCGAGTCTCCTCGGCAATGGGAGGGAAATTGACCTTACTATACCATGCTGGTCAGACAGGTTGGTATAGGGTTTTATATCGAGTTTTCCTTCTCTTGCATAGGTGTTATATGCGTATTATATCTCATCTCGTCTTTTACGACATACAAGGGCAAGATAGGGAGTGGTGATTTGTATTTTTACTCCGCCACCACACGGAAAAATATGTCAATATAATTTTAAAGGATCTAATATAATTTGCAGCAGCTCGAATTTAAATCTTAAATTAGATATTCACTTAGTGAGATGAAAATTTCATCATGATAAGTGGTTTCAATTTCTAAAACGGCACTGAGGAGTTATAAATAACTCATACAAAGTTCTCAGAAAGATATATATATAACACAGCTAGTTTTCCTCAAACCTCAGTAACAACAATACTTGCTGATTTGAATATTATTCAAGAAGATATATGATTTCGATTTCTGACATGTTTCGGTGTTTTCAAGAACATTTCTTTGCGTGCAAAACTTATACCTATCATATTTGACGTATGTAATCTGCACAGAAGATGAAGAAGAGATTAGTCAGACATTTCTGTGAAACAGTCTTTTTTCTTTTTTTAGGGTTCCGCTTTTACCCAAAAGGTAAAAACGGAACCCTATTACGAAGACTGCTGCCTGTCCATCCGTCTGTCCGTCCGTCTATCTGTCACCAGGCTGTGGCTCAAGAATCACGATGGCTAGAGAGATGAAATTTTTACAAATTATGTTGACCAACAGAACTTGTTCAACAACAGATTTTGTTGTTATAGCGGCAACAATTTCTGTCGTTGCCGCTATAACAACAAATACTAAAAACAATATAAAATAAATATTTAAAGAGAGGCTCTCATACAACAAACGCGATTTTTTTGCCCTTTTTGCTCGATATCGATAATGGCAACAGCACTTGTTTACCTAGTTAATGGAACCCTTCGTGCACGAATCCGACTCGCACCTGGCCGATTTTTTTTAACTTATACTTCTTGCAGTGCGTTAGGGAATAATGATGAGAGTAATTTTTTACGATGCGCGCGCACACCGTCACAATAAAACGACACCCTGACGTTAGCTAGTCAACATTTTTACGATGCGCGCGCATATCGTCACAAAAAACGACACCCCGACGTTAGCTAGTCAACATTTTTACGATGCGAGCGCAAACTGGCATAAATGTCCACTAGATAATGCAATATACCTATATATACCCTTTCTATGTATTAAATACCTTTTTTTTCTGTTATTACTGTAATTTTTTCTACAAATGTAGGTTAAGCCGAAGGATAACATATTTAGAGAGATTTTTATCTTGTTAGGCCAAATAAGTATAACCTCTTACGTGCTTATATACAAACACATTTTTTTTAAACTTCAACTTATTTATTCAACAAGATTATTTTACGTTTTTTAATCTTCTATATAAGAATGACTCGTAAAAGTTCTTTGAGCTATTTTCTTCGATGGTGCTTATGATATTCTCAAGTTCCGTGAATACAGTGAGTGACTTTTCAATTTTCTGCATACTTGATTGTAGGGCACTTTGGCTTCATAAAAGGTTTATCGATAAGCTGGATCAAAGGCATACTATATAATAAAACTCTTGAATAATATACATATGGATATAAAATTTGTTAAGAATTTTATAGTTCTTGTAAATAAAACTAGTTTTACGGATTATATCGCGTTTGTATTTGATTTATGATTGCCCGACGTTTCGAACACTTTGCAGCATTCATGGTCACGGGCGGACTAAGGTGTCTCACGTCCAACAAGTAATCGTTATTACAGACATTTACAATTATCTACCCGATACAGAAAATAGTTATAAATTTATTAAATTGTTACCCACATTTTAGTACAAATTTATTGCCAGTGTAAGAAGAAAATGAATCTATATGAAAAAATTATATTGTTTATGGTTAGTAATTATTAATTATTAAATTTGTAGCAATTATTATTACATTACAGTATCATGCAGTCTTGTGGTGGGTGGTCTCTTTGGATTTATTTTTAATTATGTTTATAACAGGATCCCAGCTTGATGGTAATACCCAGCCATCCTCTCTATTGAAATTTTTGTGTTTTTTGATTTCAATAGCCTCGCACCATAGACCACCACAAGACTGCATGATACTGTGAGCACTTATTGTATAGATTTGACCCACAATAATAATGGTTAAAGATAATTTTATAAATCAAAAATCTTTTAGTAAGCCGCATCTAAAATTAAAAATCAATATTAATTTAGCATCATGTCCCCTGAGTTTTCTTGCCGGATCTTTCTCAGTGTGGCCGCGTTCCGATCCGGTGGTAGTATATTAGTTTTGTTAGTTTTAAATCAACAAATTGTAATAATAATTGCTACAAATTTAATAATTAATAATTACTAACCATAAACAATATAATTTTTTCATATAGATTCATTTTCTTCTTACACTGGTAATAAATTTGTACTAAAATGTGGGTAACAATTTAATAAATTTATAACTATTTTCTGTATCGGGTAGATAATTGTAAATGTCTGTAATAACGATTACTTGTTGGACGTGAGACACCTTAGTCCGCCCGTGACCATGAATGCTGCAAAGTGTTCGAAACGTCGGGCAATCATAAATCAAATACAAACGCGATATAATCCGTAAAAGTAGTTTTATTTACAATGTGTAGTGCTCGCGTAAACATCAGATATCTTTATAGTTCTTATTATCTATACAATGAATAAAATTTAAGTGTCAATTTGTAATGTCAAATTAATACTCTTTTTTCTTATTATTTTTTCATTTATACGATACCTATGCCTAAAAACCATTTTAAACATTTTTATCTGTCGGTCTGTTTGTTCCAGATAATCTTCGATATGGCTTCACTGATTTTGATATTTTACTACAAGATATCTGTCTATGTAAGGAGTGACTAATGCTACTTTGCCTCTCAGAAAAACGCTATAAAATTTTGCCTAGTCCGGGACTCGAACCCGAGGTCATATCTTAGGAAATCAAGTCTGCTAGAACCGAAGGGCTACAAGGACGAGTCGCTAATAATAGTACACAACCAAGTAGTCAGGATCATCCACCAACAACTTGCTTTGCTATTTAAACTCGTGAGCGTAGATGAGCCGTACTACAGGTATATACCAGAGCCAGTTCTCGAAAATGACCGAGTCACATTGATCATCATCATTGATATTTTTGTTTTATTGCAACCAGTGGCAAACGAGCAGACAGTATACCTGGTGGTAGGTGTTGCTGCCGCTCATGGACCTTTACAAGGCCGCTGCCTACCGCGAAGAAAGTGAAGGGAGTGTGAATGCGTGTATTTAGGCTCGGTGATACCAAAGGCATCACCAAAACCCTCCACACGCAAACACCCTCAGAAAGTTGGGCTTCCGGCTCTCTCACACTCGCTCACCAAACGAAGCGCAGTAACAAATTGCTACTGCTCAGACGTCGATTTTGTTGTCGTGACATACACACGTACACAAGAAATATAAAGATATTTAAAAAGAAATTTAGAGATATTTAGTAGGTATAACATTTAAATCTATACCAATAAATAAAATTGGAGTGTCTGTTTGTAATGTCAAAATAATAGGCTTTTTTCATGCTCACACGGTTATTTGCACGACACCTATGCCTAAAATAGCAATTAAAAAATTTTAGTCTGTCTGTCTGTTTGTTCCGGGTAATCTTCAAAACGGCTGGACCGATTTCAAAAATTCTTTCACCAATGGAAAGCTATAATATCAGGGCGTAAACTAGGCTATATTTTATCCCTGTATTCCCACGGGAACGGGAACTACACGGGTAAAACGACTATAACCTATAACCGAAGCGAAGCGAGGGCGGATTGCTAGTAAAGAATTTAATTAAAAGATGTTAAGCGATGAAACAAAAATACTAGCACTTACGGTGTTAAAATATAATTGTTAAGCATAATAAGTAATACTTTTGTACAAATATAATATGTATGCGGTTGGCACATTACTGAGAGACAGAATTTTCTGTATGCATATTTCAAACAAAGGCAAATTATACTGCAAGAGTTACAATTAAGTTTTAGGACCACCTGCTTACTTGATCCACCTTTGTTAGCTGTTGAAACAGACATAAAATATGTTGTAAACAAACATAAAATATACAGTGATATATTTCGTGCTTTGAGTATATTATCATATATATGTGTGGTGGCGGCTTCGAATACTACCAACCCTTGCTTTGCTCGTGGGTGTCGTAAAAGACGACTAAGAGCCCTAGATTGATCCGGACCAACTCCATCTGGTACCATTTGGGTCAACAATTACATTCCCAAGGAGGGTTGACGTCAGGCAGGCCGCCAGTCATAAAAGTCATTACCGAAACTTTTTGCAATATGTCAAAATAGATGACATATTGCGTCGACCCCAAGTAATTGGGATAAGAGCAGGATGATGATGATGATATTATATGTGTTTTATACTATGGGTCATCATAACATCTCATTCTATGCTAATTACATGGGGTCGACGAAATATCTACTGCACTTCCATCGTACAAAAGGTTTGCTATACTTAACAATTTATATAAAACTGCCTGACTCAACAGACGTTGTTCTGTTCAAATAAAATAAAAGGAATTCTCCTTGATATTGACAGCACTGCTACCTACCGGGTCCAATTGTGAATCTAAACCATTCTCGAATCCCCTTGAACACACACAAAAATTTCATCAACATCGGTCCTGCCGTTTAGGAGGAGTACAGTGACATACACATTTACACAAGAAATATATTTATAAACATAAAACATTTTTTTTTAACCTAGTAACGAAAACACGCCGACAAAGTTCACAGTATATTAACTTTAACCTCTTTAGTTCAATGACGTAAGAATGCGACTACCAGCATAAGTTCTCGAATGCTAGTTCTGCCTTGGATCTTCAGACAATTTTTAGTAGTTAGACGGAGAAAGGGATTTAGTGGGTATACACACTAAACTAGTATTCAAATTGCCACTATTAAAACTTGGGTAAAGCTCCATTTTGTGTTGTAAGATATTAACGAGGGGCTATAAAAATCATATTCATTATGCCACTCTTATCTCAAATACTTGGGATCGATTCAATATATACTCTCTTTTCATAGCATTAAAGGCCGCTAGCCTGATGTCAACCCTCCTAGGGAATGTAATTGTTAACTTGAGGGTATTACCGGTAAGCAGCAAGTCCATGACCTCACCAATAGTAGTTGAATCCGGATATAGTCGTAGTATATAGGACAATCTAATAGATTTCCTTAAGAATCTACTTTCGCTACTGTTGATGGACTGTAATTAATGGTGTACCTAGACTAATTAAATTTCTTTGAGTAGCTGTCGCGATTCCGCTGGAAAACCATAGGTACCTTATTCTTGATTAATTTCTTTTATTCTTCGCGATTCTTCTATAACATTATATATTCGCAACGTTCCCAAAATTCTTTTGATTAATGATAACTTAATTAAAAGCTTACTTTAATTAAAATCACATAATTATGTATTCTAAATAGCAATTAGCGATAAATAAGAGCTCCTTACATAGAGATTATATGAGTAATTTATGTTTTACTAGCAACCCGCCCTCGTTACGCCTTTGTTTCCATCGCCTTACCCGCGTAGTTTCCGTTCCCGTGGGAATACCGGGATAAAATATAGCCTAAGTTACTCCCTGATATTATAGCTTTCCATTGATGAAAGAATTGTTGAAATCGGTTCGGTGGTTGAAGCGTGAAAGCGTAACAAATAAACAAACTTACTTTCGCATTTATAATATTAGTAAGGATAACGTCAAGAAGGTTGTGAAAATTTAGAATTGAAAATGTTAGATATATTTCATCATTATTATCAACACAGCTCAAATACAAGAGGAAGAAAATTGACCTACTACATCACGCTGGTCAGACATGTTGGTATAGAATGGTATGTCTAGTTTTCCATCTCTTGTATAGCTGTTATTTGCATATTATATCCCTTAGTCCACTTAAGGATGGTGATTTATATTCTTACTCCGACAGCACACGTAAAGATATAGATATACTTATGGAAAATACTTATGAGGAATAGAAAAAAAATATTGAATTAACGTTCGGTAACTTGAAAAGTATTCCATGTGGTAACGGAGTAAGAATAGAATTCACCACCCCTTCTCCTGCCCGTGGGTGTCATAAGAGACGTCTAAGGGATGTAATATGTATCTATGCAAGAGAAGGAAACTCGATATAAAACAATAGGCCAACAAGTCTGACCAGCGTGGTATAGTAGCTCATTTTTGGCCCGAGGCCTGAGCCGTAGAATAGGAGTAATGATTATGAATCATCAAAACCTTCGATAAAATAATAACATGATAAGAGGTCCAATAATCAATGTCCGCAGGCACATTTAGTTTATTATGAAAAGGCTAAACATAAAAAATATATTTAGCTAGTATCGTCGAGATATACTGAAAATAAACAGGGTTTGACGTGGGTAGACGTTTATATACTTACTCGTATATTTGATATAGATTTACGTGAAAATGGCAGCTGAACTAACAACGTAGATATTGAAATATAATACGCAAATATTACGCATTGCAAATTTTTGTATTGTTTTCTATCTGCTTAGATGAAACAAAATAAAAAAAATCTCAAAATAATAAGATCGAGTTAATCTTTGAAAAGAGAAATGCTTGTGCTACAACGGCATACTGCCTTAAGCCCACCAATCGTAGATCATGCTCGCGGCTCGGAGATAATTCAGAACACATTTGGTCGTCCGGTACGTGTATTAAAATTCTAATTCAATTCTAACTCAAAACATTAATTATGTATAATACCTGGATATATTGTCAACTTTAACACTATTAATTTGAATTAATTCATTAAACTACCAGCGGATCGGAGCGCGACCGCTATTAAGAAGATCTTCTTTATATCGGACTAATCCTATTGATAAGAGGATGTACAGCTACGTGAGGCGAAGCAATAAAGCATCACGAATATGACAGGGTTTAAAGGATCTGTATATGAACCTTAAGATTGATTACAGTAGTAGGTATGGCCAAAATATGGCAGTAAGTGTAGAAGATGTGTGCACTAAGAAAACTACATCGAACTGAATTATAAAATAAAATTGACGTTGGCTGTGAAAATGAAAAGTAACGTAACGGGTTTGCAAACTATAATCGGTAGATTATTTGTACAGGAATCGAATCATACAAACAATTGTTTGATTTCTGATGTTTACGCGAATATTACACATATCCATAAAAATAGTTGAATTTATAAAAATAAAACCATTTTTACGGATTTTATCGTATCGCTGATACGATAAATGATAGACGATGAATACGATACGATGAATGAGATTTCATGGTCACCATGAAATGTTCAAAACGTGGGGCAATCAAAAATGAAATATAAACGCAATAAAATAAAAAATAATTTTATTCATGCAAACTTGGTCTCGTGTTTTTAGAATTATAGATATATGTATATACTAGCAACCCGCCCTCTCTTTGCTTCGGTTATAGGTTATAGTCGTTTTACCCGCGTAGTTCCCGTTCCCGTGGGAATACCGGGATCAAATATAGCTTAGTTTACGCCCTGATATTATAGCTTTCCATTGGTGAAAGAAGTTTTGAAATCGGTCCAGCCGTTTTGAAGATTACCCGGAACAAACAGACAGACAAAAATTTTTTAATCTGTATTTTAGGCATAGGTGTCGTGCAAATAACCGTGTGAGCATGAAAAAAGTCTATTATTTTGACATTACAAACAGACACTCCAATTTTATTTATTGGTAGAGATGTAATATGCACGTTGAGAGGTTTGAAAGGCCTGTTTGGGTAAGCCGGACAAACTAATTCCTATAATCGGATTACCACTATTACAATCGGCACTTCGTGCTAAATTGTTTTCGAATCGCTTTGATGCTCTATTAACTTGATCTGAGATGTTATTAGGATAGCAATACATATATGTTTACAGGTTTATTGATTACGAGCAACCCGCCCTCGATTCGCTTCGGTTTCAGTCACTTAAACCCGCGTAGTTCCTGTTCCCGTGGGAATACTGGGATAAAATGTAGCATATGTTACTCCCTGATATTATAGCTTTCCATTGGTGAAAGAATTTTTGAAATCGGTTCGGTGGTTTAAGCGTGAAAGCGTTACAAACAAACAAACAAACATCCTTACTTTCGCATTTATAATATTAGTATGGATTAGTATGGATTATAGTATATTTGAGAATTATTGTCAGTTGACACAATAAAATTAATCCGTGTGGTGACGGAGTAAGAATACAATTCGCTACTTCCTATCTTGCCCGTGGATGTTGTAAAAGACGACTAAGGGATATAATTGCATATAACATCTGTGCAAGAAAAGGAAAACCCGAAATAAAACTCCCTGGACAGCTTGGAAGAGTTTCAATAGATTATAGAGGAGGCCCGAGCCCAACAGTGGGACATATATAGGCTGAGATGATTATAATTGCCATTTTTTAAGCAGGAAGACATGTTATGAGTGCAAATAAAATAGCTATGATTCGCGACTTTTTATTAGCACTTTCTGAGAAATTTTGAAGTGGAACTCGGGCAGGTTTGTATGGGTAGAAAATTCATGTAAGTCATCATCGACATGGTCAAGTAACGCTAACACTATATCGGTAGCTATGTCAATATCAGTTTATCTGTGGTGATAAATGTAAAAAGTTTTAATTTACAAATTGTAATTCAAGATCACACAATTAATTTAAATGTCCAAAAATAAAATTATTAGTTCATAGTTTTAAGTTTTTTTTTATTAATCTTTATGAAACAAGTACAATGGCGGACTTAATGTCAGAGGCCTTCTCTGCCAGTCTTCTCTGCCAATAGGTGATGCAGTGATAAAAAAAGGAAGGTGCATGTCACAGAAAAATTAATAAGTATTAATATTTCTGTGGTGCATGTAACGAGATAGTCATATTGTTCTAAAATGAAAAAGGAAACACATTTTTCATAGATAAATATATATATACAAAAATATATAATACATACCAAAGATACATATATACATACATACGCAAATACATAGATAGAAATGATATATATTAAGATATATAAATATATACATACACATATATACACAGTATATATACATAATTATAAGGACATTAAATCAGTTGTGATGATTCTGCCAACTCGTTTAAGAGATGCAGGCGAACGCTCTTCTTAAATGTTTGACGGCTGGTTGCCATCCTGATACCGAGAGGTAGTGAATTACAGAGGAGAACTGTCTGGACAAAGAAAGAAGAATGCACACGATCAGAATGGTGAGATGGACAAAGTAGGAGCAACTTGTTGGAGGACCGAAGGTTTCTGTCATGATTAGTAGAGAGGTATTGAAAGAAACAAGACAGGTAATTAGGAGAAATTAATTTTTCGCTTCTGTGGGCAGTCCTCATGACTGCTTTGTATTCTTTTCTAACAATGGTACGATAAATATATTATTCCATAAAATATTACATCTTTAGAATACGGCTATGAAAAAAATAATAAACGCATTATCATTACTCGACTTTTATCTATTACTTGGGGTCGATGTAATATATAACCATCTCCTATCATTCATCATCATCATCACAGCTCATATACGTCCCACTGTTGGGCTCGAGTATCCTCCAAAATAGCAGGGATATTACCTTACCATGCTGGTCAGACAGGTTGGTATAGGGTTTTATTTTGAGTTTTCTTCTCTGGCGTTAATGTTATATGCTTTTTGATATAATAACCATAGTCGTCTTTTACGACATCCACGGGCAAGATAGGGAGTGGTGAATTGTATTCTTACTCAGTTACCACGCGGAAAATTAGCGTATTATCATCACTTTGCTTTTTAACCGACTTTAAAAAAGGAGGAGGTTTCTCAATTCGACTGTATATATGCTTTTCTATGTTTGTTCGCGGATAACTTTGTCGTTTATAAACCGATTTTGATGATTCTTTTTTTGTTGGAAAGGGTATACTTCGTAAATGGTCCCATGAAAATTTTATGGCAATCGTGCAAGTGGTTTTTGAAAAATCGACAAAAATCTAAAAATTTATCTACATCGTCTACATTATTAAAGGCGGTTTCTTTTTTTTGCAAAAATTAATTATACCTTATCTATTACTTGGAGTCGATGCAATATATACCAATCTCCTATCATTTATAATGCAAATAATTATTGGCATTGGTTTTACAACCAGCCATCTGCTTGACGTCAACCCTACCTGGAGCATGTAATTGTTGATAAGACGCCGTTAGATGGAATTAGCCCAGGTCGATATAAAACTCTTAGTCGTCTTTTACGATACCCACGAGAAATGTAAGGATTCGTGCTACCTGTAACTGCCACCACACAGCATTAATAAATTGCACATATTTTATTCTGCCGTGTGGCTACGGAGTAAGAATACATTTAAACTCTCCTACCCATGGTTCTTCTTTTTTAGTCTTGGCAATCAGCTACTAATACGAGCCATGTTTGCCAGTGTCGAGTTATAATTTTCCTTTCAAATTATTAGTTTCTTCACGTCAGTAATGGTCCGTCAATAAATCAAAGTGTCGCCTTCAACAGGATAATGGCCACTGTTAAGGGTATCTTCTGAGAATTTTGATGGAAACAAAAAGGTATGTATAGCAGTTTTATATCATATTCACTACACCTCAGCAGTTTTGCCGCTATATACTACAAAAAATGCCACTAAGATTATTTAATATAACACGTTAAAACACTAAGATATCGAATATAATACAAGAATGACACTTCCAGATTCCCGCTAAAACCCTTACCCGTGGTTGTTGTACAATTTCATTAAGGGATGTAAGGTGCATTAAACATATAGCATAAGCAAAAGAAGGAAAACTGGGCTTGGGCCTCCTCCATAATGGGAGGGAATTTGACCTGCTATACCATGCTGGTCAAGCATGTTGGTATATGGTTTCATTTAGAGTTTTTCTTCTCTTGCACAGATCTTATGTGCATATTATTTCCCTTAGTCGTCTTTTACGACATCCACGGGCAAGATAGGGAGTGGTGAATTGTATTCTTACTTTGTCATTATACGGAGAAATCATAACATATGCGAAAGTTAGCGGCAATAAATCTTTTTATTTCATAAAATATTCATAAATTCAAGGAATCTAGCTACCTCAGTAAAATGTCGCACATGTGTGAATCGATAGTTAGATGTTTTTTAGAATTTCTCATTAGGAAATTCTTGGTAAAGTGCAGCATGAAGGCGTAAGATGCGGGTACTCGGTACTCCACAATACGTTGGTTTCTCGTTATATGGCTTTTATAAGAGACGATAGGTGCGATACATCTTTGATCATCTACACTAATATTACAAAGAGGAAATAATTGTTTGTTTGTATTGAATAAGAATAACTGCTTGTGGGATCTGGTCCAGCCATAATCTTTTTAATTATATTACGTATCTTGTGGTTCGATGGGCATCACACTGGAGCTAGTTATTAAAAAACTTGTACACAATTTATATCGAGTAAGAAGAAAATAAATGAAAATTATAGACAAGCCCGCTGGGTTTCTTGCCGGATCTTCTCAGTAGCGATCGCGTTCCAATCCGGTGGTAGTATATGTTTTTTTTGGAAATTTAATATAATTTTGTAAACCTGACGATATGTAAGTGCCCTCTCGGAGTTTATGCATAATAAATGATTTGAAATTAGGCTCCGAAACTACTGGACCGATTTCAAAAATTATTTCACCAATGGAAAGCTCAGCTCTATCAGGGAGTAACATAGGCTATATTTTATCGCGGTATTCCCACGAGATTGGGAACTAAGCTGGTAAGGCGACTGAAACCGAAGCCAAGCGAGAGCGGGTTGCTAGTTGGAAATAAAAGTAACAATAAATAAAACCTCTGTATTCTGCTTAAGCCCCTAAGGGCACTTATATATTGTTAAATTTACACATCGTTTGAAGCAATCCAATAATCTCCCACCGGATCGGAACGCGGCGTCAATCTATGATGATACGGCAAGAAACAAAACGGACTGTAATTTTTTTAAATCTTTAAATTAAAATTGCAAGTATTCAACATATGGTATGTATGTATTCAATGTGATGCCCTTCGAAACAGAGTACATATCCTTTCCATTTTCTTAATTTAGTACAAATGAATAAAGAAAAAGAATATATTTGACTCCACAAGCTGCATCCGATCATGAGGTAACTACTAGAGCAGCTGTTCCTTCCTTCAACCGCAATAAATCAAAGGGAGCGATCTGCCCGCAAGGAAACAGAAAAAAAATTGGCTAAGTGCGAGTCGGAGTCGCGCACGAAGGGTTCCGTACTATTACATATAGTATCTATACAGAAGGTCAAAAAAACGCGTTTGTTATATGGGAGCCTCCCTTAAATATTTACTTTGTTTTGTTTATACTATTTCTTGTTATAGCGGCAAAAGAAATACATAATTTGTAAAAATTGCAACTGTCCAGCTATGGTGGTTCTTGAGATACAGCGTGGTGATAGATAGACGGACGGAAAGACGGACGGACAGACAGCGAAGTCTTAGTAATAGGGTCCCGTTGTTACCCTTTGTGTACGGAACCCTAAAAAGAATAGAAAGCTTAAAAATTATATAAATTTTACTTTAAGTTTTATAATGTAATAATGAATTTATCAACTTTAGAATTCCTTTATTAGAGCGAAATATATCGAAAGTTAACAATTGATTGTGACAGATAAAGTTACAGACTTTCAGACACATACTGAACAAAATGATCAAATTTTAACGCCGTGTTAAGTCACTTAATAATTCACGACTAATGTTACCTTCAAACTTCTACGTACAATGTTAATTAGTTTAGATCAGCCGCTGCTAATGAGCTTTACATAATCTATAGCGAAGTAACTTCATCAAAAACTGAAGTTCAAACACTCCGATGTAAATCAATTATGTTATTCTGCGCTCAAATTATCGTTTACCAATTAATCTATCACGACTCGACACCGGGAAGCAAAAATATATAAAATAGGTTATTTTGTATATGTTCGCCGTTTGTTGTAAAATATCTTATTTACTTACACTGGTAATCCATCTATACTACGTAGTAATGAAAGTAAGAGTATTATGAGCACGTGAATGAAATAAAAGTACTATGATCGACTCATTTCTTTTTTTTATTGAGAACGTTAGCGAACGGGCGAACAGTACACTAGATGGTAAGTGTTGCTGTCGCTCATGGACCTTTGTAAGGCCGCTGCCTACCGTGAAGAAAGTGAAGGCTGTGTGAATGAATGCAATGAAGTTCGGTGATAATAAAGGCATCACTAAAACTTACCACACGCAATCACTCTCAGGAAGTTGGGCAGCCGGCTCTCTCGCTCTCCGAACAAAGGGCAGCAACAAATTGCTACCGAGTAGTAACTCGGACGTCGATTTTCTGCGAGAGTGTGGTACTACTCTGGACGAACCGGCCCGCGTCTGTAGACAGACAACTGTCAACAGTGTGGTCCTAAAACTATATAATTTTTATAATTTTACTACTATTCGTACTCTTCTCTATCATGAATAACGTAAAAACTGATGAAATAAATGCTTGCCAACATTACAATATGCCAGCTGTTTCCACTGAAGCTATCAGGCTGAATATTGGCACCCACTTTTGATTCCAGTGACAATGCACGATTATTTAAATCCATCTTCTTTGATCCAACATGGTGGACATCACAAAATTATGATTTATAATTTTCATAGAAATCCCTACGCATAAGCCCCAAATCCCCGACAAAGAAATGGCGTCGATGAGCAAAATACAATAAATGAGATGACGTCACAAAATAAAAAGTCGCAAGAAGTTTTAAACACATTAAAATGTCAAAAATTCTAATATAATATTAATTAAAGATGTAAAAGACTAGAAAAAAGTATAAAAAGCTTTCAGATAACGATTCAATATTAAAATACTAGCAACCCGCCCACGCTTCCCTTCAGTTTCAGTCGCCAAGTAGTTACCGTTACCGTTAGTGTTGCCCAAAAAAGTCTTGGTCTTGCGGTCTTGGTCTTGGTCTTGCGAGAAATGCGAGACCGAGACCAAGACCAAGACCGCTTAATTTTTGCAAGACCAAGACCAAGACTGGCCCTGCAAGACTTGAGCAAGACCAAGACTGGGCCTGCAAGAGTCTCGCGGTCTTGCATTTAATTCAAATCACCATTTCAGCTTATATACGGTTGAGCTCGTGTCTTCTACATAACAGGAGGAGAATCGGCCGTGGCCGGAGGGGAATCGCCACGGTGATCGGCCGTGTTGTTACAGGTCATATATGTCAAGTTTTCCTTCTCTTGCACCGATGTTATATATTATAGCCCTTAGTCGTGGGTTCGCAGTCACGGGTAAAATAGGGGGTGATGAATTATATTCTTACTCCGTCACTACACGGCAAGTCAAATCAGTCTTGAGATATCCATCTATTGGCCAATCGATTCCCAATGTTGGTGTTGGCTTTTCAGAATTACTCTTCGGAAAGGCTTAAGGACAAAATTACCGTAATCACGAGAGTGCTCTTGCCCATTATACATATTTATATATCCGTTTATTCATTAGCCCAATGACGTTCACTGTTGGACATAGAAATATGCCTACAATTAATCTATATAAATGTCCATGTAGGGACAGAGTACGATCACCATCAGGCAGTACATGAAGCGTTGCTCCCAGCGCTATTTTGCCTCTGCCACGACTCACCCCAATCCACTAGTGGTTGGGGCGGTAAACTACGTCCCCTCAAAAATATCCGTGGTCCGACGTCCTCGTCATCTTCTTGAAGAAGAAGATGACGCTATTATGATCGCCCAAGAAAGGACCTACACAGCTCGCGCAGCGATAACAGATAAAACTCCGCGGTATTGGCCTCGCCGTCGAGGTCGAAAACCGCGCCGCGTAAAAGTCATTAACCTAAACTTGGCCACGCCCACTTTGCTCTCAGCGACGCCCCGAGCCGAGGTCCGTTCCCCACAGGGGGGAGCCCTCGGGCGATGTTCGCTTAACTTACTTACCGGGTTGAGAGCCATCAGCGCTCACCCATTGACCGCGTTAAGCTGTCAAGGTCGTCTGCGACCAACAGCTACACATACACAAAAAAAAAGACAGAGTACGAATATAATTCACCACTCTCTTACCCGTGGATGTCGTATCAAATCGGATCGGGCAATGGTGTTAGGAACCCATGAAAAAAAAATTGAAATAAAAATATCGATTCGTTAATGAATTGAGAGACATGTAAGTTCTCAATTTTGTCATCGTTTTTTCGTGTAAATTGATTAAAATGTATAAAGGAATGATACTTAATCTACAACATATTCGTATTTTGTTAAATGTTCATTAGAATTTGAATAAATCAATGATTACGTTTGCATAAGCAAGACAAACTTCGCTTTAACATAAATCAGCTGATCGGCCGATGACCGTTGATGAGTCGCCTTTGTACCTACGTAACCATTGAAAGGTTCGCGCAAATCTAATACCTATTTATACTGTCGAAATTTTACATGCTTACATATATCCTGTCTGTACATACCTACATAATGCATAAAATTTAAGGCATAAACTCTTAGACACACATTTTTGTAATCACTATAACTTTTACGTTATATTGTTTTTGTGTAATATACATTCTAATTATGATCTATGACTGTTGAACTACAACATACATGAACAGTTGTCCCATAACCTGATACACCCTGTGTATATAACATATGTGCAAGAGAAGTGAAACTAGAAAGAAAACCCTGTACCAACATGTCTGACCAGCGTGGTATAGTAGATCAATTTTCCTCTTACTGGAAGGAAGCTTAAGCCCAGCAGTGGCACTTTTATGAGCTGTGACGATGACGACGAATATCATACGTTTTACAAGTATTAAAACCATAAAATTTTAAATCAGTTTTATATGTTCTTGAATAAATAGTATATTAAGAGCTACATGGATCCAGCGGCCAAAGTATTTATATAGGCAATAGAGCAACAGGTTTTTTCAAGTATCCAGAGTATCAGTAACTAAACTGGAAATACAATAGATACATACCACTTAACTTGAAGGGAAATATAAACAATCGCATTAATTGTAAAATATCGCATTCATTATAAAATGACATAAAATTTATTATATCAACTGCCTCGTGTGGTGACGTCTTAAGAAAATAGGGTCGAAAGTCCTGTCATAAGAGTAGTAACGCTGTCTAATGGAACACCAGGGGAATAGAAGAGTAATTTTCTCCAGTGGTAAGTATTGTATTCAATAGTGAACTATAGGCTAGCAGATGGATAGATAGGATAGGATATTTGATTAATTTAGTTGGATTTTTCATTGCCATGATAAATTACTGTTACGTTATTCTAACTGCAAAACTTTACAAGACTCTTACTGCAATACCAAGACTCGGGTGCGCAAGACCAAGACCAAGACCAAGACTCGGGTGCGCAAGACCAAGACCAAGACGAGACCAGGTGTGATGTTGCAAGACCAAGACCAAGACCGGTCCAAGTCTCGTCTTGGTCTTGCATTTGGGCAACACTAGTTACCGTGGGAATACCGGGATAAAATATAGCCTATGTTACTCCTTTATATTATAGCTTTCCATTGATGAACGAATTTTTGAAAGCGGTTCCATGGTTTAAGCGTAAAAGAGTAACAAAGAAACAAACTTACTTTCGTATTTATAATATTAGTAAGGATACTATTTTCTTATTTAATTTTATTTTGTTACTCTTACCTGAAATAAGCTCGCGCTAAACGACAGCATCTATAAGGGTCGAGGAGAAAATATTTACATGTCTCATTCTATCTTAAATAACAAAAGACATATAATTAAGTTTATGATCCAAATAATGTATTATAAATTTTATATTTACTAAATTTTAAATGAATTAAATTATTAGTGTTTATGCTTTTGTAAATATGTAATGTTTTATAGATATTATATGCTAGCTTCTGCTCGCGACTTCACCCGCGTGGTCCGGGGCCACGGGACATTTTGAGCTGACGCTAACTTTAACCTAAGACTTTGTTTTCATCTTCTAGATGAAAATACTCGTATTTTTAATAATACGATTCTATCACACGTGATTTTTGCGAGAATTTTGCCGTTTACGCAGCGGAAGCTCTCCAAAGGAAAAAACCGATCTTGAAACATTCGTCATTGGTGCTCCGCTCCTGTTGGTCTTAGCGTGATGATATGCCTTCCTCGATAAATGGGCTATCTAACACGGAAATAATTTTCAAATCTGACCAGTGGTGCCTGAGATTAGCGTGTTCAAACAAACAAACTTTTCAGCTTTATATATTAGTATAGATTACTATAGACGTAGCAATCTCTGATCTGAGTGTAGTTGAAACGGTTCCTACGTAGGACATATATTAAGGTGCTATTCCAACCTCGGCTGCAGGCTCCGGTTGCAGGCAGCACATGCAGCGGCTGCACGAAGCCGGCTGCAGCTACACGGCTGGTTTTCTATGTAGTAGTATGGATTTCTATGAAAAACATTCCGAACGCGGCTGCGGCTGCACGTGCTGCCGAGCCTCGGCTGCAAGTGCTGCTGCGACTTGCAGGCGCAGCCGATCGCAGACCAGTAGTGCTGCGGCTGCAAGTCGATGCGCACGTAGTTACGGCAGTCCAACCTGTTGAGACAAGTCCCAAGTAGTCGTTACTCGCAGCCAATTTCAACAAACTTAGCTTAATTTAGCGCTCATATTGAACAGAATCATAGATTTTTTATCGGCTCTCTGGTCGCCACTTACTGCCTGCCGCAGCACGTGCAGCCAGCCTCGGAATCACTATCGGCTGCGAATGCAGGTAGCGGCTGCGTGTCATGCGTGTGCTACCTGCATCCGCAGCCTGCATATACAGCCTGCAGCCGAGGTTGGAATGGCACCTTTATGAGGCGCAGAAATGACTGCTCTAAGTTTATATATAATTTATGTCCGTTAATGGTATGTTACCATGCGATACAAGTATTTATATCTCATTGCTGCAACGGCGCTTGTACAGGCGGTATCGACTGGAGACGGTACCCAAAGGGGTAACTCGTCTGGAAGGGCCACTGATGATAAAGTCAAGTACCGGTGGTCCGCTCACTGGCGTTTGAAAGAAGCATGTACCCTATAGGTGCCTGAAAGAGGCACGTAGCTATAGGGTGTTTCGCTACCCACTCCCGTGGCCACGGACAGTGCGCGATACACCATGGTCTGCCGCCATGGCCAGAGCCGCCATTTAATAGACCGTTTATACCAATACAGTTGGACGACAATTATCATTTAAATAATTTTGAATAATCAGAAGCTACGCTAAGCGTTGTATATCTAAAAGCAGCGAAGTATTCCTAAACATATAAAATACAATAGCAAAATCGTTACCTAACCAAGTAACCCTAAGTTACCTACCAATATATTTTATATATGTGGTGTACAAAACAGGTGTCTTTTCGAACATCTACATAGTTAAATTAAAATACAATGTATTGTATTAATTTTGATACCATATTTTATAGTAATATTTTTTGTAGTTATGACATGCACAATTTATATTCAAATAGATATAATTTAAGTTTTATTTTTCAATACGACCCGGTTTAATTCAGGAACAGTGCACTAGGTTTTTTTTATAACTATGTTGCAGCCTTTTTTGTCTCTAAAATTGATGATATGGTTCCTACAAAACAGAACTTTGTAATTTTTGTATGTCATATACTTTCAGACTTGCCCATACTCACCGTTCTAAATGAGCTACTCTGTTAAGGGGCGTCTTTGTAAACAAAATTAACGAAATGCTTTGATCATTTACTAAAAGACACATCCATTTCAAAAACATCCCTAAAAGGTTCTTATAAACCAAATTATGATAATGAGTCTTAAAAGGAATTCTGTGCTTTCTTTTTGGTAAAAAAAATTAATATGCGTCACTTTATTTTGTTTGAAATACATATATTAAAAAGTATAATAGTTGTTTTTATGCTTTTATATACATCAAACCCAAATCGTGTGTATGTAGCGTCATTGTTCTTATCTTCTGTAAGTTTGCCTGATATTTATGGTACATACTCTCATTAAATGCTTCACAATATTATATTATATTGCATAAAATATCGATATTTTTTTAATAAGGTAATACCTTGCACTAAGGAAATAATCCTTTACAAACATAACGGACACAAATAACATCCAGACTGAGAACAATAATTTATGGATCACATAAGGTATTGTCCTCCGCAGGATTCGGTCTAATGACACTGGTCTAATGACGAATGTAGTAGTTAAGACCAGTCTTAACTACTACATGCGTGCATTTATTAATACGCTCAAATAAATTTAAAGCAAATGTACTGTACTGTTTATGTTATACCAAGATTCATTTACCTTACGGATAAGAAAAAAAACTGTTACGAATAATAAAACTGTAAAACTTACGAATATAAACTATAACGAATTATTGTTATCCTTACTAATATTATGGACTAGCAACCCGCCCTCGCTTCGCTTCGGTTTCTGTCGCCTTACCCGCGTAGTTCCCGTTCCCGTGGGAAAACCGGGATAAAATATAGCCTATATTACTCCCTGATATTTTAGCTTTTCATTGGTGAAAGAATTTTTGAAATCGGTTCGGTGATTTAAGCGGTATTCCTACGGAAACAGGAACTACGCGGGTACAGCGACAGAAACTGAAGTGAAGCGAGGGCGGGTTGCTAGTTAATAAGAAGTAAATGTGTATTAACATCATTGCGTATCATTTTATTATTGTGTGCACTATTTTAATTTCAGTTACTTATTTTTCGGCACTGAAATACGTAGTGTGATGTATTTATTCAGTGTCCGAAGAAGCAATAATAGGATAGGCGTAAAAGATTAGTTAGAAAATTAGACGAGACGAATTAATACGCTGTGTATTGAATCGACGAACGTTGCGTCGCACAGACTTGGAGATTTTTCTATTAAACTGCCTATGTGTGGACCAGTCAGCTGAAGACTGCACCGTTATTTCCTTTCTCCACTCCATAATTTTGAAAGTCTGATCTGAAAGTTTACTTGGCCTTCGCACCTCTGATAATCCTACAATGTCCCAGCGGGCTCTATTCAATTCCTCTTCCAGCTCGATGACCCTCTCGTGGCTCCTAAGTGTCCAAATATTGTGTGTTACCAGTACCATCATCACACAGTAAAGTAAAATTATAATATAATACTTGTGTAATAAAATGAACTATACTTCTGTAATAAATAACAATATATACTTATGTAATAAATGAACTTGGGCATGCCACATAGATAATATTCCTGCTTCTTTTTAATTACCCAAATACCTTTAAATGAATGATGAATGAATGAATGAACTTTAAATGAATGAATGTTTTTGTAGTGAAGATAATCTTAAAATATTACCATCGTTAACTTTTACGGCTACAAACGAATGCACTAATTATGTAACTAACTAAAATGTCTCTTGCAACATTTAACATTGTTGCTGTGGGACCTCGAGTTGTAAATAAAGCTATTTTTATGGATTTTATGTCATGATCGGACCATGAACGTGACCGTGACCATGAACGCTGTAAAGTGTTCGAAACGCCAGGTAATCAAAAATCAAATAAAAAAATGGTTTATTTATAATGTACTAGCTGACCCGGCAAACGTTGTTTTACCATGTAAATAATTTCTAGAGAATTTCTAGTGTAGAAAAAAAATAACTAACTTATTGGAAGTGTGTAAGGATGTGGTATATGAGTGAAAAAGCATGGAGCGCTGTGAACGATGAGGGAATATAAAAATAACAAAACACCAAACATTATTTTTTTTAATTTATTATAATTTATTTTAAGTAATAATTATTTATATCATTAATCTGTTCAATGCACATTGAACATGCAACGCAGCAAACTCAAAAGTAGAGCATGTCAACATACAAGTAAAGCATGTCAACATACAAATGTGCAAAATTAGCACTGACATGATTTAAAGACACTGCGTTATACTTTACACGTACGACACACTAACACAAAATGGTATATGTGTGTATTAGCAATAAGTAGTATATAAGGTGTACATTGTGTAAAATAAATCAGATTTGAATTTATTCATCTCTCAGTTACATCCCTCTCACTGCGGCCAAGACACCCTTAGCCGTCAGTTCTGATTAGTCGAGTGAGTCTGCTTGACTAGCAGTGAGAGTTACCAATCCTCCACCCAAAGCTCCATCTCACTGTGGCCAAGACACCCTTAGCCGTCAGTTCTGATTAGTCGAGTGAGTCTGCTTGACTGGCAGTGAGAATAACCAATCCTCCACCCAACATCCATCTCACATCCACCTGTCACCTTAGGTAGCACGGTGCAGGTATCCCATCATATAGGCTAGGAACTTAAGGGCTTTAGGTACTTCAAACTATAACCTTAGGTTCTTCTGTCAAACACGGCGTTAGTCCACTAGCCCAGACTACGCCTGTACATTTGGTCCTTCGAGTAAAAGTAAAGATTTTTCCTCCCTCTAACCCCCCCGTAGGTTTGACATAACAGACATACGAATCAGTTAAGAACGGGCTGGTGTACTCAACAAAGCATCAGTTTCGGAATTGACTGAAAGACTTTTACTTACGTACTCTGTCAGAAAGCCTCTCGTTGCGGTTCGGTCACTGGCCTCCCACAAGCGGGACTCACCAGCTGATTGAGAAGTCGCACCTTCAGGGACGTGTTATAGCGAGAGCGCAGGTACGATAAGTATTGACTTAAAACATTAGTAGTAGGAAAGTTAGGGTAGGGCTATTAGGGAAGAAGACAAAAGAAGCACTATGGACATACAAGAAATAAACACAGCAATCAGGAGCCAGGAGGAAGATTATAACGAGATCAGGAGGATAATTACAAACATTAAAAAGGACTCCGTGAGCCGAAGAACACAAAAATACATTGACGAAAAAAGACAAACACTAACTACTATTTTCCAACGGGTGCAAGAGAATCACTCGAAACTGGAGAAACAAGAGATGTTATCATCTCACAAATATATCACCACAAATTACTTTGGAAATATCCAGAAACAATACAACGAGGGCTTAGCCCACCTACAAAAATATGAAGAAAGACTTCAACTTGTTCAGGCGATATATGAACCTGAAGAACAAAACACAAACGAAGAAGAAGGGAGAGGGAATCCCAAGACGTTTATACAAATGTTCAGGATATCCCAGATGTCAAAAAGGCTAATTCAGGCAAAAGAATCAGTCACTGAAAACAAACCTATATGGCATTTACAAACTACAATAAACAACTTACAAAAACGATGGCAGGATATTGAAGAAACACACATTGAATTATTATTGGAGGAGGATACATCGGGACACCTTTACTTCAAAAATAAATATTTTGAAAACACCCAAATTGAGTTCGATACTACAATGGAGATGCTGGAAGAAAAAATCCATGACAGTTCCAGCGAAAAAATAACCTTAACACAGTCGTCAGGAAAACTACCCCGTATCTCTATTCCAACTTTTACTGGGAGTTATGACTCATGGTATACTTTTCATGATTTATTCAAAAAAATTATTCATGAAGATAAAAATATTTCATTGGTAGAAAAGATGCAATATTTAAAGACAAATGTAAAAGGTGACGCAGCAAAAATTATACGTCATCTAACGATAAGTGAATCGAACTATGAAACCGCGTGGAAATTGCTTACGCAACGTTATGAAGACGAACGAATGATATCAATTAAATTCATCGATAAATTATTAGATTTACCCAAGCTAAATGTTGCGAATGCAGCGGGTTTAAGAGACATGCACGACACCATAAAAGAATGTTTGGAATCTTTAAAACATCAAGGAATTGACATTTCAACATGGGACCCTATTTTGGCTAGACTTTTGGCCAGGAAATGGGACCAACAAACTGATTCAAAATACGAGGATCAGTTACAACACCCAAACAAATTGGAATCGTTTGAAGAAATGTTACAGTTTTTAGAAAAAAGATTTAAAAGTTTAAAGTCCTACGATCAGCAAAAAATTACGTACAATCACCTGAGTAATAACTCGGTGAATCATACAATAAATAAATACCGGGGAACACTCGTACCAATAGCAGAATCATCAAAAAGTAAACATTGCTGGTACTGCAAAAGCACAGAACATAATATAAATAAATGCCCTAGTTTTAAAACCTTGAACGTGACGCAACGATATAAGGAAGTCTCAGACAAAGAAATGTGCAAACGCTGCTTAAATCATGATAAACAAATAAAATGCACGAGCGAGTTTTATACAAAATGTGAAATATGTCAACATAAAGGTCATAACACACTATTACACCGAACATTCGATTCAATTAAAAGACAACCAGAGTCTTCTGAGTATACGAAAAAGTTCACTCCTAAACCAACTATGAGTGATAAAAAACAAAACACAACGTTATCGAACTTATCAGCTACCAATTTAGAGGCAAAAAATACGGTCTTATTAGCCACAGCGCTATTACAAACCACGTCGTATGATGGAACACCACAATTATTAAGAGTATTGTGTGACCAAGGTTCAGAAGCGTCATTTTGCACGGAAGAAGTAGCACAACTGCTGTCGTATCCAAGACAAAAGGTTCGAGCCGAAATAAAAGGCATTGGAGACAACGAACCTAAGACATCGAAATATACAATTAACATAAACCTACAACCAAGGTACTCTAGTGAGTACAGACTACCTGTAACACTTATAGTACTACCGAAGCTTACAAACTCGTTACCAAGAAGTAACTTACAACAATTACAAGAGTTGGACAATGTTCTATTGGCAGACCCAACGTACAACAAAAAGGGACCTATAGACATAATTTTAGGTGCCCAAGAATATAGTAAAATACTATTACAAGGTTTTAAACGACTACAAGGCGGTATAATCGCTCAAGAAACAGAATTGGGTTGGATTTTATCCGGGTTATATCCGCAAGACACAAACGGTGGCATCAAAGTATTAAGCATGATGACTCGCACCGACGACATACAACAATTAACAAAATTTTGGGAATTAGAAGAAATTCCACGACACTATGCACTCACCAAAGATGATGAGTTGTGTGAAAATTACTATACAAATACTACAATACGAAGTTTCGACGGCACTTATACGGTACGACTGCCGTTTAAGGACGCGAACATAAAATATGGCGAGTCAAGGAAAAAAGCCGTGGCTCGACTATTACAACTAGAACGTCAGTTCGAAAAAAATGAAAATTTACGCCAACAATACAAGGAATTTATGTACGAGTACCTAAATATGGGTCATATGAGAAAAGTACCTAAACCAGAATATTACACAGGAGAGTATTATATTCCCCACCAAGCGGTAATAAAAGAAGACTCTCTTACAACAAAACTACGAGTGGTATTTGACGCTAGTAGTAAAACAAGTAGTAAAATAAGCCTTAATGAAAATTTACATAAAGGACCACGACTTCAACAAGACTTATCAAACATATTATTACGCTGGAGAACGCATAAGATTGCTTTCATGGCCGACATTATGAAAATGTACCGGTTCATAAAAATAAACCAAGAAGACTATAAATATCAAAGAATTTTATGGAGATTTTCTCCAAAAAAGGCCATTAGTGAATACGAACTAACAACGGTCACTTATGGCACAACAAGCGCGCCTTATCTGGCCGTGAGAACATTACAACAACTAGCATTAGACGAACAAGACAATTACCCTATCGCCAGTAGAGTAACGTTACAGGATTTCTATGTTGACGATATTTTGTCAGGAGAATCCCAGGAAAGCTCCGTCAAGGAATTACAAGAACAATTAATAGCAATGTTAAACAAAGGTGGTTTCCAACTACGAAAATGGTCTTCAAATAGTTCAGAATTGTTGAACAATTTAACATGCGATAAAGAAGAAAGTCGGATGCTGAAACTTCCCTTAGACGAAACAAGAAAGTCGTTGGGAATTATATGGTCTCCAGGCGAAGATAAATTCTGTTCGACATTAACGTACGAAGAAATGATAACATTTTTACATCAAATTGAAGCTTGCCTAAACTCGAGGCCGTTATGTGCACAAAGCGAAGACATCAATGATAATACAATACTAACGCCTAGTCACTTTTTAATTGGTCGGGAAGCAGTTGGAATCCCAGATCCGTTATCAAACATAAATACTGATTTAATAAATAGATGGAAACAAATTCAAAGAATGAAGAAAGATTTCTGGAAAGCCTGGTCATCTGATTATTTACATCAACTTCAACAAAGATACAAGTGGAAAGAAACTCAAGAAAATATCAAAATTGGAACCATAGTACTAATAAAAGATGAAAACATAAGTCCAAGTAAGTGGCCCTTGGCAAAAGTGGAAAGCGTTCACCCAGGAAGCGACGGGGTGATAAGAGTAGTGACACTCAAAAAATCGACAGGTTTATGTCAAAAACGATCAATACATACATTAATTCCTTTACCCGTATATCAGGAAGAATTAATGACTAACACGAATACATTAAGAAAAAATACCGAAACGCCTGTGAATAGTAACATAGCAAATAACATAAATAAAAAGTTTAAGACACTTAAGTCAGGCGTGTTACTCTATACTACATTATTATTGTGTATCGGACAAGTAACAAGTACATCAATGTTTACTATGAAACATTTAAATCCAGGCCTATATGTAGAACAAATAGGTACTTCAACAATAAACAGAGGGAGTTTTAGAATAGAAACTAATTACGAAAGGAGTGATTTGGAACTGAATTTAAATAATACGAAAAAAATAACTAATCAGTTTCAAAAGTTATGCACTGACACGCAACAGTATACAAAAGACACCCATTGTGCAGAATTTTATTATCATTTGAACGAAGAGAAAGCACGATTTGAGAAGATAAAGGATTACCTTACTGGGATAAAGATTTCTAGAAGGAGACGTGGATTATTAGGACAAATGTTAACATACGTGTTCGGAGTAAACGATGAAGTATACAGAAGTATTGACTCATTGAGTAGCAATCAACAAGAACTTATAAACGCCGCCAATCATCAAACAAACATAATGATATCTACAGTATCCGCTGTAAACCAAACCGAGGAGCGGATTAAGAAAAAGTTAGAGAATTTTGAAAAGAAGTTAAATGAAGCTATAGCATTCATGTACGATAACGACGTATGGTATAAGATGGTAGACGCTAACAATGTGAAAATACAAGTAATACAAACGTATCAATTAGCGAGCAATTACATAACAGAGATTATTCACTATTACAACGGATTACTTGAGATATACCTAAATAACGCATCGATATACACGATTTTGAGTCCTAAATACGCTAATGATATAATACAAACAACCAATCAAAAGTTACCTGGAAACTTAAGGATAATTCAGGATCAATTAATACAGACTAACATGGAAATAAATGCAACACATATAAACGTATTTGCGTACTATCCTATTCATGACATAAGAAAATATACACTAATACACATAACGGCGATTCCTCAAAAGTTGACCGGGAGTTCTTTTGAATGCTTGTCAATCCCAAGAGCATTCATAGGCTTCGACTATAACAATGAACGATACTTTGAATTAAGTAAAGACGAGTTCAAAGATTGTTTACACAAAAAATCGGAGTTTGTTTGCTATCCCGTGGCTGTTAAGAACATGCAATTGAACAAGAATTGCATTGTTGACCAGCTATTCAGCAACAATAATAACACTAAATCACAATGCACATCAAGAAGATACAACATTCAATCTACAATTCTATGGAAACAACTTTACATGCAGAATACGTGGATGTTTATCACTACAAAAACACAATCAGCTTCGATAATATGTGATGGACAAAGACAAGAAATTAACCTAGAGGATATAGGAGTACTACACATTTCAGAAAGCTGTGTAGTAAAGACGTTGAACAACATTCTTGCAGCTAAACGAATAACAACAACAACTGTGCAAGCATCATATTTTAAAAGGAGTAATTTTACTCTAGACACACAAGTAGTCCAATCAGAGATACCAGACATACCGAAGGAGGAAGTATTAGATAGCTCCACCAGTATATTTGACCACTTAGCCGCTTCAGAAGCAAAGCTAAAAACAAGATTAGATAACACAATATGGAGGCGAATAGAGTCTCATTCCTATGTGGTTAGCACCGTGACATCTCTTTCTTTAATAGTATTAGCTTGTCTTTTAATTTATTTCAGACCACTCAAACAATGTCGAGATAGACTTACGAGAAGACAAAACAAGGAGACAACTACAACACAAGCCACAGAGACAGACAAACAGCGGGCAGCTCCACCACAACCACGGCCACGGTATGGGAAACCTCGTCCCCAGACTACAGTCCAAACACTACAAGCGACGGAAGGACACATTGGACCATATGAGGTTATCGAATTATACGACTTGCAGTCGTGTTCCTGAGAGACCCCAGAATGTTCAATGCACATTGAACATGCAACGCAGCAAACTCAAAAGTAGAGCATGTCAACATACAAGTAAAGCATGTCAACATACAAATGTGCAAAATTAGCACTGACATGATTTAAAGACACTGCGTTATACTTTACACGTACGACACACTAACACAAAATGGTATATGTGTGTATTAGCAATAAGTAGTATATAAGGTGTACATTGTGTAAAATAAATCAGATTTGAATTTATTCATCTCTCAGTTACATCCCTCTCACTGCGGCCAAGACACCCTTAGCCGTCAGTTCTGATTAGTCGAGTGAGTCTGCTTGACTAGCAGTGAGAGTTACCAATCCTCCACCCAAAGCTCCATCTCACTGTGGCCAAGACACCCTTAGCCGTCAGTTCTGATTAGTCGAGTGAGTCTGCTTGACTGGCAGTGAGAATAACCAATCCTCCACCCAACATCCATCTCACATCCACCTGTCACCTTAGGTAGCACGGTGCAGGTATCCCATCATATAGGCTAGGAACTTAAGGGCTTTAGGTACTTCAAACTATAACCTTAGGTTCTTCTGTCAAACACGGCGTTAGTCCACTAGCCCAGACTACGCCTGTACAAATCCATTACATAATATTAATCTCTTAATGCTACAGCGTGAACATATTTTTGGTTAGCCCGTCTTCAGCTAATACAAACAAATTTGATGGTTTACCCACTCGAGAGCATGCAACGTATAATTGTCTAAAATGACTATTAAAAAGCAGGGTTGTATGTATTTTTAATGCCACATAGTAAAAAATAATAAAAAAAAATTATCCAAAAAATTAAGAAAAAAAAATTGGGGTGGACACCCCTTATCGCTTAAGGGTTTGAAAAATAGATAGTAACTGATTCTCAAACTTACTGAATATACATAAAAAAACACTATACTTCAGAATTTTATGTATATTATATTACATAAAAGACCAGCAAAATTATTCAAGATAACACTGTAAAATACTAAAGTAATGAATAAAATTTAAAAGTGCTGCATGTCATTTTGACTCCACCAAATTGTCATTTGTGCAATTATCTAATGTTAACGGACCCACATGATAATTTACCTTCACAAAAATTCTGTCAAAATACATAATCATTATTATATATATTTGATCTGTCATTCTTATAGACTTAACACAAAGACTTAAATAAATTGAAATTAAAATTAGATATTTAATGACATATCTAACAGATTTATTTGTAGAATAAGTTTAAGTTTCGGCTAAAAAGCGACTTATACATATAAATGATAGTTTAACTGGTTCAACAATAGCAAAGCTGTGTAGTGGTGGCTACCATTACTATCAACCTTTTCATTGCTCATGGGTGTCGACTGTCGTAAAAGATGACCGAGAGATTTTCATCAACCTGGGCCAAGTCCTTTGCTGTGAAGCCGAACAATACACACATACATTCATTCCCAAGCAGGGTTAACGTCAGGCAGGCGGCCCGTTAGAAAACTATTGTCAATAATTGCGATATGTAGATACTATAAAAGAAGAATAAATACTGAGTCGACTTCTAGTAATTGAGATAAGAGAAGGGTGATGATAATCTGCAGAATAGGCAAGAACATGAACTTTTACACATTCAATATGTACATCAGGATGCGACTCATAGGGCTTTGTTAATAGAAATTAACATTGTATATAATAGAATTTTTATCTCAACTCATATATATTCCACTACTGGGTTCAAGTATCCTCGATAACAGAGGCGAAGATCAATATGACCTTCTATACACATACTATACGCTAGCTTTGAACTTATGTAAAAACATTGTCAATGTATTTATAAAATGTACGGTGAAATGTGCCTAAATTCATATTTGGCACACGATTAAAATTTTTGTATAAATTTATAAACTAGCATTTATCTACAGTTTGAAAATCACCACTTAAAATTATGTCTTGCAGCTAATAAGATTCTTACTTGAAAATATATATATACACAACGACACCCTTACACGAAAACTTTTATCTCGGAGCGCGCATATTTTTATGTTCTTTTTATAGCTGAGGCATTCAACTTTTTGTTTGTTTATGACGTTACTGAAAGAAAGTTTCACAAGTTTGGACCCATAGATTCGTAATCATATTTTGTAAGTGGAAAGTTTGGAAATAAATGTTTGCTGTCATAGTTGATAAAGATATCCCGATATGTGTTGTATTAAGATCAGCATTAGGAAGACTCTTTATCAAAAGGAAAATATATACTTAGTCTGGCCATAACTACACCGTTACAATAAAAATAAACAAAATATGTATTACTTTTGAATTGGGAATCTGTCATTTTTATATGATTGTTCATTGTGTTTTCTCATTTTGGCGCCAATTCATTGTACAATATTTTGCGACATTAAAATAGAGTGGGGTGATAAAGAGAACCGAATCGCTGTGATTTCATTATACAAAGTAGGTATGAAAACAAATGCAATTATAAAACTCTCCATACTCTTGGTATTAGTAAAATGTTTGCGTACCGGACTATTAATAGGTACAATGAGACTTCCTCTGTTTGTGACAGAAAAAGATCTGGTCATCCACGTTCGTAAGAAAAAGGTGGTCAAAGCCAAAGGGAAAGAATTCGAAGAAATCCTGTCCGAAAGCAAAAGATTTTATTTCGTGAGATAAAGATAGCACCTAGCTAGAACCATGTCGTGTATGTTAAAAGATGACTTAGGACTTGCAGCCTATAAGAGACGTACTGGTCATTTCTTAACTGATAATTTAAAAAAGAATAAGATGTTAAAATCGAAACAACTACTGAAGCAGTACCCAAAACGAAATCACAGAAAAATTTTGTTTACAGATGAGATTTTTTTTTACAGTTGAGTAAGATTTTAACGAACAAAATGACCGTATTTATGCTCAAAGCTCTAAGGAAACTTCCCAATTAGTCGATCGAGTGCAACGTGGTCATTATTCGACTTAAGTGATGGTTTGGTGGGGTATTAGCTATGAAGGAGTGATTAAGCTATACTTTTGTGAAAAAAGCATCAAAACATCGGCACAAGTGTATCAAGATACCATTCTTGAGAAGGTAGTGAAGCCCCTTAACAACACCATGTTCAATAACCAAGAATGGGGTCCTTCCAGCAGGACTCGGCGCCGGGTCATAAAGCTCAGTCTACGCAGTCTTGGTTGGAAACAAACGTTTCGGACTTCATCAGTAACAAACAAACATCTTTACTTTCGCATTTATAATATTAGTAAGGATATTATATATAGGAGAGGAGGGTTTTTCGAGTGATATATTGACTCATCGCCATATCTCTGCAACCATAAGGCGTACAGACTTGAAATTTGGCAGAAATATTCCTTTCGTCGAGTAGAGGTCAGCTAAGAACGGATTTTTTTTTTATTGCCAACGGTGGCAAACGAGCAAGCAACACACCTGATGGTAAGTGAAACTGCTGCACATGGACCTTTGCAATACCAGGGGCACAGCCAGGCCGCTGCCTACCGTGAAGGAAATACTCTTTTTAAACCTCGTTTAAAGAAGGACATGGCATAGCGCTCGGGAAACACAGCAGCAGGTAGTTCACTTCAGAGCTTGCACGTACGTGGGAGAAATGATCGCTGGAAACGTACAGTTGAAGACCACAACGTTATAACGGATTTTACGAAATTCCACCTGCGAAGGGTGTTGTGGGGCGTTAACAATAATATACACATAAAGGAACAGGGTGAGCTGAAGCTACTGAAGCTAGAAATATGAAATTTGGACCGTAGTTGCATTTCGTGACGTAGGCACCCACTACGAAAAGATTTTTTTCAAATTCCACTCTTTTTTTTTTTTTCTTTTTTTGTGGGTGGGCTGCGGTCGGCGCGCCTCCGCACCACTCCGTCCGGGGCGAAAGAGGGGCTTAAGCACGCAACTCCCGCAACCCACCCGAAAACCACCTCGCCTTCGTCATTGGGCTGACCACCGGAGCAGGTTTACTTGTCGTCAGTGGTCGGCCCAACGGAATACCCCCTACGTGGGGTACCCTCCCATCGACCTACGTCCCCCCTCGGGGAGGACGTCGGTCTTTCCTCACGCGGTCGGCCTCTCGGCGGGTGACGGACTAATCCCCGGTCACGTCACCCGCGGCCTCGGCTAGGGCGCAGATAGTTGCGCCTGCGCCGCCCCAGTCGCAGGCGGCGGATCACCTCATCGAGGCTGTGCTCCTCGCGCAGATGATCCGCCGCCTCCTTCTGCGAGATCACTGTCTCGCAGAAGGCTGCGACCGCGTCCCAATTCCCGACGCTGTCGACCATCGCCCTAGCGATGGCCGGCAGTGTCAGGTCGGCACCAATGATTGCGACGAGTTCACGGCGCTGCACTGCCCAAGCCGCGCAGGCCTCGAGCGTGTGGCGCGCCATGTCCTCGTCGCAATCGCAGTGGTGGCAGGACGGTGTACTCTCCCTCCTTACGACCTTGTGCAGGTATTTGGCGAAGCTCCCATGCCCCGTCAACACCTGCACTTGTCGGAAGGAAAGCACCCCGTGCCGCCTTTCCAACCACTGCATCAGCACCGGCCGGAAGGCCTCCACGGTTCGCACCCCGAACCGAGGCCTCTCCAGCCGGACTGCCCAACGGGCAATGACGTCTCGGCGGGCGTCGACGCGCCAGGCGGTGAGCTCCCTTAATGAGATCTCACCGCCTTCCGCTCGCACCCCCGTCACCCGCCGATACAATCCGGCGAGCATCTCCGCCTCCAGGTCCCATGGGGGAGTTCCGGCCAATAGGCACGCTGCCTCCGTCGCCACCGTGCGGTATCCGCGGATGGCCCTGACCGCCATGACCCTCTGTGGTCGCCACAGAAGGGCCCAAAGTCGGACGGTCAAGGACCCCGCCCACACCGGTGCGCCGTACAGGGCCATCGACCGGATGACCCCCGTGTACAGCCGACGGCACGTAGCGCTCGGTCCGCCCACGTTCGGCATAAGCCACGATAGGGCGGACGCCGCGCCGACGAGCCGTGGAGCGAGCCTGCGGAAATGCTCCCGGAACCACCATTGCCCGTCGAGCACCAGGCCCAAGTACCTCATATGGGCCCGGATGCTGATGTCAACCGAGTGGACGGTGATCGAGACGCCGATGGGAGGGCTCATACGACGCCCATGGAACAAGAGGGCCTCCGTCTTGTCCAGGGCGACCCTCAACCCCAGCGCCTCGATCCGCCTGACGACCTCTTCGGTGCCATAGGTCGCCAGGCTTACCGCCTCTTCTAGCGTCCCACCGCGGGCTGTGACGAGCGTGTCGTCGACGTAACAAATCACGCCCAGCCCGGGCGGGAGGCTCCCCGCAACGCCCAGTCGTAGCCGATGTTCCACAGGGTGGGTCCGAGGAGTAGGTGGGTCCGAGGAAACTGAAAATTCCACTCCTAAAGGGGTGAAACGCAACGGTAAAGTCTGTATGGAAAGAAAAAAAATCTTGACAGTAGCTGTCTTCAAATTAGGCACAAATGCTCTTTAATAAAAATAAATAAATACGTATTTCAGCGTTTGTCCATTTTCATCCTCTAAGGGTGTAAAAATCCGATCGATGGCTCTGTACGGCGCACCGGTGTGGGCGGGGTTCATGGCCGTCCGACTTAGGGCTCTTCTGTGGCGACCACAGAGGGCCATGGCGGTCAGGGCCATCCGCGGATACCGCACGGTGGCGACGGAGGCGACGTGCCTACTGGCTGGGACTCCTCCGTGGGACCTGGAGGGGGAAATGTTCGCCGGATTGTATCGGCGGGTGACGGGGGTGCGAGCGGAGGGCGGTGTGATCTCGTTAAGGGAGCTCACCGCCTGGCGCGTCGACGCCCGCCGAGACGTCATTGCCCGTTGGGCAGTCCAGCTGAAGAGGCTTCGGTTCGGGGTGTGAACCGTGGAGGCCTTCCGGCCGGTGCTGATGAAGTGGTTGGAAAGGCGGCACGGGGTGCTCTCCATCCGACTAGTGCAGGTGTTGACGGGGCATGGGTGCTTCACCAAATACCTGCACAAGGTCGTAAGGAGGCAGAGTACACCGTCCTGCCACCACTGCGATTGCAACGAGGACACGGCGCGACATACGCTCGAGGCCTGCGGCGCTTGGGCCACGTAGGCTAGCTTTTGACCTAGAATTCGCCCACGTAAAAGTCATGTAATGTAGAGGTTAATACGGATAGCTGTGCATGACGTTCAGGGTTCTAAAGACCCATCGTGCTGCTGTATGATGTGGGTAAACTAGTATAGAGAATCCTGTCTGCCGCATCATTCATCTCCCTCAGCGAGATTGGCTCCGATTTCTACAAAACTATCGTGGCCTGCTACGCCTAAGGACTGTGGTGACAGAGATTATTTGAAGACTCTTCTTGGCCATACTTTGCATCGACGAGGTTATCCAGTGGTTCGCATTGCGGCTTCTAGTTGCCTCAAATAAAACAGAAGCTTTGCTGCTGCTGCGTTCATAGAACCCCTTTTCACTATTTTAAGTAATTAATTTCTAAAAATCCTTTCTTAGTGTTCGCTTACAGTGTAAAGAGAACCAGCGTACAAACTTTCAGGGTCTTAGTCCTAGTAGTTTCGGCGGTGCGTTGAGAATAATTACATTTAAAGTCAATTTTCTTGTGGCGATTTTTATTTTAATAAAACACAAGTGAAATGATACTTTCACAAAATTAAGTTCCTATTTTTACCCTTAAAGGGCGAACATTGCCAAACACCGAAACACGAGTTTATTTATTTTTACTGTGTTTAGGCAAAATTTGAAGACAATCGGTGAAGTTTATTTTATCCCCCATACAAACTTCCACCCCATGTTTTACTCAGTTTTGTATTGAATTTGAAAACACTATGGAACAGGTATTTTTAAATTTTTAACGGACCGATTTTTATAATTCTATGCTCAAAAATGACGAACTTTCATACAAACTTTCACACCCCTTTTCACTACTTTAGAGAAAAAAAAATCCTTTCTTACTACTCGCTTACAGTGCAAAGAGAATCAGCACGCAAACTTTCAGGGTCCAAGGCCCAGCAATTTCGGCCCAGCAGTTTTCATATATATAGCCGTTTATATCTATATAGATATGTATGATCGTTTTGTTTATGTCAAACTGTTGTCTATAGTCAAAATAGAATTATTGTCATTTAATTAAATTATTATATTTAATTTAAAAAAATTGGTGTGCTAACTTTAACTTGCATGTATATTTACGAAATGAGTACATTCGTAAAATGTGACTTATTTTATACTGCAAAGGCAAAATTACCGCGTAATACCAGAAATACTCAGATTAGTTATAGAATCTCGACCACGTACTACCAAGTCCATGAAAAATTGCTATTCTATTTAATATACATTAGTTTATAACAAATTACCAGAACATATCAAGACACTTCCTCTTCCACAATTTAAAAACAATTAAAATCATGGTTATTATATAAAAATGATTATGAATTAGAAGAAATGTGTGTATATCCTCAAGATCATCATTATTGTTGTAATCATTATTATGGTTGACAAAACCATTAAAATTGGTGCAATTATTTTTACATGCCTTCTACAGGCAAGATAGATGAGCCAAACTAACACACTTAACATCTAATGTACTCTGTTTTGTGTAAAATAAATTATTTCATTTCATTAAAACAGTAAATTTGTAAATATCGATCATTATTTATATATGATTATCAGCCTGTTCTCTTCCCACGCTAATTGGTATCTCACACTAAGTACTAAATATAAAAATGACAATTTTAAAATCAAAATAAATCTTTTTATAAAATATTAGATTAATTGACAGATATGACCCGCCGTCACTTCTGATTAAGCATAAAATAATCACTCAATATTATGTCTATGATTTGAACAGTAAATATTTTATTTTTATCAATTAGACGTGTTATTTCATAATGTAAAAATGTTGTAAAAGCAATTTGACTATTAAAATGCCCAGCAAAATTTAACAGTAAAAAAATACTTATCGGATCGAAATTTCTAGGATGCGAACGATGGCCCCCATCTTGAAAATATACATGTCTTGTAGTAGACTTCGATAGCTGAATGGATGGAATTACATTATGATTATTCATCATCATTTCAGCTCATATACGTCCCAATGCTGGGCTCAAACCACCTCCTCAATAGGGGGGAAATTAACCTTACTATACTATGCTGGTCAGACAAGTTGTAGATACCATAGTTTTATTTCAAGTTTTCCTTCTCTTACATAGATGTTACATGCGTATTGCATCACTTAGTCGTCCTTTAAGACATCTACGGGCAAGATAGGGAGTCGTGAAATGTATTCTTACTCCGTCACCAAACGGATATTATGATTATTGTTATAAAATGAAACATATTTTATTTAACATAACACTAAAACAAAATAAATATATGAAAATTCAGATAGTGCGAGTGGGTCTGTCATAAAAGGGAATGTTTAATTAGACCCAAGCCGGTCAGTGTTGCCGTCCTACCCTTATAACATCCGTTAATAAGTTTTCTATTTCAAGCGACGGTTATTACTAACTTAACTTCTACACATGCATATAAATATAACAAGAGGAAACTATACGTGTATATTAGTAGAGTTTTCCTAAAGAGAGTATTGGTTCTGCCTATACATCACATCATTCTCGTCATGATTTGCTATAAACTTAAACTAGGTCTGGATATGACTGTTGGTATATTCTATTTTTGGAGTGATGACATGGATGTGAAAAAAGATCTCGATGAAAACTATATAATAACACGATTAGAAATAAATAAAGCAACCCGGGTTGAGAGTCCTCAGCGCTCACCCATAGTCCGCGTCAAGCTGTCAAGGCCATCTGCGGCCAACAGCTGTACACACAAAAAAAAAAAAAAAAATGCGTAATAATAAGGAACAAATTTGAATATGTTTTAAAATTTATTGTTAAGATGATTTATTAAAGGTGGGTGGCGTAAAAGACGAACGACTAAGTTGTAAATGTACAACAGGCAAAATCTCTAAACAAAAGTATTCCAAGAAAATAATATTTAGATTTTTTATTATGAATGACATTTTTATTTAATTAATATTTAACTTAATTTTCCCTTCCAGAAAAGTTCTTTTAAAACTCATTCTAAGCGTGGTGACAGAGTAAAACTTATCCTAAGTTAGGTTCAACGTGAGTCGCTTGACCGTGAAGGTCTTAAAAGTCACGATTTAACATCATTACAAGTGTAGACAATTTCGACATAATGCTGACAAGTCTGATCAAGTAATTAGTAGGCTATTTCCTACACACGTCCGCATAGCGTTCTTCTCTTGGTCTTCTTAATACTCACCATCGTCACTCCTCACCATGCAAACAAATTCAAGCCTCATCGGAAAAAAGTACGCTACTCCTGTTACCTAGTGTCCAAGATAAGCAATTTGTAGCGAACCTCAATCGAGCAATCCGGTGCTCACGGAGTAACTTGCGGGCCCGCGCTGGTGTTTGACTGCGAATATTAGCTGCCAAATGCCTCCTCCTTATAGTCCATAGGCTAACTTGTACTCATCGTACTTCTTCAAGGTTTCTTTTGAGGTCTATGTAACTGCATTTGCGGTTCCTCAGCCCCCGAGTTACTAAAAAGCGGTCATCTCGTGGTTGTGTGCCACGTTTTCTCCCAGAACCCTGCTTTCTCTGAACGGAACCAGTCTTTTGGCATCTAGTTCAAGTTCTTTGGACGGTCGAACGACTCACCTTTAGGCGCTGTGAGACATAATATTGGCTACACCCCTCTTCCTCATTGGTTTTTCTGTCATTATAATATACAGAAAGATATCTGTTTTATGTCACATGAAGGTAGGATTATAGGTATGACAAACATAAATTATTCTACTAAAAATAACGAGAAGTTAAGTTTAGTTGTCTGATAACCTTTTAACCGCAATTCCGCCAAGAGTAAGTAAAAAGTTACGAACTGAAAAAGCGATTATCATTTTTAAAAGCGATACTTTTAAATTTAGAATCAACTTTTTTCATACCCAGACTCTCTATTAAGTGTCAGTAACATATTTTGGCTATTAAAACCCCTTTAAAACTAAATTATTACCAAAAATGTAGAAAAAACAAAACCACCCGTTTTTTGCAAAGGAGTGTAAGGACTGTATATCTATATGTAAAAATTTACTGAAGAAAGAAAACATTTTCACTTGTTTTTCATTATTGTGTTCATAATGTTACCAACGACGAGAAAGCGAATCATACACCTATACAAAAATTGCTCATTTAATTATTCTAAGAATTTTACCAGTTTTACATTTACTGTAATTATAATGTTTGCTAATAGTATATTTAAGTTCCATTTGAGTAGTTCCATTAACGAAATTGCCTTTGACAATCCCTTTCCTTGATAAAATTTTAAGTTAATTTAGATTTAGTAATTCCTTACCTAGAAAATACTCTTTTGACATTTTGTATTATTACTGCGTACTTCAGCGAATACTTAATTAACCACGAAAGACAACTTCTTAGTACCGCTAACAACTAACAGGCCCTACCAATTCCCGTCAGCCTTTTAAAGTCAGATGTTTAAGGATAGAATAAGTGAAAATAAATATTTGTTTTGAGAAAACACAAATAAATGATTACCAGATTTCTTTCAAGTGAATATAAATATGCACACGTAAATATGCCCGTGCAATTGTTACATCGATCCTAAAGTCGTTATAGATAATCACGAGATTATGGGTAATGGGATTTATACCATGTATTTTGTTACTCACGAGTTTCAGCCCAATTACAAGCACTAAGATCACGGAAGAACTGAAGTAATTGCGGATAAGTAGTTAATTTGCGGTTAGCTATTAATCCCGGTATCTATTATCTCGAGAGAATGACTATGATGGTTTTAAAACTTAAATCCTAACAGATTGATTAAGTTTAACTTGGTCCATCCATACTAATATTATAAATGCGAAAGTAAGGATGTTTGTTTGTTTGTAACGCTTTCACGCTTAAACCACCGAACCGATTTCAAAAATTCTTTTACCAATGGAAAGCTATAATATTAGGGAGTAACATAGGTTATATTTTATCCCGGTATTCCCACAGGAACGGGAACTACGCGGGTTGAAGCGACTGAAACCGAAGCGAAGCGAGGGCGGGTTGCTAGTAAATTATACTTTTCAAGTTTAATATTTATAAATTATAAATGTTTTCTGTGTACCTACTGCCATATCAAATTTATAATAAATTTTTCATATCACTAACATCTGATTAGATTCTAATTTAACTGTTAATGTGTTTTTACTAATAATACAATAGTGTAGTAAGACCATATGGTCTATAGCTACACTTTCGCAGAACGTCGGACGTTTGTGTAATAACAAATTGTTACTGTACTTCGTTCGGTGAGCGAGAGAGCCGGAAGCCCAACTATACTTCTATAAGTGTTTGCGTGTGGTAGGTTTTGATGATGCCCTTAGTATCACAGAACCTCATTGCACGCATTCACACTACCTTCACTCTCTCCACTGCAGGCAGCGGCCTAGCAAAGGTCCATGAGCGGCTGTATCACTTACCATCAGGTTTGCTGTATGCTCATTTGCAATAAAAAAAGTGTAGGCATGTACTTAGCCCTATATTAAAGCTGGAATATAATCATAAGAGTATCTCATCGTGTCTATTCGTAAATGTGTTTGCGTAGAACTAGATCCTACAACGGACAAGAATTTTTTTTTGAGTGATAGGAGTTAGGACCACACTGTTGACGGTTGTCTGTCCGGGCCGGCCGTCCGGGGTAGTATCACACTCTCGTAGAAAATCGATGTCTGAGCAGTAGTAATTTGTTACTGCGCTTTGTTCGGTGAGCGAGAGAAGCGGAAACCTAACTTTCTGAGCCTAGTAAAGATCAGTGAGCGTCAGCAACACTTACCATCAAGTGCAGCGTTTGCTCGTTTGCTACCTTTTGCAACAAAATAAAAATATTACGTCCCACTTTTGGTCAAGTGCTTCCTTCAAATTTCCAAAAAAATTGCACAAATTTGATGATATCACACTGCTCGCATTAACTGACATAGGGATGGGATGTTTTTCTAGTTTTCCTTCTCTTGTATTAACATTGTCTTCTTGCATTCCTCAAATGCCTATCATAATATCGGAAAGAGTTTAATTCATCTTATTTATTGATCTTAAACTGGAAGTGTATAAACGAGATAGCGTTTATAGCTTGTTAAATCGCGATAAAAATATTTAATGTAGTTTATAATCTTCTTGACTGCAGTTAAACAGATAAAATTACCAGTCAAATTTACAACAGCCATTTTGACCGGCGTTAATAGGCTAATAAAATATAATTAGTAGGGAAGCGTAATGAAAATATTTGCACGCGTCAACGTAAACTCTGTTTGGGAGCGAGGAAGGAGTAAGTTGAACAATAAAAAGGTATTTCAGAGTTTCATAAGTAACTGTCATCACATATTAAAAGTAAAATAAGTAATTCTTTTCTTCCGTTGTAATTCTTCTTCTTTTTTTTAAATAAGTATTTTCTTTCTTTCATTATACATAAAATTTAACATTGATATACCTACATGTAATTTTTTTATGAACGATAACCTCCTAGCATTCGTAGCCGTCACGACTTATCAAATGTGATAGAAGAATATGATATTAAAACTAAAGTACTTAATTCGAAGCCTTATATATACATATACATTATACATATACAGGCTGTCCATAAATTAAACGTCCAACGGAAAGTGGGTGGTAGATGACTTAATGACAGCTATGAAAAAAATAAATAAAAAAATCCGGCACTTTTTTTTTGATATGAGCATATTACTAAAAACGGTGAAAAATCAGACCTTATACGATATTTTCAAGTACTATAACAACAAATAGGCTTATTTTGGCATCGGATATTTCTTGTTGGATGCGCAGATAACTGTACTATCGACCACAAGTACAATTAAAACTAGACATGTTACAATGATATAAGAAAAATATACATTTGTTATGGCTATTCCTTAATTTTTTCGAAGAAAACGTTAATCATTTGAATTTAACACACCAGCCTGTAAAAAAAATGTACCGTAACCATAGTGGCAAGTAATTTCAAAAGTTGGCCATATTATTCATTATTCCAAAAAGGTATAATACCTTCTAGATGATATCGTAACTTTTAGAAAACAAAATGTTTTTGTGACAGATAACGAAGTTTATGAAAAATGAATAGGTATATTTTTTTGTGTTCTATTTTATTAGACCTTATATAAAAAATCTTATTGCGTGTGTGAAAGAGAGACAGAGAGTGACGCCTATTGTATTTTATTGGGCACTAGGTAAATGTCCCTCCGAATATGCTCGAGGAACATGAATGGACACTCGATGGTCTGGATAGCGTTCAGTACCTATTCGAATATCGCTCACGATACAATCTACTTGCAGCATGACCATTGCATCTGTACTCTCCATAGATCAAATGGACGTTTAATTTAGGGACACCTGTATATGTGTATATATATATATATATCTTTACCTTATATGTAATATGTAAATCTTGTATAATGAATTTCTTTATTTCTTAACAATTGTACTAATGGAAGATACCATTGTTGACTACTATTCTCCTCTAAAATAAGAAGGAAGCTTGAGCGTGATATTTAATATCACGCTGCTTAGAAAAACATTTAGTTTTGCTCGTCTATTACTTTCCATAATTTACAGGAAGGTTATTATTACGCCTCATAATCGCCCCCTTATAGGGAAGGTATGATGACATACGGTATTTCTAGTCGGTCTCCATTCACCCAATAGAGCTGACTACTGTGAATAACCGGATAACGATTCGAACTGGAATTGAATGACCCACACAAGAATAAACATACGATTGTCGTTCATGAGGCACGAATTTGAATCCCGATTCGAATCCGTAGATTTTCTTAGAAAAAATCAATAACAAAACTAGAGGTACTAAAAAACATGTCAAAATATTATTAGTTACGTTTGTTTACCGCTCGGGTTAAGACCTAAGAAAATATGAATAAAAGTACATATTACATTTATACAGTCGTTCATGTTCACGGACTGATTAAGACAGGTGTGCAAGACTTGTATGCCCACTTTCCCTAACTTAGTCAATTACAAATTTATACTTACACTACTAGATCAATGAATCAGTAATAATTCCTGTTACTAAACAACCTTCCCAGTGCAGCGTAAATAATGTATAGTGTACTTGATAGAGAAAGTATTTTTATGACATTTAAGCATGTCGGCCATTAAAGCATTTGTTGACAGCAGATTATTGTAGCTATATTTTGATAATTATTTCTGAACTCAATGCAAATCCTGTTATTATACTCTCGGATAGAAAAGCAATTAGATTAATGTAGTTGACCAAGCAAACTCGAATCGCGAGCGAAATCTATCCGTTTTAGCATAAGCAAAAATGATTTCTATCTATCTGGATGTCCGAATATCCGACTATTCTTCTCTACAGGTGGCTTTTCTCAAGCCATTCTCGTGAAATTCGGTGAGCAGGGTCAATAATATGAATTTTTGTCGCCTTATATTTTAGATTGTTTTAGTTGAAAATTAAAAAAAAATCCAACCATTTTAACACTTGCGAGGTTTCGAGGCTTACTAAGCCACTAAGTATTTATGAATATTCTATAAATAACGATACTATACGCCGCCACCGTCTATTTTCATAATATCGGGCACTATCTGACTTGGGTATTTTATCACCACTAACAAGAATATACCAACAAATTGATAAAAAACAAACAATAAATGTAAATATTTGTCGTTGTAAGTGTCACCACATAAATTTAGTTTAGCGTTTGTCATTTTACGCTAACTTTCATGATCCCACTTTAATTTTGATATTGAAATGTTACTCAAGTAGCGAAGTCGAGAAACGACAGCCCTTCAGGAAGCAAGTTGTTGACAGAAGCACTTACGGTAAAGTCGAGAAAGGACAGGTAAGTTATCTTATGTACGAACGAGTTAGGGAATATCGGAAAAGCGTCAGAATTGTATTATTAGTGAGTATACTTGGATGGCGACAAATAACTACATCAATTATTGTAAGTACTGTTGGGTTTAAATATGAAATTGCCGTTTTAAAGTACTAGCCACTTTGAATTAAAATTAAACCTGCATGGCGTCAGACATCAAAGTAAAATTGTTTTCAAACGAAAACTATAACATTATACATTTAAAAAATGTATGAAATTTGATCGTTCGGCGTTCAATTGTATTTACATTCAGCTTTTGAAGTGAACATGCATACGGCAAAAATCAGAGTAATTTTCGAATACGAGTTCCGACGTGGGACTAAAGCTGCAGAAATGGCTCCTAATGTTAATGCTGTCTTTGAAGAGGATACGGCTAACGAACGCACCGTGCGTTTTTGGTTTAACCGCTTTCTTAGTGAAAACTGGGACTTGAAGAATGAACCACGAAGAAGGCCAGCCACTAAGGGAAATAACGATGAATTGAAGGTGATGGTGGAAGCCGATCCGAGTCAAACTATCAAGGAATTAGCGGCATGGCATATTAGCATACCCACAATATTGACCCATTTGCACCAAATAGGTAAAGCAGCTTGCCTTATCCTGTCAAACCGGTATAGAAATGAAGGGATTTTGGACTGAATTGTGACGTGTGATGAAAAGTGGATTCTTTATGATAATCACAAGCGAACAACGCCATGGCTGACCTCAGATGAAACGCCACATCAATGCCCTAAAGCAAAGCTTACCCATAGAAAGCTAATGGTAACTGTTTGGTATTTTTTTTTTTTGTTTTTTATTGCAAACGGTGGCAAACGAGCAAACAGTACACCTGATGGTAAGTGTTGCTGCCGCTCATGGACTTTTATAAGGCCATTGCCTACCACGAAGAAAGCGAAGGGAGTGTGAATGCGTGCAATGAGGCTCGGTGATATCAAGGGCACCACCAAAACCCTCCACACGCAATCACCCTCAGAAAGTTGGGCTTCCGGCTCTCTCGCTCACCGAACGAAGCGCAGTAACAAATTGCTACTACTCAGACGTCGATTTTCTGCGAGAGCATGGTACTGCCCCGGACGGACCGGCCCGCGGCTGTAGACAGATAACTGTCGACAGTGTAGTCCTACCACTCCTGGTGGTCAATTCATGGTGTAATTCACTATAGCTTCCTCAGATCTGGTCAGGCAATAAACGCAGATGCCTACTGTGCAGAACTCCGAACAATGATGGCGAAACTCGCAGTAAAACAGCCCCGACTTGTCAATTGAACTTCACCATTATTGCTCCATGATAACGCAAGACCTCATACTGCTCGAGAAACTGTTTTAACACTACAAGACCTGCAGTTAGAAACCATACGTCATCCTCCGTACTCGCCAGACCTCGCCCCAACCGACTACCATTTTTTTCCGCGATTTGGACAATTTTTTACACAGAAAAAAATTTTTGCTGAGGAAGCAGTACAAAATACCCTCACACAGTTTGTGGAATCCAGGCCCCTGGAGTTCTATCGCAAACGTTTAAGTGATCTTCCAATTAGATGGCAGAAATGTATAGATAACGATAAATACTTTGATTAAAGAAATCTGTTTTATGAACAAAAAAATGGTTATAATTTATCAATACGAAACGGCAATTTCAAACTTTAACACCTAATAAAACTATTTTACGGAATATCGCGCTTGTATTTGATTTTAATTTCCCGATTTTACAGCGTTCATGGTCATGGGCGGATTGAATGAAGATGGACGCTGTAAAATGTTTGCAACATCGGGCAATCCAAAATCAAATACAGGCGCGATGAAATCCGTAAAATACTTTTAGATACAGTGTGTAATACTCGCATAAACATCAGAAATGATTATAAATCTGTTATTATATTTTGTATAAGCATTTAAATCGTATACACATGCTTGTTAAATCAATGAAAGCAAAGCTAAGCGAATCAACAATACAATCAACTAACCTTTCTTTTGACATCCTATGGACTGACCAAACGCGTACCACAGCATGTAGCCTAAAGGACTTACGAATTCTTTCCACTATTTAAGTGAAGAATATTTATCATAAAAACTTAGGGTATATGTACAATATGTACATACATAGTTTAATAGTACCTATGCTCAAGGAGTTGGTAGTTCAATAGTAGCTACTTCAATAAAGAAGGAAATCTATGTGAGTAATAACTTGTATTGGATTCTACATAGAAGAGACACCAGACTGGGGACTGAAGTTGAAATCAAAATAAGTATGCATTATTTTTGAAAATAATGCGCATATATTTTTGTCATCATCTCAACCCCTATACATACGTCCCATTGTCGGGCTGGAGCCTCCGCCATAATGAAAGGGAAATTGGCCTACTATACGCTGATCAGTTGGGTTTGTACAGAATTTTACTTCGGGCTGCCTTTCTCTTACATTTTTGTTAGATGCACAATAACATATATCGGTTAGTCATCTTTTACAATACCCACGGGCAAAATAGGGGGTGATGAATTGTATTCTTACTCCATCACCACGAGGAAAAAAGATGTAGTTTTATATAAAAATTGTAAGGCTGCTTCACTTAGGCGTGTAAATAAATTTTTGTGCTTGTATATTTATTTTTCAAAAAAAAAATGTAATTAGATACATTACGAACTGATGTCCTACAGTTACCTTTATCAACAAAAGCTAGAAGGAAATAAATTACTTGTGTTCTTAGTATTTCGCCTATTTAACGCGACAAAATAAAAAAAGCAATGTTAGCCCATTCTAATGTAAATGTATTAAAAGTTAACACGTTAAAAGAAATGGCGTACCATCACGATTTTTGATAACTCTAGCGTGCTACCGGTAACTTTAATAAACGTGTAAATAACGCTTTTTATAGCTTTCAACGCAATAAATAAGTAACAAAATAATGCTGTGAACATAACCATCTAGAAGTTTATGTGTTTGGATCACAAAATTATTATAGACCGACACAGTGCAAAACATATTAAAGCATTTTGTAAGCGTCATCATCAACTCAACTCATATACGTCCCACTGTTCGGTTCCAGCCTCCTCTATAATAGAATGTTAATTGACTTACTATACCACGCTGGTATAGGGTTTAATTCACATGTTCCGTCTCTTGCATAGATGTTATATGTATATTTAATCCCTTATGATGATCGCGACGAGTTTATACTGCTTTGCCCACTCGGCACACACCGTGGGTGGAACGTGGCGCAGTACACACATAGAGTGTGTACTGCGCCACGTTCTCATCCAAATCGCAGTGGTGGCAAGACAGTGTGCTCTCCCTTCTCACGATCGTTTGCAAGTACTTGGCGAAGCAGCCGTGCCGTCAATACCTGCACCACTTGTAAGGAAAGCACCCCGTGCTGCCGACCCAATCACTTCATCAGCACCGGCTTCGACGGTCCGAACATCGTACCGAGGTCTCTCCAGCTGGACTGCCGAACGGGCAAGGACATTGCGGCGGACGTCGTCTCGCCAGGCAGCCATCTCGCTAACCGAGGCTCCGCTTCCAGCGTCTCCGACACCCGCCAGTAAAGTTTAGCAAGTATTTACGTCACCAGGTCCCACGGGAGAGCCCCGGCTAATAGGCACGCTGCCTCCGTCACCACCATGCAGTATCCTCGTATGGCCCTCTGTGGACCCTACGAGAGAGTTCTCAAAAGAACGGTCAGGGACCGGAACACTCCTGCGTGCAGCTGTCGGCATGTAGCGCTGGATCCGCCCATATTCAGTATCAGCCAAAAAATGGTGGACGCCGCGCCGACAAGACGGAAATGCGCCCGAAACGACCAATACACGTTGAGCACAAGTAATTCATATGGGCCCGGATGCTGATGGTAACAGAAATTACGGTGATCGAAGCACCGGTGGGATGCTACACTCGACACTTAGTCTTTACTTTTTTTTTTTATTGTCAACGGTGGCAAACGAGCAAGCAGCACACCTGATGGTAAGTGATACTGCTGCACATGGACCTTTGCAATACCAGGGGCACAGCTAGGCCACTGCCTACCGTGAAGTAAATACTCTTCTTAAACCTCGTTTAAAGAAGGACATGTCATAGCGCTCGGGAAACAGCAGCAGGCACAGCAACTTTGCGGGCAATTTTACAAGATATAGTTTATAGACGCAAATTACACCCAGACTCAGAACAATAATTTGTGAATTATGCAAAGTATTATCCTGTGTGAGAACCGAACCCATTCCACTGTATCTTAACCACTACGCCATCTATGCGGTAAATATTTCTATTAAAACTCGCTAAAGCATTACATTGTGATAGAGTAACTACAAATAACATGCCTACCCCACTCATAATAAACTTTAACATTTATAATATTGATATTTGCTGTGTGGTAGCGGCTTCGAATACTACCAACCCTTGCTTTGCTCGTGGGTGTCGTAAAAGACGACTAAGAGCCCTAGATTGACCCGGACCAACTCCATCTGGTACCATTTGTGTCAACGATTACATTCCCAAGGAGGGTTGACGTCTGGCAGGCGGCCGGTCATAAAAGTCATTGTCGAAACTTTTTGCAATATGTCAAAACAGATGACATATTGCGTCGACCCCAAGTAATTGGGATAAGAGCAAGATGATGATGATGATTTATAATATTGATATTATTACAACATAATAACAACGCTAAACTTATATTACTTTCATGTAGAAAACAATTTGTGAGAGTTTGTGAAAGTAAATAATGTAATTTTCAATGTCGAGATAGTTTCCGTTCCAATCGTCCTACAAACTAGACCAATATGGGTTGACGTATAACAAACAATTTCTCACTCTTATTCGTCTGTATGCCATTAAAGTGCACCATCGATCGGCAAACGTGTATACATTATTTCGACTTTAAATTTAAAAATAAGTTGTTGGATTATTACAACAAATTTCAATTTCAATGCAACAAATTTATCATTTTACGCTCGTAAACAAGTTATTAAATTTTTGATTAACGAATCCTATCGAAAACGGCTTCCAGTATTTCACTAGCCACTAATCCTTAGTCTATACCAATAAATAAAATTGGAGTGTCTGTTTGTAATGTCAAAATAATAGGCTTTTTTCACGCTCACATGGTTATTCGCACGACACCTATGCATAAAATAGCGATTAAAAAATTTTTGTCTGTCTGTCTGTCTGTTTGTTCCAGATAATCTTCAAAATGGCTTAACCGATTTCAAAAATTCTTTCACCAGTGGAAAGCTATAATATCAGGGCGTAAACTAGGCTATATTTTATCCCGGTATTCCCACGGGAACGGGAACTACGCGGGTAAAACGACTATAACCGAAGCGAAGCGAGGGCGGGTTGCTAGTAATATTATAAATGCGAAAGTATGTTTGTTTGTTTATTTGTTTGTTACGCTTTCACGCTTAAACCACCTAACCGATTTCAAAAATTCTTTCACCATTGGGAAGCTATAATATCAGGGAGTAACATAGGCTATATATTTTATTACGATATTGCCATGGGAACGGAGAGTAGGTACGCGGGTAAGGCGACTGAAACCGAAGCGAAGCGAGGGCGGGTGGCTAGCACTATTATAAGTTATTTGTATGATTATGACTATTTTTAGCCTTTAAGAAAGTAGTTGATTTTATCATTTTACCATCGAAAATACTGCGGGCAGAGTCACAGCTAGAGTTATATTTTTCAGATTATTAATATCCCTATAAAGTTAAAAGTGTATTTAAAATAAATCATCATCATCTTGCTCTTATCCCAATTACTTGGGGTCGACGCAATATATCATCTGTTTTGACATATTGCAAAAAGTTTCGGCAATGACTTTTATGACCGGCCGCCTGCCTGACGTCAACCCTCCTTGGGAATGTAATCGTTAACCCAAATGGTACTAGATGGAGTTGGTCCGGGTCAATCTAGGGCTCTTAGTCGTCTTTTACGACACCCACGAGCATAGCAAGGGTTGGTAGTATTCGAAGCCGCTACCACACAGCATAAATTTAAAATAAATATGAACTTATAAATAAAATAGAACTATTGAGACAACACACAGATATTCAAATAATATCTACATGAAAACGCAATTCTTTCATCAAGTAACAACTACTACAAAAACTTTAGTCACCTCCATCCCTTACAGAAAATCCTGAAGACAGATTGCTTTTACGTTGTAGGATATATCGGTTGATTTAGGACTGTGACTGACTTTATTGTTTGGTTATAAATCTAAGTATATATAACTTATTGTCAAAGGATTGGGTCTCTGTTAGAAATAGTAAATTTATAGCTGCTCTCTACATAGACCGGTTCTAACCGCACGGTGTAGTTCAGTGCGAAAACCTACCTGTAAATCTTTACCCATTCAGGTTGTACTATGATTTAGTATTTGAAAATTTCGTACAAACATAATGGATCGATAGAAAAATATCAGCTTTTATGATGATAGTAGGGAATCGGTTATTATTCCCGAACTCGGACTATTTATAATGTCGGCCAGATATATTTTATTGCGAGTTTTTATTCATTCGCACTATTGTTATTTGCCTAATTTCCTGTCTGCAAATTTAGAGGTGGTAATATCTTGTATTTGTCACATATTAATTTTACAACACAGATAATGGTTTATCTTCTTTATTTTTGTATTGGCAATCAGATATTAATACGAGTCATTGTTGCCAGTGTCGAGTTATTTTATTCACGGATTATAAAGTTCTTCAGGTCTTTAGTTTCTTCGTATTATTCATTGTTCTTCAGTGAGTCAAATAGTCACCTTCAACTCTGCTATAGCCATATTGTGGTTTGTATATTATATCCTTTTTGTGGAAAGCATTTTTGTTTCACATTCACTATAAGCAAGCAGTTCCTGCGCACCACAATACATAAAATGTCATCAAAGTTAGTTAATATAACACTATAGTCCATAAAATATAGGATGATCTCTGTGACAGTTGTCCCTAATGCTGTCACGCTTACGATAAAGTCCGTAGTTTTTTATCGACAATACTCTTTATTTTTATAATTGTGATTTTCTATTATAATTAAAATACAATCAATGAAATTCTTTTTGAATTTATTTCAAACAAAAACTGTTTTTGACTGTTTTAATTATTCAAAAAGAGTACAATCAAGGTCTAAGTCACTATTATCGTCATCACTAGAGAGTTCCTGCTAGAACATTTATCATTTTTTGCCAAAGTAGGGACAGTCATTAGATCAATCGATCAATTACGACTGTTTTGTAAATATGTCTAATTTATTGACAATAATGCTTACATAATATTATCATTTACTCTGAGACGAAAAGTAGTTTTTTAATGTTTAATTAATTCAATTTATGTATTTTGTAATGTAACTGTCTGTTTTAATTGTAAAAATATGTTGAACGTTTTATGTAGGTACTGTATTGGGTTTATTTCTTTTATGAATAATTTAATAAAGATCGATTATCGATTTATGTATATCGACTGTCCCATCTCTTTTTTATTTTCAGTCCAGTATGACCTTGTACGTGTGTAAGCGTCATTTATGTATAAAATGTTTACTAGGTATTTCAATACTTACGAGGTACATTTTAGGCATGAATATTAATATTTTATATTTATAATATATTGCAATTCAGTTGCAATAAAACTAGCACAAAAAGAATGAAAATATATTTGATACAAAATGAAATTGTAAACATGTCGCTCGTTCAAACTTACTTCATTGGTTTCGTTGACATCTGTCACAGAGATCAAGCTATATTTTATGGACTATAAGATATTGACAAATACAAGACCATATGACGCTTTCATATTTATGAACTTCTAACCTAGATCAAGAATATCTGTACCCTCGAATACTTGAATATTTATAATACTGTTTGCGAAATAAATACCTATATTTTTATAGATTTCATTGCGTATAAAATCAGACAGAGATAAAATTCATATCCGTCCGGGACGTAGCGTTGCATTTTAGGTAGTGATTTTATCCTAGCCGAGGCCGCGGGTAACCCTAGCCGAGGCTGCGGGTGACTGGACCGGGGAATTAGTCCGTTACCCGCCGAGAGGCCAACCGCGTGAGGAAAGACCAACGTCCTCCCCGAGGGGGGGACGTCGGTCGATGGGAGGGTATCCCTCAAGGGTCGTCGGGCCGACCACTGACGTCAAGTCACCCTGCTCCGGTGGTAGGCCCAACGACGAAGGCGACGTGTCGCAGGTGGGTTATGGATGTGCGTGCTTACGCCCCTCTGTCGCCTCGGACGGAGTGGTGCGAGGAGTGCGCCGACCGTACCCACCCCGAAAAAAAACTAGTGATTTTATGCCGATCGAGTATAATTTTTTTCAATAGATCTCGGATGACTAATAATCAAATCAAGGGTCAGCTGGCGCACCCGCGATTTGTGTGGGTGTGGGAAGTCACGAAAGTCGTAAAAAAAAGAAAAATTAAGTAATGGTATGCCGACTAAAATTTTTCAGGGATATTTTTGATCGTACTGAACTGAAAAAACATCGTCAGTTGCATCGTGGAGGGGGGAATATGCGTCAGCTGCTCGCATGTACTTGTAAAAAAAAATACCTTAATTAAAATGATAGTACGCCGGATGAAATTTAACTGGATGATTATTTAAATAATTCAAAGTATAAAAACAATAATCAGCTGCGTGAGTAGCGGTGGAAGACCATCAGCTGACGCTATACCGATTAGAAATATTAGAGCATTGCTGTTACCTTTCAAGCACATATTTAGAGATAGTTTATGCCTTTATCCCTTTATACCTTTATACCTTTATCCCTTTATACCTTTATCCCTTTATACCTTTATCCCTTTATACCTTTATCCCTTTATATCTTTATCCCTTTATGTCCGCTTAAACGACATGCTATCCCTACTCCACCGGAGAAAGTACTCTTTATTCGAATCGACCTTGGTGGGGACGAGAAAAAGATGGCGCGTAACGAAAAAATGTGAAAATCCTTTGTTTTTATATTTGCAATATTTAAATAAAACACTATTATATTAATTATACTATTATTATATTTAACCTCCATCTTATTAAATATTTGAAAAAATAGGGAAAATAATTTAACAGTGGGTATCCTTAAACACGCACACATTGACAGTTTAATTACAGTAAGAACACAAAGCGTACTCACACAGCGAAAAACCGAGGACACTTTTTGTGTATCGTTTGTTCTGCATTACTCCATCTAGACGTGTATATAATCAAAGTATATATGTATATAATATATGTATAAATATATACTAGCCGACCCAGCGAACTTCGTACTGCCATAATTTTTTTCGTAAATATATATTCTAAATTTCTAAAAATATAGTCTGTCTATAAAACTCTATACCAACACGTCTGACCAGCGTGGTATAGATCAATTACCCTTCCATTATGGAGGAGGCTCGAGCCCAACAGTGGAACGTATGTGGGCTGAGATGATGATGATGATGATGATAGTCTGTCTATAGCTGTCATTTGCGTTTTGTTATTACATGATAGATGAGTTTTTGTTATACCATGTTTTATAGTGACTTGTATTCTCTTTGACTTTTATGTCAAGCCCCACGGGAACTCGGTCGAACGGGATAAAAAGTATCCTATGTCCGTCTCCTGGTTATATTTGGCCAAAATTCCCGGAGGAACTATGGATTGGTTGTCAGCGCCTAATCAATGGTAACGACTAAGACTAAAATACGAAGACTGAAGACGTGAAGATTATGTATTATTACTCGACACTGGCACCAATACCTCATAATTGTAGCTTATTGCCATTACTCAAGAAGAAAAAGAATCAAATTTTTGACCATACTTAACCATAGACAAAATTACGTTTAGTTGTCATTTGCGTTTTGTTATTACATGACAGACACGCTTTTGTTATACCACATTTATATTGACCTGTATCCTTTTTGACGTTTAATGTCACGTCATACGGGAACGTGGTCAAACTCAAGAGTGATAAGCTAGAAGAAGAATAAGATATTTTATATAAATAAATTTTAATTAATATGAAGAAAATTGTATCAGACTTGGCTGTATGGGCTTTGATCCCTTTGCCTGTCCAAATGAACAAACAGAAAGAAAAAAATAAAATCTATTTGACATTATTGTCACGTCACACGGGAACGCGATGAAACGGGATAAATTGCCATTAAGAAAAAGAAGATCAAGAACGGGATAAAAAATATCCTATGTCCGTCTCCTGGTTCTAAGCTACTCCCCCACCAATTTTCAGTCAAATCCGTACAGCCGTTCTTGAGTTATAAATGTAGTAACTAACACAACTTTCTTTTATATATACACATAAACTCATTTGCAAAAAAAACGGGCGGTTTTGATTTTCATTCATATTTAAAAAGATACAATACCAAAAAGGTTTCAATCGTTTGTACACGTTACTGGCCGGTTTTAAAAATGCTGTGGTATTTAAAAAAGTACGTTCTAAATTCAATTTTTCATTTGATGTTCATTTTTACAGAAAACCCCTTTTTATCCTACATTTTTGGCGCGAAGTTCCAGAAGTTAACATCGACTTTCATAACTTTTATTCAATTTTTATCGATTAATTTCATATCCTTGACTGTCAAAGCTTTATTTAATGCTGTTTGGCTGTATCAAAAATGGTAGATAAAGTGGTAAAAGCTACCAAAATTATCGCGCTGCTTGAAGAGGGTTGCAGCCAATGTTTCGTGGCTAGGAGGCTAAATGTTAGTCACTCGACAGTCCAAAGGACCTGGCAGCGATATCAGGAGACTGGTTCCGTCGAGAGAAGGCCTGGTTCTGGAAGAAAACCATGTACCCAACCACGGGATGATCGTTTTCTTGTGAGTCGCGCATTGAGAAATCGCAAATCTTCGTATGTGGATCTTAAGAACAACCTCCAAGAAGTAAGAAATGTGCATATTAGTCTATGGACGGTCAGGAGGAGGCTTCTCGCTGCCAATATACGCAGTCACCGCCCGGCCCGCGGCCCCAAATTACTCCGTGAGCACAGAGTTCACAGGCTTAGGTTCGCTAGAAATTGTGAATCATGGACTCAAGACGATTGGAATAGGGTTTTGTTCTCTGATGAAGCCAGGATATCTCTGTTCGGTGAAGATCGACGTCGGCGAGTGCTAAGAAGACAAGGAGAACGCTTTGCAGAGGCATGTTTCGAAGAAATCACACCTTATGGTGGGGGCTCTGTTATGTTTTGGGCAGGAATAAATTCAATGGATCGTACAGAGTTAGTCTTCATTGAAAACGGCTCACTGACTGGGCATCGATACATAACGGAAGTTCTAATTTCTCATGCACAACCCGCATTGGCCGCTCTAGGTGAAGACTCGATTTTTATGGACGACAATGCTCGCGCCCACCGATCCCGCGATGTTAATGCGTATGTGCAAGAGGTCGGCATTCGTCGTTTGGATTGGCCAGCTCGAAGTCCCGACCTCAATCCCATAGAGCATGTCTGGGACGTTCTGAAACGGCGTGTGAGATCAGTACACCCGGCTCCGCAGACCATCAGAGAGCTGAAGAATGTGATTACTGCGGAGTGGGAACGTATTCCGCAAGCAAGTATCCGGGATATACTCGCTAGCATGCCCAGACGAATTCAAGCTGTGATTTTAGCTAGAGGGGGTCACACTCGATACTAAACATTTATCTGCTTTTACTTTATTAAAGAAAAACAAACAAAAAAACTTTTTTATTTTTACTTCATGAGCATATGCACTACTAGCGAATATACACTACTAGCGAGGTTTAGCATTATTTCCCATAAATTGTATCTAAATTTTATGAAATACTGATGAAAACGATTATTTTCTTATTAATTTAGCAAATTGTGTGGATAAAACTACCTATAATTATCAAACAAAGAAATATTAACATTTGAAATGGTTCATTGCTTAGGTGCCCGTTTTTTTTGCAAATGAGTGTATATAGATAATATGTCAATATTTAATGTCATCTCATAAAATTGTCATTCAAGTAGAAAGTTACGATAACCGATACCTATTAGAGGATAAAGATGGAGATTTTCCTCCTTTAGGCGGAAGACGGTGTATTAGGTTTTATATCTATACTAGCAACCCGCCCTCGCTTCGCTTCGGTTTCGGCGACGACGAATACTACCAAAGGTTGATAGTATTCGTATGTTGCTTGTTGGTGTCGTATAAGACGATTAAGAAATTTCCATCATTTCGGCTCATATACTATTGTGCTCGATGCTCCTTCGCAATAGCAAGGAAATTGACCTACTATACCATGCTGGTAAGACGTGTTGGTATAGGGTTTTGTTTCGAGATTTCCTTCTCCTGCATAAATGTTAAATGCATAATATATCCCTTAGTCGTTTTTACGACACCCGTGGGCAAGAGAGAGTAGTGAATTGTATTCTTACTCCGTCACCACATTATTTTTAAAAGTAAATTTACATGCTTACTTGTAACTTAATACATACCTAACTTAATTTTATGTTTTCTAGTTAAGAATTACATTCCCAAGAAGAGTTGATTGAACTATTAGCAATTTTTTGCAATATATACGATAGAATAACATATATATACCGTCGACCTCAAGTAATTGGATTTTTTTTTTTTTTATTGAAAAACGGTGGCAAACGAGCAAACAGTACATCTGATGGTAAGTGTTGCTGCCGCTCATAGACCTTTACAAGGCCGCTACCTACCGCGAAGAAAGTGAAGGGAGTGTGAATGCGTGCATTGAGGCTCGGTGATACCAAGGACATCACCAAAACCCTCCACACGCAAACACCCTCAGAAAGTTGGGCTTCCGGCTCTCTCGCTCACCGAACGAAGCGCAGTAACAAATCGCTACTACTCAGACTTCGATTTTCTGCGAGAGTATGGTACTGCCCCAGACGGACCGGCCCGCGGCTGTAGACAGATAACTGTCGACAGTGTGGTCCTACCGGAATAAGAGCAGAATGATCATAATGTAAAAGGACATTAGACATTAATATAAAGAAATATTTATTTTTAAAGACAACACCCTGCAGGAAATAATCCTTGTGTTGGACTTTACAGACATATAATTCATCATTCATCATCATCATTTCAGCTCATATACATCCCACTGTTGGGCTCGAGTCTCCTCCACAATAGGAGAGAAATTGACTTTACTATACCATACTGCTCAGACAGGTTGGTATAGGATTTTATTTCAAGTTCTCCTTCACTTGCATATATGTTATATGCATATTATATTCCTTAGTCGTCTTTTACGATACGCACGGGTAAGAGAGGGGGAAACATATAATTAACGGACACAAATTACATCCAGACTCAGAACAACAATGTGTGAACCCGCGACACTGGCTGTCGGTATCTTAACCACCGCGCCGTCTGTGCAGTCCATTACATATGCTTTGGAATGGTGTCGTCACATAATTGAAGGAGTATAACCGCCAGTCTGAATTTACCGCCACCTTTGGCGCAGGGGCGGGCGGCGGCGTAGCGTTTACACCTGTTGCCATCGTATTCTCAAATGAACTAATCTATATATTAATACTTGATACAAAAACTTTGCACCCCTTTTTGCAAAAATTACGCGGTTGAACAAGTATAAAACTTGACATAGTTGAAGAATATATTGATGAGAAGTGAACAAAAGTATAATTAGTTATAACTAGCAATCCGCTCTCGCTTCGCTTCGGTTATAGGTTATAGTCGTTTTACCCGCGTAGTTCCCGTTCCCGTGGGAATACCGGGATAAAATATAGCCTAGTTTACGCCCTGATATTATGGCTTTCCATTGGTGAAAAATTTTTGAAATCGGTCCAGCCGTTTTGAAGATTACCCGGAACAAACAGACAGACAGACAAAAATTTTTTAATTGCTATTTTAGGCATATGTGTCGTGCAAATAACCGTGTGAGCATGAAAAAAGCCTATTATTTTGACATTACAAACAGACACTCCAATTTTATTTATTGGTATAGATAATGGATTAAATTAATAAATAAAGACATTACGAACAGCTACGCAATCGATACACACACACACACACACACACATATATACATACACCTTTGTTAAGATAAAAGTCTCTGGCCGAATTTAATATCAAACAATATGATTTATCAAAAAATTATGATTACAATGTTTCATAGATATTTGTAGCGAAGTTTTTTTAACTCTTTTGATATATATTTATATATCAGTTATTAATGAAATACAGCTTGCTTAAAATATGATTATTAAAAAAAATGTGTAGCAGAAAATAAATTTAAATAATTTATGGTTGAATTTTGACTACTCATATTAATAAATCTATTAAGGTTATTAAAACAAAAAAACTGTAAAGCGTTGTTTATTAATCGTCAATCATTCAATAGGAATTTAGGAATTTATAATCTACAATTACCGGCGAATTAAAAATTTGCACTAACTTCCGGCACCACCACTTTAGTACGGCACTAGGTTTTTCTACGTTTATTTTTAATCATCTATAAGCTATAATAAAGCCGTACATTAATAATTAGTCGTAATTCCTCACTTGTACCTGAGAAAAAATCCATTTACTCACGTACTCACCTGTACTGCTCAGAAATGACGGCATAGCGCTCAGAGTTATTTTATGATATAGTAACAGCCTTCTAAGCGTTATTCACGTTGGTTCATTTCACCGCTTAATTTTCCATGGGCTAGACTACAGTCTATTCTAATTGACGTGGATATGTACAATAATTTTTTTTTCTTAAGTAACTTTATTGCTGAGTTATGAGCTTCTGAAAATTTACTAAGAATGAAGTCATGCATTTTTGGACTTTTTTAAATTTTACCTTGAATTAAAGCTTTAAATGTATGAATTTTTCACAAAAAATTAAAACGTGATCTCCAATAGTTTAGTCGTTAGTGCATATTAATATATACAACTTACTACTAGGCTTGAGCCTCCTTCATAAGGAGGGAAATTGACCTACTATATCATGCTGATCAGACAGGACAGTATAAGATATTATTTCGAGTTATTTTTCTCTAGCATAGATGTTTTTATTTTATTTTTTTTTCTTAAATTTTAGGAGCTTGGTCAAGTTAATTTGACTATGTCGCTCCATTAGATCTGCCACATAATAAACTTTAAAACTAAAACAGATGTTGGGCACAGTATTCAGACCGTATCTCACCACGTACGACACGATCTCGTCACTGTGCGCGCCGTCTTATACCAATTTGAACTAATCTATATAGAAGTTTGGCCGTATCAGACAAGGGATATGACAAGATACTATTACAGCCTCCATTTATAATGTTTACACCGCTGTTAACAACTTCATTTCTGAAATCTTCGTTCCGAATACACTCTGCCACAATATGTATTAGGTTCTCAATTATTCCACATTCCGAACAGAGCGGGGATGGTACTTTTTTCATCAGGAAAGCAAATTTATTGAGTAGAATGTGTCCGCATCGAAGTCTAAGCGCAGTATAGATAGCATAGATTTTATATGCGTATTATTCCCTTAGTCGTCTTTTACGACATCCACGGGCAAGATAGGGAATGGTGAATTGTATTCTTATTCCTTTACCACACGGAACTCGTAACGTCACTAAGTTTATTTTCTCTGCACTTTCGTTTGACATATCTATACACACTCCTTTGCAAAAAAAAAACAGGCACCTTACAGTCATTGCCTTTTCAGTGGATAATATTAATATTTTAGTACGTTATTAGTTATCTAATAATTAGATAACTAGAAATTTCTTATTATCAATGAAAATATAGTTTTAAGCACTTAAATCCTGGAATTGGTGTTTTAGTTATTGCAAACAGAGAGCCCTGTTAAATTTAGTTTTTATAGGTATTATGAAATTAAGACTACGAGTAGGTTTTTGGTATTTCAATAAAAAATACACTAAAGAAATGAAAATTAATAATGAGTATGACATCCCCTTTCATTTTTATTTTTATAAGGTAGGATTTTATGACAAACATAACTTATTCTACTAAAAATACCGCAAAGTTAGGTTTAGTTGCCTGATAACCTTTTAACCGCAATCCCGCCAAAAGTAAGTGAAAAGTTACACACTGAAAAAAGGATTATTATTTTTAAAAGCGAAACTTTTAACTTTAGAATCGACTTTTTTCATACCCAGACTTTATTAAGTGCCAGTAACATAGTTTGGCTATTATAACCTCTTTAAAGCTAAATTCTTACCTAAAATGTAGAAAAATAAAAAACGCCCGTTTATTTGCAAAGGAATGTATATACACTTTTTAAAAGACCTTACATCAAGAAAATACTCCTTGTACTGCAGGGAACTTACCAAAGTGACAATTAATTAACACAAATTGCGCTCAGAACCAGAACAACGATTTGGAATTGGACCACACAAAATATTATTTCTCGTGGGAATTCAAAACACTTGCCACGATAAGCCATCTGTGCAGTCTATTATATTTCTGAAATAACAATTTCTCAATAAGCTTATCTTCATGTAACTGGCAAATTATGCGTTTCGGCAAAATTATATCCGGATTCCTAAATACTACTACATAAAGTTCTAACGCGAAACGTGCCTTCTAACTTGTTCGATACAAATTGTTCGGCGCCTAAAGACTTCCGATTAGCCCTAACTAGCACTATTTGACCATTCCTACAGAGAAGATCAATGTAAATATCGTAGCATAAATTTATAAGGAAATAGAACATTCTATTTTTCCGTGTGGTGACTGAGTATTGAGTAAGAATACAATCCAACTCTAGCCCGTGGGTGTCATAAAAGTCGACTAAGTGATATAATATGCATGCAATATCTAGGCAAGAGAAAGAAAACTCGAAATAAAACCCTATACCAAAACGTCTGACCAGTGTGGTATAGTAGGTTAATTTCTCTCCCACAGAAGAGGAGACCCGAGCCCAACAGAGGGACGTGTATGGGCTGCGATGATGATGATTAGAACATTCGAATTATTATATTTATTAAGAAAACTGCGCATATGGCGCAGTAGTTTAGATACCGATCTACCATGCTAGTATTTTTTTTTTTTTTGGGTGGGCCGCGGTCGGCGCGCCCCTCGCACTACTCCGTCCGGGGCGACAGAGGGGCATAAGCACGCAACACCCGCACCCCACCCGAACACCACGTCGCCTTCGTCGTTGGGCTGACCACCAGAGCAGGGTTACTTGTCATCAGTGGTCGGCCCGACGGAATACCCCCTACAGGACGTCGACCCCACGGGGAGGACATCGGACTTTCCTCACGCGGTCGGCCGTTCGGCAGGTGACGGACTAATCCCCGATCACATCGCGCCTGCGCCGCCCCAGTCGCTGGCGGCGGGTCGCTTCGTCGAGGCTGTGCTCCACGCGCGCGCGACCCGCCGCCTCCTTCTGCGAGATCACTGCCTCGCAGAAGGCTGCGACTGCGTCCCAGTTCCTGATGCTGCCGAGCATCTCCCTAGCGATGGTCGGCAGCGTCAAGTCGGCACCGATGATTGCGACGAATTCACGACGCTGCTCTGCCCAAGCGGCACAGACCTCGAGCGTATACTGCGCCGTGTCCTCGTCGCAATCGTAGTGGTGCAGGACGGTGTTCTCTCCCTCCTAGCGACCGTGTACAGGTACTTACCGAAGCATCCATGCCCCGTCAAGACCTGTACCAGTCGGAAGGAGAGCACCCCGTGCCGCCGTTCCAACCACTGCATCAGCACCGGCCGGAAGGCCTCCACGGTCCAGACACCGTATCGAGGCCTCTCCAGCCGGTCTGCCCAACGAGCGATGACGTCTTGGCGAGCGTCGACGCGCCAGGCAGTGAGCTCCCTTAAGGAAACAACACCGCCCTCCCCTCGCACCCCCGACACCCGCCGATACAAGTCGGCGAGCATTTCCGCCTCCAGGTCCCACGGGGGAGTCCCGGCCAATAGGCACGCCGCCTCCGTCACCACACCTTGCTAGTATCGCAGGTTCGAGTCCCCCTCAGAACAACACTTTGTGCAATCCACAAATTATTGTTCTGAATCTGGATATAATTTGTGTCCGTTAACGATATCTTTGTAAAGTCCCTTGCAATACAAAGATTCTTTCTTCAGTACAGGGTGTCTTTAAAAAAAAAAACAACACTATCAACATAATACACTCATTTGCAAAAAAAACGGGCACCTAAGCAATGAACCATTTCAAATGTTAATATTTCTTTGTTTGATAATTATAGGTAGTTTTATCCACACAATTTGCTAAATTAATAAGAAAATAATCGTTTTCATCAGTATTTCATAAAATTTAGATACAATTTATGGGAAATAATGCTAAACCTCGCTAGTAGTGTATATTCGCTAGTAGTGCATATGCTCATGAAGTAAAAATAAAAAAGTTTTTTTGTTTGTTTTTCTTTAATAAAGTAAAAGCAGATAAATGTTTAGTATCGAGTGTGACCCCCTCTAGCTAAAATCACAGCTTGAATTCGTCTGGGCATGCTAGCGAGTATATCCCGGATACTTGCTTGCGGAATACGTTCCCACTCCGCAGTAATCACATTCTTCAGCTCTCTGATGGTCTGCGGAGCCGGGTGTACTGATCTCACACGCCGTTTCAGAACGTCCCAGACATGCTCTATGGGATTGAGGTCGGGACTTCGAGCTGGCCAATCCAAACGACGAATGCCGACCTCTTGCACATACGCATTAACATCGCGGGATCGGTGGGCGCGAGCATTGTCGTCCATAAAAATCGAGTCTTCACCTAGAGCGGCCAATGCGGGTTGTGCATGAGAAATTAGAACTTCCGTTATGTATCGATGCCCAGTCAGTGAGCCGTTTTCAATGAAGACTAACTCTGTACGATCCATTGAATTTATTCCTGCCCAAAACATAACAGAGCCCCCACCATAAGGTGTGATTTCTTCGAAACATGCCTCTGCAAAGCGTTCTCCTTGTCTTCTTAGCACTCGCCGACGTCGATCTTCACCGAACAGAGATATCCTGGCTTCATCAGAGAACAAAACCCTATTCCAATCGTCTTGAGTCCATGATTCACAATTTCTAGCGAACCTAAGCCTGTGAACTCTGTGCTCACGGAGTAATTTGGGGCCGCGGGCCGGGCGGTGACTGCGTATATTGGCAGCGAGAAGCCTCCTCCTGACCGTCCATAGACTAATATGCACATTTCTTACTTCTTGGAGGTTGTTCTTAAGATCCACATACGCAGATTTGCGATTTCTCAATGCGCGACTCACAAGAAAACGATCATCCCGTGGTTGGGTACATGGTTTTCTTCCAGAATCAGGCCTTCTCTCGACGGAACCAGTCTCCTGATATCGCTGCCAGGTCCTTTGGACTGTCGAGCGACTAACATTTAGCCTCCTAGCCACGAAACATTGGCTGCAACCCTCTTCAAGCAGCGCGATAATTTTGGTAGCTTTTACCACTTTATCTACCATTTTTGATACAGCCAAACAGCATTAAATAAAGCTTTGACAGTCAAGGATATGAAATTAATCGATAAAAATTGAATAAAAGTTATGAAAGTCGATGTTAACTTCTGGAACTTCGCGCCAAAAATGTAGGATAAAAAGGGGTTTTCTGTAAAAATGAACATCAAATGAAAAATTGAATTTAGAACGTACTTTTTTAAATACCACAGCATTTTTAAAACCGGCCAGTAACGTGTACAAACGATTGAAACCTTTTTGGTATTGTATCTTTTTAAATATGAATGAAAATCAAAACCGCCCGTTTTTTTTGCAAATGAGTTTATTATGTCGCTATGTTTACTGTAACAGTGTATTCTAACATGTCACCACCCCTTTGTTTTCAACGGGCATTATATAAGATGAAAAAAGTATTAGATAATATTCCGGCAGAAAAGGAGAGTCAATTTAGATCTCATTGTGAAGGAAACTTGTATGCATTAATGCGATGTATAGAACGTAAAAGGGAATACCGTCAAAAATCACGCGTCGTGGGGACTTTGTAAACAAATACTTTATCATCATAACTATTAACATTGACGTTTTAATATTTGTGTACTCAATGAGCAGAATGTATCTACGAACTATTTTTTGTAAGACCCTATCAATGTACATACATTCAACGCAAGTAAATGATTTGATTGATTGATAATATACCTGTCTCTGCTGGACTCATGCCTCCTTCACAATAGAAGGGAAATTGACCTACTATACCATGCAGGTCAGATGGTTTGGTATTTTTTTTTATGCTAGCCCACCCGGCTATGGTAAGCGCGTACGCGGTGCATTCCGTCCGGGGCGACGAAAGGACGGCGCGCGGGCCCATAACCCACCCACGTCATCTTTGTCGTTGGGCCGATCATCGGAGCAGGGTGACTTGTCGCCAGTGGTCGGCCCGACGGAATACCTTTTCGTGTACCCTCACCTCACGACGTCCCCGTCCCGGGACGTCGGTCGCCGTCGCGCGGTCAGCCTCTCTGCGGATGACGAATTAAATTCCCCGGTCCAGTCACCCGCGGCCTCGGCTAGGGCGGCATCAGGCGCAGGTACTCGCGCCTGCGCCGCCCGAGTCGCCGGCGGGCGGAACGTGTCACCGGCGGGCGGAACGTGTCGCCGAAGAGGAGCTCCTCCCGCGCACGATCCGCCGCCTCCTTCCGTGAGATTACGGCCTCACAGAAGGCGGCGACTGCATCTCAGTTCCTGACGCTGTCGAGCATCTCCCTGGCGATGGTCGGCAACGTTAGGTCGGCACTGATAATCGCGACGAGTTCACGGCGCTCCCCCGCCCACGCGGCACACACCTCGAGCGTGTGCTGCACCGTGTCCTTGTCGCAATTGCAGTGGTGGCAGGACGGTGTGCTCTCCCTCCTGACAATCTTGTGCAGGTACTTGGCGAAGCAACCGTGCCCCGTCAGCTCCTGCACCAGTCGGAAGGAAAGCACCTAATTTACTTTACTATACCATGCTGCTGACAGATTTGTATAGGGTTTTATTTTGAGTTTTCCTTTTCTTGCATAGATGTTATATACTTATGATATCCCTTAGTCGTCTTTTACGACATCCACGGGCAAGAGAGGGAGTGGTGAATTGTATTCTTACTTCGTCAAAAAACGGAATTAACAGATAAAAATTTTACCTTGACAGAACAGCATTAATGGTACGCACGTTGTTCGACATGAGAGTATCAAACCCGCGACACTCGGAGCAAACTATCCTTACTTAGATCTCTACAAAACTCAGCAAACATATAAATAACTCTCTTTAAAAAAATTATAAGCAATATCTATTGGCAGAGTGATTACGTCGTTGAATTAGGCAGATTGGTGTTCAAACATGAGGAAAATGTCGACGCTTCCGTCTTTAATGTTATCTTTACTTTGACATCCCAATCAACGAATTGTTAACTGAACACACGAATATAAATAACATGTAACTGAAATAAATTTATATTATATGGGTTTTATATACAAACGCAGTTTTGATCGCGTGAATTAATGAAATTATAACGTAGCGTGGATAGTGAAAGCACTGGAAACACAGGCACAATTTTGTACGATAAAAATTAGCTTATTAATAACCCCCGAAAAAGAGTGGTGTTATAAGTTTGATGTCGATGTCTGTCTATGCGTATGTGTGTGATTCTGTCTGTAGCATCGTAGCTCTCAAACGACATAACCGATTTTAATGTGTTTTTTTTTCATTTGAAATCCAGTTGCCTTGCGGTTCTTAGTTATGTTTGGTTAATATCGGTCCAGCAGTGTAAGAGTATCAGTTCTTTTTGAAAATTATGTAATGGCGTATAATTACTCGATTAAGTGCTTCACGCATGCCAGTAAAATCGTTAAATGACAACTAATTGATAATTCCTGTTGAAGAGAATGTAATATTTTTTTATTATTTTAGTTTGTGTCGGAGGGTCATTCAAAATTTTCAATTTTATTAAATTAGAACATAGAGCTATGAACATTTAGAATTTCGCTAATCTATTGACGCACGTTAAAAAAAATACAAATTTCACAGATAACTAGCAAAAACTTGACATTTGTAATTTTAATAGTTGGTGTTGTGTTGGTGCTACTTATACATTTTACCCTTGCTAATATAGTGGATGGTTACTAAAAACCCTAAATAATTAAACTTGTCACACATTTCTTAACCCATTTTCTATGACCCTCACGGGGAAAATACAGCCTGATGAGATATCTGTGACCGTGCGTGTAACTTTGCGCGTTAGCAACGCCTTAATCGATCGATAAAGAATAGTGTTCAATGCACATTGAACATGCAACGCAGCAAATTCATAAGTAGAACATGTCAACATACAAGTAGAGCATGTCAACATACAAACAGCTCAAATTTGCAAAATTCGCACTGACATAATTAAAGACGCTGCGTTATACTTTACACTTACGACACACTAACACAAAATGGTATATGTGTGTATTAGCAATAAATAGTATATAAGGTGTAAATATTGTAAAATAAATCAGATTTGAATTTATTCATCTCTCAGTTACATCCCTCTCACTGCGGCCAAGACACCCTTAGCCGTCAGTTCTGATCAGTCTTGTGAGTTTGCTTGACTGGCAGTGAGAATTACCAATCCTCCACCCAAACCTCCATCTCACTGTGGCCAAGACACCCTTAGCCGTCAGTTCTGATCAGTCTTGTGAGTCTGCTTGACTGGCAGTGAGAATTACCAATCCGCCACCCAAACATCCATCTCACATCTACCTGTCACCTTAGGTAGCGCGGTGCAGGTATCCCATCAGATAGGCTAGGAACTTAAGGGCTTTAGGTACATCAAACTATAACCTTAGGTTCTTCTGTCAAACACGGCGTTAGTCCATAAGCCCATACGACGCCGTACAGATAGATTATTTATGACTAAATACCTAATTATTAATTAATTTAAACTATACAATAATTTTACCGTATTGTGATGGAGTAAGAATACAATTCTGCAACCCCTTTCTTGATCGTAGGTGTCGTAAAAGACGACTAAGGTGCGAGTACATAATATGCAGATAACATGCAAGAGAAGCTATGGCGCAAGAGAAGAAAGACTCGAAACGAAACCCTGTGCCAACTGACTGGTCGGACACCACCGTGGTTTAGGTCAATTTCCCTTCAATTGCGGAGGAAGGCCGAGCTCAGAAGTGGGACATATCTGAGCTGAAATAATGATGATGACAGCAATATAGAAATTTTCAATGTATGGCTTTTGTATAGCTGTTATATTTAATTAATCTAAAATGTAAATGTCACGACACTCTGCCCTGAAAATTCGTTTATAAATTCAAAAAAAGCAACGTGTTGTGAATTTTGATTTGTTATCTGTGTTCGTTATGGTTATCAATGTAAAATTATTCGTGAAGTTAGAACTTCCCAAATATTATAACTGTTAGGTATATGTTTATGTTCATTACATTCAAATAATTACCATGTTAATTTGCAATCTTCTTTAGTCCGAGTACATTTGCATTATTCATTTTATGAGTAAAGAATCTACATAATCAGGTTCCATTAAAAGTAACTTTTGGGTTACTTTTAAATTTTAATATTAAGCTTACCTAATATGTACGCGCTGTTATGAACACGAAAACAAATTTTGTTTCAGTTTGCCTGATTTTTACGTACTCTGTAATCACTACAGCAAAATGGGTTGTTAGATTTCGGATACGTTAAAATCAGTTAAATAAAAAAGTTAAGATTTTAATCTTATTACACGAAGGGTTCGTTAAAGTTCAAGTTAAACATAACAATCACTAAGTTTTCTAACAGCAAGTTTACACACAAACTAAATCTAATTATTAACATTGTGTTAGGAATACTAAAAGTCAATTATATGTATTTACTCAGGATTGATGGTGATTTAGTATTTCCTTCTCTTGTTATGTTTTTTTTCGGTGCCAACTGTGAGCTCGTCGCATTATGTTCAGCTATCGATTATAATGTAAGATTGTTAACTTAATCAAACTTTTTCCACTATCCACCTATTCCACGGGTCGTTGGAGCCGAATACTTATCTTTGGTGCAAATTTATATACAGTCCTAAATTGTACACTAAAACAACCGAAGTATGAATTTTTATCCTACACCACACAGAAAATACTAGTACTAGTTAATGTTAATTACACTGGTAGGATCACGCTGTTGAAAGTTGTCTATCTACAGCCGCGGGCCTTTCCGTCCGGGATAGTACCACACTCTCGCAGAAAATCGACGTCTGAGTAGTAGTAATTTGTTACTGCGCTTAGTTCGGTGAGCGAGAAAGCCGGATACCCAACTTTCTGAGGGTGTTTGCGTATGGTGGGTTTTAGTGATACATTTAGTATCACCAAACTTCATTTCACGCATTCGCACTCCCTTTACTTTCTTTATGGTGGGCAACGGCCTAACAAAGGTCCTTGAGCGGCTGCAACACTTGTCGATCATAATTTACTGATCAACTCATAGTATCAGTGAGCCATAAGCTCTCATCTTCAACGTCCAATTCAGACATGGGTTTATCGTCAAGCAATTAGTAACAATATACATCGTGTCCGCTAGATGGCAATAAGCTCGATTCCTATTTCTAAGTTACATTTTAAACTATTACAATATTACATACGCTCTCCCTTTTTTTTTTTTTGTTAACGCTGTGGAAATGCAATTTACGCACTACCCCTCGCCGGTAACAGACGAGGGGGGTGTGTGGGACTCACCAGTCGCCTATGCAACCGGAATACCCACTAAAACCAACAGCGGTCCCTTCCGCGCTTTTACGGAGTGCCGGAGAGATCGTCTAATGACATTCGATCCCCGACACTCCTACGCAAGGCCGTCGGGCCACGTCCTGTCGTCACTCAAGGCGGTGCGAGGAGATGCGCATATCGGCGCCTCCCTGGCCGCCGCCTACGGAGCGAGTTAGCGGACGCAAGTGCCTCGCGTTCCCGCTCCGCGGCCTCCTTCCGGACGATGACCTCCTCGCAGAAAGAGGCCATCGCCGACCAGCACCTGTCGCTGTCGAGCATCTTTGTTATGATGGTCAACAGCGACAGGCCCGTTCCTATGACCGCCGACAAGTCGCGGCGCTGAGGCCCCCAGGCGGGACATACCTCCAGGGTACATACGCTCTCCCTACGTCTTCTAGAATAAGTAACTACCCTGAAGAAGCATTCACTAATGCTCGTAATATCTATCGAAAGCCGCATCTATTATCATTAGAGTTATAACAAGTTATTAATTAGCCTTTCCATGTGGTGACGAAGTAAGAATATAATTCACCACCCTTGTTCTTGCCCGTGGATGTCGTAAAAGATGACAAAAGGATTGTAATATGTATATAACATCTATGCAAGAGAAGAAAACCTCGAAAAAAATGTTGTACTAACCGGGCTGATTAGTATGGTATAGTAGTCAATTTCCCTCTCATAGTGGAGGAGACTGGAGCCCATCAGTAGAACGTATATAAGTTGTGATGATGATAGTAGACATCTAAAAGATTTTATTATTGGTAGGACCACACTGTTGACAATTGTCTGTCTACAGCCGCCGGCCTGTACCACCTATTCCACGGGTCGTTGGAGCCGAATACTTATCTTTGGTGGAAATTTGTATACGTTCCTAAATTGTACTCTACAACAACCGAAGTATGATTTTTTTATCCCACACCACACAGAAAATACTAGTTAATGTTAATTACACTGGTAGGATCACACTGTTGAAAGTTGTCTACAGCCGCCGGCCGGTCCGTTCGAGGTAAATACCACACTCACACAGAAAATTGACATCTGAGTAGTAGCAATTTGTTACTGCTCTTCGTTCGGTGAGCGAGAGACCCGGAAGCCCAACTTTCTGAGGGTGTTTGCGTGTTGTGGGTTTTGGTGATGCCTTTAGTATCACCGAACCTCACTTCACGCATTCGCACTCCCTTTACTTTCTTCATGGTAGGCAGCGGCCTAGCAAAGGGCCTTGAGCGGCTGCAACACTTACCATCAGGTGTACTGTTTGGTCGTTTGCCACCGTTTGCAATAAAAAAAAGAAGATATTTTTATTTTTACGTTATTTATGAATTCATTTAGCTTGTATTACAAAGCAGCTTTGTTAACAATACTGTTCCCTAAACGAAAAATATTTTCCATATTTATTAAACACCTATCCTATCAAAAAGTAATTACTTTAAACTAAAATATATTTTATTCATGTTGCGCGGTCCAATATTCGGAACCAATGAATTTGTATGACGTAGATAACGCGTTTTATTGTCAAAGCCGGTAAATAAATTCTCTCGCATCCACAATCATGAACAGGGATCACGTAGCAGGCCGCTCCGATGAAAGGTATAATCCAATCAATTATTACGCCCGTGCTTCAATTTTGTTCTGAAATGCAAAGAGAAAAGATTGAATTCCAATATTTATTTGTCTGTTTTTGGACCACTCTAAGGCTTTATTATTTGTTTGCGTTTGTCAAGAAAGTTTCATTTTTAGTTATACTTATTACATTGATGGCTAAATCTAAATTTATATTAATAATGATATTAGTGTATAATTATTACTATTAAGGTCACTATCAAGCAATAAAACTTGAAGCCCAATTAAAAGTAAAATATTCAGCGAAATGTCTACAGTTAAATTTTAAAATTTCTACAAAAGGCTGAACGATACTTATGTATCCTAGTTTTATATAAAGCTGTAAACGACTTTCTATTCAAAAACTTCACTCCTTTAGAGATTTGCAACGTTTGCGATCAAATAAAGAATAATCGGCTTTCCTGAGAAGTCGGCGCTGATTTCTCTGAGGGAGTGATCAACTCCCAGCTTACCGTCGTTCGCCGTAACCTCATTTATGCGGTAGTTTGTTAAAATACAAAACTATGTTTACTTCATGCAATCCAGAAATTCTTTTATTCATAAGTTACCTTATACATTTGATTCCGTACTTGATAAAGTATATTAGATCCTTGTATCCAACCAATGTAAGTTTCGCTGTTGGACGAGCTTACATCATAATGGAAGTAAATTATACCTGTTATACTACACCAGTCAGGCATGTTGACATAGGCTTACATTTTGAGTATTCCTCTTCCATGAGATCTTTAACCCTTAAACCTATTTTACGATACCCATGGCTAAGAAAGGAGTAGTAAATTACAATTTACTCAACTGAAGCAAAAGGACAGCTATAAGTTTATTCAATGTATATGGTGTTATAAATATCCTACTAATATTTTAATGGCAAAAGTGGGTATATGAGTATGTGAGAATATGAAGATGTAAACATAATGAAGATGTTTGTTGCTCTTTCACGCAAAGACTACTGAATGGATTTTGATGAAACTTCACAATAATATAGCTTACATATCAGAATAATACATAAGCTATAATTTATCTCGATACTCCCACGCGAAAGGGCACTATGCAGGTAAAACCGCAGGGCGCTGCTAGTATGTTCATTTATTCACTCATAACTACTAAACTACTACATGGACGAATGAGGCGTCGTTGGAATCGTTTTGATTCTCCGATAAGAAAAATAGCTTAGCACATTTTAGTTATGTAATTTTTATTAAATACATTAGTAATTCTCACTAACTAAATGACTTTCAAATCTTGACATTTATCTGATACTTTAAGCGTAATTTAAAGCAAGTTAATTTATTATATTATTATAAATAAGGTTAATTTAAAACAGTGAGTAAATAATTCAAAAACATATGTGATATCAATATTTTTTTACTTCAAAAGATACTTGGTAAGTACTTATTAGAGCGTTTACTAACGTTCTCTTTGAAAGATTTTAAGCTTTTTTTCTGATGAAGTGTGTGATGTTTCAATCTTTTATTCATCAAACGTATTCAAATTGGCTGACAAATAAATCTGAATTCAGTTAGTATAATTTTTATTTTATTTATACACAAGCTAAGGGAAATAAATATACCTACTCGAATCGTATCGTATCGATTTAAGGCTTGTTTTTTTGACATTTCATCTATAGGAGCATTGTTTTTGGTACTGATTGATTTGGAATATTTTACCTTTGTAATGATTATTTCCCTGCTCTTAACTCAATTACGTGGGGTCGAAGCAATATAATTATAATTGCCATATGGTGACGGAGTAAGAATACAGTTCACCATACCCTATCTTGCCCGTGGATGTCGTAAAAGATGACTAAGGGAATAATACTTGATGTTATATGCAACATCTATGCAACAGAAGGAAATCTCGAAATAAAACCCTATACCAACCTATCTGATCAGCATGGTTTAGTAAGGTCAATTTCCCTCCTATTGTGGAGGAGGCTCGGACCCAACTGTGGGATGTATATGAGCTGAAATGATTATGATAATGACGAAGTAATGTATCCTCTCCTTCAACACAACCCTATTATATGCCATCTCTTGATTCACATCATTTTTATGCACGTCATACTTCACGCAATCCATTATTTTTTCTTCGGTCATGCCTACCCCTTAAGCTTTCAAAATTTATTCTAAAAGTTTCGATTACTTTCATTCCGTATCATCATATGCCCCTATCACATAAGGCGTCCACTTTTTCATTGCTTTACAATATAGTAAACTATTCTCCCTATGATCATCTTAGCCTATATACGTTCCACTAAAACATTGATTTGGTTGTCAGCACCCGATCAATGGCAGCGATTCAGACTAATATGACGATTAAGAAGAATTTTTTAACTTGACACTGGCACCAATAACTCATATTATTGTAGCTTATTGCAAAAGAAGAAGTAAGGGCTTTAAAACAAATTATTAACCCAACAGCACACATCTGTAAAGATAAATAATAAACATAATGAAGCCCACAAGGAGCTTTTCAATTCACACATCAAACCCAAGATTGAATAACAGAGTATAACTTTAATAACAAAAAACAAATTTAGCTCAAGGAAATATTCCTTGAGCTAAGTTCTTAATTCTCGGTAGTAGATAGTACTGTATAAACATCATTGCAACTTTGAAAGTTATATCACGGCGGACGCGTAAGTGCTCTGCAAATTTGAACGTGGATAGACAGGACTCGAATAATACTATCGTGTATTTGTCTAAGTTATCGCTTCCGAAGTGAGCTCAGTTAGTCACTAGATTATTTCCAACAGGTTACATACATTTTTGCAACATAGGCATGACGTTTTTTGGGACTAATCCCACCACACATTTCCATCACTGTTTCCTGTAAGCCAGTATCCATAATGGTCTCCGTATAAGACACCGAGGTTTGACCTTCAGGAAGTCTCGGGCAAAGCTTTCAATTATCTTGGCACCCACAATAAATTTAATTAGAAAAGAAAAACAGGAGTTGGAAAAATTCCACTTCCCTCCTATGCGAAACGGGAGACATGAAGCAAAGTTGGCTAATAAGGCAGTAAATAAGACTATATACAACTACGTGAAACGCAGCGGTACAGCACCACGGATTTAACAGAGCTCAATGGACCTATTTGTGGCTTGGTTACAATCGTAGTAATGACATTTGTGTGAGTTTAGGGGTCTCATTTCTTTTAGATAAATAAGTGACGCAGTAGGAATATAATTCACTACCCTTTTTTTTTTTTTTTTTGTGGGTGGGCCGCGGTCGGCGCGCCTCCGCACCACTCCGTCCGGGGCGACAGAGGGGCTTGAGCACGCAACTCCCGCGACCCACCCGAAGCCCACGTCGCCTTCGTCGTTGGGCCGACCACTGGAGCAGCGTTAACTTGTCGTCAGTGGTCGGCCCGACGGAATACCCCCTATTGGGGTACCCTCCCATCGACCGACGTCCCCCCCTCGGGGGGGACGTCGGTCTTTCCTCACGCGGTCGGCCTCTCGGCGGGTGACGGACTAATCCCCGGTCACGTCACCCGCGGCCTCGGCTAAGGCGGCATGAGGCGCAGATAGTTGCGCCTGCGCCGCCCATAATTCACTACCCTGTGGTGTCGTAAAAAACGACTAAGGAATATTATAAAATCTACGCAAGAGAAGGAAAATCTCGACATAAAACCTATGCCAATACGTCTGAAGGTCAATATCACTCAAATTGTGGCGGAGGCCTGAGCCCAATAGTGGGAATTATGTTGCCTGAGATGACGACCATAAATAGATCTAAATAAATAAATCTAAAATGCATAATATGAATAGTTTTCCCACTACATACATGGGACAGTATAGTTACATGATAATACGAATCATTTTTTTTAATTCTCTGTCTATTTATTTGTCCTAGCTACTCTCTGATAAGGCTGAAATAACATTTTTCACTGACTAATACCTGACATTATAAACTGTACTTCATCACCTTGGCCAATACACGTCCCACTATGGGAGGGAAATTGATCTACTATAACCACGCTGGTCAGACGTGTGGGTATAGGGTTTTGTTTAGAATTTTCCTTCTCATGCATAGATCGTATATGCATATTTTATCCCTTAGTCGTCTTTTACGACACCCACAGGCAAGAGAGGGGGTGGTAGATTGTATTCTTACTCCGTCACCACATTGTACTTACGTTAATTTTATTTCAAGGCCTGGTGGAGCGCATAGAGTGTCAAGACGAGATCCTTTCCTTCTAATTAATGGAATTCTTTTCGGGACGACCTCATGCTGTTACGACTGTAGCTATATTGAGGACACGGTATACTATTCAGATACTGGGCAGAACAGTTTTGTGAACTTGTCAGGGAAGACAACGCTAACGCACCTACTCTTTCACCGGCCGCCACACAGGGTGGCGTAAGCACGAGTAACTGCGCCATGCCGTGTCGTCTGATGTTGATCTAGACGAGACGACAACGGCGAGCGAGAGAGGCGAGGACCGGATCTAGAAAATGTAGGAATTGTTCCCCTCCTGGCTGGCTCACACTCTGGCTTTTAAATGTTATAATAGTACCTTTGCCATGCGGTGAAATAGGAGTACAATTCACCACTCCTTATCTCGCCCGTGGATATCGTAAAAGACCACTTTGGGGTTTTAATACGAAAATTTATACAAGAGAAGAACTTGAAATAAAACCTTATACATACCTGTATTTTCCGTATGCTATATGGTGGCGGCTACGAATACTACCAACCTTCACATTGCTCGTTGGTGTCGTAAATGACGATTAAGATCATCGATCTGGATCAACTACATATGATTCTGATACTGTCAACAATTACATTCCTAAGGAGGATTTGCGTCAGTCAGGGGGCCGGTCATAAAACTATTGCCAAAACTATTACCATACAAGCAAGCCGCCCTCGCTTCGCTTCGGTTTCAGTCGTCTTACCCGCGTAGTTCCCGTTCCCGTGGGAATGTCGGGATAAAATATAGCCTATGTCACTCCATGACATTATAGCTTTTCATTGGTGGATGAATTTTTGAAATCAGTTCGGTGGTTTAAGCGTGAAAGCGTAACAAACAAACAAACAATCTTACTTTCGCATTTATAATATTAGTAAGGATGTACAATGAAAAAAGAGTTTGTACAAAGAAAATTGAGTCGACCTCAAGTAATTGGAATGGTGGTGATAATGACAGAGGACCAGAAAAGGTAATCTGCTAGATGGGGCATCACGGTATCGATAAATAATTTATATAAAACTAGCTGGCCCAACAGACGTTGTTCTGTTCAACTGCGCCACCTACCGGGTCTAATTGTGAATCTAAATCATTCCCGAAACCCCTTGAACACGCACAAAAAATTTCATCAACATCGATCCAGCCCTTTAGGAGGAGTTCAGTGACATACACACGTACACAAGAAATTTATAAATAAAAGATGAAACCTCACGAGTTTCTGCCAGTATTTAATATTTAACATAGTTCATTTACGTATCTATTATCTTGGCAACTCTAATTATTACCTATTTTGACGAAAAACTAGTCAAGATAATATATCTGTGGAGTTATAATTAGAACAGAAGGTACACTTTTAAATACGATTTCCGCGGGGAAATTTCCTTAACATTCTCCCGGGAGAGCAATGCAATTAAAATGTTTTTAGTTACTAAAGAGATACATAAATTAAAATTAAACTGAGCAATAATAAATTAAAAGCTACTGAATAGGTTTTTCTTAACCGACTTCAAAAAAGGAGGAAGTTCTCAATTCGTCGAAACCTTTTTTTTTATGTATGTTCACCGATTACTCAAAGACGCCTGGACCGATTTGCAAAATTCTTTTTTTGTTTGATAGGTTATACTTCCCAAGTGGTCCCATAGTCATCAGGTCAGGATCTGATGAGGGTATCTTTGAGAAATTGGTGAAATTTTTAAAATTTTACAGGCAATTTCAACGTTTTTAGTTTACTGTTTGAAGTCGGTTTGTTTTTTGTTAAAAATTATAATTATTGGTTTATAGAAATACAAGTATGGGAGTATTTAATGATTACAATCACAACTTCCCTCGTGCTTTGTTTTTTTTTTTATAGGTGGGCCATGGTAAGCGCACATGCGGTCCATTCCGTCCGGGGCGACGAAAGGACGGCGCGCAGGCCCATAACCCGCCCGTACCCACGTCGCCTTCGTCGTTGAGCCGACCACCGGAGCAGGGTGACTTGTCGTCAGTGGTCGGCCTGACAGAATACCCTTTCGAGTACCCTCACCTCTCGAAGTCCCTGTCCCGGGACGTCGGTCGTCGTCGCGCGGTCAACCTCTCTGCGGGTGCCGGACTAAAATCCCCGGTCCGGTCGCCCGCGGCCTCGGCTAGGGTGGCATCAGGCGTAGGTACTCGCGCCTACGCCGAGCGAGTCACCGGCGGCGGAACGTGTCACCAAAGAAGAGCTCTTTTCGCGCACGATTCGCCGCCTCCTTCCGTGAGATGACGGCGGAAGGCGGCGACCGCGTCCCAGTTTCTGACGCTGTCGAGCATCTCTCTGGCGATGGTCGGCAGCGTCAGGTCGGCACCGATGATCGCGACGAGTTTACGGCGCTGCCCCGCCCTCGCGGCACACACTTCGAACGTGTGCTGCGCCGTGTCCTCGTCGCAATCGCAGTGGTGGCAGGACTTGGCGAAGCAACCATACCCCGTCAGCACCTGCATCAGTAGAAAGGAAAGCACCCCGTCCTACCACTCAATCAACATCGGCCGGAAGGCCTCAACAGTCCTGACACCGTACCGAGGCCTCTCCAGCTGGACTGCCCAACTTCGCTCGTGCTGAAGCTTCTTCTTCAGCGGTGTATGAATACAATTAATCACCCCTCTTACCGCGGGTATCTTAAAATACGACTTAGAGATATAAGTAAACTGCTCAAGGGCGACGCCCCTTTGTCTGAAAGGGCCGCCATGACCCGAAAGGGTATCCCGCTGGACTAGCCACGGATGTCAAAGATTCGGTATCAATGGCCAGCCCAATGGCGATGGGAAGGGAATATGGTGGATTATTGGGGTGGTGCCGCCCTTTCCTCGTCCCGGAAGTGAAACGGATGGCATGCGTCCAGAACATAACCGGACTAAAAAAAAATGACAGCCCGCCGAGTTTCTTGCCGGATCTTCTCAGTTTATGGCCGCGTTCCGATCCGGGGGTAGTTTATTGGATTGTGTCTATGTATAAATTTGACAATATGTAAGGGTTTTTAAGGGGTTTATGCAGAATAAATGATTTGATTTGATAAAAAGATGATATAAGTACACGACATCAAATACACATGTACCAACATCACTGCAAAAACAAGAAAATTCAGAACAAATTAGTTCCTTTTCGTGAAAAAATACAGTTATAAACTAAACCGAATTTTAAAAAGTCAATAATGATTTAGCATCATGCCATCTTGAGTTTTCTGGCCAGATCTTCTGCAGAGTAGACTCGTTCCGATTCGAGGGTAGCATATTAGATATTTAGGTTTAAATTAATGAATTGTCCTAATATAATAAGTATTATAAAATGTTTAATAATAACTGACAAAAACAATATAATTTCTCATAAAAATCATTTTCTTTTTATTCTGACAATGAATTTGTATAAAAAAATTGGGTTAAATTTAATAACTAATTCTGTAGCGGGTAGAATGCCTCTATAATTATGATGACTTGTTGGACATGCGATACTTTAGGCCTACTGTGATTATGAACGCTGAAAAGTGTTCTGAATGTCAGGAAATAAAAAAAAACAAATGCAATCACGATAGAATCCATATAAATAATTTTACTTCAAATGTGTAATATACGCGAAAATATCCTAAATCATTATAAAAATATACTGTCTTCACAACACAGAAAGGGGGAAATTAGGATGCATACCTTTATCCAATCACAGGATCAGTTATTTATAGAGGTACAAAAAGATGGCCTGTGTTAATCCAGGATTCATCTAAGCTATCTACATGCCGTATAATTTAAATAAAGAAGCTTTTACCATTAACCTTTGTGGAGCGAACTTTGATGAAACATAAAGTTTCATTAGGTAAAGTGCAAGTAATCTCAACTAATGTTGAAACGTTGAGATTACTTGTAAAACGGATATGATCTCGCAAAGACCTTTCCAAGTAATATTAAAATTACATTATGAAGCCAATTACTAGGCCCAATCGACTTTATAAACATCACTATTGATACAAAATTTTATTTTCTCGCTTATGTATAGAAAATACATTATTAACACTCCACTTACCAAGATATCTTTTTGACGATTAACAGAAATTGCTCTCGTAAACATATTTCTACACTATATCTAACTTTTAAAAGGATTTTCAACTTTTAGGGATTTTATAACAAACCCGTAACGAATACGGGTTTCTTACAAAATCATTGCCTTCATCGTCCTGCTCTTCTCACAATTGCTTGGAGTCGACGCAATACGTACCTACTCCTCTTGCATCATACATACTATAAAAGTTATTAGCAATAGTTGTATGACCACCTTGGAAATGAAATTGTAGATCAGACAGAATCAGATGGAGTTAGCCAAGATCAAATAAAGTTCTTTGTAGTGTTGTGGTATTCGCAGCCGCTACCACACAGCATTAACAAAATTATCATGTTTAGATATAATATTAGTTCGTCTATGAAGCCAGCAAGCTCACGTTGGTAAACATTCACAGATCGTGTATATATCTAACATAAGATAGTCTATTAATAACGAAACTGTACATTTCCGTGTGGTGACGGAATAAGAATACATTTCCCCACTCCCTATTTTGCCCGTGGATGTCGTAAAAGACGATTAAAGGATAGATATAATACGCATATAACATCTATGCAAGTGAAGAAAAACTCTAAACCTCATCCCAATATACCAACCTATATTATATATATTGGGATGGTCAAAGCACACCAGCATGGTCAAAGTCAATTTCCCTCCTATTATGGAGTTTCGAGACCAGCAGTGGGACGTATATAAGCCGAGATGATGACATGCATTCTATCTACGGTGAAATATGGACTGTTGCTATTTCGTAGTCCTGAAGTGTTTGCTTCGGAAAGTCACTATGTCAGTTTGTATCTGGGATAAGAGCACAAAACCGATTGCAACTGCTAAAAAGTGCGAGACTGAGACACGACCTCTGATAGGAGTGTATGTAAGATAGAAAATATTGTTTAAACCACAAGTAAATGGGATGATGACAGAGTGACGTCATCTCTCCAATACTGTTCATAATTGCATTGGAAAATATCTTTGAGCTATTGGACTGAACCGGAGTCGGCAACAATATTAGCGGAGATTACACGACTCACCTACGATTGCAGTCCACAGAGGACCATCAAACTGTGCTTAACCATCTCATCAGGCTGGCCCAAACTAGTAGATATTCGGATAAACACGGACAAGACGAAAGTTTGTCAGATGCTCGTGTTATTCCAGTATCCGTTCTAGTTGGTAATACGATTCTAGAAATTGTCGAAATTATGTCTAGCTAGGAGAAATAGTGTAATTAGCTGCATCCAATTTCGAGAACCTTCAGAGAATTTTGTTATCTAATGTATCTTAGTATCTGAAAGCACAGTTCTATACAGTTTATGTTACCAATGATGACTTCACAAAAACTTACTTTTTAAATGTTGGCATCATAACTTGCTAAGTGGCGCAGGCTACGACAATGCGTAAGAGAAATGGTGTAACACGATAACGAAGGATGAGCATGCTGAATATCGTTCGAAGGCAATAGGGAATATGCACGATACTCCAAAATGAACAAATATTATTATTTTTATTTGTAATCTTTATTGCTTAAAAAACGTACCTATACACTTATTTTTTAATTGTATCATTATTTAATAATTAAAATTAATTATCAAAAAGTGCCTTTTTTGAGATTCGCGCGCAAAATTTCTAAAACGCAGCGCATTGGTTGTTCAAAACGTGACATTATAGTACTCCCGAGACTTCTGAGACTTCTTCGTCGATGTCTTTAAAAATATAGTTTTTCGATTTATCGATATTTTTAAATATATCAATATCGGAGTTCGATATAACGAAAAAAAATATCGATATTTCGATATTTTCCCCTCTTTAACTTCGTTCATTGCGGGGTTGCCGTGCCGAGCTTTTTTTTTATCAAATTCTATGACTAAGTGATAACTGATTATCAATTTCAATGCGTTTTTACAGTGGACGCAGTCGCAGCCTTCTGCGAGGCAGTGATCTCGCAGAGGGGGACGTCGGTCGATGGGAGGATATCCCACTAGGGGGTATTCCGTCGGGCCGACCACTGATGACAAGTAACCCTACTCCGGTGGTCGTACCAACGACGAAGGCGACGTGGTGTTCGGGTGGGTTGCGGGTGTGCGTGCTTACGCCCCTCTGTCGCCCCGGACGAAGTAGTGCGAGAAGTGCGCAGACCGCGACCCATCCCAAAAAAAAAGCATTTTTACTGTAGATTAAGTTTACGGTGATTTTGTAGAATAAATACTTTACAAGAAAAGAATATTATTCAAATAAATATCGGCCCTCGATACTTACTTTTTAGTATCGATATTTCGTCCAAAAAAAGTTCAGTATTAAGTATCGATATTTTTAAATGATAATATCGTTATGTCGACCTATCGATATTTTATCAACAGCCCTCCTTCTGATATCAAGTTGTTGTTTGTATGTTTCTAGTGATTATTTTGTATTGTTACCCAGTTATTTCATAATAAGTTATATGAGTTTTCTGTGTTCAAGTATTAATCTTTGTGAATAAAAGACTTAATACAATGACAGAAAGTGGTTTCGCCAAAGTAAAGTCAGATAATCTTCCTAAAATAGACGTGTATATGATGACAACGTATTTCGCGTCTAATTCAGATTTAACGCTTGTTGAACTCGGAGGAATAAAAGCTGCAAGGTAAATAAGATATAATATATTTAATAATCGTAATAATAATAAAAATGTCGATATTTCGATATATTTTTTTCCGATAAACCGAACCCCGATATTGATACATTGTAAAATATCGATATATCTAAAAAGAATATTTTTATAAATATTAACAGCCCTAGCAACTTGTGCGAGTACTCGGACGTCACAGAATATGCGCGTCGAAGTAGCCGCGTTAAAATCGCCCAAAAATGATAGCGATTTTTAATTTTTTTTTTTAGCTTAATGGTTTATGTTTTGGATGTGTTATATTTATTTCTAGTAATGTAATAACTAGTAGAAACGTTTCAAAAAATAAAAAAAAATCATGCATATTCCTTATTGACCGACTATACTAAGCTCGCCAGACGATTTGGCATAGATCTCTATTTCAAGTTTTCCTTCTCTTGCTGTTATTTGCATATTCATCTTATCTTATTTTTTTTATATATTATGTTTTATGTTTTTTAAATTCATATTTGTCTTATATTTTACGATATCCACATCTCACCTTCTTTACCATCACCACACGGACAGTTATCTTCAAATTAAAAGTTAAACCACTAGAACTCTGCTTACTGCTGCAGTTTTTTTTTTGTTTCATCACTAAAACGTTGATGTTTACGATTGATTTGTATTTGTATTAATTATACGACTATAAGATTGAACTAAAATGTTGTTATTTTTATCTGCTCGTAAACTCGTGACAAAATAACACGTTGCTTATACAAACTTGTTATTTTACGTTCTTTACTTGGTGGAAATGGTTGAAGTTTCTACTAGGCAGTTAAACTCTTGGGGAGTTTATATGCGGCGCCGTTATGTCTCGAGGCCTTCTTGAAGATTATAACCGTTAGTGCGTCCGCCGACGTAAATAAGCGTATATTGTCAGTAATATGTTGAAGAGTTTTACCTGTACTGGCTTTTCATTCATATATCGTTATTTTATAATGTTCTTATAATTATATCTGCCAGACTCATTATATTTTACGATATAACGAAGCTAAATAAACTCATTATTATCACCAAAATTTGTTCTTACTAAGGAAGAACGCATTCGGTTTTGACATACCGTACCATTGAATATTAGTCAACTTGACTTAGTATTATTTTACACAAGGGATCAAATCAAATAAAATATATAACAATTTCACCGTTTTCTTTGTGATCCCGTGAACGTTGTTTTTCCTCACATTTGAGTGTTAAATGTCTACAGTTCAGGCTTTATTATTTTGATTTACGTATAGGTACGTTACTCGATTAATTTAATCTGTGTACCTATTAACTTGGTGTTTCAGTTTTACGAAAAAACAGTTTGTTATGAAACGCAGAAGTATATATTTGGATGCGCAATGGCTAATCTTAAGATCCCGTAAACGTGAGCTCTCGGGTTGAACAGAAATGCTATTAGCATAATACTACCACATAACCTGAGAAGACGGTTAAACCCATTTCAAAATTACTTTGTTTGATAAGAATTTGCAGGTTAATTATTATCCGGTTAGGATCTCAGGGGGGAATTCTAGAAAAATCGAGATTAATCTTCAACTAGTAGGTATAGATCCTAAGTAGAACAGGCTAAAACTACGCTAAATTAACTGTTGGTGCCAAATCATATAGGTAGTAGTCGGATAAACTAAGTGCACTCCTGCTACGTGTTTCTCTTCATGACAAAAATTCAGATGGGTCGATTCAGATCGTGACGGTTGTCATGAATCGGCGCCAATGATCAATAGGTCGCCTTTTGGGTTAAATCTGCTTTCTTTATTTCAATTGCCTTTTCAATTGTTTCTCATTCTTTAAAGATTTATTGTACATTTTTACTTTAAACATACGCCATGAGACTGGTGCATTCATTCAAGATATGCCACTCTGGTAACCATAAGGTCTCCTTGTCAAATATCGGGTTGGGTACTTAGGTAAAAGTGATTTTATAGGTGTTTTTTAAATTTGTTATTTTTGTATCGTGAAATTTACAAGCTCATCTTTGAAATATATACCTGGTGGGCATCAGTGGGTTCCCTTATTGCTTATAATAAAAATTTAATAGCTCTCAAGAATCTGTACATTATAGATATTCAAATAAAACTTATGCCATCAAAAACATAACTTGTAAAAAAAACAAATCTCGCAACTCAGTTCTTCTGCCGTAAAAAGTTGCGAGATCCATGTAATATGAAGTCGGTTAATTTATTCAATCCCTACTTAAAGGACCATCTGCTTTAAGTTATTACATAATTAGCTAACCTGACAACAACGTATAGTGACCATATTAATATTAAAATTGTTCTATGTTTTAAATAAATTAATTGATTGGCAATCGCACTAAATAATCTAATTTCATATGGGACCATTGGACCAATACATTGACTGTGTTGAACGAGCATTCTTTCAGTTGTATCTGGCAATTTGTAGCTTCTAAAACCGTCCGTGCTTTCTCTCCACCATTTAAACGGATCACTGGTATTGAAGTTTAGACCCTTCACATAAAAAGGTTGCTCGATGCCATTATCTCTAATTAATTCAACTTGCACACACATTAATTTGAGTCGATGACGCCTAATCGTCTAAGTTTGAAGAGCATCCAAAAAGGTAGGGTAAGGCTAATACAACCTCTATATAGAAGTAGGTGCCCAAAGTTTCATATGAAATAGGAGTTCGTTTATGCTTAGAGTTTAGGTTGTTGTGATATTGCGTGTGTCGCAGTGTATTAATATGTGGTTTTATTTAAATAAATTGCCAACGTATTATCATGAAAAAAAATATTTTAAAAACAAATGGCAGACGTGTAGATATCGTCCCCAAGGGGGGATGTCGTGAGGGCCGCGTCCTGGGCAGGGGATGTCTATGGGAGAGGATATCCTCTCAGGGTATTCCGTCGGGCCGACCACTGAAGACAGGGAACGACCACCAGTGGTCGTCCCAACGACGAAGGCGACGTGCCACGGGTGGGTCAAGGTGCCGCGCAGCGCCTCTATGTCGCCCCGGACGGAGCCGCGCGGCGAGTGAGCAGACAATGGACTGCCCCCAAAAACAAAATGACGTGTAGAAATGAATTGTGTACCAAGAAAGAACTGAGGAAAGAAAAAGAAAATTCTAATATTTCTCTGTTTAGTGAATTATATTTTTAATGATTTTGTATGGTGCTGGTCTAAGAATTCACCACCCCCTTTCTTACCTATGAGTGTCGTAAGAGAAAATTATAATATAAATATGCAGATAATATTTATGCGACAGAAGAAAAACTTGAAGTAAAACTCTTTCCCTTTTTTTTTGGGTAGTTGCGCTCGATGCACTCCTCGCACCACTCCGTCCGGGGCGACAGAGGGGCGTATGCATACACACCTGCAACCCACCCGAACACCACGTCGCCTTCGTCGTTGGAACGACCACCGGAGCAGGGTGACTTGACGTCAGTGGTCGGCCCGACAAAACTGTTTCCCTACACGTTTTACCAGCTTGGTATTGCAGGGCAAATTCTCTCTCATAAAGGAGGGAGGCCCGAGCCCAATAGTGGAACGTATATGGCCTGAGATAATAGGTTGATATCTTAAATTCATAAAAAATACTGTGTTTCCGCGGATACGAATACTACCAATCCTTATATTATTACAATACTCATGGGTGTGGACATGGACCAGGGTCAATTTGATCTTATGCCGTTTGGTCAACAAGGCAGTTGAGGTCAGGCAGGCTGGTCATATTAAACTATTGTTAATAGCTTTTGGATTGTATACCTACTATGATTGAAAAGAATCGATCCTAAGTAAATGAGGTAAAAGCAAGGTGATGAGGATGACTTGGACGGCGCAGACGCAAGTATTATATTTGGGTCTGGTGCCGCCCTAGCCGAGGCTGCGGGTGACCAGACTAGGGAGTTGTCCGTCACCCGTAGGGAGGCTGATCACGCGAGAGACTGTACCTGAAAGGTATTCCGCGGACCAGCCGGCCATGGAGGACAAGGCACTCGGTACCTTGTCGGCCTAATGGCGAAGGGGTTGGGAATACGGTGGGTTATAGGGCCGCGCGCCGCCCTTGCGTCGCTCCAGATGGAATGAACGGTGTGTGCGCTGACCATAGCCCGCCCAAAAAAAAGGGGTGATGATGATGATTTTTAATTAATAAAAAATATTTAAGATAATTCTTAGAGCATTTTCATATAAAAATAACCTACAGTTGTAAAAAATATCTACTATGGTTATCTTTTTTACAAGGGAGCCGTAAAAAAATACGACATGTAAAGAGAATCGCAATATAAAAAGATCAGGGACACTTAGAATATACTAGCAACCCGCCCTCGCTTCGCTTCGGTTATAGGTTATAGTCATTTTACCCGCGTAGTACCCGTTCCCGTGGGAATACCGGGATAAAATATAGCCTAGTTTACGCCCTGATATTATAGCTTTCCATTAGTGAAAGAATTTTTGAAATCGGTCCAGCCGTTTTGAAGATTACCCGGAACAAACAGACAGACAGACAGACAAAAATTTTTTAATTGCTATTTTAGGCATAGGTGTCGTGCAAATAACCGTGTGAGCATGAAAAAAGCCTATTATTTTGACATTACAAACAGACACTCCAATTTTATTTATTGGTATGGATGAACCAATTTATTTAAAATATTATTCATCTGCCTTTTATATATGGACGGCAAATATTTTGCCTAGTTCTTTGCTTCTGTAATAGATTTGGCAATTCAGCCAATTAATTCGTTCAAGCATTTCGTCCGAAAAAATATATTTCGTACTACGAACTATTTAGCGTCATAGATTGCACTTATACGGCAGTATCGATAGACATTTTAACAATATATATTTGTGGTTTTGTTACAAATTAGGCAAAATTTAGACGGTAGTGGCAATTGGTAGTATCCGAGTGACATAAGTCAATTGGACAGCTAGCCATTTGTTAGTCTAGCCACTGACATCCTGAATGATGTTACAGTTCTTTGGTAAGACATGTGGTCTTACTGATTATGTCTGTCTGATTATGTTTGAAATCACGTCCATTATAATACAAGAAAGAGTCTTTATGTAGCAAATATCATTCTTTACATTCTTAAATATTTGTACATTAAACATATTTATCAAATCATTGTTACCTATTGAATTGTATTTAGATTTTATTATATTATTTCATATCAAGAACGTTTTAAATATATTTTTAGTTGTAAGATATGGTAAGTACGGAGATATGATATGGTTGATAACGGTAAGCAATAATTTAGGTATTGCTTTTTGCATTGTTTTGTTTTTAGAAATCTTAAATGTAATTTTATAAATACGCTTTGTTTATAAAGTGAATAATATTAAAAGAAATAGTATCCTTTAGGATAGCGCATATACATTCAGTAATTATATACAGTAAAGAGTACATAGTATATATATTAAAAGAATATTTATAAACGAACCAAAGAAAAGAACTGAGATTATTTTAGATGCACTGCTAGTATAGATAAATCTCTACGACTGGACGTTGAGGGGGAGCCTCCCGCCCGGGCTGGGCGTGATTTGTTACGCCAACGACACGCTCGTCACAGCCCGCGCTGGGACGCTAGAGGAGGCGTCAAGCCTGGCGACTCTAGGCACCGAAGAGATCGTCAGGCGGATCGAGGCGCCAGCGCCGGTTGAGGGTGCCCCTGGACAAGACGGAGGCCCTCTCGTTCCATGGGCCCCGCATGGGCCCTCCTATCGGCGTCTCGATCCCGTAAATTCAGTTGAAATCAGCATCCGGGCCCATATGAAGTATTTGGGCTTGGTGCTCGACGGGCATTGGTGGTTCCGGGAGCATTTCCGCAGGCTCGCTCCACGGCTCGTCGGCGCGGCGTCCGTCCTATCGTGGCTTATGCCGAACGTGGGCGGACCGAGCGCTACGTGTCGGCGGCTGTACGCGGGGGTTATCCGGTCGATGGTGGTCAGGGTCATACGCGGATACCGCACTATGTCGACGGTAGACCGGGGTGCTCTCCTTCCGACTGGTGCAGGTTTTGACGGGGCAAGGATGCTTCGCCAAATACCTGTACACGGTCGTTAGGAGGGAGAGTACACCGTCCTGCCACCACTGCGATTGCGACGAAGACACGGCGCAGCATGCGCTCGAGGTTTGTGCCGCCTGGGCAGAGCAGCGTCGTGAACTCGTCGCAATCATCGGTGCCGACCTGACGCTGCCAACCATCGCCAGGGTGATGCCGGACAGCGTCAGGAACTGGGACGCGGTCGCAGCCTTCTGCGAGGCAGTAGTCTCGCGGAAGGAGGCGACGGAGCGCGTGCGCGAGGAGCGTCTCCTCAACGACGCGAACCGCCGCTGGCGACTGAGGTGGCGTAGGCGCGATTACCTGCGCCTGATGCCTCCCTAACAGAGGCCGCGGGTGACTGGACCAAGGAATTAGTCCGTCACCCGCCGAGAGGCCGACCGCGTGAGGAAAGACCGACGTCCTCCCCGAGGGGGGGACGTCGGTCGATGGGAGGGTACCCCTTAAGGGGGTATACCGTCGCGCCGACCACTGACGACAAGTCACCCTGCTCCGGTGGTCGGCCCAACGATGAAGGCGACGTGTCGTGCGGATGGGTTACGGGTGTGCGTCCTTACGCCCCTCTGTCGCCCCGGACGAAGTGGTGCGAGGAGTGCGCCGATCGTGACCCACCCCAAAAAAAATATAGACAAATCTACTTTCTTTAAATTTATTTAGAAAATTTAAATTTTGCTGAACAATACAATAACAATAAAAGTGATGAGGATATTTTAAAAATGATTTAAATAGAATTAAATTAAAAGCATTGATTGAGCCGAAACTTAGGCGGTGCTGCAGTCCCTTCAGTGGTACCAAATCGACTATTGTTGTATTGAAGTCTTGAAGTATTTGCATAGAAACGCGACAATGTCAGTCCGTATCCAGGATAAGAATATGAAACCGATCCAATTGCATAAAAGCGTAAGATATTGAGACGTCATCTCTCTGAAACTGTTCACAACTGCGCTGAAATGTCTTTAAGCTCTTAGACTGGATCGGACTCGGCATGAACATTAACGGGAAATACACCACTCACCTTCGATTTGCAGACGATATCATCGTTATGGCAAAATTTATGGAGGAACTTGATATGGTGTCAAGCTCAATGATGTCAGCAGTGTATCCCAACTAGTAGATTTACGAATGAACGTGGACAAGACGAAATTCATGTCAAATGCCAATGTAATTCTGATACCGAACCTAGTTGGCAAAGTGAAACTCGAAGTTGTCGATCATTATGTTAACCCAGGACAAACAATCCAACTCAGTTGGGCAGCGTTCCGGCAACTTAAGAGGATTTTCTCGTCCAACATTCCTCAGTGTCTAAAAACCTGTGTTTTTCACAACCATTGTGTGTTACCAGTGATGACTTACGGCACGGAAACGTGGTCCCTAAATGTAGGCCTCATGACCAAGCTCAAAGTCGCTTAGCGTACTATGGAGCTGGCTATGCTCGTGATTTCTCTGCGAGATAAAATCCGAATACGGCAATCTGCAGAAGAAGGTGTATCCGATATGCTATATCGGATACATAGAAGAATAAGCACACTGCAGTGGCAAAGGGTGGGCCACATCGCTCGATGAACCGACAACCGCTGGGGAAGAGAGATTCTCAAGTGGCGACCACATATCGGACGGCGCAGAGAATGACGCGCCCTCGACGACCTGGTGAAAGTTGCTCAGCGTCGTTGGATGCAGGTGGCACAGGACTGCACTCTGTGGCGTAACGTGAGGGAGCCCTACGTCCAGCGTTATTAAATTTAAATAGGTCAATATAATAACGTTTAGCATAAATATAAAGATGGATTGACATAAGTATAAAATTGTATTTTAAAATATATTTTTCTTAACTATTAATCTAATTATTTATATCGTTATAATTTTTATTATATAATTCTAAGTTTTATGAAGTTTCCAAGTCCTTACCAAGTTTGCTAAAAAGTGTCACGAGAACGGCACGTTTTTGCATCACTGTGCTTTTTAATATCATCTATATTTTAGAAAGCTCAGGTGCTTCGTTTTTGAACCATCAACAACTTTGTCTAATACATAATTTAACTTCAGTAAGTTGTACATTTTTGGTACGTACCTACACATTAAAGTTCAATGATAAAATTTTATTCATTTCGCTGATTAAGTGATCAATACAAGTATTATTTCTTTAGCGCAGGACAACATCTTGCGCTAAAGAAATAATACTTGTATTTTTTTTTGGGGGTGGGCTACGGTCACCGCACCCGCCGCCCGGCTCCGTCCGGGGCGACAGAGGTGCGGCGTGCGGCCCCGTAACCCACCCGATAGCACGTCGCCTTCGTCGTTGGGCCGACCAGCAGTGCAGAGTTCCTTGACTTCAGTGGTCGGCCCGACGGAATACCCTGAGAGGATATCCTCTCCCATAAACTAAACTCTCCAGTCCCCCGCAGCCTCTGCTAGGGCGGTATCGGACGCAAAATAATACTCATATTACGAGTGAGTTCACAAAAATGCAATTAAAAGACACAAATTACAGCCATTTAAAAAACCTCATGATTTCCAAAATCTTTTTATGGTAAGCTATGGTCTGAACACACCCCAGCCAACCTGTCCGAGGCGAAGGATGGGCGTTCTGTGGCCTCACAACCTACCGGGTTTCCAATCCATCGCCACTGGGCCGACCATTGGTATCCATTCCGTCACATCTGTGGCCGATCCGACGGGTGCCCATTTCGGGTACTGTCCCCTTCGATGCCTTGGCAATGAAATAGTAATGCCGGATTGGTAGCGCCAGGACGGCACTAATGATTGCGATGAGTACACGGCGCTGCTTTGTCCAGATCACACAGAGCTCGAGCGTGTGCTGCACCGTGTCCTTGTCGTAATCGAAGTGGTGGCAGCACGATGGCCGCTCCCTCCTCGTGACTTTGTAGAGGTACTTACCGAAGCAGCCCTGCCCTGTCAAGAACTGCACTAGTGGGAAGTAGAGGACCCCGTGCTGCCAACCCAACCACTCCATCAGTAATGGCTAGAAAGCGTCTATGGTCTGAACACTGAACCGAGGCTAGGCCTATCCTAACCTAACCTAACCCGACCACTCCATCACTAACGGCTGGAAAACGTCTATAGTCTAAACATTGAACCTAGGCCTATCCAGACGGACTGCCCAACGGACAATGCTCCCGGCGGGCGTCACCGATACCCTCCCGTAAGGACCAACGAGTATCACCGTCTCCATGTCCCATGGGGTTCCGGCCAACAGACATGCTGCCTCCGTCACCACCATGCGGTATTCGCGTATGGCCTTCACCGCAGTGGCTTTCTGTGGTCGCCACAAGAGGGCCTTGAGTTGGACGGTTAGTGACTCCCACGTATATCCCATGGACTGAACTACCCCGGCATACAGTACTCGGCACGTAGCGGTTGGGTTCGCCCACATTTGGCATGAGCTACAAAAGAGCGGACGCTGCTCCGATAAGCCGCGGAGCGAGTTGGCGAAAATGCCCCATGATCATCAGACATGATCCTCCATGAGACATGATGGCGACTTGGGTAACGCAGACGCGAATACATGCCCCTGAGGCCGCCCTAGCCAAGACCGCGAGTGAATGGACCGAAGAAGAACCCGTCACCCGCAGAGAGGCTGACTGCGTAAGAGCGACGACCCGGAAGGCGTCGGGAAGGGAGGTACATTATTATGGAGTTAAGATTTAAATTTCTCTTAAAACCTCCTCTCAGTCTAATTTAATCTTTCTCTTAATGCCTCTCCATAAAAGTCTCTTATGAAGACAAGAGGTCAACTTAGTTAAATATATTTTCATCATTTTATAAACACATTTTTATTTAAATACATGCAAATTCACATGTATTTCAATTACATTTTTAATTTTGAAACGAACTTAATAAAAAGGTTCAATGAAAGTAAGTTAGAATTCGTGATGAATGTTTAACTTGTTCTAAAGTGCACGGACTGCGAAAGGCTTTTTGCTACAGAAATTATTTAATTAGCCGCTCTACACAACTGTGTAACAAAATTTTGTTTGCTTATGAAATCGCTTAATAATTAATTATTTACGCTTATTAATATGTGTTAGGTGTAATTAGCGTAATCAAAATCTTTTGTAAAGTTTTGAACTTCATGAAATACATTTTATAATTTATCTATTTGTTTATAATCGAAAAAAATCTATAGAACTGTTAGATTTCAAATCTATTAATGTCCTCACGATTCTACTTAAGCAGACACTATGTGGTTTTGATGAAATGGTTTTGATGAAAATGTTCATTGGACATCATTTTGCGTTTACGTTAAGTTTGTTTTAATATATATTTGTGACTAAAATTATATTCCTTTTATAAAAATATTACTACCAACTCTTTTAATTTAATGAAAAATTACTAATTTAGTTACACAACAACGAGACGGCGATAAATTAAATGGCTTGTTAAAGTTAACTCATTTCCTAAAACTATTTAAGTTGCGCGTGCCTCCGTCAAGACTTAGAATACTTATTAGTGTCAACGTAATTAGGTGCATACTTTTTGTTCGGTTTAATAATGTAAATCTTTCATCTTTGTATTCATTATTTCAGCTCCTATCAATACTGTTGACATCCCACTGTTGGGCTCTCGCCTCCTTCACAACCGGAATGAAATTGACCTACTATACCATGCTGGTCAGACGTGTTGGTATAGAGTTTCATTTCAAGTTTTCCTAATGTATGACTATTCATTAGGAAAATAAAGATCTAGAAATAGGAAAATAAAAAAATCTCTTTGTATAAAGAGAAGGAAAACTTGGAATGAAACCTTGTATTCATAAACAAATACATCTTGTAATACATATATATATTAGGGTGTCCCAAAAAAATTAAAGTTTTATTTTTACAATGCATACCCTCTAATTTTGTTTGAATGATGTTAAAGCACTTATAAATAAAATTTCACGTAAATTGAATCACGGCAACCCGTGCCGACTTGCATCGAAACTTTTCAGAACTTGCATAGTACGGTGCGCACGCACTAAGTGTTATGTGCTTGTTATATCGTGTTTGTTTTTATTAGTGAATGCATTGTTTTCATTGTGTCAACATGTCTGTGGAGTTACGCAGTTCTAAAACGGAAATATTTTTGGTCGGGGATATAAAACATCAAATTACAGGTTCTAAACTGACCTCTAATGGACAAGTGCTGGCGGTTTTATTTTATAATATTCGCAAAGTCTATTTAAGTGTCAATGAAAGTGCAAATCTTACTATTCGTGAGTGCATTATTTATTAGGAAAAGGCACGTATACCGTCTAAATCTTTACCTAATTGTGTTAAGAAACTTGTAGCCTTATACCAAGATTGGAGAAAATTGCAAAAAGGTGCAAACAAAACTCAAGATGTGTTTGAGCAGCGCCACAAGAGTTTGTTACAAATATCAAAAAAATTGTTTGATATTGCACATGCGCTTCAATTAATAAAGATAGATGAGGATTTTCTTGCAAAAGCAGAGGGAGCCAGGACGACGCGGTCACTTAGCTGGAGTGGACAAAAAATTGACAGAAAAGGAGGAAAAGGCAATTCTTAGAAATATCCAGGATCAAAAGCGGCTGGCCACTTATTTGGCATCCATTACACCTTCTACGTCTTCTCATGAGCCATTACAAGAAACTTCAACTTTTGATTCTGAAGTAACGGACTTACAAGAAGATTTGTCCATTCCAATTGAGAGGAAACAGCCCGATACTATTAAAACTTCTATGAAGAAAAATTTCGTTACTCCGAAACTGGTGGCGGTATTAGACAGGTGTCAGTTAAGTGTGAGAGATTCTGTCTTTATTATTGAAGCAACTATTGAAGTACTTGGCCACAACACTGACGAATTTCCTATAAACAAGGCCAAAGAGGCCAAAATCAGCCAAGTCATTACAAGTCCCAATATACCTTTATTTAAAATTTTTCGATCAAATTGCAAAAATATCAATGTAGAGAAGATACAAAGCCACAAAGAAATACTATTACGCCTGAACGATTCCAAAATTGATGAACTTTTGGAGTATTACAGAACAGAATTGACCAAAGAAATTGTAAGAGATGACTATCGAGAGTTAATAGAGCTCTGCATAATATTTCTTGGCGGCGATACAGTTAATAAATTTAAAATTCGACCTCCAGGCGCCATGCACCAAGCAAGATGGATGGCGAGAGCTATTCATTCATTAAAAATATCGTTATTTAGCTCTCAATTCAAAATGTCAAATAAGGGCAAAACAGCTCTATTAGACGTCTGCCTGTTTATCGCGACATGCTATGTTAAGCCTTGGCTGCAATGCACTTTAGCAGTAAAAGCGCCCTATTAGGACCTGTGCTTTTTGAAGGCTGTGAAGGCTTACGAAATGGTCGACAAAACTATATCAAAAGCGGCTATAGAGAAGTTTTGCCAGCATTTGTGGTATTTGGCAGATGAAGTGTCTATCTTGTCTCTATTTGACGATGATATTAACCAAGAAAGTAACGTGAAAATAGTTGCTAATTTGGCCAAAGAAAATCCATCGATCCACAATAAACGCTACATTCCATCGAGAGAAGACCTTAGCGGGCCTCTTTTTGAAAAAAACATCGATGACTTTGTCTCCATAAACGGCAGATCTTTTTTCAGGCGACTCAAAATCGATGACAGTTTTCTCATGGAGTGTCCTACTTCGTGGCCTCTTAATGTTTCATTTCAACACGCTAAAATGGAAGTGCAGTTACTGAAAACAGTTAATGATACGGCTAAAAGAGCTGTTAAATTGATGCAAGACTTTCATGGCTTAATCACAGTGGACGAAGAAAAAAACCATTTTTATTACGTTGCGTACAAGAGAACACAGAAAGGTATATCCTGACTGTAACAAACAAACATTAAAAAGAAAATTTAATGAATAATGTCCTTTAAATAATGAATATGCGTAATAAATAATAAATATAATACATAGCATTGTTTTATTTACAAAATAAATATAAAGTTAAAATATTCCCCTATAGTTTCCATACAAACTTTTATATTCATAGTTTGACATCAAGTCGGCACGGGTTATCGCGATCTGATTTCAATAATATTTATTATTTCAGTTATTAAGGTCAAATGGAACAAAATAAGAGGGTATGCGTGTCTCAATCTGTAAAAAAATATTTTGCCCTTATAGTCTGGGACACCCTAATATATATGTCCCACTGTTGGGCTCGGGCCGTCTGCACTATGGGAGAGAAATTAACTTACTATACCACGCTGGTCAGACGTGATAGCATAAATTTTTGTTTCGAGTTCTCCTTCTCTTGCATAGATGTTGTAAGTATATATCTCTTAGTACATATTATCTCTTTCCGTGTGATGACGGAGTAAGAATACAATTCACCACACCCTATCTTGCCCATGGACGTCGTAAAAAACGACTAAGGGATATAATATGCACATAACATCTGTACAAGAGAAGAATTATTCGAACCCTGTACCAACATGTCTGACCAGCATGTTATAGAAGGTCAAATTCCCATTGTGGAGGAGGCCTGAGCCCAACAGTGGGACGTATGTAGGTTGCGATGATCCCTTAGTAATCTTTTACTCCACCCACTGGCAAGTGAGGGGCTGGTGAATTGTATTCACACTCAGAATAATAATCAGAATAATCAATTCATTGGTAAATTTTATTTACAGGTCAAATATATATTGTCAAACGTACACAGTCAATCATTTTATTTACAATAGATTATTACATATGCATGCTGATAAGCGATAAGATGTTAACCGTGACAAACTTCGTTTTGAGAAATTGGCGTTTAAAGATTTCAAACCAATTCTTAATAAGTTTGTTTGAAAAAATATACATCCGCCGATTCTTTCTCTATTTAATAAAATGAATTATGGATTAGAAATAGATTGGCAACATAAAAAGAAAAGAAGTTAGTATATTTATCCACAAAAATAAGATTTTTGCTAATTACAATATAGGGAATACACTAAAATAATCGAAACATGAACTTAAGGACCTTAACACTATTTTACTAAATGCATGCACTAGTATTTAGTGACACTAAATGCAAATTGAGGAACATAAATGAATATTGTATAAACATATGTTATCACTTATAAAGTGTAAAAAAATATTTCACGTAGAACTATTAAGATATGTTTTTTTAATTTACTTTTATTATTTCATAAATCCAAAAAAGCCTAAACTATTTCTAAACAAATTGTCTATCAAAATGTATTAAAAAACACGGTTGACGCTGTGTAGACTAACTGAATGTGATTTAAGCAATACAGTAACAAGCCTCATAACATACTTCTTATTGGTCGTCACGATAGATGGCACATTTCGAATTTCAACTACGTTAAGAAACTTGAAGGATTATTGAAAAATATTGTATACGTGATTCCCGATTTGTTTTATGATATTTACCCATTTTTTTCATACTTAACTCTTTCAAGTGACCTGGAACTCTTTTCCAGAATGTTAAATACGTGATGTACTATCAAAATATATCAAAAGCTTTGATTTTGACTTTTTGTGAGTTGACACATTATTGCTTATCAGTATCCATATAACATCTAATATATTAAAACTAATTGTGGTAAATTGATAATAATGATAATAATAATAAAACCCTCTGGGCCAGTCGTTATCTCACTATGAGACTAACGCAAACCTCGGAGGAACATTATATGGCTCTCTAAGTTCTTTTGGTATAAAAGAAAATTATCACAAGATTTATAGAAAAGTCAATAAACCGCAGTTTGTGGCGTGTTGAATGTGAGTGGCGACACTGCGGTCCTGAGTGCCCCAGAGAGTCGGCCAGGGCCTCGTATCCAGCTCGCCTTTTTTGGCTGGCTGGAATGGAAACCGAAGAGTGCCCGCAGGATTCTCAACTCTGGCTTGCCTTAACCGGCTGGTCAGGGTGGGGTCGCCAGAGCTTCTTCGGGTTGGAAGTGTCATTTTCAAGGGCATAACTACGGGGAAACCACTGCGGGTCTCCGTTTATCGAGAACTTGCGATGGTGAAACTGGCGCCGCACCGCTCGACACCCCAAGCCACTTGTACCAATATTGCCCGCCTATTGCCCGTATGGCCTGCATGTCTGTGGCGACTGTTTGGGGGGCCCATTCAGTGAGTTGGCGAGTCACCGTCTGCCAAAGTTCAAGACGATAAAGGTATTGAAGGCAGACGACAGTTTTTCAATCAATAGCTTTTAGTTTAACCAGTCCATGAAACCTCCAACCCCATAAACAGTTATTAGATACCGTCATCATATAATAGTTTTACACCTACCGTTGGCAGTCCACGTGTGATATGTGCAGACGTGGAGTGTCATCGGTAGACGTCCCATCTCATTTTTACATTAAATTTCTCCAAAGGCCTCTGCGTGTTGGATCCATATCCTCATGTAAGCCTTTCAAAAGACCGGGTATCTTCCCTTGGGAGATAGCCGTGAATCGGAGATACATAATAATAATAATCAGTGTCACACACACTGAGATACATGATAATAATAATAAATAAATTGATCTCAACTAATAATATTATATATAATAATAAATGAATTGAAAATAAATAATTACAGCAATGGAGATTATCAGTTTTAGTGCTCGTTATTATGGAATAACTATGAACCGTTAAGTTTATAATAATTATATTAATTTAGAAACGAAATCCTTAACGCGATAGAAAGCATTTTCAATAAGACATGATTTTAATCTTATATAGTCACTCCGTCACCACACAGGAGAGCCTCTGGTACAAAATTCTAAAGCTTAATATTTCCTTATTACAACTGTTAGGCCGCAAAAGATTCATTCGAATCGTTTCTTGTTTACAAATTGCCACAACATGTGAAATATCTTATTTTTTCCTATTTTGGTGGGAACAACAAATAAAATTTAGAGATGGGTAACATCTATCCGTCATTGCGAAATGCTGCTCGCGTACTAACCGTTAAGCTAACTAATGTGTTCGCGGCTACAATGTAGTAGATGTTAAAAGTAATAAATTTGACCAAACACCAACTAAGTTCTTTACACAATATTCTTCATTCTATATTGTTCTATCATTAAGTACATTGAGATAAATTTATTACAGCGCTAACTTATGAAGGTATGTAGTTTAATCGAAAATATCAATACTTATACATTATCATCATTATCACAGCTCAATATATGTCTCACTGCAGGGCTCGAGTCTCCTGCACAATGAAAAGGAAATTGAGTTACTGGTCAAATGTTTTGCTATTTTTTTTTATGGATGGGCTATGGTAAGCGCACACGTCGTCCATTCCGTCCGGAGCGACGAAAAGACAGCGCGCGGGCCCATAACCCACCCATACCCACGTCGCCTTCGTCGTTGGGCCGACCACCAGTGCCGAGTTCCTTGTCCTCAGTGGTCAGTCCGACGGAACACTTTTTCGGGCACCCTCACCTCTCGACTTTCCTGTTCCGGGACGTCGGTCGCTGTCGCGCGGTCAGTCTCTCTGCGAGTGCCGGACTAAAGTCCCAGTCTGGTCACCTTATTTCAAATTTTCTTATTTAAACCTTATTTAAAAAATATAGATATTATCTGCATATTATAATCATTTATTATTCTTTTATGACATCCACAGGCAAGAAATGGAGTAGTGAATAGTATTCTTACTCCATCACTACACGGCAAATGCTTATACATACCACCTGGCAATAAGGTACTATATATTATGTTTAAAATGAATGTGGGCTAGACATATGACGCACCTGCAACACCAAAGCTGGATGAAAAGGATAACACGGAAAGGTCTGCTAAGCACAAGACGGAGGGCTTAAGTAACCCAATCTTGTTGTTGGCTATCTTTACCTACCGTTCTTGCAGATGTCTCAATAGTAATAACAATAAATCATATACTCTATAGTCTATAGAATAATAATTTCTTCAAATGCCTCTACATGTTGGATCCATATCCCCATGTAAGTATTTCAAAGGACCGGGCAGATGCTGTGAACAAAAATCGTATGATAAAATAATCAATTTTTAATTGCTAATAAAACTATACTACCTTGAATTTACTCATTTACTCTTTCTAATCTGCAATGAAATAAAAGGCCTATTTATTTATATATATTACGTTTAAATTCCTTCATTATATTTTGTCCTAGCATTAATTGTACGCAACACAATTATTTCTTGCTGTGGCATCGACACGGGGAGTGGTACCCGAAAGAACAACCCGCTGGGTTACCCTCCGAGGTCATCGAGAGGTAGCAGTGATCAACCCAATCACGATGGGAGGTAATAAAATAGCTTATGGGTAAATGCGCCGTCTTGCCCTCGCTCCAGATGGATTAGGCAGGGTGGATCTAAACTATTCTTCGGTAAAAAAGAGTGTTTTGTGGATGTATATGCATTTCCCGGTGGGTGTCGTGATGATGACTTAGGAATATAATATATAACTAACACATACGCAAGAGAATCTCTCGAAATAAAACACTATACGAAACGGTCTGACCAGCATGTCAAGTCTTCCGACTAGTGCAGGTTTTGACGGGGCATGGGTGCTTCGCCAAATACCTGCACAAGGTTGTAAGGAGGGAGAGTACACCGTCCTGCCACCACTGCGATTGCGACGAGGACACGGCGCGCCATACGCTCGAGGCCTGCGCGGCTTGGGCAGTGCAGCGCTGTGAACTCGTCGCATTCATCGGTGCAGACCTGACGCTGCCGGCTATCGCTAGGGCGATGGTCGACAGCGTCGGGAATTGGGACGCGGCCGCAGCCTTCTGCGAGACAGTGATCTCGCGGAAGGAGGCGGCGGATCGCCTGCGCGAGGAGCGCAGCCTCGATGAGGAGATCCGCCGCAGGCGACTGGGGCGGCGTAGGCGCAACTACCTGCGCCTCATGCCGCCCTAGCCGAGGCCGCGGGTGACGTGACCGGGGATTAGTCTGTCACCCGCCGAGAGGCCGACCGCGTGAGGAAAGATGGGATGGCACCCCAATAGGGGGTATTCCGTCGGGCCGACCACTGATGTCAAGTAACCCTGCTCCGGTGGTCGGCCCAACGACGAAGGTGACGTGGTTTTCGGGTGGGTTGCGGGAGTTACGTGCTTAAGCCCCTCTGTCGCCCCGGACGGAGTGGTGCGGTGGCGCGCCGACCGCAGCCCACCCACAAAAAAAAAAAAACAAAAAAAAAAAAAGCATGTCAATTTCTCACCTGTTTTAGAGGATGCTAGAGATCCTATGTCTTATCCCAGCAGTGCGACATGTATCCCACTGCTGGGATAGGACAGAAAATACATATGTCAAATATATGAATGAGATGAACGAATGAACGAAAAAATTTTACACCCACTCTGTCTTGTGATATTAAATCGATCCACGATATATCACAATAGGTGGCTCTACAATATATCAATCACTATTTTTATCTCGGCAACTGTGACTATGCGGACGCTTAATGAGCAATATTCCGTTATTATCAAACTTTGACCATTTTTTTTTGTGTATGTATAGCTGTTAACCGCAGATTGCTTTCACATCTTTGCCCGGACTATGGGTGAACGCTGACGGCTCACAACCCTATAAAGCTTTAAGCGATTAAACTCTGATCGATATATACATTGCTTAGTTCTTATTTATTGCAGCGTTATATGTATATTAAACCTTGCCCGTTAAATAGGCAACTAATAAAAAAAAATTGGATTCTAAGAATTAACTGAGATTAGCTTGAACAAAGATTTCAGCTTTATAATAATAACTAGCTTTTGCCCGCGGCTTCGCCCGCGTAAAAGGTGGTTTTCATAATTCTTAATTTAAGAAATACTCTGTTTCAATTTTCATCCAAATCTAGTCAACAGTTTACGCGTGATTGAGTAACAAACGTCCAAATATCTTCACAAATTTTTATATTTGAATATTACTTCCACCCTTGTAGTTTAAATTCAAGTGGAAAGACGATGAGAAATATGGCCATCCTTAGTCGCTGATAATACATTATCCATGATAGGTTTCCATTGGGGAAAAAAATAATATCGATCAAACTCCCACAGTTTCACCCACGTAGACCCCATTTCCATGCGAACGCCGAGATAAAAATTGCCTATGTTACTCGCTGATATTATAAGTTTATATGGGTGAAAATAAAAATAATAATTATCAAATCCCATACAAATATCCGACATAAAAATTGCCTACCTTACTCGCTGATAACGTAGCTTCCTATTGGTGAAAGAATTTAAAAATTAGTCAACATCCACCGGTTTCACTCGCGGAGTTCTCGTTCCCGGGCAAACACCAGGATGAAAATAGCCTTTATTTGTTATTCACTGATAATGTAGATTTTCATTCGTAAATTAATTTTATATCCATTTAGTTCCCGCAATTTCACCGGCATTGTGCCCGGTCCCGTAGGAATATCGGGATAAAAAAATAGCCTAAATATGTTACTCGCTCAAAAATAGCTTTGCGTTAGTGAAATAATTTTAAAATCGACTAAATTCTCACAGTTGTTCCAGCCACACCGGGATAAAATATAGCCTGGGATAAAATAAGTTATTCCTTATGTAAGGCTTGGTAGACCTGTTAATAAAGTATTATCAGTAAGGGTCCAGCCGTTTTGAAGGTTACCCGTAACGAATATAAGTAAAAAAAAAATTGTCCGTCCGTCTGTCTGTCACCAAGCCATATCTCAAGGACCGCGATAGCTAGACAGTTGAATTTTTTACAAATTATGCATTTCTGTTGCCGTTATAACAATAAATATAAAAAACAAAATAAAATAAATATTTAAGGTGGCTCCTATACAACAAACGCAATTTTCCTTCTTTTTATAGATAGTGGTACGGAACCCTTCGTGCGCGATCCCGACTCGCACTTGGCCGGTTTTTTAGACATAGGTATCGTGCAAATAATTGTGTTAGCATAAATAAAACCTATTATTTTAACAGACAAATAGACGCTTCAAATTTGTTTATTTCTAGAAATAGAAAATTGGATTAATATCTTGATTTTAACTTACTGTCTGGTAGCGGCTAGGAATATTATAACGCTTTCATTGTTTGTGAGTGTCGCAAAATACTACTAAGACAAAGATTTACATCGACCTGGACCAATTGGTGATGCCATCTAGCCAGCAATGTCGTTTGGCAGGCAGCTGGTCATAAAATGTTGCTAGAAGAACCTTTGCAATATTTATGATGGCAGAGGAGTGCCTACATATTGCGTCGATCCAAAGTAATCTTGATAAGCAAGCATTAAGAAAAAATAGTGGGGTAACCCAAGAAAGCTGACCGTATATTAAAATGATCGTTCCTAGGCTCGGTGATATCGGTTATATGCTTTTCACCTCCTTAGGGGTAAAATTGCAAAAAACTCTTTTTTAGTGAGCACTTTCCCCAAGAGAGACAACTTTGTACAAAATTTCACATTTCTAGGCCTAATGATTTCGGTTATACATTTTTCACCCTCTTAGAGAATGAATTTCAAAAACTAATTTCTTAGAGCTCATTTACAACAAAAGAAAGAGAATCGAACAATACACAGAAATACACAGTTTCACGTTCCTAGCCCCAATAGTTTCGGCTATACGCTTTTCACTCCCTTAAGGGGGTGATTTGCCAAAAATACTTTGCTAGTGCTCGTGTACCCCAAAAATACGCCGGAGTAAAAAAAATACGTTTCTAGGCCCAGTGGTTGCCGCTGTATACTTTTTGTTCTTTTAGGGGTTGAATTTCATCCCCATGTAAGTAAAATTTTCAAAATGCTAGAACGAATACTTATTTATTTATTATCAAATGCCTTAATACAAAGATTCATGGTTTTATCATCGAAAATGTCGAATTTCCATACAACATGGCAGCCCCTATTTCAACCACTTATAACCATTTTTTCGCGATTTCTTTGCTATAGCTCGTGAACCCCAAGAAATACTACGGTGTAAAAAAATTACGGTTCTAGGCCCAGTGGTTTCAGATATATGCTTTTTTGTCTTTTAGGGGTTGAATTTCATACCCATATAAATGAAATTTCCAAAACGCTAGAACGAATATTAATTTATTTATTATAAACTGCCTCAATACAAAGATTCATGGTTTTATCATCGAAAATGACGAAATTCCATACAAAATGTCAGCCCCTATTTCAACCCCTCATAACCATTTTTTAGCGATTTCTTTGCTAGAGTTCGTGTACCCCAAGAAATACTAAGGTGTAAAAAAAATCGTTTCTAGGCCCAGTAGTTTCGGCTGTATGCTTTTTGCCTTTTAGGGGTTGAATTTCATCCCCATATAAATGAAATTTCCAAAACGCTAGAACGAATATTAATTTATTTATTATAAAGTGCCTTAATACAAAGATTCATGGTTTTATCAATCGAAAATGACGGATTTCCATACAAAATGTCATCCCCTATTTCAACCCCTTATACCCATTTTTTCGCGATTTCTTTGCTAGAGCTCGTGCACCCCAAGAAATACTACGGTGTAAAAAAATTACGTTTCTAGGCCCAGTGGTTTCGGCTGTATGCTTTCTTGTTTTTTAGGGGTTGAATTTCATCCCCATATAAATGAAATTTCCAAAATGCTAGAACGAATATTTATTTATTTATTATAAAGTGCCTTAATACAAAGATTCATGGTTCTATCGTCGAAAATGACGAATTTCCATACAAAATGTCATCCCCTATTTCAACCCCTTATACCCATTTTTTCGCAATAAAAAGTAGCCTATGTCCTTTCTCAAGCTTTAGTCCATCCCTGTACCAAATTTCATCAAAATCGGTTTAGTGGTTTAGACGTGAAAGCGTAGCAGACAGACAGACAGACAGACAGAGTTACTTTCGCATTTATAATATTAGTAAGGATAAGGATAAGGATATTGTAAGGGTTATGTATATGTTTATGGTTAATGTGAATTATGAATTTTCTATGAGCAAATTAAATTGCAGTACGCGATAATGCTGTATTCACCATAAATGTCTTATTGTTGAGCTCGGGCCTTCTCCTTTATGAGAGGGAATATGATCTATTATACTACACTGACCAGAAGTGTTTTTATAGAATTCCATTTCGAGTATTCCTTTTCTTGCATTAATGTTATCTGCACGTTAAATCCCTTAGTCGTTTTTAACGACACCCACGGGTAAGAGAGAGGAGTGGTGACTTGTATTCTTACTCCGTTACCACACGGCAAGTACGTACATTTTATAATTATAAGGAACATATTTCCCTTATTTGCAATAGGTGAGTGCCCAACAGTGCCTCGCATATTATGCTGTGAAAAAGAAGATTAATACTAGGATAAATAGATTTCGTTCGCGTCTATTCATGCGTGTTTTCTCCATTTCCGTTCGACAAATATGTTTATGGAACAATCCTAGGATAAAAAATAAAGCAAATAGTTAATAGTTAGTAATTATAATTATTAATTATATATAATTAGTTAGTAATTATTTATCATTTCATCCTATCGCCTTCCACTGCTGGACGTAGGCCTCCCTCATGTTACGCCACAGAGTGCGGCCCTTTGCCGCCTGTATCCAACGACTCTCAGCAACTTACAGCAGCTCGTCGGTCCACCTTTTTGGGATGGCTGGCGTCCTACACTGAGTTGTCCGATACGTGGTCGCCCCTTGAGAACCTTTCTTTCCCAGCGGTTGACGGTTCGTCGAGCGATGTGGCCTGCACATTACCACTTCAGCGTGCTAATTCTTCGTGTTATGTCGATTACACTCATTTTTCTGCGGATTTCGCAGAGAAATCCCAAGTATGGCCCGCACCATAGCTCGCTGAGCGAATTTGAGCTTTGTTAGGAGGCCTACATTTAGGGGCCACATTTCCGTGCCGTAGGTCATCACTGGTAACACACACTGGTCGTAGACCTGTGGCAGGCATCTTATTAGGGAATTTTTAAAGACGAATTATAACTTTCAGAGAGGTAGTCTTGTTTCCTTTTAATCTAACCTAAATCTTTTTACCTATTTATGTCATCATAATTCCCACTATCATACTGCTCACTGCTAGGCTCGAGCCTGCAAAATAGGAGGCAAATTGACCTACCATACCACTCTAGTCAGACGTGTTGGCATAGAGTTTACAATCAAGTTATCCTTCTCTTCTATTTATGTTATTTTCATATCCGTGTTATTTTCCCAAGGAGGATTGATGTGAGGCAGTTTGGCTGGTCATAAAATCATTGCCATTAACTTTTAATCTACCCGAGAGCAGGATGATTGTGATTATGTTGATCCCTTAGTAGTTGTTTTTTTTTTTAAAGGGTAAGAAAGTGAGTTTTTAGTATTTGTTGTATATATTGTAGAGTGGGTAGCTCGCGCACCGGCCAGCGCTCGTCACTAGCGATCTCAGTCGAATACATACGTTCTGCGAATACATGTCTTTTACTAAACAGTATTCTTACTCTTTTTTTAGGGGGCTGGGCTATGGTCAGCGCACCACTGCGATAGAAGGGCGGCGCGTGGCCCCATAACACACCGTAGCATGTCGCTTTCGTCGTTGGGCCAACCACCAGTACTGAGTTCCTTGTGCTCCGTGGTCGGCCTGACGGAATACTTTCAGAGGTACCTTCTCCTCTCGACGTCCATGACGTCGGTCACCGTCGCGCATTATTCTTACCCTGTCATTATATGGAAAAGACTATTAGCATAGTTAAATATTGTAACCCGATATACCAAAGCATAAGCTACAAAGTTAGATATACTCAACTCTGATGATTTTAGCGAAGTTAAGTCATTTTCCTTGAAAAACTAATTTCGTTGCATCACGTTCCGTATTCACCGGAAACTTACAGAATGTCAGCTACACTCCGCAGTAATTAGATTTGCAAATATTGTTGTTGGGTCGTATCTTAATATATCTTTCATGTCTGTCCTTTTGACCCGTGTTACACACGTTATTTATTATTAAACTTTCAGAAATATGTATTTATAAAATAACCAAGGTAGACAACAAAAGAAGAAGGCGAACGACCTAGCTCATTATTATTTTTAGCAATATTTCCGTATTGTAAATTACATTGTTCAAATAAAACTGTAAACTAGATTAAGCAGGTGTGTTCATAGTTGAACACACCTTAAGTATCTAATTGATTGTATGTTGTAAGCACACTTATCCCCCTGTTTACATGGTACATGTTTTACACGATTTCGCTTTTACTCGGTTTTTGTTAAACATAAAACGTGTATATGATTGCATAGTCATATATAGATACATATTAATGGGTTTCATTAATTTGACAATTTTCCGTGTGGTGACGGAATAAGGATATAATTCACCACTCCCTATATTATCCGTGGATGTCGTAGAAAACGACAAAGGGATATAATATGCATATAACGTCTATGCAAGAGAAGCAAAACTCGAAATAATACCCTATACCAGGGATCGCCAAATGGCGGACCGCGGTCCGCATCCGGACCGCCGACCCATTTAGTGCGGACCGAAAGAATAATACAGCAACTAGCACTACAGAGTACGTAATTTAATAAAAATTTGTCTTTTTTGACGTCGTCCATTCAAAAATGTCGAAATAAGAAAATACATTTGTTAACTAAAATTACATTTGATTTTTTTTTCTATTAAAAGCATGTACGGACCGTGATGGTTATTTCATTTCTTAAAACGGACCCCTAGCAAAATTATTTGGCGAACCCTGGTTTAGGGTTTTATTTCGAATTTCCCCTTTTGTTGCATGGATGTTGTGTGCATATATCCCTTAGTTACCTTTTACGATACCCATAGGGGTAGTGATTGTGGTCTTACTCCGTCACCACACAGTGTATGTGCCTTTACCAAGGTTTGTTTTTGAATATAATTCTCAGAACACCCTTCTCCCAGTGCTGTAATAGTCACACCTGGCAGATAGATTAGCGATCACAAGCGGTGTTTCCCAGGAGAGAGATTTACCCATTGGCGACCTCTTTAAAAATTTTAAGCAAGATCTTATAAATTAAAATCAAAGTGATATACAATCATATTTATTACAATTCTGTCATCATTATCTTGCTATGATCACAATTACTTGGGAAAATATGAAATTAAATTGATAAAAAAAAGTTATTTAATAGAATTCTGTAAAATATTCATTTTCAAGCCACAGTGGCCTTTTGAGATCAAATGTTTAAATCTAGGCAGCTTCATTGTACATCATCAAAAAGTCTTGATTTGATAAATAAGACCAATTAAAATAATATAAAAAATGATATCGTAACAGTCTTTGTATTCGAAAATGTGCTAATAGATCGTCACAATAGTATCGAGGATTTGATATAAATTTTCTCCATTTTGACATATCAATTTATCTTATAATAATATCGTCACTTTTACAATAATATCGTCATAGTTTTTAACTACAGCAATTTTTAAGAAACCAGTATTGTCGACGTATTTAATATAGTCGTCCAAGTTACTGCCATTGACATTTTCTTCAAGGATCGTCATAAAAATGGATAGGAAATTGTTTAAGTTTTTTGTAATAACTTCATTTACAGACGATTTCATCTGGTTCCCATTAATGATCTTGTTATTATTGTCTATTGTGCCTTGTAATATTATTACTTTGAAAATAAAGGCCTTATTTTGCTCTATAGCAGATGCGAATTCGGTATCTATTTTTAGTTTAAGATCCATGATATGTATTTAAAATATTCATTGAACTTTCGAAAATCATAGTGTTTAATATAAAATAGCAAATTGTTTCTTGTTTCTTAGTATCCTTTTCTTTTTTTAAAGTATCCGATATATATTCTACAGCAAAATATTCCTTGAACGTCATATGTATGAACTGCGGTATCACATAGTACTCACACAGTACTCACAAAATACTCACACAATACTCACACAATACTCACACAGTATTCACGCAGTACTCACACAGTGCTCACACAGTGCTCACGCAGTGCTCCCACAGTACTCACGCAGTGCTCACTCAGTATTCACATAGTACTCACACAGTACTCACGCACTGCTCACACAGCACTCACGCAGTACTCACACAATACTCACACAGTGCTCACGCAGTACTCACACAATACTCACGCAGTGCTCACACAGTACTCATATTACTCTCACACAGACGCGTGTGTGTGTGTGTGTGTGTGTGTGTGAAGCGATTGCGATTGCAACACGAAAAAAAAACACGTCAGGACTTAGACACAATGTGCGTATGTGAATACAGTGCTCACACAGTATCCACATAGTACTCACACAGTGTTCACACAGTACTCACATAGTACTCACACAGTACTCACACAATACTCACACTATACTCACACAGTACTCACACAATACTCACGCAGTACTCACATAGTACTCACACAATACTCACGCAGTACTCACGCAGTGCTCACACAGTACTCACGCAGTACTCACGCATTACTCACGCAGTACTCACGCAGTACTCACACAATACTCACACAATACTCACACAGTACTCACACAATACTCACACAGTACTCACACAATACTCACACAGTACTCACATAGTACTTACACAGTACTCAGTAGTAGCAGTACTCACGCAGCACTCACGCAGTACTCACGCAGTGCTCACACAGTACTCACGCAGTACTCACGCAGTACTCACATAGTACTCACACAGTGTTCACACAGAACTCACGCAGTGCTCACACAGTACTTACACAATACTCACATAGTACTCACACAGTATTCACGCAGTATTCACGCAGTACTCACGCAGTGCTCACGCAGTGTTTCAGAGAGGTAGTCTTGTTTCCTTTTAATCTAACCTAAATCTTTATACCTATTTATGTCATCATAATTCCCACTATCATACTGCTCACTGCTAGGCTCGAGCCTGCAAAATAGGAGGCAAATTGACCTACCATACCACTCTAGTCAGACGTGTAGGCATAGAGTTTACAATCAAGTTATCCTTCTCGTCTATTTATGTTATTTTCATATCAAATACCTTAGTTCCCAAGGAGGATTGACGTGAGGCAGTTGGCTGGTCATAAAATCATTGCCAATAACTTTTAATCTACCCGAGAGCAGGATGAGTGTGATTATGTTGATCCTTTAGTAGTTTTTAACACACCGTAGCACGTCGCCTTCGTCGTTGGGCCAACCACCGGTACTTAGTTCCTTGTCCTCCGTGGTCGGCCTGACGGAATACTTTCAGAGGTACCTTCTCCTCTCGACGTCCATGACGTCGGTCGCCGTCGCGCATTATTCTTACCTTGTCATTACATGGAAAAGAATATTAGCGTAGTTAAATATTGTACCAATATAATAATAAAAATATTGTATACCAAAGCATAAGCTACAAAGTTAGATATACTCAACTCTGATGATTTTAGCGAAGTTAAGTCATTTTCCTTGAAAAACTAATTTCGTTGCATCACGTTCCGTATTCACCGGAAACTTACAGAATGTTAGCTACACTCCGCAGTAATTAGATTTGCAAATATTGTTGTTGGGTCGTTCCTTAATATATCTTTCATGTCTGTCCTTTTGACCCGTGTTACACACGTTATTTATTATTAAACTTTCAGAAATATGTATTTATAAAATAACCAAGGTAGACAACAAAAGAAGAAGGCGAACGACCTAGCTCAGTATTATTTTTAGCAATATTTCTGTATTGTAAATTACATTGTTCAAATAAAACTGTAAACCAGATTAAGCAGGTGTGTTCATAGTTGAACACACTTTAAGTATCTAATTGATTGTATGTTGTAAGCACACTTATCCCCCTGTTTACATGGTACATGTTTTACATGATTTCGCCTTCACTCGGTTTTTGTTAAACATAAAACGTGTATATGATTGCATAGTCATATATACATATATTACAATATTAATTTGACAATTTTCCGTGTGGTGACGGAATAAGGATATAATTCACCACTCCATATTATCCGTGGATGTCGTAGAAAACGACAAAGGGATAATATGCATATAACGTCTATGCAAGAGAAGGAAAACTCGAAATAATACCCTATACCAGGGATCGCCAAATGGCGAACCGCGGTCCGCATCCGGACCGCCGACCCATTTAGTGCGGACCGAAAGAATAATACAGCAACTAGCACTACAGAGTACGTAATTTAATAAAAATTTATCATTCAAAAATGTCGAAATAGGAAAATACATTTGTTAACTAAAAATTACATTTGATTTTTTTTCTATTAAAAGCATGTACGGACCGTGATGGTTATTTCATTTCTTAAAACGGACCCCTAGCAAAATTATTTGGCGAACCCTGATTTAGGGTAGTTTTAAGAAATATTAAAGACCTCATCAGCTAGCAGCTAGCTCAGCGAAGTCTCATCGAACGTATTGGCGAGCACACATTCAAATATTCGAGCTACATGTGTGGCAGATAACAAAAGGATGTAATTGCATGTAATCGGTGTATAATTGAATTATCTAGATAACGTAGTAATCTATCTAACTGTAAGTAATTTCTCTTACAATTAGCTATATAATTGTTTACCTACGGTTTAAAATAAAGTCACTTTTGACACCTTTTGTTGTTTCGCTTAATTCTTAATTAGTTACACAATGGATTTTAATACAGCGTTTGACACTATTATGGTAATTTCCTCTAGAAGATTTTAATGTATTATACATTTTGTATTAAGGGCGTACAAACGACGAGACTCAGAATGCAATGTTTCACTTCTTCTTTTCCGCGGATGTAACAAAAATTATGAAAAAAGACGTGGTTAAAAACTTTTCTGTAAGAGAAGAAAATCTCGAAATTATGTTGAAAAAGTCTTAGTTCGTCATCATCATTCAGCCTACCGCCGTCCACTGCTTGACGTAGGCCTCTCTTTTTCACCACAAAGGTCGGTCCTGTGCCACCTGCATACAACGTCACCGAACAACTTTCACCAGGTTGTCGGTCCACCTAGTCGAGAAGTGTGAGCGAAGAAGCGTCGCTCGATACGTAGCCGCCGCTCGAGAATCTTTCTTCTCCAGCGACCGTTAATGAAAAATGACCTAAGGAAATAACATTACCTACATGTTATGTTTTATAATACGAAGCAAGGATTCCTATAGAGTGAAACAATTCTGGAAATGTCAGTTGACAATGTCACTCTCCGTCCACGGCCGATATTGCAACGGCTTCCTCTAGGGAAAAAAATTGTATATAGATTGCTATCGGTAGTTTGTCAGCTGACCATGTCATTCTCTGTCCACGGCTGATATTGCAACTGCTTCCTCCAGGGACTAAAATTGATAACTCGGCGCCCGTAATTTTCGCCACTGTTACTACCTTGAATATAGATTGCTATTAACACTAATAAGGCGTTTTATGATAAACTAGTGATCGGCCATAATCATAATTCAACCGTAATTATCTTCTGTTAAAGAGTAACCATTTCCTGTAGGTAATGGGAATAATACGTATATTATTCTCATATGTAGACATAGATAAAGATATATAGATAAAGAGCCTGTGTTTGAAAAATGTTTATTCTAAATTTGAAAGTTTCGCTTTTAAAAGTTTCCCTTTTTCAGTTAGTAACTTTTTACTTACTTTTAGCGGGATTGCGGTTAAAAGGTTATCAGGCAACTAAACCTAACTTCGCGTTATTTTTAGTAAAATAATTTATTTTTTAAATAAAACTACTTTACAGATTTTATCGCGTTTGTATTTGATTTTTGATTACCCGACGTTTCGAACACTTTACAGCGTTCATGGTCACGGGTGGACTAAGATGTCTCACGTCCAACAAGTCATCGTTACTGCAGAAAATTTATAATTATCTACCCGATACAGAAATTAGATATTAAATATTGACCCACATTTTGATACAAAATTTATTGCCAGTGTAAGAAGAAAATGATTCTATATGAAAAAATTATATTGTTTATGGTTAGTAATAATTAAACATTAAAATTAATAGTAATTATATTTAAAAACTAACTAATAATCTAGTATACTACCACCGGATTGGAACACGGTCACACTGAGAAAGATCCGGCAAGAAAACTCAGGTAACATGATGCTAAATTAAAGTTAATTTTGAAGGCGGCTTACTTTATGTTACTAAAAGGTTTTAATTTATAAAATTATCTTTAGTTATTATTATTGTGGGTCAAATCTATACAATATGAGCTCACGGTGTCTTGCAGTCTTGTGGTGGTCTTTTTGGATTTGTTTTTAATAATGTTTATAACAGGATCCCAGCATGATGGTAACACCCAGCCATCCTCTCTATTGAAATTTTTGTGTTTTTTAATCTCAATAGCCTCGCGTACCATTCTAGGCAGGTATCGGTGTTCTTTTGCGAGGATTTGTGGTTTATCAAACCTGATGTTATGGTGGGCGCGGTCCTGACTATGTTCACAGACTGCAGACCTAGTAGACCTAAAATCCGTAAAGTAGTTTTATTTAAAATGTATAATACTCGCGTAAACATCAGAAATCATTAAAATAATTTATGTTTGTCATATAATCCTACCTTATTGTGACATAAAATAGATATCTTTGTGTATATTACAATTACAAAAAGAGCAATAAGAGCTGGAAATTTTATAGCGCTGCTGGAAAAGGGGTAAGAAACTGATTCCATCCATAGAAAGCAAGGTTCTAGCAGAAAACGTTGCACACAACCACGATATGACTGCTTTATAGTAACTCAGGCGCTGAGGAACCATAAATGCAGTTATAGACCTCAAAAGAAACATCAAAGAAGTAAAACGAGCACAAGTTAGCCTATGGACGCAAGGAGGAGGCTTTTGGCAGCTAATATACGCAGTCGACGACCAGCGCGGATGCCCCCAGTTACTCCTTGAGCACCGGATTGCTCGATAGAGGTGCGCTACAGATTGCCTATCTTGGACACTAATTAACTGGAGTAGCGTACTTTTCTCCTATGAGGCTCGAATTTGTTTGCATGGTGAGGACCGACGTCAGCGAGTATTAAAAAAATCAGGAGAACGCTATGCGGACGTGTGTTTTGAAGAAATCTTCCCTGGTGGGCGTAACTACCAGCTATCGTACAGAGATAGTATTCATTCAAAATCGCTCACTAAATGCGCAAAGGTACATAACAGAGGGGTGCGGGGCCGAAACACTTCCACGTGGTGCACCCTGGGCAACGTCCAGTCGGACGGCTGAGCTTTCGGCGGGAGAAGGGGTCTCCGCGTGCGACTCTGGAGGCAGAGCGCACGGCGGATTTGACCCAGGGCTGACTGACTGACTGACTGACTATATGCATAAATCATATGCATATATCATTGACATTTGCATATGTACATGTGCTTTATCTAATCACTGAATAATAAAAAACATCATTGTCTATTTCTTTACTATCCCAATATTCACCACACTCCTACTCTCATTCTTATTACTTACTACTACATTACTACTAACTATTTTAACACATCATCCTACTTCTTTCTTCCTTATCAATTAACTTCTCTTGCTATAAATTAGACTGGCTAATAAAGGTCTCTGATTATGTCAGAGGAGCATTTAAGTCCAAGTCCCCTAATGATTTGGAACTGAAACTGGACCCAGGGCTGACGGGGCGAATGTGTCTCATGGCACTCCGTCGCCAGAGACGGTGGCGTCACGGCCCGAGGGCGTGACGGGTCGGTCGCTCGCGAGCGGGAAGGCCCGAACCGTAACCCTGAGTGTGACTGCGGCTGAATCTCAGGGCCGGGGGTCTTCGGACCGCGGGGAAGAAAACCCCTATTAATAATCAAACCCCATCTCAAGTTTGGCTACTCGGCGAGGAGATATATGGCTGGTGGGTTAAGAAGCGCGCGCGAAAATAAAAGCGTCCAGTCGTTAGAGTAGTAGTCAAGGCGAGACTTACTGCTTTTTCAGCCGAGATCCCCGCAAATCTAGAGGCTCCAAATGGAAGAGAGAAAAAAAAGAAGAGGAGGAAGCTGTTCGCCGCGACGTACCACTCCAACAGGGTACGCGCGAGGAAGGAGGCGGAGCGGAAGGCACAGCTAGCTGCCGCCGCTGCCACGAGCGAGGAGGGCGGTGCGACCGCAGCCACCGCAAAGCCGTCGCGAGATGGGGACGCCGGTACTGCCCGGCCGTCGGAGAAAGAAAAGAAGACAAGGACAAGGGCGGCGGTGCCGCAGGACCGTCCAACCCAGGAAGGAGCGACTCCGTGGAGAGGAGTGGCAGCTTAACTATGTCAGCGCTGTGAAGCGACGAGGGTGGCACTGCCGAAGAGCCGTAGCAAGATGAGGGCGGCAGCGCCGCAAGGCCGTCGAAGCGTGCCAGCTCGGGCTTAAAGATGTCGGCAGACGAGGGCGGTACCGCAGGGCCGTCCGCCGATGAGAGTGGTGGGCCTCAGGTCGGCCGAAGGAGTAGGGACGAGGGCGGCGAGCGTGCCGCAGAGCCGTCGATAGGTGTAGGTGTGTCGGAGAGTAGGTCGTCCGGAATAGGCAGGGAGACCGAAGATAGGGGGGCCGCTGAGGAGTCCGAGTCGCATCCTGCGGCGAGAGCTCTGACGGCGGCCCTAAACGTTAGAGGGAGAGAGAGGAGGAGAAGCACGGGGGACACAGAGGTGAGGCCGGGGATTCCGGGTCCGGCTGGCCAGAGAGAGCGGCGGCCAAGAGTGCTGCTGTGGCCGGCGCTCCCCAGGTGGGAAACGGCGGAAAGGGGAAAAGGTCGCGCAGGGGCCTCAAGTCGTTGAAGACGGCCGCGATGGTCATCACCGTGCTGCCTGAAGCGGCCGAGAGGGGCCTCAACTATGAGGCCGTCCTAAGACGCGCCCGGCGGGAGCTGGACGTCTCCGACATCGGGGACGTCGAAGCTAGGACCCGAAAGGCCCGAACAGGGGCTGGAATTCTCGAGTAGGAAACTCGGGCCGAGGGTGCTAGGGCGGCCGATAGTGTGGCTTCGAAGCTGCGGGGGCTGTTCGGGCCGGAGGATGGAGTACGAATCGCCAGGCCTGTCAAGTGCGCAGAGATGCGCCTGACGGGCTTGGACGACGCCGTGACCGTGGAGGACGTCCGGGAAGCCATTATGGCGCGTACCGGATGTGCCTCGGACATCGTCCGGATTGGCACCATCCGCCCTGGTCCGGGCGGTGTCGGTGCCGTCTGGATGCAGTGCCCGGTGGAGTCGGTCAAGCAATTGGCCGACCCAGGCAGGCTCCTCGTGGCTGGAGTTTGGCGCGGGTAACCGTGCTGGAGCCCCGGCCCACGAGGTGTTATAAGTGCACGTAGCAGTTGGGCATACCCGGCCGACATGCAGGAACTGCTTTGACTGCAGCGGGCTATGCTTTCGCTGCGGTCAGACCGGACACCAGGCGGCATCGTGCTCTGCGGTGCCCCACTGCCCCGTGTGTGCGGCGGGCAATAGGCCTGCCAAGCACCGCATGGGCTCTGGGGACTGCAGACCCCGGCATCAGCCCCAAAAGGGCGGGGCGGCCCAGCGACCGGGCCAGCTCCCGCTCCGGGCGCGACCCGATCGCCCGTTAGCATGGAGGAGGTGACGATGGATACGGACCGTTAATGGACCCCGAATCCATGCGTCTCCTCCAAGCCAATCTCAACCACTCCGTCGGTGCGCAGGTCGTTTTCCTGCAAGCCATGGTGGAGTGATTGATAGGAGTAGCCGTAGCCACGGAGCCGTACGTGGTTCCCGACCGGCCAAACTGGCTGAGTAACACCGACGGCATCGTGGCTATTGTCGCCTCCAAGTCGTGGCCTTCGTCGTCTCTGACCTTTAGGGACAGGGGCGTCGGATACGTCGCGGCGGACTGGGGGGAGATTACGCTCTTAGGAGTCTATCTCCCCCCTCGCAGGCGTGCGGCTGATTTCGGGGCCTCCCTCACCATCTTGGGGGCCTCGTTACGGCGACTGGCACCGCGCCAGGTCTTCGTACTGGGTGACTTTAATGCCAAGTCCATGGCGTGGGGTCCCCTGAGACGAACGACCGAGGACGGGCGGTCGAGGAGTGGGCGGCGGCACTGGGCCTCTGTTTGCTGAACAGTGGCTCGGTGCATACGTGCGTGCGGCAGCAGGGCGGGTCGATAGTGGACCTTTCATTCGCTAGCCCTGAGGTCGCCGCACGCGTGAGAAGCTGGTGCGTCGCGGTGAAGGTTGAAACCTTATCTGACCACCGGTATATACGGATGGAGGTGTCCCAGACCCTCCCGACGCCCGGCAGGGGTCACAGGGCGGACGGTCGTCCACGGACGTCCTCCCCGAGGGAGGAACGTCGGTCGATGGGAGGGTACACCACTAGGGGGTATTCCGTCGGGCCGACCACTGATGACAAGTAACCCTGCTCCGGTGGTCGGCCCAACGACGAAGGCGACGTGGTATTCAGGTGGGTTGCGGGTGTGCGTGCTTACCCCCTCTGTCGCCCTGGACGAAGTGGTGCGAGAAGTGCGCCGACCGCAGCCAAACCCAAAGAAAAAAAAATAGCAGTACCTAACAAAAATCCTTTGTCAACATGTACAACCCGCACAGACTGTTATTGGCGAAGATACCATCTACTTGGAGGTTAATTCTCGGATCCACCGTTCTGGCAACGTAGATGCTTATACGGAAGAGGTCGGTATTCGTCGTTTGGATTGGCCTGAGCGAAGCCCCGACATTAACCCTATTGAGCACGTTTGAGACCTCCTAAAAAGGCAAGTACGTTCTGTCCAACCACCTCCACAAAAAATCAGGGAGCTTAAACGTGTGATCTCGGCTGAGTGGGAACACATTCTACAGGACACCATCAAACGCCTGGTGGAGAGCATGCTAAGACATTTACATGCCGTAATCGCTGCAAGGGGAGGTCATATTCATTGTTCATTTTTTAGTGTCTTTTTTTAATAAAATACCATAAAAATACTCGTAGACTTAATTTCATAATACCCATAAAAACCAATTTTAACATGGCTTTCTCTTTACAATAACTAAAACACCTATTCCAGGATTTAAGTGTAGGTATATTTCGGTGACGAAATAAGAATACAATAATACTATCTTGCCCGAGGATATCGTAAAAGACGACTAAGGAATATAATAAGCATATAACGTCTGTGCAAGAGAAAGAAAACTCGAAACAAAACCTTATTTCAATACGTCTGACCAGCGTGGAATAGTATGTCAATTGCCCTCCCATTATGGAGGAGGCCTGAGCCCAACAGTGGGACATATCTAGGCTGAGATAATGATGATAATATAGATAACTATGCAGTTCACAACATCACAAAACACTTGTAGTGATTCCAAATGTTCCGGTAAAGAAATGTTCTACCAAGGATTTGAATTAAATACTATATATTATGAATACACAGAGTGGCGCAACCGCCTAGCGGACGTTTGTCTCTAACTTTTTACTATATTGTCTTAAAGACGGTTGCAGAAACACTGGCTGTAGAGGTACTACTATAAAAATTCTATTGATGAGCTTCGTTGCCATTTAGAGCACTTTCTTTTAAATTAAATTAACCCCGCGGGTGACCGGACCGGGAATTTTAATTCGTTACCCGCGGAGAGGCTGACCCGCGCGAGGGCGACCGATATCCTGGACGTCGAGAGGAGAGGGTACCTCGCAAGGTATTCCGTCGCGCCGATCACGGAGGACAAGGAACTTGGTACCAGTAGTAGACCCAACGATGCGACGTGCTACGGTGGGTAATAGGGCCGCGCGCCGCTCCTCTGTCGCCCCGGACGGAGCCGGGCGATGATTGCGCTGACCATAGTCCACCACAAAAAAAAAGTTAAATTAACCCCTCTCAGCCAAAATTGCTTATGAAGTAAAAACCTGAAAATTACATCGCCCTGTAAAGGCCTTAAAATATTTCCTTTGATCCAAAAAAAGATCAAACGAGTGACCTTTGTAGACGAAAACATATTTGATACGTCTAAGACCTTCCGTCGTAATTTGGGTCACAACCGAATAACCAAATATTTAAACAAAAACACATTTATTTATCAACTTATTTATTTTCACCGATGATTAATCTCTAAAAGACTATGTCTTTTACATTCATCATCTACTAATTAGTTTTATTGAACATACTAATATATTACAATGTTAATTTCAATATCATTGATGGACATTAGGACTAGTATTCACTGGCTATTATATAAGGCGAGATATGTAAATAGTAACAATCTTCACACTAACAAATGACCTACAATTTTGTAACGTGTCGTGAAACGGAATATATTATGTGTGACGTGGTAACGAAACCTTGAGGAATCAAGTCTACTATGCTTATAACCATTTTATATAACGGTATATTAAACATCGAATTGCAAGATAAATGTTTAAGTCCCACTAATAGTAAAATATAGCTAATTAATTCTAACATTTTTGGGTGAAGTTAATTAAAATAATTTTCACTGTTGCTGCCTAAGTTTTACACATGAATCACAATAAAGTAAAAAATACACATTTGACTATATAAATAAATATATTAAGTTTTGTTAAGTAATACGTATATTCTGTTCTTCACAATTAGTTAAATAAAACAAATTTTTGGACGTACTTTTTGGACTTTAACATCCTTTCATGTTTATTATGTACATTAATAGATAGAGTATTCAAAATTTTAGAAAGGTAACCGAATTTAACGCAACAATATACGTAATCTTAATTATATTTCATTAAATACTAAGATATATTAAATGTCTGTGATACAATGATAGCTATTTAGCCAATAGTTAATGTCCTTGCATGCATTTATAGGTACCGCACAATGCTACGCATTTTGTATAGGTACATCTACGAAACTGTAAAGATAATGATATGTAGATATTTATGTCTATTTAGTAGGCCTGTTTCAATTAATCATAGAAATACAGGATGTATCTGGTTATGGGCCAAACAGGAGTTAGGCAATGGTGGTAGGAACCCATGAAAAATTTGATGTAAAATATAGATTTGTTAATGAATTAGATACATGTAGTTTTCAATTTTGTCATCGCTTTTCTGTGTAAATCTGATTAAAATGTATAAAGTCAATGATACTTAATCTGCAACATATTCATACTTCTTGAAATTTTCATTTGAAATTGAATAAATCAACGATTACGTTCGCATAAACAAGATAAACTTCGCTTTAAAATCAGCTGATCAGTGGGCCTACTCTTGAAATCAATTCTATTTTCGAATCCGATTCAATTCCAATCTCACCAAAATTATATTTCGTACTCTTGAACAAAATCGAGAATGAATTCTTCGCGTTTGCAGTTGTTATTTTCATCAGATGTGCCGTATTTTCTTACTTTAAATTAATAACGTTATCGAACTCGATCACCACAAAGACGCTTTTTTGAAATTGTGGAATATTGACGATTTTAAACTAAGTCAAAACCACGTCGGGAATAGCAAATATTTGACTTAAAGGACGAGAGTCGAATTCATTTAGTTTAAAAAAATCCACCGGATTTGATTCCAATCGTGCGCTAGTATCGCTTTCAAGAGTACCAAATTTGCTCCAATTCGAGCTGCGATTGGATTTAGGATTGGAATCGAGATTCGAGAGTAGGCACACTGATACCTACATTACCATCGACTCACACCTATTTATACTGTCGACTCGTCACATGCCTACATGTACCCTGTCTTTCATGACTATTTAACATGTAATATTTAAGGCATAGACTCTTAGACACACATTTTTAAATACATTGTTTAATGTTTTTTTGTGAATTATAGATTCTAATTAAGATCTATGACGATGAAACTACAACATACTCGAATAGTTGTTCCATAACCTGAGCCAACCTGTACCTATATATAAATTGCGCTTGTCTTTTTTATACATTAAAATATTTCTAGGTGCGCTTATTTCTACAAGCATTTGAGATTATTTATGTACGTATTAGTTATCTAACATTATACACCGGCATAGATTCTCATTTAACACTCATTCTCTCAATTCAAATCGAATATTACACAATATTTTGATAACAACTAAGAAAATTATAACACTAATTTATTTTTCGTGTGTTTAGCAGTCCTAATCCGAATATAAAGGATTTCAATTTGCCTGTGCGGCTTGAAACCAACTGTAATAGTAAACATTGGTAACAATTACGTAACAACAGTGTTACCAACTCCCTAAAATATTTATCCCTAAATCATAGTTAAAACCCCTAAAATTGCCACAATTACATGAAAATCCCCCTAAAAATGATTTCATTAAAATAAGAATAAATAATAAATTAGTACCCGTACTGAAAATAAATATATATCCGGGCAAAAAAGAAATATGCCTAATATATGTGACATTTATGAGACATAGTTACTTAATAAACAATAATAATAATAATTAGGTAAGCTCCAAGCTCTACTGGGACCGGTTTAGCACCACGGACAGGACTATTCTTGCGAATAAGCCTGATATCGTGCTGATGGATACTAGATGTCGCTACGCTGGTATTTTTATTTTTTTATTCAAAAAATCCCTAAAAATGCCCCTAAAAATAGAACGCCCATAAAAAACCCCATTCCACTTATTTACCCCCTAAATTTGGGGGGAAAACCCCTAAGTTGGCAACACTGCGTAACAATCACTATAGGATAACACTCACAACTCTTAGAAACTAATATGTACCTAATAAAGATCGTAAACATAAACTATACATATTTAGACCGTTATATTCACATGTTGACATCATACAAATTATAATCATAGCATTATAACTTGTAAGCTTGCTGACCAAAGAGGTCTCCAGACTCAAATTCGAGAAAAATGACTAATAAAGGTCTTCGAAATAAAAATATTTTTATAGATTTTATCGCGTTTGTATTTGGGAGGACTATTCTCCGTAATCTTATAAACGTTGGAAAAAGTTCGAAAATAAAAATCAAATGGGAAGTATAAAATCAAAAACGCAATGAAATCTGTAAAAATAGTTTTATTTCAAATATTAAGTTAAGTTTCAAATATTAAGGTCTCTGTTAGACAATTTTTCATAGCAGCTTAAAGTTTATAATCCCTAACTGATGTATTTGACTCGTCCATTATTACATGATGCTTGTATAATTACGTAAAAAGTGTGTCTGTTACATCTTTGCTTATTCTTTTCGGGACATAGCGTAAGATTATAAACCGAACTACATTTGTAGTCCGCCACACAAATGTTACGATGGTTCAATAAAATTAATGGTAATATAAGACATATGTATACGTTAAAAACAACTTATATATCTTAGTATTTACGATCCTATAACTATAATTTTATGCTTGACATGTATAAACTAGAGTTTCTTTGAAATGCTTTGCATAGCCTTAGTGCAATTTATATTTTTTCTGTTAGCACAAAAATAACTAAACGAGGAATGACTAAATTAATTATTACTCATATAATAACAAAATTTCAAAAATCATATCTAATTATTACATTTCTGAAAACTTTAAAATATTATTTAATGATTAAGTACCTATACATTTTCTTGTAGCAATGAACACTTCACTGAATGAAACCAGCAGCAATTTTAACATAAATTTGAAAAAATACGTATATGTATACGAACAATTATTTATATTTTACAATATATTGAAAATCATGTCATTAATATTGTAATCTCTCAAAAAATCATCATGCAAAGACCTTGCTTACGACCTTAGATGATACATTCATATCCAAGAATATCTTACGGTTGACGTTAAATCTCTTCAAAATCATGAAAATTATAAAGTTTACAAGTCCATTTTGATAGCTATGAATCTAAAAATGATTCTGGGGTGTTTCGATAAACATTTTATATTATTGTATGATATAAAGGCATAGCAAATCCTTAGTGTTAGAGGCTAAGGTGACCAAGGACTATTTCACATTTTACTCGCAACAACCTACCTAGTAATGACATTGTTTTTCTAAGCATTAAAAAATAAAAAAGTGAGAAAATATTTTGAAGGAATGGGCATCAAATTGTTTGAAACTTAAGGCATAAAATTGATGTCAGAAACCGATTAATTATCGTGTAAATAACAAACATAAAAGTAATAAGTTGTAGCAAATTTGCAAACTTTGTTCGGATCTCGTTTATGGTCTCACTATGACCGTAAATTTCCCTCCTAGTTGTTAATAAGAAAATATGTATAAGCAATCACTGAAATAAATACTAAGTTGTTTTAGCTCACCCGTTATCGAAATGTATATTATGTTTTTTTTGTGTGTGTACAGCTGTTGGCCGCAGATGGCCTTGACAGCTTGACGCGGACTATGGGTGAACGCTGAGGGCTCTCAACCCGGAAGGATATATATTATGACTATAAGTAACGATATTTATAATATGTCTTATCTATCTGCAGTGTTACCAGCATTATTCCATATGCCATAATTCATGCTCATATCACAAGATGTTCCAGCCTTAAAATAAAGACTAACACCCATATTAAATATTTGACGATATAGTTATATACATTAAAATTATTTTAACAGTTTCCTTCCTCTACATTTAACAAAATAACAATTTCATAAATTCTTTTTTTTTATAGCAATTACATTCATTTTGAGTTTAATTGAGCAATTTTAAATAAATTTATTTAACTGGCTAAATAAGGAGTTAGAAATATTCATGCGAAAAGGAATTACGATATTTGAGCTATTTGACAACAATGTTTTATAATTGCTTGAAAAATCATAACAAACACTATTAACTTTACGTGTAGTAATGGCGTAAGAATACAATTCACCACTCCTTCTCTTACCCATAGATCTCATAAAACGACTAAGGGACTTTGCAGAAAACATCGATGCAAGAGATGAAAGACGCGAACTAAAACCCTACACCAAAACGTTTGACCAGCGTGATATAGTAGGCTCCCACAATGGAGGCGGTCTGAGTCCAGTAGTGGGGTCTAAATGGGCTGAGATGAGTGTGATTAATTTATAAAGAAACATTTACATATCTACGACATATAATGAAAGGCGTAAAAGAATGAGATTAAATCTACACATAAATAACATCTATATGAGTTTACAACGGAGGAACTGTAATGTTCACCCGTAATAATTGCTTCCAGTTCATTACACATTACATTAGTCACTATTGACAAATTCATTACGTACTGGCAATTATGGACCACATAGCGTTTTAAATTCAAATTTAGTATCATTTGTTTATCTAAAAAAATACGTAGGAACCAAATTACCAGCTGCGTAGAAGTGCGCAATGCTGGCAGCACTGATTAGAAGAATATTTTGCGAAATATGTGACGCCTTTCCTAATAATCTGCACTCTTGAGCTTTATATTCAAGACAGTAATTCTGTAACAAAATAAAACAATTATATTATTGGTTGCGTTTCGATGGTTAGAAATAAAATATAAGTATTCATTACCATCATAATCATGCTCTTATCTCAATTATTTGGGGTCGATTCAATATATATTCTTCTCTCATAATATTTTGTAAAAGTTTTGAAGTGAAATAAATAAATTACTATATAAATAATATCTTATATAACGTGTCTAGACATCTTTTTAAAATAGTACTAGCTGACGTTACAGATATTGTTCTGTGACATGTAATGGAAAATATATCTAAATAATAATACATTTGCCCGCAAAAGAAGAATCTTTTTTTCTCACAAACAAGAATGTTCAAAATATGTAAAAGCTGGGGAGCTGTCTTGAGGGACTGCTCGATTTCTCAACGGAGCTATTTTTAATTTCAATGACAGTGCCTAAATTTACCTTCATATTCTAATTATATATTTTTCATTCCTTTAAAACAGTGATAAAAAGATATTTTCTAAAAATAAAATCTATTTTTTTTTATTGCTAACGGTGGCAAACGAGCAAGCAGCACACCTGATGGTAAGTGATACTGCCGCACATGGACCTTTGCAATACTAGGGGCGCAGCCAGGCCGTTGCCTACCGTGAAGGAAATACTCTTCTAAAATCTCGTTTAAAGAAGAACATGTCATAGCGCTCGGGAAACACAGCAGCAGGTAGTTCATTCCAGAACTTGCACGTACGTGGGAGAAATGATCGCTGGAAACGTACAGCTGAAGACCATAACGTTTCCAGATGAAATTGATGAACCCTGCTACGATGTCGAGTGGTACGTTGGTAGAATGGTGACGGTAGTACCAAGTCAATTAAGTAATTACACCGATTCATCGCCCCCGAAACCGCCTCCATACTAAATTTCATGACAATCTTATACATACATAAGAATTGCTCCTTTAAAGATAAAATAGATATAGGTTTAAAGAAATAATGTTTTGCTGTTGATCTCCAGTGACAAATAATGTTATAATTCATAGCTGTTATATTTTATGTATTGATCAACTTTAATTGTGCGTGAAGTTTTAAATATGGATATTCCTATGGTCCACGTGGTACCGAAATGTCAGTCACATAAATAAGCACAATTCGGCACAACTCAGGCTACTATGAAGCAGACTATGCTCGGGATTTCTCTGCGAGATAGGATCCAAAAAAATACGGCAATCCGTAGAAGAACGGGTGTAACCGACATCGTACGAAGAATTAGCATGCTGAAGTAGCAATGGGTAGTCCACATCGCTTGATAAATCGGTGATCACTGGACATGGACAACCACGAGCAAGAAAGAAAATGAAATGAGTTAATATGGAGGAGAAATGAATTGTACTCTCACTCCGTCACCACAAGGACGGTGAGAGAGACGAAGGAGATAGTACTACAGTCCTAATATAGACCTTCGGATACTTACTCCATTTGAAAGTTGCTTTTATATTCTTTGGCAGCAGTATATTTTACTCCATGAAAGGTAAGTAAGATATGACACTGACGTCGTGTCTACAAAGTTTCAAATTGATCGGCAACTTGTAGTTTAAGTATGAAAGCATAACGAACAAACAATAGCCATTTTTGCATTTCTAATATTATTTAGGACTGCTTAAGACAACACGCAAGAAAATTACGACAAAGAATGCTTAAGGCGGGCGGTAACATAAACATCTATGACAGTTGTTAAGAAAAGTTGTGAACATTGTGAATCTGGTCTTAGAAAGTCGTTGTTCCTTTGGGAAGCAAACTGAAATTACAGTTGAAAGCTATATACCCATTTCAACAGTTCAAGTTTAGGTAGTAAACATAACTGATTAACCGGACAATTAATGTTCTGTACGTTTCTTAGACTATAAAGATACTATATAGACTATACTTATAATTTCCTACCTAAGCAACAGAATTCAGAGAGTCGATGTTAACGGTGCACGATCATCTGGTTCTGTAATCAAAATGGGCGTTCCGCAAGGGTCAATACTGGGGCCATTTCTGTTCCTTGTATATATCAATGACTTACCCTATTATGTAGGGGACAATCAAAACATTGTGTTGTTCGCAGATGATACCTCTTTACTGTTTAAGATTAAGCGACAAATGCTCAACTATGACGATGTGAACAATGCACTGTCTAACGTTGTTCATTGGTTTCATTCTAATAATTTAGTTCTAAATGAGACAAAAACTAAATGTATTAAATTTACTACTCCCAATGTGAGACAAGTGGAAACCAATGTTCAAATGAATGGGGTGGCTCTGGACCTTGTGGAATCAACCACCTTTTTAGGCATCACTATAGATAATAGACTCCAATGGGGGCCTCATATTGAGAAACTGTCAAATAGGCTCAGCTCAGCGGCTTATGCGGTAAAAAAAATTCGCGCATTAACCGATGTTGAAACAGCCAGAATAGTTTATTTCGCATACTTTCATAGTCTCATGTCATACGGCATATTACTTTGGGGCTGCTCCGCGGAATTGAATAGAATTTTTATTCTACAAAAAAGGGCGGTCCGCGCGATATATAATTTAGGCCCAAGAGTGTCACTAAGAGAGAAATTTAAAGAGATAAATATTCTGACTGTTATATCTCAATATATATACGAAAATGTATTTTATGTAAAGAAAAATATCGGTAACTTTGAAAAATATAGTGACATTCATCATGTAAATACTCGGAATAAGGATAAATTAGTTGTACACAGTACTCGTCTTCAACGAGTTAACAGATCCTTCATGGGGCAATGTATACGCTTCTACAACAAATTACCTATTAATATTCGAGATATGCCAGTTAAAAAGTTTAAAAAAGCAATCAAGAGTAGATTTTGTAGAAAAGGTTATTATAAAATCTCGGATTATCTTGATGATAATACAGGCTGGTTATGAGCAGCTCCTCATTCAGGCATTTTCTCATTATTTCAAAAGGTGTTACATACATGTTTATTCTGTTGCTGTTAATATAATTGTAAAGCGTAGCGTGTTTTGCCAAACGAATTTGTTGTTTAATCTGTGTTTTATGTTTGTGGCCCATGGTATTGGTCATGCTCACTGAAGGGTCTGCTTGCGGTAGCTACGAGGAGCGGGTCACTCCCTTCCCTCCATTGTGGTTGAGGGGAGTGATGGCTGCTCTAGTGGTTAACTCGTGATCGGGTGCCGCTTGCGGGATCTGGTCCAGCCATGGTACTTTTTCGTTATATTTAATAACTGTATTGTATGATGATTCGAAAGGCATCACACTGGAGCTATTAATAGACATGTTGTTGTATATTATCTTATTAAAAAAAAAAAATAGTAAATGAATAAAAAAGAAGACAAGCCCACTGAGTTTCTTGCCGGATCTTCTCAGTGCGGTCGCGTTCCGATCCGGTAGTAGTGTAAGGTAAAAATGTAAAAAAGTGACCATATGTAAGTGCCCCCGCGGGGTTTATGCATAATAAAGTATTTGAATTTGAATTTGAATTTGAGACTATAGACTACGACCCACGCGACCGTGGCGATTTGTATCAAGGCAAATTTCTCTTTTGACTCTTACCAGCATTACGCACTCGCTAGGCATTGTGAGATCACGGATTCGCTAGAGGCGGTAATCTATCGTCCTGGTGGTAGAATAACCATCCAAAAAACATCATTCTACTACCAAAAGTTCGTTCTTACCGCCAGCCGCATTGCCCAATAGGTCATAACATCGCTCTGCCAAGTTAGCAATTCTACGAGCGAGAGTTGGCCGCAACTTAATTGCGGCTCACATTTCCCGTTTACATAATATATTTTCACGAGATGGAAATATAAAGTAAAATATTTATAAACAGCAATGAAAATGACAATTATGTAAAGACGAACGAATATTAAGTCTTCTTACAAGTTGCCCTAACTCTTTACGTAGATGATCTAATTATCTTTATATATAAATTTCTTGTGAACGTGTGTATGTCACTGAACTCCTCCTAAACGGCTGGACCGATGTTGATGAAATTTTTGTGTGTGCTCAAGGCCATTCGAGAATGGTATAGATTCACAATCGGACCCGGTAGGTAGCGCTTTATTTGTACAGAACAATGTCTATTGGGTCAGCTGGTTTACTTATACAAATACTCGATAAAGGCATTATTTTTCAAATATTATGTTTTAGTTATAATCGAATTCATGTTTTATCTCGATATTGTGTTCACTAGATTAATATATTGCAAGTAATCATGATAGGCAAATGCGCTGACAAGAGACAACTTGGACTGAGAAAAAGTCTGGATCCCTTTTATTATCTGCGAATAAATGCCCATAAGAATTAATTTTACAGACTGGCAGAACAAAGATGCGACCTTTAGCTGAAGACAAGAAGAAATATTGAAGTGACACTTTACAAAAAGATATCCGGTACATTAGATGTATTCGGGGACATAGCAAAACAATAAGAAATTAAATCATGCTTACCTTAATAATATTTGAAGCCATACGCTCAAGAAAGTTACTAGTAAATAGAGCTGCCTCATCACCACACGATTGCCGCACTGTTTGCTCTGAACACGCCAGATACTCTTGGAACGAACTGAAATTAAAATTATACTATCACTACAAACGTTCTTATAAATAACGTTTACTATTTTCGCTGAGATTGTGACAGAATTGATAACTCACAAAAATAAATTTAAAAGAAAATATATGTAAAAAACCAGCAGATGAATGTTGTTCTTTTTTCATCATTTTAGCTCATATATGTACGTCCCACTGTTGGGCTCGAGTCTCCTCCACAATGAATGAGAAATCGACCTTACTATACCATGCTGGTCAGACAGGTTGGTATAGGGTTTTATTTCGAGTTTTCCTCCTCTTGCATATCTGTGCATATTATATCCCTTAGTAGTCTTTTATGAAATCCAATGCAATCCAGACAATGTAGGGGGTGGTGAATTGGATTCTTATTCCATCACCACACGGACATGTTTTTTTTAAATAAATAAAATCACTACACAAAGATTTGTATTAATTTACAAATACATATTCAGTTATCATAATCCTGATTTTATCCCAATTCCTTTAGAGTCAACGCAATTTGTATTCTTCTTCCAACGCACATAATACAAATTGTTTTGGCAATAATTTTATAACCGCTCGCCTGCCTGCCCTCAACCATTCTTGGGAATGTAATTGTTGACTGGGCAGCATCAGATGTCAGTACGATGTCAAGCTATTATTCGTTTTTTACGACACCCACGAACAATGTAAGTGTTGGTAGTATTCGTAGGCGCTACCACAAATATCCGTATCATCTAGCTAATTCTTGTAAAATAAAAGAAAACGAAGAAAAAGACACCTGTGTTTTGTCATTCATAGTCTGTCTAATATATAACTGTAATAAGGTTAAGCTGGAGTTATTTCAGTTGGAAACGAAGAGTACCTTAACGTAGTAAGATACCGTAAATTTTTGTGTAATAAAATTATCAAATATACTATATAATATAATTCCTGGATTTTATTTCCAGTTTTCCTTCTCTCACCGTGATTTTATCTGCTTGCATCCTTTAATCGTCTTTTACGATCACTCACAAGAACATTGTACTCTTAATCCATCATCACGTGGAAATGATTCAATTCATCGTTCATAAAATAGCTTTATCCATTTAAAGAGTTTATTTAGCCAGCAGGAAAGGGCATAAGTATATGCATAATACATAACGTGACTATACGTCCCGTATTGAACGGGACAGTCCCGTATTCAAGTATTCTGTCCCGTTGTCCCGAACTGTACAAAAATATCCCGTTTTACAAATAGCCTAAATGATCATATTATACTATCTATAACGGCAAAACACTCACGTACTGAGATCGATTACGTCGACCCGTGTTGAGTACGCAGCGGCGTCTGCGAGGCCCCGGCGTGCCTCGCAGACGCCGCTGCGCACTCGCCCTGATGATGAGCATTGGATATGCTCGAAACCCAGGTCGACGTAATCGATCTCGGCACGTGTTTTGCCGTTATAGATAGTATAATATGTATCAATCTCACGATAATTTCAATACTAAAAAAGCCTTAATCATTTATTTTACTGACGGAGGAACGTTTCTTTTTGTTTTCAGTCCATAGTTATTATAGGTAACTATAGACCAACTCTTTACGTGTTCTTGATTTTTTAGCTTTTAATTTCACAAGTTTACCTACTTTTGCAAGTGTCCCGTTTTGACGAACCAATTATCAAGCGTCCCGTTTTGACTTTAAAAAAATATGGTCACCTTAATAATACACAAAGGTAATATCTGCGAAACGATCTTTCGGAAACGAATTTCCTATGCATAAGTTAAACTTTACATTGATCAGTTCGCCCTTTGAGACTTTGAATATGTGACCTCATGCGTTATACGCATGGTCATAGATGTGTAGAAGAGGTTTTATCTTGTGATTATAATATTTTAATATGTTTCTTAATTAACATTTTCAGTAAAGCTATATATGTTAAAGAATAGAATAGTAATATCCAGAAAATAAAATGTGCAACAATTTGGCGGTAAATATTTAACCGCTATTTTATCTATGCTTTCAATTAAAATCAAATGATTCTTTTTTTTTGTCTTCTTCAAGGAAATAATATACTCTGTCCTCCTTAAATATGTAATCGGCAAAAAGCCTTAAGAAAACTTTTAACGCAACTTAGAATATTATTTCTTTTGTTATTTTTAACTACTTATTATTTAATGCTTCATATGGATAACGACAACTTACTAGTGATTACTTTATACCAGTGGTTCTCAAACTTTTTAAATGACGGAACCCTTTTGGGAAGCAAAATACTTGATGGAACCCTACAATAAAACAATTATTTTTATAAGTGTATTCTATATTAATCAGCATAATAAAAGTACAATGTATCAGTTACTAATTATTATTTACTTCACCACTTGGTAAGGACAATAATAGAAAACATTAAAAAAGAAAAAATCTAACTAGTGGGAGGTATGAAACTGTTTTTTATTTTTCATCAATTGCTTGATATCAGGTTTGATGGAAGAAAGTTGGAGTCTCATATCAGCTTCGGCGTCCAGTCTATTGCGATATTTTGTTTTCGTGGCTGCGTAGGTAGAGAATCCTGTTTCGCACAAATATGTAGTTGGGAACGGGAGAAGAATATCCAGAGCCATTTGGCCAAGCATTGCATATTCATCTTGGATTCTGCACCATAAATCATTAAGAGGCGTCGTTTTGAACAATGACTCCATACTTGTGTCTGATGACATTTCTAAAAGAGATTCATATATCTCATTTGACATGTTTTCAGGCTTTTCCAAGTTGGGTAAAAAAGGATTATGAATCCAGGAGTTCACTTTAATTTTTGTATTGTGTTCTTCGGGAAAATACTTTTCAAAAGATGCGCGCATCGAACTGAGATATTGGACCAATTCTTCAAACACATTATCTTCAAACATTTCTGAGTCGTTTTCGCTAACAAACTCACTGAGTAACGTAAAACTTTCTATTTCTTTCTTACCAATGCAAATGATCCAAAAATCTAATTTTCTTTTAAAAGCAGTTATTTTATTATAGGCCTGAAACACTGTTGTCTGTTTACCTTGCAACGATAAATTTAATTCGTTAAGTTTTTGAAAGATATCCGCCATAAAAGACAATCGGAACAACCAAGTTTTATCATACAAACGGTCCTTCAAATTAAAAGAAGTATCTGCTGAAAGAAACATTTGTAACTCGGCTCTAAGTTCAAATAGCCTTGTTAAAGTTTTTCCCCGAGACAGCCATCGCACTTCTGTATGGAGCAGCAGTGTTTTATGTTTGCTGCCATAATCTTCACACAATAATGAGAACAATCGGGATTGTAGTGGTCGTGATTTGATAAAATTAATTATTTTTACCGCTTCATCCATAACTAATTTTAGATTAGACGGCATTTGCTTCATCGCAAGTGCTTGTCTATGCAGAATACAATGACTGGAACTACAATTAGGCGCTTTATTTTTCATTCGTGACACTGCTCCTGCTGTTTTACCTGTCATCGCCTTGGCCCCATCTGTACAAATGTCAATGCAATTGTTCCAACTGAGATTATGTTCTTCAAAAAAATATTTATTTTATTAAAAATTTCTTCCCCGGTAGTGTTTGTAAGCAGCGATGAACACATAAGCATGTCTTCTTCAAAAGAACTTTTATATGGATATCTCACAATAACCAGCAGGATAGCCAAACCAGCGACATCAGTCGACTCGTCCATTTGCAAAGCGAATCGTGTATTTTGTAGACGTGTAACTAGTTCTTGTTTGACGTAGCTTGCCAGATCATGGATTCGTCGTGAAACAGTATCGTTTGATAGCGGAACAGTAGAAAGATGCTTTGCAGATTTTTCATCAAGCATACATTTTGTTATGTCTAATACACATGGTTTTATTAATTTCTCAGCGATAGTGTGCGCTTCACCTGCTTGTGCAATGCGATAGCTAACTAAGTATGATGCCTCCGTGGCCTTTTCGTTGGTAGTTTGTGTTACATGCATCATATTTTTTTGACTTTCTAATAACTGATCTTTTTTGCGAACAAAAAATTCTTTATTCTTGTCTTTAGTCTCGGGGTGTACGGTTTCTAAATGTCGACGCAATTTGGCAGGTGCCATGGAACTATTAGGAAGCAGTTTACTACAGAGCATGCAGAGAGGTGAGCCGTTGGAATCAACAAATCCGAAACTGATATAAGATTCATCATACTTCCTTTTTTTCGTCTTTGAAACCGTCGAGCTTGACGTCGTGGCACTCGTGGCATCATCTTCTGGATCGGTGATTGCTAAATTCTCCGCGCGCATTGCTTTTGAACATTCAGCGTCATTAGAAGATGTTGTTGGAACACGTTTAACACCTTTAAGCCAACGTTCCATTCTTCTTTATTTATAATGTTACAAGTCAGGATAGTGGGGTTTAAATAATGCACAATCGTTACTGCGTATAAGAGACTAAATTTAGAACCTACAGGGAAGAAATGTATAAAACTGAGACAACAGAATACAGCAGGCAGTAAAACAATGAACACTAGTTTCTCGCTAGCGAGCTTGTAAGTAGGTAGTAACTTATCGCTCCGAACGCTAATCATCAACTGACGACGCCAACTTTTTTTTTTTTTTTTTTTTTTTGTGTGACTTAGTTGTTAGCCTCAGATGGCTGTGACAACTTTACCCGGACTGGTGGGTGAGCGCTGAGGGCTCTCAACCCGCGTCGACGCCAACGCGCGATCGCCGCTTTTATACTTAGTCCTAGACTCGATCTCAAATATTCTCGAAAATACTCGAGTCGGCACCTTTGATAAACAAAAAGCAAAAATAAAAACAGAAATTTAAAAATAGCGTTGTAAACAATATCGACTTTATCCTTTGAAGTTAGAGACGAAAGTCGCTAGTTGACAACTATAGCGTCTAATTCAGAGGCGGCTTTTATCAAAGAGACTGAGCGCTTACAAGTATACTACCCGCTCGTTTTAAGTTTGCCGCTGGCGATAGGTATGAGTGTATGATGTTCGAAATTTTTTATTTAATTGTAACAATAAAAATTGTGTACGTTAGATATTTGGGTAAAACTAAACTAAATGTGTCATACATTATAAGTTTTGTTGTCACGTGGGGGAGGGTACGCGCATTCCACAGACCGGCAAACTTAGAGCGAACGCGTTGTACAAGTATAAAATTGTTGAGACCAAACTTATGAGATATTGTACCAGCTAATGTAACACAAGCTTATACAAATACAAATAAATAAATAAATAACATTCATAGCGTTTTGTCTCCGCGCGGCCGCGGAGTCCGCACAGCCGCGGAGCGACCAGAGAGAGGTGTTTTGATTTTTTTATTTCTAAATTCTTGCGGAACCCCGACAGAGGTATCACGGAACCCTAGGGTTCCGCGGAACACACTTAGAGTATAGCTGCTTTATACGATAATTTTCCGTGCGGTGACAGAGTAAGAATTCGATTCACCACCCTAGACAAGTGAAGGATATCATATGCAGATAACATCAATGCACAAGAAGGGAAACTCGAAATGAAACCTTATGGCAACACGTCGGATCAGCTCGGTATAGTAGGTCAAATTCTCTCTTGTAAAGAAGGAGGCCCGAGCCGAACAGTGTGACATGAAATGATGAAAGATAATGATAACCTTATTTTTTTACGTAATAACCCTAGGATTTATCATTGTATTGAAGAAACTTTGCAAACATATAATTTAACGAACATCCAGACTCGGACCAACAATGTGTAGTCAATATTGTACTTGTAAAACTGTTAGACTACATTTAGTCATTTCGTTTGGGTTGGTGGTTAGTTATTCAGTTTTTACAACTGGGCGCACGTAATTTACCTTACAAACCTACGACAATGGGAATATTTCGTTCTTTTATTTCGTTTAAAAAATAACAACATTACAAACGTGGAAATAAAAATGTAGAGCAAAATTATTAATGCAAATTATATATTTGCTACTAAGTTAAATGGCAATATCAAGATGCACTGCATTTGCGTCTACGCTTCAAAAATACAATTTGAAATAAGGCTGGACCTCTTCATGAGTGTTAACAAAGTTCCAGTTGGACGTCGATAAGGATTTTATGATTTACTAGCAACCCGCCCTCGCTTCGCTTCGGTTATAGTCGTTTTACCCGCGTAGTTCCCGTTCCCGTGAGAATACCGGGATAAAATATAGCCTAGTTTACGCCCTGATGTTATAGCTTTCCATTGGTGAAAGAATTTTTGAAATCGGTCCAGCCGTTTTGAAGATTACCCGGAACAAACAGACAGACAGACAAAAATTTTTTAATCGCTATTTTAGGCATAGGTGTCGTGCAAATAACCGTGTGAGCATGAAAAAAGCCTATTATTTTGACATTACAAACAGACATTCCAGTTTTATTTATTGGTATAGATTTATATAAAAAAGATATTTTGTTTTGGGTAAGTGTATAATGACGGACCGGGGAGTAGTCTGCTACCCGCAGAGAGGCCGCCCTAGAGTGACGCTTTGGCAATACTGTTTTTTATAACCAGGGCGTCGAAGCGGCAGTACCCGAAAGGATAATGGCCGGCCACGGAAGTCAAGAAATCGGTACCAATGGTCGATCCAATGGCGACGGGAGAATACGAGAGAATACGGCAGGTTTTGGGGCAGTATGCCGTCTTTTCATAGCCGCAGACAAATTGGGCGGGGTGTGTTCAGCCTACGCTAAAAAAAGGTAAGTTTTCTTCTAAAATTTAATACTCAATTTTCATATGTTTGGTTGATCCTGATTAATTGTAAAAGTTTAATCCGTCGGGTTTGTTTAAATTTCAACATACTTCAATCATAATCTGCCTCAACTAGAGTTCGAGTTTATTATAAATTAAAAGTACCCAATGCCTCAAAAACTTTTTACGTACCTACATATATTATTCATATCTATACTTAAGGTATTATTAATTAAGGCGTCGAATATTTTTAGGTCTTTAATATTCTCGTGAACTCGTCGCAATCATCGGTGCCGACCTGACGCTGCCGACCATCGCCAGGGCAATGCTGGACAGCGTCAGGAACTGACACGCGGTCGCAGCCTTCTACGAGGCAGTACTCTCGCGGACGGAGGCGCGGCGGAGCGCGTGCGCAAGGAGCGTCTCCTCGACGACGCGACCCGCCGCCGGTGACTGCGGCGGCGCAGGGGCGAATACCTGCGCCTGATGCCGCCCTAGCCGAGGCCGCGGGTGACTGGACCGGGGAGTTAGTCCGTCACCCGCCAAGAGGCCGCCCGCGCGAGGAAAGACCGACATCCTCCCCAAGGGGGGAACGTACTGCTCAGGGGGTATTCCGTCGGGCCGACCACTGACGACAAGTCACCCTGTTCCGGTGGTCGGCCCAACGAGGAAGACAATGTGTCACGGGTGGGTTACGGATGTACTTACGCCCCTCTGTCGCCCCGGACGGAGCAGAGCAAGGAATGCGCCGACCGAAATCCAAAAAAAAAAGGTCTTTAATATTCTACTTGTTGAAGATACGGAAAATTACAGCACTTTCACAATAAATTTGTAAATATAAAGCTAAATTATAATTCATAAACTAAATTACTGCCTTAGTTCATCTGAATTTTAAATTCAAATTCAGTTTTTTTATTTCAACACGAATACAAATTCACAAATTGGACAATTTCCGAAACAAACAGATGATTGGAAATTCATTATTGATACAATTGAAAAACGCTGATTGCTTTATAGGCTAGAAAATACCCCACATTGAATTGAAAATGTCAATATTATTTTGGGTATAAAATAATGCAAATTTTGCATTATACGATATATTCACTATAGTTTTCCAAGTGAAAATTACTGTTTTTGTTCATCTCACCATTGTGTTAGTGCATGGACCAGCGATGTGGAAATCCTCTGATAACGAATGAATAAATTCACTAGAAAAAAAATTGACCATCGTGCAGCACACTGATTTATTAATGTAATTAACATGTTACTCATCGTCGTCTTCGCCTCATATTCGTCCCACTGCTGGGCTCGGGCATCTTCCTCAATATGAGGGTAATTGATCTACTCTGCCAAGCGGGCCAAACAGATTGGCATAGGGTTTTATATCAAGTTTTCCTTCTCTTGCATAGATGGCAGCTGCACATAAAAGACGACTAAAGGATATATCCTTTTACGACAGCCCCGTTGAGACGATAGGATACTATACCATCACAAGGAAAACATGATGGTACTGAGAGCTTATTAATGTATAGGTATTTATTAAATTCATGCCTTAAAATTTTTGTTTGTGTGAATTATTCATAACTTAAAACCTTTTTTATGTGAATTTTTTTACTAATTAGTTGGCCATATCCCGAGTTCAGTAAAAGATTATGTGCTAAACTTTTTAATAATTAAGATATTCATAAAATATAATAAAGGTATTACAACCAATATAGGAGCGGAGTGATAGTCATGACTATAGATAAAAATCTTGTTATGTGAATGATAACGACAGACACTATCTATGTGATACCTATTTTTTTTATTTTCTTTTGGTGGCAAATTATCAAGCAACCCATATGATGGTAAGTGGTATCTACTGCTCAAACACCTCAGCAATACCAGGGACTCGGCTATGTCGCTGTCAAACGTAAGAAAAATCTCGTTATAAACCTCGTTTAAAGAAGAACGTGTCATAGCGCTCGAGAAACACCGCAGCAGATAGTTCATTACAGAACCTGTGCATAAGAAATGAACGATAAAATCGTATAGTCAAGAAAAATATCGTTTACAGGAGGTAAGTGTGGACCCTACTGCAGTGTCGAGCGGTACAATGATAGAAAAAAGACGCTAGTGCCTATACATATAATCTATAATGAAATATTACCGAATGAGTTGAATGGTATATACACTTACTTATTTCAAATTTAACGCATTTATTACCCCAACCTTTAATAAAACTTGAATTTGGAACAAAGATAAAATAAGAAAAATAATAAAATAACTAGTTAAAAAACAGGCTTTTGTAGTTAACCAAATTACAAAGTGCGAAGTAACAAATAGGGATAGCGACATCTATCGAGTCACGCCATAATTTTAGCCACGGATATAAAATATTAGCTAATTCTGTAAAGATAATGGAACAAATTATTGCATTGTCATCAGTCTTTAATGAGTGTATTAATTTTGCCGACAAATTAATCCAACGTTTAGGAAGCGAAAATCACGTTCAAAAATTCCATTACATACAAACCAAGTTAAAACAAGCGTGGTAAAAACTGCTCAAAACAATGTCTTATCTGCCAAAATAACCAAGGTTCCTCAAAATATGTAAACGTGCTCATTTATATTTAATTGCAAGATATGACTTATAAAGAGGTCGTTAACGTACATAAAAAGCTCTTAAGTACACATCGGCATTCGAACTGAATCTTAATCATTTCATAGTAAAGAAGGTTTTGGCAAAATGTTAATGGAATAGAATTTTTAAGACATGCAAAATTCTCTCCATTTACCTGTACCTAATAAAATTAATGAATACAAGGTACCATCACGGTGAATAATGTGAGGTAAAATATTTTTAATTGAATCTCACGAGAACATAGATATTGACTTTGAATGTAGGCAAATTGTGAGATTATAAAATCAGTCAAAATCTAAAGCAGAAAATCAAATTAATAGGATTCAGAATGGTGAACTGGGTGGTCGGTGTCAATTTACATATAAATAGGTACAGGTCCATATTATCTGTGAAAATCACGCTTCAAACAAGTAATTAGTTGAAGCTGAGAGAGTAAGATCGATTTTTTTTAATTTTCAGCAACGCAGGACATTCATTTAGATCTCGATTCAAAGGGAAATATCCATTGAAATTTCTCTTAGGACTTATAATGATGTTTATAAAACTGTAATGTGAATACATTACAGTTTTATAAATATAATATATAATGATAAACATATAAACTTCAACTTCTGCCGTATCAAGTCTTACACATTATCAAATAAAACACCAAAGGCAACTATAGAAATAAATAGCAAGGTAAGTGCATTAGAATGATGAGCCTTCCAAATTCTCGATTATTTTTATTTAGATGACGCGCGACGCGAAGTTTTCAGCATTCTAATCGATATGTGTGAAAAAATTATGTAAAATTGCCTACATAAAATCAATCAGAAAACGTCGTTGCGGTGTTCAGATAGATCGAATTCCACATTTAACGGTATATGTGCTATACTTGAAAGAGATTTCAGCCCGATATCTCAATTATATATTCTACTTAATTTAAAACAAAATTAAAAAAAAATAACAAAATATTTCTGTACATATTGAAAGCCATCGAGCAAAAAACTATTTAGGTATATCTTCAAACATTTATTTAGGTATATGTTCTGTGTGGTGACAGTAAGAGTAGAATTCACCACTCCCTATCTTGCCCGAGGATGTCGTAAAACATGACTAAGGGATATAATATGTATAAAACAAGAGAAGTAAAACTCGAAATAAAACCTATATCAACATATTTGACAAGCATGTGTCAATTTCGCTCCTATTGGGGAGGAGGCTCGAGCCCAACAGTGGGATGCGTATGAGCTGAGACGATATGTTTAAAGAATTTCATAATAAGTTTGCAAAAATTAAATTACTCTAATGATTTCTGTTGTTTATGCAAGTATTATACATTTGAAATTAAACTATTTTACGAATTTGGTGGCGTTTTTATTTCATTCTTGATTTCCCGACGTTTCGAACACTCTTCAGCGTTCGTGGTCACGGACGACTAAGTTATCTTACGTCCAACAAGTCAACATTATTACACATATTTACACCTGCCCGCTACAAAATTAGTTATTAAATTAGATCACACATTTTTGATACAAATTTATTACCATGATAAAAACAAAATTATTCCATATGAAAAAATTATATTGTCTTTGGTTAGTATTTATTAAACGTTAAACTTATGGTAATTATTATATTAACAAATTTAATCACCTGTCCAGTGTCATCCTCTACAGGAAGCAGGCGTTTATAAACATAAACTTGGCTGTGGCTATGATCTATCTTACATTCTTCAAACAATGAGTGCTATTAAAGAACACATAGCTGATGTTCAGCACCACTGTTACACTAAATCTGCAGTCTATTAAGACCTGACACGGTGAGACGGTGCCCACCATAACAACAGGTTTGATAAACACAATTTTTTTGCAAAAAATAAGACGATGTCTGTCTAGAATGGTTCACAAGGCTATTGAAATTAAAAAACATTAAAATTTCAATACAGAAGATGGCTGGCTTTTATCATCAAGCTGGGATCTTATTATAAACATAGTTCAAAATAAAATCAAAAATACTACCGCAGAACTGCAAGACACTTCGAGCACTTTCGATTTGACCCACAATAACAAGTTAGAGGGCTTACTCTAACTTAATAACACATTTGCTTTTTTATGCCTTTTAAAAATCAATAATAATTTAGCGTCACGCCTTCTGACTTTTCTAGCCGGACCGCTCTCAGTGTGGCCGCGTTACGATCCAGTGATAGTATATTAGAATTATTAAGTTAAAACGAATAAATTGTAATAATCAACATATATTTAATGTTTTAAATAAAATTGCATTAAAATATGACTCAAAATTAAATAACTCATTCTGTAGCGAGTATAAAGCCCTATAACATCGGTGACCAGGAACACTGTAAAGTGTTCGAATCGTCGAAAAATCAATAAAGAAATACAAACGCGATAAAATCTATAAAAGTAATTAAATTGCTCTAATTTTACGTGCCCGAGATGTTGGGTACATAGCATATCTATATATATTAGGTCTTTACCTATGAAATTGCCGTTATGTATGAAAAAAATTAAACGATTTTTTTTCATGTATTTTTTATTTGTATTAATCGAAGTAATTACCCATGCAATCAATGCATCTTTGCCAACGCAGCGGCAGTTTATTGATGCCCTTCTTAAAGAAATCAGCTGGACGGGAGGCAACAAATTCTTCAAAGGCATTTTGTACTGCCTCTCGGGTATTGAATTTCTTTCCCGCCAAAAAGTTATCCAAATTCTGGAAAAAGAAGTAGTCTGTAGGCGCAAGGTCTGGTGAGTATGGCGGATGACGGAGAGCTTCCAACCCCAGTTCTTGCAACTTGGAGACCGTCTGCTGTGCAGTATGAGGTTGCGCATTGTCGTGCAGGAGCAGCGGAGACGAGCTATTGACCAATGTTGGTTGGAGATGTGCCAGCTTCTCCATCAGTGTTCAGTTCTTCACAGTACACATCTGCAGTAATGCTCACCCCGTTTGGTAAGAAGCTGTGATGAATCACACCGGCGCTAGACCACCAAATAGTGACCATCACTTTTCTAGGGGTAAGTTTTCGTTTAGGGCATTGTTTAGGTGCTGAACCAGGATCCAACCAACTTGCTGAGCGCTTGCGGTTATCAAACAGAATCCATTTTTCATCGCAAGTAACAATGCGTTTCAAAATTCCTTCATTTGTGTGTCTGTTGAGCAATGCAAGGCATGTATCAACGTGTACTTCGCGCTGGCGATCATTGAGTTCGTGGGGCACCCATTTGTCAAGCTTTCTTACCTTGCCAATTTGACGCAAATGGACCAATATTGTTTTGACGCTAACGTCGAAAGCTACTGCTAATTCAGCCGTAGATTGTGTATCATCTGCTTCCACAATCGCCTTTATTTGGTCATTGTCGACCAAAGTCTGCGGACGACCGCGAGGTTCATTTTTCAGGTCGAAATTTCCAGAACGGAAGCGAGCAAACCAATAACAGGTTTGTAGTGTTAGCTCTGCAAACGTCGTTGATGTTGCGTGCCGCTTGTGCCGCGTTGCTGCCACGACGATACTCATATTCCATAATTACTCGAATTTTTAACGTATCCATGATGACGAAAAAGATTGAAATGCGATGAAAACGTAACACTAATCAATAAACAAATGACTACTTTTGGAAAATGAATTCCATATTTTAAAATAAAATTAATTTGAAATTAGAATTCTTAGCCAAACAAAAATTATTTTGATTTGAAATGGCCAGTATTGCAGAACGGCAATTACATAGGTAAAGACCTATTATATAAAAGAGAGAGCGTGTGGGTATGTTCCATATAGGCTCCGAAATGGCTGGACCGATTTCAATGAAACTTTCAGGGAATCTCCAGATTGACCTGGCGAGTAACCCTGTAAAGTTTGGTGACGATCGGAGCACTCCTCTTTTTGAACTGTCAAATGATGCAATTTTATTGTTTAAATTAAATAAATCAAAATCTAGCCCGGCGAAGCGGGCTGGGTACGCTAGTACCTATTAAATTTAAATGCCATGCATTCATAGTTAGCCAATTTAATTTCTCCTCGTCCGTGTAATTTTAGCACATTAGTAACTTCATTAGATAATTTCCAGTAACATTAGACCTTATCAATGAATGTAAAATAAAATGTAACAAATGTAATACAATGTTTCCTCAAGCAACATGATATCGTTTGTCGGAAAGAAACAAGTCGCATTAAATTAACGTGCTAAGACAACTGCTATGTGATCACAAAAAATAAAAAGCATACCAAAGCTTGAAACAACAATGCGAACGATGTAGAATTTGATGAACGATGAATCGAATTTTATATTGTGTACGAAACACAACAAAAAGACCTACTTCATTCCCATGTCAAAAGTCAGAAGGCGTGACTCCGGGGCGTCCTTTGCAATAAACAAGGAACATAACCAAATTACATTTTATTTTTCATTCCCCAAATGCAACTAGCTCTCATATCGTATTCTCAGAATGGACCATGCAAATTTTATTAGACTGTCAGACTGAATTACGAAGTTACCTGAATATAATTTTTGATATATTATTAGCTAGTTTCATTGACTTTTTATCGTCTACAAAGTTCGATATATTAACTCGAATGCATAGCGGCATAAACAGACTTCCACTATGAGGAACCAGGTTAGTTTCCGAGGTTCAAGAGTTAAATATTGAGTTTGCTGTTAGAGCATCAGTTACTGTAGTTACGAGACATAAACCGGGGTTATAGAATTTTACAATATATTCTATGAAAAAAACTACATATTGATTCGATCCCAAGTAATTGGGACAAAAACAGGATAATGAGAATGATGATTGCACCAATAATGTCCTTACATAGCCGTATTTCTTTTAGGAAAAAAAAACAGATCTTTTCAAACTAGCATGGTGAACCTATTTAAAAGGTAAGATACCAAGAAAATCCGTTCCCAATTGTGGAACAGAAAAGAGTTGATTAAAAGAGGCAAAATTGCTTTTCTTACCAACAAACAGTCCTTAAATGGTCTTCGTGACTTGGTGCAAGTCCAGTCTGATCGGTCTGATACTGATCACCTTGTTGATGGTCATTCAGCGTCATAAGCGTAACTTCATAGTCTTTACTGCATATTTCATATTCCGACCTGACATTTTTCACGCAATCGGCGTGCTTCAAGTATTCATTTTGGTAGTTTCCTCTTGTACATAATTCTTGGACTACGTCCGTGATGCCAGCGTATATTCGACGAAACAAAACTTGTTGACTTTTGTCCATGCACGTGTTCGTGTAATTGTCAATACATTTGATGCCCGTACGGAGTTCACTATAACAATAAAAATAAAATAAATCATATTTTTATTTAGGTATTTTTTAACATTTAGAATGCTTGTAACTATCGTGTAACATCAATAAAAAAGGAATAATGAAGCCACAGTGTATCCGGCACACGTCAAATTTCAAATCGATAATTAATTAGTAACAATTGGAAATTTCTGATGTACTTAGCAGTGGCCTTATTAGGATATGACCGATATTGGCCACAGAATTAACTTGATTTTTAATGATGGCTTAATTTTAATAAGACTTTAGCAGCACAAAACTTATATATCGATCGAAGGGCAATACATGTGCCCTCTGATATATTACAAGGGTTCAATGGAAATCGCAGATGGCTAGATTATTTAAAGTTTTCATAGGATGGCGCCATAACCCCCGGACGGACTGAAAATCACTGGAAGATACTGTAGGGCCGAGAGGTTTGTGTTAAAAGGCATGCCACTGCATACCCACCGACGTATTGACCGTAACGCAAGGAAAATATACGTAGAGAAGAGTAGGTAAAACTTCTGATTGCTGTGTTATATAGCTAGTGTATATCTCGCCTGTGCCACACTATAGGGAAATCAATGTCAGTCTGAAAACTTTCTTATTTTTAGACTTATAGATCCGAATGTTTTTCCATTAATCAAGACATTCTTCCTTGTATAAAAAGACATTTTAGGTATAGTTTATATTATAAACAACTACAAAATTTATCAGCAACTCCCTCGTATTATCTTAAAATAATTTTAGAGAGGATAAAGTATTAGGAACAATATAACTGAATCTTAAAATTATTGTTATAAAATAAAATAATAATTCAAACTCAAGCTCAGTTTTTTAAGCATCTATAATGCTTAATATTCATACTCTAATAAGACATAACCATTTATTCATTTCAGCTCATATAGGTTACGTTGTTGGGCTTGAACCTCCACCACAATAGAATATAAATTAACCTACTATACCACGCTGGTCAAACGTGTTGATATAGTTTATTTCTAATTTTTCTTGTCTAACATAGATATTACTAGCAACCCGTCCTCGCTTCGCTTCGGTTTCAGTCGCCCTGCCCGCGTATTTCCCGTTGCCGTGGGAATACCGGGATACAATATAGCCTAAGTACATGATACTAAAATATTAGAAAAATCGGTCCAGCTATTTTGAAGATTATCTAAAACAGACAGATTTTTTTAAACCATGTTTTAAGCATAAGTATCGGCCAAATAACGGTATCAACATGAAAAAATCCAATAATTTTAACATTACTAACAGACACTGCAATTTTACTTATTTGTATAGATATACATTTTTAATCCCTTAGTCGTCCTTTACGACACCCATAGGTAAGAAAGGGAATGGATTGTATGCTTACATCGTCACCACACAGAAGGCTAACTAGACCATTACTAACACATGAACCCATTATTGCAGTGAAATTAAAGAAAAGTATTTTGACTTTATATCACATTGAAGGTATTAACCCGGCGCCAATGACGTGAAAATAATTACACGAGGAATGACGTCGGGTCATATTAACCCGAATTCACCAGACTTTTTTACTAATATTTAATTATAGGCACCTAATTGAATTATTTATATGCCAGTATGTGCTATTATTAACAGGATAATATAAAGAAAACATGGCATTTTTATAATAGACCAACTTTACCTAATCTTGTTCAATACACATGCAAAATCAAGTTCAAAAATACAATTTACGTAATTATCTAATTATTATTGCAATAAATTATAATATTATTCAAGAAAAACTATTTTCAATACACAAACCAACTTAGGAACATTAATTTGACCTATAATCAGTCTTCGAATTCTTTATATCTAACTGCGAAATTGCTACAACTATTGCAGTGTAAAATGCAATGATTAGGAGGACATGTTATATAAAGTTATACATTATAAGTATGACTAGTCGTTGTATATTTTTTTGAAAAACCCAGCTGATATTTTATACTATTGCCAGAAATTTTTGGGGTGTGAAAATTCTGGAAAACTTTTGCCCAATTACCAAGAAAAGAATTCTAGTAAGAATTCTGTTCTTGCAAAAAATTCTTAACGAGACTAAGTACCAAATTGGATTATTCGAAAATCCGAATATCCTAGTAGCCCCAAACTCATTCTAGAAATGTTTGTTAGTTACATTATTATAAATTACTTGTTAGTTACATTATTATAAATTACTTAAAACAAACAAAAAATCATCAATAAGCATAAGAAAACATAACTAATATGTCACGAAAATATAACGCCGTTAATGACACTGAGTCATATTGACCCGTTTTCACTTGATGCAGATATATATTCCCGCACAGACGGCGTCACACCAAGATCACTAGTGATACGAGTAGAGAAGACCAGTATCTCCAGATATTGAAATGATCGAAAGCAAAGAATACTCAAAATTCAATATATTGCTGTTTGAAATTAGCTCGGGTCAATATGACCCAGCGTCATTGGTGCCGAGTTAAATTAGTTCTGGGTTATTGGTTTGCTTAAAACATGTAGATATATGAAAGTTTTATATAATTTAACCGCTAATTAGTGGTTAAATTATCAGCCACACCGAGTAATACATAATAATTAATCAACAGAAGGTACATTAACGTAATTCTACGAATTAAAATTATTGGACTCAATTAAATAAAAGTATTATTTCATTACATACATATATATAATTGATTGAATTAGGCGATCCATGGCGGCAAACCATTATTATTTTAAAATGGAAGGAACGAAGGGAGACCCACCACTTTCCCAAGTTTAATCAATATACGGCACACCACAATGGAATGGAAGGAATACGGGATAGGATCAAGGTGGAATAGGATATATATAGTTTTTTATTGCAAACGAGCAAACAGCACACATGATGGTAAGGTTGCTGCCACTCATGGACCTTTGCAAGGCCGCTGCTTACCGCGAGGAAAGTAAAGGGAGTGTGTATGCGTGCAATGAGGTTCGGTGATACTAAATGCATCACTAAAACCCACCACACGCAAACAACCTAAAAAATTTAGGCTGCCGGCTCTCTCGCTCACCGAACGAAGCGCCATAACAAATTGCTACTACTCGGACGTGGATTTTCTGCGAGAGTGTGGACCCGGACGGACTGGCCCGCGGCTGTAGACAGGCCGTCAACAGTGTGGTCCTACCACTATTAATCTAAAAGAATCTTACTCTCGCGTAATGAGCTCCTTCCAGAACGTCAATTGCGCATTTAGAGCTTCAAGATATCACACCCCCTGCCATCTCCCATTAGTATCTACTAATTACCGTCAGAATGCGTTTTTGTGGCGCGCGAGCAATACACTTAACAACCGATACAAAAAACATAAATTCGATATATTCAACACTAATACGGATGCGATAAAACGGACACTCAGTCTCGATTTTTTCACAACACTTCAATAGGCAAATGTAATGTTCTCCATTTTATTGATTTATGTGAAACATAATAGTGAAGACCTGTTATTGACTTTATGTCTCTAGTAAGAAAAAGCTAGGTAAACATATTTATGTTTACCTAGCTTTTTATTACTTTTTGAGCTGTTGGTCTCCCGATAATTAAATCTATACCAATAAATAAAATTGGAATGTCAAAATAATAGGCTTTTTTCGTGCTCACACGGTTATTTGCACGACACCTATGCCTAAAATAGCAATTAAAAAATTTTTGTCTGTCTGTCTGTCTGTTTGTTCCGGGTAATCTTTAAAACGGCTGGACTGATTTCAACAATTCTTTCACCAATGGAAAGCTATAATATCAGGGCGTAAACTAGGCTATATTTTATCCCGGTATTCCCACGGGAACGGGAACTACGCGGGTAAAACGACTATAACCTATAACCGAAGCGAAGCGAGGGCGGATTGCTAGTAAATAAATAAATTTAAAGGCGAACCGTCCTGAAGATGCCTCGTTTAGAGGCGAAACATGTGTCAAATATATATTCGAAATCCTGCGACAAATTGCAAACTGTCGTTCTGGATTCTCTCACGTGAGAGTAAGATTCCTTTATATTCTATTCCACCTTGATCCTATCCCGTATTCCTTCTATTCCATTGTGGTGTGTGGTATAATGTTTAACCGTGGGAAAGCGGGGCTCTCCCTTCCTTCCATCCATTTTAAAATAAAATACATATAACCAACATGTTTAAAAGAATTAAGATCACTTTTAAGTTTATCACTCTCTGGTTAGGTATGTACGTGTTAGTTATAGCCAGATAAAGGTAATGATAATATTGCGTCAAAAGTGGCGTGACTGCATGATTAAAAAAATAACTGGTATAGCACTTATCTATACCGTGTAAATTAATATAAACGTCTTTTATCTGTACTATATGTATTATAATGAACGAAAACGTTTAAAAATATTATTACGAAATTTGAAAAATATATGAACAAATTTATACTAGTTCATCTCAGCTCATATACATCCCACTGTTGGGCTCGAGTCTCCTCTACAATATGAGAGGAATTGACCTATTATACCATGCTGGTCAAATGGTTAATTTAGGGTTTCATTATAAGGTTTACTTGTATTGTATAGATGTTATCGACAAATTGTAATCCATTATTCGTCTCTTACGACACCCACAGCCATGCAAGGGGTGGTGGATAGTATTATTACTTCGTTCACAGAAAACCAGTATGATATCGTAGGTAAATTTCCCCTCTCATTGTAAAGGAGACTCGAGCCCAGTGGTGGGACGTATATGAGCTGTAATGATGATGAATAACTTCAAATAAAGCCAATTTTTTTTTTTCGGGGGTGGGTTGCGGTCGGCGCGCTCCTCGCACCACTCCGTCCGGGGCGACAGAGGGGCGTAAGCACGCACTCCCGCAACCCACCCGCGATGCACGTTGCCTTTGTCGTTGGGCCGCCCACCGGAGTAGGGTGACTTGACGTCAGTGGTCGGCCCGACGGAATACCCTCTATTTGGGGTACCCTCCCATCGACCGACGTCCCCCCTCGGGGAGGATGTCGGAAATAAATCCGAGTTTAAACATTTCGAAATATATGTATACATAGATACAGGCGTAACTAATAAAAGCTTTTTAAAAAGATATTAACCAAGACCTTATTATATTAGTCTGTGTTCCAGCGTTATACCCTTTATTAATCCGCACGTAGTCTTATCGAATCGTTAATCTATACTAATATTATAAAGAGGAAAGATTTGTATTTTTGTATTTTTGTATGTAACGAATAAACTCAAAAAGTACTGGACCGATTTTAAAAATTCTTACACCATTGGAAAGCTATAATATCAGGGAGTAACATAGGCTATATTTTATCCCGGTATTCCCACGGAAACGGGAACTACGCGCGTAAGGCGACTGAATCCGAAGCGAAGCGAGGGCGGATTGCTAGTACATAATATAGGGTCAAATTGTTTTATGTAACAAATCATTGTTATATGTATTTTATAGGGCATTTCAAAATCATTTTTATAATACTTTTCCTAAGCTTTATTATTCGCCTATTATTTCTCGTAACGACGATCTCGTAACGTTTAGATTCACAATTGGACCCGGTAGGTAACGCTTATTTGAACAGAACAACATCTGTTGGGTCAGTTAGTCTTTATATATGTATATTTCTTGGGTACGTGTACCTATATGTCACTGAACTCCTCCTAAACGGCTGGACCGATGTTAAAAAATATTTTGTTGATAAAATTTTTTGTGTGTGTTCAAGGGGATTAGAGAATAGTTTAGATTTATAATTGGACCCGGTAGGTGGCGCTGCTATCGATTTCAAGAATCTTTTGAACAGAACAATGTCTGTTGGGTCAGCTAGTATAAGTTTATATCTATTAAGTTTGTGTTTCGCGCAGTGATGGAGTAAAAATACTATCAACCACCCCATTGCCTGCCCGTGATTGGTGTAAAAGACGATTAATGGATTAAAATCTGTCAGCAATATGGATCTAAGAAAAATAAAATATCTATACCAATAAATAAAATTTGAGTGTCTGTTTGTAATGTCAAAATAATAGGCTTTTTTCATGCTCACACGGTTGTGTTTTATTGTTGGTTGTGTTTTATCCCAGTATTCCCACGGGAATGGGAACTATTCAGGAAAGACGACTGAAACCGAAGCGAAGCGAGGTCGGTTGCTAATATATAAATATAATATCTGGTTGACCGAGCTTCGCTCGGAATAATTTTGTCGAATTTATTTAGATACTAGCAATCCGCCCTCGCTTCGCTTCGGTTATAGGTTATAGTCGTTTTACCCGCGTAGTGCCCGTTCCCGTGGGAATACCGGGATAAAATATAGCCTAGTTTACGCCCTGATATTATAGCTTTCCATTGGTGAAAGAATTTTTTTTTTTGAAATCGGTCCAGCCGTTTTGAAGATTACCCGGAACAAACAGACAGACAGACAGACAAAAATTTTTTAATTGCTATTTTAGGCATAGGTGTCGTGCGTGTGAGCATGAAATAAGCCTATTATTTTGACATTACAAACAGACACTCCAATTTTATTTATTGGTATAGATATATTAATAAAAAACAAATAATAAAAAATATATAAAAAATTACAAAAAGAGAATAATAATAACACCGAGATTCGAACCGACGCTGTTTGAATGCCAAAAAAACCAAAATTAGAACCGGTCAACTTTCCAACTGAGCTATCGTAACTCATGACGTTGACAACGAAATTTGAATTCATATTCTTTTAAAATTTAATGTCATTGTACTGTTTTGCTTCCATGGCCTCCGTACCGCCGGGCCTCCCGCCGGCGCTTCGATCACCGTGAAGTCGGTCACCATCAGCATCCAGGCCCACATGAAGTACTTGGGCCTGGTGCTCGACGGGCATTTTTGGTTCCGGGAGCATCTCCATCGACTTGTTCCCCGGCTTGTCGGCGCGGCGTCCGCCCTTTCGCGGCTGATGCCGAATGTGGGCGGACCCAGTGCTACGTGCCGACAGCTGTACGTGGGGGTGATCCGGTCGATGGCCCTGTACGGCGCACCGGTGTGGGCGGGGTCCCTGACCGTCCGTCTTAGGGCCCTCCTGTGGCGACCACAGAGGGTCATGGCGATCAGGGCCATACGGGGTTACCGCACGGTGGCGACGGAGGCAGCGTGCCTCCTGGCCGGAAGTCCCCCGTGGGACCTGGAGGCGGAGATGCTCGCCGGCATTTATCGGCGGGTGTCGGAGACGCGCGCTCGCGGCGGCATGGTCTCCATCAAAGAGATCACCGCCTGGCGGGTCGACGCCCGCCGAGAAGTCATTGCCCGTTGGGCAGTCCGGCTGGAGAGTCCTCGGTACGGTGTCAGGACCGTCGAGGCCCTCCGGCCGGTGCTGATGGAGTGGTTGGAGCGGACGCACGGAGTGCTTTCCTTCCGACTGGTGCAGGTGCTGACGAGGCACGGTTGCTTCGGGAAGTACCTGCACAAGATTGTCAGGAGGGAGAGCACACCGTCCTGCCACCACTGCAGTTGCGACGAGGACACGGCGCAGCACACGCTCGAGGAGTGTGCTGCATGGGCCCCTCCCATCGCCGTGAACTCGTCGCAATTATCGGTGCCGACCTGGCGCTGCCGACCATCGCCAGGGAGATGCTCGTCAGCGTCCGGAACTGGGACGCGGTCGCCGCCTTCTGTGAGGCCGTAATCTCACGGAAGGAGGCGGTGGATCGTGTGCGAGTAGAGCTCCTATTCGGCGACACGTTCCGCCGCCGGCGACTCGGGCGGCGCAGGCGCGAGTATCTGCGCCTAATGCCGCCCTAGCCGAGGCCGCGGGTGATCGGACCGGGGAATTGTCCGTCACCCGCAGAGAGGCTGACCGCGCGACGGCGACCGACGTCCCAGTACGTCGAGAGGTGAGAGGTTACCCGAAAGGGTATTCCGTCGGGCCGGCCACTGATGACAAGTCACATCTGCTCCGGTGGTCGGCCCGACAACGAGGTGACGTGAGTACGGGTGGGTTATGGGCCCGCGCGCCGTTCTTTCATCGCCCCGGACGGACAGGACCGCGCGTGCGCTTACCATAGCCCACCCATAAAAAAAAAAAAAAAAAAAATTTTACTGTTTTGCTAAAAACACGGACAAAACAACATTTTCTATAAATAAAACCTAGCTAGATCGATTTTTTGGACGCGAAACCTCTAGTATTCCAAGTTTCATCAAAATCGTTGGTGCCGTTTCCGAGATCCTGAATATATATATACAAGAATTGCTCGTTTAAAGATATAAGATATTGTATATACAAATACATATAACAATATATAATATATTTTATCAAGGGTCGATAGATTGATAACCCTTTGATCTATAAAAGCGTAGCAAAGTAAATAAGGGTACATAAATTTGAAATACTGTAGTAAAACGACGAGACAAAAGTAACTTGATTGACCAATAGAACGGATATAAAACCACAGGCACGCCTTGTTAATATAAATCGTTATGTTGCTTAATAAATGCCAAACAGGTATTCATTTATTAATAACCGGACATCTGGTTTATTTTCTCTAATTCTCCTAATATGTAATAGCTATGGCAATCTAGGGCTCTTAGTCGTCTTTTACGACACCTATGAGCAAAGTAAGGGTTGGTAGTATTCGAAGCCGCTACCACACAGCACAATATTACCACAGATTAATAATATCTTTTTTTTTTGTTTTTGTATTTTTATGTAATTTTAAATTACGTTGTTACAAAGATCAAATGTTCTTTCTTTTATTTTTTTTTTTTATATACCCTGTTTAAAAGTATATCTGGAACTAAATAAGATTATTGTCGTTCAGTAGTGTGTATCCACTATAATATCATCATTGATCGTTCACATTCACGACACTTTAGCACCTTCTCTTATTACATCACATAAAATAGCACCTATTAGTTATTATCTTATTGTAAATTGCATTTCCTTTTGTTTTTTGTTTGTTAAATGTTATTTTTGTTTATTATATATATATATATATATATATATATATGTATATATATTTTTTCATTTTTACTTATACGTGTAAGATTAGATAAATTAGTACTACAGTTAATCCGTATGTTTATTATTATTATTCTATTATTTGAATATTGTTTTCAAAAGCAGCTGTAATTTTTAGTTTAATTATATTCAGCCGCTACCTATATATTGCTGACAGACGTCGCAGGACGCTGCAGAATAACAGCGTTGCGGTATCTCTCTTACAGGAGATGCCCCAACATTATACTGAGCAGCGATCCTTTTTCTCTTTTGCGAAGGGAATACCAGTGATAATATCAATTTCTTTTTTGTGTGTTTTTTTATTATTATTATTGTTTTATCTATATTGTACTCACTGTTTGAGCTTTTGTGATGTTTCCCTCCCGTAAAGGAGTAATAAATCATTTTTCTTTCTTTCTTTCTTTCTTTCTATGATGATGTTTTTTTAAACTAATCCAGAACAGTCTTGCGTATTGCCATTCAACATTTTTAACATCCATTGCGAGACGTAAACCCTCATAGATGGCCACAAAGCGCTGTTTGCGTCTGACGGCCCTTTTACTTTTCTCACTCATATTTGGAGATAATGCCGTAATCGCCACATAGCAGGCGCAGAAGAGAGTTACTGCCCGCGGTTCTGGTAAATATGTAGCCGATTTTTACAACTCCCACGGGTAAGTAAGAGGTTTTTATTCTTATTACCTTTTATCTTGTCCCACAGGCGTCGCTTACCTATCTATTTCATCAAAGCATATATTTCGTTATTGCAAAATAGAAGATTTTATAGTTTAAAATGACTTTTGAATATCGTGGCAAAACGCCAGCATAATAACGGCTGCCCATAATATCACATGTATAAAGAGAATTTCAACAAGTTAGCACTACAAATCAGGGATAATTAAAATAAGTATATTTTTTGATATCTTATTACTGTTTAATTACATAAACTTGACATTTGAATCACATTTTATCAATATCTTTATGCGTATTCTTCCGAGAATTATTTCTTTAATATAAAGAAGAAACGTGTGCAACAAGATAATAAACCTTGATAAATTGAGTGATATCTGCGTATTAGGTAGGAGTAAAACAAAAAAAATATTGTTATAACTAAGAATGAAATGAACATATGACAGCGATGTGACATTATTTTTCACGACGGTAAACAACGCTACATATAATAAATTTTGGAATAACGCCAAAACCCACACAAACATCTAAATACGTTTATACGGAAACATTGAGGTCGACATTAGCTAATATCGGGTAATTTCAATGTTTACCAAACCGACCGCAGTGAAGTGCTTCATAGGTTATTCAGTTTCTGTCTGTATGAAACGATGATGAGTTGAAGCCGAACAACTAGATTCAAATTAGTATTTACCAAAAACAAGAGCACTAAATTAAGAGAAGTCTGCGTTCCAAACGAGCTATTACGATGAACTTCCCGACGCAGCACTAACTCTTTAACAACACTTATTCGCACTCGCAAAGTTTGAGAATATAACGAGAGATTCCTGAACCCTGTTAATATGAAAGTGCCACAAGAGAGTTATTTAATTACTCTTTATCTATACCAATAAATAAAATTGGAGTGTCTGTTTATAATGTCAAAATAATAGGCCTTTTCATGCTCACATGGTTATTTGCACTATACATATGCCTAAAAATCACTTTATATTTTTTTTGTCTGTCTGTCTGTTTGTTCCGGATAATCTTCAAAACGGCTGGACTGATTTAAAAAATTCTTTCACCAATGGAAAGCTATAATATCAGGGAGCAAACTAGGCTATATTTTATCCCGGTATTCCTACGGGAACGGGAACTACGGGGATAAGGCGACTGAAACCGAAGCGAAGCGATTTGCTAGTCTATACCAATAAATAAAATCGCTCGCTTCGCTTCGGTTATAGTAGTTTTACCCGCGTAGTTCCCGTTCCCGTGGGAATACCGGGATAAAATATAGCCTAGTTTAGGCACTGATATTACCTATAGCTTTCCATTGGTGAAAGAATTTTTGAAATCGGTGCAGCCGTTTTGAAGATTACCCGGAACAAACAGACAGACAGACAGACAAAAAATTTTTAATCGCTATTTTAGGCATAGGTGTCGTGCAAATAACCGTGTAAGCATGAAAAAAGCCTATTATTTTGACATTACAAACAGACACTCCAATTTTATTTATTGGTCTAGATGATTGTTTTTTTTAATTATTGTATTCGTACACCATAAGTACAACTCCAACAGCCCGATAGCGCCAATGTGTAATAGTAATAATACATTATGCCTGTAATTCGAATTGACGCGCTGACGTATGAATGAATTGAATTGACTGTAATTTGAAACAGTAATAGCTCCTGTCCACGGCTTCGCCTGCATAAAAATTATTTGCCCAAAACGAAATTTTATCCAAATGTATTCGACGGATTAAGCTTGATTCAGTCGAAAAAGGAAACCTGAATTATTAACCCAAGAGGATATGTTCAAAAAGTATTCTATGTGTTATTCCAGGAAATGGTCTATCTATGTGCCAGTTTTTATCCAGATCTGTTCAACGGTTTACAAGTGATAGCAAACATCCAAATATCCAAACATCTTCACAAGCTTTCATATTCATAATATGAGTAGAATAGTGTAAAATGCCATCCGTATGACGTGTAAAAACTACTGTAAAAGTGATAATTAAAAACAGCTCACGGTCAACTGGCGCTACTGTTTTTCGTCATAACGTATATATATGATTTCATACCATCTTCTATCATTCGATTAAAAACTTGTTTGATTTTACAATCAAAATTTTAACTTGATGATAAACCTTAATTTTGGCTTATCTTTAACTTAGTTAAGGTAAATATGCTGTCAGTTGTTTGGATCCCGGGAGCACTTTAAGATGTCGGCTGTCATGAACATCTATAACAGGCGATATGGATAGTCAGTAACTTCAAATAGAGATCTTGTATAACTTTAAGATATTCTTATCCCTTTAGGTTGTCGAGATCAGATACAAGTAACTTTCAAGCAAAATTGATAATATGCTAAATATAGAGAAACACAATAGTGTACTTTTGTACAGTTGCAATAGATTTCCGTGTGGTAACGAGGTCTTGCCCTTGGGTGTCGTAAAAGACGACTAAGTGATTTAATATGCATATAAAATCTATGACGGAGAGGAAAATTTCGTATAAAACCCTATACCAACCCGTCTAAACTGCGTGGTATAAAAGGTCAATTTCCCTGGCATTACGAAGGAGGCTCGAGCCCAGAAGTGGGACCCATATGAGCTGTGATGAATGACTCAATAATATTGTTTTAAAAAAATGGAGAATGATATAACAATTCATAACGTTACGACTCCTGTCCTCTAATTACTTCAATAGCTACATTATGTTAGAATAGCTTAGATATCTATACATACACACAGCTCTTGTCTAGTTCTTCTCTAGTTAGCGCAAAAGAAATTTCTGGTGAACTGAGGACTGGTAAAGCCATTGAACACCTCTGCAGCAAATCTTCTTCACGATTGCAACGCTCTTTATGAGCACCTGTTAACAAACAAAATACACAATTAAACTTCAGTGCTCTATAATAATTCAGCCGGAGTATTCCGTTAATTTTTATTTAATTTAAATCTTTTCTGTTATATCCTAGGAGCCGCGGTCTAATAATGTTTTATCATTCAAGTATCCTAAAATTTTAGCATTAATCTAAACTATTTCCTAAAAAAATTCCTAAAAATCATGAAATATTCTCCATGTAAAATCTCAGTTCCTTTTTGAATGGAAATTAACCTCCAAATCCAAGCTCGGCTAGCTTCTATAATAATAGACCGATACATTACCCTTTCATGAAAAAAAATAGTTTATCTCAAGAAACGAACTTATAAAAAGGCAAAAGACATACGTATATTATTAGCTTATTATATCTATGTCAATAACTAAAACATCAGACCTTACAAAACAATATAGACAATCTTATTTAAATAGAACATCTCTGACATACGAGCTATACGCTATTTTCTTTATCATTAAAATAAGGGAGCTATATTTAATGTTATACGTCTACCATTTTGAAAGTTCAAACGCCCGAGCTCCGGTTCGATACCGTAGCCTTTTTGAGGTTTACTATTTCTATACTAATTTATCAATGTTGTTCATTTCGATTCTCCTTTTTAAAATAACTGAAAGTAATATTCGCAGCAGTAAGAATTCATTTTAAAGAGTCCCTCATTCACTAAAATCTTTTAACCATTAAGAAAATATTATTGCAATCAGGCGGTTTTATATATTAATACCATGACACGTGATTTTTATACATTAGGATTGATCAATAAGAAGTGATGAAACGCTGGTTTTATTACACTGAAAGGTAACAATTTCGGATATCCGTTATCTGCCGAACTGATGAATAGAGCGTCTGTAAGGCCTCATCCATCTTTGTCATTTGTGTTTTGTATAGTTTAACTACCCAGGTTATTTTTATGAGAACGAAGCTATAGATATCTATACCAATAAATAAAATTGGAGTGTCTGTTTGTAATGTCAAAATAATTTTTTGGCTTTTTTCATGCTCACACGGTTATTTGCCTATGCCTAAACTAGCAATTAAAAAATTTTTGTCTGTCTGTCTGTTTGTTCCGGGTAAATTTCAAAACGGCTGGACCGATTTTAAAAATTCTTTCACCAATGGAAAGCTATAATATCAGGGCGTAAACTAGGCTATATTTTATCCCGGTATTCCCACGGGAACGGGAACTACGCGGGTAAAACGACTATAACCTATAACCGAAGCGAAGCGAGGGCGGGTTGCTAGTGTGTAAATAAAATTAGAATATTTATGTGCTCGAAGTTCAACAACCAATGAAATATGTGTCCTTGAAAACATGGATAAAACAGTAAAAATTACAATTTAACTGAATTCTGCATACATTATGGCCACTGCTGCTAGTTATTATAGGTTGCCACGTTAAGTCTAGTAGGTATGTAACCTGTTTCGATGATCAATTATATAATAAAGCAAAAAAAACACAAAGTAGGTAGCCATGAGGACTCCCAATAGAAGTGAAAAGTTAAAACTGTGAACAAACTGTTATATTATTTTTGTTTACTTATTCAAATTGTTTGATTTAAAATTAAAATTTATAAATAACGTTTTACATTAATTAAAAAAGAATAAAAGGCAGATAAAAAAAAATATATTTATATCTTGAGATTCCGTAGAAAGAGGATAGCCCTAAAATAATGAGGTAATTTTATGATAATTCAATGAACAGAAATGAATCAAATCGTAAAAGTAAAGCCTAATAAAATAGATATATTTTTTATTTTATTTTTGAAAGCGAATGGCATCATTAAGTCGTAGTACGCTCGCACACGTCATCTACGCTTGATCATTTCACGCGGCGTGTGCGCAATCAAATGTTTGCTCGCATGTGACCGTATTGGAAAATTTACAAAAGATCGTCTCTTGCCACAGTCACTGTATTACATTATTCTAATATATTCTTATACTAAGAGCAACACGAAAATATACCTCAAATGATAGTTTTAATTCCACAAGCAATATGCAACGATTTATATTTTAGATCTTTAAAATTCTGAACACCAAAAAGAGAATTACATAACATCACCCTAATATTGGCAATGGCCTCGGACGTCATTTGCGATCGTGTTTGTCCTGTCAAACACGTAGATATAATAATATAGTTATTTTTACCAGTACCGTTCTTAGCACTATGCAAGCATGCATTCCAATGGTGTAGTGGGGAGCCGAGCCCACCACGCCGCTCTCTGTTATTGGCTGGCTAACATCGTACGATATTTTTAGATGTGTGGGTTGCGTGTAAGTATTCTTATACACTCACACTATGTTATCACTAGATTGGAACAGAATCGAGGACTAATTTAAGAAGTTTAATATGAAGGGACTGATTGAATTGCTCCGATGCCATAGGAAGTCTTATTGTTGCCTTGACATGGTGACGTAGCCGCTTCATTTGTTTTGATTCATTGTTAACCTCATAAATTGTGCACTAAGTTATTGCGTAACGTTTGTATTTGGCTGATTCGGTAAAAATAGCTGCGTATTTTCACACAGTAGGTAGTAATTATTTTATTTACGTGTGACTAGACGTGCCTTTAGAACTATTTACGTTGACGTAAACAACATATTTCTACATCTATAGGTACTGCAAGAAAACTGTCGGAATGAGACATTACTTTTAGAATCATCTCTAATTGCATAAATATCCCTACTGAGATATACGAGTATGAGAGATACTAGTAGGTTGGTATCTACTCTGTTAAAGAAAAATATATCGAATTACTGCACATAAGGCGTTCATCGAATGCAAGTTTAGTGACTTCATTGTATAAATATTGAAGATTGATCGCTATGTGGTTTTAATAACGTAAGTAAAGTAGATAGACAATTATGTTAACTTAAATTAGATGCTAGGTACGTTATTTTTAGCGCATTTTTATTTTTAGTATTTTATGATCTATTTTATAGACCGACACCTCAATATACCTATCTATTCTATGATACGCAGAGTTTTTTTTTATCGGTGGGCTATGGTAAGCGCACACGCGGTCGATTCCGTCCGGGGCGACGAAAGGACAGCGCGCGGGCCCATAACCCACACGTACCCACGTCGCCTTCGTCGTTGGGCCGACCACCGGAGCAGGGTGACTTGTCGTCAGTGGGCGGCCCGATGGATTACCCTTTCGAGTATCCTCACCTCTCGATGTCCCTGTTCCGGAACGTCGGTCGCCGTCGCCGTCGCCGTCGCGCGGTCAGCCTCTCTGCGGGTGACGAACTAAAATCCCCGGTCCGGTCACCCGCGGCCTCGGATGATGTGCAGGGTAGCAGAATAAACACTTTTTTTTATTTTATGGCTTGGTTACAAAGACCGTTAAGCCAAGTCTTTATTTATTAACCCTTTAAAGTCATTATCCGTCAGTAAGTCTAAATGTCTCAACAGTGCCATAGACTAGACTGTCAATGGTGGGAATTTTGGTGGAAAACGAAACCGTATGTAAGCATTGTTATATCATATTGAATACAGCCCAGTACTTACTGCGCAACATCCATACTAATATTATAAATGCGAAAGTAAAGATGTTTGTTTGTTTGTTTGTAACGCTTTCACGCTTAAACCACCGAACCGATTTCAAAAATTCTTTCACCAATGGAAAGCTATAATATCAGGGAGTAACATAGGCTATATTTTATCCCGGTATTCCCACAGGAACGGGAACTACGCCGCGGGTAAAGCGACTGAAACCGAAGCGAAGTGAGGGCGGGTTGTTAGTCTATACCAATAAATAAAATTGGAGTGTCTGTTTGTAATGTCAAAATAATAGGCTTTTTTCATGCTCACACGGTTATTTGCACGACACCTATGCCTAAAATAGCAATTGAAATATTTTTGTCTGTCTGTTTGTTCCGGGTAATCTTCAAAACGGCTGGACTGATTTCAAAAATTCTTTCACCAATGGAAAGCTATAATATCAGGGCGTAAACTAGGCTATATTTTATCCCCGTATTCCCACGGGAACGGGAACTACGCGGGTAAAACGACTATAACCTATAACCGAAGCGAAGCGAGGGCGGATTGCTAGTATTATATAAATTATCATCAAAATTATTTAATGTAACACGTTAAACCACTAAGATATTGAAGATAATACAAGACCACCACATGACACTTTCCCTTTCTCGTCGAAACTCCAATAAACATTCTCATAAATACTTACAACAGTATAAAATATTCCCATATCGCCAAATAATTTTTAGCGTTACGTAGCTAATAGATTTTTTGTATTCATAGTAGTTGCCTAAGTACCTACCTAGGTAAATATTGTAATTCGTAAAACATTTATTTAGAAGACCGTAACGTCATCATTTGGTCTGACATTTTCCAATTGATATTAATTAGGTTACCATCTTCATTGAACTTTAATATTTGTAGGCAGGTAGATAAACAAGAAGCCTTCGTTTCGTTTAATTAATTACCCATCACAATTTTGTTTAAAGATTCATAATCTGTCAATAAAGTTTATTAAGATTTTGTTTTGACTTGCAGTAACTTCAACAACTTCAACAATATTTGAATTGATGGTTAGGTACTGGGTAGGTAAGGTACCTTCAGTTTGAATATTGTTGCAATTGACCAATATAATCTTAGACTAGGATTGCCAACTATACTTTATAATAAAGTCTCCTACTTTATTTTTCGGTCTTCACTGTGATACGTAAAACAAAACACTCTTTATGGTTACTTAGCTATTTGACGGTTCACATAAGTTAAAACGGACGATGGAAAATATTTATAACCAGCAATCCGCCCTCGCTTCGCTTCGGTTATAGGTTATAGTCGTTTTACCCGCGTAGTTCCCGTTCCCGTGGGAATACCGGGATAAAATATAGCCTAGTTTACGCCCTGATATTATAGCTTTCCATTGGTGAAAGAATTTTTTAAATCGGTCCAGCCGTTTTCAAGATACCCGGAACAAACAGACAGACAGACAGACAAAAAATTTTTAATTGTTATTTTAGGCATAGGTGTCGTTCGTGGAAATAACCGTGTGAGCATGAAAAAAGCCTATTATTTTGACATTACAAACAGACACCCCAATTTTATTTATTGGTATAGATTACTAAACGAAATTTTTGATGTCAAATGTGGTGTGAATGAGACTTTAGGTATATGTGCTAAAAGCACCCAAAAATACGTTTTTAAGGCAATAAAAACCTAAAAACATGAAAAATACTTTGTTTTACTTCCAAATACTTAATTTGCCCAAACAATACATATACTTTTTTGTCAAAAAAAGATAGCAACCCTATCTTAGACGTCAAGGCAAAGTCCTTTACAGGTTGCTTACTGTCTCTCATTAGTATGTACCTAACTAGGTACATAAATATAGACGCATTTCTATAACCAAATATCGACCTACATCATCTACATCTATCTAAATTGACCTATTGCTATCTACATCATCACTATCTCAGCTCATATACGTCCCACTGCTGAGCTGCATAGTCCTCCATAACAGGAGAGAAATTGAACTATTATACTATGCTGTTGGGTTTGCTATAGGGTTTTATTTCAAGTTTTCCTTCTTTTGCATAGATGTTACATGCTTAATATATATCTCAATTATCTTTTACGACATCCACGGACCAGATATGAGTGAGAAATTGTATTCTTACTTAGTCACCACATGGAAAACTTACTTTATACAGATTGTACCTATCCAATTAAAGTGAATTACCGACGCTTGAGGACCATCCCACGCTCTTATAATATGTACCTAAATCGTTAGGTACTTATTATGAAAAAGATGTAACGAATCCTCATTTAATTCTTTACAGCTAATGTAGTACAGCTTCTTATTGGTCGAGCCTCCTCCGTAATAGAAATGTTAAACATTGAAAAATTAAATTTGGATAGATACGAAAGGGTCTATTCATCACGTCATTTGAAAGTAGTAAAGGAAGGGAGGAATAGAGTCAACGTAAATAGCATTTTACTAATTATCAATGATAGAGAGAATGAATGATAGTAAGTGATAATCTCAGATAGGTTAAGAAATACCCACCATAAAAAATATTGATAACACTTCACACAGCTCATATAAGTCCAAATACTGGGTTCGAACCTCCACCACATTGGTAGGGGAATTGACCGGCTATACCACGCTGGTCAGGCGGGTTGCTATAGTTTTATTTCAGTTTTCCAACTCTTGCATAGTTGTTATATGCACATGATATTCCTTAGTCGCCTTTTACGAAATCCACGGGACAAGAGAGAGGGTGTTGATTGGTACTCTTACTCCGTCACCGCACGGAATGGTACTTACTAATAGATATTAATATTATAAGGACAAGCTAATATAGGTACTATAGTACTTTCTAAGGATGTTGCAGATATGAAATATCTGGCCTGAATACGAATATTAGGATAACATTATACCGGTATCGGATACATTTCCTCATAATTATGAATTATCCGAAATTTGAGATAGATTCTATTGCGAATATTGGATATTTAGTGAAATTGTAAAAGGGAAAATGACGAAGCTTAGGCCCTAAGCCCCTTTGAAGAAGCTTACGTTAGCCTGTCAGTTCAGCTAGTTAAAAGAAAACCTATCGTAACGTGTGACATCGACAATATCCGCAATTATATGAATTTCGGTTACTGTTTCGGCTATCCAAAGGTTACAATTACGGAGCCGATATCATCCTAATATATTCCATAGTAAGATATTGTAATCCTTACTAATATATATTGTAATACGAAAGTTTGTTTGTTTGTTTGTACCGCTTTCACGCTTAAACCATCGAACTGACTTCAAAAATTCTTTCACCAATGGAAAGCTATAATATCAGGCAGTAACATAGGCTATTTTCATCCCGGTATTCCCACGGGAATAGGAACTAAGCGGGTAAAGCGTCTGAAACCGAAGCGAAGCGAGGGTGGATTGCTAGTATATTATAATTGTAATATTAATATTTCTACATAACACTATAAGTACATAACATTCCGCGTCGTCACTCGACCGTGGGTGTCGTAAAGGACGACTAAGGGATATGATAAGCAGATTAACATCTATGCAAGAGAAAGAACTCGAAGTAAGGCCCTACTGATATAGCTCTTTGCTTCGAGAGCATGTCGGACCAGCGTGATGGTACGTCAATCTCCCTCCATTTTGGTGGACACCCGAGCCCAGTGGTGGGAAGTAAACGGGCAGAGACGATGATGCTGATTTTGCATTATGTAAAAATTTTAATATTAAGCAATTTTCATTCAGATTCTTCTACTTCCTAACTTTAAAGACATCTTTTTTAATTGAACCGCCGTCGACTACAACAGACCGATTATTCATGACTGGGTGGGGTCAGTCAGCAATTCCAATTGTATCCAACAATACCAGGCTTTAATGAATTTATACGATATATTAACTTAACGGATTAACACACATCCAACTTACAATTGGAGTAAGCTTATTAAATACAGTATAAAATATTACTGAATAATTTCTACCAGAATGACCATAATGGATGGGGGATTCCGATGGATTTAATATTTACCGCGGTTTCATTGTGTAACTAAGATAATTTTAAATTATAAACGATATTTTGTGTACCCTTGAAAGCCTATTGTTAAAAATAATCCCAGTTTCGCTATCTGGGTTAGATAAAAGTGCTATTAGACAATATGCAATAACAATACATTTTATCGAAGTCATTGTGTAGATTTTTAAAATTCATATACAAAGGCGTTGTATCGTTTACTGGGCATATTGGCAGACTTCATGTTTGTCCGTCTTTATTCCGGAAGAGGTGGGCAAAATGTAGAACACCTTAATTGCCGCGACCTGTAACTAATGTTCTATAATAGTGGTATGTATATTTTCGCCAATCGTACTCAATTCCAGCTAGACGTTATTGTTGTTTCCTTAAGAAAAATAAGGACATATCTCAATAAAACATATAAACAATTACTCCTATTGTATAGTGTATACGTATAGTCTGTTCTTGTCCTTGCAGATTGCCTCAATTACCAGGAAGATTTTCAATAGCTTGAAATTTGGAACTGGGCGTTTAATAGCTATAGGTACGATTTCTATTAGGCGGGTCTAAAAATTATGTGGCGAAAAGTAGTGCTCATCTCTCCATATTGCTTATGCTGAAATTCTCTCGTCTCTGTGGTCACTTGGTCAGAGGGAAAAATATTCGCCCACGCGAATCCTCGGGATGTGGACCATCAGAGTTTTTCAAAGTACCCATTTTTTAGGGTGCCGTACCCAAAGGGTAAAAACGGGACCCTATTACTAAGACTTTGCTGTCTGTCCGTCCGTTTGTCTGTCACCACGCTGTACCTCAAGAACCGCGATAGCTACACAGTTGAAATTTTTACAAATTATGTATTTCTGTTGCCGCTATAACAACAAATACTAAAAACAAAACAAAATACATATTTAAGGGAGGCCCATACAACAAACGGTTCTTTTGCTCGTTATAGAATGGTACGGAACCCTTAGTGCACGACTCCGACTCGCACTTAGCCGGTTTTTTCATTTCAAGTCGGCTTACTTATGTTTCAGGGCCTACTCACAATTCGCTTGTGAATTTGTGACCCACCACTAGGTAAGAAACTCCTGCTTTAGAAAATAAAGGATTCAACTTATCAATATTACAGAAGTTATACTCAACACGATATCAACCGCTTAAAATAAATTAATTTAATTGATATATCAAAATTAAGTACCTAAAATACCCCAATTCAATGGATTGAAACAAACATTTTTGATTGCGCAGTGATTCTATCTATAATCCCTATATGCAGACATGCGACAGCCTTGTCGGTATATTATCATTTCACGATAAGTGGTAACATTCTTATCAAAAATGACGAATTCTTTTTTGTCAAAACAATTTTTTGATGTATAATCAATGACAGTAATTGAATTTAAACACCGTTATCAATGTATTTATTAATTGTAATTAACTGTACATTCAGTGACGAGCATATTAATTTATTTTAAAGTGATAAACAATTCATTAAAAAAACGGGCTTTAGTTTTTGCCAATATCTCAAAAACTAATTGAGATTTTAAATTTTCAAATTTCAAAAGAGAAAGAACCAGAGATTATTTATTTATAATCTGCCAGATTATTGACACAACATATAAATAACACACAAAAAATTTCATCAACATCGGTCCAGCCGTTTAGGAGTTCAGTGACACACACACACGTACACAAGAAATATAAGTATATATATAAAGATATTGCAAAAGTTATTAGCCCATTGGGATTGCGATTGATGACTAAACGGTATCAACGGGATGGAGTTGGCCCAGGTCAATGTAAAGCTTTTAGTCGTATTCTATGATACCCACGAAAAATGTAAGGGTTGGGACTACTTATTCATAGCCGCTACCACACAGCAAATATTGCTATAAAAGTATTTCATATCACTAAAAAGGTATGACAATTGAAAATAAATAAATCTTCTACAAACATCTGAACAGCTTAGTAGTAAGGTAATTTCACTCTCCGCTGTTGAAGAAGCCCTTGCTTAATAGTACGTGCTACTATGGGCGATAATATATTCTTCCTATCGCCACTAGGAGTTCTCTAGCGATCTCCACTTAGTAGACTGTTTAACGGGCTGGCATAGGTTGTGGCCACGGTTCTAATAAATAGTGAAAGAACCGACAATGGGATGAACGTAGCGCTTCCACTCCTCTCCATTGAACCAATGGCTTAAATCCTTACCAGCATATGCAACGATGGTCATTGCTAGATGTTTTGTATTAAAGAATTAAGCGAAGATGGATGAATGAGCAAGAATTAAATTTTTATCATGATTTTACGCATTAGTTAACTTTTTCTGCAAAATATGAACATTGCAAGTGCAGTAATTGTTAATAAACTATAAATCTGAGTTCTTTTTCCTTTTTGGAAGCTATTTTTGAAAGGTTTCAGAATAAAATTGATAATTATATTTTTCTCTATTTATTAACAATTTAGATTGGTAAATAGCCTATTGGATGGATTATTGAATAAATAGATTCTAATACCTGGATACAGACCTCTTTAATATCGGGGAGAATAAAACCCTACTATTACACGCTGACCAAAACTATTGGCACAGGTGCATTTCAAGCTATTGTTCTCTCACAGTTATTTGCTCTCATCCCTTATTGGTTTTTTACGACAATCGCAAGAAATAATAGATTGATATGTATTCTTATCACACAAATTTCAGCAGATATTAACTAAAAATAAATAAAATAAGATAATAATATCTCAAAGAAATCTTTTCCTTTCAGGAATATAATGGCAGTAGAGAAATATACTGAATAGTAGATATTATGAAAACATGTCGGGGATAAAGAAGGGAATAATCGCGAAGCAAATCGTCCGTCCCACTGATGTGTCTGCGTCGTACCGGCCATTTGTCATAGCGCTCAGATGGGATAACTTTTTGTTCAGACCGCTGACTTCATCCCAACTCTGAAAGGAAAGTGAGCCTTATTATCACCCCTCGACACTAATGCGATATTCTTACCGCTAATCGTCTCATCTCGGAATAATAAATTCGCAGCATTGCATAATGGCTGAATCATCACTTACATTTTTTATTAAAATTCAAGTCATATTTTGGTCTTATTTTGCGTGGCTGCCGATGATGGAATGCGCGTCTTGATTACTAAACGATCTCTGACTGTATCAATGTTGCAGAGATCGCTTTCAGATTAGTGAAGGCAGCTGTTATTTTGCCTGAACTGAATTATTCATGAAGTATGCTATATTCAAAAGTCATTAAACGCTATTCACGAAATACGAAGTGCACTTAGTCTTATAATTGTGAGTGCAGTGTCACCATGAAGTTTTCTATCATTCTATGTATATGTATAATATCGACAACAATACCTATTATAATTGCCCTTTTACAGTTCCCTAAAAACTCATATAGGGATTAACCGATAATCCAAAATAATTGCATACCTACCTATTTTATTTAATAAGAAAAAATTAATCGGAATTGTTTTAATCTAACAGTGCGTAAAAGACAACGCTTTACGTAGCCGAAATTACCCGATTGTCTCTTTCCAAAGGTCGATGTGCAATATTTACCACTGGGTACTGTAATAAGTATTGCATTAACATATATGTACTTAATTTATGCCAATATTTAAATGTCAATATTTAAATAATCATAATTAAAAATGGTATGTTCCTGCCTAAAAATCACTGCTTTTATATATAGACTACAAGTCCATGGAAAAATATAACCTGTGAACAGAACCAACGTGAATAACCCTTAGAAGGCTGTTACTATATCATAAAATAACTCTGAGCGCTATGCCGTCATTTCTGAGCGGTACAGGTGAATACGTGAGTAAATGGAATTTCTCAGGTACAAGTGAAGAATTAAGACTAATTATTAATGTACGGCTTTTTTATAGCTTATAGATGAATAAAATAAATGTCGAAAACTCTAGAGCCGTACTAAAGTGGTGGTGCCGGAAGTTAGTGCAAATTTTAATTCGCCAGTAATTGTAAAAGCGACCCTTGGCTTTCAATCCCTGCGCTGAAAATATGTACGGCGTTCATGGGTAAAGTATCTGTATATGTATACAAAAAGAATTAGACAAATGCCGTACAGTAATAAATGACCTATATTGCTTCTACAATTACCGGCGAATTAAAAATTTGCACAACTTCCGCCACCACCACTTTAGTGTGGCACTAGGTTTTCCGACATTTATTTTTAATCATCTATAAGCTATAAAAAAGCCGTACATTAATAATTAGTCATAATTCCTCACTTGTACCTGAGAAAAATCCATTTACTCACGTACTCACCTGTACCGCTCAGAAATGACAGCATAGCGCTCAGAGTTAATTTATGAAATAGTAACAGCCTTCTAAGCGTTATTCACGTTGGTTCATTTCACAGGTTTATTTTTTCCATGGGCTTGTAGTCTAATAGTAATAACGTACAAAAATATTAAACAAATTATCGTAACGATTTTAGTAAGTTATTTGTTTGTACCTACTACACGTTAGTTAAGCATAATACGCGTCATTACGCAAATAAACTGATTTAAATCTACCATTTGACAAGCGCTTATAAACTGTGTGGCACATTTTTCAAAATGATTCGGTTTTCGTTACACTATTATGAGTTTGTAAGAATGCTTTTATGTAGTATATTTCGATGGCTTTAATACATTATACAACATTTTCAGGTTTCGTATTTGCACGTTTAAGCTTCTGTGGGTAATAAATTGGGATAAAACAATTTCATCCGACTGAAATCGCACCCCAAACTATACGGCTTACATCATAAATTCTGATTTACTTTCAAATAAAAGAATTAATCCATAGGTAATACAATATTTTACCAAAAATATTCAGTTAGCATTATACAAATTTGCAAATTTGTACTTTTTTAGATATGATGGTAAACCAGCAGCCGGCTAGATGGTAAGTGGCAGCATTCACGGATTCAGTATCGGCAGTAGAAGCATATTTGACAGCCTATCGACAACTACTTATTCGCCATGATCCGCTGCAAATGGAGGCAATGCCATCCACCACTCTCCTGGTAATACCTCGAGATGGCTTTTATGTCAACCATGAATGAGGTGGTGAAACTTTGTATGATTACTGGTAGGTTGGTGTACCCCATCACGGAAACTCAAATAAATACCAATACTCTTGTATCCCTGTGGTGACGGAGTAAGCATATAATTCTCCACCCTTCTTGCCCGTGAGTGCCATTAAAGACCAATGAAGCATATGATATAGAGATAAGCTCACTGCAAGAGAAGGAAACCCGTCTGACCAATGTGGTATATATGTATATTGCAAATTCAAATCATTTATTATGCATAAACCACGAGAGGGCATTCACATATTGTCAAAGTTCACAAAATTAAATTAAATTGTCTGAAAAAAATAAACTACCACCGGATCGGAACGCGACCGCTTCTGAGAAGATCCGGCAAGAAACTCAGCGGGCTTGTCTATTATTTTTAATTATTTTTTTCTTCTTATCTATACCAATAAATAAAATTGGAGTGTCTGTTTGTATGTTAAAATAATAGACTTTTTTCATGCTCACACGGTTATTTGCACGACACCTATGCCTAAAATAGCAATTAAAAAATTTTTGTCTGTCTGTCTGTTTGTTCCGGGTAATCTTCAAAACGGCTGGACCGATTTCAAAAATTCTTTCACCAATGGAAAGCTATAATATCAGGGCGTAAACTAGGCTATATTTTATCCCGGTATTCCCACGGGAACGGGCACTACGCGGGTAAAACGACTATAACCTATAACCGAAGCGAAGCGAGGGCGGATTGCTAGTTAGATATAAAATTGTGTACATGTTTTGTAAGAACTAAGTCCAGTGTGATGCCCTTCGAACCGCAATATACTTAATTGAATTCTTGGCTGGACCAGATCCCACAAGCGGCACCCGATCACGAGTTAACTACTATTTTTTTTTGGGTGGGTTGCGGTCGGCGCACTCCACGCACCATTCCGTCCGGGGCGACAGAGGGGCGTAAGCACGCACACCCGCAACCCACCCGAACACCACGTCGCCTTCATCATTGGACCGACCAACGACCAACGGAGCAGGGTTACTTATCGTTAGTGGTCGGCCCGACGGAATATCCCATGAGGAGTACCCTCCCATCGACCCCCTGAGGGGAGGACGTCGGTTTTTCCTCGCGCGGACGAGTTAACTACTAGAATAAGTCATATCCCCTCCATTGTATAAGAAGTTCGAGTCCTGCCGCAGAACGTATATGAGCTGGGTCACCCACTCATTTAAGGAAACTGTTCCTTTAGCCGGCTCAATAAGCGGATTCGTCTGACATTCAATCACACCCACGCTACAGCCGAACAAAAAATATAAAATTAGAAGGCTATCTATTCAATACAGTTAAAAATATAACAAAGTTCAATTCAATAAATTTATATGGTTCTGAATATATAATTATTATTATCAGACCTACGGGCAAAATACAATCAAGAAAAGCGTGTAAAGAAAACAAATTGCTCCTGGGAAAATTAAAATGTCAGAGGCATTAAACTTTTAATATGTTTTCTAGCGCCCTACGGATTTAAAAATTTGTATTAGCAATATTTTAATCATCTATTAGTGAAATGCAAAGAAAACTATGTAAAACAGCAGTACGTGTGCTTACTCTTATTTATGTTTCTCTTTAATATGGTTTTGTAATAATATAGTGGATATAATGCAGCAATTAATCGGACTAACTGTTGGAATCTCATAGAACATTCGCATAAAACCAGAATGTTTGAATTCAAGAAAAAATTTTGCACATAAAATAATAGGTCTTTACCTATGTAATTGCCGTTCTGCAGTACTGGCCATTTCAAATCAAAATAATTTTTGTTTGGCTAAGAATTCTAATTTCAAATTAATTTTATTTTAAAACATGGAATTCATTTTCCAAAAGTAGTCATTTGTTTATTGTTATATTAGTGTTACGTTTTCATCGCATTTCAATCTTTTTCGTCATCATGGATACGTTAAAAATTCGAGTAATTATGGAATATGAATATCGTCGTGGCAGCAACGCGGCACAAGCGGCACGCAACATCAACGACGTTTACGGAGCTAACACTACAAATCAACGCAGCGCCTGTTATTGGTTTGCTCGCTTCCGTTCTGGAAATTTCGACCTAAAAATGAACCTCGCAGTCGTCCGAAGACTTTGGTCGACAATGCCGAATTAAAGGCGATTGTGGAAGTCGATGATACACAATCTACGGCTGAATTAGCTTTCGACGTTAGCGTCAAAACAATATTGGTCCATTTGCGTCAAATTGGCAAGGTAAGAAAGCTTGACAAATGAGTGCCCCACGATCTCAATGATCGCCAGCGCGAAGTACGCGTCGAGACATGCCTTGCATTGCTCAACAGACACACAAATGAAGGAATTTTAAAACGCATTGTTACTTGCTATGAAAAATGGATTCTGTTTGATAACCGCAAGCGCTGAGCAAGTTGGTTGGATCCTGGTTCAGCACTTAGAACAATGCCCTAAACGAAAACTTACCTCTAGAAAAGTGATGATCACTGTTTGGAGGTCTAGCACCGGTGTGATTCATCACAGCTTCTTACCAAACGGGGTAAGCATTACTGCAGACGTGTACTGTGAAGAACTGAACACAATGATGGAGAAGCTGGCACATCTCCAACCAGCATTGATCAATCGCTCGTCTCCGCTGCTCCTGCACGACAATGCGCGACCTCATACTGCACAGCAGACGGTCTCCAAGTTGCAAGAACTGGGGTTGGAAGCTCTCCGTCATCCGCCATACTCACCAGACCTTGCGCCTACAGACTACTTCTTTTTCCAAAATTTGGATAACTTTTTGGCGGGCAAGAAATTCAATACCCGAGAGGCAGTACAAAATGCCTTTGAAGAATTTGTTGCCTCCCGTCCAGCTGATTTCTTTAAGAAGGGCATCAATAAACTGCCGCTGCGTTAGCAAAGATGCATTGATTGCATGGGTGATTACTTCGATTAATACAAATAAAAAATACATGAAAAAAAATCGTTTAATTTTTTTCATACATAACGGCAATTTCATAGGTAAAGACCTAATATTATCTAAACAGTTCTAATTAGAGGTATGACTAGTAATAATTTACTAGGTTGTACCTTATAGAACATGCGGCTAATTGAAAATCTGAATCTTTGAATTTATGAAAATAAATATTTTTACACATATAATGTAAACTGTAGTTTAGTAGTATAACTATTACTCGTACAATTAAAGAATGGGATTGAAAATGGCGTCGCTACTGTTCTCCTCTCGCTCACACACTGCTGCTATCTATACTCACACTCTTCGGTACGGACAACAACAAAAAAACGCTTATGGTGACCGTTTTTTTTTATATTCGTAACAGTCTAGTTTCAGTTATTTGTGACGATTCTAAGTTTCTTCGTAATTGTTGATCAAATAATTTTGATTTTGATTATTAATATTGTTGTTAAAAAATATTATGGCTATTAAAAAGTTGTTAATTGTTATTATGTTATTAAATGTTGTTAGTTATTTCCTAATTTTGTTCATTTTTCATTGTTACATCGTTTGTTGACTATGGAGTATAAAAGCGAGAAAGTATTACATAGTGATGCAGGTGAAATCGTGTACATTGTAATTAAGTATTTTGAGAAAGAAAAAAATCTGAGACGTAGCCCACCATTACAATATAGTAATGCAAGAACAGGAATGGTAACAGGATTGAAAAAACATTAAGATTTGACACGTGCAGCTATAGCCTTGGTTACGGCTGAGGATTGACAGAAAGAAATCAATCATATAAAAAGATTAGAAAATGAATGTTGGATAAGAGAAGTCACAAATGAAAAGGATATTGAGGATTTCATTATTAATGTTGGACTGAAGAGCGAACAGCTTTTTCGTTTGGTGACGGAGTAAGAATAAAATTCACCACTCCTTTTCGTACCCGTGAATATCGTAAAAGACGACTAAGGGATTTAATATACATATAATGTCTATGCAAGAGAAGGAAAACTCGAAATAAAACCCTATACCAACCCGTCTGACCAGCGTGGTATAGTAGGTCTAACCCAGTAGTGGGTGGTATATATAGCCGAAATGAACAGCGAAATTGATAGCTGTGATTCTATTACAATAATGAACTGGATGGTGCTATGTCCGGAATCGAAAAGTGCCAGACGATCGCGGTAAAGCACCAAGTAACAGAAACTAATTGCTATTTCACTGAACTTAATTTTAATTATACATTTTATTTATTAAACGATTGCTTAACTTAATAATATATATTTATATTAAATACTAGCAACCCGCCCTCGCTTCGCTTCGGTTATAGGTTATAGTCGTTTTACCCGCGTAGTTCCCGTTCCCGTGGGAATACCGGGATAAAATATAGCCTAGTTTACGCCCTGATATTATAGCTGACCATTGGTGAAAGAATTTTTGAAATCGGTCCAGCCGTTTTGAAGATTACCCAGAACAAACAGACAGACAGACAAAAAATTTTTAATTGCTATTTTAGGCATAGGTGTCGTGCAAATAACCGTGTGAGCATGAAAAAAGCCTATTATTTTGACATTACAAACAGACACTCCAATTTTATTTATTGGTATAGATTCGTGTACCAACTTCCGCAATTTAATTAGATGACAAACCGCTAATAATAATATGTTTTAATATAACGTTATAGATATACATATATGTATTTATAAAAATCAAAACCAATATATATCGCTATAACGTTATAGTAAAATATATTGTTATTTTGGGTTCTTGCTATAGATCCCGTGTATGCTGACAGTACCGTCATAATTGGCCGCCATTTATAATCCCATTCTTTATCTGTACGGGTAGTACTAATAATTTAACTCAATATTTTTTTTGGGGTTGGTTTGCGGTCAGCGCGCTCCTCGCACCACTCCGTCCGGGGCGACAGAGGGGCAGGGACAGGGGGGAGGGGTAAGCACGCACACCCGCAACCCACCCACGATGCACGTCGCCTTCGTCGTTGTGCCGACCACCGGAGCAGGGTTACTTGTCATCAGTGGTCGGCCCGACGGAATACCCCCTATTTGGGGTACCGACGTCCCCCCCCCCCCTGGGGGAAACTCTATAAGATTAATTGAAAGAAGATTTATTCGCTTATACTAGATTATTAGAATCTTGAAACAAGAAAAGCAAAACTTATCAAACAAAATCAAAATTTATGATTATCAGAGATAATAGAGTAAGAATACAATTCCGCACCCACTTTCTTGAACGAGGGGATCGTAAAAGATGGTTAATGGACTATAATATGCATACAACATGTATAAAAGAGTAGGAAAACTCGAAATAAAACCCTGTACCAACTCGTCTGACCAGCGTGGTATCATCATCATCTCAACTCATACACGTTCCGCTGTTGGGCTCCCGCCTCCTCCACTATGGGAAGGAAATTGACCTACTATACCACGCTGGTCATCTGCGGCTAATGCCGCCCCAGCCGAGGCCGCGGGTGATCGAACCGGGGAATTGTCCGTCACCCGCAGAGAGGCTGACCGCGCGACGGCGACCGACGTTCCAGGACGTCCAGAGGTGAGGTTACCCGAAAGGGTATTCCGTTGGGCTGACCACTGACGACAAGTCACATCTGCTCCGGTGATCGGCCCAACAACGAGGTGACGTGGATACAGGTGGGTTATGGGCCCGCGCGCCTTACTCTTACGACACCCACAGGCAAGAGAGGGGGTGGCGAATTGTATTCTTACTCCGTCACCACACGATATAGTAGGGCAATTTCCCTACCATTGGAAGAGTTGGAGGTGGAGGAGGCTCGACCTCCTCCACAATGGTACCCCTCCAACATTTTTATGAACTGGAGTGATCATGATGATAAATAATTATTTGCAAAGAAAGTATGTATTTTAATTATTATAATTGCGTTACTTACACCAACTTTATTTGTTCACAATCTAAACTTAGTTTTTTAACAGGTCCCCAACAACGTATAGATAATATTACAATAATGAAAAGGCGATAAAATAAAAATTATTCTTGGATTTGGATGATTCTATTATCTGGAGTTACAGTTATTATAATTGATCTGGATAATCGGCACTTTATATAAACAAATCAATATTGTGTGACATAAGACTACTATTCTAGTCGGTGACTATTCGGCAAAGTGCGCCGACTATCCGGCTTCTTACATTGTGTGTATTTCTCAATAAAATGTATATACATTACATTTAATATGGTTGTTCATACTCGTGGTATTTGTCGTCTTTCCTGAAAACCACGAGATATTATCATTTGACATTGGTTACACTTCATTTTTGTCATTGCCAAAAAAAATCCATACCAGAGACTTTCTTTTTGAAATGATCAAATTTTGATTGCGCCCTATTAATTTAATGCGCAATAAGCCCAATATTATAGGCCCATAATTAAGTATATTCCCCGATCGTCATTGGGTCGACCACTAGTATCAAATCCTTGATGTCTGTGAAGGCAGTACGCCCTGGGCGCATCAGCCGTAGGTAAACAAAGCGTCATTGAAATTTCCAAATATCCCCGAAACTGATCGGCTGGGCCTACTAATCGGCCGATTAGTCGGCCTTTTTACAATCAACTAATCGGCTAATGGGCCAGTCATAATCAGCAGCACTATATAAATATATTCTGAATTCATTCTGTATAAATTATGAATTAAATACTCGAGTAAAAAGTACGCGTAGGTACACAAAACGACTGAAACTAGTACAAATTAATGTTTTTAATGGTTACTAATGGATGAAAGAAATAAACTAGGTCGTTTAAACCTTTCTTTTGCGAAAGCGTAAGCCCCATATAACTGTCAAGAGTTCTGTTTACATAATTATAAAATAAACACTAAGATTTCATATCGGCCTATGCTTACGGGTAATAAAGAACAATTTCGTTTTTATGATCTTCTAACTTATATCGTATTTCTTATTTGGTGACGAGTTAATAGTGTCCACTAACCCTTACTTTTCCTGGCATATCCCAAAAACTGGCTAAAGTGCTACTTATTATATTAATAAACTGATTGATAAAATAATTTCTCACTCGCCTGTCTGTAAAGTTTAAAATAAAACCTTACCTAGCCTATACAAATCGTCTGGACATTGTGGCATATTAGGTCAAGTTTGGCCATCATGCACAAGGGTAAGAATGTGTATGGACTAAGAAGAAGTGAAATATCTATCAATCCGCAGTGAAATAAATGGTAGTTTTTGGACTTCAATCGTAAACAGTGGGTCAGACAAGGGGCCATCCATAAAACTTCATCGTGGGCACCACCTAAGACGGAAAAAGAAAGAATTTAGAAAATCGTAGTCTTCGGAAGAGCGGTTCATTCGTAAGCACACGCACATTCTGCAAAAACAGTAAGCGTAGAATTTACCTGGAATCGATTGCCTGATGCTCTAATTAAGGAAAGCACATGCGAGGAGGCAACGTAGTTCACGAGGTCACGGGAACGCTACAGGAATGACTTCACAGGATCTGCTACTGAACTGCCGCATGCCGTGCTAATAAATTTGCCTTTCAGCTTAAGCGCGCCTAATGACGTTTCGCTCGTTAATAAAAGGATGAGCTAGCGTGAACTATCCTCGTAATTAAATGCTGTAAAGTGCTGTTCAATTAAATTTCTTACTCGTTATCATAAAATAGATTAAAATTGCACACATAAATTTTTTTTTTCGCAGGCTTTCACATGTCATCCAGTCAAGGACATACAACAATAATAACAATTAACAGAATTCAACTCTTAGTTATTTTGATATTAATGACAATATATAATTAATAAAACTCAAAATATCCTACACATATGGGTAAGTCCTGTATACCAGAACATGTAAGACTATCCATTAAAATTGAAATTTAATATTTCGTCTACCTGTAGGCATTCCATACGTGTATGATTTCGAAATTTTGTTTGATTACATAAAGGGTTCAGGATGCCAAATTTACCCAATTCAGACCATGAGCTGGATATTATTTTCCTCTTGTACAAGGCAGATATTGAATATATGCCTCACCTACATTAATTATTTGGCATATCTGGCAATTACTAAATTATACTATACCACTAATATAACTACATATTAAACGACAGAAGATTGAAATAAGCAATTTGGGCTTAGTTTTGTACCTATTCCAAAAGTCCGTTAAAAATGTAAAACACATTCAATAGGAGGATGAAAGAAGGCTTTAAATTATAGTATTATCGTCATTAAGGAGTCCTAGACCCAACAATGGACTTTAATAGGTTGATAAATAGTAATATTAATCAAAAGACATCTCGGACCAGAATACCAACTTGCAGAAATAAAAAGTAGTCTCCATTTCATGTTTAAGTATAGCTGGTGGCATTGCTAGGATCAGCATCAAAGCTTAATCACTTTCTATTTAGAGAAGCAATACTCGGAAATAGAATGTATATACATAATTTATGTGATGACCGAGTAAGAACATAATGTGCTAACCCATCTGACTCGCCTGTTATTAAATACCAATTACCCTTAGATTACAAAAAATGCTCGAGCCCAACACTAGAACGTATATAGGCTCTAGAAATTAGAAAAAAAAAAGCTGATAAAAGTAGCTGCATATTTTATGTAGATAGTTACATAGCTTCACGTAATTCTATTTTCTGAATATCGCACGTCGACTATGTCACAGTATAGTCATCTATCAGTAATGTATCTCGGCCGTAACCTTCAATTAAATACCTACATCCATGCGGTATATAAACATGTGATAGGGCTGCCCGCCTCCAGCATTTTAATTACATTTGCCTACTTTGTGTTTCCATTTAGTTTTGTATATACTTTTCTTATACAGGGTATTTTTTCAAAGGGTGCACAAATTTTCACAGGAGGTTCAGAATCGATAGTATAATTGATTACTGAAATAAAAACATTTTTTTTTTTTTCAAAAAAAAAATACACTTTATATTTTGTGCATTCCCTTATAAACGAAACTTGTAGGCAATGTGTTTGATTCATAAAATTTTTGCTCACAAACATCGCAATAAATTGGTGTCGTCGTGTCTTTTACCTATTTCTCTAACGGTTACCTAGCCCCTGCCCCCTCTTCCTATGCTCCCCGCCTGTGGTGCGCACCCGCCGCTCCCTGCCGCCCGCGCACGCCGTTTGTCGCCCGCCAGTGACGCTTTGACCCGTGACCTAATTACGTGCGTGTGTGCTATTTTTTTGTTATCTTCAAAAGTGGCGGCGTAAGATCAAATAAAATATTCGAACCGTGTGTGGTAACTGCTAAATTCTGTAGAATACCACCTGTATCATTATCAACTCGTTTAAGTACTTCTTGATAAAGTCGTCGCGAATGCAATTTTCTCAATTATTGGCGAACAACGACTCCATAAACATTCTCTGGCCTGTATGGCCTTCGTCTCGTATCTCGAGGGCGAGTCGAAACTTCTATTAGCCCGAGATTGACGGTGGTGGTATCGGGCGTGGGCCCCTGTCCACGGCTGCTCCTGCAATGCCAGACATGACATGCGTCTTCGGGTTGACGAATCATTCTCGTCTTCAATAATGGTGCGATGACCGTAGGAAGTGACATCGGGGGACGGTGAGCGATTTTCACACCGCAGGGGCGGTCAGGACGAGCAGGGTGAGACCCCCGGTTACCCCGGAGGAGGCCCCTCTCCGAACGACCAGCGACCCTGGGGTGGCTAACCCGTCGAACACCGTCCCGCGTTGATTGGAAGAAATCTTGTATATATATAAGCCGCCGGTGTCGCCGCCCCGCGGACACCAACAACAACTGAATACTTTTAAAAGTATGGAGAGGTGTTTGGTTTAAGCGGGGCGATTGCGTCACGGCGGTTAATCCTCTTATGTGCAGGGCTTCGCTCTTGACATAATGACCGACAAGCCCTTGGCGATGACTTCTGCGATGTCTTCGTAGGGCTTGCCGGCGTCGAGTGCTTCAAGGACGCTTTGTAGCACCAACATCACTGTAGATATCGGTGCGTGTATGTCGTAGGATGCTGTAGTTGACGTCAGAGGGTGCTCGGGAAGCGACTGTGTAGGCGGCGCCGCTGTCGTCGTGACCGGCGCTATAGGCGTCGCGACGGCTGCTATGGGCGTCGCGACGCTCAATATGGGCGTCGCGACGTCGGTTGGTTGAGAGGCGGCTTTCTTTTTCTTCCCACGCTTCTTTTTCGTCTTCTTTGAGAGAGAAGGCTGTTGAGGGGGTGCGTTCGCCGGCGCCATCAGGCTGGAGGCCTGCGGGTCGGCGGCCACTGTAGGCTGCTCGGACGCTTTGGAGCGCCTGTTTCTCGTAGTGAGAGCTTCTGTCCCCGCCTGACGGTTCCGGGCCTCACGTCGTAAGACGGGGCAACCAGAATAGTTAGCGGGGTGAGGCCCTCCGCAGTTGACGCACGTCGCCGGCGTCTCATGGGGGCGGCTGCAGTCTTTGGCGAGATGCATATTACCACATCGCACACACGCGAGCGGGCGGTGGCAATTGTGGCTGCTGTGGCGAAACTGTTGGCAGCGGTGACATTGGGCAGGGCGCCCTTTGCTGCGCCAGCCCTGCACCACCACACCGGTGAAGCCCAACAGCTCCGTCACATTGTATACTTCCAAGATGTTATGGCTGCGCTGTAACAATGCATAATGAATACAGCCAGGGCGACCACCCCTGGCACGTATGGGACGAACATAGTCTGCGGTGAAGCCCAGCAGACCCAGTTCGTGGATGATTAGATCGGAGGGTGAGTCATGGGGAAGACCTCTGATCGCGACCTTGAAAGCTTTCTTCTCTGGCATCGTATATGAGTACCACGAGATCTTCTCCGTCTTCTCTAGTTCCGAAAAATACCGCTGTAAGAAGCGGTACTCTTCATCGTCGACAGGCGAGAAGCGAATGCCCTTACCGAACGGGCGAGCATTCGCCGTTCGTCCGAGCTTCTGTTTAATCACCGCCATGTGATGAGTCCAATTGGGTAGGACCTCAATCACTATGGGGGGATATTTGGGCTTCGATGTTGTTGCAGGCTGCTGAGGGTTGCTCTGGAAGCTGGTCGACGGCATAGGCTCGTCAATAGTGGGTGTCGATACACGTTCGGCGGCCGCGCTCGCGTACGTACGTGTACGCGGCGCAGGCAGCGGAACGGGCGTCGCGGCGGCGGGCGTGGGGCAAGCTTTCGCAAGCGCGCGAGCGCTATGCGGGCTCACCCTCCGTGAGTGTGTTGGCGGCGATACAGGCCCAGGAGTGCAAACACGCTTCGCCGGGTCGTCGTCCTCTTGCGGGCTGCGCCCACGCCTAACACCCGTAATAGGGTCAGGCATCGGGGTGACAGGGGTCATCGTGGGTGACGTCTTCTTCATCGTCTTCGTCAGGACCTTCTTCTTGGTCTCCCTTACAGGAGTGTACTCTTCTTGTGATTCGCCTGACGTCAGAGTGGCGTCAGACGACGAATAAGAGTCGTCGCTGCGCTCGTAGTTCAACAGCGCTCGCGGCGGCGGCTGCGGGCTTGAGGAGGCTGCGATGGCAGTCGCGATATTCTCGCGACTGCGATGGATGATCATCGATCGTGCCGATGACGATCGCACCAAAGAGAAGCGGCGGTGACCCTCTTCGGTAGGCGGCGGGGGTGTAAAGGCGGCGGGGGCGAGGGGCGACAGGGTAAGGTTACCCGTGCTCACACCCGCAGTAAAAGGCGCCAAACGTGGGGCGCGTAGCGGCCCGCGTTGGGGCTGCGGCGGCTCAAGTTGCAGCGATTGCTGCAACGTTGAGGGTTGCGGCGGCGGCGATAGGGGCGACGCCGCGAGGCGCGCTCCCGTAGTGGCTGGTGGTGAACCGGCGGCAGATGGCTCCTTCGTGCGGCGACTACCCCGGGTGGGATAGCCCTTCCGAGGACGCATAGCGAGGAATCGATACGGTCAGTACCGTGCGACTGCGAATGGTTGCTGGCTGCGCGTCGGCAACCGCTCCGATGCCTATGCTGACGCCGAGACGCCAACACAAACACCGAAGAAGCGGCAGACGGCAGACCGAGGTTCGGACTCCTCTCACTTGTGAAAACGACGTAAACGAAGTAAAAACTGTGGTACTGAGGCGCTCCCATTCTCTTGACTGACGAAGCCTTATTTACTTTATGTCGTAACGAACTTATCTCAAGTGCGATTTAGTGTTAATGTTTGCGCTGGGATTGATAATGTAATACCTACTTAGACTTTAATTTGTGAGGAGAAATTAAGAGACGCGTTTGGTAATAAAATAATCACTGTATTTAGTGACGTGAATAGTTCTCGGACACAAATAAATTTAAAAAACAATTTAATCAAATGTGAATGAATGTGAAATGGACTTCATTTTGAACAATTATTAAAATATTAGTGATAAGAGATTTTTCATGGACCTAAATGACTAGGTAAGTTTAATTGTTGTAAATAGTTGATTTGACTTTTTTTTTTTTTTAAATACGCCTTAATAAATACGAACATTAGTTTGTGACTTTAATAAACTAGTATTTTATTGTACCTGTTTATTACGACAGTCTAAGGGGGTTACCCTTTAAAATATGAGGGAAAATTGTGTAAGGAATTAAGGATGATATTTTACATTGTATTCAGTCAGTATGAAAAAGATGAATAGATGCGAGATTGTGCAAGTGTAAAAGAGTTGGTTGAAAATTATCTGAGAGAGAGGATAGATTGAGGAATATGTATAGGTGTAAGTGAAATGGAAAATAAACTGCAATTAGAGAAAACGTCGTATCAACCATTCAATTGGAATCGTAAACTTATTACCTATAACACAATTGTTAGTAATAAGCCGTATTTATTAGTGTGCGTTTTAACATTAGTGTAAGCTAATGTTCGTTCTCAATGGCCGCAAATAGGGTGGTTAAAAATCACAAACATTCTTAGATATTTTCAAATCAAAATAATTGATTTTAAACATTTTATATTTTGTATACCATTTTATTTATATCTAGAATATAATAAAAAAATTTGTGCACTCTTTGAAAAAATACCCTGTATAAACAAATAAATTACTTTGTGAATTGAATAGGAAGTGTTCAATAAGAATGCGTGTTGATTTTTGGTTGGTAGTTTTTAATTTAAAAAAAAAAAAAACATGTTTATGTTTAAATAACAAAATCTAGTAACAGACAGACGGTCAAATTATTTTTTTCTAGTACTATTCATACACAGTACAATAGACATCTGTTATTATTAATAATAAAATACCACGTCTTTACTTTGAATTATATGGACTAACAAAACAAAACACATTATGAGTTTTAACACAAGCGTACCTACCGTAACATGATTCATGAACCGCCTATAACTACCTATTTCACTCGTGTCAATTACGTTATTCACTTTATTTATTAATCCAGACAACTTTTTTCGGAAAAATAAAGGAAATACTTATACATTAAAACGACACACATTATGTACCTACCTAATAGTAAGTAAAATTATTTTATAATAGGTAAGATTTCAGAGTTTGCAGGTAATCTAAAATAAAGTTATCTCTGGATTCTTTATTGACGAATTCATGCAACCAAAAACAGCACAATATACCCTACTTGTCATATTAAATATGTGTATAATTATGAATTTTAGTGAAAAATTCGCGCAGTTATTGTTAAAAAAACAACAGACCGTTCGCTCGTCACTGCAGCACAGTCGCGACTGTCTGCATGCCGAGATCGAGGCGCGTAGGTATAGCTCGCGTTTCGTCCGTTTGTGTTGTATTACTGGTTGATAATATTACCGTGACTATCTTCAAGAATAACTGATTCAAAACCAACTGTTATATAAAATGTAATCTCGTTCGAGCGTAGCAGTCAAAAACGGAACATTCCGCGTCGGAGACCCGTAGCGCACGGACGTGCGCCTCGCTGCTCTCCATTTCGCCGCGCTCACCCCGCACCCGCCCCCTGCGGTCGTGCGTTCTCGCTCCGTCTCGCAGCGAACCACGCGTCGCGTCAAGCCGCCATCTTGTTCAACGTCTGTGGCCGTTCAGTGGCCCGCTCCGGGTGGCCGTGTATACGGTTGTCTGTGGCAGTTTCGCTGTTTGGACGCAGGTGTTGCCGGATCCCAACTGCACGAGTCGACTTTCTCAAGACGTCGAGTGCAGATTTCTACCGTTGGTAGATAAAAAGTCAACCTATTTTGGCCCCCTCAGGGCAGAAAACCATATTGTTTGGTCCCCGGCGGAAACCTCACGGTGTCAACGAAGCCGGGTGAGGCAAGGCCCCGATTTGCCTGCCGAGCCCCTTCAGGGCAGAGCTAACAATCGGAAGGGGTTAGAGCATCCGGCCTTGGGGGATCTCCTAGTCGGACCTAATCTACGGCTTTTCAACATTTTTCCGCGAAGGCCTAACGGCCCGAGCAGCTAGGAACCTATCGCACATTAAGATTGGCGAAGGATTACAAGCTTAGGGCACACTAATTAAGTACTCATCCTCCCGACCTGCACCCGGTTGGGAGGGACACGCACCACACACAACCCAAGGTACCCCACCCAGGGCGCTAGGTTTTTTCACTCCCTCCTAATTATCGTTTTCTGTTTTTTTTTCCGTTAGCCCACGATGGCGGAAAAAACCATTACGATTGACGCCCTTCTGGCAATTCCAGAAATTAAAGCATATATCGCTCAACATTTCGGAGCGATAACAATCCTCCCTCCGCAACCGAAACCCGCTCGATCCACCACCCAGCCGCTCGAACCGGAACTACCGGCCGTCGGTACGGCGATGGAAACAGAGTCTGCTTTTTCCTCCTCAAACTCGTCTTCCTCCTCCTCCGAGTCGGAAGATTCGACCAATGAGGGTTCATTCATCGAGGTCCGCTCTCGCAAACGGAGCAAAAGGACCAAAAACACCAAAGAGGCCCCCTCTAAGACCCCAAAAATCAAGCAGACTGACTCTGCAACAACTTCTGCCGCAGCCCCGCCTGCAACGACCGCCACGGCCGCTCCGGCCCCCCCAGTCGTCTCACAGGCAGCCCTAACCGCTGCCCCACCACCTACGGACAGCAACACCGTCGCCCCACCGACGGTCAAAAAATCACTCGCTCCGCCGCCCCTATATATTAGGGACAAGGAGAAGTGGCTAGCCATCTCCGCATGGCTAAACACTAACAGGATTTCGTATAAATCTGCGAAACCCCAAAGGTATACGAGTGGACCTTCACTCGTCAGCCGACCACCGTTCTGTATCAAAAATGCTAGGGAATCAACAGATTCCCTACCATACGTACACCCTCCCTGAAGCCAAACTTCTGCGTGCTGTAATACGCAACGTACCGAGGGAAATTGAGACCAAAGAGATTCTAGAATCTCTTAAAACCCAGGATGATCCGGGGTAGGGGTCGTTATCCCCTCAACATGATACTCGTCTGCCTTACAAATAACGCAGAGGGTAAAGGTATTTTTAAAATCAAGACCATCTGCGGTCTATCTGGGGTCTCGGTTGAACCCCCACACAAAAATGGCAACCTGGCACAATGCCACAAGTGCCAACTGTATGGACACTCGTCCAAAAACTGCTTTGCCCGTCCTAGGTGCGTTAAGTGCCTAGGTGACCATCACACCTCTCAGTGTGAACGGCCCAAGGACATCTCACTCTGCAAAGAGCCACCAGCGTGTGTTCTCTGTGGAGAATACGGACACCCGGCTAACTACCGCGGCTGCCCAAGAGCGCCGAGGAGGTTAGTCCGCCAGCCCAACACAAACGGCAAGGCCTTGTACTATAACAAGACCTTCGTCCCAGCCCCCTTACCAACCCACAATGCGTGGGCTCGCCCCCTGCTAACCAGCAAGGAGGCTTTCCCAACCCTGCCCAACAGGCAGCCCGCTGCCCCACCCGCAACATCTCAACCCAAACCACCAACAACCGGGCCAAACCAGCCCACCGGTGGTAATCCCAAGCCCCCTCAGGGCGCCCCCCTTCCTATCGTCGTCGCTAAAAGCGCGCCCCCAAAAGCCCCCCAAGGACTAGATCCAGATCTAGCCCTGGTGGCCAACTTCGCAGCTCAAATCAATTTCACGGAAATCCGCGAAATTGCAGCCGAATTAAGAAGGAACGAGGGAAACAACCTCGCCCTCCTCAATACCGCAATTAAATTTGCCCCCACGTTAGAGCGTCTAGGCTCGCTTAAATTCAAATAAAATGGATAGGTACACTCCAGGCAGAGTTAAACCCAGACACCTCAAAATAGGGACATTCAATGCCAATAGCCTAACCCAACAGAGGGATGAAGTAGGCACATTCCTTCGGGAACACCAGCTCGACATCTTGCTAGTACAAGAGACGTTCCTTAAACCATTTAACAAGGACCCTAAAGTCGCAAACTATAATATAGTTCGCAACGATAGGACAACCTCACCAATGGGCGGAACGCTTATCTACTACAAAAGGTCGCTGCATTGCACACCTGTGGATCCGCCCCCTCTGATGTACATTGAAGCTTCAATTTGCAGGCTAGCCCTCTCAGGCCATCAGCCTATCACCCTTGTATCCGCATATCTCTCTCCCAATAGAGAACATTCGAAACAGTTGGTTGAAAAAGATCTAAAAGCCTTGCTAGAATTGGGAGGCGCCGTCATCATTGACGGTGACCTTAACGCCAAGAACACCTCTTGGAGCTGTCAAAGTTCCAATAAGAGGGGCAAGACTTTAGAGCTATTCGCTGACAGACTGGGATTTGATGTCATAGCGCCCATAGAGCCGACACACTTCCCCTTTAACGTTTCGCACAGGCCGGACATACTCGATATCTTTCTTCTCAAAAACATAAACCTTCGTTTATGTTCAATAGAAGTTCAACACGAGTTAGACTCAGATCACCGCCCAGTGACTCTGGAATTAGCCTCCCGTACCCCCGGCCCCTCAGGCCACAACAACGAAAGGACCAAGATAGCGACTGACTGGGCACGGCTAGAGAAAAATCTCAAGTCAACCTCGTCGGTCCACCTTGATCAAATTCCCAAAGACATTACGTCTAAGGAAGATACCTCTCAGGCGATCGACTCGCTCACAAGTCACGTGCAGTCGATAATGGACGACTGCTCGCGGCCGGTACCAGATACGAGCGATCGTAAATGGCGCCTGCCAGACGACGTCCGTGACTTGTTGAGACGGAAAAACGCCGCGACACGTGCTTATGACCGCTACCCTACGGAGGACAACCGTACCCGCCTAGGGTCACTCCAGAGGGAGGTTAAACAAGCAATTAAAAAATTGAGACAGAGCAAATGGGACGCCATGATCGAGGAGCTAGAACCCTCTCACACAGCCTTTTGGCAGCTTTCCCGCTCACTCAAAAAAGACATCGTGTCCACTCTCCCTCCTCTCACCAGACCCAACCAGCCTCCGGCATTCATGGACGATGAAAAGTCAGAATGCCTGGCCGACTGCTTGGAGCTTCAGTGTACGCCGAGTACACTACACCCCGACGCCGCGAATCACCGCTTCATCGCCGACGAAGTGGAACGTCGTAACACTCTCTCGCGCTCGTTAGGAAACGACAGCCCCGATCAGCCAATCCCAGCAGTGACCACCGATGAGGTCGAATCGTTAGTCAGGGGTCTCAAAACCAGGAAAGCCCCAGGTTCGGACGGAATCTCAAATAAAGTCATTAAATTATTCCCCGCCCACTTGATAATCCTGTTGTGCTGCATCTTCAATGCAGCACTAAATAATAACATCTTTCCTGCGCAATGGAAAGAGGCCGTGGTAATAGGAATCCACAAACCCGGCAAGCGCCGTACCGAACCCAGTAGTTACCGCCCGATTAGTCTACTAAAAGGTCTAGGTAAGATCTACGAACGAATAGTTCTCAGTAGACTACGCACATTCGCCGAGGCTAACAACCTCGTTCCCGACGCACAGTTTGGTTTCCGAGCTAAACACAGCTGCGTACAACAAGTTCACCGCTTGGTAGAATACACAAGTAGTCAGTTCATCATGAACAGATATACGGGTGTATTATTCCTAGACGTAGCGAAAGCATTCGACAAGGTTTGGCATGAAGGCCTAATCTACAAACTCTATCTCCTCGAGATCCCTCACTACTTAATTCTCATTATGCATGACTACTTAAGTCATCGCAGCTTTCGCTACAGGGTGGAAGGGACGTTGTCGACCTCCCACCCTATCAAGGCCGGCGTCCCTCAGGGGTCGGTCCTCTCCCCATTTCTCTTCACGCTATACACTAGCGATATGCCCAAATTCAACCGGGTACATAAAGCGCTTTACGCTGATGACACCGCACTCTTTTGTGCTGGTAGATCCCCGACAACAGTAGCCAAGACTCTCCAAACAGCGGTTACCGCCCTAGCCAATTGGTTTAGGAAATGGAGATTAGAAATCAACCCCGAGAAGAGTCAGGCGGTCATGTTCACTAGACGAACTGCCCGTTCCTACTCTATCGACAGCATTCCCTCCCTTAAAATTTTCAACAAGCCGGTCACTTGGACCAGGCAGGCCAAATACTTGGGTGTGACCCTTGACGATCGACTCAGCTTCGCCCCTCACATAAAGCAAGTCCGCGCACGGGCAGCCTTTGTGATGGGCCGTCTCCACTGTCTACTTAACTCTAGGTCGCGTATGCCCCTGAGTAGCAAAATCCGACTATACACCACCTGCATACGGCCTATCATGACCTATGCCAGCGTGGTGTTCGCGCATGTTAAGCCACACAGGATCCACAGGCTACAGACACTTCAAAATCGTTTCATGCGCCGAGCTACGGGAGCACCGTGGTTCATACGAAACGTCGATCTCCACATCGACCTCGAACTGCCGACCATCAAGCAGTTTAAGAAACGGTGCTCTCAGAGCTACTTTGACTCTGCCATGACACACCCCAACCAACTAGTGGTTGGGGCGGCTTCCTATAGACCCTCCAAAATCTCCTCCATCCGACGTCCTCGTCACGTCCTCGACGAAGAGGACGACATTATCACACTCGCTCAACAAAGAGCCTACACGGCCCGCGAGGCCTTAACAAATAAATATCCGCGGTTCCGCCCTCGCCGTCGAGGTGCGAAACCGCGCCGCACAAAAGTCACCACTAAAAACGTGGGCACGCCCACTTTGCCTCCAGCGACGCCCCAAGCCGAGGTCCGTTCCCCACAGGCAGCCCTTGGGCGATGTCGCTTAGCATACTTTTCTCCGGGTTGAGAGCCCTCAGCGCTCACCCATAGTCCGCGTCAAGCTGTCAAGGCCATCTGCGGCCAACAGCTGTACACACACACAAAAAAAAAAAAAAAAAAGCGTAGCAGTCACGAAACTGTACCCGTGTAGACAATAACTATGTATTTGCATTAAACTCGCCAATTGCAAGTCTCTCTGATAATTATAAAGTTCAGTTCAACAAGAAAATATATCTTTTTTTTATTTCCTTCATATCATCCATATATAGCTATAATACTTTATTTTGCATTACAAAAACTAAATATTAGGGAATGCACTCACTAGAAATGAACGCTGTTCTAGATTCTGTATGTAACTAATAATGGCGGGAAATACAATACCAACCAATCCTTTACAGTACCGTTCAGTATTAATATTTTTGCGCCTGATGCCGCCCTAGCAGAGGCAGCGGGTGACCGGACCGGGGATTTAGTCCGGGCGCCCGCGGAGAGGTTAGCCTCGCGACGGCGATCGGCCTTTCAGTAGGGGACGTCGAAGGGAGAGGGTGCTCCCTTGGGGTATTCCGTCGGGTCGACCACTGACGTCAAGTCATCCTGCTCCAGTGGTCGGTCTAACGACGAAGGCGACGTGTCGCGGGTGGGTTACGGATGTGCGTGCTTACGCCCCTGTCGCCCAGGAAGGAGTGGTGCGAGGAGTGCGCCGACCGTAACCCACCGAAAAAAAAAGGATTAATATTTTAGCGTCGGCTGTCGTATGAGCGAAATATACCGATACGAGTTAGCTGGTTAAAATTAGAGGAATAGCAGTAGGAGTAATGTTTGCTCCCAAGAACAACTGAGAGATCTCATTTAGCGCTAAACTTAAGATAACTGGTGTTCAATCAAGTTTAGCATATAAAAATTGTTTCATCAAATCCCTTTCTTGCTTAGGAACAGTACATCTGTTCCAGATGTAGACACAGATGTAGACTTTGTTATAACGAAGGTATATAAAGGTATAAGGTATTATATTCACGGGCTGATTTATTGACTGTCGTAGTCAATGGAAAGTAGAATATTATATAACTGCTTACAGGACTATCTCTGGCAACATTAAAAACTAAAGTTTTATAAAAGTAATTCAATGGACCAGTCATTGAATATTTAATCCTATTCGTATTTGGAACTTATTAATCTAGATAGGTATGTATAAAATTTAGTAAATTATGTTTTTTGATATGTATACTGACATATGTTTATACCCTATCAATATGAAATGCTTATTTAAAAACCAAGTATCGAACTGAACTAAGGAACTGTTCGATTTCCTGTCTAAGCTAATTTTATTCTAGATGGTAGTGGCTAAATTTATCTCCATATTCTAATTTGATATTATCGTTTCCCTGAAAATACTGTCAAAACGAGTTTTCTATAAATAAAACCTAACTAGATCGATTTATGGCCTCTGAAACTTCCAGCATACTAAATTTCATGACAATTATTGGAACAGTTTCTAAGAGTCTGAATATATAGAATACTAGCTTCTGCCCGCGACTTCGTCCGCGGAAAATTTCTTGTTTTAACATAAGATTACACTCGATTGATATTACTGTATTTAATTTTATTAGTAAAATATTTTTTGGAATCAGATCAGTAACTTAAAAGATTACCGAAGTTCTATTTTCTGCTCAAGGTAACTTAACCCTTAGTTGCCTTTTACTTATTTTATTTATTTGTTTAAGTTAGGTATCTATTTAATTTAAAGCTTCTCTATATACAATGTTTGAGGTTGTTTTATTTTCCGGTAACAGAATAATCTGCCTTTCGGATGATCCCACTCTTGATAGACCAACATATAATTGCCCATGGGAAAAACATTCTTTTCGTAGGTCAATGCCAACCAAAGAGAATGTTTGTCCCTGGGACTTATTAATAGTCAGGGCAAATGATGTTTTTATTGGAAACTGGAGTCGTTTAAACGGTATGGGTAGGTCCGTCGGAATCATTGGAATTCTTGGGATGTGCGCCAACTGGCCAGCTCCTGGGCCGATGAGAATGGTCGCCACAATTAGGTTGTCTTTTAAATCTTTTATTAGTAGCCTTGTGCCATTGCACAGGTTAGGTGGGCTTAAATTTCTTAAAAGCATGATAGGTGTCCCGGATTTCAACAGCAGTTCGTGAGGTGGCAGACCAGATGGTTTAAGGGAATTTAAAAATTCCTGCGGATAGTGGACTGCATCCTCGATATTACACACTGTATCAATTGACTTGTAGATTTTACCATGGCCGGGAACTTTTTGTAAAATTAGATTATTGATTTCATTGACTGTATCGTTCCTTGGTGAGACGATAGCCCTTGAACAATGCCAATGAATGTCTCTATCTAGTAAATATTCGAGGTCAGGATATACTGCATCTATAAGATGCTGTAGACTGTGAACTATACGACCCAGAGTCTCATTTATAACGATTTCCGCAGAGTTAGAGTCCAAGGTTCGAGAAGAAAAAGACCCTTCTCCAATTTTGAGCAGCTGTTGTGGAAAATCGTTATCCATATTTCCAATAACGTGGACTCTCATGTTCGTACGTAAATTCAAAGTTTGGACTATACTCCATAGGGGCGATGATTTTAGACATGCCTTTATGATATCCGCACGTGTACCTCTTGTGACGACGGGAAGTGTCTGACGAAAGTCACCTGCAAACACAAAAGTGACACCACCCATGACAGCGACTGAGTTTCTCAAGTCCTTAAGTGTTCGATCCACTGCTTCAACATGAGCTCTATGACTCATGGTACATTCGTCCCACATTATCAACGACGTATTCTGTAACAATTGACCAATGGGCCCATTTTTGCGTATCGAACATACCGACTGTTGCTCCAATGAAACTGTCAATGGGAGTTTGAAGGTAGAGTGAGCAGTTTTACCGTCACTCAATAAAGTAGCCGCAATCCCAGAAGAAACCACTGCCAAAGCTATTTTTCCGGATTGCCTAACATGTGCTAATATTAAATTAGCGAGGAATGTTTTCCCTGTGCCTCCTGGGGCGTCTAAAAAAAAAATGTTTCCTTTATTATTCGTTACGCTATCAATAATTTCATCAAAAGCCTGTTTTTGGTCTGTGACTAATTTAGGCAAATTTTCATTTACAAAAGTAGCTAATTCACTGATGTTGTGCGGATGTACCAACATTGTATCTATTGCATCATTTACAGGGCGAACTGGAGACGGTAATCCAAAGTCACTCAATGTTTTATCATTCAATGCTAAAAGTTTGTTTTCAATTTGTATTAAACCTTCATTGTACATAACATCATTAAAAGGCATGGTAAAGTCCTGATTTTGTTGTCGATTTCTATGTCTGATATCTTCACAAAAATTGTCCTTGAAGATATCCCATAGTTTTAACGGTTCAGATGGCTGACAAAATAGCAGTATCACCACAAATAACTCCCTAAGTTTCAATGAACATTCCGACATCGAAGCTTCTCTTAATGTCTTCTCCCAGTGATCATCATTTTCCAGCAAACCTCTGTCCCGGCAAGCCGCTTGATACGTCTCCTTGACCACTCCATTTATAGTTTTCAAATCTTTGAATGATGTGGGACCGCGTACGTGGTGCAATAAAATTCTTAGATAAAAGCATTCTGATTGTGACGGATGTACACCGTACACTCTTCCCAAAGCTTCATCTCTTTTTATTTCTGGATGCCCATCGACGTCTTGACCGCGCCTTCGTCTTGAAAATTTGTTATTAGCCCACGTATAATAGTGTGGAACTTCGTGGTACAACAGCGTTTTTGCAAATTCGTCGGTATTGCAGAGTTCAAAAAACGCTAATAGAGTGGTTTTGCGCGGATTTTGGGCAACTTGTCGCGCAGTTCCTGGTGTGAAAAACACCCTTTGCCCGTTTTCTAAGTGCACGGCCAAATGCACGACCGTGGGATGTCGGTCGTGGATCGGAAATTCGAGTATTCGCCAGACGGCTTCCGATGTACTTATATATCGCCCATTTAAATAATTTTCCACCTCATCATGCGGATTTCTAACGCTGAACGTGGCTTGATCGGAACCTTTATTTATATATTTACATATATATTTTATAGCCTGAACTGAATGGCAGTATTCGACGTTAATGTGGGCGTTAAATGACCTGCACAACATTGGAGAGTATGGTACAATCCATCTGTTATCTATTGTAATCGGCCTCCCTCTGATGTTTACAACTGCGACTTGACCACCATTTTCAGCATTACGACGACGATATACAGGATAACCATCCTCGCCTGTCTGAGTATCGGTGACGAATCGCCGAGGATATTTCTTTGAACATATACCGTTCTTCATACACGGTGATGATAAATTGTGCTCCCCACAAGGTCCATGGATCATGTTTTTGGTGATAATATCGAATAATATTGGGTCATCATCTTTGTTTGGTAGTTCAGCAACTATTATACTGTCTATTTCATCTGGTTGTATTTTTTGTGCAAACCAAAACAGCATATGACAGTGTGGTAGTCCGCGTTTTTGCCATTCAACACTAAGCATATGGCATTTGACTTTGCCGAATACCTCGTCTTTAGTGAACGACTTGATCATTTTCTTCATCTTTAAATGAAAAACCCTAGCAATAATGTCATGACGGTCGAAAGAACGTTGGCCAGCAAATAGCTCTTTCTTAATTTCTGGCCACTCCGGATTGCAAGTGAACGTCACAAATAAATCGGGTCTTCCATAGTTGCGTACATACGTCATTGCATCTTGGGTTTTTTCATGCATGTAACGCGGAGAGCCGGTGAAAGATGAAGGCAAGATGACATGTTGGCCAATATTTGCAGCGTTGACATTAGCATCCTGATTTATAGCGTCTCTTAAATGGATATAGTCATCAGCTCTCAGTTGTTGTTGATTGCGACTTATGTAACTTAGTCTCTCTGTTATCATTTTAGCCATCATGTCAACACAGTATTGACTAAACAAATCCCGATAATAATGAAGGGGATTAAAACTGTTGGCCCTGGTCATCAATCTATACATATAAAATTGCATACACGAAACTGTTTTATTTCGCGCTGAATTTTGTAGAGGGATAGTCAAATAATAACCATCTTCACCGTTAACAAACATCAAAGGGTATTGTAAGGGATCGTAAGCTCTGTGTAATTCAGAAACTCTTTTCAGTTGACCATCTTTGCAATGAAGGACTATATCTCTAGGTCCCTTATCTTCGTCCACCAATAATACTGCAACTTCGTTTGCTGTAGGTGAATTGTATCTTCCACGATGTTGATTTTGTGGAGTGCGGTCAGCGTGAATGATTAATTTTAAGTTTTCAGATGAAGAGTTATGTTCTAAATTGTATTTGAAACTGCGAATATAAATGTTATGACTATTTAACGACGTCTGTAAATCATTGATTAAATCGATATTTAGGTTAGGAGCAATATTAGACCGCAACGAAAGTTGGTCGGCATCAGAAATGAAATAAATTTGTAGAAACTGCGGGCTTTGCCCTGGCGAAGGGAGTAGACTACCAATTAAGTGATAAACTTGCCCTTCTACTTTAAATGTAGGCATAAAGTTTCCTTCGCGAATTTCTTTAGCACCGAATGACGTCATTTGGAAGAGTGTATTATACTTTCGTATGTTTTTTAAAAAATGCGCAGATAATAGATGATTGCCCAGTAATAGATCTTTTATTGGTTGTGGTGGTGCCTGGATATCAGGAAGAACCACTTTTCCTGCAGCACAACACATACCATTTGGTTCATCGCTCCATTTATTTGCAAAACACTTAGGACATGTTTTATTCATTTCGCCTATTTTCACAGTGTTTTGCTGAGCATAATCTATATTGGCATCGTAATTGAAGGCTGATCTATTTCCTTGGGCTATATTCCGATTACGCGCTCTGACTGTAGCTGCTCGCTGTCTTTCTGTTGCTAGGCGCTGCGAGCGCTCAGTGCTAGTCTCCCTATCCCTTGTCTCACAGACATGCTGCCTTAACTCAGATAGACGGTGCGCACGTTCAGCGCTAGTTTCTCGAGCACGGGCCCGCGTCGTCCTCACATTTTGGCTTGCGAGGCGCTGTGAGCGCTCGGAGCTAGATTCTCTAGCGCGTGCTTGCGAAATATATTCTCTATTTCTCGAGAGGCGTTGCTCATTTTCAGGGGCAGATTCTTCCGTACGGCGTACTCGAGCGGCTCTTGTCTGTGATGTCTGCCGAGACAGTTGAGATTTCCTTTTAGGCATGCTCTCAACAAACCACGCACAGACTTGAAAACAATTATGAACAAAGGGAGAGCGACTCGAACACCGTCCGCCTTTACAAAACAAAACAATCGTAATATCGAATAACTCGTGTCGATTATTACGATAGAACGAAGTACGAAACTACGAACATACAAAACAAACGTACAACGAAATTACGATATTTTCGATTATGAGGTATCTATCAACAACAACAACCATGCGAACGAAACAACCGAAACCAATAACCAACTGACATGTAATTTTTAGAACTCCAACTAACGACAACGTGGGCATAATAATTCGAGAGGGTCATCAATCCACGGAAAGTCTTAACACCGCGATTCAGAAAAATGACGTCATTGCAGAACGCCATCTATGGGCAAATAGGTAAAACGTCTGCACAATGAAAGTTATGCTAGGGTCATTTTGCGTTTTAGTAATTTTATATTATCTCCGAAACTGTATGACCAATTGATATACTGTAAATGGCAAATCTTATCTGTATGATGTTCCTGTGATACTGAAATAATTTATTGTCATAAGAATTAATATTTTGTTGCTCAAATAATCAACCAAACGTAACAATGCCGAAAAAAAAATTTTTTAATGCAATAATAGAAGTATAAAAGATAAAATATAAAAGATAGAGATATGGTATCGCTGACTTTTTTGTAGAAATAATTAAGATGAACCAGGTAGCCATACATTCTTTTTAATTTTAAGCAACTGTTTAGGCAGCGCACGCAAATAATTCTGTTTTACGAGGTATTTTTTTCCGACTTGCCAGACAAAAGTTGTGATAGCTCGGTTAATATACATGTTATAGAAACAATTTATAGCCTATAGCACTCAGGAATAATGTAGCTTTCTGCCAGTTAAAATAAAATTAGAATTAGATTATGAGTTCCAGAGATTACCCCCTGCATACAAACTTACAAATTTTACCTCTTTATAATATTAGTATAGACTAGCAACCTGCCCTTGCTTCGCTTCGGTTTCAGTCATCTTAACCGCGTAGTGCCCGTTCCAATGGGAATACCGGGATAAAATATAGCCTATGTTACTCCCTGATAGTATAGCTTTCCATTGGTGAAATAATTTTTGAAATCCGTCCAGTAGTTTCGGAGCCTATTCAATACAAACAAACAAACAAATCTTTCCTCTTTATAATATTAGTATTTTTTTTTTTTGTGGGTGGGTCGCGGTCGGCGCGCCTCCGCACCACTCCGTCCGGGGCGACAGAGGGGCTTAAGCACGCAACTCCCGCGACCCACCCAAAAACCACGTCGCCTTCGTCGTTGGGCCGACCACTGGAGCAGCGTTAACTTGTCGTCAGTAGTCGGCCCGACGGAATACGCCTAATTGGGGTACCCTCCCATCGACCGACGTCCCCCCCTCGGGGAGGACGTCGGTCTTTCCTCGCGCGGTCGGCCTCTCGGCGGGTGACGGACTAATCCCCGGTCACGTCACCCGCGGCCTCGGCTAGGGCGGCATGAGGCGCAGATAGTTGCGCCTACGCCGCCCCAGTCGCCGGCGACGGATCTCCTCATCGAGACTGCGCTCCTCGCGCAGGCGATCCGCCGCCTCCTTCCGCGAGATCACTGTCTCGCAGAAGGCTGCGACCGCGTCCCAATTCCCGACGCTGTCGACCATCGCCCTAGCGATAGCCGGCAGCGTCAGGTCCGTACCGATGATTGCGACGAGTTCACAGCGCTGCACTGCCCAAGCCCCGCAGGCCTCGAGCGTATGGCGCGCCGTGTCCTCGTCGCAATCGCAGTGGTGGCAGAACGGTGTACTCTCCCTCCTAACGACCTTGTGCAGGTATTTGGCGAAGCACCCATGCCCCGTCAAAACCTGCACCAGTCGGAAGGAGAGCACCCCGTGCCGCCTTACCAACCACTGCATCAGCACCGGCCGGAAGGCCTCCACGGTTCGCACCCCGAACCGAGGCCTCTCCAGCCGGACTGCCCAACGGGCAATGACGTCTCGGCGGGCGTCGACGCGCCAGGCGGTGAGATCCCTTAACGAGACCACACCGCCCTCCGCTCGCACCCCCGTCACCCGCCGATATAGTCCGGCGAGCATCTCCGCCTCCAGGTCCCACGGGGGAGTCCCGGCCAATAGGCACGCTGCCTCCGTCACCACCGTGCGGTATCCGCGTATGGCCCTGACCGCCATGACCCTCTGTGGTCGCCACAGAAGGGCCCTAAGTCGGACGGTCATGGACCCCGCCCACACCGGTGCGCCGTACAGGGCCATCGACCGGATGACCCCCGCGTACAGCTTATAATATTAGTATAGACAAGACTTGTTTGTTTAAACTAGATAAGGAAACTGAAGACGTATACGTAATGTGACTATATTTCTTTTACGTCGAAACGGGACACTTAAGTGACTGTCCCGTTCTTTTAATGTGAGAACAGGACACCTGCATAAATAAGTAAAAATATTAAATAAAAGCAAAAAAAGAAGAACGTGTCTCTGTCAGAATAACAAATCATCATTTATGCTGTATTTATTAAATCGGGACATATTTATACGGTTCGGGAGAACGAGCCAGATAACTTGAAAACGGGACTATCCCTTTCAAAACGGGACTTATCACCTTACGTAATTATTGACGTCAGATTTTAATCATCAACGACATACGTATGGCCAAGACAGTAATTTTAATACTTTGCATTATTTTATATACTCCTTTTTTACGGTCGGTGCACTCCTCGCTCCACTCCGTCCGGGGCGACAGAGGGGCGTACGTACCCACACCAGGGCCAGGGTCAGATCGTATAATTGGATACAAAATTCATATAATTTGGTTATATCATGTATCCTGTTTGTATAGCAGATTGTTTTGTATAATTAGATACAATAATAAGAATTAAAATGTAAAGTTTTTGGGAAAATGAAAAGAATAATAATTATTAATCATTAGGAACAAGATTTTTTAAATTTGCTCAGATCAGAAGCAGCTAATAACAAGAAAATTAATGCATTTATTTAGTTTTTTTTTTCTTATTCAAAGTAAGTAAAAGTAACGAAAAGTTAATAATTTTATTTGTTAACTATTTATTAACAGGTTTGTTGGTTCTGTATAAAAAGATTTGATTTTGTATAATTTCAGAGACTCAGCAGTAGAAAATAAATTTCTCTACCGCCCGTAACCCACCCGTATAGCACATCGCCTTCGTCGTTGGGTCGACCACCAGTACAGAGTTCCTTGACTTCAGTGGTCATTATTATATACCTACGATATCAATTTAAATATAAAGCATGTTGTAAAGAGATATAAAGTACCTACTATATTCTTATTGTAACCACCTGTTCAGTTATTACGTCGTTATGGTAAACTTGTCTTATTTAATTTCGTATGTATTTACTAAGCATGACCTTAATAAGATTGAATAAAAGGTGAACGTCACCGACAATATCATACTGCCCCCTGGTTGGGCCGTTTTAATGCCAAATATACATGGGCACCATCTATTGGGGTGGAATGTACTCCACTCGGTGAGTAAGCGGATACCTCGTTCACTTGCTAACCGTCTCCGCGTCATGGCGCTAGAAGTCCACACACAGCTGACGAATAGCTGTATTTTATCGCGCGCGCGTGACCTCTAGCAATTTTTTGAAATAACGGCCGTGATCGCCACCATTCCGCTGAATCGCCTCTACTGCGCTTTTTTTTTTTTTTGGGGTGGGCTGCGATCGGCGTGCTCCACGCACCACTCCGTCCGGGGCGACAGAGGGGCGTATAGCACGCAACACCCGTAACTCACCCGAACACCACGTCGCCTTCGTCGTTGGACCGATCACCGGAAGCAGGGTTACTTGTCATCAGTGGTCGGCCCCACGGAATACCCCTTACCTGGGGTACCCTCCCATCGACCGACGTCCCCCTTCGGGGAGAACGTCGGTCTTTCCTCACGCGGTCGGCCTCTCGGCGGGTGACGGACTAATCCCCGGTGATGTCACCCGCGGCCTCGGCTAGGGCGACATGGCATGCAGGTAGTCCCGCCTGCGCCGCCCCAGTCGCTGGCGGCCGGTTGCTTCGTCGAGGCTGTGCTCCTCGCGCGCGCGACCCGCCGCCTCCTTCTGCGAGGCAGTAATCTCGCAGCGACCGCGTCCCAGTTCCTGATGCTGCCGAGCATCTCCCTGCGATGGTCGGCAGCATCAGGTCGGCAGCGATGATTGCGACGAGTTTACGACGCTGCTCTGCCCAAGCGGCACAGATCTCGAGCGTATGCTGCGCCGTGTCTTCGTCGCAATCGCAGTGGTGGCAGGACGGTGTTCTCTCCCTCCTAGCGACCCTGTACAGGTACTTGCCGAAGCATCCATGCCCCGTCAAGACCTGTACCAGTCGGAAGGAGAGCACACCGTGCCGCCGTTCCAACCACTGCATCAGCACTGGCCGGAAGGCCTCCACGGTCCAGACACCGTATCGAGGCCTCTCCAGCCGGTCTGCCCAACGGGCGATGACGTCTCGGCGTCCGTCGACGCGCCAGGCGGTGAGCTCCCTTAAGGAAACAACACCGCCCTCCCCTCGCACCCCCGACACCCGCCGATACAGGTCGGCGAGCATTTCCGCCTCCAGGTCCCACGGGGGAGTCCCGGCCAATAGGCACGCCGCCTGCCTCTACTGCGCTGAAGATTCGACCGCCAGCCTCGCCGCCATAGACTTATGGCGGGAACGAGGTCCATTGAAACCCAGGTGAATACTATTTCGCCCAATATTTGGTTCTCTGTATTATCTGGCATTAATCTTCTTGTATAATCTAATTCTTCAACCGCATCTCCTTTTAAACCGCATCTCCATAATTATTTGACCGCGTCTTTTTTAAACCGCATCACCGATCGCAACCCTCATATGTCCCACAGTTGGGCTCTTTTTTAAACCACATCACCACCCCCTTCAATTTGATTGTAAATAAATAAACGATTGTAATTAATTATATAATTCTTAATTGATTGCAAATAAATAAATAAATTTGTGGCATAAGGGTATGATGGTCAAATAGTAATAGTACTTGTTACAATTTTTACTAAACCAGGTAATCTCAGAGACCAAGAAACGTAGAAATCTCGAAGACGAACTTAATGACGCGCGCTTGCGATTTTCAAGGTTACGTTTATATTAAATTTTGAATTATCATTTGTTTTATAGGGGAGAAACACATCGTAATAAAGACTGCCTACCTGGAATTACTACAAATTTTATTCATATAATGATAAGTTTAGCGTCTACATAGGTGCTAACAAGCTATGATAAGAAGATAGTAATTTCATCATCATCATCTTATCCGTACACGTGCCACTATTGGGCTTGGGTATGAGAGGAAAATTGACCACGCTGGTCAGACGTGTTGGTATAGGGTTTTGTTTCGAGTTTTCCTTCTCTTACATAAATATTATATGCATATTATATCACAGTTCTCTTTAATGACACTCACCGGCAAGAGAGGGGTTGGTGAATAGTATTCTTACTCGGTCACCACATGAAAAGTAAGTTCATTAGGCCATCATTTTAGTGTCCTCGTCATTCAGGATCCTTATACCAATTTTATGGGTCCGACGCGGCCTAAATTCGTTCTTTAAAGCAAATGGAAGAGTAGACTAATTTTTTTGGCTGGTCAGCAGCCTAGAATGTGTATTAAGCTACCTAAGAGCGCAACACTGGACGGAATTTGCAAATTGGTTTAAAGTTCTTAAGTGATTTTTATAACACTCCCCACAATAAAGCTTTTGGAACTGCTACGTTATAAAATATATTTATTTCAATATATCAATGGAATTGAAACAATACGTAGAATAGGTATAGCGACATTTGCCGTGGGCGGTTGGAATCGCGCCCGCATACGCCATCACCACGCCTCAGGTTAAAAACAACATGATAAAATGGCGCCCGGTCTTGAATGCCGTTGCTACAAAATTACAAATGTGAAAATAATAGTAGACACACGCTACATAATAAGATCTTCCAAAAATAAATAAATCTATATTAGGTTTAAGCTTGTAGGTCATCATCATTATGCTCTTATTCCAGTTACCTGGAGTCGAAGCAATAGTCATCATCATCACAGCTCATATACGTCCCACTACTGGGCTCGAGCCTCCTCCTCTTGAGAGGGAAAATTGATCTACTATACCGCGTTGGTCAGACGGGTTGGTATAGGGTTTTATTTTGAATTTTCTTTCGCATGCATGGATAGTGTTTTCAGTAATCCCTTAGTCGTCTTTTACGACATCCACGTGCAAGAATGGAGGTGGTGAATTGTATTCTTATACCGTCACCACACGGAAAAAGTATTATCTTTTTATTACATATTACAAAAGTTATCGGCAATAGTTTTATAACGGACCGCCCTGACGTTAACCCTCCTTAGAAAAGTAATTGTTGACCAGACATCAGAGGGAGAGGGCCCAGGCCAGTGTAAAGCTCTTAGTCATCTTTTACGACACCCATGGGCAATATAACGGTTGGTAGTATTCGTAGCCGCTACCACACAGCTCACAGGCTAAGCTTACATATGCGCTTCGTATACTTGTGTACACAGGACACGATGCCAAAAAATTGTATTGCACACTGTAGAATGTGGTAACAGGTTAAGAAATAAGAAAACAATGTTTTGGCACCTCTTACTCTGGAAGGCGTACCATGCGGGGTTCCCGTCCACAATAGAGCGATAGGCGAATAGCGCACGGTGTCAATGGAGGTAAGGTGCCTGTTGGCCTGAACTTCCCCGTGGAACTAGAATGTGGAGATACTTGCTGGATTTTACCTTACCGTCGCTTTTTGGCAACATGGGCAGGGCAGTAGGTATATCGTCTATCAAGTTAGCTTGTGAGTCAAAACCCGCTACACCGTCATGTCGCTGTAGGCGAATTAACCCTTCTTGGGATATTATTGTTGACCGGACGGTATGAGATAGAATTGCCCTACATCGCTGTAAACCTCTTCTTACTCGTTCGTTACGGCATTCACGAGCAATGTAAGGGTTACTAGTATTCTTTGTCGTCACCAGACATTAAATCATATGAAATAAAAAAAAAGATAAATTAACATAAATGTGTAAAGCTTAAAATTAATATGCAAAAATATATGTATATGATATTTTACAGCCGGTTTTTTTTTATTTCTATTCGGCCATGTGTATAGTAATAAAAATTATCACATGGATTGAATACCGGTCGGTAACTACGCTCTAATCAATTGAAACTACCTTAAAAGATGCTTTATAACTTATTAGAACTCTGTTCACGTTCCCATGGGAATACGGGAATAAAATATAGCCTACGTTACTTGCTGTTAATGCAGCTTTTCATTGGTAAAAAAATTTTTAAAATCATTTGAGTAGTTTAGGCGTGCAAACGTAAGAAACAAACAAATATTCATATTTATAATATCAGTTAGGATTAGGATAAGAAGTATTTACAGGAAGTCATACCGTTCTATCCGTTCGTCACGGTTGGAATTTGTCTAGTGTGTTTATCCGTTTGGTTCTTAAAACTGTTACACATACGGTGATGGGTTGAGAACACGATATGTCATCACCACATTTGCCAAATTTAATTATTGCTATTCTCTTTGGGGGTGGTTTAATTGATGTTAGTTTAATCAATGTTAGGTAAGGCATCTAAAACATTAACACCGATGGATTCGAAAAAAAAAACTCAAAGTAAAGCATTAGGTTTAATTTCTAACAATTGGACGTAGATTCAGGACCATAGACCGTACATACATACATATATTCACGTCTTTTTCCCATAGGGGTAGGCAGAGACCACTTCCCTCCACTTGCTACGATCTTGACATACTAATTTCGCTTCCTCTACATTCATTAATCTCTTCATGCATATTCTTCGGTTTAGGGTACTTCTAACCTGGCCTTTCTTAAGCACGTCCCCGATTTGATCGTGAAACGTCCGCCTTGGTCTTCCCCTTCCAACACTTCCGCTCAGATTCGCCTTATAAATTCTTCTTGTTAATCTCCTTTCATTCATTCTCTCTACATGTCCAAACCAACTTAACATACCTTTCTCAATCCTTGTCACTACATCAACATTCATACCACATACCATAGACCGTAATATCAGAATTTAAATAAATGTGTAAAAATTAGGCAATCCCTTGGAAGTGAAAAAATATAAAACAATTTACGTAAGTAAGTATAATAGGTACTAAAAATTAAAAGGTAATACCTACGTAGTTAAAAAAATACATACTTAGAACAAATATTAATAAAGAAAGAAATATAAAGAATGATCATAATACGTAAAGAATAATCTATAGGTTAAATTATGAAATTATACATATTAAATATTATCGAATAAATTCCCGTATTTGATTTTTTTGTATATTAATATCGTTGTTTTTATTATTTTTAAGTATCGTCGCTACTAAGTCAGTGATGGTATTAAAAGTTATGTAATGAAAATGTACTTTTATGTATATTTTTGGTAAAAAGATCTCATCATAATCATGACTTATGTATGTCCTATTGCTGCGCTCGGACTATTATAGTACTCTGGTCAGGCGGGTTCGTAAAGGGTTGTATTTCGAGTGTTGTTCCCTTGCATAGATGTTACAAGTATATTTATTTCTCATAATCATCTTTAAATCAACTAGGTACCGACATGTGGTTAAGTTAGAAGTGGTGAATTGTATTCTTACTCAGTCATCACACGCTATAAACAAAAAAAAAACAATTTACAAAAAGGTGTAGAATAGGTATATACTATATAGTCAAAATTGTATATTTTTCTTATCATGTTAAAAACAAAAATACTAAAGGTACTGAAAAGTGGGTAGGTTAATTTAACTATTTATTTTGTAAGTACATAATAAATACACATACGTAACTAACATATAAGAATAAAAAAGTATTACTCTTTTACGAAATTTAACTATAGTTTTAAAACGAACACATAATGTAGGACTTTTTACCGCTTAAGCTTATGATTAATAAATAGTAAGACGTACGTACGTTAACAACCTTGGAATGAGGCAAAACACAACCTGTTAATAATACATTCTTTGTCCACGAAAGTTGCTTGCATTACTACACTTGTTACTTATTTATTTTTAATATCGTATAAGGCATTGAGTGAACTAAACATTATAAAAAGCAATTAAATCATTGTGTCCGCTTCATCACCTCAGAGTACATTTAGTCATAAATAACATACGTGTGGCCAAACACATGCACGTTTTATGAACACCTAAATAAAATTAATATTATATACTATTTATTTAAAACTTACCAGTCGCATACAGCGAGGCAATCAAAAAGAAACAGCTTAACTTAATTTTTGTAGACATCTTCGATTTAAATTACACTTTCAAACTATTTTATTAAAGTTATAAAATTAAAATGTAAAACTTGGTATTTTCACATTAATCAGAATAGAATTATGGTAATAAGTTCATAAGAATAAAAATACACCTTCGCGTTTTTGATAATCGTATTTCAATACGTGACTTTATAACTTTGTGTTTCACACATCTAAACCGATACGCTTAACTTTTACAACTGTTGCGAAGTACTGCCAAGAGAACGAATTCAGTCCTCAAGTTTAATCCCATTCTGTTTCATGGTGGGCGGGAAACAAATGTGAACGAATGAATCAAAACAGATATGTACACAGATTATAAATGCCATACATTTATCATTCTGTATGTTATAGATATCTTAATTCGTTTTTATTTTGTAGATACAGATAGGTACTTCAATGATGCAGTGATAATTAATTCATTGCTAAACTAATAAAGAGCAAACAAGCAACAATATAATAATTAACAACAATTAAACTATAGTGCAAATGTAACCGTGTCGTGTGGTGCTCCTAAATTACATTCAATATTTTAGTGTTTTACGGTATTATATTAAATTAATTTCTATAATGTAATAGTGGAAAGAAAATGCTTAAGTGAAGGTTAATTACACAGTGTTATCATGTACCTACTACCAAATCCTAAATATAAGGGTAGTTTTGGATGCTTAATTGGAACGTGAATTAGTTTTCAAATGCACCAGCAGAGTGCGCTAAGTTCAGTGTTGAAAAAAAAAATTCATAGATTTCATTATCGTAATTATGAACAAATAAGATTGTGTTGTCTTCTTCATCTTGATAAATATGTTATTTTCCTCGAAAACATTGATGATTGCCTGCTTCATTAAATGATTCGATCAAGCCATTGCAATGTTTACAAAAGTATATTCCTGTAAAATAAATTTGTTTATAGATTCGAATTCTAAAATGAAATTGTATTCACATTTTAAATGTGGAATATAAAAAAGTCAATGTTTGTACCTTCATCCATACTTATATTTATTTTTTTAAGACAGTTTGAATTAACTTTGATTATTTCGAAAATACTACAGCGAAACGAAAGCTTTAAAATTTTTTCTATAATAAATAATATTACTAACGATAATATATAAATAAAATATTTCGATCAATGCTAACTTAAAGAAAAAACACTTGTTAATTTTGTCACTGAATTGGTATCGATTGCACGCGTGATAGGCGCATTACTTTTGAGAGTCCTCGATTGTGCGAAGTGTTACTGTAGTTGAAAAATTCACCGTTAAGCATTATGCCGCATAATGCGCTCTAGTGCTATAATTGAAAAACTACCAATGTGACGAAAATTGTCACTCGTGGCTGTATGGACTTTGTTACCTTTGCCTGTGCGAATGGACGAGTCAAACAAAAAATAATTAAGAAAGGATACATTGTAATATTGTATTGTTTGAAATTAAATAATCTACAAGCCAAAATGAAAGCGATTCGACGTTAATTTAAGAAATCTTTTTCTGGAATACTAAAAATACTGAATTAGTGTCAGGTTTAACTTCGTAATAACGGTGTAATTACTCAAAATAAAACATAACCTAACTTAGAATGGCAAATAACATTTTACGAAATATATTGAATATAAAACCATCAAATATATTGTTTAGAAGATGGGGCAGCTCAGAAAAACGTGTCGCTGTGTATGACCCGTTTGATTCATTGCCTAAGAAAAATAAAAAAACTTACTTAGAGGTTATTAAAATATTCGAAGGCAGGGATAATAGACGACGCGCTCATGTCGAATTTATTTACGCAGCTCTCGCGAAGATGAAAGAATTCGGTGTTCAAAAGGACCTTGAAGTTTATAAAGCTTTGATTGATGTATTGCCTAAAGGAAAGTTCATACCAACAAACATATTTCAGGCGGAATTTCTGCATTATCCTAAACAACAACAGTGTGCTGTGGACTTATTAGAGCAAATGGAAGATAACAGTACCAAATTTATATAATTTGCTTTACACTTATCTAGCTTTTATTGCTTTTATTTTGTATGTTGATAATTTGAGTAACATAATGTATAACTAAATATTCTCTCTTGAAAGTACAGAAGTCATGCCAGATACGGAAATGGAACAGATGCTTCTTAATATTTTTGGCTCCAGAGGAATACCACTTCGTAAATATTGGCGTATGATGTACTGGATGCCAAAGTTTAAGAACCTCAGCCCATGGTATTTGCCTGATAGTTTGCCTGCTGATACATTGGAACTGGCTAAAATTGCCATTCAAAGAATAACATCTGTAGATCCAGATACTAAGATCTTCACTTGGCAGGTGATACTTTTATTAAACATTAGCACTTTCTATTTTTGTATTAACACGTTGACGGACAGTACTCTCTTACAGGTTGTAGGTGTTGCGACAGTACTTTTTTATACATTGTCGGCGTGTCACAGGGGTGCAGTACTGTACAGTTTATATTGAAATACGACGTCTACGGGCGTAATGAACATTATGTAGTGACAGTAGAAAGTCTAAATTAAATCTTTGTTGACAGTACAACATACTATTCCATATAATTGCCTCAAAAATCGTATACCAAAAGATGTAGTGATTTTATGTCAGTTGAAACTTGGACGTCGATGGGCATACTGTCATATTAATTTTGCCTATCTTGACGTTCACAGGCGTACTGTCCGTCAACGTGTTAATAGCCTCTCATTTTATCATGTTAGCCCATACACGTTTCACTATTAGACTCCTGCCTTCTCCACTGTGGGAGGGAAATTGACCCACTACACCACCTGACTGTCTGTCTAAAGTGTTGGTGTAGGGTTTCATTTCGAGCTTTCCATCTCTTGCATAGATGTTATTATCATATAATATCCTTTACATCTTTTATGACACCCATAGACAAGAAGAGTGTTGAAAGGAGTAAAGAATACAATTTACCATCCTCTATCTTACCAGTGAATGTCATAAGGGATACGATGTAGAGATAATATCTATGCAACAGAAGAAAAACTCGATATAAACTCCTATGCCAATATATCTAACCAACAGTATAGTAGGTCAATTTTCCTCCCATTGTGGAGGAGGTAGGAACCTAACAGTGCGACTTATGAGGGATGATGATGATCTATCACCACATATACCAACCACCGAATATTTTTGCCTCAACATTGACTTGAAACAAAAAATCATTTGAATCTAACAATTTTCTCTTTACAAATGAAAAAATTCTTGATCGCCTGACGTTTCAAACACTTTACAACACTGTAAAATCTGTAAAATTACTTTTATTTACAATATGTAATAATAAACATCAGAAATCATTAAGTAAATAAAAAAAGAGCACGTGTACAAAGTATGCACGGCAGAAGTGAAATTCCTTTATCTCATTCTCTCGCCAGCTGATTCCTATACATTTATGTGTCGATGTCTCTATGGACTCGCTTTTTCGTTTCATCGAGTTTGAAATCACAACTATTTTAAAGAAGTTTCACTTCAAAAATGGAATTTGAAACCAATCACAACACTACCTACTGTGTTCTAAATAATTGTTTTCATGGTCTAAAACTATCTCTGCATTATTGCCTTTCTAACGAAACTGCTTGTTGCAGACTTGTTAGAGATAATTGAGTCTATAACAGCATAGGTTTTCATTATAATTATTTGTGTGCGTGTGAACAAGCAAATAAGACAGCTGATGGTAAGTAATACTGCCGCTAATGCAACTTTGCTAGGCCACTGCCTATTGAAAAAATAAGTGTGAATGTGTGCAATGAGGTTTAGTGATATTAATGGCACCACTAAACCTCACCACACACAAACACCCTCAGAAAGTTGGGCTGCTTCTGGCTCACTTGCTCACTAAAGGAACTGCGCAAGTTGCTACTGCTCAGACATCAATTTTCTGCAACTGTGTGATACTACTTCCAGAAGGGATAGGACGGCCCACGGCTGTACACAGAAGACGGCCCACGGCTGTACACAGAAGACGGCCCATGGCTGTACACAGAAGATGGCCCACGGCCGTACACAGAAGATGGCCCACGGCTGTACACAGAAGACGGCTGAAACTGTACTGCCACAGTACATATAGATATTGGACGATTATAAAGTTTCATGTTCCGTAATCCTTGGACTACTTAGACAATAGCTATTCCATCACTTAGTGATAAAAATCATTTGACCTATTTTATATAGATTTTAGTGGTCAATAGTTGTTCTTAAAATATTGTTTTTGTTAGACAGAAGAAATTAAAGCATGTTTGGATAAAACCTGGGTAATCAGTGCACAGAGCGAGTCGCAAAAACTGTTATTGTCAGAGCAATCTCCGGAAGAACCTTTAACAGTGAAGGGACCCTTTGAAGTTTATTTGAGAGATCAAGTTGTAAGTTACTTCATGCTATTAGGGAAGATTAGACCTGAATTTAAAGATGATACGGATCCAGATGGTAATGATTGTTTCTTTCCATAATTTCATTTTGACAACAATATTTTATTTAGTACTCAGAAGCAGCACATAGTAAGTAAATAACTATTCTACTGTTCCATATGATAATGGAATATGAATACAATCCCTTCTCTAGTCCGTGTCTCGTAAAAAGTGACTAAGGGATATCTTGTGCATATAACAACTATGCAAAAGAAGGAAAACTCGAAATAAAACCCTACATCAACTTGTCTAGATAGCGTCATATAGTAGGTCAATTTCCTTCCCAATGTGGAGAAGGTAGTAAGCCCAGTAGTGGGACATATATAGCTGTAATGATGATGACCTTCCCCGTGGTGTTGTTCAAGACTACTAAGGGATATAATATGTATATAACATCTGTGCAGGAGCAGGAAAACTCAAACCCCTATACTGATCCATTTTCCTGGTGTATAGTAGTTAAATTACCCTGCTATTGTGTAGGAAGTCTGATCCCAATAGTGCCACCTGTATAAACTGAGAACATCTTATATTTGAATGAGGAAAAAGGGCTGACACTGCTTGCTAGTTTATAGATTACTAATAACTGAAAATGTTTCAGATGTGTCTGACATAAAGAAACCTCCAGGAATACCTGGATTCATTGGCAACACTAAATTGCCTAGTGTCATGCATAGAACAGTACACGAACAAGATGATGGTACTATAGTATCTGTTTGTGCTACTGGTAAGTTGTTCTTTAAATTTCCCATCACTAACTCAACTTTCGCAAATTACTAAAAAATCATATTGAAATGCATTTAAACACAGGTAGTATGGGAGGTTATAGAATCCCACACCGCCCATCCGTCATCCTGAATGCTTGGACGGGATGTATACAGATTATAGATGACAAAAAAGATTGCACTAAATTTCACAACAATAAATGACCATGCGGGGGCATGGATATTGCCTAACTTAATGAACAGACGACGCAGGATTTTCCTTTTTCTAGCCAGATGGACATACGACAAGTACAGTGGTTGCACTTCTGCTTAAGTTTTATGACTTGTTGCATTTCTTGATAACAAATAGATATTCAATCACCAAAACTTTTTCCCGTGAATGTCGCAAAAGACGACTAAGGGATATTATCTTATAACTTTAAACGAACAATTCTTGTACAACAATATACAAGGAGAGGTAAACAAGTTCGCGGAAACGGGGTGTTGGTGGGGGATTGGTCTTATTTTTTTTAACTGCACTAATTGCGGGACTACTTATGAGTATAAATACTAAATTTTATAAAAATCGAGTCATTATTCATTGAGCTATCATCGGTCAAACAAGTCAATCCGGAAGAAAACTACAAAAATGGATAAAATCGAGTTTCGTGCTGTCATCAAGTTCCTTACCAAGCGAGGAAAACCTCTTCAAACCATTTTAGAAGAGATGTCTTCTGTTTACGGGGACTCTTGCCCTGGTAAAACCATGATTTACAAGTGGCACAACCTCTTCAAACACGGCAGAGACTCACTAGAAGACGATCACAGGGCAGGGCGGCCTATTGAAGCCACCACTGCAGAAAACATCGATAAACTTGAAAAATTAATATTGGAAGATGCACGTTTAAAGAAGAAACAACTCACAGAAATTATTGGAGTATCAGATACAACCATTTTAAATATGCTACACAACAATCTTGGCATGTCAAAGGTGTGCGCAAGGTGGGTACCGAGAATGCTCACGCCACATCAGAAGCAGCGGCGAATTGCGTGTTGTCGAGAGTTTTTGGACCTCTGTGCTGAGGACAAAGAAGCCATTTTGGGCCGTATTGTGACTGGGGATGAAACTTGGGTTCACCATTATGAGCCTGAGTCAAAGCAGGCATCCATGCAGTGGCACAAAAAGGGTACACCACCTCCCAAAAAATTTAAGGTGTCCCAATCGGCTGGAAAGCTCATGGCGACGATTTTCTGGGATACAGAAGGAATTTTGCTAATAGATTATAAGGAAAAGGGTGTCCATATAACCGGAGAGTACTACGCTGCACTGCTAGAACGCTTGCGAGATGCTGTGAAGGAGAAAAGGCGGGGCAAATTGACCAAAACGGTGTTGCTTTTACACGACAATGCACCCGTGCACAAGGCGCAAGTTGCGATGGCTGCCATACAAAAAGTGGGCTTCCAAATGTTGGAACATCCTCCCTACAGTCCAGACTTAGCCCCCAGCGATTATTATTTATTCCCAAAAATGAAAAAAAAAAACTCCGTGGGAAGAAATTTTCGTCTGATGATGAGGTGAAGAACGCAATTTCAGCCTATTTTGACGACAAAGAGAAATAATTTTTTTTGATGGTATAAATAAATTAATTGAACGGTCTGAGAAATACATTAGGATTAAGGGAGAATATATTGAGAAAGAAAAATAATTTTGATTTTGTTTTTTAGCCCCCATTCCACGAACTTATTTACCTCCCCTCGTGTATATATATATATATTCAGGATCTCGGAAACTGCTCCAACGATTTTGATGAAATTTGGCATACTAGAGGTTTCGAGGCCAAAAAATCGATCTAGCTAGTTTTTATTTATAGAAAATGTTGTTTTGTCAGTGTTTTTAGCCAATCAATCAATACAATGACATAAAATGTTATTGACATTCTCTGAATAGGAATTCGGATTTCGTCGTCATTGTCAAGAGTTACAATAGCTTAGTTGGGAAGTTGTCAAGTTTTCTTTTTGCATTGAACAGCGTCGGATCGAATCTCGGTGTTATTATTATTCTATTTTTGTAATTATTGATATTATTTTATTATTTAATTTTTATTTTTTATTAATATTATATCTAAATAAATTCGACAAAAATATGCCGAGTGAAGCTCGGTCAACCAGATATTACGCATATAACATCCCGAAAACCCGAAATAAAACCCTATGCCAACCTGTCTGACCAGCATGGTATAGCAAGGTCAATTTACCTCCTATTGTGGAGGAGACTAGAGCCCAACATTGGGACATACATGAGCTGAAATGATAAAAAAACTACAAATCTTAATATCATACATTGCAGGCACTTCCTCACGAGACTCATTGTTATCTTGGATTCGGCTGCTTGAGAAGCATGGTAACCCTGTATTATCTAATATACCAGTTATATTTACGCTCACAGCACCACCAAAAGAAATATCCTTACAAGACGAGCAACCAAGCATTGAAGACAAGATTAAAAAATCAGAAGATTCAGTGTAAATATATATTTTAAATGTAATATGTAGCTATTTATAATAAATTGTTTTCTGTTAACTATTATATTGTTATTTTTATAATCATGTAATTTTAATCAGATCACTAAATAGAAGGCAGGCAGGAAGGCATGCCCGAGTTGATATTTAGATATTACACAAATGGTCATTTTCGCTCATTCTCCCTCCTATTATGGAGGAGTCTCGAGCCCAGCGTCTATGAGTCGAAATGAAGATTTAGACTAGTACCAAATATCTGCGCCTAATGCCGCCCTAGCCGAGGCCGCGGGTGATCGGACCGGGGAATTGTCCGTCACCCGCAGAGGGGCTAACCACGCGACGGCGACCGACGTCCCAGGACGTCGAGAGGTGAGGGTACCCGAAAGGGTATTCCGTCGGGCCGACCACTGACGACAAGTGACATCTGCTCCGGTGGTCGGCCCAACAACGAGGTGACGTGGGTACGGGTGGGTTATGGTCCCGCGCGCCGTCCCTTCATCGCCCCGGACGAACTGGACCGCGCGTGCGCTTACCATAGCCCACCCATAAAAAAAAGACGTACCAAATTCTGATGTTTACACGAGTATTATACATTGTAAATAAAACTATTTTACGGATTTCAGCGTACTTGTATTTGATTTCCCGAAGTTTCGAACGCTTTACATTATTCATGGTTACGGGCGGACCATGGGCAATCAAAAATCAAACACGAACGCGGTAAAATCCTTAAAATAGTTGGTCATGTAAGGACAGCGAAAAATTGTTTTTTCGTAATATTAACGTATTAAAGGCCTTCTTTGAGACTGATGTCGTTGCAACCGTCGGTACCAACCTGACGCTATCAAGCGTGTCGCCTAAAGAATTGGAACGCAGTCGACGCCTTCTACAAAGTAGTCATTTCGCAGATAGCGCGGATCAGGAAGAAACTCTACGGTGATGGGCTCTACCGCCAGCGTGTTGGGCGTAGACGCAACTACCTGCTCTGATGCCGCGGGTGACTGGCCCAGGTATTAGTCCGTAGAGGCAGGAAATAAAGATTAATTCATAGAGGCTCACCACGTTTGGGCGACGCTCTGACAACAACTGGTTGTTGCAAAGGGCGTTAATAGGAGACAATACTCAAAAGGGTAATCCGCCGGACGGATTACCGAAAAAAGGGCTCTGTACTTGTGGCCCGCCCACATAGCGATGGAGAGGTAGGTATACGGCAGGTTATAGAATGCACAATGTCCCTTTTGTAGCATTGACATTCGGGCGAGGTACGTCCGACTATAGCATGTCTCAAAAAAAGTCAACTTCGATACATTTTTTTTGCGCCAGTTTCTCCTTTCTGGTTTGGTTTGAATTTTTTAATAAGTACACACAAATTTCTTAAGTAATGGAGGCAAGATAATATTAGATACATTTTTTTCTTTCTCTGGTGTCCGTGCTGGTTTTTACTACACCCACTGGTAAACAAGTGGCAGCACACTGCATATTTTTAAGCCGACAAATCAAAAGAAATAAAATATAAATGTTTAATATTTAAAACAATATTTCATTTATTGATAACAGTTTCATAAATAAATTACATTACGATATATTTTACGTTTATTTACACTTTACGATTAATAATAATTGCTTACCAATAATATAACACACTATTTACAATGCACTAAATAGTGTCCATTAAACTGTTCAATAAACAAGATGAAATATATTAAGTCCATTCATAGTCATCATCATCTTCAAATGATATTGTCCCCCACTGTCAGGTGATGTTATGCCAATCCATTTGCGGTAGTAGGTAAGTTTCATTGTCACTACGAATGACAGTTACACCAGCTCCATAATATGGTATGACATAAGCTGAGCCATCTGAAGGACCCACCACCTGAAAATCAATCATACATTTTATGAGATGCATTTTTATAATTTCGTGCCTTTATCTTCAAGCAGTAAGTAGCGACGTAAAACTACCCACATTTTTACCACTCAGTTTTATTCATCCAACCATCAACCCATTGCCGTTCACTGCCAAACCTATATCTATCTTATAGAATATAGCGCGATATGGCATAGCCTGCATCCAACGTTTCCCTGCGTAGCACGATAGGTGAACGCTACTAAAAACCGTAATCAGTCGATTGAGAGATGTATGTGTTTGCTTATTGCCAGTTCACACAGATATTTCGGATCCTATGTCGCAAAGATATCCCAATTATAACCTGTGCCATAACATGCCGAGCTACATTTGAGCCTAGTCGGGATGCTGACATTTAGAGACCTCGTTACCATGGCATATGTTTTCACTGGTAACATGGACCAGTTTTTGACCCATGCTTTATAGAAAAAATCCAACTTTCCCAAAGAATAGCCGAGGGGCTTCATCGACTTAACCTTTTTTTTTAAATTGAATCTACCTAAATGGACTGTTTGGTCTGCATGAGTATTGTAATCGATAGCTTCGAGAATCGTGTTCTCAATACTAATACTGTAGTAGCACGGCCATTAGTAAGACTGGTACTGGAGTGATCTGGGCATTATACATGAAATTTGTCTTGTCCATAGTCATTTGGAAAATCCTGCTAAGGTCATTGAATATGGTGTCAAAGTTCTTTAGGGCTTTTATCATAACAATAATGTCAATGGCAAATCAAAGTTGAATGACGTATTCACTATTGATTTCAATGCCAAATCCGACCCATTCTAAAAAGAGCCATTTTTTAATGTATCGGCGAACCGAACTCTGTTGTGGCGTCTCTATACAAACACTCTAACACTTAATGATTTAGCACCACTGCTTGCTTGGACTTCTCAATGCTGCAACGTGTGGATATTGTCTACGGTATTATAGGCTTTTATATATATCGGCTTATTCGGTTGGTAGAAAACCTCAAGCTTGCGCACAAGTAGGATTCCAAAGTTCTCGAAAACAAGTAAATGAGGTGACGATTGAGATAGCTACATAGTTCTTTTGTTCGTGACCTTGTAAAGAACAGCATTTAAGTTTCGTGGTCAATTTTGCCATTAAATACCTAGATCTAAGATTCTACGTAGTCGTCGCCGAGGACACCCGAATTAAATAATCTCCAAAAGCAGCTTACTGGCTACCTGAATTTTTTTTCCTTTATTTTCAACCTTGCCCTTATTGGCCTTAACGATTTAAATTGCTACAGGAAAGTAACAGGTGTCGTGACACAGTATTCTTACCCATCGCCAGTAAATCTAATCGCAACAAAGGGTGAGCCTAATGCCGTGAAGGAACGCCAGTTCCAATCTTCGTACTGCTTCGCTGAAAGTTTTGCCTGAGAAAATGACAACTTATTTCTGTTGACTATTGCATTGTTAAGTTTCATATGCAACATTAGCCACTAAATTCCACTTGACAGATGTAGATTTTATAATTACACATTATTTGAAGAGTGAAAGTAGTCCTAAATACATTATTTAATTACATATTGAAGTAAGGTTTCAATAAATTTGATCAGTTGATTTATAGTGCAGATTGTAAAAGCAGGCAACTATTACCCAGATATGACATATCAGCTACATAAGTCTACATTTCAAGGTGTGGTATCAATAAAGATTTCCCTGCACAGCAGATGTCAATACATCTGCTGTGCTGGGAAACCTTTATTAAGGGAAATATATTGGTGCAATATATTGGTTCACCTTGGCACTGTCCTAAATTATAATTGCAATGGTGAATAGTTTTTCAATAAATTCAGGAAAGAATACACAATAAACTTAGTTTAAACAAATACTTGCCAGACATAAGACATTAGAAAACTATGAAAGTCTATGGGTGATAAACTTTCACCCATTACTATATATGTAGAATAATATTTGATATCTATTTAACTATTTAATTTACCTGAGCAGCAATGAGTATTATATCCAGCAATTGTCCAAGGAACATGAATCCCAATGTACAGAGCTTAGCAAGTCCAATACCTGGATAGCCCAAGTAGAATCTGTCGAGTCCAAACATGCCCAAAAATACAGACAGTAGAAGAGCTATTTCTAGAGAGTATCCATTGCTGTAACAGTAAAGAGACATCATTTATTGCAATTGGCTTAAGGAAGGATAACCTTGCTTTTATTATACATTAATTTTGCACAATTGACTATGAGGTAATTTTAATATTGAAATTATTGTGTGACACATTAGAATTATATGTTACGACAAACCACTCACTCCATTACATCAATCTGGGTGTGAGATTTTGCATGCCAAAGGTTTGCAGACACCGCTGGATTCCCATTCATTAGTTTCTAATGACACAATAAAAGACATGTTAATGACACTAAACAGCTACAGATTCTAAAAATGTCATCCATCAAAGATTAAAAATAAAGAGACTCACAAATGAACCATTTATTTGTATGGTACTGTTAAGATAGTTTTTAGATGCACTAAGCATTTAGATTACTAAATGCTTACAGCATTTAGCATTAGATCATGCTACCCTTATCCTAATTACTTAAGGGGTTGACACAATATGTATCATCATTTCAGCCTATCGCCGTCCACTGCTGGACGTAGGCCTTCCTCATGTTATGCCACAAAGTGTGGTTCTGTGCCGCTTGCATCCAACGACGCCCAGCAACTTTCGCCAGGTAGTGGATCCACCTGGAGGGGGGCATCCTACACTGCGTTGTTCCATACGTGGTCACCCCTTGAGAACCTTTCTGCCCCAGCGGTTGTCGGTTCGTCGAGCGATGTGGCCTGCCCATTGCCACTTCAGCATGCTAATAATACAATATTTATGTGAAAAAAAATCTATTGTGCATATTTCAAAAGTTTTGGTAATAGTTTTATGACCGTAACTGTTGATTAGATGGAATCAGATGAAGTTCGCCCATGTCAATATAAAACTTTATACAAACTACATTTGAATAAATATACTTACGTCCATTTACATGGTAATTTTTTAGTAAATGTACTGTTGTTTGTACCTTCACAATGTATTCCTTCAGCCGCTACACATTTTACTGAAATAATTTCAAGTAATAATATTTAAAACTTTATTAATATTTTGTATCTTATTTATGCTGATAACATTGCTCAATGTAGTGTTCATTGTATATTTATAGTAACTACAACACTAACTACACCAACCCATCTTATAAGTGGGAAAATTAGATTACACTTCCCTTGCGGAGGCCTATGTTTAATAGTGTATGTAGGCTGAAGGATGGATTATTCATTAGAAATATTGTATGGACTCTTTTATCACTCTTTTCTACCTCTCCTCTATGAGCGAGAAGAGAACAATGAGAAGACTCCAAATATAATTTGCAAAATCAAATCAAAATATTTATAAATCCTATAAGAGCACTTACATATTGTCAATTTTGAATTTCATCTATTAATCTACCACCGAACCGAAACATTGTCACAAGAAGATCCAGCAAGAAACTCAGTGCGCTCATCATTATTTTTTAATTACCTCTTTTAAATGAAATTGTATGTATATAATATGTTTGGGAAATATTAACTCTAGTGTGAAAGCTTTCGAACTAGGATACATTTTTTGAAAATCTAATACAAGAACAAAAATAGGTAATAGGTCTATGTCTATTGCAACAGAACTAGAAGTTTATGTGGCAATATTACATATATTGCTCAATATAACAGGCAATAACTTACCATACCTCAAAATGTAAATTGAATTGGTAATCTTACCTTCCGCCTCTCCTTCTGATGGAATATCTTTGCCTTTAACGCACCCTCGAAATTGCTGGGTGCTTGGATCTATTTGATCTATCGTGGGATCTGGACAGATATACTGACCTAATCGCAATGTGTTGCAGTCCACTGTCTCTATTTTATCATCTTTAGCTTCTTCCGAAGCATCAACTCTTGATAATATAAACAAAAAACATATTTGCACGAAAAGTCTCGGCAACATATTTTTTTAGAAAATTCTACTTGTATTTATATAACCCAAACATTACTTTATAACTTTATTAATAAATTTATGCTCATAAGATTTATGTCTGAATTTTCTAAATATAGTTTATTTTTCTTGCCTCTTGTAATTTGCAAAACACAAAACACAGATTTCGCTAAACTAAGACAAAGTAGGAATGAGGATAGGTCGATATTTGACTTTGAAAACATCGATGAATCGGCTCAACTATCGATGCCCAACTTCGACAATACATCACTGTTTAAAAATTAATTTTAATTAGCGCCATCTATTGCACTGTTATTGTACTCGTTTTTGGTCTCTTCTCGTGACTCACGCGTCTATATAACCAGTTTCATATACATATGTTAACAAATTTTTGCCACAACTTCGTCTGCGTAAAATTCATACGTGACAGATATTGTAGGCAAGTGGTGTTGCTGGATATTGTAGGCAAGCTGGTGTACAGTATCCTGACTGTCCGCATCACCCAAGTCTTTAGCGAGGTTGGTTTTTATCTGCCCGATGTACAGTTTGATTTCTGGCAGATGATTGTGGCTTTTCTAGATCCGAGGGTCATGGAGGCAGTCATTGGGTGAGGGGTGCTGTTATCAGTGTCTATAAATGTCACCACCTCATTGATTAATTTGTCATTCAGCTACATTAAGGAGGTACTTCGTTATCACGGAGTGCCTTTATACCTGTGGCGGCTGGTGGCAGAGTATTTGGAGCGACACTGTGATCTTTGCGTGAAGCGCGCAGATTACTTTGTACTAATATCTGTATTACCGTCAATGCGAGCCCCATTAGGGTCGAGGATCAAATAACACAAATTTTGCGAGGGCACCGCTGCTTCTGCAAATGGCTATTTGAATAGCAAGCAGGAAGACGGCTTCGTCCTGGAATCATTTTGATTGCAGCGAGGACATGGCACAATATACACTCGAGGTTTGTTTGGCCCGGACAGAGCAGCGCCATGAATTCTTCACAAACATCGCTGCCGCCGCTGCTGACTATGGTTAAGGCCATACTTGACAATGTCAGGCACTGGCACGCGGCCACAATCTTCTGCTAAGCAGTTCTCACGTAAGAAGTCGGCAGATCGGGTTTTTAAAATAATCGTCACAATGACTCACTCCATCACTGGCGCAACAGATGGCGCTACCCTGATTCCGCTTGAAGTCATTCTAGTCGAGGCCGCAAGTGTCCCAACAGGGCGGCCCCGACAACATATTTTATTAATTGCTGCCTTGAGTCGACGCCCTTCCGTCGTACTATACGGTACTAAATGGATTAAATTCACGCCAAATTTAGTCAAAAGAAAGGGGTTTTTGAAGTGCCCTTTTCACTTTTAAGAGAGAATATTCAATGATCACATACTACCTGATTTGTCCGGGGTGATGGAGAGGACGGCGTGCAACCTACTGTACACATACTTCTCAGGCACCATTTAGGTGGGCCACCGGTACTGGGCCTGGCATGATTGGCTTCGACTGACAAATCTCGGGTCCTATCACCTGCGTGTTTGAGGTACCTTACACAGCCCACAGCGACGGAGGCAGCGTGCCTGTTGGCCGAGCCTCCCCCGTGGGACCTGGAGGCGGAAATGCTCGCCGGTTTGTAACGGCGGGTGTCGGGGGTGCGAGCGGAAGGCGGTGTGGTCTCGTCGAGGGAGCTCACCGCCTGGCGCGTCGACGCCCGCCGAAACGTCTTTGGCCGTTGGGCAGACCGGCTGGAGAGGCCTCGGTTCGGGGTGCGAATCGTGGAGGCCATCGGGCCGGTGCTGATGCAGTGGTTGGAACGGCGGCACGGGGTGCTTTCTTTCCTACTGATGCAGGTGTTGACGGGGCATGGATGCTTCGCCAAATACCTGCACAAGGTCGTTAGGAGGAAGAGTACACCGTCCTGCCACCACTGCGATTGCGACGAGGACACGGCGCAGCATACGCTCGAGATCTGTGACGCTTGGGTAGAGCAGCGCCGTGAACTCGTCGCAATCATCGGTGCCGACCTGACGCTGCCGACTATCGCCTGGGATGCGGTCGCAGCCTTCTGCGAGGCAGTAGTCTCGTGGAAGGAGGCGATCTCGATGAGGCGATCCACCGCCGGCGACTGGGGCGGCGTAGGCGCGAATACCTGCGCCTCATGCAGCCCTAGCCGAGGCCGCGGGTGTCGTGACCGCGTGAGGAAAGACCGACGTCTCCCTTCGGGGAGAACGTCGGTCGATGGGAGGGTACCCCAAATAGGGTGTATCCATCGGGCCGACCACTGATGACAAGTAACCCTGCTCCGGTGGTCGGCCCAACGACGTAGGCGACGTGCATCGTGGGTGGGTTGTGGGTGTGCGTGCTTACGCCCCTCTATCACCTCGGACGGAGTGGTGTGAGGAGCGCGCCAACCGCAACCCACCCCAAAAAAAAAACAGCCTTAGTTTTCTTTCCATTCTACAAACTATGTATTTCGCCGCTTGTGGTACGTTTCTATTATGTAAAGAAGTTATAATAATGTATATATGTCAGTACTGAACCTCTTTATAAACAACTGCCAGTACAAAAATTACTAGACTGCTGGAACAGACCACAGAGAATTCAATGTCCGCATGAGAAATAGTTCTTAACTGACTCGCACAACTACAGGTCTCCATTAAACAGGAGTTTAATTTTCTTTTTTCATTAAAGAGAACACTAAGAAAACAAATCTTATATTTTCAGGGACCCAAACATGCGACAAATGTACAAGTAACAGACATAAATTACACCCAGACTCAGAACAACAATTTGTCGATCTTTTTTTTGTATGTATATAGCAGCTGTTAGCTGCAGATGGCTTTCACAGCTTAGCCCGGACTATGGGTGAGTGCTGACGGCTCTCAATCCGATAAGAAAGTTAAGCGAACATCGCCCGAGGGCTCCCCCTGTGTGACCTCGGCTCGGGGCGTCGCTGAGAGCAAAGTGGGCGTGACCACGTTTAGGCTAGGACTTAAACGCGACGCTGTTTCCGACCTCGACGGCGAGGCTGGTACCGCGGGGTTTTATGTGTTATCACTGCGCGAGCGGTGTAGACTCTTTGTTGAGCGATCGTTATGAAGTCATCCGCTTCGTCGAGAAGATGACGGGGACGTCTGACCGCGCATATTTTAGAGGGGACGTAGCTTATTACCTCCCCAACCACAACCACTAGTGGATTGGGGTGAGTCATGGCAGAGTCAAAGTAGCGCCAGGAGCAACGCTTCATGCCTAATGGTCGGCAATTCGAGATCGATATGTAGATCGATATTACGAATGAACCCCGGTGCTCCCGCAGCCCGTCGCATGAAGTTATTTTGTAGTGTTTGTAACCAGTGACAGTAATGCAGGCAGTGTATAATCGAACTTTATTTTTAAGTGACAATTTATGCTTTGCGTTCAAAAAGCAGTGAAGGCGTTCCATCGAAGTTAACGTATATATGTCAGTACTGAACCTCTTTAAGGCTGCGCGCGCGCAAATTTTCCTCATGTGGGACACGAAAGTGAGTCTACTATCAAGGGTCACACCTAAGTGCTTGGCCTCCCTGCTCCAAGAGACAGGTTGGCCGAAGAGAGTGAGAGGGGGGATACTGTCTGGAGGGCACAGGCGGGCAGTTCGTTTAGTGAACATGACCGCTTGACTCTTCTCGGGATTAATTTCTATTCTCCATTTCCTATATGAAATGGCAAGGGCGGTAACCGCTTTTTGGAGTGTATCGACTACGGTTGTAGAGGATATACCTGCACAAAAGAGTGCGGTATTGTCAGCGTAAAGCGCTATGTGAAAACGTCCGAACTTAGGCATGTCGCTGGTAAACAACGTGAACAAAAATGGGGCGAGGACCGAGCCCTGTGGGACACCGGCCTTGAGAGGATGGGAAGTCGACAACGTCCCTTCCATCCTGTAGCGAAAGCTGCGATGATTCAAATAGTCGTGTATTATTAGAATTAAATATTCTGTGATTTTTAACGTATATAATTTATAAATTAAGCCCTCATGCCAAACTTTATCGAATGCTTTCGCTACGTCTAAAAAGATTATACTAGTGAATCGTCCCTTCATGGACTGACTACTGGTGTATTCGACAATCCTATTTACTTGCTGAACACAACTGTGTTTAGCACGAAAACTGAATTGCGCGTCGGGTTCGAGGTTGTTTCCCTCGGCATATGAGTGTAGCCTACTGAGTACTATTCGTTCGTATAATTTACCTAAACTTCTCAGTAGGCTGATAGGTCGATAACTAGTGGGTTCGGTACGTTTCTTGCCGGGTTTGTGAATTCCTATTACCACGGCCTGTTTCCACTGTGAAGGAAAGATGTTATATTTAAGGGCTGCATTAAAAATACAAGACAGTATAATAATTAAATGGGCTGGCAATAATTTAATTACTCTATTTGTTATACCGTCCAAACCCGGGGCTATCCGAGCGCAATTTGTCGACCGCATAAAATATTGTCCTGCGTGGGAATTAAACCTGTGATAATGGCGTAGTAGGTCAGTATCTTAATCATTATGCCAGTTTATGCAGTCAATTAATTATCGGTGTTATATCAAGTCATTAGGTATTTGTATTGTAGGGTGGAAAATACCGAAGCAAAATTCTCCTCCTATTTTACATTCTTAGGGAACAATATGTCCTCATAGGGGATGATTACAAGAATAATATCTCTTGTGGTGAGCTATTTTGTGCTGATTATTAATTGAATAAGAAATCAAGTGCTATTCCTGTCTTACTACCCTTAGAGGGCTGGCAACGGCAATGGGGAGGCAACACGTTATGCCCCCACTACACGTCGGCAGATGCGTCCGCAGATATCATCGGCGGACGCATCTGCCAACGTGTAGAGGGGGTGATTTGCTCGTCTGTGGTAGGTATTTGACGTCCGCAGATGCATCTGGCACTCATCCGTTAGTTGTCGGTTTTTGTAGCACGGATCAAAGGGTTTCAACGCCAACGCTGTGTGTTGCGTCCACACGTCTGAAGACGCATCAGTGTTCATCGAAAAGCAAATGAGAGTGCATGCGTGATTTCTGCCGTTTCTTTTTGTTTTTATTATTTACTTGTTCGTAAAAATGGCTAACATGAGCACTAATGAAACTTTCAAATTCCTGGAGCTGTATCAAGCAGAAAACTGTCTGTGGAATCCAAAAAATAAATACCACAAAAATAAAAACGTTGTAAGTACACATTTAATTAATTTTATTTAACTAGGTACTTATATATATTTTTTTAATTCCTCTACTGCGATGGACACTTAAATAATTCTTAAAGGTACTAAATAAATAAATTGCTGCGGCAGCCACGGTCTCAACATCCATTTCGCGTGCGTACGTGTTGCGTCCGTCAAGAATCAATACAGACTGATCGGCCTGCAGACGTGTGGACGGCGCACAGAGATCCATCTGCCGATGCATCTGACGACATCTGCGGACGCATCTGCCGACGTGTAGTGGAGGCATTAGGTTATGCCGCACGTCGTCCATCCGTCGCCCCGGACAGATTTGGGTGTGTCAGGTCTGGACAATGTAGTAACCGTTATATTGCACATAATATTGACCCAAGGACAATGCTCACTTGAAAATAGATGACAAAATCGAGAATGATCCAATTTGAACTTTTCACAATCTTAAATAAAAATGTACGAAGCTCAATTCTCGTTTTCTTTGGGATATAATTTCTAATTAAATTTCTTACTTTGAATTACTCTTCATATAAATTTTATCTTAATAATACTGATTTAAAATATTCAAATTTAGAATTGTCTTCAAAATTGTGTATATTCACTTTGTAGTTGTATTTTTATTAGATGTTTACAATTGGAATATAAGAAATAATATATATAGAAGAAATAATATATAAGAAATAATACAAGCGATCAAGTTTCATAAAGAACAAGCCCGTTGCTGCATTCTAAGCTTATAAATATTTCATAAAAAAGATACATTTTATGAATTTGTAAAGTGCCTATACTACAAAAACAATCAATGCCCAATTCACTGCACAGACAATAACAATTAACATCAGACAATACAAAAGTACTCACCACTTTATCCAAAAAATATGGAGTTCCCATGAGAGCTCTTGATCAAGTTAAGTGCCATCGGACGAGCGGAGTAGGTTAAATTCAATTATATTCGCTTTCAAGTACGCATAGGTATCGTAGATTGGAAAAATAGTGAAATTTAATAAAGTCATTGGGGTTCATGTGGTGTGGGATGCAGTCATCACCTTATCCGTTCCAGTGGAGGTTACTAAACTTCTATGTAGTGAATTTATTAAAATATGTATCAATATTTCAAAATAAAAAAGCCAGAGTTTAATCTAAAACTAGTGTAGTCAGTGTTTCAGATTTCTACTCAATTTCGTCTTCTCTCCATCTCTAAATGTCATCTAAAATAACTTTGCGTTAATTAACTTAAAGATAGAGTAACTACTAAATCGTAACAATGTGTATACATTTGCGATAGATAGCGTAATAAAACGTCGCATGTAACAATGTGAATGGTAAATTGATTGCAAGTTTGGCTTAGAACGGTTTTCCGATAGTTGTGGCTTGCAAGCCCACTGGCAATCTCTCTCCTGTTCACAAGTATGTCTGTGTGTTTTACGGAAAGACCACCAAATCATATATTCAATCATATATTATTTATTAAAATAAAACCTTAGATAAACCGGTGTACGCTGAAGTGGTAAGACCACACTCGACAGTTTCCTGTCTACAGCCGCGGGCCAGTACTATACTTTTGCAGAAAATCGACGTCTGAGTAGTAGCAATTTGATACTACGCTTCGTTCGGTGAGCGAAAGAGCCGTAAGCCCAATTTGCCGAGGGTGTTTGCGTGTGGTGGGTTTTTGGTGATGCCTTTAATTTCATCGATACTCATTGCACGCATTTCCACTCCTTTCACTTTTTTCACGGTAGGCAGCGACTTAGCAAAAGTCCATGAGCGACAGCAATACTTGCCATCAGGTGTACTGTTTGCTCGTTTGCAATAAAAAAAATGTGGCCATGGGCAGGCTACATCGCTCTTCAATGTGTTAATTCTTCAAGCTATTTCAGTTACTCCTGTTCTTCGACAGATACACAGACAGATTCTGTGATATGAGTGATCACTTGTAACACAATGATTTTAAACCTTTGTTTTCAGACACTGCGATATATTAGACGAGAAGATCTTCCTAAGTTTCTCGAACACCGATCTCTTTCTTGAAATATGATCTAACTGGACTGTTTGTCCTAGGTAAACATAAGGATCGATAGCTTCGACAATGAGCATAAGACATGGTTTTCATCTTATTTATGTTTATTCGCAAACTCACTAGTTGACAAACAGCGGCAGGTCATTGAGTACAGTGCAAAGATCCTCCAGAATCTGTCATGACTGCAAACAAAGCGAATGTAGCGATTTATTCGCTATGGATGGCGAGTCGTCTGGTTTCGGAGATATGCCATTTCCCTGCCTCATACCTCTGCAACTGGATCGGTTTTGCAGCCTTATCCCGGATGGTAGCATATCTATTTTGGTAGTAGGTATTTATTTATTCTTTTGTTGAGATTAGTCTCACTAGTATATCCCTTAGTCGTCTCGTACGATCACTCACGGATAAGATAGGGGGTGGTGAATTGTATTCTTACTCCGTCACCACACGCATGTATATGTATGGCATATTTACGTAAGGAAATGAAAACTCGAAATAAAATCCTATGCTAGTAGGTCGATTTACTTTTCTTTGTAAAGGAGGCTCAAACCCAGCATTGGGCAATTTACGCGCTGCGTTGATGGTGAAACAAGTTTGCAATTCCGTTTATTATTAAGTTTGTAATGAATATTATTTCTTTTTTATTACGTAACGTATCTAGTGAAATTATTATACATTACAAACTTGAAAATCAAAATCTTCCAACTAAAACGGCTATCTCTCGATCCGTATAGCCTTGATGCATTTATTCATCATTTCAACAAACTTACAGTACGTTTGGTTGGATTCAACTCGACAATTCCATCGATCGCTCATTAGTAGAAGTAGGAGATAACTTTTTTCGAGGGGCCAAGTTTTCTAAACTTTTCCTACAATTCATTATGTAGTCAAATAACTTTTTAACAAACGGGAAGCTTTTCATATTCCGTCTTCGATATTCTACTAACGAATGAACTTTAACAATGTCAGTGTAGTTTATGATGGTATTACAATCTCGGCATGTCTACTGACTACTCTAATGATGGTTTGAAAAGATTATATTTTTTATTTTTCCTGTGTGGTAGCGGCTTCGAATACTACCAACCCTTGCTTTGCTCGTGGGTGTCGTAAAAGACGACTAAGAGCCCTAGATTGACCCGGACCAACTCCATCTGGTACCATTTGGGTCAACGATTACATTCCCAAGGAGGGTTGGCGGCCGGTCATAAAAGTCATTGCCGAAACTTTTTGCAATATGTCAAAACAGATGACATATTGCGTCGACCCCAAGTAATTGGGATAAGAGCAAGATGATGATGATGATGATGATATTTTTTATTTTTCCGTGAGCTGATGGAGTAAGAATACAATTTACCAACCCTTCTCTTGCCCGTGGGTATCGTAAAAGACGACTAAGGTACCTAATGATACGCATAAAACATCTAGCATCGCAGATGTGTTGGCAATCAATTTCCCTCACATTTTGAACTTATATGGGCAGAGATGATGATTATGACCACCGGTCACGTCGACACCCTGAAGTTAGCCAGTCAACATTTTTACTATGCGTGCGCACACCGTCACAAATTTCGACTAAATAATGCGTTATAATAAAACTTTTAATGTATTAAGTAAATACCTTTTTTTCTATTATTAGCGGTTTTTCTCAAAATATAGGATAACGTAAGTGATAAAATTATTAGAAAGATTTTTATCTTGTTATGCCAGAGAAATACAACTTCTTACGTGCTTACATAAGTATGTACATACACACGCTTTTTTTATATTAATTTTACACATTTGTATATATCCCAACATGGGCGTACCCAGGTAGTTGGGGGGGCGGGCAGCTGCCATAGAAGATAAAATGTTAAGAGATGAATTTTCGAAAATCCTTTCTTAGTGCTCCCGTACGCTATAAAGGGAACCCCTGTGCAAAATTTCAAGGTTCTAGCTCTTATATTTTAGGCCCTGCGTTGATATGTTAGTCAGCTTCTCCTTTTATATGTATAGATAAGCGCACCTAGCGTATAAAAAATCTGACTTGCCCCCCCCTGGCCCAGAACCTGGGTACGCCCCTGTATCCCAAGTATAGAACGTGTTTTGACTTCCATTATTCCCATAAAAGTCGTAAAACACTAGTTGATGGATCACCAATAGAATTCCTTTGAACATGAGTACGTTTAGGGTGGATGTCGATATGCTGTTGGATAGATAGAATTTGTCTCTAAATATATTTCATCATCACAGCTTATTTACGGAACTCTAGTCTCCTTCAGAATGGAAGGGCAAATGACTTTTTACCTCCACCCTGGTGAGACGGTTTGGATAGAAAAAAAGTTTTTTTGGGGTGGGCTGCGGTCAGCGCGCTCACACACCGCGCGCGCACACTCACAATCCACCCACGATGCATGTCGCCTTCGTCGTTGGGCCGACCACCGGAGCAGGGTTACTTGTCATCAGTGGTCGGCCCGATGGATACCCCCTATTTGGGGTACCCTCCCATCGACCGACGTTCTCCCCGAAGGGAGACGTCGGTCATTCCTCACGCGGTCACGACACGCGCGACGGAATACCCTCTATTTGGGGGTACCCTCCCATCGACCGACGTCCCTCCCTCGGGGAGGACGTCGGTCTTTCCTCACGCGGTCGGCCTCTCGGCGGGTGACGGACTAATTCCCCGGTCACGTACCCGCGGCCTCGGCTAGGGCGGCATGAGGCGCAGGTATTCGCGCCTACGCCGCCCCAGTCGCCGGCGGCGGATCGCCTCATCGAGGCTGCGCTCCTCGCGCAGGCGATCCGCCGCCTCCTGCGAGGCGAGGTCACTGCTTCGCAGAAGGCTGCGACCGCGTCCCAGTTCCTGACGCTGCCAACCATCGTCCTGGCGATAGTCAGCAGCGTCAGGTCGGCACCGATGATTGTGACGAGTCCACGGCGCTGCGCTACCCAAGCGGCGCAGGCCTCGAGCGTATGCTGCGCCGTGTCCTCGTCGCAATCGCAGTGGTGGCAGGACGGTGTACTCTCCCTCCTAACGACCTTGTGCAGGTACTTGGCGAAGCACCCATGCCCCGTCAACACCTGCACAAAAAAAGAGTATTTGGAGGAAACAAAAAGTATTTTTCAAACATGTTTTTATTACCTTAAAAACGTATTTAGTGCTTTTTGCATATTTATAGTCTGATTCACACCATGTCTGAATCTAATATTTCGTTTAGTAATTATAAATCGTTTCCATCGTCCGTTTTCACCACCCATAATGAGTGTTTTGTTTTACGAATCACAGTGCAGGTTGGAAATAAAGTATTTTCACATACTTTATTGGTACGCAAAAGTATAATTACTAAAAATAAAGTAGGATACTTTATTATAAGGTTTTTTTTTTTTTTTATTGTGGGTGGGTCGCGGTTGGCGCGCCTCCGCACCACTCCGTCCGGGGCGACAGAGGGGCTTAAGCACGAAACTCCCGCGACCCACCCAAAAACCACGTCGCCTTCGTCGTTGGGCCGACCACTGGAACTTTATTATAAGGTTGCCAACCACCTTTGACACATGCTTCGGCACGACGCCGACATGAAAATAAACGTTAATGAATTAATAAAACACGCTTGAAAAGTCACACATTTTATTTATTTCAGTTAATGTTGATACAGACGAGCGATATTAATATGCATTAAAGCGTTTAAAAGAAACTAGTGGTACATTCGAAATAACGTTCAACATTTATTTATAGTCGTGTGCGTAATCTTTACTCGTAGTTGAAGTAAAACTTCTTTAACTTTCGTTCGTAATATTTAACATATTATATTATTACTAGCAACCTGCCCTTGCTTTGCTTCGATTTCAGTCGCCCTACCCGCGTAGTTCCCGTTCCCGTGAATCTTACACTTTCACTCTATAGTTAGACTACTATCGTAAGGAAACTAGTGGGTCACTTCCCTCTGTAAAACTGTTACTTACGTCGCAAAAAAGATGCGAGTTACTCCTAAATCACGATTAAAGAAATTTTACTTCAAAAAGAAAATATCGCGTTTCACAACCTCAAACGTATGAATAAATACTCTAAAGTGGTTTATATTAATAATCGCTTATTTGCAAGGTCTCTTTATACGGTTAAAGTTAATATAATAATAGATTACAGTGTTTAAAATATTTTTGTAAAGCTTAACTACGTTTAGACATACATTAAATTCCATACATTATTCATATACAATCGATTATAATGATTTTACAACAAGACACTATAGATATAATAATGGCACAGCACTGCCTGTCTACACTGCACTACTGTTTTAACGGTTCTGTTTTGATCGAGCGGCACGCTCTTTGTAATACTGTCATCAGCCTCGCCAACCAGTGAAAGATGGAGATCTGGAAAAAATATATTATTATAAAGCTTTTCTACATTATAATGAAAGATATCTTTATATATATTTCTGGTGTACGTGTGTATGCCACTGAACTCTTCCTAAACAGCTCGACCGATGTTGATGAAATTTTTGTTGCAACTATTGGACCCGGTAGGTGGCGCTGCTGTCGATTTCGAGGAGAATTTCTTTTATTTTATTTGAACAGAACAACAGCTAATTGTATATAATATACTCTCTGTGGTGATGGAGTAAGAATACAATTCACCACCCCTCTATTTTACCCGTGGATCTCGAAACAAAGATCAAGGGATACAATATCTATATAACATTTATGCAAAAGAAGGCAAACTTGAAATAAAACCCTATACCAACCCGTTTGACGAGTTTGGTATAGTACCTACGTCAATTTTTCTCCTATTGTAGAGGAAGCTCTAGTCCAGCACTGAGTCTCTCATATGAGCTGAGATGATGATGATGGCTCCCATCCTCAAGTTGTAAAGAAAGGTCTAACATGGGTTATATTCAGTCGGGCAGGAGTAAAATACATTTCAAATTATTTATTTTTGCGTCTTAAACAAAATAATATCATTTAAAATAAAAATTTATATTTATATAATAAATTTGATCTAAATTAATTAATTATTATATGAAAACGGGTTTCAAATCTATTAATAATCTAGTATCGGTAATTTAAAAATATTTTTTTTGCCTCATCCATTTGGTGAAGCAAATGGAATTTTGACTATACAGCCGTACCTTATGTTTTTCCTCAATCCCAAGACTAGGATCGTGAGAACACGGTAAGCAGATAAGATCACTGTAATGAAGATTAAACTTGAAACCGTGTGATATTTATATGATCAGCGTGAAAATAGTCATTCCATATGAACAACATATATGATTATTGCACTTCTGGTAGAGCTCATACCAGACAGCAACAGCAGAAAAGAAGAGATGCAGTCAAGACGAGTATTACAGATAAAAATATAAAAGTAATTACGTTGCGTTGAAGGCTGGTGCCTGCTGCGGTGGCTGGCCGGACTGCTGTGCCAAGTTGCCAAAAGTCAATGTATTTTGATTTGCTAAGCTCTCGAACGTCGCGTTTGACTGTGTAGCGGTGAATGACGGCGCTGTACAAAGTAAAGTTTTAATTATTTATTGAAGGTATTTCGTGAGATGAATAAGAATCCCATGATAAGATGTGGTGAACCACATCCTGTCTTGCGCATGGGTGTGGTAAAAGATGACTAAGCGATATAATATCTATGTAAGAGATGGAAATCTCGAAATAAAACACTATATCAACCCGTTTGACCAGCATTGTCCAGAGCACAGAAAAATAATAGACTGGAATTGATTGGAGAGGAAGGGCAGAAAAGATTGTGCTATTTTAGATTTTTAAGTTTCGTCGTGATGAAATCTGCATATCAGAGATTTGCTTAAAAAAATCAAATCTACCACCTCGCATTAAGACAATACGGCTAATTATAGTCTAAAATGCCCTCCCTGTGGCTTTATTGACTGTATATTATCTACATATATACTAACCTGGAGTACCTCCTCCAAATACTTTTCCAGGCGATGTACTTCCGAATGGTGCATTGCTTCCGAACGTGGCGCTACCGCCAAAAGCGGGTGGCGCACCAAATCCGCTGCTAGGACTCTTGTTGAACCCACCGAAAGTGCCGAATCCGCTCGTAGGAGATCCAAATGATGGCGTACCTCCGAAAACTGGTTTAGAACCAAATGTGGGTGAGCCGCCAAAGGCGGACGCTAGAAGTATAAACAGCATTTAATTTTTATTTAAGAAGCTGGTGGTAGTTTTGTGATAAACCAGACAGGAGAACGATATTTTCTTTTTCTATTTTTAAGCACTCAGCGTTTAAAATTAAACTCAGGCGCTGGCTCACTCAAAATGCCTTTTATACGATTGACGAATTAATGAATAGGTCAAATTATCAATTGTGAATTTATTTACTTGTTTTTCTTCTTGTTTTTATAAAATCCTAAATTATTGTATGATATTAAGTTATATAAATAATTATCCTATTTATCCAGTTTATCTACGTGGTGACAGTGTTAGAATACAATGTATAACTTCTTTATTTCTTACGTGTATACGTAGGTACGCATGACGTACAACTCACGTAGAAAAAAAAAACATCATTACGAGAATGGCAAATCAAATGATATTCCGTCATTAAGTCAGCATGATATTGCCCTCCCCCTATGGAGGAGACTCATTTTAAAAAATGGGCAGTCATCACAGCTCATATACGTTCTATTGCTGAGCTCGAGCCTGTTGCATAATAGGAGGGTAATTAACTTACCATACCACGCTAGTCAGACGGGTCGGTATAGGGTTTTATTTCGAGTCTTCAATCTTTTGTATAGAATACCTGTGTATTATATCCCTTGGTCATCTTGTACGACGCATAGGGAGCAGTGAATTGTATTCATCCTCTGTCATCACTCGAATGAAATTATGATAAAAATATTCATTTTTATAAAGGCAAGAAAGATATCTTACCAGTACCAGATTGTTGTTGCGGAGAGCCGAAAACGCCTTGCTGTGGACTGCCAAATGCTTGTCCACTCGGTGAGGGTGTACTAAAACTGCCTCCTGTAGTACCTCCAAATATTGATGATGCCTGCGTGGTCGCTTGTTGACCTACGACGAAATTTTGAACATTTTATTATATTTTTTGACAACTATTTGATATAAGCTTAAATTAATAATATTAATTTATTGGCTTTTTAAACAAGCAATTATAATAAAAGCAAATGAAAACTATAAGGCAAAGGGAACCAGAAGGAATATAATATACATATGGCTTTATTTTTTGTTGGTCTTTATTTTATTTATAAATGTTAAACTTACCAAATCCGCCACTAGCCGAACCGAATCCTCCTTCAGTGTTCGCGTTACCTCCAGACCAAAAGTTATTGGTTGGCTGTTGTCCGAATGACGTAGCACCTCCACCGCCAAATATGGAAGCAGATGCTTGATTCGACTGCCCGAAGGCGGTTTTGCCGCCAAATACATTTGTGTTGCCACCGAATACAGAGCCGGAAGAACTGCAAAATCATTATGATCGCATCATTGGACCCAAGGGTTTATTTCCAATTGTAGTCTTTCATTTGTGGTGATATTATGAATTTACTTTTCTGTCTTCCTTTACGACACCCGCGGAAAAGGACGAGGTGGTAAATTGTATTTCTATTTAGTTAAAATACAGAGTTCTATGAGCTATCGCAATTCTAATTCTATTTGACTTGTTAATATGGAAGAACAAACAACAAAAGTCTATTGAATGTTTTCTAACATGAAATATTTTTACCTGTTGGAGAGCAAAACCAATATGTAATTGTCTATTCTATTATTCTCTAGAAGCCTAGAGTAGGATACGATGATGTGTAAGTAATGGTTTTTCATCATTGCCATTTATTTTTATTAAAGAATTGCAAGAACTGTTTATGCTTTTGATTAGGTATGGAATTCTTTGGTGGTTTAATGTGTCCGTTAGTAAAAGATACACTTTTGTTACCACTTAAATCATTTAAATGCCTAAAGTAATCCTTACTAATATTATAAATGCGAAAGTAACTCTGTCTGTCTGTCTGTCTGCTACGCTTTCACGTCTAAACCACTGAACCGATTTTGATGAAATTTGGTACAGGGATGGACTAAAGCTTGAGAAAGGACATAGGCTACTTTTTATTGCGAAAAAATGGGTATAAGGGGTTGAGATAGGGGATGACATTTTGTATGGAAATTCGTCATTTTCGACGATAGAACCATGAATCTTTGTATTAAGGCACTTTATCCTTACTAATATTATAAATGCGAAAGTAACTCTGTCTGTCTGTCTGTCTGTCTGTCTGTCTGTCTGTCTGCTACGCTTTCACGTCTAAACCACTGGACCGATTTTGATGAAATTTGGTACAGAGATGGACTAAAGCTTGAGAAAGGACATAGGCTACTTTTTATCGCGAAAAAATGGGTATAAGGGGTTGAAATAGGGGATGACATTTTGTATGGAAATTCGTCATTTTCGATGATAGAACCACGAATCTTTGTATTAAGACACCTAATAATAAATAAATAAATATTTATTCAAGCGTTTTGGAAATTTCATTTACATGGGGATGAAATTCAACCCCTAAAATACCAAAAAGCATACAGCCGAAACCACTGGGCCTAGAAACGTATTTTTTTTACACCATCGTATTTCTTGGGGTGCACGAGCACTAGCAAAGGATTTTTGGAAATTCACCCCCTTAAGGGGGTGAAAAACATATAGTCTTTCACGTCTAAACCGATTTTGATGAAATTCGGTACAGAGATGGACTAAAGCTTGAGAAAGGATATAGACTACTTTTTATCGCAAAAAAATGTGTATAAGGGGTTGAAATAGGGGATGACATTTTGTATGGAAATTCGTCATTTTCGATGATCGAACCACGAATCTTTGTATTGAGGCACCTAATAATAAATACTCGCTCAAGCGTTTTGGAAATTCCATTTACATGGGGATGAAATTCAACCCCTAAAATACCAAAAAGCAAACAGCCGAAACCACTGGACCTAGAAACGTATTTTTTTTACACCATCGTATTTCTTGGGGTGCACGAGCACTAGCAAAGGATTTTTGGAAATTCACCCCCTTAAGGGGGTGAAAAACATATAGTCTTCCGCGTCTAAACCGATTTTGGTGAAATTTGGTACAGAGATGGACTAAAGTTTGAAAAAGGATATAGGCTACTTTTTATTGCGAAAAAATGGGTGTAAGGGGTTGAAATAGGGGATGATATTTTGTATGGAAATTCGTCATTTTCGATGATAGAACCACGAATCTTTGTATTAAGACACCTAATAATAAATAAATAAATATTCGCTCAAGCGTTTTGGAAATTCCATTTACATGGGTATGAAATTCAACCCCTAAAATACCAAAAAGCATACAGCCGAAACCACTGGGCCTAGAAACGTATTTTTTTTTACACCATCGTATTTCTTGGGGAGCACTAGCAAAGGATTTTTGGGCATTCACCCCCTTAAGGGGGTGAAAAACATATAGTCTTTCACGTCTAAACCGATTTTGATGAAATTTGGTACAGAGATGGACTAAAGCTTGAGAAAGGATATAGGCTACTTTTTGTCGCAAAAAAATGGGTATAAGGGGTTGAAATAGGGGATGACATTTTGTATGGAAATTCGTCATTTTCGATGATCGAACCACGAATCTTTGTATTGAGGCACCTAATAATAAATAAATAAATATTCGCTCAAGCGTTTTGGAAATTCCATTTACATGGGTATGAAATTCAAACCCTAAAATACCAAAAAGCATACAGCCGAAACCACTGGGCCTGGAAACGTATTTTTTTTTACACCATCGTATTTCTTGGGGTGCCCGGACGGAGTGGTGCGAGGAGCGCGCCAACCGCAGCCCAACCCAAAAAAAAGGGGTTTGAAAAGCATATAGCCTTTCACGTCGAAACCACTTAACCGATTTTGATGAAATTTGGTACAGAGATGAACTAAAGCTTGAGAAAGGATATAAGGCTCCTTTATATCGCGAAAAAATAGGTATAAGGGGTTGAAATAGGGGAAAGTATTTTCTTTTTACGTCGTCTTATTTCTTGGGGTACACGAGCACTAGCAAAGGATTTTTGGAAAATCACTCCCTTAAGTGGGTGAAAAGCGTATAGATGAAACTCTTGGAGCTAGGAACGTAAAACTTTCTATGCAATTCTCTTTCTTTTGTTGTAAGTGAGCTCTAAGAAATTATTTTATTAAAATCAACTCCTAAAGGGGTGCAAAATATATAGCCGAAATCACCTAGAAACATGGAATTTTGTATAGTTTCCTTTCTTGGGGAAAGAGATTTTTGCAATTTTAGCCCTAAGGGGGTGAAAAGTGTTTAACTGAAATCACTGAGCCTAGGAAGGATCATTTTAATACACGGTCGGCTTTCTTGGATTACCCCCAGATTTTCTTAGTGCTCACTTACCAAGCACTATGAAACAATTTTTGGCAAGGATAAGCGAGCTCTAACAAAGAATTTTTGGAAATTCAACCCCTAAGAGGGTGAAAGTGTATAGCCAATGATATCGGGCCTAAGAATGTGAAATTTTGTATACCGATCGGTTATTTGGGGTAAGCACTCACCAAGAAACAATTTTGGGCTGCCCCAAAAGGATAAAACACGTAAGACACCCAGCCAATGATATATCATCATTATCTTGCTCTTATCCTAATTACTTTGGATCGACGCGATATGTAGGTACTCTTCTGCCATCGTAGATATATTGCAAAGGTTCTAGCAACATTTTATGACCTGGCGCACGACATTTTGGCCCGACGGCATCACCGGTCCAGGTCGATGTAAATCTTTGTCTTAGTAGTATTTTGCGATACCCACGAACAATGAAAGCGTGGTAATATTTCTAGCAGCTACCAGACAGTAAGTTACAATCAAGATATTATTCCAATTTTCTATCTCTACAAATAAATAAATTTGAAGCGTCTGTTTGTCTATCAAAATAATAGGTTTTATTTATGCTCACACAATACGGTCCAAATGTTTTTGTCTGTCTGTCTATTCGTTACAGGTAATCTTCAAAATGGCTGGACCGATATTGATTATATTTTACCATCAGGTCTACCAGTTGTACATAAGGAATAACTTAGACTATATTTTATCCCAGGTTATATTTTATCCCGGTGTGGCTGAATTAAGTCGATTTTAAAATTATTTCACTAATGGAAAGCTATTTTTAAGCGAGTAACATATTTAAGCTATTTTTATCCAGATATTCCTACGGGATCGGGTACAATGTCGATGAAATCACGGGAATTTAATGGTTTTAAAAATTAATTCACTAATGAAAAGCTATATTATCAGTGAAAGGCTATTTTCATTCCGGTATTTGCCCAGGAACGAGAACTATACCGGGGGATGTCGAGCAATTTTTAAAATTCTTTCACCAATGGAAAGCTACCTATGTTGTCAGCGAGTAACATAGGCAATTTATATCTCTGATATTTCTGGGATTTATATTTTTTTTTTTTTTTTGGTATGTGTGTAAATTTATAATATCAGCGAGTAACATAGGCATTTTTTATCTCGGTATTGGCATGGGAATTTCTACGTGAATGAAACTGCGGGTGTTTGATTGATATAATTTTTTTTTTTCACCTATGGAAAAGTACGTTATCAGAGACTAAAGAAAGGCATATTTATCATCGTATTTGCACGGCAATCTGAACTATAAGGCTGGAAGTAATATTCAAATGTGAAAGTTTGTGATATCTTCACAAACTTGGATGTTTGTTACTCAATCACGCTTAAACTGTTGAGGAGATTTGGATGAAAATTGACACGTAGATAGAGTATTTCTTAAATTAAGAAATGTAATACTCTTTATGCCGATAATATTCTTTGCGATAATAGTTCAATATGCAAGTAAATTTTTACGCGGGCGAAGCCGCGGGCAAAAGCTAGTAATAAATAAATAAATATTCGTTCTAGCATTTTGGAAATTTCATTTATATGGGGATGAAATTCAACACCTAAAAAACAAGAAAGCATACAGCCGAAACCACTGGGCCTAGAAACGTAATTTTTTTACACCGTAGTATTTCTTGGGGTGCACGAGCTCTAGCAAAGAAATCGCGAAAAAATGGGTATAAGGGGTTGAAATAGGGGATGACATTTTGTATGGAAATTCGTAATTTTCGATGATAAAACCGTGAATCTTTGTATTAAGGCACTTTATCCTTACTTCCTTACTAATATTATAAATGCGAAAGTAACTCTGTCTGTCTGTCTGTCTGCTACGCTTTCACGTCTAAACCACTGAACCGATTTTGATGAAATTTGGTACAGGGATGGACTAAAGCTTGAGAAAGGACATAGGCTACTTTTCATCGCGAAAAAATGGGTATAAGGGGTTGAAATAGGGGATGACATTTTGTATGGAAATTCGTCATTTTCGACGATAGAACCATGAATCTTTGTATTAAGGCACTTTATAATAAATAAATAAATATTCGTTCTAGCATTTTGGAAATTTCATTTATATGGGGATGAAATTCAACCCCTAAAAAACAAGAAAGCATACAGCCGAAACCACTGGGCCTAGAAACGTAATTTTTTTACACCGTAGTATTTCTTGGGGTGCACGAGCTCTAGCAAAGAAATCGCGAAAAAATGGGTATAAGGGGTTGAAATAGGGGATGACATTTTGTATGGAAATTCGTCATTTTCGATGATAAAACCATGAATCTTTGTATTAAGGCACTTTATAATAAATAAATTAATATTCGTTCTAGCGTTTTGGAAATTTCATTTATATGGGGATGAAATTCAACCCCTAAAAGGCAAAAAGCATACAGCCGAAACTACTGGGCCTAGAAACGATTTTTTTTACACCGTAGTATTTCTTGGGGTACACGAACTCTAGCAAAGAAATCGCTAAAAAATGGTTATGAGGGGTTGAAATAGGGGCTGACATTTTGTATGGAATTTCGTCATTTTCGATGATAAAACCATGAATCTTTGTATTGAGGCAGTTTATAATAAATAAATTAATATTCGTTCTAGCGTTTTGGAAATTTCATTTATATGGGGATGAAATTCAACCCCTAAAAGGCAAAAAGCATACAGCTGAAACTACTGGGCCTAGAAACGATTTTTTTTTACACCGTAGTATTTCTTGGGGTACACGAACTCTAGCAAAGAAATCGCGAAAAAATGGTTATGAGGGGTTGAAATAGGGGCTGCCATGTTGTATGGAAATTCGACATTTTCGATGATAAAACCATGAATCTTTGTATTAAGGCATTTGATAATAAATAAATAAGTATTCGTTCTAGCATTTTGAAAATTTTACTTACATGGGGATGAAATTCAACCCCTAAAAGAACAAAAAGTATACAGCGGCAACCACTGGGCCTAGAAACGTATTTTTTTTACTCCGGCGTATTTTTGGGGTACACGAGCACTAGCAAAGTATTTTTGGCAAATCACCCCCTTAAGGGAGTGAAAAGCGTATAGCCGAAACTATTGGGCTAGGAACGTGAAACTGTGTATTTCTGTGTATTGTTCGATTCTCTTTCTTTTGTTGTAAATGAGCTCTAAGAAATTAGTTTTTGAAATTCATTCTCTAAGAGGGTGAAAAATGTATAGCCGAAATCATTAGGCCTAGAAATGTGAAATTTTGTACAAAGTTGTCTCTCTTGGGGAAAGTGTTCACTAAAAAAGAGTTTTTTTGCAATTTTACCCCTAAGGAGGTGAAAAGCATATAACCGATATCACCGAGCCTAGGAACGATCATTTTAATATACGGTCAGCTTTCTTGGGTTACCCCACTATTTTTTCTTAATGCTCGCTTATCAAGATTACTTTGGATCGACGCAATATGTAGGCACTCCTCTGCCATCATAAATATTGCAAAGGTTCTTCTAGCAACATTTTATGACCAGCTGCCTGCCAAACGACATTGCTGGCTAGATGGCATCACCAATTGGTCCAGGTCGATGTAAATCTTTGTCTTAGTAGTATTTTGCGACACTCACAAACAATGAAAGCGTTATAATATTCCTAGCCGCTACCAGACAGTAAGTTAAAATCAAGATATTAATCCAATTTTCTATTTCTAGAAATAAACAAATTTGAAGCGTCTATTTGTCTGTTAAAATAATAGGTTTTATTTATGCTAACACAATTATTTGCACGATACCTATGTCTAAAAAACCGGCCAAGTGCGAGTCGGGATCGCGCACGAGGGGTTCCGTACCACTATCTATAAAAAGAGGGAAAATTGCGTTTGTTGTATAGGAGCCACCTTAAATATTTATTTTATTTTGTTTTTTATATTTATTGTTATAACGGCAACAGAAATGCATAATTTGTAAAAAATTCAACTGTCTAGCTATCGCGGTCCTTGAGATATGGCTTGGTGACAGACAGACGGACGGACAATTTTTTTTTTACTTATATTCGTTACGGGTAACCTTCAAAACGGCTGGACCCTTACTGATAATACTTTATTAACAGGTCTACCAAGCCTTACATAAGGAATAACTTATTTTATCCCAGGCTATATTTTATCCCGATGTGGCTGGAACAACTGTGAGAATTTAGTCGATTTTAAAATTATTTCACTAACGCAAAGCTATTTTTGAGCGAGTAACATATTTAGGCTATTTTTTTATCCCGATATTCCTACGGGACCGGGCACAATGCCGGTGAAATTGCGGGAACTAAATGGATATAAAAATTAATTTACGAATGAAAATCCACATTATCAGTGAATAACAAATAAAGGCTATTTTCATCCTGGTGTTTGCCCGGGAACGAGAACTCCGCGAGTGAAACCGGTGGATGTTGACTAATTTTTAAATTCTTTCACCAATAGGAAGCTACGTTATCAGCGAGTAAGGTAGGCAATTTTTATGTCGGATATTTGTATGGGATTTGATAATTATTATTTTTATTTTCACCCATATAAACTTATAATATCAGCGAGTAACATAGGCAATTTTTATCTCGGCGTTCGCATGGAAATGGGGTCTACGTGGGTGAAACTGCGGGAGTTTGGTCGATATTATTTTTTTCCCCAATGGAAACCTATCATGTATAATGTATTATCAGCGACTAAGGATGGCCATATTTCTCATCGTCTTTCCACTTGAATTTAAACTACAAGGGTGGAAGTAATATTCAAATATAAAAATTTGTGAAGATATTTGGACGTTTGTTACTCAATCACGCGTAAACTGTTGACTAGATTTGGATGAAAATTGACACAGAGTATTTCTTAAATTAAGAATTATGAAAACCACCTTTTACGCGGGCGAAGCCGCGGGCAAAAGCTAGTAGGATTATAAAATATAACTATTTTACGGATTTTTGTCATCATCATCGCAGCCATATAAGTCCCACTGTTGAGTTCTGGCCTCTTCCATTATGGGAGGGAAATTGACCTACTATACTACACTGGTCAAACGTGATGAGATGTTTTGTTTCGAGTTTTCTTTCTCTTGCATAGATGTTATATGGACATTATATTCCTTAATCATCTAGTAATTTGAATTTGAAATGTAATTACAGCATATTTAATAGAAAATTAGGAACGATTAGTGACATCGGATTACAGACCATTTTTTACGATTTATTGAATCTTACTCTTGACATCATACAAAATAATGACAGTTTGCAACATTTCGACGTGTCCACTCCACATGAAACTGATACCAAATTAAACGATAATAATATTTTTTTTCTTAAGTAGACAACTATATATAATGCACCAAAATATTGCAGGTTTATTGTCAAAATCGGATACACTTTCGGTCTGTTTACACGAACTTATAGAATAAAATATACAGATTGATCTCTTGTGTATTAGCGAGCATTTTATGAAAAGTGGTAGTGAAAATCAACTTTATTTACATAACTACGTTTTAGCTACTTATTTCAGTCGTCAAGAGAGTAAGAGGGGCGGATCATGTATTTTGGTTAGAAATGGAATTGAATGGAAAGAACTACCGCGAATAACAAAAATGTCAAAGGCTTTTAGTATTTTAGAATGTTGCGCACTAGAATTACCCAATTACAAGCTTGTTGTTGTTTGTGTCTATAGAGTACCAAATATAAATAATCTCAATGAATGTTTTGCTATATTAGAAAAGATTATATGTGAATTAACAAAAAGAAAAAACAAACATAATTTTAGCAGGAGACTTTAACGTAGACATTTTGAAAAATTCAAAGCAATCAATTGACTTCGAAGGTTTGTTACTGAATTTTAACTCAAAACTTGCCTTAAATCAACCTACCCGAATTAAGAGTGGAACCTGTATTGACAATTTTGCACATAACTTCAGCAGGCCTTGTGAGGCTACGGTGTTGGAATTCGCTTTATCGGATCATACAGCTCAAATACTAAAGTGTCTAATAAGAGCAGTCGCTGCTATTAATCGATGGCGTATCTCTAAACGAGATTATAGCAATGAAAATGTATCGAAATTTCAAAATCATTTGAACAGTCTGTCTTATACAGACGTATATAAAGCCGTCAACCCAAATATCGCTTTTAACGCTTTTATGGAAATCTTTTTGCTGTTATACCAATTATGCTTTCCAGTGATACACGTCTACATTAACATTAATAAAAAACAAAAATGGGTATCACGTGGTATTAAGTTATGTAAAGAAAAGACATTTGTTGTGGCAATATAGGCTAAACCCTTCCACTGAGACTAAAAAATGTTTTAAAAATTACTGTAGATTGTATAAAAAGATTATTAATATGACAAAACGGGCACAAAATAATTATAGAATAAAGACATCAATAAATAAATCAAAAGCAGTGTGGCAGATAATAAATGAAAATAAATTAAATATACCTAGAAATAACATAAATAAATTAAAAATTTATAATGAAATTATAACAGATCCTAAATATGTTGCTAACCTGTTTAATGATTATTTTATTGATAAATTTCAGCCTATGATTAGCTTCAGTAACAATATCACAAAATACATTGTCAGTAAGAAGGACTCCATGTTTATGGCACCGAGTACACCTTACGACATAATAAAAATCATACTTAAACTAAAAAACACAAATAGCGTTGGGTATGGTGGTGTTTCTACAAAAGTAGTTAAAGAAGTGGTCAATCAAATATGCAGTCCGTTAAGTTATATACTGAATCTGAGTATAAGTGAAGGTATATATCCAGATGCTTTAAAAACAACAGTAGTTAAGCCACTTTTTAAAAAACAGGATAGATTATTATTAGAATGTTATAGACCCATTTCTCTGATTCCTATTTTTTCAAAGGTATTTGAGAAGTTTATGTATAAGGAACTAAATACGTACCTTGAAAAACATAATATTCTCTGCAATGAGCAGAAAGGATTTAGGGAAAATAGAACAATTAATATGGCAATATATGACTTCTTACACATTGTTATGACTAAAATGGACAAGAAAACGCCAGTATGCGTGATTTTTTGCGACATGACGCAAGCTTTTGATCACGTCCTACATGACATATTAATAAAGAAGTTAGATGCTTATGGGGTGAGAGGAAATGTCCAAAAACATTTTCAATCATATCTTCATAGACGAAATCAATTTACAGAAATACATAAAGTAACTGTTAGTAAACAGAATGAAATCTATGCTTCCCAAGACCGTATAGTTGATAACAGCGTCCCACAGGGAAGCGTTCTGGGACCTCTACTCTTCACAATCTATATTATGACTTTCCTAGATCTGTAGAACATCCTATGACACTCTTTGCTGATGACAGTACAGTCATTATACCTTGTAGAAGTAAGGACACATATCAACGCGATATTAATAACACATTGACAAGCACCATAGCATGGTTAAGCAATAATAATTTAAAAAATAATTTTAATAAATCTTTAATTATGCATTTTAGCCAACGATTATTACCATTCGAATTTGACATTAAACACAACAATTTTACCATTCAGGCAGTTAATGTCACGAAATTTTTGGGACTTACAATCAACAGAAATTTGAATTGGAAATCCTATATAGACATCACAAATAAAAAAAATTGTAGTAATGCATATCCCTTATACAAGTTATCACGCGTAATAAATACAGATGCGATGCTTGCTGCGTACTATGGCTTAGTGGAATTCACACTCAGATACGGCGTAATATTCTGGGGTAACTCGGCTGATAGAAACATCATCTTTAAAGGTCAGAAAAGATGCCTTAGAAGCATGTTTTTATTAAAAAGTACTGAAAGTTGCGTGCCTTTCTTTAAACAGTACAAAATTCTTACTTTGCCGTCGCTTTACATATTGGAAGTGGTTACCTTTGTTAAAAGCAATCCAAACCTATTCCCTCGCTTAGATGATGCCGTAGTCCGAAACAGACGAGACAACACAAAACTACGATTGCATTCATCAAAGACTGCACTTATGGGCAAGAGTATCTTCTGCATGGCTCCTATAATTTATAATAGATTGCCAAAAAAATGGAGGGATTTGAACGCCAATGAATTAAAAATGAGACTAAAATCGTATTTATCTAACAGAGCGTAGTGTGACATAACGGAATTTTTGGAGGATCCAGATTTAATTTGAACATTGCTGTATTATTATTTTGGCTTATACACTCATTTGCAAAAAAAACGGGCACCTAAGCAATGAACCATTTCAAATGTTAATATTTCTTTGTTTGATAATTATAGGTAGTTTTATCCACACAATTTGCTAAATTAATAAGAAAATAATCGTTTTCATCAGTATTTCATAAAATTTAGATACAATTTATGGGAAATAATGCTAAACCTCGCTAGTAGTGTATATTCGCTAGTAGTGCATATGCTCATGAAGTAAAAATAAAAAAGTTTTTTTGTTTGTTTTTCTTTAATAAAGTAAAAGCAGATAAATGTTTAGTATCGAGTGTGACCCCCTCTAGCTAAAATCACAGCTTGAATTCGTCTGGGCATGCTAGCGAGTATATCCCGGATACTTGCTTGCGGAATACGTTCCCACTCCGCAGTAATCACATTCTTCAGCTCTCTGATGGTCTGCGGAGCCGGGTGTACTGATCTCACACGCCGTTTCAGAACGTCCCAGACATGCTCTATGGGATTGAGGTCGGGACTTCGAGCTGGTCAATCCAAACGACGAATGCCGACCTCTTGCACATACGCATTAACATCGCGGGATCGGTGGGCGCGAGCATTGTCGTCCATAAAAATCGAGTCTTCACCTAGAGCGGCCAATGCGGGTTGTGCATGAGAAATTAGAACTTCCGTTATGTATCGATGCCCAGTCAGTGAGCCGTTTTCAATGAAGACTAACTCTGTACGATCCATTGAATTTATTCCTGCCCAAAACATAACAGAGCCCCCACCATAAGGTGTGATTTCTTCGAAACATGCCTCTGCAAAGCGTTCTCCTTGTCTTCTTAGCACTCGCCGACGTCGATCTTCACCGAACAGAGATATCCTGGCTTCATCAGAGAACAAAACCCTATTCCAATCGTCTTGAGTCCATGATTCACAATTTCTAGCGAACCTAAGCCTGTGAACTCTGTGCTCACGGAGTAATTTGGGGCCGCGGGCCGGGCGGTGACTGCGTATATTGGCAGCGAGAAGCCTCCTCCTGACCGTCCATAGACTAATATGCACATTTCTTACTTCTTGGAGGTTGTTCTTAAGATCCACATACGAAGATTTGCGATTTCTCAATGCGCGACTCACAAGAAAACGATCATCCCGTGGTTGGGTACATGGTTTTCTTCCAGAACCAGGCCTTCTCTCGACGGAACCAGTCTCCTGATATCGCTGCCAGGTCCTTTGGACTGTCGAGCGACTAACATTTAGCCTCCTAGCCACGAAACATTGGCTGCAACCCTCTTCAAGCAGCGCGATAATTTTGGTAGCTTTTACCACTTTATCTACCATTTTTGATACAGCCAAACAGCATTAAATAAAGCTTTGACAGTCAAGGATATGAAATTAATCGATAAAAATTGAATAAAAGTTATGAAAGTCGATGTTAACTTCTGGAACTTCGCGCCAAAAATGTAGGATAAAAAGGGGTTTTTTGTAAAAATGAACATCAAATGAAAAATTGAATTTAGAACGTACTTTTTTAAATACCACAGCATTTTTAAAACCGGCCAGTAACGTGTACAAACGATTGAAACCTTTTTGGTATTGTATCTTTTTAAATATGAATGAAAATCAAAACCGCCCGTTTTTTTTGCAAATGAGTTTATATTGACTTATTTGACATTTACATATATTACTAATTGACTTCATATTGATTATTACGACTGTTTTTCATTTATATTGTTTTGATTATGCAATTATATAACTTGACTATTGTTTATTATTATTATTCTGTTTGCGTTGATTATTATGTTTTTTTTTTTATTGATTCTCACATTGGCTACTATTATTTGACCATTTACTTTTCTTTCTTAATTACATGTTTAGTAGCTGGCCAGATTTGTGATAATATACTTATATTTGTACGCCACACAGTCGGCAAACATGTCTGAACACCTTAACTGTAACATCTTGCATGCACCTAATAGTTTGTATGTATACACATGTTTCACAAATAAATGTTTACTTTACTTTATGACAGCCACTGTCAAGAGAGGTAGTGGTGAATGGTATTTTTACTCCGTCACCGCAAGGAAGCTGATTTTATATAATTTTATCGCGTTGAAATTCATTTTTCCTATGATTTGTGATTAATATCAAGTCAATAACTTGTCAATGTCGTTTCTATAGAGATTATTATGCTATTACTAAGTAGTATTGAATTTGGGTTTGATGTGTGGTGATGGAGTAAGAATACAATTCTTGCACGTAAAAGACAATTTAAGGATATGATATGCCAGAGAAGAGGTAAGAGAAGGTATACTTGAATTAAAATCCTAAATCAACCCGTTTCCCTAATTTTGTATAGTAATTCTTCAATTCCTCATCACTTGTGAATGAGGTTCAAGTCCAGTTCTGGGGCCTATATGAGTTGACATATGTATCTACAGAATAGTCTTACCTTCCACCAAATATACTGCCGCCACTGGTCTGCGATGGCGCACTGGTCGTAGATATACTAGCGGCAGCGAATAGATTACTTTCTGCTCCTCCAAACAGAGAAGTACTACTTTGTGCAGTTGTTGTAGGTGTAGTGCCAAATACTGAAGATGGATTGGTACTCCCAAATACCGAAGCTTGGGTTGTTCCAGTAGATACACCGAATACTGAAAAGATAATGATTTTTGTTTATCTGTGTGGTGACGGAGTAAGAATACAATTCATCACCCTCCTCTTGTCATAAAAGATGACTAAGGGATAATAATATGTATACAACATTTATGCTAGAGAAGGCAAACTTGAAATAACACCCTGTACTATCCAATCTGACCAGCGTGGTATAGTAGGTCAATTTCCCTCGAGGAGGCTCGAGCCCAGCAATGGGACGTAACTGCAATTACTGCAATTTTTTTTGTACCCACATCCTTAGACATTTTAACGTGCTAATTCTTTGGGCAATGTCACCCAACCCGTTTCCGTTAATTACACCCGTTTTTTTAAAGATTACAGTCTTTCAGATTTCGTAACGTAGTGGAATACCAAGCATAGCCCTTTCCATAGCACGGTGAGTGACTTGGAGCCTATTTACGAGGCCGACATTTAGAGGCTACGTTGTCTTGTTTGTATATGGCTTTTATGTGGCTTTTGTTTGGGAATTATGACACATTTTATTCTTTACCGGTTACCACTGTCTGTATTAGGTATATAAAACCTACTTCGTGCTTGTCCCATTACTATATAGAAGCGTCTTCTACAATGGGAGTAAAATTTAGCCTGCTATACTAGTTTAGCCATATAGTTTTCCATGTCTTTTATTTAGATTTAGCCTTATTTTGAAATGATATTAATGTCCCTTAGATTTTCCCTACGACACCGTAGGAAAGGGATGTGTTTTGATATTTTGCCTTCTATGCCCATATACAAATATGTCTATATATTCCTATAAAATTTACTTACGTAATGACAAGATTCTGTGGGATCTAGTGTTGTGTTGGAAGATTAGTGCTTTTAGTTAACGAATGAGTCGCGTTAGATTACATATGCGTATGCAATAGATATTCTATACACGAAACACCTTTAAAATTAATTACCTGAAGTTTGCGTGGTAGGTGTAGTTGCGGCACCAAAAACAGACGCTTGAGTAGTCACAGCAGTTGCTGAACTGAATAATGAGGAAGCTTGTGTTGTGGCTGGCGGTACTCCAAATACAGAAGTTTGGTTAGATCCTGTTCCAGCAGCTGCGAAAACCGATCCCCCTGAACTACCGAATAGGGACGATGTTGTAGTAGTTGTACTAGAACCAAAGGGTGATGATGCCTGAGTAGTTGTTGAAGTAAATGCACTGGGCGTAGAAGTAGTTGTGACGGAACTAAATAAAGATGCTTGGGTCGTTGTTGCTGTCGAACTAAAAATTGACGTTGATGTCGTAGTACCACCAAATACAGAAGATTGAGTTGAAGTTGCGCCAAATACTGAAGTGACTGGTGATCCAAATACTGACGTTACAGATGTGGTCGTAGCAGTCGCGAATACAGATGAACCGAATATAGAACCAGATTGCGATGTTGTTACAGCCGAACCGAATACGCTCGAAGGAGAATCTGGAGTCGCCGAAGCTGGTGTAGGTGTACTAAATACAGATGGTTTACTCTCTGTTGTAGCAGTTGGTGAAGTCGTGGAACCAAATACAGATGTTTGTGAAGATCCAAATATTGAACCTTTAGTTGATAATCCAAAAATTGACGAAGACGAAGGAGGCGACGATGAAACGGCCGAAGCAAATATAGAGCTTGCTTGTGATGTGGTTGTTGTTGGTACAGTAGTCTGTGAAGCAACTGCTGCTCCAAAGATTGATGCAGCCGAAGAGTTACTCGAGGACGAAAATATTGAAGATTTTGGTGAAGCAGTTGTATCAGCATGGTCTGATTCTGATTTGTCAGTGTCAGATTTGGGTGTAGAAATTGGTGTTATTACGGAATCTGAAACATAAGACAACATTTTGTTAGTGATAAATGGTATACAATACACATATCATTTATACTGTGTTAAAAGTAATAAAATGTTGTTAAAATAACTTTAAGAGAAGACACTTACGGCATGGCGACTATTTATTAGAAGGAATGTAAGTGGTAAATTGCAGTCGCTACTTAAGAACAGATGTTATTCTCGAATAGAGAATTTTATAACATGTATGTATACATTAGTAATATTGTTTGAGTGAGTATTGTATAGTATAGTGGTAGACAGAATTTTGTTTACCTATATTAGCATTGCCAGCTGCAAATATAGAAGAAGCACTTGAAGATGCAGGGGTGGGCTTCTCCATTACTTTTGCTATTTCTGCATCAACTTCAGTTTTAATGTCATTAGCCTTTGCATCATCTGGGAAACAGTGTTTGGTTTTGTTTCAATTAATTGTTAAGTTAGACAGGACCTTAAAAGTCAAGTTGTAAACTATTTATTACAAAGGTACAATTGAGATCATATTTTGCTCCGTGCATCTTGTCGCTTTTTAAGACGGGTAATCCAATTACAATACTGGCTGCTGGCCAAATTAACATGTATCTAAATGTGTTACAAATGTTTCCGTGTACTCAATTTACTAAGAATAATTACTACAGACATCGACAAACATAAAGGAGACACTCCTTTCATCAGACCTGTCGCCTCTGAATGTTCGGCATTGAAAAGGATGGATGAGAGAAGAGTGCATGCCCTTGAGATGCATATGCTAAGACATAAGTGTGGGTTTAGATAAGAAATGATTATAATAAGGGATGCCTGAAAGTGGTACCAGTTATAGACAAGATTAGGAATACGAAATTGTCTCGATATGGACATGCGACGAGGAGGGATGAAAGGCATGTGACAAGGAGGGTTACCAATACGATTGTGGAGAAGTATATGACGTAGGAATCGTAGAAAACCCGAAAAAGATCAATGGATTGTGTGAGTATGAAAGTAGTGTGTGCAGATATGACGGCTGACAGAAGTATGAAAGATAAGAACATGTTTTACCGACCCCATATAGCGTGGGATGAGGGAAGCCTAATGATAACTTACTATCGACATTATACAGATGTGCTTGTGCAGAATTATAGGAATAGATCTATATTACGTAAAACACAAACTTACCAGACACTGTTGAAGCATTAGCATGCGCAATATTTTCAGGCAATACTCCTAAAACTGATGTTTTACTCTGTAGTTTAGGCATTTCTTTATTTTCTATCGATTTTGCTTGATTTACTTTAGTATCTAGGTTTTCTGATTGATTTTCTTTCTCTACCGGTTTAGGTAATATCATATCTATTGGTTTTACTAAATCTTGGGTAGTCTTTAAAACGTCAGGTACATTAGGCTTCGGAAGAGGTGTAGAGGACTTCAAGCCGAAAACGACAGTAGTAGGTTTATCAGTTTTTGGTTGTAGAGTTTTGGTATCAGAAGTTTCAGGTTCGCCCGTTTCAAAAGATTTGGGGCCAGTTATTACTGATGTTTGTATTTTTGGCTCTTGAATAAGGCTTTGCGTTTTTGTCCCTTGAGCGAAAGTCTGTGACTTTGGTTCGAATATTGGTGACTTGAATTCTGGTGCAAATAATGATTTGCTCTCTGGTACAAAGGTTTGCGGTTGGAATTTGGTGAACATATTAGTTATGTCAGAAATTGGTTTAGCTGTGAAGGCAGTTGTCCGCGTGGCAGATGGAGCAGAAGTTGTTGATGAAACTATAAATAAGAATATTATAATAAATCATCACAATCATAAGCTTCGATAAAAATAATTAGCACAAAGTTATTCAAACTTGAAATAGATGATTTAAAGGTATCGACATAGACAGTTATATACATATAATATCCCAAATTTATTTAATAATCTACTACCGTCTAAACAGTTAAGATATAGTAAGAAACTCAGCAGGCAGTCTGGTAAATTGAAGGTGTATTACATTTAATAAATAAAATTGTAAATTTAATGTTTTGATTAACAATATGTTAGATATTTTGTTACTGTTTCCAGTATTAGGTATAATATGATAAGACGTGACTGAAATAATCATCATCATCTCGGCTCATATGCATTCTACTGCTGGGCTTGAACCTCCTCCAAAATGGGAGTGATATTGACCTGCTAAACCACGCTCGTTAAATGGGATGTTACAGAGTTTAACTTCAAGTTTTCCTTCTCTTGAATAAATGTTATCTTGAATAATTCCTTAGTCGTTTTTTACGACACCCATGAGCAAGAAAGGGGGTGGTGAAATGTATTTTTACTCTGTCACCACATGGATACTGTGTTTAACTGCTAAAGGTGAAATATAAATCAAAGTAACTTACATGTAAAAGATGATGGTGAGCAAATTGGTTGACCCATGAAAGTATTAGCATCGTTCTTGGCCTCATTTGCTTTTGCTTCGTTGTTTGCTTGCTTATTTTGTAAGAGATCTTTGAGTACACTGCGTGTATTGGCCGGGGGTGAAGATGATAAAGCGACCGGTGTTATTGGCGAATATTGTTGTGATAATACGGGATGCACTGGTTTCGGTTGAGGTAATTGGATAGGTGAAGACACTTCTGATTTCGGTTCTAAAAGAAATTATTTACATAAAATATTTACTTCAAACCGGTGACGCTATGTGGTGATATGTTAAGTATACAACGTAACGTGGGAGTCATAAAAACCGGTTGAGGTTTTGAAAATTGTAATGGAGAGAAGGAAGTCAGATCAAACGGTCGTTTGAAGCCGAACCGCCCTGAAGATGCTTCGTTCAGATACGACACGGCACGTCAATATTCGAAGCTCCGAGAAAATTGCAATTTGACGTTTTGGAGACTGTTTACCACATAAGAGTAAAAAGATTTACTTATATCCCCTGCCACCTTACACTTTGAATTCAATCCATTGATTTGCCCCAAACCGTTTTCATTAGAAAGGCAAAAATTAGAGGATGGTTTTAGACCACTAAAATAATATACGGTAGGCAGCGCTGCGATCGATTCATGGAATTTTATTTTGATGTGATAACGTTTTATAAATCGAACGTCGGTTGAATGCAAGAAAAATCATGATTCATTGTCACATTCCGCCTGAGCCGAGCGTGCAAGAGGGAGCGCGGAACAAGCGATAGAGAGCTAAGCGTTAGGCTAGTGACATTGTTAATTCTAATTAATGTGTATAATTTAAGTAAAAAAAATATTTGATTTTACGAGTGCAAATAAACGTTAATTTATCGAAAAATTGTAATCTTCAATTAACTTTTTCTTTGTATTATACAAAATAATGATAATTCAGTGACAATAATTCAATTCATAAAAATATACAATTTTGCATCAATGTTTTTTTTATGACGTTGAGCCTGATGCCGCATTAGCAGAGGCTGCGGGTGACTAGACCGGGGATATAGTCCCGGGGGGACGTCGATGTGAGAGGGTAATCCCCGGGGTATTCTGTCAGGCCAACCACTGAAGTCAAGGAACTTAGCACCGGTGGTCGGCTCAACGACGAAGGCGACGTACTACATGGGTGGGTTACGGGGCCGCGCGCCGCTCATCTGTCACCCTGGACGGAGCCCGGTCGACGGGTGCGCTGATCGTAGCCCACCCAAAAAAAAAACACATTACCACGTAAAATTATCGAAGGAAACCGACTTTACAGAAAACATTTTTTTTTTTAATTTGTACAGAATGCTGTTGGGTCAGCATACTCAGCATATACAAGATATGTTAAGATATATAGTAAGATATAATATTACTAACCATCTGTAAACAAAGTTCTGACAACATTCATCAATCCTGGTATTGGTTGTGTCATACCCCCTACAGGAGTAAATGATGGAACATTAATGGGTGATGGTTTCATTTCTTGTTTCGGTTCAATCTTTACTTCTTTATTTGTGAAGGCTGGTTTTGTTTGAGGTTGTGCTGTAAAAAATTGATGACTCATATGTAATACGAATGCGGTTAGGGGACCAGGGGGTTAATTAATCCTTGATCTTGTGTCTTTTTAGAAGACAGAAACTAATTTACTAAGCTTCGTGGATGGATTGGCAATCAAAATGCATTAATTTTACAAGGAGAATCGTAGTGATTGATGTTTACTGATGTTTACGTGAGTATTAAATACAGTGTAATCTCACTAATCCGGCACTATTAAAAACCAGAGGGTGCCGGATTATTGGAATGTTCGGATTACTGGATTATATAGAAAAACCAAATAAAAAATAAAGCATTTCATACAGAGAATACATATAATATATTGAATTTACATATTATTATGTATGCACATGATAAGTTACATACAATGCACATAATACATGCACATACATATATGCACGATAAGTTATGAGGTTAGACCAGAGCGCATACGCGAAGAGGGGCGAGGGAGGCGCGGGCAGAGGGTGCCGAATTATTGGACGTGTCGGTCTATTGAAGTGCCGGATTAGTGAGATTCTACTGTATTATAGTAATAATTATTACTTATAGCTTGTAGCTATTATAATATTAAGTATTGATAGTTTTAGCGAAATCTATGCAAATAAATAAAATTGAAGTGTCTGTTTGTAATGTCAAAATAATGGGCTTTTTCATGCTGATACGGTTATTTATACGATACCTTATGCCTAAAAACCGGTTTAAATGTTTGTTTGTCTGTCTGTTTAGGTTATATCTTGTCTGGTAGTCCTACGGGAGCTACGCCTGTAAGGCAACAAAAACCGAAATGAAGCGAGGGCGGGTTGCTAGTTGATAATAAATTAATACTAACTAGGTTGTATTTGGGGTTGCACAGTAGGTTCACTCTTTACAGGTATTGCTTGAGCCTTTTCCTTTAGGCTTTTTTCATAATTTAACTTCATAGTCGCCAAATGTTGTCTCATTTCAACATTCACTGGTTTGATCTTCACAGTTTTATGATTTGACAGTATGTCTCTCAAAGCTTCCAATTTCTGAGCAGATAGTAAAGAATCCTTAGGTTTTTCTGGTTCAATGCTCATATTAAGAATATTTTTTGTGAGTTTCGATAGTGGATCTCTGTAACAATTTGTTTAATGTAATGAGATTTTTCTTCCGTCTGATGACACAGTAAGAATACAATGCACCGCCCCCTCGCTTGTCAGTGCGTGTAATAAACGGCCACGATGGTATATCTCGTGCATATAACAACTATGCACAAAGGAAAACTCAAAATAAAACCCTATACCAACCTGTCTGACCAGCGTGGTATAGTAAGTCTATTTCCCTTCCAATATGGAGGAGGCTCAAGCCCAGTAGTGGGACATATATGAGCTGTGATAATGAAGAATGAGATTCTTAAAAAGGCCCAGAAAAACACCATGTAGTAATTAATTAATCCGGGCAGGCCAAATCTCACAGTTATACACACTATTATGCAACCTATTATCATATTCATCTCAGCCTATACATGGCATACGGCCAGATTTAAGTTTCATTTCGAGTTATCCTTCTCTTGCATTGATGTTATTTTAGTTGTCTATTACCATAGAAGACAGAGGTGGTGAATTGTATTCTTACTCCATCACCACATGGAAATGCGACCTATACAATAAAGTTAATATTATATTTATCACATTCACGTATCGGTTCAAAGAGTGTTACTACCAGTTGCCTGTCCGTCAACTGATTAGTGCCTCTACGGGCGCGCGATCCCAGACTGCTCCAGTTGCTGCTGTCGTACCTCCTTCCTATATCCCATGACAGTAGTATGCCTAACCCATTTTCTTCCATATTCATTCACCATGTCCCATCTTTTTCCCATAAATAAAAATGCCCGAGGAGGGTTGGCGTTAGGCAGGCGCCCGGCCATAAAATAAATAGCGTATCTCTTTTACAACATGGGTTCAAGACTAAACATGTTGTGCCGACCCCACTCCGCGTGGGATGAGGGCGGGCAAATGATGATGATTATATTATCACGTACTTGTTTTTAAAAGGCGTGCTTCTTAGAAGTGATTTAGTTTTAAGTATTGGCATGACGTCGCATTCCTTCAATGTATTCTTCAAAGTACGTAACACGGCTTGCTGTCGACTAAGTATCTCTTGTTGTTTTACTAAGGGCTGGTATACGTCGTCAAGTATTGGGCGAATCATTCTATGTCCTGGCCTGCAATAAAAAATGATAATTTTTTTAAAGAATACTTAATTAAGGAAATAATCCTTGTACTGCAGGAAACTTTACAAACATATAATTGCTGGATACAAATTATACCCCATACTAAGAACAACAATTTGTGAATCGCTCGAATTATTGTCCTGTCTAGCATTGAACACACTATATCTGTAATAGTATGTTGGTATCTTAACCATTATACAATAACCATTACGCTATGTAGTTGATTTATCCAAAGTTGTCCAAAGGATTTTATGGTGTACATTTTTTTAAGCACCATTGTAATGCTGTGTGGTAGCGGCTTCGAATACTACCAACCCTTGCTTTGTTCGTGGGTGTCGCAAAAGACGACTAAGAGCCCTAGATTGACCCGGACTAACTCCATCTGGTACCATTTGGGTCAACGATTACATTCCCAAGGAGGGTTGATGTCAGGCAGGCGGCCGGTCATAAAAGTCATTGCCAAAACTTTTTGCAATATGTCAAAACAGATGACATATTGCGTCGACCCCAAGTAATTGGGATAAGAGCAAGATGATGATGATTTTTTTAAGCACCATTGTGATTTAAGGTAACAAAAGTTTCAAAGCAAATAATAAAAAAGGAACATCTTCAATATGTACACTATAAAATTGCTTTATGTGGTTCATCATCATCTCGGCTCATATACATCCCACTGCTAAGCTTAAGCCTCCTCTACAATACGAGGGACATTGACTTACTTATCCCACACTTGTCAGACATGCTGGTACAGTTTTGTTTCAAATTTTCATTTTCTTATATCTGTAATGTTATGTCTCTTGTCGTCTTTTACGACATACACGGGTAAGACAGGAGTTAGTGTATTATTACTCCACGACCACAAAAAATGTAGTTTTGGTTGTCTAGTTACGGGTTAAAATATATTTCACCACCCAGTTCCTGTAGAATTTGAATGTAAACTTCTTGTAACTAACTTTCCAAAAGTTAATAACTGTAATGGCCAACCTGCCTGCCAAGCATGGCAATTATGGCATAATTCCTATTTGAGAAAACCTATATCCAGCAAAGAATACCGATAAACTAATGGATCAAACTAAACTACTATAGCAATGGTTTACAAACTTGTTAAAATTTGCATCCTTGGTGATAGCTTCATTCCACTTGTAGTTCAGCGCCTTCTGTGCTTGCTCCAGTTGACTTTGAACATAGTAAGCTAACTTCTTCACTGAAGCTACACGTTTGGTTGTTAACGGATCTGCTTGGGTCCACTGATGCTGATCTTTTGCCCTGTAAAAAAAAAACAATTACATAAATAGTATTACATATTCAATCTGAGAAATGTTGCTAAGTGCTGCAGAATGCCACGCGGGCTTGCAGCATATGATTATGTCAAACGGTTAATATATTTCTATGAGTATGGCGTGGTTTGCAGGATGACGGAGTAAGAACATAAGAGTACTTTTACAAAATATTTCTTCGTTCTTCCTGCTCGTCGATATTGTAAAAATCGGTTTAGAGTTCAAGGTCTATGCAAGGATAACATGCACTGCAAGCGAAGGCAAGTAGGTAACTGAAAATAAATTTTCAAGATAGTTTGAGGTCCAGTAAGTGATCCATCATGAAATTTAGTCAAAACCCTGTGTATGATATCCCTATATATTTTCCAGCTGTGAGTAGAAGAAGAAAATGGCTAAGATAAATCAACACTAACTTAAGTATGAAAATTTATACTTGAAACAGATACAGGTCAGAACTCCTATGATTTCATTACTAGATCCAACTCCCTTTTACAGGTTACACTTTGGCTGACCTATTCGAAGCGACAAAGGGCACCTTGAGCGTCTCCCTCCTCCTCTCTCCCACTGAGCGGATCACTGGATCCGATTCCACAAATTAGATAGCAAGTTCAGCGAATTTCTTTTCGGATACCTATTCCGTCAAGGTCCCAGCAAAAAACGCTAAAACTTCGCGCTGATACGGTCAGCCTTTTTGCGCTTGGTGGTGTAACTCCAGGACTATCCGAAACTGGATTCACTTCTGGCGAAACAACGCTTGGAAACGTTAAGCATAATGACTGATAAACAAGTTATATTCCACTTACTCTGTATGTGTTCTAGCTTCAGCTATAACAGCGCAAGCACGTACAAGCTCCAATTTTAATTGAATTATAGCACCTCGCAAATTATCCAAAGAGCAATCCTTTTTAAGTTGCTCACTGTCCAATGGACTTAAGTTGAAGTTTGTATTTATAGAGTTGATATCGTTTTGAAGCTGAAAACAAAACCATCTCTTCAGCTATTATTCTAATTACCTCAGGTCAATGACCTGTATTTGCACATAATCCTATCAAGTTTCATCAGTGCTCACTCTCAGTCATGCTTCACATAGTCCATTCGTCCTTTCAATGGTTTTACCTTAGCTCTTTAGCTTCAAATTTTCCCCACCATTAGCTCAAAACTTTCCTCACAGCACTACTTTCATTCAAACTCCTCATTTATTTATACCATGTCAGGCATACATTCTTTAACGTAAAGTAATCGCAACTCTTAAACTTGCTCTTGACCATACTACAATAATTTTTGACTATTCTCACATACATCCATTTCAGCATTTGCATCTTTGCTACATGTATGCCGCGCATTATTTTAAATATGCCTTAGTCGGTTTTTGCGACACCCATGGGAAAGCAAGCAGCAGTGACAACTAAATTCTTAAATTGTTATCATAGAAAAATCTAACATATAGGTAACTTAAAAGGCTATACAATCAAAAGTTAAACTCGCTTGAAGGTTGACCTAAGGTACATAAAAAAGCTATTTACCTTGGCTTGAGTCTCTCTAGTTTTCACCATAAATTTGTAAAGCTCCATCTGAAAATCATTAACCTCCTTCACTAACATATTTTTAAGTTCTTGATTAACTTTTATTTCATTTAATCTTTCTTGTTCAGCTTTTAAAGCGGCATTCTCTTGAACCTGCTGTGCAGTTTGTGGCGCAGGTGCTAATGATTGAGGTGGTTGCACCTGCAAAATTAAAAATTATATGAGGAAAAAATGCTTTGAGTATATGTTTATTCAGGGCGTCCCCTCCCTGTAATATGTAAGGGTAATATGAAAAAAAAAACACTTTTTTTAGGAAAATCAAGGCGCGTATAATTCGTGAAATATATAGAGAACCTCATCGGTTACCACAGTTAAAAAAAAAAAACATTTAGCCAGCGGGTGACTGGTTCTACTGATAGTCGAATTGTATAAAAGCTAACGCCGTTTTCACCTATGATCATTACACTTTAGGTAACACATTATTTTTAAGCGCTATCTAACTTTAATTATCAACAAAAAATGCAATTTTTGTTGATAATTAAAGTAAGATAGCGTTAGCCATCAATATTTTGTGTCCTATACATTGTTTTATGTACCTAACATTAGAGTTTGTTGGTGGAAATGGGCATAAATCTATTAAGAATATAGTCCACAAAATCAGCGAAACAGTGAGCATAGAAAATTTAAAAATTGAAGAGATAAAATATTACCACAGCAGAGGATGCAGCTGCTGATTGTACTACCGTAGATGGTTTTATTTCTGGTATCTGTGGTGGTTCAGTTTTAGCTTGTACTGAAACAAAATTACTTTTTTATTATCATCTCTTTATTCGCAAGCATAATCAGCAGTTGTACAGCATTTTAAAAATTTACTGTTCATCCAGAATAAAAATACTAGTAGAAGGTCTGTGCAATTACTTTGTACTATTAGTAGAGGATATATTACGAATATAAGTGTAACAGCAAAAAAAATTTAAACATTTTGATAATCCTCCCTAGGTCTCCCCTAAAAAATGCCTAATAGTGTTAGTTCATTCGATGTACCAAATAACAAAAATGTATAAATAAAATAAATATACATTCTTAAAGTTTAATACATATATCAGTTCAATTGTCACCAGCCAGTTAAAAAGTAAGTTTTAAATTTCTTTATTTAAAACACTATATGTATATGAAATATTGATTATTTTACGTCATTATAGGAAAAACTATTTTTAAAATGGTGTACCAAATATTAATATTTATACAGTGTATAAATTATATCAATCCAAAACCAGCGTGGTATTGTAAATCAATTTCCCTCCCATTGTGGAGGAGGTTCAAGTTCAGCAGTGGAACGTAATGAGCCCTGTCAATGTAATGGGAGATATCCAAAAACACTTATGAAAAATAACAGATATAAAAGATTCCAGAAAATCTGCACTAATGGATAAAAAATAGTTGTTGTTCTAAGTCTGGGTATAATTCGTGTGTAATTATAAGTTTGTAAAGACCCCCGCAATACAAGGATTATTATGCGTTTTTTTTTTAATGAGTAGGCTATGGTCGTTGGGCCGACCATCGGAGCAGGGTGACTTGTTGTCAGTGGTCGGCCCGACGGAATTTCCTTAGTGCGTTGTCTTTAAACAAAATAATATATTTTTTTTTTTAAAACAAGATTTTATTTAAATGCTCTAAAACGAATAAAACTAGTCAAGACTATTCAAATGAGTCCAAACTCCACGGTTTTATCTCGTTTAGGAGATCCCATGGCCACCTTCCGACGCCATCTTGAGACCAGCTTCATTGTACCATATTATTGCATTGTCACCGAAGTTACGTAAGTAAACTAAATTTCAACCTAATCTAAAGACAGGAAGTGGTCCTAATTTAACTCGCAAGCTTTTGCCCATATTTAGTTCGTCACCCGCAGAGAGGCTGACCGCGCGACGGCGAAGGACGTCCCGGGACAGGGACATTGAGAAGTGAGGGTATCCGAAAGGGTATTCCGTCAGGCCGACCACTGACGACAAGTCACCCTGCTCCGGTGGTCGGCCCAACGAGGAAGGCGGCGTGGGTACGGGAGGGTTATGGGCCCGCGCGCCGTCCTTTCGTCGCCCTGGACGGAATGGACCGCGTGCGCGCTTACCATAGACCCATCCATAAAAAAAAAAGCTTTGCCCCATACTAACAGGGCAAGTTAAATAAAACCTTTTAAAAAAAGAAAAGAAATTTAGTACCTGGCAAATATTGTTGATTTATCTGCGACTCTATATTAATGGATGGTTTTGGTATGTTGAGTATGCTAGCGCTGTATTGCGGAGGCGGCACGGCTGCCTGTGGCTGTTGTGGCGCTAATTGTGTTGGAGGTACCTGTGATTTTTTTTTAATTAAGAAGAATTAAAAGAATAGTTAAGTATGTTGGTTTAGTTACTGCTTTGATATACTTATTGACTGCACAGATCGCGTAGTGGTTAAGATACCGACCTACCACACCAGTTTCGCGGGTTCGAATCCCACGTAGGATAAACACTTTGTGCGATCCAAAAATTGTTGTTCGTGACTGTATGTAATTTGTGTCCGTTAATTATATTATTGTAAAGTCCCGCTTACTACAAGGATTATTTACTTAATGCCGGGTATTTGTCTTTAAAAAAAACTTACTGCATGCAATGCACTAACTAGCGGGGCCGAATGTTTAGTAAATTAACAGGAAAACGTAGTATGCAGGCATATTCTTCTGTGTTTAACGTCGCATTCTCGTTCAGAGGCTTATAGCATCTGGTGAAGATTGATGGAGTCAGGTAGGAATATAGCATTAAACTCTAAATAAGCTTTTTCAATCTCACATGTTTCACAAAAAAGTTTCTTTAACACGCTAATGTGGAGGAGTGAGACACTTTTTTTAATGTAATATTTTCCGAATAAAATATTTTACTCACATATACAATAGGTCAACTTGTGTTGCCCTTATTTTCTAATTGTGTTTTTTGGGCCTAAGTAGATGGTAACTGTTGCGTCGTGGACTACAGCAATACCACGGAGACAGTCTAATATTAAGATGGGATTTAGGCCTCCAGCTCTCTTGCTCAAAGAATTAACAACTTGATACTAGACTGGAGTCGATTTTCTATGAGAGTGTAGGTACTACCCTAAACGTTCCGGTCTTTTTATGACTAGAGACAAATTTGTCTGCAGTATGGCGTCAGCATGGCGTCGTTGGCACCTTGATTTCATTGGTTACCATTTCGTATGTATTCGGTATCTCTGAAACTTCTCTTATAGACAGACACTCTTGCACTGGAATTTGGTTTCTTTGGGATAAAGGCGATGGAATTGTTAATGAAATTATATAATTTATGTATACCTGAACGGGTGTTAATGTAGCTGCCGGCGTAATTGGTGGCTGCACTACGGGAGGCGCTTCTCCAGGAATTGTACTAAAAACAAGCATTTGTAGTTTGTATACACAACATGTTCAAGATTTCCTAGTAATAATATAGACTATGGCAATACTGTAATATAGAGTTCGGATTTTCCTTGTATCATAATCGCGAGGCTATTATTTTTTTTGTAGAAAATAATTTTAATTAAAATATCTTAAGTTAAATAAGTCTTTAATTTAAATTTTGTACATCATTAGTGTCTCGTCATCCCTGTATTACTTGTACATATCTGATGTGTATGCGAGTATTATAGATTAAAAATAAAACTATTTTTACAAATTTTATCTTTTAGGTTAAGGTTTTATATTTCTTTGAACTGTAATATATTTAACTATGAACCCTTAATTAAGAGAGGGCCTGGTGATCTGTCATACAGGTCTTGTACCTACTACAAACACCAGTTCTTCTTAAGGTTGCCTATAATGAGATAAAAATATTGTAACACTAGCAACCCGCCCTCGCTACGCTTCGGTTTCTGTCACCTTATCCTCGTAGTTCCCGTGGGAATACCGGGATAAAATATAGTTTAGTTTACTCCCTGATATTGTAGCTTTCCATTGGTGAAAGAATTTTTTAAATCGGTCCAGCCGTTTTGAAGATTACCCGGAACAAACAGACAGACAGACAAAAAAAATATAAAGTGAATTTTAGGCATATGTATAGTGCAAATAATTGTGTGAGCAAGAAAAAAGCTTATTATTTTGACATTACAAACAGACACTCCAATTTTATTTATTGGTATAGATGTATTGTACCTTAAAGAGAAATAAATAAATAAATTGAAATGTAAGAACAGGAAAATTCGAAATAAAACCCTATAACAACACGTCTGATCAGCGAAATATAGTAGGTCCATTACCCTCCTATTGTGGAGGAGGCTTGAGTTTTTTTTTGTTGTGTGTATAGCTGTTGGCCGCAGATGGCCTTGAACAGCTTAGCCCGGACTATGGGTGAGCGCTGATGGCTCTCGACGCGGTAAGGAGGCTTGAGCTCAATAGTGGGACGTATATGAGCTGAAATGACGATTTCTTTTTTTATAAATGTATCAATAAAATAATGTTGTTTACCTGGTCATAGCAGCTGACGGAAATGATAATTGTTGAGGCGTCATACAAACTTGTGGTGCGTCCTTATTCAAGTTGATCACGTTGAATATGGTAAGTAAGCCGTTGTGAGATAATACATGAAGTAGCGGCATGTGCGGTAGGACTGAGTTCTCTCCTAAAATATAATTAAGATAATAATAATGAATTTAAGTAGAGCAATATTAAAAATTAAACTATATTTACAGCGTTCATAGTCAGTGGAGGACTGAAAAGTGTTCGAAACGTCGGGCAATCAAAAATGTGTAAAAATACTTCATTACATAGTATAAAGCAAAGTCGCTTCCTGCTGTCTGTCTGTCCCTACGCATGCTTAGATGTTTAAAAGTGCGCAACGGATAATGATGCGGTTTTTTTTTAGATAGATAGTTATTTTTCTTAGATAGGTAGTTTTTAATAGATAGAGTGATTCAAGAGGAAGGTTTGTGGTTTCAAGAGGAAGGTTTATTTATATATGTATAATACATCCATAATATGTTGCTCTTTCAAGAGTAATCTCTAAAGAAAATGTGTTTGTATTATTTAATGACAAAAAAGCTGTGATCGTTGTATATAAAGACATTCTGTAGTATATTTAGTATCAACATTGGACCCGGGCGAAGCCGGGGAGAGTCGCTACTTTATATATAAAGTGTAATACTTGCATAAACTCCAGAGATTATTAAACTATATTTTATTTTAATCAATACGACCAGTATATATTACAGACTAGCAATCCGCCCTCGCTTCGCTTCGGTTATAGGTTATAATCGTTTTACCCGCGTAGCTCCCGTTCCCGTGGGAATACCGGGCTAAAATATAGCCTAGTTTACGCCCTGATATTATAGCTTTCCATTGGTGAAAGAATTTTTGAAATCGGTCCAGCCGTTTTGAAGATTACCCGGAACAAACAGACAGACAGACAAAAATTTTTTAATTGCTATTTTAGGCATAGGTGTCGTGCAAATAACCGTGTGAGCATGAAAAAAACCTATTATTTTGACATTACAAACAGACACTCCAATTTTATTTATTGGTATAGATTGCTGATTGAATTCATCTGCAGCGCTAAGTTTGTATTTGTTCAAGCAGTGGGTATCTACAAGTAGCTTTTATTAACGTAAAAGTATGTTACTTAGGCAGATTATAATTGGAAAATATACTATCGTTAGAATGATCGAATCGGTAGTTTATAAGATTACCGCGTTGCAAAACAAATTCTTAAATTATGACAGCTCTGTCACAACGGGAAGAAATTTGATCTTCTAAATCACGCTGGTCAGACGGGTGGGTGCTATTTCGAGTTTTCCTTTCATGCAGAGATGTTATATGCATATAATAATTCCTTATACGTCTTTTACGACACCCATGGGCAAGAAAGAGGGTTGTGAATTGTAGTCTTACTCCATAACCACACGGTATAACAAACATTTTTGTTAATTATAAAGCAAGAAATATCTTCAAAATATGTCATCATTATCATTGCAGCCCACATACATCCCACTGTTGGGCTCGGGCCTCCTCCACAATGGGAGGGCAATTGACCTACTATACCATGCTGGTCAGACATGTTGGTATAGGGTTTCATTTCGAGTTTTCCTTCTCTTGCATAGATGTTATGTGCACATTATATCCCATAGTCGTCTTTTACGACACCCATGGACAAGATAGTGAGTGGTGAATTTGTATTCTTACTCCGTCACCATACGGATGGTGGTCAAAATATGTAAAAATGATGAAATAATCGACACTTACCCCATGGCAGTTGATGTATCGCACAAGTATCAATGCTCACACCGATTGGAAAATTCTCAATCTTCTTGTCTGTTAATGGCAGCTCAGGTCTTGCTTCATCACTCTATAAGAAACATTCATCATCATTATCACAGCTCATATATGCCCTACAGCTGGGCTGGCCTCCTTCACATTAAGAGGGATATTGATTTACAATACTACCTAATGATCAGAAGGGTTGGTATATGGTATTATTTCGAGTTTGCCTTTTCTTGCATAGGGTAGAAATTAGAGCATTGGAGAGGTCTATGTTCAGGTGGAATTTGATAGTTTGGTGGATGGATTTATTTCATTCATATATGTAAATAACGTACTTGTACGTAACTATTGAGAGTTTACTCTCAATGACAGCAGGGAAGAAAGTAAACAGGGCACTACGCACCTTTATAAGCAATAGAAAAGTACGAGGAAAGGTATTCAAATTCAAATAATTTATTATGTATAAACCCCGCGGGGCACTTACGTATTGTCATTTTTTACATTTTTCCTTAAAATTACCACCGGATCGGTACGCGACCGCACTGAGAAGATCCGGAGAGAAACTCAGCGGGATTGTCTATTTTTTAATAATTTACAATTTCATTTAAATAAAATTACATACAACAACATGCTTATTAATAGCTCCAGTGTGATGCCTTTCGAAATATGATATGATACAAACAAATATAATGAAAAAAATATGGCTGGACCAGATCCCACAAGCGGCACTCGATCTCGAGTTAACTACTAGCGCAGCCATCACTCCCCTCAACCATAATGGAGGGAAAGGAGTGACCCGCTCCTCCTTTGTGTAATATTTTTTAAAGTTACCACTCCCATCTTGCCCGTGGATGTCGTAAAAGACGACTAAGGGATATAATACACATATATGCAAGAGAATGAAAACTCGAAACAAACCCTATACCAACCTGTCTGACCAGCATGGTATATAGTAAGGTCAATTGCCCGCCTATGGTGGAGGAGGCTCGAACCCAACAGTGGGACGTACATGAGCTGAAATGATTATGATGAAAATAACATTAAAGAGTTTTATGGATAGAACAGTAGCTTAGATTGAACGTTATGGATGGTGAGGTAGAGGGCAAAGTATCTTCAAACATGCAGAATGTTTGAAAAGGAGGTAAAGCCAAATATGATAGTTAGTGTAAATCCCTAATTTCGACACGCACGATGGCGCACGTCTCCCGTAAAGACGGCAAATGCGAATGTCATATGCCAGTCCATGCTGGTCTAAAGGTAATACGATTGGAACGGCATCCCGACAGGTGTGTGTTCCAATAGTAGTTCAAAAGATTTAAAAAAAAAGACTGCGCCGAGTTTTTTGCCGGATCTTCGTAGCTCGTGGCCGCGTTCCGATCCGGTGTTAGATCATTGGGTCGTTTCCAACGATGTATAAATTTGACAATATATAAGTGCCCTTTAGGGGCTTATACAGAATAAATTATTTGATTTGAATACCGCGTATGACAATCATTTTTCACTCGTAAGCAAGTCAGTGATCTTATTCAATTAGCCTGAAAATCATCAGAATAATAGCCTACTAGAAATTTTTATTTTTTGTAAACCGATTAATAATCTTTAAAACTGATCTTGCTAAGTTTGTCTATACTATCATTAACATATTGCCATAACTATGAGGTTTTTCCAAACATTTAGCACTGTTGCTGTAAAATTTATTTCTTACCTGACACCACTGGACCCAATTTTCTCCTTCTCTGGAGCCCAGAGTTGCAATTTCCATGCTATTCGACGAAGCTGCCATAATGATACACCTGAAAAAGAAAAAGTATTTTTAACTGGCAATCGTTAACTACACGTATCTAAATACACCAGCAAGGAACAAAATCTACACTAATATTATAAAGAGGAAAGATTTGTTTGTTTGCTTTTTTTTTGTATTGAATAGGCTCCGAAACTACTGGACCGATTTAGAAAAAAATCTTTCACCAATGGAAAGCTATAATATCAAGAAGTAACATAGGCTATATTTTATTCCGGTATTCCTACGGGATTGGGCACTACGCGGGTAAAGCGACTGAAACTGAGCGGGTTGCTAGTATCATATAAATATCGGAGCTTATTAATTTGACTTCAAATTGATGTCAGATCTCTTAAAACTTACAAAAAAAAAACTGGTAGCATAGATAACGATTAATAACAAAAAATCATCATCATCTTGCTCTTATCCCAATTACTTGGGGTCGACGCAATATGTCATCTGTTTTGACATATTGCAAAAGGTTTCGGCAATGACTTTTATGACCGGCCGCCTGCCTGACGTCAACCCTCCTTGGGAATGTAATCGTTGACCCAAATGGTACCAGATGGAGTTAGTCCGGGTCAATCTAGGGCTCTTAGTCGTCTTTTACGACACCCACGAGCAAAGCAAGGGTTGGTAGTATTCGAAGCCGCTACCACACAGCACTAATTATTAATAATAAAACAATATTAATTAATAACAAAAAATACAAACAAAAAAAGTGTGTGTGTGTACACAAGTACATATTTTAAATAGTTGTACTTCTTTGGCGTAACAAGATAAAAATCTTTCTAAAAATTTTATCTTTCGTAGCGCGAAAGATAAAATTTTTGATTTTCGACCTACGTTTGTAAAAAAAAAACGGGACTATAGTTGTCACAAAATAAGAGGCCCGTTTTGACACTTGGTCTTACCGATGCCTTTAGTGATGCACCATACGACTCAGTACTCGATACTCACGATAAATCGAATCAAGTTTATATGAGTATATAATCGATTAGAATATGTATTGTAAAGTGCATTGGATTAAAGTTTTGATTTGAAAATTTTACTTAAACTGTGATATTGTAGATATTTTGAAATGATACAATGTTACGAATGGTCATTTTTCTATCATTTAATATTTTTGTTACAATAACATTCACTCAATCAAAAAAATATCGAGAAAAAGTGAATCTTCAGTCAATCATTTTCTTAAGATTATGAGCCAAAATTGTCAGTTGAGCTATCGTCACCCATATATATAATATATATTATTTCATTTTCATATTGTCAATATTGACGTCTCGAATTTTCAGTAAAAATCACTACACAGCTGGTGAAATTCTGTAATTAGTTGGTCTAAATACTAGTATTCAAATTAATAACACTGGCCAAGTACGAGTCCGCCTTTAAAAATATATCTTGATCGATTTATTTTGCCTTAACCGATTATTAATAGTCTGTGGACAATATGAAAAAAATCGTTATGCCACAGCACTTAGCTCAGTGGGCGGTACCCGTCAATGAAAAATGTAATTATCTACAAAACATTTCGATTGGTAAAAAATAGAAAACTTCTTGGGCGTGAACTGTCAAAAGGGGCCTTTTATTTTGTGACAACTATAACAATAGAAAGCAGGTGTTTAATATATTGAAAGTTTTATTATAACACACTGGGTTGAGAGCCCTCGGCGGTCACCCATAGTCCGCATCAAGCACTCAAACACAAAAAAAATATTATAACACATTATCTAGTTGTCATTGATGACGGTGAGCGGCTGCACCGTAAAAGATCTTGACTAGTAAAACTTTACTCTCATCATTTTTCCCTAACGCGCCAAAATAAGTATAACTTCATAAATAAATAAAATTATCTTACCATGGTGGTATTCCCTGGAGATAATAATACCAAGGCCTACTGGAGCCCATACTGTAACAGATATCTTCATAATTTAAACACTGTGGTGGCGTTGCTTTTGGTGTATTTACTATGGTGACATCTGTAAATAAATTATTTAAGATGACATTTCCTTTTTATTTTTATTCAATATATGTATTTAATTTGTATTCACTACACAGTGATAGGACCACACTGTCGACAGTCGTCTATCTACCGCGGGCCTATCCGTTCGGGGTAGTACTACACTCTCACAAAAAATCGACGTTTTATTGTGGATAGACCAGCCAGAGGCTGTAGAATGAAGGCTGAAAACATTGTAGTTCTACCAATATAAACTTTTGCCAGTAGTCTACCTATGTATTTAAATGAAAAGAAAACTTTAAATTACTGACTGATTCCGATTTGCTTCTCCATAGTAACTAAAATGAAACGTCCAATTTTTTAAAATAATCAGTTTCGATAGAATATAATCTTTCCATGGTGCGACTGCCATTTGATTACTATAGCCCAAAAGGATAAGGATCTAAGGATTAGAATAGATGCCAATGTTTTTGAGAGAAGGTTGACATGTGGGGCCACGTATTGAGAGTCGTGAAGGTGCAAAGATTATATAATATGCAAGATTAATATCTTGGTTTCATTTAGGAGGGTTTCTTTCTTAGTTGCAGTAAATGATAAGTAACAGTTTATTATTGCATACACAGTTATTTTCAAAAAGTCAAGAGTTGTGAGCCAGGTTCGCACTTGAGACTGCTTAACGGTTTATTGGCTTTTTACTGATTATTATTAAAAGGCATTACTAGTTAATAATGGACAAATTTGATGTCTTAGATATTGTAACAGTTTTATAATTGCTTTTGCTTTCTAAGGCCATAATTATGTGCCACCTATACCTCCCATTTTTGGCTACAAGTCCACAATATATGTAAATTAACAGAAAAACCAAGTATTCTAAAAATAATTGAAATTTTCTATCAATTAACTAACACCCCTATACTATCTTGTCTTAACTATTTCAACACACACATTTTGTCTCTATAAGTATAAATAAATTAAAAAAAAACTCAATTATTGAGCTACATACATGGGCGACTATTATCCATAGCATTTTTATAGACAACTGCAAACATGAATGTTGATATCCAATATACAGCAAGGGCTTCAATAGTCGCGGATCCTTCAAATAAATTTGGTGCAGGAATATTTTTGGCAAGGGTCAAGTCCGGTTTGTACTGAGTAAGGGTACCATCATTGTTGCCAGTAACTAGCTGTTTCCCTTTTGGACTCCAGCAAAGACATCTGTAATGGTTTTATTTAAAGAAAACAGTTATTATATACATTTGTATTATACTCATACTTTAATTTTTGTAATTTATGAGTACATACATAATTGTTTATTTACAATATGATGAAGATAGTTATCATATTAATTATCACACAGCTCATATATATACTATTGAGTCCAAGCTTCTTCCATAGTAGGAGGGTTAGGCCAAATGACTGTACATATCATCCATCCATCCTATAGACGCCCACTATTGGACAAGGGACTCCCCATGAGAATGTCACTTGGAACGGTCCTAAGCCACTTGCATCCAATGGTGCCCTGCGATTTTCAAGATGTTGACAATTCACCTAGTAGAGTCGTCCTACTGCCCATTGCCATTTCAATGTGCTAATTCTGCAGGCTATGTTGGTTACACCTGTTCTTCTCTCGATTTCTTTATAAAGTAATAAATTATCATTATGGTGAGGGACAAAGATTATAATGTCTCCTTATATCATTTACTTTTTGATATCTTCGCCAATCTCTATCAATGATTAATTATTGCCCCAAGCAATTTTAAGGTTAAGTAGACAGTTAATTTTCTTTATAGAGGAAGATGATATAGATAGACCAACATTATATGTTGATTCCACATCATCTGAGCTCATATATGTCCCACTGCCGGGCAAGAACCTCCTCCTCAATAAGTAATTGACCTGCTATACCACATTGGTTGAAAAAGGGTTTTTAAAGTTTTGTTCTTCTTGCCAAAATGTTATTTCTATATCATATCACTTAGTCATCTTTTACGACAACAATGTGTTAGAGAGTGGGGCTGATGACTTGTATTCTCACTCCATTATCACATTTGTATACTCACTCTATGCCTACTTACTAAATAAGTCTAAAAATAAATTAAGCTTAAAAAATTACGATGATATAGTAGGAAGGTAAAACAGGCTTTTTTTTGGGGGTGGGCTACAGTCAGCGCACCTGTCACCCGGCTTCGTTCGGGGCGACAGAGGGGCGGCGCGCGGTCCCGTAACCCACCCATAGCACGTCGTCTTCGTCGTTGGGCCGACCACCGGAGCCGATTTCCTCGTATTCAGTGGTCGACCATACGGAGGTAAAGCAGGCCTAATGAACATCTTGTCGCATCTTCTCATAGGAGATTCTGTTAGGGCTTACCAGCACGGTAGTGATTTTTAAATGTCATGTAAAATTGACCATATGTAAGCCCCAGGTATTCTATATAAGAAAATAATCAGTTTGAGTTTGTTTACATATAATTACAAACCTGGCCTTAGATTCGACTTTCTTGATTTGTGGAGTTGTTCCAATGTTAGCTACTAAGAGAGTACCATTATAGTAAACCATGGCTAGGTTATCAGGTGTGATAGGATTCCATTGTAGACCCGATACAAAAGCAGTTGGGCTTACATCACATTTGATATCTAGTGATGATGGATTCTGTAAAATTATATTTGTCTTGATTATCAGTCATTGGAATTAAAAACAAAAGTTTTTTTTTGTTTTTTCTATTTTCTCCACATTTTGTGCAGACCACTCTAGGCTATCCATGGGGATTGTGCTTTCCAGGATTCAGCTCCCCTACCCCATCAGACAGATAAGTAAGTTTATTTTAAACTGGTTCTACCAGCACAGCTTATATACGACCCACTACTGGGCTCAAGTCTTTTCTGTATTGGGAGGGCAACTGATACCCCGCTGGTCAGGCGGGTTTTTATAGGGTTTTATTTCGAGTTTACCTTCTCTTGCATAGTCGTTATATGCACAAGATATCCCTTAATTGCCTTTTAAGACACCCACGAGCAAGAGAGGAGATAGTGAATTGTATTCTTACTCTGTCACCACACAAAAACTGGCTTACTTATTAATCTATATATATAAAAATGAATCCCTGTTTTCCTTGGTCACGCCATCACGCGTGAACGGCTGGACCAATTTCATTAAATCTTTTTTTGTTGTATTTGTTATTGTCAGGAGAAGGTTCTTATGAAAGAAAAAATAAGAAAATTGCCCAGAAAATTAGAAAATTTAAGAATACTTAACCATCATATAAAATTATTTCTAATCTAACTGCTTTGGACAATATAAACTTTTTAATGTAACCTTATGTCGTTTAACATAGAATTGACAGAACGCGTGCTGCAAATATCGTCAAAGAGGATGTAAAAGAACTGAAATGTGGTTAAAACAGACGCTTCGGTTGGAGTTATTATATTAATTAAATACATGTAAAACAATTAATTCATTATTTCTTACAGAAATGATGTAAGAAAACTGAATTTCTTAGTGCACATCAGTGTAGGTAAGTTCAGAGCCATCACGCCTAATATAAAAAGTCGATTTAATATGGAGTTTTGGTAATTAAGATACATCTTACTAATATAACAAGTGATATATTTATAGTTATTAAGAAGAATACAATAGTTTTCTTTAATTTACAGTTGAATTTTCGTTTTTGAAAATGCCAGCAATTAGACGTACAAACTTAAGTTGTAAGTATTGAGTCAATGAACGTTGTATGCGAATATTGCAAGACATTTAAGTTTAAAAATTAAGGTCCTGGATTGTGTTGCGCGAGCTCAATTGACGCCATTGATACCGCCGTCACAGCCATTATATTCATTGGTTTCATACGCATAAGGAAAAAAAAAAGAAATATGTTGTATATAGGAATTAGAATAATAAACATTTTTTTTTAATTCAATTCGAATTCAATATTCATAGTTAAGACATGACAACGTCTGTCGGGTCAGCTAGTATAGGCTGTGACGGCTATATAGCTGACTATATATAGTATATATAGTCAGCTATATATTTAAAATTACTTCAATAGTAGCTTTATTAAAGACAATGATATCTATTGAAATGAAACTATTTTGTTGGTTTTTAATTAGATTTTTGACTGTCCGAAATTTCAAACACTTATAAGTGTTCATAGTCACGGGAGGACTGAACGCTGAAAAATGTTCGAAACGTTGGGCAATCAAATACAAATGCGATAAAAACCGTAAAAATAGTATTATTTCAAATGTATAATACTCATGTTAACATTAGAAATCATAATTCAAGATCACTGAAATCAATACAAGAAATATGCTTTGAGAAACAAAGAAGCTCTCTTTAAGCTTTATTATATGCAATATTTATTGAGTTTAGTTTTGCAGTTGAACCAGCTTCTATGGAAAATAATTTTTAAAACAGCAAATGATGTCTAATTTCCACAATAACAATAGCTAGCAGCAACATGTAGGATTATTTTAATGTTTAGATGTTTTGAAGGCTATAAAAAGAGGGGATATTATTACAGTTATCTCCATTTGAACTCATAAACGGTCCCACTGCTAGGATCGAGCCTTCTTCACAATGGAAGGGACTTCTTATACTATGCTGGTCAGGCAGGTTGGTATAGGGCTTTAGTTCAAGTCTTGCATAGATGTCAGATGCATAATCTTCTACTATCTATTTAGTTATAATCTACTTACAATTAGTGTTTTTTGAAATGGGGTGGTTCAATGTATTCCCACTTCATAACCATATGGAAAGATATCACATATTTTTCAAAATATTTCTTATATTATATATTAACATGTTTCTCCACAATGTTTCCTTCTCTGTTGAAAGCTGATGATAATTTACAATTTAATAGGTACAAAATTTTAAAAAGATATTGGCTGTAGTTTCCAACCAAAACCTTTGTTACTCTTTTAGCCTCCAAATTAAGCTATTACTGCTTCCTCTGATCACAAATAATTGTAAAACTTCATCATCATCATCATCATTTCAGCCTATCGCCGTCCACTGCTGGTCGTAGGCCTCCCTCATGTTGCGCCACAATGAGCGGTCCTGTGCCGCCTGCATCCAACGACGCCCAGCTACTTTCACTAGGTCATCGGTCCACCTAGTGGGGGGGCGTCCTACACTGCGTCGTCCGATACGTGGTCGCCACTTGTAAAACTTATCTATTTTAATTATATAATATTAAAAATAATACTAACAGCATTTTGGAAGTTGGAGATATTGTAGATTGAAAGTAATTGTCCTCCTGTGACAGCTAAAAGTTCCTGATCACAGCTCACAGCTATGTGCGTTGGTTGCTCTCGTAATTGTATATTTACATGTTGTGGTTCACAATCCTTATCAATGAGGTCTTTTAATTGATAGACTAAAAAACAAAATTATGTCAGATTAAAATGAATTGTTTAGGTAAGCTTGTTATCATCATCATCGCAGCCCACATACGTCTAGGGATGAATGTATGATGAAATAGGTATGAATATAGAATGATATTGTATCGGTCGCTAATTATCGGTACTCAATCAGTATCGATACTTACTGTTATCAAATCAATTGTGAAGTATTGAATACTATTCATAGAGCCTATCAACAACGAGGTAAGTTTCCTTCGGGATTGTTTGTGACCTTTTTTTTTTAGGGAATCCGACTCATATCTTACAATATAGGGGTGGGTCGATACTTTAGCAGTCGATACAGATAGTAGTAAGTACTTTTCTCCCGGCAAAATTGTGACGACCTTTTTTAGAATATAGAATATCGGTACCCTAACATTCAATACTGAATTCAAAAGTATAGATACTAACACTGGTATCGAATCGTTTTTATAGTATTTTTTTAGAAAATGTGAGACTAATATGAACAGTAGTAATGAATGGGCATTCGATACCAATACCACGGTTTTCATTCGATACTAGTACTCAGTATCAAATGGACTAACATTTGATACAGAGTACTTGCATCGAATAGAAAGTATCAATAACATATGAGTACTCATTAGTATCAATTCATCCCTACATATGTCCCACTGTTAGGCTCAGGCCTCTTCAACAATGGGAGGCCTACTGTAAATGAGTACTCATTATATCTCATATTTGAAATGAAACCCTATGCCAAAATGTCTGATCGGCAGATCAGACATGTTGGATTTAATTTCAAGTTTTCCTTCACTTGCACAGATGTTATGTGTATATTATATCTCATAGTCGTCTTTTAAGACATCCACGGGCAAGATAGGGAGAGGTAAATTGTATTCTTACTCTGTCACCACATGGAAAAGGTAAGTTACTACATGTAACTGAATTTTAATATCAGGCAATATTTTTGATTGAAGTGAAATGCAGTGGTCCTGTCAGTCCATATCGGGGGGCACGGCAGTGCCCCCACCAAGTCGAGCGCGAAGCAAACACTGCCGTACCATCCTTTACTGGAACCATTTCGCCGCATTTTCAGGCCCCTATTTGAGAACCTCTGGATAAGACCAGAACGCAGAAATTTTCGTCATCCAGTAAGCTATAAAAACATACTTAAAATACAAAATTTCAAGTCTGTAGGTCATCTAGTTCCGAAGTTAAGCGAAAGCAAAGTTTCGCATTTATGACACTCACTCACTCATGATCATCAAAATAGAACTAGTACTTCTCATAAACTCAGAGAGCTGAAATTTGGTACAGAGTTAGGGTTTAATGGCCACATAAAGGGAAAACTATAAAAGCTTGGATAATCGAAGATCTGGAGTACCTGGTGACCCTTATTTGAAAACACAAGAGCCCAACGAAACTATTAAAGATCGACATACCGCCTTTATAAAAAATATTCAACTTTGCTTGCCTCTTCATTTGATGTCAAAAATCGAAGGTCTGAAGTATCTGATGAAGAACCCTCAGGTTGGCTCAGCTTTATTAGAGATATGGTAATGCTACTACTATTGGTACATAAAAAAATCGACTGTCATTGCAAAAACCCAGCATAGTGGGATACATCTTCTAATTTAATCTAGCCTATTGCTCCCCACTGCTGGGCGAATGCCTTCCCTTTTGCTTTTAATACGCATATAAATAAAATTAAGGAAAACTCTGGATAAGACTAAGACTGGCTTTTATACTTATACTTACAAGTTTACAAGAAGAAATAGTCGAACGATTAACTTTATTCTACTCGAACATTACACAAATTAAATAAACAAATTACACTAAAATCTTAATTAATTTCGCTCAAAATTTGGTCAAAATATAATTCATTGGACTAAGACTGGCGGTGATATCCGCAACACGTCGCTAGATGGCGCTGACTGTATTTTAAAACGCGCTTACGTTTGTTTTTCCGATAATCTTATATGACGAAGTGGCAACCGGCCGCGTTAATCCATCCGACGTCCTCGACGAAGAGGACGACAATATCATGCTCGCTCAACGTAGAGCCTACACGGCCCGCGAGGTCTTAACACATAAATATCTACGGTTCCGCCCTCGGCTGCGAAACCGCGCCGCGCAAGAGTCACGAACCAAAACGTGGGCACGCCCACTTTGCCTCCAGCGACGCCCCAAGCCGAGGTCCGTTCCCCACAGGGAGAGCCCTTGGGCGATGTCGCTTAGCATACTTTTCTGCGGGTTGAGAGCCATCAGCGCTCACCCATAGTCCGCGTCAAGCTGTCAAGGCCATCTGCGGCCAACAGATGTACACACAAAAAAAAACGGCCATGTTACAGTCGTTTACAACATTCTTCTACTGCGCTTGAAAACGTTTGCTAGGGATTAGGAGGGATTATTTGCATTTCGTTGATTTCGCTTATTATTTCGTGAGGTTAGCAGGTTGTTATTATAACAATTCGAAGATTTGAATAGTTTAGTAATTTTGAGATTAGTGACGGATTAATGATTATTACTTAATTATTAGATTTAAAAGTACTATTAATTGAATACTTTATTTAATTGTTAGTTATTTAGTGCTCTTAGTTTTCTAGGTTTAATTTACAGTTAGGCAGTACTTCGAATCGCGTTAGTGTTTATAAGTAAGTACTTTTCTAGTATTCTAGGTTTAGTTTATTTAGGTAGATATTACTTCGTTTCGTTTAAAAATATGATTAATTTAGCTGTATTTCAGTACTAGGTAGGTAATACCTTTGGTACAAAGTTCATTGATAATTAATTATATTGACACTTGTCTAAACAATTGGTAGTAAAATTAGCTAATAATTTGATTCACAAATTATTGCCTATTAAGTAAAAATTTGAGATCATACCCCGCCGGGGTATGATCTCAAATTTTACACGTATGTGTACAGAGAACAATTCCCAATCTGTGTGGGGTATGCCCTAACAATTCACAAGAGCCAAGGTCTACGTTGAAAAAATGCCCTCATGGACATTGGCACCTCCATATTCTCTTGTGGCCAAGCCTACGTGGCGCTTTCACGAGTAACCAATCTTCATGGGGTGCACCTCATAAATGTTGAATTCAAGAGTATAAAAGCTCAAGCTTCAGCAATCACCGAGTACAACCGGCTTAGGCGTAAATACCGCACCGATCTTTCAGAAATTAAACCGTCTAAAAGAATAAATAATGAACGCGAATGGGCAATACGAAAAACTGTTGCTACTGTACAAGAATCAGAACTGGCAAAAAAGAAAAGAAAGATATGTAATAATAAAAAAACTACTCCTAAAAAGAAAAAAAATGTGTCAAGAAAATCTAATAAAATAAATCAATATGCCCACGTTTCTACAAAAAGAAGTGAAATCCCACCAAAAACATTCTGTAAAAAACTAGCCAAGTCTCGATGGAGCTGCTTGTTTATCTCTAAAAAGTAATGAAATCTAGACAAAGTCGTGCCAAGTCTAAGGTTCCTTACTGCGATTTCTTTATTATTATAGTTAATGTTGTGTGACTTGGCCGTTGAAGGGTACACAAGGGTACAAAACCAGGTGCTTCATGACACCATTGCACCAATCTGTCGCCAGAACCGATACCCATTGACGATGGAAAATTGCCACTTGGAAAACTTCGATTCAATAACCAGTCAATTGTAGGCTTGATAAAGCTGCGTATTTCAATAATACGTATTTACGTGTAGGCGAGCCTGAAAAAACAGTATAAAAAATTATTTCCAGTACAGACGGACTTCTAATCATTGATAGAAGTCCGTCTGTACGTCTATTTTATGTTAGATTGGTGGTCGATTTGAAGCTCCAAAAAGAAGAGGACAGAAGTCAGCATTGTCAATGCTGAATGCATGTGTTGCACAATCAACAACAGCCTAAAATGAGACACTAGCGTCCAATTACCAATACCAGTATGGGCTATTATCTCGCTTAACAAACATAGGTTACAACAGATATAACATTACGTGTAAACAAAATTGATTTGTAGGTACCCACTAATGTATAAAGAATGTTCAACGGCCAAGTCACACAACATTAACTATAATAATAAAGAAATCGCAGTAAGGAACCTTAGACTTGGCACGACTTTGTCTAGATTTCATTACTTTTTAGAGATAAACAAGCAGCTCCATCGAGACTTGGCTAGTTTTTTACAGAATGTTTTTGGTGGGATATATCTTACTGCTGGGCAGAGATTTCCATGTAAAGGAAATTAGCCTCCTCCACTTGGTCAGACAGGTTGGCTGGTGTAAGGTTTTATTTTTAGTTTACTTTTCCTTGCAGAGATACCCATGGGAAATAAAAGTGTGGTTCCCTTCTGGTGATACTGGTGGGGGTTGGTTAAGAATAGAATGGTAGTTTATTACAGACTAGCAACCCGCCCTCACTTCGCTTCCCGTGTGAATACCGGGATAAAATATAGCCGGTGTCACTCAGGGATAATATAGCTATTCAATAGTGAAAGAATTTCTGAAAACGGCACAGTAGTTTTTGAGTTTATTCATTACAAACACACACACAAAAATACAAATTATTCCTCTTTATAATATTAGTGTAGATAAAAACTACACTTATTGCATAGTTAATAGTCTAGATAACTAGTAATTACTTTTTAAAATGATTAATTATGTATAATGTTATTATATCCATGCTAAATAATAAGTAATAATACATTTAGAAGTCAACTGCAACCAAACAAATGCCAAGATTTATGATAAAAGCTTAGTAAGAAAACACCTATTATAGTTATATTGTCATAGGCATGGGAAAGCAATATCGTTGATATAGTAGTAGTATCTTTGTAATAGACAATCCTCATCTAGTAACTCTTAATATCTTTTAATTAATGTGAAATTTCTTATCATAATAAGTTGTAATCTAAGTTAGAACTTAGAGTTAGTACTCAATTTAAGCACAATAGGACACTATTTAAGTGTTCAGAAGGCACCTTTTTATGTAAATAGTCCAAATTAATTTATTATGTTGTTCATTTTTCTCCATCCTTCTTGTTGTATACCACACTCATGTGATAGATTAGTAAACTTTTGTATCAACTTTTCCTTCTCATATGAGGAAACATTTGTTGATGTTGCCCGGCAAAATGCCTTTAAATACAAGACCCGCACATATACAGTTCAAGAGTTTAATCAGTACTTACCACTTAGAACTCCATCAGGTGATCCAACAAATATAATACCGTATTTGCTGCTGCATGCTACCAGATTATAGCCTCGGTTAGGTAGAGAATTATTTGTATTAAATACTTTGATTTTACGTTGCAGTTTATAAAGGAGACTCTGAAAATATAGAGTAACAGCTGACTATATTCAAATATTTAGCACTATACCACAATTTCAAAGTTTAATACATTTAGTTAAGAGTTTACTCGACGAAAGTGGGTATCTCGCATTTCCAGTCTAAGTCCACATTATAATAACAATCAATCCAAAATCTTAGCCAGGTTTTCCTCATATACAATACAGCACGTAGCATTATTTTTTAAATATTGTAATAAAAATGACAAACGCTATGAAATCAATATTTTTGTAAACATAACTTACTGGTTCGTCGGTCGAATTCGGACCGTAACTGCTTTGCATTTTCGTTAATTATTGTGACGATGTAATATAATTTGAATCTTTTACACTGCGATAAAGACAATAAAAACAAACTAAAAGATTTAAAAACGGTTAGTATAAAATCGGAAATTCACTCGACATTGACATTACTAGTTTAGGTTAGGCAAGATTCTGCTTCTTTTTTTGTATTGGCAATCAGCAACTAATACAAGTTCATTTTTGTCAGTGTCAAGTTCCAAATTTGTTGTATAAATTATCATTTTCTTATTTTTTTAAGTTTCTTCATATTAGTAATTGTCTGTCAGTAAGTCAATTTTATTGACCCTTTCAACAGGATAGCACTGTTAAGTACTTTTATATCACATTCACTACACTCCAGCAGTTCCTCCGCATTACATTCCAAAAAATGCCATTATTATTATATAATATAATCCGTATAATATAATTAATACATAATGAGAACGAGTTAGATACAAAAGAACTCGTGCATTACTTACTCAACTTTACATAGTGTAACACAAAGTCGTTGCGCTGTCTGTACCTTTAGATCTTTTAAACTACGCAACAGATTTTGATATGGTTTTCATCAATAGACAGATTTGATTCAAGAGGAAGGTTTACTTATATGTATAATACATGCATATCGTTGTTGGGAAAAGCTGTAAATGTCAAAGCCTTGTAATGTCATATTATTAAAAAATATTTTTGTGACCTTATATTGTAAACTGTGGCTAATGTTTACGAGATAGAGAAAGACAAACTGCGAAATTATATATCTTTAAAAGATGAACAAAATGTCCTATATAGTATGTGACTAATTAACTACCTCCTAATGATAAGTCACGGGAACCATTTAGGAGAGTTGGGAGTCATGTATAATACGACTCGACGGCCCGAACACCGTACCGAGGCCTCTCGAGCCGGGCAATGACGTCGCTGCGGGCGTCGTTCTGCCAAGCGGCCATCTCTCTCAGCGAGACTGAGCTGCTCCCGGCCCGTGTCTCCGACACTCGCCGGAACAGTTCGGCGAGCGTCTCCACCTCTAGGTCCTACGGGGGAGTCCCGGCAAACAGGCACGCTGCCTCCGTCGCCACCGTGCAGTATCCGCGTATGGCCCTGACCACCATGGCCCTCTGTGGACGCCCCAGGAGAGTTCTAATTCGGCCGGTCAGGGACCCCGTCCACACCGGTGCGCTGTACAGGGCAATCGACCGCATCATCCCCGCGTACAGCCGTCGGCACGTAGCGCTGGGTCCACCCACATTCTGCATGAGTCAAGAAAGGGCGAACGCCGCGCTGACAACATCATCTGACCGTGACGAAAAATCTCCGTCAATCGACGAATTTTCGTCATGAAGTACCCTAGAGTTCGACAAAAGCTTATGCTGCCTGAAGAAAGGGGAGAAGTGAGGGAGGTTTTACGATACCAAATTAAAAAAGGGAGAAAGCCAACGAGCTCTGAATACCCAGTGTGTTACCAATTTTGCGTATACGCAATATTGCGTACCCATTGATAAATGTTTCACTAGTGGTGCTGCATGACTGCTCCTAACTACGCAATATCGCGTAGATGGTTGGATGAGCCACATCGGCATTCAATTTGTTAAAATGAACATCATAGAAGATATTAAAGAGTTAAAAACATGGGTGCAATTCACACGTGGTAGAAGTGACACACACACACACCCGAGAAACATGAATATAAGAAACACTGTATAATGATTCCTATCTCATTTTCTCTCACGTTAAACCTTATGAATTTATGTGTCTGTCTCTTTTTACTGTCCCTTTTTCGTTTCATCGACTTTCAAATAACAATGATGCTGAAGAAGTTTTCACTTCAAAAATACGGAGGCAAAACGTCTGAAACCAAGCGATGCAAGGACGCTACTTTGTAATATTTTTTAATCGTATTTGGAGGATTTGTTTCCTATGTTGGAGGATGTTTGATTCCTAGGCATTGCGAGAATACTGCCCTTTTTAATTTTGGATCGTTTTAATTTTGAAATTCTGAAAAATTTTCACCCGTGTAATGAGTTAACCGCAAGGTCTCTCGGGTGTACAATGTTGTGTTTATATTTGTCACTCTAGGCACCGAGAGATATTCTACCCTGTTAAATATTCCTACTGCTCCTAAAATATTAATATTCTGAATACATATTTTGTTAGTCATATAATTACATCATCTAGGCCCGGGCCATACAGCCGTAGCTATAAATCCGCTAATGCTGATAGTAAGTTGTAACTCTCATTCATGGGCTTGAGCAATATCAAGGGTACTGAAAGCTCTTTGCCAACAGTAGATGCGGTATCTATTGGAAGGAAGGAAAGCCGAAGGAATGAAGACAGGCAAGCAAGTTTTTTTATTTATAGCATGAGTGAGAGTGAAATACTCTGCGGTAAGAAAATTATCTCGTATTGCGGGCATCTTACAAGCATAGGTGGGCATAGTTAATCAAAAAGTTAACTTCGTTAATCGTTAATTAGTTAATTAAAATTTTAACTTCGATAATCGTTAAAGCGTTAAATTTGCGAAAATTTATTTGGGGTACCCTCTCGTCGACCGACGTCCTCCCCGAGCTGTGCTCCTAGCACGCGCGACCCGCGGCCTCCTTCTGCGAGATCACTGCATCGCAGAAGGCTGCGACTGCGTCCCAGTTCCTGACGCTGTCGAGCTTCGCCCTAGCAATGGTCGGCAGCGTCAGCTCAGTACCGAGGATTGCGACGAGTTCACGACGCTGCGCTGCCCAGGCGGCACAAACCTCGAGCGTATGCTGCACCGTGTCCTCGTCGCAATTGCAGTGGTGGCAGGATGGTGTGCTCTCCCTCCTAGCGACCGTGTACAGGTACTTGCCGAAGCATCCATGCCTCGTCAAAACCTGCACCAGTCGGAAGGAAAGCACCCCGTGCCGCCGTTTTAGCCACTGCATCAGCACCGGCCGGAAGGCCTCCACAGTCCAGACACCGTATCGAGGCCTCTCCAGCCGGACTGCCCAACGGGCAATGACGTCTCGGCGGGCGTCGACGCGTCAGGCGGTGAGCTCCCTCAGAGAGACCACACCGCCCTCCGCTCGCACCCCCGACACTTGACGATATAAATTGGCAAGTATTTCCGCTTCCAAATCCCACGGGGGGAGACCCGGCCAACAGGCACGCCGCCTCCGTCGCCACCGTGCGGTACCCACGAATGGCCCTGATCGCCATGGCTCTCTGTGGTCGCCACAGAGTAGCCCTGAGTCGGGTGGTCAGGGACCTCGCCCACACCGGTGCGCCGAACAGGGCCATCAACCGGATGACCCCCGCGTACAGCCATCGACATGTAGCGCGCGGTCCGTCCACATTCGGCATAAGCCATGATAGGGCGGACCCCACGCCGACGAGAGGCGGAACGAGCCTGCGGAAATGCTCCCGAAACCACCAATGCCCGTCGAACACCAGGCCCAAATACTTCATATAGGCCCGGATGCTGATCTCAACTGAATGGACGGTGATCGAGACGACGATGGGAGGGGCCCATGTGGGGCCCATGGAGCAAGAGGGCCTCCGTCTTGTCCAGGGCCACCCTCATACCCAACGCATCGATCCGCCTGATGATCTCTTCGGTGCCTAGAGGTTTATCGCCTCTTCTAGCGTCCCACCGCGGACTGTGACGAGCGTGTCGTCGGCGTAACAAATCACGCCCAGCCCGGGCGGGAGGCTTCCCCTCAACGCCCAGTCGTAGCCGATGTTCCACAGGGTGGCTCCGAGGACCGACCCCTGTGGGACACCGCACGTCATGGGCAACCTGAAGCTGTTAACTATCGCTAGGACGATGCTCCTGAGATGCGCTGAGAGCTAGAAACTAGGAAGTGGTCGCCGCCTTCCGTGTGGTAATTGTGTCACGGAAAGAGATGAATCGTGGGCCGCAGGAACTCCTCTACGACACGGTCCGCCACCGGCGATTTGTGCTGCGCAGGCGTCGTGGAATTTACGAGCATGGCGTAGCGCGAATTTAAACAAACAATATGACAACATGTCAACAAACGACTAGTTTAACGGACTAAAGTTAACGGAAGTTCAACTTAATGGAAGTTAACAAGAACGTTAACATTTTTTGAAGTTAGCTTAAAAGTTAATGCGTTAATTAAATTATTAACTTCGTTAATTAACGATTAACGGATTAACGTGTTAATGCCCACCTTTGCTTACAAGCATAACTAACGGACGCAAATTGCATTCAAGACTTATCTGAAAATGTTTCTTTTATGGCACTGCATTCTGTTCCGCCACTAGTAGTGATCTGGATTGTGGTGTATGTTAATCATAAACCCTTTTAATGATACAATTATTAAATTGGCTTCATAACTGGGATACTGTATATTTTTTTTATTGTATCTTTCTAAAATTTCATTCCAAAATCAAAAGTAGACAGTAAATATCGACTCGTTACCAAAAAGGATATTCTGCGTTATTGTTATAAGTGGAGGAGCTAATTAACAATAACATAATGTTTTTCGTTGGGCTTAATATGCTTCTTCCAAAGACTAAAATTAAAATAATGTACTAGGACGAACCCGCAACACTGGCACGGTAGGTCGGTATCTTTACCACTACGCCACCTGTGCAGTCAAAGTATCCAAGGGGCCCTGAGGTCTAATTCTAAAATCCACCCTTATTGAGAGAATGGGAACGTACCCAAACTACTTAACCTTTTTTTACAATAGTAACCACCATGGATCTTGATGGCATAAAGTCAAGATCCAATTTTGATCTGGCATCTTATTTTTTGAGAACGCCCTCCTCCCCAGTGGCGTAGCGTGTGTTACTGTCGCCCGGAGCGGAGTTATAATTTGCCGCCCTTTTGACATCGTAAAAATAATAGTTGTTGGTGTTGGTAAGAAAAAACGTAACGAAATGAAAGAATTGAGTGAAAAATATTTATTTCAAAACTATGTAAGTACATGTGTAAGTAACGTAAGTGTAAGTAAGTAAAGTAAGTGTAAGTAACATGACTTTAATAATTTACACTATTTTATTTTTTATTTTTTTTTTCGGGTGGATTGCGGTCGGCGCGCTCTTCGCACCACTCCGTCCGGGGCGACTGAGGGGGGTAAGCACGCACACCCGCAACCCACCCACGTGTACGTCGCCTTCGTTGTTGGGGCGACTACAATAATTTACACTATAAAATTAATGTTTAATAAAGTCTAAACAGTCTAAAACTCTACTTTTCGCGACTTACGCGCAGCGAAATCATTTATTCGGTCCTTGGACCCACCTTGTGTAACGTTGTTGTGGGCGTTGGAGGGGGAGCCTCCCGCCCGGGTTGGGCGTGATTTGGAGGGCTCGTCACAGCCTGCGATGGGACGCTAGAGGAGGCGGCAAGCCTGGCGATTCTAGGCATTAAAGAGATCGTCAGGCGGATCGGGGCGTTGGGTATGAGGGTGGCCCTGGACAAGACGGAGGCCCTCTTGTTCCATGGGCCCCGCATGGGCTCTCCCATCGGCGTCTCGATCACCGTCCATTCGGTTGATATCAGCATCCGGGCGCATATGAAGTATTTGGGCCTGGTGTTCGACGGGCATTGTTGGTTCCGAGAGCATTTCCGCAGGCTTGCTCTACGGCTCATCGGCGCGGCGTCCGCCTTATCGTGGCATATGCCGAACGTGGGCGGACCGAGCACTACGTGTCGACGGCTGTACGCGAGGGTCATCTGGTCGATGGCCCTGTATGGCGCGCCGGTGTGTTCGGGGTAGCTGATCGTCCGACTCAGGGCTCTACTGTGGCGACCACAAAGGGCCACGGCGGCCAGGCCCATACGTGGATACCGCACGATGTCGACGGAGGCAGCGTGCCTGTTGGCCAGGACTCCCCCGTGGGACCTGGAGGCGGAAATGCTCGCCGGTTTGTATCGGTGGGTGTCGGGGGTGCGAGTGGAGGGCAGTGTGATCTCTTTGAGGGAGCTCAGCGCCTGGCGCGTCGACACCCGCTGAGACGTCATTACCCGTTGGGCAGTCCGGCTGGAGAGGCCTCGGTTCGGTGTGCGGACCATGGAGGCCTTCCAGCCGGTGTTGATGCAGTGGTTAAAACGGCGGCACGGGCTGCTCTCCTTCCGACTGGTGCAGGTTTTGACGGGGCAGGGATGCATCGCCAAATACCTGTACATGGTCGTTAGGAGGGAGAGTACACCGTCCTGCCACCACTGCGATTGCGACGAGGATACGGCGCAGCATACGCTCGAGGTTTGTGAGTTCGTGTTCGGTGTTGGGTGAACTGAGACGCGGTCTCAGCCTTTGCGAGGCAGTAGTCTCGCGGAAGGGGGCGGCGGAGCGCGTGCGCGAGGAGTGTCTCCTCGACGATGCGAACCGCCGCCGGTGACTGGGGCGACGTAGGCGCGACTACCTGCGCCTCATGTCGCCCCAGTCGAGGCCGCGGGTGACTGGACCGGGGATTTAGTCCGTCACGGTCATGGGTTACAGGTGTGCGTGCTTATGCCCCTATGGCGCCCTGGACACAGTGGTGCAAGGAGTGCGCCGACCGTAACTCACCCCAAATAAAAAAGTGTCGGCACAAAATATTTTTCTTCCAATTTTGCCGCCCTTCTAATAGTGGCGCCCGGGGCGGTCCGCCCCTCCGCCCCCCCCTTGCTACGCCACTGCTCCTCCCCTTGAATAGAAACGTTCTCTAAGGTGTTTTTTATTCCCCGAGGGACATCGAGAGGGGAGGGAGTATTTTGTCGGGCCGACCACTGAAGACAAGGAACTCTGCACCGGTGGTCGGCCCAACGACAAAGGCGACGTGCCACAGGTGGGTCACGGGGTCGCGCGGCACCCTCTGTCACCCCGGACGGAGCCGGGCGGCGAGCGAGCTGACCATGACCAAACCCTAAAAAAAAAGGGTTTTATTTACAGACTGAATAAAATATAATAAGAATTGCCAAATTCAGGCAAAACTTTACATAATTTTTATTTGCTGTCGGTGGGTCTATGTGATAATGGAGAAGGATACAACTAGCCACCCATTTTCATGACCAGGGATCACCTTGCCAGGGATTTTAATATGCGGATAACATGTAAGAGTAGCAAAACTCGAAATAAAACCCTGTATCAACACGTCTGACAGGTTCAGAGGAAGCTTGAGCTCATAAGTGAGAGGTATATGAGCTGGGCGGAGATGATTAGTAGGCGCCATGTTATATTGATTTTAAAAAATATAACAATAGAAATTTAAATTTTTTAATAAACTAGATGCACGCATATCTCATACTTAAAACATTCTTGTTGCAAACATTATATTTGATAGCTAAATTACTTTATATTACACTCTGAAATCGTGATTTCTGACATAAGTACCTACTTAACGTACTTCATTTTTGAGGTTACGACAACCACAAAAATTAAGTGGCCATTTTAGAAATGTTACTCTGGAAAATTAAGAAACTTTTTAATGAGCCAGCCGCGAGTTGCTTCGGGTAGCGGCAATTTAAATAGATTATAGTAACACATGTATCTCCAAGATTCCACCTTATACAGTTCTTTAGGATCACCTTCAGTTAAAGCTTTGAAAAAAGTCTCAATAATATTTTCATCTTTCAAAGAATCGTATTGGGCGCCATGAGACGTAGCTGCTTCTAGATAACTGCTAAGGGCCAAGATCCTTTTTTCGTAAAAGCATTTTTGTTCGTCATTTAAATGTTGCAGCATCGCGTGATCATGTGTGTTCTGACTTGAAATTATATTACTGGAAGATACGAAACCACCTGCAATGGAATTTGTGAGAGTAAGTTTTAGTTATTCATTAATATAAATTTTTTGTGTGGTGACGGAGAAAAAATACAATTCACCATTCCCTATCATGCCCGTGAATGTCGTACAAAACGACTAAGGGATATAATATGTACATAAAATCTGTGCTAGAAAAGGAAAACTTGAAATGACACCCTAAAAAAAAAAACCCAGCATGCTTGTCCAGCATGGTATAGTAATCAAGTTCCCTCCCATTGCGGAGAAGGCCCGAGTCCAGCAGTGGGACGTATATGAGCTGCGATGACGATGATGATGAAAATAAAAACCTCGTGAGTTATAAAACACGATATCACTTTTTTTTGTGACTATAGTCGTTGGCCGCAGATGGTTTTAACAGCTTAACCCGGACTGTGGGTGAGCGCTGAGGGCTCTCAACACGAACGATATCACTATTCACCAACCTTTATTTAACACGACGATCAAAGTACAGTACATCATACATGGCACGTGGAATCCAACCCGTCTATCCATTACGGTGGGTAGATAAAGCATGTCTAATATAAAATAAATAATTTAAAATACAACTAAACACATCGTTCCCTCAGTTGTAGTAAGCTACGACAAGAGAAGAAATCAATGACATCACCATTGGAAGGAAAATCGTCTTACTAGCGTCTTTTATTGTAAAGATACTTGGTGTCTGGTAATGAGACGCATGTGATATAATATCTAAAACGGCAAAACACTCACGTGCTGAGATCGATTACGTCGACCCGGGTTTCGAGCATGTCCGATGCTCATCATCAGGGCGAGTGCGCAGTGACGTCTGCGAGGCCCCGGCGTGCACTGCGCGATGCATATCGAGCAGCGCGCCTCGACACAGCCATGAGGGGTGCGGGGGAGGTGTTCGCCTCTTGATAGTCCTCGGCGGAAACGTCAGACGAAACTTCACACCCGGAGTTAAGCGGCGTTGTTGGTATGTCACTCCGTGTGTCGTCACCATCACATACCACGCTGGTCACGTCACTCTCCACGCATGAGACGCATGTGAGTTGCGGAAGAAGATAAAAGTTACAGCTTTTAAAGAGGCGAGGTTTAAAAAAGATATTATTCATACTAACCTGGTACAAATGATACAGCGCTCAAACCATGTTTCATATGTTCCATTCTCAAAGCTTTAGTCCAAGCTATCACAGCTGCTTTACTAGCGCTGTATGCAGCGAAGCCTGGTAATGGTTGCAAACCGCAATGGCTGGCCACGTTGATTATACGTGGTTTTGATGAGCACGCCTTTTGTAATGAGAAAATGTTGATATGTAATTTTTATTGCAGAAACTTTAGGAATTGGATATATATTTTTTTATTCTTATTTTTAAGCAATTGATATGTATTTTTTTTTAATTTAACTTCTATCACTTCAATTTTTTACTACATTTACAAATCCTTTGTCTTTTTAATTTTAACTAGCAACCCGCCTTCGCTTCGGTTTCAGTCGCCTTACCCGCGTAGTTCGCAATCTCGTAGGAATAATCATCTCAGCCCATATATGTCCCACTGTTGGGCTCGGGCTTCCTCCATAATGGAAGGGTAATTGACCTACTATACCACGCTGGTCAGATGTGTTGGTATAGGGTTTTATTTCGAGTTTTCCTTCTCTCGCATAGATATTATATGCGTTTTATATCCCTTAGTCGTCTCGTACGATCACCCACGGGTAAGATAGGGGGTGGTGAATTGTATTCTTACTCCGTCATCACACGGATATCGTGGGAATACCGGGATAAAATATAGCCTATGTTACTCCCTGATATTATAGCTTTCCATTGGTGAAAGAATTGTTGAAATCGGTCCAGTAGTTTCGGAGTCTATTCAATACAAACAAACAAACAAATCTTCTCTCTTTATAGCATTAGTGCAGATAATTCAAAATATTGTCATTATTGTCTACACTCACAGAAATCCCATTGTTTGGCTCTGGACTTCTCCACAATGGGAGGGAAATTGACCTACCCTACTATATCGTGGTGGTTAGATGAGTTGGTATATGGTTTTATGTAAAGTTTTCCTTCTCTTGCATAAATATTATTATATATTAGGGTGGTTGTTCAAAACTAAATTTTCTTGCGGCGCCCCCTAAAAAGCTTCCTTTTGATGAAAAAACACTGGGAAAATTTTTTATAATTTTTTTAAGTCAAGACAACACGTGCCTCAAGATGATTTAAGTTAATTTTTAGGTATAATCATGTTTTTTGAAGATTTTTAATAATAAATACAATTTCATACAAAATATAAACAACCACAGAAGCAAAATTCATGAGAATACAATAGTTAATCAAAATAACAATAGATTTTCTTAAAATAATTATTACTTAATACTTAATTAGAAGTTTCCTGAAAAAACATGATATTACCCAAAAATTAACTTGAATCGTTTCGAGGCACGTGTTGTCTTGATTATTAAAATTATAAAAAAAATTCCCAGTCTTTTTTCATTTTCAAAGGAAGCTATTTAGGGGGCGCCGCAAGTAATTTAATTTTTAACGACCACCCTATTATATATACACATTGTATTTATGCAAAAGAACTTTTTTAATTTTTTTTATTTCCTTAGTCATCTTTTACGAGATCCACGAACAATTTGAGGCAATTGGACCTTTCTTGTTCATGGGTGTCGTAAATTGTATTCTTACTCCGTCACCAATTGCAGCATTTAGTAGCAATCAATCTTAGGGGCCGTAGAGGTATTTTCTACATGATGTCTCTGTGTATCATGTTGCTTACCTTTGAAATATGATAGTGAAATAACAGATACTCATATGCACTAAAACATATCTCACACAAATGGCTAGTTTCCGTTGACGTTGCGCTGTGATTTATGCAGTTAGATTACATCGTATGAAATTTTTTGCTTCCAATCTGGTGAATGATTACATTTTAGAATACGTTGCTTGATAAATTTAATGGGTAAAGACTTGGAATAATAACGTATAGAAGGTAAGTTCACGCACAAAAAGTGAGGAATTTCAATTGGAGCCTAATGGAGCTTACGCCGGAACCGTTCCGTAATGTACAAGTCATTGTACTGCACGAACGTACGCAACTCTTAAAAAATAAATAGGTAATTATGACGGTTTGTGCATTCAAATGGTGTCACAACGCATTTTAAAAATTTAAAAAGTTTTTTAACATTACTTTTAAAAGTATTTCGACAATTTATGTTAATAAAAACAAAATTTGATTTTATAATTTGTATAGTGGTTTGCGTGTGTACGTGTGTAATCGTCTGCGCGCCATTAGTATTTTTAGATTCAAATTTCGAAAGTTCGAAGTATTGACACTATCCTTCTATACGTTATTATTCTAAGGGTAAAGGTGACGTTTATGAACAATAACAGCATTTGCTAAAGTGGTTAATAATGACCACACATCAGAGGGGCGTTGGAGAGGGATAATACCCGAACCGGTCACCCGCCGGACTGGCCGGACCGCCAGACGTTAAGGACTCGGTACCTATGGTCTGCTCAATAGCGAAGGGAAAGAAATACAACGGGTTTTGGGGTCTCGCACTGCTTTTTCGACGGACGGAACCGGCGAAAAGGAAAAAATACACGATTCTATAATTAACATGCTAAAAGATAATGATTTCTGATGTTTACGCGAGTATTATACATTGTAAATATAAAACGTTTCTTAAGGTTTTAGGTACATACCTACTACCGATGTTCGCTTTATTTAACACTCGTCACTTTCTTGACGCACTAACGTCCATGATTTATATTTTTAAATTTGTATTCTAAATAACCCTAAAATATATGAAGAATATTCCTATCAGTATTTATGAATAATATTTTTATTTCAGAAAAGAGTGAACAATCCACTCTTTTATGAGATAAAAATGTATGCAAAGTTCAATATTCTCAACCGATATCTATAAAAAACAATTTTCATAAAACATTGAAAACATTCCGAGAAAATAATATTTTTACAAATGCAAATACAATCTAATAATATCAGGCTTACTTTTTCAATTAAAGATTTTAAAACAAGGAAAGACTACTGTTTTCCCTATATTTTATGAGTGTACAGTATTATTATATATCTATCTATGTGTCTACGGTGAAATGTTTATGAAGTTAATTTGATTTCAACGAAGAATCTTATTTCATTGTTTACGTAGAAATCATACGATTATTTTGAGGGTATCAAATTTTCTGTTGTTATTATAATACCAGTTGCCAGGAAGCCATTACGGCATGAATTTTAGCTTTTTGCCATGTACGTTTTGGATCTACTGAATATTGTGTAGTATATATTTTTTATTGTTTTATATATTTATTTTCGAAGGTGTAAATTGAGGTTTAATTCGTTTAAAATTAGTTAAATGAGGTTTAATGAAGTTAAATTTAGTATCGAAAAAGAGATGAGCTTATTGTTACTAACAGGCTACAGATACAAAAATTATATTTTTTTTACCTTTATTGCAATCCACAGTGTCTGAAACCCAAGGTTTATAACCAGTGTGTGTTACCAGCGATGACATATGGCAGTAAAACGTGGTCTCTAAATGTCGGCCTCATAAAAAGGCTCAAAGTCGCTCAACGTGCTATGGAGACGGCTATGCAGCGAGCATAGCCATTTCTTAACGTGATAAAATCCGGTATACGGAAATCTGTAGAAAAACAAGTGTAACCGACATGGCTCGTAAAATTACCACGTTGAAACGGCAATAGGCAGTCCACATCGCTCGTCAAACTAACAACTGTTGCGGATGAAAGGTCCTCGAGTGGCGACCACGAACCGGACGACGTAACGTAGGACGACCCCCTACTAGGTGGACTATTTGAAAATCGCAGGGAGCTGTTGGATATAGATGGCATAGGATCGTTTCGAGTGACATTCTCGTGGGGAGGTCTATCTCCAACAGTGGACGTCTTTGGGTTGATGGATGGATGGAATATTGCATACCGGATGGCGATTAGCGATGCTCTACAGTTTTCCAGGCTAGTGCGACTAGGAATTCCCCTTTACCCTCAGAAAGAGAAATAACATTCACTTTAGTGATCCGATTATGGGATAACCTTATCTCGTTCTGATAGGAGACTTTAGAGATACCCCAAAATTAATTTCAATTGAAATAAAGTATTTTTATGGATACCTATTATTGTCATATGGGAGGAGTTTTATCGCAACTATGAACCCAGTAAAGTCTTCGAAACATCGGACAATTAGGGATAAAATACAAACGCGTTAAAATCCGTGAAAATAGTTCCATTTCAAATACATATGTATAAACACGAGTGTAGCGCGTTTCGTCATTAACAGCGTGCTTCTGGGTTTTTTTAAGAGAGGTCATTTCGGTAGTCGTCGTGTTCGCACATCAAATCAAATACTCAGAAGCAGTACTAAGTCTAGATTGATGCCTGGCCAAAGACTATAAGCTCACGTCGATCCTGTGAGCATTAAGTAAAACAAATATAAGTAGCACTTTGGCCCATACGTTTTAGTACTGGAGACGGGTCACCTTCATAATAGGAAGAAAAACGCCCTACTGCTATATACCACCTATACATATGTCTAATTTATTTTACAAATTTTCTATATCTATCAGTGATATTATTTATGTACTCTTTAGTCATAGACACTCATATGTAAAGACCGGTCGGTGCATTATATTTTTAACATAAGAGAAACCAAAAAAGAAAGTAGGTATAGGTCAAATGCCGGCGTATGCTATATGGATCTATAGGTATACAATTGTACATACCTATAGCTATTCTTGCTGAATGTTCATGTTCCGATTCAGTGGTAGTTTATTGAATTAATTTAGGTTAAAATTGACAATACGAAAGTGAATCCGGGGTAAATGGTTTTGAATTTTGCTATGATTCCAAATGTAAAGAAGTGAAGCTGTAAAAATTGTCACAGTTTGATATCCATACTAATATTATAAATGCGAAAGTAAGAATGTTTGTTTGTTTGTAACGCTTTCACGCTTAAACCACCGAACCGATTTCAAAAATTCTTTCACCAATGGAAAGCCATAATATCAGGGAGTAACATAGGCTATATTATATCCCGGTATTCCCACAGGAACGGGAACTACGCCACGAGTAAGGCAGTAAAGTAAAGCGAAGCGAGGGCGGGTTGCTAGTTTATTATATTTTCACGAATATTATGTCAAATATGAAAATAATCGTAATTTTATTCCTTTTAACTATGTGGTGTCAATATAATAATTTCTTGATTAAGCTGGCTCTGACTTTTTAATATTATGTGTATATTTAATCATAAATTGTCACTTGTTTTGATTGGTGAAAGGAAACACGATGAGACCGGCTTGCCTGTTAGTTTTTTTTTTACTGTAGTGATCTTAAAGCTACTAAATTAGTGTTGAGCCAGCTTATAAAAGGCAAGAGAAGGAAATCTCGAAATAAAACCCTATACCAACACGTTTGACCAGTGTGATATAGTAGGTAAATTTCTCTTCCATTGTGAAGAAGGCTCGAGCCCAGCAGTGGGACGTATATGAGCTGTGATATGGATGATATAAAAGGCAGCCTAACACTCTTCTTATTTGACCTTTTTCTACTTTGTAGTAGCGGTCTCAATTATTACCCACCCTAAATTTGCTTGTGAGAAAACGTACCAATGGTCTGTTTAGAAAGCAGAGAATAGTTACATGGCGGGTGATGTTGTTGCCCTAAGTTGCTTTGTTACACTAGTAGAGGAGGATATTATAGATATATAGTCCGCCTGCAAAAAAGGGACTATAAACCTTACTCATAACATATGCGTACAAAATAGATTTAAGTATATCCAATTGAAAAGTCGTCTCTTAGAAGAGTAAGCCTTGATTGCAATGTATTATTTATATACTTTTAAATGCTATGTGGTGGCGGCCACAAATACTACCAACCTTTGCATTGTTCGTAGGTATCGTGAAAACGACTAATAGCTTAGATATAGACCAGAGTTAAATACATTCTTTTTTCTTTTTTATATAATTCACAAAAACAAAAATACATATTGTTATTGTACCTTTAAATTGTCGTCTGGTTGACAATAGGGAATATGCACGAAACTCCAAAATGAACAAATTATTTTTATTTGTAATCTTTATTGCTTAAAAAACGTACCTATACAATTATTTTTTAATTTTATCATTATTTAATAATTAAATTTAATTATCAAAAAGTGCCATTTTTGAGATTCGCGCGCATTTCTGAAACGCACCGCATTGGTTGGAGTACTATGATGTCACGTTTTGAACACGTGACACCCGAGTCTTCTAGTTAGGGCTGTCTATATTAAAAAAAAATAGTTTTTCGATATATCGATATTTTTAAATATATATCAATATCGGAGTTCGATATAACGAAAAAAATATCGATATTTCGATATTTTCCCCATGACCACTCTTTAACTTCATTCATTGCGGGGTTGCCGTGCCGAGCTTTTTTTTATTAAATTCTAGGAGTAAGTGATAACTGATCATCAGTTTCATGCCAGCGCTTCTACAGTAGATTAAGTTTACGGTGATTTTGTAGAATAAATACTTTAGAAGAAAAGATAAAACACCAAATTTATTCACATAAATATCGACCCTCGATACGTACTTTTTATTATAGTCCAAAAAAAGTTCAGTATTAAGTATCGATATTTTTAAATAATAATATCTATATTTTGACATATCGATATTTTATCAACAGCCCTCCTTGTACCTTGGATAGGAGGAGAACCTTGTGATATCAAGTTGCTGTTTGTATGTTTCTAGTGATTATTTTTGGGGATGTGAAAAAATTATCGATTTTTATAAAAATTGATTTAAAAAAAAAAGAATAGATTAGTAATTGATTTTTACAATCGATTATCAAAATAATAAAAGTCGATTATTAATCGATTTTTTATTATTCGAAATTCGATCAAAATTCATCATACTATGTTAGAAAATAAAGCTCACATTTCCTAAAAAAAAGTCATCATAATCGTGTTGGGAGAAAAAAATCGATTATTTTAGAATTGATTTTTTTAATTAATCGATTATTTTAAAATCGATTTTTTTAATTAATCGATTATTTTAGAATCGATTTTTTAAAATTAATCGATTATTTCATAATCGATTTATTTTAAAGAACAAAAAATGGATAATTACAAAATCGAATTTTCCCTCCAAGTCACATCCCTAATTATTTTGTATTGTTACACAGTTATTTCATAATAAGTTATTAGTTTTCTGTGTTCAAGTATTAATCTTGTGAATAAGTCTTATTACAATGACTGAAACCGGTTTCGTCAAAGTATAGTCAGATAATCTTCCTAAAACAGACGTGTATATGATGACAACATATTTCGCGCCTAATTCAGATTTAATGTCTGTTAAACTCTGAGGAATAAAAGCTGCAAGGTAAATAAGATATAATATATTTATTAATCGTAATAATAATAAAAAAATCGATATTTTTATCGATATATCGATATTTTTGCGATATAGCGAACCCCGATATTGATACATTGTAAAATATCGATATGTCGAAAAACGATATTTATAAAAATTTCAACAGCCCTAGTTGGCAGCCCTAACATATTGTACGAGTGTCGAGTACTCTGACGTCACAAAATACGCGCGCCAAAGTACATCGCCCATAAATAATGGCGATTTTTTAAAATTTTTTTAGCGTAATGGTTTATATATTGGATGTGTTATATTTATTTCTAGTAATGTAATAACTAGTAGAAATGTTTAAAAAAATAAAAAAATATCATGCATATTCCCTATTATATTCCCAAAGAGAGGTGACGTTAGCAGGTAATAAAACTATTGGTAGTAAATTTTGCAATGTGTTCTATGAAAAACTCCGATGTCTGCGGAACGTCACCGTGTGGTGACTGAGTAAGGAGACAATTCATCACCTATCTTACACGCGGGTGTAGTAAAATACGAGTAAGGGATTAAATATCTGTATAACATCTACGCAAGAAAAGGAAAACCCGCAATAAAACTCTCTATCAATCTGACCAGCATGGTATAGCAGGTCAATTGCCATCCGATGACGATGACGACTATGAAAGAAAAGTACATATTGTGTAGACCCCTAGTAATGCCGTGTAGTGATGGAGTAAGAATACAATTCACCACTCCCTATATTGCCTGTGGATGTCGTAAAAGACAATTATGGGATATAATATGCACATAACATCTGTGCAAGAAAGGGAAACCTCGAAATGAAACCCTATACCAACATGTCTGACCAGTATTGTATAGTAGGTCAAATTTCCTCCATTGTGAAGGAGGCCCGAGCCCGACAGTGGGACGTACGTGGGTTAATAAGAACAAAATGATGCAGATTTGTTTACCTCTAAAGCACTCTTTCGGAGATCAGGCAGAAATGCAGATACCACCCTCATAGCGCCGAGAACATTAACGTTGATAGTGTTTTCAATCATTGCAGGTGTTTGCCATTCATAATCACCTATCGTCATCACTCCAGCATTATTTACAACTGCATGTAATTCTGAAATAGATAAATATTTTTCTTTTATCTGTTTATGAAGAGCAAAACTATGAATAGTGGAGAAATCAATCCATACATGTCGTATCAATGGCATATTCGTCTACTAGCAGAAGACTTGGTAATCTCAATAGATGTTACCCAGGGGAGTATTGAATTCTTCTGATTATTTAGCCGATTTTTATGAGTTTCACGGGCAAATGGAGAAGGCGATACATTGTTATTCTTAACCCCTCATAACACTAGAAGAGAGAGATCAATGAGCCTTCTGAATACCTTTAAATGATCGAAGTTCAATGTTGTATCAATTTGACTGCACAGAGAGGGTAGTAGTAGGCTTAAATTACCTTCCGTTACGAATTTCGTTAGATCTAAATTCACTCAAGATATTTTATTGTGTAATTTATGAGACTTAGAGAGTAATGATTTCTGGTGTTTATGTATTCCTTCCTAATATTATAAATGCGAAAGTAAGTTTGTTTATTTGTTTGTTTGTTACGCTTTCACGCTTAAACCACGGAACCGATTTTAAAAATTATTTCATCAATGGAAAGCTATAATATCAGGGAGTAACATAGGAAATATTTTATCCCAGTATTCCCACGGGAACTACGCAGATAAGGCGACTGAAACCGAGCGAAGCGAGGGCGGGTTGCTAGTTGTAAATAAAACTATTTTTACGGATTTTATCGCGTTTGTAATTGATTTGTGATTTGCCCGACGTTTCGAACACTTTACAGCGTTCATGGTCACTGTTCGCCCGTGGTCACTACTATTAAGAGAGTAAACTGTGTCCGTTACCTACTTCATATTCCCTGCAATACTATTTATTCATTAGTGTATGTATATGTGTATGTATATGTGCATGTATATGTGCATGTATATGTGCATGTGTATTTAAAATAAAAATATTCTTTCAATTTAAGACCAGAATAATCTAAAATAACAATATCTCCATGTCTGAGGGTTACATAAAAAAGAAATGTACTTGAAGATATGTGAAATCCGTGCCTCGAAGAAAATATCTTTATGACTTTGGGAGGCGAAAGTTAGATGTCAGTCTCTATGTGGAAAATGATATTCCGCCAAATTTGATTAGAATATAAATCCGACTGTAATACAAATGAGAAACATAAATGACCTATGGGGCAGGAGGATTTTTCTTTACAACATAATCTAATCACAGATTATCTTAGCTTTTATATGTTGTAATGCTGTATCTATACTTCTATACTAATATATCAAATCAAATCAAATCATTTATTTTGCGAAATATGGGTATAAATATTAGTAGTTACAGGTAGACAGTATATCACCATATTTGACCGTCAAGCGGCATGCAAAAAGAGTTTCCAATTGCAGATAAAAACTTCTAAGAATTAATGGCTTCATAATCAATACATAAGTACATTTTGCCAATTTAAGAAATGAATTTACTTATTATATGAATTTACACTTACAGTTATGTCATACCTAAGGTTATTAGCTTATTAGCAATCATTTAATTATATAATGCCAATAATAATATACAATCTCAATAGTAATATACAATGTCAATAATAATATACAATGTTAATAATAATAAAGCTGAAGAGTTTATTTGAACGCGCTAATCTCAGGAACTACTGGTCGGATTTGAAAAATTCTTTCAGTGTTAGATAGCCCATTTATTTAGGAAGGTTATAAGCTATATAACATCACGCTAAAACCAACAGGAGTGGAGCATCAATGAATAATGTTTCAAAATCGGGTTTCTTTTTCCTTATGAGAGCTTTCGCTGCGTAAACGGCTAAATTTTCGCAAAAATGATGTGTGACAGAATCGTATTATTAAACGTAAACAAAGTCTTGGGTTAAAGTTAGCGTTAGCCCAAAGTATCTATATCACGCGGACGAAGTCGCGAGCAGGATTATAGATAAAAATGAGGAATTGGTGACAATACATTGAACTCTCACGATTTAAGAATGTAACTTCTTTGAATCAAGCGAAGACGCACTGCGAAAATTAAATTACGTTGAAAATCTTGTAATTGCAAATGCCTCAAAATCTTTTTGTCAAACTAAAATAAGTGATTATTAGTAACGTAATAACAATAAACAACACTTTTTTATATTTTTAAATATTTTTTTATTTTTTAATATTTAAAAATGTATCTAGTAGTAAGTATATTAAAAAAAAAGAAAATAAATAACATTTTATTTCGGTAATTTTTAAATGTTAAATTCAATACGTAGGTATTCAAAATAATAATAGAATATAATAAATAATAATGGCACGTTTTTTTCCTTTCCCGCATAATACGTTTTCCCGCCTAAGACGCGTTTTTGGTCGGGTCCCTGCGAAATCGTCTTAAACGGGTTTTACTGTACTTAGTCTGGCCATAAATACGGTTACAATTAAAAATAAACAAAACATTACATTTGAATTTGGAATTTGTCATTTTTATGACTGTTCCTTAGAATAATAACGTATAGAAGGTAAGTTCGTCCACAAAAAGTGAAACATTTCCGTAATGTATAAGGCCACTGTACTGCACGTACGTACGCAACTCTTAAAAAATAAATCGGTAATTATGACGATTGTGCATTCAAATGGTGTCACAATACATTGGAAAGACTTAAAAAGGTTTTTAACATTATTTTTAAAAGTATTACGTCGATTTATGTTAATAAAAACGAAATTTGATTTCACAATTTGTATAGCGGGGTGCGTGTGTACGTGTGTAATCGTCTGCGCGCATGTAGTATTTTTAGATTCATGTTTCGAACGTTCGAAGTACCGACACTATTGTTCTATACGTTATAATTCTAAGGATTGTTCATTGTGTTTTCTCATTTTGGCGCCAATACATTGTACAATATTTTGCGATATTAAAATGGAGTGGGGTGGTAAAGGGAACTGAATCGCTGTGATGCATTACACAAAGTAGGTATGGAGCCAAATGCAATTTTTAAAACTCTTCATACGCTTGGTATTAATAAAATTTTTATGTACCAGACTATTAATAGGTACAATAAGAAATCCTCTGTTTGTGACAAAAAAAAGATCTGGCCGTCCACGTAGTGTTCGTACAAAAAAAAAAGATGGTCAAAGCAGTAAGGGAAAGAATTCGAAGAAACCCCATAAGAAAAAGCAAGGCACAAGATTTTATTGCGGGAGATGAAGATAGCACCTAGGACCATGTCGCGTATTTTAAAAGATGACTTAGGACTTGCAACCTATAAAAGAAGTACTGGTCATATCTTAACTGATAATTTAAAAAAGAATAGGGTGGTAAAATCAAAACAACTACTGAAATAACTACTCAACTACGCAAAAGGATGTCACAGAAAAATTTTGTTTACGAATGAAAAAATTTTTACAGTTGACCAACATTTTAACAAATAAAATGAACGTATTTATGCCCAAAGCTCTAAGGAAGCCTCCCAATTAGTCGACAGAGTGCAACGTGAGCATTATCCAACTTCAGTGATGGTTTGGTGGGGTATAAGCTATGAAGGAGTGTCTGAGTCATACATTTGTGAAACCTTTTTCAAATCAAAACATCGGCGCAGGAGTATCAAGATACCATTCTTGAGAAAGTGGTGAAGCCTCTTAACAACACCATGTTCGATAATCAAGAATGGTCTTTCCAGCAAGACTCGGCGCCGGGACATAAAGCTCGGTCTACGCAGTCTTGGTTGGATGTTGGGTGGATGTTGGATGGTGGATGTTGGATGGAGTCTACGCAGTCCCGATCTTAATCCGCTGGATTATGGTCAGTTTTAGAGAGTACGGCTTGCACTAAACGCCATGATAATTTGAAGTCCCTAAAACAATCCATACGATTGGCAGTGAAGAATTTTCCCATGGAAAGAGTGCGTGCTTCTATTGAAAACTGGCCTCAACGTTTAAAGGACTGTATTGCAGCCAATGGAGACCACATCGAATAAGCTTTTTATATTTCAAATTATTTTATATTTATATATTAAACTAACACACTATAAAAGTAATACATTTTATTTGCTATAGAAAAAAAAAATTGTTACAGTATTTATGGCAAGACTAGGTAATTTACTTTTTACTTTGAAATGAACGTGAATGTCTATTGCCTGTAAGTTTGTGAAATTATTTTATTATACGTCTTCAAAGACATTGTTTAATAAAATATAAGAAATAAATCACTTACTATAATCAGGGTTGTCATTCAACAAGAATTTGATGTACTTTCGAAATCCAGCGATACTTTCAATGTTTGTTACGTCCAAGGAGTATGGATGCACACATAATTTTTTAAGGCTTTCAGCAGCTTTTGTATCAACACCTTGGCGCATTCCAGCAACGGTAATAAAGCCTTCACGGGCTGATCTTGCTGCTATTGCCCATCCAAGACCACTATCACACCCTGTTATGGCTACCACACGTGTCAATGACATACTCAATTCTTATTTCCAATGTTGGGTATTATATAGACGTATTTGTCCCTATCCCTAAAAATTCAAGACAGTAAAATTTTATTTTATTAAAGTGTATAGCTGACATCAACGCTAGGAATAAACTGACGTCCAAGAACATGATCTTCGGCCAAGTCATTGCATATGAAACGAGTTTCGAGTTTCGTTGCATATTTACAATGAATTCATTTTCCTCCGGTTACCCTTACCATTAAAAACAAAGATGTTTGGTTTTAAAAGTACCGAGTTATAAGTTAAATTCGTCATTTATCATTTCTGTGCTCATATGCCAATGGAGAAGAAGCAATATGTACCTTTACTTTTCTGAAGACATTGCAAAAAGTTTTAGCAATAGTGTTATGACCGGTCGCCTTTTTCTTTTTTTTTTGGGGCGGGCTACGGTCAGCGTTTCCGTCGCCCGGCTCCGTCCGGGGCGACAGAGGGGCGGCGCGCGGCACCGTAACCCACCCGATAGCACGTCGCCTTCGACGTTGAGCCGACCACCGGTGCAGGCACAGAAAAAAGTATTAATATTTCTGTGGGTGCAGGGTTCCTTGGCTTCAATGGTCGGCCCGACGGAATACCTTGAGCCGTACCCCCTCCCGTCGACGTCCCCTTCCCTGGACGTCGGTCATCGTCGCGAAGTCAACCTCTCCGCGGGTGACGGACTAAATTCCCCGTACCGGTCACCTGTGGCCACGACTAGGGGTCATAATAGATGCATAAGAAATGTCCGCGGATAACATCACTACAAGTGCGGGCAAATACTATACCAACTCCTCCTCCAAGCCTCTGCTAGGGCGGCATTAGGCGCACAGGTTGTCTGCCTGACGTCTACTCTCGTTAGGAATATAATCATTGACCAAGCGGCATCAGATGGAGATCGCCCAGGTCGATGTTAAGTTAGTTACATGTATCTTGTCATCATAACAAGTGGGAGTAGAATAGAATTTATTAGAAACATCTCAAAAAGGGTGAGTAAATATGCATTGTGTGTGGCGTTGACGACTGCGACTAGGTGAAATATATCGATCAATGTTGACTTTTTAATCGACTTCTAGGTATATTTAGGAAGAATTTTTAGGGTTGATAGTACTAGGCGCCACAGTCCCGAAGTCGTTTAAAAGTAAATTTCTATATATCAGCCGTTGATTTATAAATCAACGGTTGATATATAGAAATTGTAGCAACTGTTTTATCAAGTGACGAGTGTCATAATAGGTGCATTTTTGGGCTATGGTTAGCGCACCCGCCGCCTAGCTCCGCCTGGGGCGACAATGAGGCGGCGTGCGGCCCCATAACCCACTGTAGCTCGTCGCCTTCCTCGCTGGGCCGACCACCGGTACCGAGTTCCTTGTCCTCCGTGGTCGGCGCGACGGAATACCCTGTAGGGTACCCTCCCCTCTCGACGTCCTTTTCCTGGTACGTCGGTCGCCGTCGCGCGGTCAGCCTCTCTGCGGGTGACAGACTAATCCCCGGTACGGTCAGCCGCGACCTTGGCTTGAAAAGTCTGCGGGTAACAACATTACAAGTGCAGGCAAATTCACAATAAAATACTATACTAACTCGTCTGATCAGTTTTACACTATCGTTGAGTTGATTCGTTTATGAGCAGAGAAGGTTATCGTAAATAACGACTAAGGATGGCAATCAGATAACACCAGTGCAACGGATATTAAACTCAGAAAAAATATGTCAAATCAAATCATTTATTCTGCATAGGCCTCTTGAGGGCACTTACATATTGTCAAATTTATACATCGTTTGAATATAATACTATATCTACCACTGGATTGGAATGCAGCCACAAGCTGAGAAGATCCGGCAAGAAACTCAGCGGGCTGTCATTTTTTTACCATCCTTTGAATACAATTACGTATCAATACCAATATATAAAATTGGAGTGTCTGTTTGTAATGTCAAAATAATAGGCTTTTTTCATGCTCGCACGGTTATTTGCACGACACCTATGCCTAAATACAGATTAAAAAATTTTCGTCTGTCTGTCTGTCTATTTGTTCCGGGTAATCTTCAAAACGGTTGGACCGATTTCAAAAATTCTTTCACCAATGGAAAGCTATAATATCAGGGACTAACCTAGGCTATATTTTATCCCGGTATCCCTACGGGAACGGGAACTACGAGGATAAAACGACTAAAACCGAAGCGAGGGCGGGTTGCTAGTACAATATATAGTCCTAGCTCCAGTGTGATGCCCTTCGAGATAGGATATAACTATTTTTTTTTTATTTAGTTCAAATAAAAGAGGAAAGGAAAACATGGTTGGACCAGATCCCACAAGCAGCACCCGATCACGAGTTAACTACTAGAGCAGCCGTCACTCCGCTCAACCACATTGGAGGGAAGGGAGTGATCCGCCCACATAGCTACCGCAAGCAGAACCCTGTTCAGTGACCGTGATTGAACCATAAATTGTGAACTATGATAGGTATGCTAAAAAGACCAAAACCTAGATTCGTCAGGCAAAACACGCTGTGTGTCAAACATTCTAGATAAGATTTCATAGACTTCCCATTATCAAATAAGTTCTTAACTAAAAGTGATGTGTACATAGGCTGAGAACAAGAAGTATCTTATTTTAAGTATATTCTAACTGTTGTTTAGTTGAATATTTTAACTTTAAGTGGATCCAGGTACAAAAATATATTAATACGAAATCAAATTTACACATTCATAAGGCACCCAAAACTAGAATCCGTTTAGATGGATATACATAAAAATGTCAAACACTTCGACAAAGAGACGCCAATAAAAGAGGATTGTTTCAGCACGAATACCCGTCTGAGAGATTAGACCTATTGAACGGAAACAATCTTGTATTTCTGCTTGACTTAATACAGGATGGGATCTCTGTTGGCCTAAACGTGTTTCGTCAAATACACCACAAATAATATTGAACCTTTTCAACTGTCTGTTTATTCCTAATAACATATTTACATTGTACATTCAACTATTTCATCATTGTCATCATCGTAGTCCACATACGTCCCACTGTTGAGCTCGGGCCTCCTCCACAATGGGAGGGAATTTGACCTACTATACCATGCTGGTAAGACATGTTGGTATAGAGTTTTATTTCGAGTTTTACTTCTCTTGCATAAATCCTATGTGCATATTATATCCCTTAGTCATATTTTACGACATCCACTAGATAGAGAGTGGTGAATTGTATTCTTACTCCGTCACCCCCACGGAATGTGAATATCTAATTCCAAGGTTATTTAAGGATATCTAACCCATTGAAATGAATAACTTTACGTTCCACTGATGGGCTCGAACCTCCATTGCAATAAGAGGTAAATTAACATACTAATTCACGACTACGCTGGTTGGATATAGAGTTTTGTTTCGAGTTTTCCTTCTCCTGAACAGATGTTATTTGCACATTATATCCCGTGTTATTATACACATTATATCGTATTATACTCACGGGCAAGATAAAGGGTGGTGACTTGTATTCTTACTCCGTCACCACATGGAAAATTATTTAAAAAACATTAATTGCTCAGTAGATTTTCTATTTTATCAGCGACGAAACTAGTTTGAATAAAAATTATTTTTTAGTAAAAAAATGCTTTCAAATACATCGAGGGGGTAACCCGATACCCGAAAGGATAACCCGTCGGGCCTGCCACGGATGTCAAGGAATCGGTATCAGTGGTCGGCCTAATGGCGATGGGATGGGAATACACCCAATGGCGATAGGAAGACGGAAGCTTATAGGGTCACACGCCACTCATCCGTCGTCCCGGGCTAAATAGGCGGGCTGTGTTCAGACCATAGCGTACAAAAAAAAGGTAGGTAGATAAAGGTAGAAGTTCGTATAGGTTAGTTTATTTCCCAAATCAGTCAAGTTTCCACGAGTAATCAGTACACATATCTACTTAAATTAATATCGACGTATTGAGAACCTCCTCTTTTTTTGAAGTCGATTATAAATGGAGGTATAATATAAATGACATGGTTGTGGTTAATGGATGCGATAAAAATTGGTAAATAACAAAACGTCTAGTCTAGCGGGACACTAGACATGTCATGGTCCGGATATTTACCGATATCGTTTTATATTTGTTGCATTGATTTTGCATAAATTTACTAAACGGGCAACAAGAACGGTATATATTGTGAATAGGCCTCGATATTGACACTTAGGGATAAGACACAAAATTGCTGATAAATCGTCCTTTCCCTTTTTTGTTGGACAACGTTAGGTAGTTAAAAGTCACCCGATGGTGCCTTATATTGTGTCCTTTTATGGCATAGTTCTTATTTTTGCTTCGAAAAGTTTTATTTTATTCTTTAGCACTTACAGCGCGTGTTAACCCAATGTGATGTCTGTTTGAATAATTTTCTTAGGCATTTAAAAGTGAGACTAATACGGGGCCTATCACTGCACTGGTACCGTATGACGGATATTGCGAATCAATAAGTGTAAGGGAGACAGGCGCTTCTGTCTAAGCCTACTGTTTATATTGAATTCAATTTTTAATTTACTTGCTAAGTTTTGTTTTGGGTCTGAAAGGGTTAGGAAAAAAACTAATTTAATATATCTAATTTGTTGCAAGGCTCATTTATTACACTGATAAAAGTTCATTCGTTAATAATAATTTATTGTTATAAAATCCCATCTACACGTCTTGTGGTGAATAGCGGTCATCCGTTCGGTACTTTTAAGGAGGACACTCTGGGGAAATCTCAACGCCCTCGGCACAGTCCTGATAATAGTGTTTGTTCATTTGAGTGTTCTCCAAGAGGATTGTGTTTCAAAATGTTTAATAGCATGGGGACTTTGATGCGTGCCAAGATGAAAGTAAACCGTATAAGAATTGCGTCATTTATAAGTAGGTATGACATAGTATAGTATAGTACCTATGACAGTAAGTAGATACACATTTAGATTTTTCCGTTCTGTTCGTCCTTTCGGATAAGCAAAGGATACAAAGCCTAGACAGCCAAGACTTATATAATTTTCTTTACAAATTCTTTAACATTTCTTCATATTAGGTAAGCTTATTCTTAGTCAGCATCCGTCAGTAAGTCATCTTGTTTCCATTAATTGGGCGCTGAAAACCAAATTATCAAAATCATTATATAAGCATTCCATCTTACGAGATTTTTTTATATATCCGCCTAAACCGAGCAATATCACTACTTATTCGTTTTGCTTACCTACTGGTTTTCTAACCAACTCAATTTCGTGTTGGCATTAGTTTTTGTAGCGTTAACATCTTGAATTTGCCCACCATTCATCATCATTCATCAAAGGCAAGGCTTGTTGCTGTTGGGCCTAAACACTTCGGTAACAAATATACGATTATGATAATACTTTACGGGCCGCCGAAAGTTTAGCTTATTTTGTTTCGTTCGCGTACCTATTAATTTCTATAGATAGGTATTGTTATAAAATTTGTAGGTCTATGCATAGATAATAGCTATTGTCCAGGTGTTGTCCATTTGAAACGTGTAAAATTTCCCATGGGCGATCTCGTATTTACTGCACGAATATTCCGCCTATTTTTATAATCACTGCTCTGTCGGCTGCTATAAATTGCAACATTATATAATTTAGGAATAAATAAACACTAGGTAAGTGATTTTTATTGAAATTGTATCACGTGGTCGCTCTCTCTGTGGGTGGCGTACTGATTTTCGGTCCGTCCGTCTGTTACAGGCTTCCATAAGAAAAACTGGAAATAAAATCCTATGCCCACCTATCCGATCAGCTTGGTTGTATTACAGTTCGTCTATTTAAATGCTTGAACGTTTTATATTTTCCAATATAAAATTACAGACAGTTTTGAGTTTCAAAAATAATGTACGTTTTATTTTTGATAGAAAATAAAATTGTCAAGGAAGTATTTTCAACCAACTATTTAGTGACACTTATTTCTAAATTAATATGTCACTTTCAATAACATCAACTTTATTACATTTCTGTTCAATACACAATTTTGCAATCGGCGCAGAATGTGAAGGCAATTTTCCCGCCAACAAAGCGATTCTGCCAACGCCATAACATAACAGGTAAAAATATCGCTAGCTCTAACGCTGTTATTTTTTTATATAATAAAATTTTACTCTCCGTAGTATGTAATATCTATTCTAAATTTAAATCTTTAGAAGGGTAAAGGAAATTAACTATTAGAAGGGTTTAAGTTTAGTATAAACAAATTTAGGATTTACATTTATTTACCTACGAAATTGTTTTTTAATTGATTAAATTCAGTATTTAATTAAAGGTATTAAAATTGTCCCTATTTATATAAAACTAGCAACCTGCCCTCGCTTCGCTTCGGTTTCAGTCATCTTAACCGCGTAGTGCCCGTTTCCATGGGAATACCGGGATAAAATATAGCCTATGTTACTCCCTGATAGTATAGTTTTCCATTGGTGAAAGAATTTTTGAAATCGGTCCAGTAGTTTCGGAGCCTATTCAATACAAACAAACAAATCTTTCCTCTTTATAATATTAGTATAGAAGTATAGACGACTAACGAATCATCAGGGGAATAAGCACCTACACTCTTCTGGCCATCTTGATAAAATGAATTGCGATCGTGAATTCCTTTGGCATGTGTGCCATACGCTTTAGTATATACCACATAGGGAAATGCATACAAAAACTTATTAAATTATAAAATATATAGCTGACGGTCTTGTAGCTTAGAAGTAGATTGTTATACGTAAGAATATAGATTAGTCACAGTGGTAAATCTCTAGAAGACAACTTTTGGATGCTGTCATGTCTATGCAGAGGTAAATGTTAATTGAAGTACTTTATTTTAATATATTTATATATAAAACATTTAATATTCATAAAATATGTATAAGTATAATGTTTTGATAGTATATTTTGTATTATACTATATTTTTAAGGAGAGACCTGATAATCACAACACAAGTTTAATGTTAATTTGACCACTGACGTCAAGTCACCTGCTCCGGTGGTCGGCCCAACGACGAAGACGACGGGTCTTGCGGGTGGGTTACGGGTGACTGTGCTTAGGTCCCTCTGTCGCCCCGGACGGAGCGGACGAGGAGTGCACCGACCGCAGCCCATCCCAAAAAAAAAAAAGTTTAGTGTTAATTTGTGTGTTGGAAATACAATAAGAAATATAATTTTATACACATTTGTTAATGATTTCTGATGTTTACGCGAGTATTAGACATTGTAAATAAAACTATTTTTTTTTTGTTATTGCCAACGGTGGCAAACGAGTAAACAGTACACCTGATGGTAAGTGTTGCTGCCGCTCATGGACCTTTACAAGGCCGCTGCCTACCGCGAAAAAAGTGAAGGGAGTGTGAATGCGTGCATTGAGGCTCGGTGATACCAAGGGCACCACCAAAACCCTCCACACACAAACACCCTCAGAAAGTTGGGCTTCCGGCTCTCTCGCTCACCGAACGAAGCGCAGTAACAAATCGCTACTACTCAGACGTTGATTTTCTGCGAGAGTGTGGTACTGCCCCGGACGGACCGGCCCGCGGCTGTAGATAGATAACTGTCGACAGTGTGGTCCTACCACTCTGAAAATATTTTTACATGTTTTACCACGTTTGTCTTGTAAATATATTCATATAATAATAATAGTTTATTGCAGATAGCCATCCATATGTGTTAGTCATACAAATATCTGTGGCCCTTACCGTGTGCACTCTCATCGTAAATATGTATGTATACGGCAATAGTGCACCAGGAGTGGACTGTCAGGCCTATTAACAATTGCACCCAAGATGCTGTTAGCGCTCCCCCATAGCCGGCACATCAATGATGCAGATTGCTTCCTGATTATTGCTTGAAAACTATCAATATGCACATCTGCAAACACGGCTGAGGCGCAGCAGAACCGTGGGAGCCCCATCAACACTAACTAAAGGCATTGTTATATTGAATAGAGAGAGCGTTGTATACCCTAGCGTATATCTAGTCCACAGGCTGCAAGTATACAGGGATTGACAAAATGCTTTGAAAAGCGTAATCTTCTTGTGAACATCGAGCAAACCTACGGGCCAGAATATTGCATCGGACAGACAACGCCCTCCGCTCTCTTTCCATATCCTTGTCATTTTTTAAATCTTCGGTAACAATATGGCTGAGATATTTAAAACGAAATACTCGTTTCAAATTTACTCCATTGATATAGACAGGAGGTAATGTTTGACATATTTTGTTACTCACCCTAGATACCATAACCTCACACTTCACACACATAGAATTGCTTTCTTTTTGTACTGGTAATCAATTTATATCAAAATGTGGGTCAAAATTTAATAACTAATTTTGTAGCGGGTAGATATACATAAATCTCTGTAATAACGATGACTTGTTGGACGTGAGACATCTTGGTCCGCCCGTGACGTAAAACGTAGCGTTTTTTTTCCGTGGTAAAGTGTTCGAAACGTTGGCTAATCAAAAATCATTTACAAACGCGATAGAATCCGTAATAATAATTATTTCAAATTTGTTAATTGCCTTGGACTAAAATGTCATTTAATCTATTGTAAGTTGTAATTAATTTTGGAAATAAATTTATATGTTTTCATTGGATTTATTTTAATTCCATATAATCAATTCTAGCCACTTTCAGTATATATTTTTTATAGATTCCTTCAATAGTTAAACATTATTATTCTATATATTTTCATATCAACTTACTCGACTGCAAAGATGGCGTAGTGGTTAAGATATAAACCTACCATGCCACTGTCGTGCGTGCGAATCCCACGCCAATGACAATACCAAGACAATAATTTATAAGAACCACGAATGGTTGTTGTGAGTTAGGTTGTAAATTGTGTCCGTTAAATTACATATTTCTAAAGTTGCCCGCAATATAAGGATTATATACTTAGTATAGGTGATATTTTATTTGTAGGCGTTGACGGGACACGATTGGTTCGTCAAGTACTTGCACAAGGTTGTGAGGAGAGAGAGCACATCGTGCTGCCGCCATTGCAATTGTGACGAGGATATGGCGCAGCACACGCTTGAGATGTGTGCCGAGGCAGAGCAGTGTTGTATACTCCTCGCAGGTATCGGTACCGACCTGGTGTAGGGACCAGGGAATAGTCCGTCACCTGCAGAGAGGTTGACCGAGGGAGAGGGGAGGCGAGGAATGACAAGAATACCAGTGGTCGGCCCAATGGCGATGGGATAGGAATACGGTAGATTATGGGACCGCGCGCCGCCTTTGCGTTGCTCCAGACGAAATGGATGGCGTGTTTGCTGACCATAGCAAGCCAAAAAAAAAGAGTGTGATGTCTTATTAAAAAAATATATTTTGTTTAATTATTATTCCTTATGGTGCTATGTATCCAGTCTAGATAGTAGTAAACATTTGTATAGAGGGAGGGTACTGAACTCCCACATGGCGAGTCGGCCCGTTTACCACTCACTATTCCAACGATTTCATATTTGCCAGCATTCACTGTCATTAATGGCCCTCCAGAATCCCCTTTGCATGTATCTTCACCGGAATATCCAGCCGCGCAAAGATTAGTTTTCGTGATGTGGGAATAAAACTTTTTACATTCATTAAATGGTACCAAACTGAGAACGGTAGACTGTTTAATATCAGATTCGTGGCGACCATTGCGACCCCAGCCAGCGACAGCAAGGCGTAGATTGAAGAACTGCGATTTATCCATGTTTATTGATGGCAAACATATTGGTCTTATGTAATCTGTAATTCAAGGTATTGTATTAATAATTTCTCACGATTTTCATCTTCTCAGTTTATATACGGCCTACTGCTGAGCAACGGCTTGCTCCACGTAAGGCCAATAAGCCTATGCTAGTTAGACAGTTTCATTTTGAGTTTTCCTTCTCTTTAATCATTTAACTGATACTTATCAGTGTCATCATTTCATGTCAATCATTTAACTGATACTTATCAGTTAAATGAATCAATATTATTATAAGAATCGACTTCGATTCTTATAATAATATTGATTCCTATAAAAAATCACACATTACTAGAGAAAAATTGGCATTTGTAATTCGGAAGTAAAGTAAAATTTTCTATAATCTTGTGCTCTATATAAATTTAAATTATTATTCTCATCATTTGCGTTGGAATGTAGTCCTTTTTTTTTGGGGTGGGTCGCGGTCGGCGCACTTTTCGCACCACTCCGTCCGGGGAATAGAGTAATACTATATATTGGAAAGTCCGGGACGACAGAGGGACGTAAGTACGCACGACCGCAACCCACCCGAACACCACGACGCCTTCGTCGTTCGACCGACCACCGGAGCAGGGTTACTTGTCGTCAGTGGTCGGCCATTGGAATCTAGTCTAACCAGTTTTAGAAGAATATCATTTCCTATACCAATCCGTTTGACCAGCGGCGTGTGTAGTATAGTTGGTAAATTTTCTCTTCAATTGTGGAGGAGTTGCGAACACAGTAGCGGGATCGGGCCCAATTATGAAACGTAGAGGAGCTATGATGATGCTCATCACCGGCACCCATATACGTCTTATTATTGGGCTCGATCACTCTCTATTATGGGAGGGAAATTGACCTACTTTACCGCGGCAGTAAGACGAATTGGCATAGGATTTGATTTTGAGGTTTCCTACTCTTGCATGTTAGGTATCATCAACATCGCAGCCCACATACGTTCCACTGTTGGGCTCGGGCCTCCTCCACAATGGAAGGGAATTTAATCTACTATTTTTTTTTTTTTTGGGGTTGGGTTGCGTTCGGCGCGCTCCTCGCACCACTCCGTCCGGGGCGACAGAGGGGCGTAAGTACGCAACACCCGCAACCCACCCGAAAACCACGTCGCCTTCGTCGTTGGGCGGACCACCGGAGCAGGGTTAACTTGTCATCAGTGGTCGGCCCGACGGAATAACCCCTACTTGGGGTACCCTTCCATCGACCCCTCGGGAGGGACGTCGGTCTTTCCTCACGCGGTCGGCCTCTCGGTGGGTGACAGACTAGTCCCCGGTCACGTCACCCGCAATTTAATCTACTATACCGTGCTGGTCAGACATGTTGGTATAGAGTTTCATTTCGAGCTTTCCTTCCCTTGCACAGATCTTATGTGCATATTATATCCCTCAGTCGTCTTTTACGACATCCACGAGCAAGATAGGGAGTGGTGAATTGGATTTTTACTCCGTCACCACACGGAAAATGCATCTTATACGCGTATTATGAAAACACAGGTCTACGACCAGTGTGTGTTATCAGTGATGACTCACGGCACGGTAACGTGGTCCCTAAATATAGGCCTCATAACAAAGCTCAAAGTCGCTCAGCGTGCTATGGAGCGGGCTATGCTCGCGATTTCTCTGCGAGATAGAATCCGGAATACGGAAATCCGCAGAAGAACGGGTGTAATCGATATAGCACGAAGAATTAGCTCGCTGAAGTGGCAATGAGCAGGCCACATCGCTCGACGAACTGACAACCGCTGGGGAAGAAAGATTCTCGAGTGGCGACCACGTATCGGACGACGCAGTGTAGGACGCCAGCCCACTAGGTGAACCGACGACCTGGTGAAAGTTGCTGAGCGTCGTTGGATGCAGGCGGCACAGGACCGCACTTTGTGGCGTAACATGAGGGAGGTCTACGTCCAGCAGTGGACGGAGATAGACAGAAATGACCATGATGATGTATTATATCTCTTAGACGTCTTTTATGAGACCCACGGCCAAAGTAACCAATGAATTGTAGTCTTACTCCGTCACGACACAGATGATGATAATAAAACCAGTAATTCATAACTCACTTGTATAGGGTGCGTTTTCTCGAAGTCTTATTAATGCGATGTCGTTCTGCAATTGTGAATTTTCATATTGCGGATGTAAAATGAACCCTTCAGCCTTTATAATAAGATTTGTAATACATTTTTGACCCTGACCTAATACAGTTTTGCAGTCAGTTGGGAATGTTCGTTTGTCGTATTCTGCGAGATATACGTCTAAACTGAAATGGTGAAAATTATTACTTATTGATAATAAAAGATTAATTTGATAACAATTATATTTATAATTAATGTTTTACTATAAAATAATGGTTGAAAATCTTCACCTTTTTTAGTCTTATGTTTATTACAAGATTAATAATGGTTAAAAAAAATAAACTGTAATAGATATGGAGGTCTTAGAATAATAACTCATAGAAGGCAACTCCGTGCGCAAAAATGAAGTATTTAAATTGGGGCCAATTGGAGCTGTACGCCGCGCCGGGCCGTTCCGTAGTGTACAAAGTCATTGCATACGCAAGACAACTCTATTATATAGTGGTGTGCGTGTATGTTTGTAATCGCTTGCACGCGTGTACCATTTTTGGCTTCACGTTTTTGATTGCTTAAGTACCGACACTATCCTTCTATACGTTATTATTCTAAGATGGAGGTGTAATATATTGTATTTGTGGGTACTCATAAGCAGTGTACATGTAACTTCAGTGCGAAGCTAGTCGGCGAATATCTATTGTACAGAAAACGCGCTTAATTTTTTCGAACCCTGTATCCCAGCTAACTAGTGCCAAATATAAATTTATAGGAATATGTATTAATAGCAATAATAGCAATTTGTTACTGCACTTCTTTCGGTGAGTGAGAGAATAGGAAGCTTGACTTTCTGAGGGTGTTTGCGTTGGTGGATTTTGGTGGTGATTAGTATTGCCGAACTTCATTGCACGCATTCACACTCCTTTTACTCTCTTCACAGTGGGCATCGGCGTAGCAAAGTACCATGAGCGGTAGTTAACATCAGGTGTGTTGTTTGCTCATTTGCTACCAATAGCAATAATAAAAGAAAAATTAGAGCATCTCGTCGATCCTTGGCATAAGTGTGCTTGTGATATCCGAGTACGAAGCGGTGATCATTGTGTTTTTATTCAAATATAATAAAAAAACAATGCTATTTAAAATAAAGTTAAATCAAAACTTACTCGAACACTGTCCCTCCTTCTTCATAAACACAGTGTCCAGCAGTGAGTACATATTTTGAGCTGATAAGAGATCCACCACAATTAAACGATCCTCTTCTATTTCCATAATCAATAAAAGTGTATAACAATACTGTCCAGGGAAATTGTTCCAACTCTGTAGCCCGACCACCTTAAAATTGAAGTATTGATGAAATATCTGTGTAGCTTAAATATCTTAATATTAAAGATGTGAATGTGAGTTTCTTTGTTTTGCTTACACGTCTAAAATATTCAACCCATCATTATCACTTTTCTTTTTCAGGATCACATAAAAAGATCGTAATAATGGTAATAAATTCATCCAGAAAAAAGTACCTACTATAGACGATTGAAAGAAAAATAAATTTTCTGTAGGCGTAGCTATTAGTGGCAAATAAAAACAACTTTTAAAAGATTTAATTAGTCTGTCTATTGCGCAATAGTGTACACATTTAAATTAATAATTTGTCATAATATAAAAATAACTACAAATTTAATGTTTAATAACCAACCCGTTGGTCAATAAATCGAGTCAATCAAATATCAAATACAAACGCGATAAAATCCGTAAAATAGTTTTATTTACAATGTGTAATACTCGCGTAAACATCTAAAATCATTATGAAAAACAATATACTCGTATTTTTTCATCATCATCATTTCAGCTCATATACGTCCCACTGTTAGGCTCGAGCTTCCTCTACATTAGGAGGGAAAACGACCTTACTATGCCATGCTAGTCAGGTAGTCAGATAGGGTTTTATTTCGAGATTTTCTTCTCTTGCATAGATGTTATATGCGTAATATATCCCTTAGTCATTCTTTTACGACATCCACGGGCAAGATATTGTATTCTTACTCCGTCATCACACGGAACCTTTTCCCACACCACCACATTTTTTTCATACAGAGGTATTTTTTTGTACTGACAAAAATTTGTATTAAAATGAGGGTCAACATTTAATAACTAATTTTGTAGCGGGTAGATATAAATCTGTGTAATAACGATGACTTGTTAGACGTAAGACGTCTTACTGCGCCTGTGATCATGAACGCTGTAAAGTTTTCGAAACATCGAGCAATCTAAAATCATATGCAAACGCGATGAAAGCCGTAAAAACAGTTTTATTTACAATGTGTAATACTCGCATAAAACTTCAGAGATCATTGGATGATTATTTTTTCACAGAGCGGCTGTTATCTGATCTCCCAATCATATGGGATAACAATATTCTATAATTAGATCGGACCTCAAAGATATTTGAGGATACTGGCTCCCATAATGACTGTCACAGATGTTTATGACGGGACCGAAGGTTTAACGTGCTCTTTTAGACAGAAATTTCGCACATCTATGAGAACATTTTTGGGTGAGTTTCCTGTTTACGAAGTTTTCTTTTACTGATAAATCAACCGATATTTAAGAATTTATAAAAGAATATTTATTATGTACTAGAAGACTTGAGTGAATACTTCGCACTATTTCATCATCATCATATCAGTCTATATATGTCCCACTGTTGGGCTCAGGCCTCCTCCATAATGGAATTGGGTTTTGTTTCGAGTTTTTTTCTCTTGCTTATTATATGGTTGTTATATATCTTAGTCGTCTTTTACGATATCCACAGATAAGATAGGGAATCGCACTTTTTGTAAAGGATTTATTACTTGCTAGCAACCCGTCCTCGCTTCGCTTCGGTTTCAATCGCCTTACCCGCGCAGTTCCTGTTCCCCTGAGAATACCGAGATAAAATATAGCCTTCGTTATTCCCTGATATATAAGCTATAATAGCTTTCCATTAGTGAAAGCGTTTTTAAAATCGGTTCGGTGGTTTAAGCTTGAAAGCGTAACAAACAAACAAACTCACTTTCGTATTCATAATATTTATAGGATATAACCTAACTATAAATATAATCTAGCAATAGTATGATTATTCCTTTTCCAATTTATTGAAATACGTTATCATCATCCTGTTCTTGTCTCAATTACTTGGGGTTGACGCAATATGTAGGTACTCCTTTTCCATAGTAGATATTGCAAGACTTGATTTGTAATATTCGTAGCCGGCACCACACGGCACATTAATAACGGGTTATTTGAATGGGAACATTTTTTTTTTTAAATATTTACTCATATTTTATTATTACGGAGTGAAATAGTTTTCAAAAGGGCAGTTATACATTATATTATATAAAATTATACGTTTTTTTAGTCACTATGAATTATCGCCTTGAATATTGTTCAGTATTATGGCAATTATAATTTTATGACAAAAACATCTTTGAGAAATAACAAATACAGATAAAAAACCAAGTATTAACTGAATAAACGTAATAATATTTATAACAAGATTAAATTATTAAATTTATAATAATAACAATTTAATGGAGATAAATTATTTTATGATTATATCATTTAGCGCTGGTAGTGCAAGTACTAGTGGTACTATTTATTTTAATAAATAGTACTTTCAACAGTAGTATCACTCAATCATATCATTTATTTGGGTTGAATATAGATGAATATATAAAAATAGCAAGTGAGAAATAAATAACTTACGCAAGAAAGAAATTAATAGGAGCGTATTGTAAGGCGCTTTCAATAATAAAAATATGATTTAAAATATTAGGTAGTTATTATTAGGTTTATTTAAGTTACATTGAATGCATTTCCATGTAGTAACAGAGTTAGAATACAATTCATCACCCCCGTCTTGTGCGTGGGTGTCTTAAAAGACACTTAAGGGATAATCTGCATAAGACAACTATAAAGGAAAAGGAAAACTCAAAATAAAACCCTATACCGACCCGGTCGGTATAGGGGGGTTATAGTAGGTCAATTTCCATCCAATTGTGGGGGAGGCTCGAGCCCAAAAGTGGGACGTACACGCTGAGATGATGAAATACATTTGAGTAAAATGTATGTATTAATCATTACTATGAAATAAAAGTAAATTTGCTAATGAAATCAATTGCTTAAAATTTATTAACCGTGTGTTATTAAAATTGCCGAATATAGTGAAACTGTTAATATTAGAAACATTTAACGCTCAGCCAAATTTAGTTATTTTACCCGAAACGTATTTGGAACTGGAAACGTCAAAGAACGTTATAACATGTTAATTAAAATGTCTTATACAGGATTCTATTAATTATTGATATAGGTTATGAAATATTATTTGAGTCCTTGTTAAAATTTGTTTATTCGGTATTTATGAAACTTATTTTCGAAAGACATGTGTATATGCGAGATGACCATAATTAACTAAAAAGTGTATAAAATAACTTAATAATAAGTGCGAGTCGGAGTCGTGCTCAGTGTTCCGTACCATTATCTATGAAAATCGCGTTTGTTGTATGGGAGACCCTCTTAAATAATTATTTTATTTTGTTTTTAATATTTGTTATTATAGCGGCAACAGAAATACATAATTTGTAAAAATTTCAACTGTCTAGCTATCGCGGTTCTAGAGATACAGCCTGATGACAGACAGAGGGACGGAAAGACCGCGAAGTCTTAGTAGGGTCCCGTTTTTATCCTTTGGGTACGGCACCCTAAAAATGTATAAAATGAAGTCGGTGCCAAGCCAAAACAACAAAGCACTAAACAAAATAAAACTTAATTTTATAAATTGAGTTTAGTACTTACATTTAGCAAGCTAAGTGGCACTGACTTCAAAGTTATCAATAGGTAGCACATACAAATAATAGTCTTTTATTAATATTAAAGATATTAGGTTTACATAAGAGGTGTATTAAATTAAATCTTTATAAAGTTATTTTATATATTTTAGAAATCGATTTTATTGAACGTTGTTTTCTATTTTTAGTTTTACTTCTTAGTGTCTGCCATAGGTTGTTCTGTAATTACAATAGGATTGCATCGGGTAGACTATAACATACACGTTTAATATGTAATCAGTCTAAGTGAAAACTAAAAAGGCAAGCAAACTAAAATTACATCGTCCACGTAAATAAAAATTTTCGTAATAGAATGTTCATAAAATGAAAACTACTAAACCAAATTATTTTAAACTTTTATGGAGCTAAGTGGTAACTATTCCGCATCAAACTAAAGAAGAATTACGTAAATCAAGTCATTAACCTCAGCGTAATCGGTATACGTATGTATAATGAAAAAATATCAATTGAATTGAGAAACTCTTCCTTTTTGAAGTCGGTAAAAAATGAGGCCTTGGTTATATTTTTATAGAAGAACCGTTGCATTTAACAACAACAACGTTTGTACCTATGAGGCTCTCCAATAGATATGAATTCAAGTGCTTCTCGTGGAAATCTGTTTTTGTTATAAAATCGAATGTATGATTGATTACTAGACAAAATAAGTTTTAATATGAAATCCTATAAAATTGGTTCATCTTTTTTGCAGTCCATATATGTTGCACTGCTGGATAGAAACTGTTTCCATATATCGAGAAAAAATAGGTAAAATGGCACGTAGGCTAGACTGGTTAGTTTAGAGGTTTCTTTGGAAGATTCTTCTTGTATTGATATAGTTTCTTCTTGTATATATCTGCATAAATGTTTTATATGTCTCTTGAGTCAGCCGTAGGAAAGACGAGATGATAAATTATAATCTTAATAAATCACCACATGGAAATTAATTTTAATGTTTATTTAATTTAATTTTACTATTTACCTTCCATCTATCTATCCCTTTTCCCGTGTAGTGACGGAGTAAGCATACAATTCACCATACCCTATCTTGCCTGTGGGTATCGTAAAAGACGATTAAGGGACTGTAATATCCATACAACATCTATGCAAGAGAAGGACAATTCTAAATAAAACCTTGTACCAATCCGTCTGACCAGCGTGGTATAGTAGGTCAATTTGTATTATATAGTGGCTTGAGCTCAGCACGTATATGAGCTATGATAATGAATTACCTAAAAATATAAGGCGTTGTTAAAAATATAAGTTGCCTTGATTTTAAAGGGAATAATATCACCATATTTATCCGCTGTTATCCCTTCTGCAACATTCATGACAGTTTCCACAGGTGACATTAAAATGAGCTTCTCAGGGAGTTCCGGACGATAAACTTTTCACTTGTGACTTTTAATGAATTTAATTAGAATAATAAGTAAAATTGAAAATTTTGAATAACCCCCGCTACAAACTAACAAAACATAACAAAATAACGAAAAAAGTATTATGTTCTCTTGAACAGGAATTATCAATTAATTATCATTTGACGATTATACTGGCACGCGTGGGCACTCAATCGGGTAATACGCCGTGACATTATTTTGGAAAAGAGCCGATAGTATTACATTGCTGGACCGATACTAACCAAATATAGCTAAGAACCACCACCAGGCAACTGGCTTTCAAATGAAAAATGCATCGAAATCCGGTCATCTATTTGACAGTTACGATGCCATAGACAGACACAGACATCGACGTCAAACTTATAACAGCCTTCTTTTTGTGTCGGGAGTTAAAAGTAATTGAACTTGATGGTAATTTTCTACCATTTCTGTTATGCAATAACTGAGATCCGAAATAAATTGTTCAATGAATAATATTCTAAGCACAAAAATATTATTGTGGATTATAATTTACTCTAACTAGCACTGTAAGCTTTCTAGCAAGCACCTACTGTGTAAAATAAGGACAGATGGGATCAGGGAAATTTAGTTCGTTTAAGAACATCCACGTTCTTCTTCCTCAAGAAAAAGAATTTTACTGCTCTGAACAATATTATTATATTCTTAATAAAACCATTTGTCAACATGTTTGGTAGGTGTTTAAGTAGATCATCCCAGTTATAAGATAATAAGAGACTCAAATCCAATAATAGCGGGTATATGAACTGTAAGGTCTATATGAAGATAAAGAGATAAAAGGTCTGCAGATTATAGAAAAAATCGATGTAGGAGAATATATAGAAATACTATTGAATAAAAACGAGTCTTACCAGCTATTCGGTTGTCAATGGTAATTTCAACCTTTTCATCATTAACTGACCGCTCAAATCTTTTCAATCCTTCATTGACAGTAGACATCCAATGTACTAGTTCAGGTATCCATGTATTAGTATCATAATTAGTCGGTGCAGAACTAGTTATTTGCTCTTGTGAAGGGCCTGCGTGCAAGGAAATAGAAGTTGTGCAAAGGAAAGGTAGTGCTACAAGATTAAATATGTATATATACGTGTATTTAAAGTAAATATTAATTTAACTATACAGAGGTGCAAAAAAATTAAAAAATCTTTGAAAAGTTAAAGAGTTAAAGATTAACATCATCATCGTCATCATACTGGCTTCAGCTATGCCCACCGTTAGATACAATTAAGTGTGTGAGAGTGACGTTTCGGCCTTTGTTACCGGGGTGCCAACAAGGACCAACAAGGCACCCCACTATTCTATCACTCTACTTAACTGGACAGGGTACGGCTGTATTATAGGCAAAGAACGTTGCAAATTTTCTCGAGAAGTTTTGTGCCCAAAAGTGGTACGGATAGGTGGCAAAGAAGTATTGTGAATAAGAAGATTTTATACCGCTTTATAAGATCTTATTTTGAAATAGTTAGGTACTAGTTGAGTGGATTTAGAAGTAATTTACTATTTTTAGGTTGAAATTAAAGAATTTTAGTTTTGTTACAGAATAGTGTCCGAATTATTAAAATAATTAGTATTATACAGAAAAAAATATTTAACTCATTTATAGATTTTTGAATTTTCAGCTTATCCCTAAAGGTGATTTCTAATTCAAAAAAGCTTTAAAAGAACGAAAATAACGAGATATACCTTTTTTAAACACAATAAGATTTTATTCTTGTTTAAGTTAAAGATAAAAAGGTAAATGTACAACTTACCTGTAATCCTGTCAGAATCAGACACTTCGCGTCCGCAACATCCTGTTTCAGGCGCCGGTGGTGAGCTTGTTATAGCGCACTGACCACCTCGGTCAACATAATTTACGTTATTACCGGACCTACTTATAGGGAAAGCTGGATTGGATGGTGCATTGTTAATGTTAAAGCGATTTCTTGGTAGTAATTGTGCTTTATGCATGGCGTAAACTGGGTTTCCTTGATTGGAATTATATCGCTTCTCATTCATCCTCCTGTCATAATAATCTTGGTTACTTTGATAATCATCTCGGTCATAGTTTATAGGTCCATTATTTGCAAGATTATATCTGCTTGGAGTTCTCGAATCTGGATAGGCATTATAACTTTCTTGGCCTGGAGAATTGTATTTTTTTAAATAGTTTTCATAGTCCGCATTTCTCTTCTTAATAGTATATGTTGAAATAGCTTCATTAGATTTAGTTTCGTCCGTTGTACCCCAAATAGCGTTTGAACAACAAATCTGTAAGTAAGTGTAAGCATATTTTGTTAAAATGAATAAAGTAAATATAATTTTATATTTTCAAACCGTGCGATTAATACCACGATGGACTCATAATACATGATAATTTATGAAACTGCTTTATCGCTTTATATTGGCATCCCAAAAATTTAATAACTATATATTGTTGAGTGCTGATTATATAAAAAAAGTGTATTTAATAAATATAAATAAGTACTAAGGTTATAATTACATATTCTGCTTTATTTGTTGCCACAGGTTCAAAATCCTTGCTCGGGTCCTTTTCTCTTGTGTGTGAACAGGGGGATTTCATTTGAAATGCCTTTTGCGCCGTCTGATTTAATAGTCCAAACACTAAACAATTTTCTTTCGGCACACATATTTCACAACCTGAAATAAAGATTATCATGTAGATACACAAAATTATGAAACACAAAAATATCACTTTGAAAACGTACACTATCATTGTTATTTAAACACACAGAACACAAAACTTAGTACATACATAATTTAATCCATAAAGACTTCTTATATTAATAAAAATTCACCGACAAATGATACTCTATATATTTACCTTGAGTAACGGTGATTGTAATAAATAATACTATAGTAAAAGTTATAGTAAAAGTCATAGTAAACTTCTTCGGTATCATTATAATACTTTTTATTACTAAAAACAGATCGATATAACGATATACTATTTCTTGCAATGACCATACGCAAATGACTGTTATTAAGTAACTAAAGCATCCTATACTTAATGCTTAAGTAATCATCAATTAATGGAACGATTTAGCGATCTAATTGTTCGTATCTACTACTAATTAGAACGATGATTAATATAACAATTTAGTTGAGTATAATGAATGATGCGATGATTATAAGGTCACAGTGTGATTAAAGAAACGTTACCTTTGTTCACGGTGATTATTATAATAAGTGTGTGGTAATTTTAATTTCCAATTTCCTGAATAGTTTTTAAATGAATCATAAAATACTACAAAATCTTTCCTCGATTGAAGCATAATTTAACTTACTTCAGCTTATAAGTCCCACTGTTGGGCTGCTTCTACATAATAAGAGGGATTGATAATTGACCTCCTATACGACGCTCGTCAGACGTGTTTAGGGTTAAGGTTTATTTAGATAGGGTTTCTTAGAGCTTTCCGTCCCTTTTTTCTGGGGATGGGCCATGGTGGGCGCACCCGCCGCCCGGCTCCGTCCGGAGCAATAGAGGGGCGGCGCGCGACCCCATGACCTACCCGTGGCACGTCGCCTTCGTCGTTAGGCCGACCACCGGTGCAGAGTGCCTTGTCTTCAGTGGTCGGGCCGATGGAATACACCGGCCGCGGGTACCCTCTCCTCGCGAGGCCCCCCCTCGGAGACTTCGGTCGCTGTCGTCGGTCGCTCTCTCTGCGAGTGATTGACTACATCTCCGGTCCAGTCACTCGCAGCCCCGGTTAGGTCGGCATCAGGCGCAGGTAGTTTTCCTTTTCTTGCCTAAATGTTATATGCATATTTAATCCCTTAGTCATCTATTACGATACCCACGGGCAAGATAGCGAGTAATTAATTGTGTTCCTAATCCGTCACCATATGGAGGCATAATTTATAGATGATAATTATATATTCACGCGTTCTGAGCATGAGACCGTGTGCTGATCTCTCTATATAGTAATTTCTCTAATGTTTTTCGCTAACATTCGACCGATTACTTTAATGGCGTGGCATATGTCGCTACTTGGTCAGATAAATCGACTGTACCTTTTGAACTCCAGTGTGATTTTCAATTTCGGAACTGCTTTTACTCGTTTTGTGATTATCTGGAAACGGTCAGAATTTTTTTTCGAAAGAACACGCACCTCTCCCTTGTTTTTTCACTTCATGACAGTGGCCAAACTGCAGCGGCGGGTATAAGTGAAGATGACCGACACCTTGACCCCGCGGTCCCCGCTAACGAACACGCGACTTATTTACCGCATAGGCCATGGGGGCACCTATTGAGTGACAGTAGTATTTTAGTAAAATAAAGTCACTTTATACTTTTCTTCGGTGTTTACTATGTGATTCAATACATTTTAAAGCCCCTAAAGCAATAAAACATTATCAATAAAATGATAGAAACAAGCGATTTTATCCTGGCTCCATATACTACATAAGTGAAGCCCTCATGGTGACCTCCACGGCGTTCAACGTGTTAATTGTACCTATGTCCATTTAGGGAAATTATTCAGAATGAAATTACAGTTAACTTAACGTTCTTAATTATATCATAATTCCTTAATTTCAAATAGTTTGTTTCTGAAAGGTCTTTACAAATATAGTATGTACCCCGTTACCTCTGAAGTAATTTATCTCCCACTTACTTATTACGACACCTGAGGGACGGAATATGATGTTCTATTCTTAATTAAGGTTGCTCCTGTGTGCGTTTTATCATAGTGATATAATAAAGATGGATTTAGTTTGTTTATTTATTATATTAATATTTATTTAAACCTAACATACAGCAAAGTGTTCTGGGTAGTTAAGATGTATTATAACAAGTTAAAAAGGGTACAAGATAAATAAATGTCCTATTGAAATATCAATCGCGAATAAATGAGTTTTATTATAGAAACTAGCAACCTGCCCTCGCTTCGCTTCGGTTATAGTCGTTTTACCCGCGTAGTTCCCGTTCCCGTGGGAATACCGGGATAAAATATAGCCTAGTTTACGCCCTGATATTATAGCTTTCTATTGGTGAAAGAATTTTTGAAATCGGTCCCGTCATTTTTAATTGCTATTTTAGGCATAGGTGTCGTGCAAATAACCGTGTGAGCAAAAAGCCTATTATTTTGACATTACAAACAGACACTCCAATTTTATTTATTGGTATAGATAATACGAATTTTTTAAATCGAATTTGTGGAAATTGCAGCATTTGACAAGTTATCATATTTTTTTCACAGGCTGTGGCTCTCTCTATGCTCAAACGCTCAGTGTAACGGCAAACCGCTGTGGGGCATCATAATAAACCGTATTACCTGTCTACGATGCCACTCTGTCCCGGTTATGATATACCTCGAGCGTATATTGCGATGTATCCTCGCTCCAATCTCTATGGTGGTAGCGTGAAATTGACTCCCTCATCGTAACCGCTTAAAAGTACTTGCTACAGGAACCATTTTCCGACAAAATTTGCACTAGTCGATAAGAACCTGCGCGGTCTGAAACTCTGAATATTAAATCCTCTAGCCTGACTAGCCAGATATCTTAAAAAGTGATAAAGTACGAGTGCCAAGTCAGGAGATTTCCGGCTTTCGGCAAGCTGCCTATTGGCGTTCTCGGTCGCCATGGTGCGGAGCTCATCTACGGACGTGACCGTCATAACTCTCTCTGGTCACCATAGAGAGTTCTATTACGGACAATTAGCGATCCCATCCACACGGTGCACCATATAGCACCACGGATCAAACTTTTACAGAATGTTTTAGTATTTTACGGAGCGTTTACAATAGCTTAAATTTTTGATAACATTTTATCGTTCGGAATCTTATAATAATGGAATTATAGCGCAACTTTGTTATAACGAAACTCAAGAGACTAGAAAATGTTCGTTAGGGCATTATATTAAGGTTACACTGTATTACCTCATGTATTAGAAGAGGCTGGTCTCAACTCCAACAATCGAAGGCAGGGATCTGAATGATGACTATCAAAAATATTATAAAAATTAGATTTGTATAGCAGTAAAAAAAGATACTTATTAAAAATGCTATTGCTACCTAGTCGTGTCTACGAATATTAACGAGCTAAATGACAAAATAAACGTCTTTGTGAAAGAAAATGTTTTAAAGTAAAAAGAATATTAAACGTAAAAAAATATTTGCAAGTATGCAAAATCTATTAGACTGGGCAAATTCGCAAAGTGAATTGAAAAGCAGTGTTAAATTGGTCAGCCATGGCGGGTGGCGGAATCGAAGCGTGGGGTAGCAGTGCGTTGGAAATTCAATTAGCACGCAAATATACGCTCTCTAACGCACGGAATCATACGATTTATCTATTATAAATATATCTTTAAGATAAAACTTCAACATACTAGTTTATTCCCTTTGTACAAATACATTGCTCAATGAACTGATTTAACAAATTCTGATTTCTGCCTTTTGGGCTCTTGTATTAGATATTGCTAAAATTCTCTATAAGTGTAATTAATAATAGTTCAAACAATTGGACGGATCATCCTTGTACCAGAGACAAAATATGATATGGATATTTTTTGGAGTGCAGTTCTTCGGGATTTTTCTTCCTAATATATCTAGATTTAAAATCTAGATTTTCTATTTTGCTAGCCGTGTGGTGACGGAGTAAGAATACAATCCACCACTACCTATCTTGTCCGTGGATGTCGTAAAAGACGACTAAGGGATATAATATGCATGTTACATTTATGCAAAAGAAGGAAAACTTGAAATAAAACCCTATACCAACTTGTCTGACCAGCATGGTATAGTATGGTCAATTTCACCCCTGTTGAGGAGGAGTCTCGAGCCTAACAGTGGGACGTATATGAGCTGAAATAATGATGAATCTAGATTTTGTTCTGATGTTAGACAGCTCATAAGTTACGTCTCGGGTGGTATACAAACCTTGTATCGTCACGAGCATCAATGTGACTTTTCTGCCGTACCTATTTTTATTTATTTATTTATTTAAGACAACACCCTGCACTAAGGAAATAATCCTTGTATTGCGGGGGACTTTACAATTACATCCAGACTCAGAACAACAATTTGTGGATTGCACAAAGTGTTGTCCCGCGTGGGATTCGAACCCCCGACACTGGCGCTGTAGGTCGCTATCTTAACCACTACTAAGTAATGTAATCGATTTTAAGGCTCACATATAGGCGTCATGAGTTCTATTGTATTCGTGGTGCTGTACTACTGCGCTTATCACAGCTGAATATCCTCTTCTCTATTATCTCATTATGCAATTTTACTTGGTCTCCGCTTTCTATAGGAGGGAGCTGGAATCTTTCCAACTCATTTTTATCTTTTTCTTAAATATATTTACGGCGAAGACATAATGCGGACATTGTGGTTTCTAACTTACAGAAATTACAGTGGTGGGAGTGGTTACACTACTAATTGTAAAACGTTTATTTAGAATACTGTGGGTTAATATTTGTATACCACCTTAGTTAGTCCCAGCAATAAAATACAGTAATACTTACGTGATAAGACCGAGCGATAATCGCCTAAGTCGAATTCGCGTAATCGAATTCGCGTATTCGAATTCGGGGTTTAATTTCACTTAAATTAAATATGTACAATTTTTTTATATTTGGAACTTGTTCAAAGAAGTTTTAAATAATGTTATTAATTTAATGAAAAAGAATTGACATATCTATACCAATAAATAAAATTGGAGTGTCTGTTTGTAATGTCAAAATAATAGGCATTTTTCATGCTCACACGGTTATTTGTACGACACCTATGCCTAAAATAGCAATTAAAAAATTTTTGTCTGTCTGTCTGTTTGTTCCGGGTAATCTTCAAAACGGCTGGACCGATTTCAAAAATTCTTTCACCAATGGAAATCTATAATATCAGGGCGTAAACTAGGCTATATTTTATCCCGGCATTCCCACGGGAACGGGAACTACGCGGGTAAAACGACTATAACCTATAACCGAAGCGAAGCGAGGGCGGATTGCTAGTTCTGAATAAAATAAGTAAAAAGGTCGGAGCGCTTAAATAAAAACCGCGTATCTTCGAATTTGCGTAAAACGGGGTAGCGTAAGTCTGGGTATTACTGTACTTTAGATTTCTTTGAATTATGCGATACATACTAGTATGCTCAATTTCAGCTACAAGTTGAGTCTATATTTAGATTAATATCATCATCACAGCTGTTACACGTTCCACTACTGAGCTCGAGTCTTCTCTACAATGAAAGGGAAATTGACCTACTATATCACGCAGATCAAATAGGTTGATATAGGATTTTAAGGCGAGTTTTTCTTTTCATGCAATGCTGTTTTCTGCATATCGTCTTTTACGACACCCACGTGTAAGAGGGGGTGGTGAATTTTAGTCTTAAGGTGAACGCACACTTATCCGAGCTCGAACGAAACGAATTTTAGAATTTTGTATAGAAATCGTCTTCCAGATTCGGACGATTCGACACGGGGAAGTGTGCGAGGTTTCATGAGATTTCATATACAGAATTCTAAAATTCGATTCGTTCGACGCGTTCGGCTCGGATAAGTGTGCGCACCTTTATATGCACGCGCTTGGTATGTAGCGTGTCATTAATATAGTGACATAGCCACGAAACTTAACTGTTCGTATAAGTATTGTGAGCAGAAGAATGATGGCAATAGTACTCGTAGTAAAACTTATTGTCATTAAAAATCATTAACATTTCTTCGTAAGGTCATCATCGAGATTAATATATACAGGTTGTATCAGGTTATGGGGCAACTGTTCGAGTATGTTGTAGTTTAACGATCATAGATCGTAATTAGAATGTACATTACACAAAAAACAATATAACATAAAAGTTATAGTGATTTCAAAAAAATGTGTCTTAAGAGTCTACGCCTTAAATGTTACGTATTATGTAGGAATGTACAGACAGAATACATGTAGGCATGTAAAGGCTCTAATTCCTTAACGAATCGATATTTTTCGTTAAAATTTTCTTCGTGGGTTCTTACCACCATTGCCTAGCTCTCTTTTGACCAGTTGCCCCATAACCTGATACATCCTGTATATTGTTAACGATGGTATCAATGCGCTAGTTACAGTATTTACCGCATCAATTAAATCGTAATTTTCCAGGCTCGTTAAATCACAATTATATAGTATTTAAAAATGCCATGTTCTGAGATTTTTAATTATTCCCATTCATTGTATATTATGTTATCTACACATCCGTCAACAGTTCTATTATAAGTAGGTATGTTAAGTATACATTCTTTAGCTTTTTTTTTATTTGAATATCATGAACTTATTTATTTATTTTTTTATTTAAAATCAAATCAAATCATTCATTCTGCATAGGCCCCTTAAGGGCACTTACATATTGTCAAATTACACGTTTGAACACAATACAATAATCTACCACCGGATCGGAACGCGGCCACAAGCTGAGAAGATCCGGCAAGAAACTCAGCGGGCAGTATTTTATTTTTAATCTTTTAAATATACATAATTTTATGCTTCGTACAACATATATGGTATTAGCTCCAGTGTGATGCCCTTCGAAATTGTATATATGTATAAAATTTCAAAATTTAGTAAAAGACAAAAAAAATTAAAGTATTAAAGAAAGGAAGAAAATATGGCTGGACCAGATCCCACAAGCAGCACCCGATCACGAGTTAACTACTAGAGCAGCCATCACTCTCCTCAACCAAATTAGAGGGAAGGGAGCGACCCACCCCACATAGCTACCGCAAGCAGAACCTTATTCAGTGAGCATGACTAAACCATAAATAAAAATATAAAACGAACTACAACTACTACTATACCTACTATAAAAACTACTACTATAAATTTTAAATAAAACTACGGGTGGACAGTCCACCCGTGACCATGAACGCTGTAAAGTGTTCGAAACGTCGGGTAATCAAAAATCAAATACAAACGCGATAAAATCCGTAAAGTAGTTTTATTTAAAATGTATAAATACTCGCGTTAACATCAGAAATCATTACTACTATAAAATAAACTACGAACTATAGCAGGTATGCTAAAAGAGATCAAAACCAAAATTCGACGGGCAAAACTGTATTATCATCTAAATAATCCGAAATTTTGTAATAGCCTTTGCTACAAAGTCTACTCTTAATAGCTTTTTTAAACATGTTAATTGAGGAGTTTCGCGTCTATGGTGATACCTAAAAAAACCGTGGACTCCACTAAGTCTAGGGCCACACTATTCATTTGAATATTGGTTTCCACTTGTCTCACATTAGGTGTGGTAAATTTAATACATTTTGTTTTCTTCTCATTAAGAACAAGATTGTTTATATTGAACCAATGAACAACGTTAGACAGTGCGTTGTTCATATCGTCATAACTAAGCATTCGTCTTTTGACTTTAAATAACAAAGAAGTATCATCCGCAAACAACACAATGTCTTGATTGTCCCCTATATAATAGGGTAAGTCATTAATATATACAAGGAACAGAAATGGCCCAAAATGGATCCTTGCGGCACGCCCATTTCTATAACAGAGCCAGATGATTGCACACCATTTACATCAACCCTCTGAATTCTGTTACACAAATAAGACGTTAAAAGTTCAAGAGCTTTATTCCTGATCCCATAGTGATGTAATTTCTTGATGAGGGTTTCGTGGTGTACACAATCAAACGCCTTGGATAAATCGCAATATATACCCAATGCATAGTGCGATTTCTCCCAGGCTTCAAAGATATTTTTAATAATTCTACACCCGCATCAGTAGTAGAGCGATTCTTGGTAAAGCCAAACTGATTTTTGTGAAAGATGCCATGTTTATTAAAATGGCTCAGCATTTGGTTAAGAATAATTTTTTCAAAAACTTTACTGAGTGTAGGTAGTATAGAAATAGGCCGAAAGTTATTAATATCTAACATACTACCCGCTTTGAACAAAGGAATCACTCTACTAATTTTCATGACTTCAGGAAATACACCACGAGCAGCACAACCGTTAAACACAGATGCCAAATAGGGAGCAATAATATCAATTATAGAGTTAATTGACATAACAGACAAGCCCCACGAATCAGCAGTCTTCTTAATATTAAGATTTCTGAAAGTGTTAATGATACCCTTCGAGCTTACATCTGAAAATTTAAAGGTTGTGTCGCATTTTGCAGTACATTGTTTGAGCAGCGATTCTGCTAACATGAGAGACGATGTCAACGATCTAGTGGTTAATATAGGTATATTAGTGAAATAATTGTTAAATTCTGTTGTTGTTGTTCATTGTCACACATACATTTTTATCACCAATTTTTAAATTAAAGTCCTTCTTCCGTACAGCATTCCTACCGGTTTCACTATTTATCACTTTCCAAGTCATTTTAATTACATTACTAGCTTGTTTGATTTTATTCTTCAGATAAATAGATTTAGCACATGAACAGGCATGTTTGAATATTTTGGAATATTTTTTTACATATTTCAAATATGTAAAAAAATATTCTGGATTATGGTTATAGGATTTTTCATGATAAAGATCATATAACCTTTGTCTAATCTTATAGATACCACATCTAGCCCATTCACTAAAACCAGCAGGTACTCCTGACAATAGAGTTTTGGGTTTAAATATTTTATGAAACTCATCATCAATTATGTGGAATAGGGACGTATATAATTCATTGGGATTTTCATGAAAAGGTAATTGTGGCACTTTCAAACTCATATTGTATTTAAAATGCTTTAAGCGGCTTACATTGACAGGAACAAAGGTAATACGTTCATGTTGAACCCTATTAGTTCTAGGAAGTACAACAAGTTGTCCACAATGATCTGATTCTAATTTATTTAAAATAGATTTACTAATAGGTTAAACATTTAGGAAAATATTATCTATACAAGTTGCACTTCCAGCGGTTATCCTAGTAGGTTCCAAGAAAGCATTATACAAATTATAAGATTTCATTAAATTCAGAAATTTATGTGTTATACTACTATTTTCTAATAAATTTATGTTAAAATCCCCACATATAGCTATTGTTTTATTTGAGGTGGAGGTTTTAAATAGAACATCCTCCATAACTCTCTCAAAATCTTCATATGGAGAACATGGGGGTCTATATACGCACACAATTATGAGCTGCTCAGACTCAGTACAGGCAATTTGAATAACACATTCAACAGAAAGTTTCACAATATCTTTTCTTTCTCTATATTTAATCATATTGTTTAAGATTATCAATGAGCCACCTCGTTTTATATTAATTCTGTTGAACGAGCTAGCAACCTGTGATTAGGAAAATTGAACATTAATTGGTTAGTTTTAAGCCAGTGTTCAGTAATGCAGAGAAAATCTATCTGGCAACCGTTCAAAAACAATTCAATCTCCAAATCTTTACCCAACATGCCCTGAATATTTTGGTGTACCAGGTTGATTACATTAAACTTATTACTAAGATTGTTTTTAAAGCAAGAGGAAGTCTCTATTGGCTTATTGTATAATTTAAATGAATGTCATTATTTCCATTATTGGAAATGTTACAATTTAAATTATTTATGTCAACATTAGATTGCTCAATACAAGCAATATTTTTAGTCAAATTCTTGGCTGATGTAAAAATAAAATAAGATAGCGAATTTGCTATAAATTTCTTAAGATGATTAGAAAGATAACAATTATCTTTTGTCAAAAAATATTTCATATTAACATAACTGTTAATGTCAATAACATGCATTTTATTTTCTATAATATAATTTGTTTTAGTTTTGATGTCATGTAAAGCTAGATTTAATCTATAGATGGATTCATTTTCCACCTGTGTCAAGCATGTCCTGTAAGGAAATGTGAACATAACAATTTTGTCTACATTTAATAAATTACAAAGTCCATTATTGTATTTTAATAATTGCTTCTTGCTCACATTTTCTTTATTACCTACAAAGATTAATAATGTACTAACAGGACTAAAATTATAATTAAATATTTTTTGCATAATGTTATGATAAGACAACCCCGGCCAACAGTTATTGACAATTGAATGTCCCTTATCTGACAAAAGAATGCCCATATTTTTACCAATTTCGTCGCTGAACATGACAATTGTATTTTTACCTCTCACATTTAGTAATTTAGCATTAGGTAGGGGTGTAATTGGATGTAAGCAGCGGCTCCTGGCAGCGAACTGTCAGTAGAAGATATAGTTTGCAAGCTAACAATAGATGGTTTGGTTCTCGAGACATATAAATTAGAGAACTGTTCTAAGCTCAAATGATAATTAATAGGTTCTTTATTGCATTTATTTAATACTAATTTATTCATTGATAACATATACTCCCTAACCAGTTTTTCTGAATTAGAGTATTTGGTGGTCATAACTTCCAATTTTTCTTGGAGACAATTGATATTTGTTTGGAAGTCATGAACATCAGTTTTATGATTTTTGGTTTTATTTTCTAACTCATTTACATAAAAATTAAGATTGTCAATCAATTGTAGCCGTTCCTTATTTAATTTCACATTTTTCATGTAAAATCTATGCTTGTTAACAAGTTTTTGGTTTTTTTTAATATATCTATTTATTCTAACAAATTTTCTAAACTTTTTAAGTTTTTTAAGTGTATAGTTCCTGCTGCACCTAACAAGAACCTCATTGTTATATGGTAATAATTCATCAATTGTGTCAAGTGAGATAGCGGAAAGCTTAGGTGCAACAGAAACCAAGTTCGGGGCACTACTAACCAGCTCATCATACAGACTTAAAAGGCAACACTTTACGCTAAGAAAATAATTCTTGTATTGCGGATGACTTAACAAATATGATTTAACGGACACAAATTACACCCAGACTAAGAAATACAGTTTGCACAAAGTATTGCGCTGCGTAGGAATCGAACCCTCGGTAATGGTACCTTGATATCTTAACTACTACGCCTTCCGTGCAACAAACTATTTATTTCATTATTATTAATAACTAGCTTCTGCCCGCGACTTCGTCCGCGGAAAATTTCTTGTTTTAACATAAGATTACACTCGATTGATATTACTGTATTTAATTTTATTAGTAAAATATTTTTTGGAATCAGATCAGTAACTTAAAAGATTACCGAAGTTCTATTTTCTGCTCAAGGTAACTTAACCCTTAGTTGCCTTTTACTTATTTTATTTATTTGTTTAAGTTAGGTATCTATTTAATTTAAAGCTTCTCTATATACAATGTTTGAGGTTGTTTTATTTTCCGGTAACAGAATAATCTGCCTTTCGGATGATCCCACTCTTGATAGACCAACATATAATTGCCCATGGGAAAAACATTCTTTTCGTAGGTCAATGCCAACCAAAGAGAATGTTTGTCCCTGGGACTTATTAATAGTCAGGGCAAATGATTGCGCACGTTCAGCGCTAGTTTCTCGAGCACGGGCCCGCGTCGTCCTCACATTTTGGCTTGCGAGGCGCTGTGAGCGCTCGGAGCTAGATTCTCTAGCGCGTGCTTGCGAAATATATTCTCTATTTCTCGAGAGGCGTTGCTCATTTTCAGGGGCAGATTCTTCCGTACGGCGTACTCGAGCGGCTCTTGTCTGTGATGTCTGCCGAGACAGTTGAGATTTCCTTTTAGGCATGCTCTCAACAAACCACGCACAGACTTGAAAACAATTATGAACAAAGGGAGAGCGACTCGAACACCGTCCGCCTTTACAAAACAAAACAATCGTAATATCGAATAACTCGTGTCGATTATTACGATAGAACGAAGTACGAAACTACGAACATACAAAACAAACGTACAACGAAATTACGATATTTTCGATTATGAGGTATCTATCAACAACAACAACCATGCGAACGAAACAACCGAAACCAATAACCAACTGACATGTAATTTTTAGAACTCCAACTAACGACAACGTGGGCATAATAATTCGAGAGGGTCATCAATCCACGGAAAGTCTTAACACCGCGATTCAGAAAAATGACGTCATTGCAGAACGCCATCTATGGGCAAATAGGTAAAACGTCTGCACAATGAAAGTTATGCTAGGGTCATTTTGCGTTTTAGTAATTTTATATTATCTCCGAAACTGTATGACCAATTGATATACTGTAAATGGCAAATCTTATCTGTATGATGTTCTTGTGATACTGAAATAATTTATTGTCATAAGAATTAATATTTTGTTGCTCAAATAATCAACCAAACGTAACAATGCCGAAAAAAAAATTTTTTAATGCAATAATAGAAGTATAAAAGATAAAATATAAAAGATAGAGATATGGTATCGCTGACTTTTTTGTAGAAATAATTAAGATGAACCAGGTAGCCATACATTCTTTTTAATTTTAAGCAACTGTTTAGGCAGCGCACGCAAATAATTCTGTTTTACGAGGTATTTTTTTCCGACTTGCCAGACAAAAGTTGTGATAGCTCGGTTAATATACATGTTATAGAAACAATTTATAGCCTATAGCACTCAGGAATAATGTAGCTTTCTGCCAGTTAAAATAAAATTAGAATTAGATTATGAGTTCCAGAGATTACCCCCTGCATACAAACTTACAAATTTTACCTCTTTATAATATTAGTATAGATAATAATATGAGTCAACAGAAGATTTTAATATTTATAAAACATAAAGTACATATATCTTTATTAATGTATTTAGTTTAAAAAGGGACTACAAAAGAATAAGGAGCCAATTTAATTTAGACAATTCTGGAACCAATCCAATGTGAACTTTTTCTTTCGAAACGTGAGCAGTGTAATTCGAAGAAATTAACCGTCATAATGTTTTAATAGAATGAAAATGTTTTCGATTATTCCGACGATGACGATGATGATGACTTGGGGGTTGACGCAATATGCACTCTTTCGTAATACATATTGCAAAGTTATTGGCAATAATTTTAACTTCATCATTTCGGCTCATATACGTCCCACTGCTGGGCTCGAGCCTCCTCCATAATAAGAGGGAAATTGAATTGAAATTGGAAATTACTATACCATGTTGGTCATGTTATCCGTGTGATGACGGAGTAAGAATACAATTCACCCTATCTTGCCCGTGGATGTCGTAAAAGACGACTAAGGGATATAATACGCATATAACATCTATGCAAGAGAAGGAAAATGAAATGAAACTCTATACCAACCTGTCTGACCAGCATGGTATAGCAAGGTCATATTCCCTTCTATTGTGGACGAGGCTCGAGCCCAACAGTGGGACGTGTATGTGCTGAAACGATGATGATGATGATGTTGGTCAAACAGGTTGGTATAGGATTTTGTTTCTAGTTTGCCATCTCTTCCATAGATGTCATATGCGTAATATATCCCTTAGTGGTCTTTTACGACACCCACGGGTAAGAGAGGGGGTGGTGAATTGTATTCTTACTCCGTCACCACACGGAAATGGAAGTTTCAACTTAGTGTAATTTTAGTAGTCTCTTCCAACAGCCCCGAGCAATCTAAGGGTTGGTAGTATTCGTAGCTGACATCACACAGCAGAATAATATTTTGATAAGTAATATATAGAAATCAAATTACTAATCCAGCCTCATAAGAACTGTAAACGTACTAAAATCTGATGATTACGCAAGTATCATAATCATCATCATTTCAGCCTATCGCCGTCCACTGCTGGACGTAGGCCTCCCTCATGTTACGCCACAAAGTGCGGTCCTGTGCCGCCAGCAACTTTCACCAGGGCGTCGGTCCACCTAGTGGGGGTGCGTCCTACACTGCGTCGTCCAATATGTGGTTGCCACTCGAGGACCTTTCTTCCCCAGCGGTTGTCCGTTTGTCGAGCGATGTGGCCTGCCCATTGCCACTTCAGTGTGCTAATTCTTCATGCATTACACATCCTTGCTAATATTATAAATGCGAAAGTAAGTTTGTTTGTTTGTTACACTTTCACGCTTAAACCACCAAACCGATTTCAGAAATTCTTTCACCAACGGAAAGCTACAATATCATGGAGTAACATATGCTATATTTTATTAAAGTATTCTCACGGGAACGGAAACTACGCGGGTAAGGCGACTGAAACCGAAGCGAAGTGAGGACGGGTTGCTAGTTATATATAAACTATTTTTATGGATTTTATCGCGTTTGTAGGTACTTGTCAGTTGTCATCACAGTCCTCTGAAAATAGTTTTATTTATAATTGGCTGACCCAACAGACGTTCTGTTCAAATCTATAAAATTAGTAAAAGGAATTCTCCTCGAAATTGATTATTAATCTAAATCATTCTCATATCCATCGCAACTACAAAAAAATCTTCAAAGTCGGTCAAGTGGTTTAGGAGTTCAATTACAAACGCACGAACAGAATATTTAGATGTAAGCGTATTTTACTGTAAACGTATTGTATAAATGTATTCCACAACTAAATGTACAAGGTTGTTGTGTTAACTTATATCTATACCAATAAATAAAATTGGAGTGTCTGTAATGTCAAAATAATAGGCTTTTTTCATGCTCACATGGTTATTTGCACAACACCTATGCCTAAAATAGCAATTAAAAAATTTTTGTCTGTCTGTCTGTTTGTTCCGGGTAATCTTCAAAACGGCTGGACCGATTTAAAAAATTCTTTCACCAATGGAAAGCTATAATATCAGGGCGTAAACTAGACTATATTTTATCCCAGTATTCCCACGGGAACGGGAACTACGCGGGTAAAACGACTATAACCTATAACCGAAGCGAAGCGAGGGCGGGTTGCTAGTTAGTAATATAAAGAAACATAGATTACCACTGTGCTACTTGCAATCAACACAAATGTGTGTACATTACACGTTACATGTTTTTTATATATTACTTAATACAGGGCAATATAAAAAATTGCGGTGACTATTATTTATTCTTTACATTTATTAATTAATAATAATAATGTACTGATACTGCACAAAGGTTTACAATAGGATGCGGAACCCTATGGAATAAAAGGGCCTCTGTCGGGTCCAGAGTCACCTTCAACCCCAACGCCTCGATCCGCCTGATAATCTCCTTGGTGGTTAAATTTCCAGGCGTGCTGCCTATTTTAGCGTCCCACCCCGACCGTGACGAATGTATCGTCAGCGGAGTAAACTAGGCCTAACCTTTCAACGCCCAGTCGAAGCTGATGTTCCACAGAGTGGGCCTCAAAATCAATCTCTGCAAGATATCGCCGCGATATGGGCGTCTGTACAACGCCCGCTATTCGGTTCGTAGAGAGACAGCTGTGACCCTCCAAATAGTCGAACACTAACAGCTTCAGGTATACGAGCACCAAACCGCCTCCTTGATGCAGATGAATGACAGACTGTTGAATGCGTTGGCTATGTTCAGTGATACCGCCAACAGCATCAGTGACCACTTTCGTGACCACGGCCCTGAGGCGCAGCAAGGTCGCGATCTTCCAACAGGAGGGCTCCTTCTAAAACCAAATTGGGCGTCGAAAAGATTGAGGCCGACCTCACTAAGGTACTGTTTGACATTGGCAGCCAGGATCCCCTCCAACCGCTTGCCCGCGTCGTCTATTTGGTTGTAGGTCGCAGCCGAGTCTGTAGACCGTTCCTGCTGTACCTGGAGCACCAGCCTCCCCTCCATACAACACACCGGGAACTAACCAGATGCTAGACACGGATTGTACAGTTATCTGAGACATAGTCTCAGGTGCTTGAAGACCAAGGCCAGCACCCAGTCGGGTATACCATTTGGCCCAGGAACCACTTCAGACGTTGATGTGCATTCGCGTTACCGTCAACCGTATCTTCGTCTCCGTGACGGATGGAATGCTTTCATCAAGTTTCTCAGTCACCATCTAGCAAAGTGGGAACAAGTTCTTCTCTCGACAACTCTGGTCAGCAGGCCGGGTTGAAGAGCCTCAGTAACTGCTGCGAGCAGAGCTTAAGATTTTCGTCAGCTGTAGAAACTTATATGTGACATAGAATATGAATATTAAACTATTATGATGGATTTTCTAGATGTGAAAGGAAGTACTTTGATACATTTATTCATTCATAATTTTATGTTTCAATTATCGAGCAGAGGTTTAATGCATGTATTTTGCATCTCAAAATTTATACTATATAATAACATGTGTGGCTAGCGTATTGCCATTAATTGAGCATAGTGCCAAACATGGAGCTTGCTATTCAGAATGTCTCAAGAAATATTTCGAAAGTAGAGCTCCAACTTTAAAAGTTACTGTCTAGTATACAGAAAGCGTCCTTATTGCAAGATTATTTTCTAGATTCTGTTATATCAAAAACTTGTAAAGCTTTCAGTAAGTTTGGACAACTAATAATTGACGTTCGAACGTATTTAGTTCTTGTTAAATACACTCTGTACAATAATATTTCGAAGAATGTGCGAATTTGACGTCACTGAGCAAATATCTGGTTTCAATTTTCTCTCAATTAACTTCAGGTTGCGTTCAATTCGACAAGTGCCACTTATTTCTAATGGTTCTATTGCACGAGGGCTGTAACAATTCAGTGTTGTGAGGGTACTCTTGAAGGGTCCCGTATAGTTACTGTTATATTAGAAGGGTTACTTTATGTCCCATTGTGTCGAGAGAGCCACGAAGTTGTCGTGGATTTTCTGAAGTTAACTATCTAGTCTAGCTGTTAAGTTGAAAGAGTATATTGCGACGTTTTAGTGATGCTTTAGTGATATCTTTATATATAAATTTCTTGCGTACGTGTGTATATCACTGAACTCCTCCTAAACGACTGGACCGATGTTGAAGAAATTTTTTTGTGTGTTCAAGGGGATTCGAGAATGGTTTAGATTCACAAATGGATCCGGTAGGTGGCTGTGGTTTTATTTGAACAGAACAACGTCTGTTGGGTCATCTAATCTTCTATCCATGTGTTTGTAATTAAACTTCTTCTAAACGGCTGGATCGATTTTGATGATTTTTTTGTGGCTGTTTCGATGGATAAGAGAATGGTTTAGATAAAGAAAAGAAACCGGTAGGCGGCACTGCGATCAATTTCAAGCGATTCAATTTTACTATTGTTTTTTAGATTTGAACAGAACTACGTCTGTTGGGTCAGCTAGTTATTTTTAATACGTGACAAATTTTAGTAACATTACAAACCATAGATTATATCAGCCAATATTTTTTCATTCGTTACTTATATGGAATGGAACTATATTTGTGATATTTGTTATGTTTTCAATTTGTTTTTACCAACACGGTAACAGTTTTAAGCCCCGATGTAAATAGAGTTGGATAAGTTCAAATAGGGTTTTGTTTCGAGATTTCCTTCGCCTGCATAGACACTGTATGCATATTATCTCTTACTCGTCTTAAACAGCACGCACGCACAGATATTGGGGTTGAATTGTATTCTTATTCCACCATCACACGGTAAAAGGTAATGTAAAGGTAAAGATATAATAATACAAGCATTATAAGATTGTCACATAACCAGAGCTACTTAGGTAAATGTTAAAGGAAAATAAAATTCTCAAAATATTTTCACACTTTCGCACATCTTATCTTGCAGGATTGGCGTGAAAGTTTCGTCATGTTTCTTATGTCGTCCCTAAGGTAGTTCATATAGTTTAACCACGGCCCTTTTTAGACAGGTAAAAGTTTGTAGGGACTTTAGTTTAACAAAAAATAAACGTATATATTTGCTATATTTGGTCTCACCATTGTCTTTGAATTTAATAATAAAAAGTAGCAATTTATATTATTTAATTGATATTATTTCTTCTTTATTGAACGTCCCATTGTTGGGTATAAAATGGAGAGAATTTAGTCGTTTTTACTTGATTACTATTATACCCAATTACCGAGTAATTTAGTAACTAAACTTATGTCCACAAAAGATAAATAGTTTTATGAAAGATTTAGTTGAGTTACTCTGTTTTTTTTTATTTTTTTGGACGCGCACTGTTTCATTATGATCATCATCTCAGCCTATATACGTCTCTCTGTTGGCCTCGGACCTCCTCCACCTACCATACCACGCTGGTCAGACGTGTTGCTATAGGGTTTTGTTTCGAGTTTCCCTTCTCTTGCATAAATGTTATACGCATATTATATCCGTTAGTCGTCTTTAAGACACCCACGGGCAAGAAAGGGGGTGGTGAATTGTATTGTTACTCCGTTACCACACGGACTGATTCATAGGCTAAAGAAACCTGAAGTTGTTGTCTTAGTAGAGTATATTAGTTGTCGCAAGCCCATTCATGATTTCATATCACTATCGAGAATTTAGCCACTAAGTTACTTTCCACATACTAAATTATTAAAGTAAGCTGAGCAAGGCATTATTCATTCTTACGATACCGCAAATAAGTAAGCGATTGTGACTTTTTTTTTGTGTGTGACTTAGTTGTTAGCCTCGGATGGTTATGACAACTTTACCCGGACTGGTGGGTGAGCGCTTAGGGCTATCAACCCGTACGATTGTGACAAAATGCATTTTAATTTATTTATATCACATGAACATAATTTGCCCGGTGGTGGCATGGTAAAAATACAATTCACCACCACTTCAATTCCCCGTGGGTGTCGTAAAAGACGACTAAGGGATATAATATGTATATGTAATGCGATTATGAAATATTATAGAACTATTATCCTATTCTTCCGTGTGGTGACGGAGTAAGAATACAATTCACCACCCCCTAACTTGCCCGTGGGTGATCGTACGAGACGACTAAGGGATATAAAACGCATATAACATCTATGCGAGAAAAGGAAAACTCGAAATAAAACCCTATACCAACACGTCTGACCAGCGTGGTATAGTAGGTCAATGACCCTTCCATTATGGAGGAGGCCCGAGCCCAACAGTGGGACGTATATGGGCTGAGATGATGATGATGATTATCCTATTTAGGGAGATCTATCAACAGTGAACTTCGATTGGCTGATAGATGGATGAATAAGTAGTCGGAACGTTAAATGAAGCAACCATGGATTTGTAAGCAGTTACATGGTTTTTCCTCCACCATACATCATTATGAGTAAGGAAACCTTAAATTAGATGTCAAAGCATAATATTTTCCTATTTCCTGACAAAGGAATAACATTTCAGTGGTAAAATAAATCACTATATATATATGAAAGTGATTTTGTTGACACCAAAGAACAAAATTGAATAATAGATAGACACTACCCTACTGCACGTGTGGAAACATCGATCACGGCTTTTAGACACAAGACGCACGAACAAATGGGGTTGTTACCCTACAACGAAGTTTCGCCAACTTATATCAGCGGGGAACTGTTTTTAATAAATAAATTCTGAATATAATATCTGTATGTTGATGGAATAAGAATGCAACATACCGTCACCATCCGTGTGTATTGTAAAAGATGATTGTAGGAGAGGATATGCAAATAATATTTATGCAATAGAAGAAAATTAAACCTTTTTTTGGAGGCTATGGTGTGGTCCCCATCCAATCTACCCGGGGCGACTGATGGCCGGCGTGCGGCCCATAACCTATAATATTCCCTCCCCAACGTCATTGGGCCGACCACTGGTACCGGTTCCTGGACATCCGTGGCCAGTCCGAAGGTACTGAAACTCTGTACCAATCCGTTTAATCAGCATGGTGTATTAGTTCAATTTCTTTTCATTAGCTGAGGAGGCTCGAAACCAGCAGCGGGATGTAAATGAGTTGAGACAAAATAAAATGAAAGCAAATAAAAAATTATTTTTTTTCTGTTGATGCCTAAGATATATATTTTACTATCCCTTTATTTTGTGTGGGTTTAATATTAAATGACTAAAAGCTATGGAAACAAAATCATATGCTCAGTAGGCAATTTCAATCTCATCATGGACTTGAAAGTCAGAGTACATTAGCCCCAGCGATCCGATAGTTTCAGTACCATGGAGTGTGGTCCCGCCAGGAAGGTCATGACCGTGAAGGATTCGGTATCAGTGGTTGGTCCAATGGCGAATGAGATGAAATACGACAGGTAAAACATGCGCTACACGGTTTCAAACAGTGGTTTGAAACAAAAAAAGCAGAAAAGCACTTTGCTGGCTACATGGTTTTTAAGTTAGTTTGAAACCAACAGTGTTCAAAGAACGTGGCGCGGATAGGACGTCTTGACGCTCGCGTACCGTATGTTCAGTACAATGACGTCATGGCGCCTTACCTATCAATACAACAAAAAGTTGGTGTAAGTCTAAAGGTCATACGAAATTTGGCATAAAACATCTATCTACACTGTTTCAAACATCTGTTTCAAACCACTGTTTGAAACCGTGTAGCGCATGCTTAAAAAGCCCATGGTAGCGAGGCTTGTGTTTCAAACCACTGGACAAGCGGTGGTTTTTATCTTGTTTGAAACCATCTAGCCGCTTGTTTGAAACCAAACGAACGACAGTCCCGCTGCAGAGGTCAGCGCAGACGCACGCGACGACGTTCTGCGCACAAAATGGCGCGTGAGCAGACGGAACGCGATCGTGGTTTATTACTCAACTTCTCGCGTTATACAAAGAGTTGCCCTGCCTTTGGGACTTAAATTATGAAGGGTATAAAAATAAAACACAGAAAAGAAATGCATGGGATATTTTAATTTTATCCTTCAATTGCACACAAAAGTGCAAGACTTACTCCAACTTTTTGTTGTTTTGATATGTAAGGCGTCATGACGTCGTTGTAGTGATTATACGGTACGCGAGCGTAAAGACGTCCTATCCGCGCCACGTTCTCTAAACACTGTTGGTTTCAAACAACCTTAAAAACCATGTAGCCAGGAAAGTGCTTTTCTGCCTTTTCTGTTTCAAACCACTGTTTGAAACCGTGTAGCACATGCTTTATGGGGTCGCACGCTACCCTATCGTCACCCCGCATAGGACGAACAGCGTGCGGCCACAAAAAAAAAAAACAAAGAACCGTGGTGTACCTACACCACGGTAGATCTGTTTTAAAAACACACATTAAACATACCTATGTTTAATGTGTGTTTTTTAAGACAGATGTAACCTCTTCCTTACTCTTTGAAGGTGAAAATATGGTATAAAAAAACATAATAAAGTATTTTTAAACCATTGAAATCCAGCTTGCTTCTACGCTTTTACTATATTCCGCAATACATTTTGCAGAGGGCCGTGGTTATGAAACCGATACAGTTTACGTCATTGGACGGTGGCCAGAGGGTTATAATTTAGTTATGGACGCCGTACATCGTTAATCACTGTGGTCAACAACGCTCCGTATTGCTCCTAGATTGATATGCGTTTAATTCATATGATAGAGTCCGCTTGCCTGCTGCAAAATCTTGTTATTTTTAATACGATTATTTGTTTTTAACACGCTTTTATTAGTTTCACCTGTATGTATGTATCTAAGTATGTAACGGAATCGTTAAAGGTCATTTTGTCCTACTTTGAATAAATAGATTTTATTTAAACTTTGCATACTCATCAAAGGCCCATGACAATGCAATAATTCGATCCATATAGTCGAATATCCTGATTAGATTCGCCAGGATTTAGAAATTTCTAATCGTATTTTTTGCATAGGAGCAAGAGAGACAGAGCTAGTGTGCGAACTACGCATGCGCGAAATTCGAAACTAGCAACTACTTGTAAGCGTGTTTTTTAGTTTTATTAGACTATAATTTATTATTTTATGACTGTAGAACTTGGCACATTTTCTGTTTGATGACTGAATAGTACATTGATCTCTTCATATGTTCTGGATATAATAAGGGATATCATCACCTGGTTCTTATTCCAGTCTTCTTTCATAATACTTATTGCAAAACTTTTAAGCCTGCTTGACATCAACCTTCCTTGGATCAGGTTTTTGTTGTTCAGGTGACATTAGATGGAATTGGCCCAGGTCTCTGTAAAGCTCTAAGTCATCTTTTAGGACACGTACGAGCAACGTAAAGGTTGTAGCCATTACTACACAGCATAAGATAAGATATAATCCTAATATTATAAATGCGACAGTAAGTTTGTTTGTTTCTTTGTTACGCTTTTACCACCGAACTGATTTATAAAATTCTTTCACCAATGGAAAGCTGTAATATTAGGGAGTAACATAGGCTATATTTTATCTCAGTATTCCTACAGGAACAGGAACTACACGGCTAAGGCGACTGAAACCGAAGCGAAGTGAGGGCGGGTTGTTAGTAAGGTATATAAGAAAATAATATTGGAGTAAGATAAGGAAACCTTGAAATAAAAACTTCTCTTCTGGGCTTCTTAAGGAAATTCAAAATCCGAGCGATACAACAGATAAGTGAGGAAGTTTCTGATGTTTATCTTAATCTCATATTAATTCAAATTATTATTTATTTCTATACTTAATCGTTCAAAAGTATAAACTATTTGACTTTCTGATGTTTATGTTAATCTTATATTAATTCAAATTACTATTTATTTCAATACTTAATCGTTCAAAAGTATAAACTATTTGACTTTCTGATGTTTATGTTAATCTCATATTAATTCAAATTACTATTTATTTCTATACTTAATCGTTCAAAAGTATAAACTATTTGACTTTCTGATGTTTATGTTAATCTCATATTAATTCAAATTACTATTTATTTCTATACTTAATCATTCAAAAGTATAAACTATCTGACTTTCTGATGTTTATGCGAATATATAACATAACAATTGAAATAAAACTATTTTATGGATGTATCACATCGCGGATTTAATCGCGTGTAGGATTTCCCGTCGGGTGGATTTTCATGATCACGGAAGGTCCACTAGAAAGTGTTAGAAATGTAGGGCAACTGAAAATAAAATTTTGTTAAAATAACTTTACATTGTAAATAAAACTACTTTTACGGATTATATCGCGTTTGTATTTGATTTATGATTGCCCAACGTTTCGAACACTTTGCAGCATTCATGGTCACGGGTGTACTAAGGTGTCTCACGTCCAACAAGTAATCGTTATTACAGACATTTATGATTATCTACCCGATACAGAAAATAGTTATAAATTTATTAAATTGTTACCCACATTTTAGTACAAATTTATTGCCAGTGTAAGAAGAAAATGATACTATATGAAAAAAATTATATTGTTTATGGTTAGTAATTGTTAATTATTAAATTTGTAGCAATTATTGTTACAATTTGTTGATTTAAAACTAACAAAACTAATATACTACCACCGGATCGGAACGCGGCCACACTGAGAAAGATCCGGCAAGAAAACTCAGGGGACATGATGCTAAATTAATATTGATTTTTAATTTTAGATGCGGCTTACTTTGTCTTACTAAAAGATTTTTGATTTATAAAATTATCGTTTAACTATTATTATTGTGGGTTAAATCTATACAATAAGTGCTCACAGTATCATGCAGTCTTGTGGTGGTCTCTTTGGATTTATTTTTAATTATGTTTATAACAGGATCCCAGCTTGATGGTAATACCCAGCCATCCTCTCTATTGAAATTTTTTTGTTTTTTGATTTCAATAGCCTCGCGTACCATTCTAGGCAGGTATCGGTGTTCCTTTGCGAGGACTTGAGGTTTATCAAACCTAATGTTATGGCGGGAGCGGTCCTGGCTATGCTCACAGACTGCAGACTTAGTGTGACGGCGGTGCTTCACATCAGCTATGTGTTCTTTGACCCGAGTTCTTATGGATCTCTTTGTTTGCCCAATATAAGAGAGACCACAGTCACAGTCAAGTTTATAAACTCCTGCATCTTGTAGAGGGATCTGGCACTTGACAGGTGGTAAGAACTGACTTATCCTTTTGAGTGGCTTAAAATAAGTTTTTATGGAAGCCCGTTTCAGGATATAGCCAATCTTGTCAGTGACTCCTTTCACATAAGGTAGTACTGCAGGGAGGCGCTCAACTGTGGGTGGTTTCACACGGTCTCTGGGACGGGGGCGTGGAACTTGCAGCTTGTTTGCATGTAGAACCTGCTTGACATGCTGCAGCTCCCCAGCCAGGTGCTCCTCGTCACAGATTCCTCGTGCTCTCTGCAACAAAGATTTAGACACGGTAGCTAAGTGTGAAGGGGGATGATGAGAATCTCCGTTCAGATATCTGTCAGTATGTGTTGCCTTACGATACACTTACGATACACGTGCACTTACGATGCATTTAGGGACTGTGACAGACGTCGGTGATTACAAATGGCGACGGAACAAATGTGCTAGCAATCTTCCTCGCGGTTTTCGTAATAGATGTCTTGAAACGCTAATTATACAATATAGCGAGAGTGGAGAAACTTAAAATAAGAATCCTTACTATTTCTAACCAAGTGGAGAGGTGGACCACTTTTCCTTTCGTTGTAGAGGGCTGTATTTAGATAGCATGTACTTAGTACAAGGAGTCATTTTAGTTAATTTTAAGAAATTACCAACTTTACATATTATGAATCTTTTTTATTTACGCTGTTTACTTTTTTATTTTAATTCTATTCGAGAATATATTTCAGACACAGATAAAATAATTACTTCAGACGCTGGGAGAAAATGGCCTAAAATGAATGAAATTGGCTAAGTGCGAATTCTTCTCGCAAAGGGTTTCGTACCCGTTTGCAATATACATACGTGTCAAATACTTAACAAAGACAATATTTTCCATTATCTGATTTAATAATTATTGCAACTTGCCTATACTTGACTATTTTTAATTTAAATATTTGTATTTTCAATTTTAAACACTTCACATTCTAAGTTTCCCAATAAGTTTATACTCGTATATGAAAATAGAAAAATTACAACGCATGTAAAAAGGCATTCGTTTAGGAGAGGCGAATTATCTACATTCATCAGCATCAAAAAAAAAATACTAATCTACCTCGCTAACTGGTAAACACAAATCTATATATTAATACGTGAAGCAAAAACTTTGTAGCCTTTTTACGAAAATTACGTGGATAAACAAGTATGACATTTTTCACAGTTGAAATATATAATGAGGAGAATTGCATAAAAATGAAATTTCATATAATAATGGATTACAAATCCATACTAATATTATAAATGCGAAAGTAATGTTTGTTTGTAACGCTTTCACGCTTAAACCACCGAACCGATTTCAAAAATTCTTTCACCAATGGAAAGCTATAATATCAGGGAGTAACATAGGCTATAATTTATCCCGGTATTCCCACAGGAACGGGAACTACGCGGGTTTAAGCGACTGAAACCGAAGCGAAGCGAGGGCGGGTTGCTAGTACATTATATTTGTTAAAAAAGACATTACGCAAACTACCATGCATTCGCTACACGCACACACGCGCGCGCTTATACACTTTTGTTTACGGTTAAAATCTCTGGTCGAACTGAATGTCAAACAATCATAATTATGATAACAATAGAATAGAATAGCATTTATTGTCACATAATAGCTAAAAATTATAATACATGTTTTAATTAATTTTGACAATAGGGGAATGCTCAGCATTGTGCTGCATAGAAATTATGCAGGGCTGGTTTTCAGCAAGCCCCTTTCCTCAAACATATAAGAAAGAAAAAAATAACAAAAAGAAAAGAAAAAAAGAAAAGGAATAAAAATAACTTACAATAAGAATGATAACAATATAAATAACATTAATGAATTGAATTATGAAGGATGTGCTTTTGTATGATGAGTTCGTTTTTTCATTTTTGTGTATGAGTGTTGACTGTTTGTTTGCGTGTGTGAATGTGTGTATGTGTGTGCGTATGTGTATATGTGGGCAGCGATTGACGTATCTATTTGTTGCAAATTTGTAGGTTATGTCATGTAATTATTCATCAGTTCATTATACAAATGTCGCATCAAATATGGTTTTATTTCGGTATAATAGTAGCAGTTTAATTTTTTTTTAAAGCTGTTAAAACTTGTATTTTGTCTTAAAGGAGGAGGAATGTTATTCCATATTTTTGATGCACTATATTTGAAACAGCCTTTGAAACCACTAGTCTTGTGCATTGGTATTTGAAGAGTATAAGATGAATTAGAGCGTATAGTTCTTGAGTGAATATCTCTAAGCCATGTAAGTTTTTCAAATAAGTATTCAAGGTTTTTATTCCATAACACTTTTTGCGTCATACATGCGAGCTGGAGCTCTCTTCTTGATTTCATGTTTAAAATTTTATGTTTGATCATATATGGCGTTACATGTTCCCTTTTAGGTATATTAAAACAGAATCTCATGCATGCATTTTGCACTCTTTGTATGGCATTTTCAGTTTTAGTAAATGTCTATACTATTTCCATTTCTTTATTTTCTCGATGACAGTTCTAATTTGATAGTTGTAGTGTTGTGACCAAATAAGTAATGATATCGATCGCATATATGTCTTGAACAAAGACAAATTCAACAGAAACATTCAAATATATTTTTTCAAGCTGGGAACACTCAATGACCCACCGCCATTTTGTATTTGTTTTAATCTGTTACTCGCAACAAGACGGTCGTGCTATATGGTCACTACATTTCTGTTCGCTGAGTTTTTTCACATTATCCATACGTAGCGTTGTGTATTTTGTGTTCTTCCGTGTTGATTGCTGCCCAGCTGTCAAATATCAAAATGCCTAAAGGATCTGTTCTGAAAAGTCAGGCGAGAGAACTGGTGATCAAGGTTCGTAATTACTTTGAAGCAGAATATCAAAATGGTGGCCCGCTATTACCACTGTCGCAAGTGTGAGAGCGTGTTGCGGCCGCATTAGGAACTAGTGGACCTACTGTTTCAAAAATTACTACCGAAGCTTACGGTACAAGCGGCATGCAAGCAAATAAGCTTCGTACGCCGAAGAAGAAACGCCAACCACGTCGTGTGACATCGGTTGACAACTTCGACGCTGACACTATTCGTCGTCATATATATGACTAATATCAGGTTGACCGAGCTTCGCTCGGAGTATTTTTGTAGTATTTATTCAGATATATATTAATAAAAAATAAATAATGAAAATTATATAAAAAATTACAAAAAGAGAATAATAATAACACCGAGATTCGAACCGACGCTGTTTAAATGTCACATAATCCAAAATTAAAACCGCCCGTCTCCCCACCTGAGCTATCGAAACTCATGACGTTGACAACGAAATTTGAATTCATATTCTTTTAAAATTTAATGTCATTGTTTGTTTTGCTAAAAAAACGGACAAAACAACATTTTCTATAAATAAAACCTAGCTAGATCGATTTTTGCGACCCGAAACCTCTAGTATGCCAAGTTTCAACAAAATCGTTGGAGCCGTTTCCGAGATCCTAAATATATATATATATATATATATATATATAAACGAGCAATTCTTGTATATATATATACAAGAATTGCTCGTTTAAAGATATAAGATTACTTGCGCAAAGAAATTCCAACTTAAAAAACTTGTTGTTTGTTTGTTCCATGGCCAAAAATCGTCATTAAGCTTAGTTTTGAAAGAAATTGGATTTTCTTATAAAAAATCGGACAAACGTAAAATATTGATGGAGCGTCACGACGTTGCTATGGCTCGCTGTGAATTTTTGAGCGAAGCCAAAAAGATATCAGATTGGTCAAATGTTATTTTTACTGACGAGACTTGGTTAAATGCAAACCATACAGTATCGAAGAACTGGATTGACGACACCGCCGCTTCCACTAGTTCAGTGCCAATGGGCAAAGGTGAACGCCTTATCATATGCCATGCAGGGTCTACGAAAGGATTCGTGTCAGATGCTTTACTGGCCTTTAAATGCAAGAAAACAGTGGACTACCACGAAGAAATGAACGCGGAGATTTACGAAGGATGGTTCAAAGAAATGGTGCAATCTCTAGAAGAACCGTCGATAATTATTATGGACAACGCTACATATCTTTCTAGACAAATTGATAAAATGCCGACGCAGGCCAATAAAAAACAAGAGATAATTGACTGACTCAAACGTCATGGCGAAAATGTGGATGATACTTTATTAAAAGTACAATTAATGAATATTTTAAAATCTAAAAAAAGCCTCCCTAAAAGATATATTACCGACGAAATAGCTGCCGAATGTGGTCATTGGGTTCTTCGACTTCCGCCGTATCATTGGCAGTACAATGCTATAGAACTAATATGGGCACAAATCAAAGGACACGCCGCTCGAAACAATACCCATCCCCCTTTTACGGCAAACAAGATGTTAGATTTATTAAAAAATGCATGTGCGGAAGTAACCGCCGAACACTGGAAAAAATTGTGAGAAGAACCCAAAACATTATAGCGTCGGATTGGGAAATTCATGTGGCATTAGATAATATAGAAATACAGGAACTTATAATAAATGTTGAGAAGAGCTCATCGAGTGATAGTGGCGATTCATCAGATTTTGATTAAAATAAATAAATGAACAATCAACATAATATAATTACATCTTGTAATGAAATGTAATATTAGTTAATAAATTTGTATAAAATTATCCGGCAATAGTTTAGTTTCTTACACTTTGTAAAAAAATATTGGGTCTCTTATCGTGTTACGTTTATCGATAGCTCCATCCCTATCAGTTTTTCCAACTCTGCTATGACCTTGTACGCGCGTAAGCGTCATATCTTTATTAAATAATGTATACATAATGTAAAAAAGACGCTCGTTCAAGTTTCCACAGGAGCTGTCATCGAGAAAATAAAGAAATGGAAATAGTATAATAGATATTTGTACTTATATATTAGTTACTAGCTTATGCCCGTGACTTCATCGACGTGGAACAGTTACTTTGGGCTAATGCTAACTTTATCCCGCGACTGTTTACGTAGGAGGTGAAAATATTTTTAAATAATACAATTCTGTCACACATGATTTTTAAGAAACCTAACTGTTTATGAAGTGCACGCAGCGGAAGCTCTCAAAAAGAAACATTTTTCATTGTTGCGCCGCTCCTATTGGTCTTAGCGTGATGATATATAGCCTCCCTCAATAAATGGGCTATCTAACATTGAAAGAAATTTTCAAATCAGACCAGTATTTCATAATATTAGCGCGTTCAAACAAACAAACTCTTTCGCTTTATATATTAGTACCTTTAGATTAGTGAAATACAGCTTGGTCAATATACAACATACATTATACATAAATAAAATTAAAAGAAAATTGTGTAGCAGAAGAATTAATTATGGCCGAATTTCGACCACTGGGTAACCACTAGTTATATTAATACTGCAAAATTAGGCGATTTTTGGAATATTTTCATAAACTAATCGGAAAGAGACTTGAAACAATCGTATTCAAATAGTAGAAGAATAAAATAATAAGTTTAACATAATAACTTCTTTATTCTTATTCTATACTAGCAACCCGCCCTCGCTTCGCTTCGGTTATAGGTTATAGTCGTTTTACCCTCGTAGTTCCCGTTCCCGTGGGAATACCGGGATAAAATATAGCCAAGTTTACGCCCTGATATTATAACTTTCCATTGGTGAAAGAATTTTTGAAATCGGTCCAGCCGTTTTGAAGATTACCCGAAACCAACAGACAGACAGACAGACAAAAATTTTTTAATTGCTATTTAAGCATGAAAAAAGCCTATTATTTTGACATTACAAACAGACACTCCAATTTTATTTATTGGTATAGATTAATTGAATTAGAAACAATGAGCAAAATACAGAAAGAGAAATTGTATCGAAAGATACATGAATAGTATAAAGAGGTTTTATTTTTGGATTAGCACACTTGACATACGGATTTCTAAAAATTAAGAAAGGAAGGGACTTAGGCTTATTTGGAGAGAAAGGGCATCCAAGCAAGAAATTTACTTCGAGATGAAACCATAATTTTTTTCAGGTTTGCAAAACTTTTTTCGGTTATCGTAGTACTTAAAGTCATTGCCTTTGGGAATGCTCAGCGAAGCGAGTAACATTATTCAGTTTGGAATAATTAGTTGGGGAACGTTTTAAGGCGCCACGAGCAATGATTTTAAGGTAAATCAATTATAATAGGATAATTGTGCTTTATGGTAGAAATTTGACATAATAATTGTATCGTCGTTGTTGTAGTAGTACCGTGTGGTGAATGGTGATGGATAAGAATATAATTCACCACATCTTTTTTGACCATGGATGTCGCAAAAGACGACTAAGAGATTACAAAATGCAGATAAGATCACAAGAGAAGGAACCCTCGAAATAAAACCTTATGCTAGTCCGCCTGATCAGCATATTCTAATAGGTCAATTTCCCTCTCATTTCAGAGGAGCCTGAAGCCCAGCAGTGGGACGTATAAGAGCCGCAAAGATGAGGACGTATGTAGGCTGAAATGAATAAAACGAGAATTATAATGTTCTTAGAAGATTCAGAAGTTAACTTGTTTCACTGAAGTAAGTAAATGCTTTTACTTTTAAGTAGTTAATTATTTATTACATACTAGCAACCCGCTTCGGTTTGAGTCGCCTTACCGGCGTAGTTCCCGTTCCTGTGGGAGTATCGGGATAAAGTATAGCCTATGTTACTCCCTGATATTATAACTTTCCATTGGTGAAAAAAATATCGAAATCGGTTTGGTGATTTAAGCGTGCAAGCGCAACAAACAAACAAACTTATTTTCGCATTCATAAAATTAGTAAGGATTGTTAAACTTATTTAACATAACGTATAAATTAAAGAAGTTACTTAAGAATACGATTAAATTGAACTTTGGACGATTTTGTAACATAATTATACATATATCCCCTGCATATCAAATTATTGACTGTCATAATTTTCAAATAGCCGCAGAGAACAATTTCAATAAGAGCATCATAGCTTATTTGCCAATAAAGCTATTCATTTCGTGAGTTTAGTATTTGTGCTAACTTTGCAAATCCAGTTTTGGTATTTGGTGCGACGCGGTCGCATCCGTCACCGCAAAGCCGATTTGTCTTAATTCGGAAACAGCCCAATATTCATTTCCCGTGGCAAACTCTGTTCTCTTACGTATTTGAGTGATTGCCGGTTTAGAAGCTTCGTTTGAAGGCACTGTGTTTTTAGAGGAAATTACTTTAGGGGCGAATTTTATGTTTGGGTTGATGTAGTCAGGAAAAAATATAAAAAAAGGTAGGATGTTAGAACGTAATCATTCTGGTTAGCAATTTTGTAACGTACCTATTCTGTAACAATTACTTACAGTTGGATATTCAAAATTTTTAGAAATTAGTAATTTTATATATATACATATATCTTAATATATAAAATTCAAAGTCCTGACTGATTCATCAACGCCCAGCCCAAACCCTTGGACCTAGGAAGCTGAAATTTTGCACAGATATTGTGTTTATGACGTAGGCAAGGAATAAGACGGGATTTTTCGAAATTCCCACGGGAACGGGAATAATAAGGATTTATATTTTCGCTATAAAAGTTGCCCTATCTCCGTTATTATATTTATTAGAGACTTGAAATTTGGCATATAAATATGTGATTGCAATCACTCAAAACCGTTTTTAGGATTTTTTGAAATTCCCTCGGGAACAGGAATAAAAAGGATTTATTTATATTTTGTCGCTTTAAATTTACCCTATCTCCGTAACCATATGTATTAGAAACTTAAAATTTGGCATATAAGTAGGTGATTATGAAAACAAAAAACAATTTTCAGGATATTTCGAAACTCCCACAGGAACGGGAATAAAAAAAGATTTACTTATATTTTCGCTTTAAAGTTGCCCTATTTCCGTAACTTTATTTATTAGAGACTTGAAATTCAGCTTAAAAGTAGGTTATTACGATAACTAAAAACCATTTTTAGGGTTTTTTGAAAATCCCTCGGAATATGATGAAAATCCTTGCTTAAAAGTTATATTATTTGTTTTTTCTTTCGTAGCTATTGTTAAGTATAATAAGTGTATAAAATTATTTCCCCATTATGAAGTAGGCAAGGAATAAGACGGGATTTTTCGAAATTCCCAAGGGAACGGTAATAAAATGGATTTATATTTTCGCTTTGAAGTTGCCTATCACCGTTACTTTAATTATTAAATACTTGACATGTAAGTAGGTAATGTTGATCAGGCTTCAGTTATTTTTTCTTTTTTTTTTATTTTTCGATTTTTTTTTTGATTTTTCGAAATCACCTCGAAATAGGAGGAAAATCGTTGCTTTTAAGTCATAAAACTAAGTTTTGCTTTCGTTACTTTTGGCAGGTGCCTACACTAAAAAAAAAACTTGATTGAATACGTATCGATCACACAAGGTTGATGCTATTGTTAAACAAAATTATCGTATTAGTCGATGAAAGTGTTTGACTTCAACGAAATGTTTGACTATAATAATAATTATATATGCGAAAAACACAATTTTGCATTTTATTCGTATTTGAACAAGTTCACCGTATATTAAAACTAATATTCGGATATTTATTATTTTTTCGTGGTTTCCTTAAGTAGCTTCAGCAATAATGAAAAAGTCGCGCACGCCAATCTCCCCGGAGCTCGGAGGGTATATAAGCAGCGCGAGGCGGCACGGCCCCACTCAGCGGGTTGAGAGCCCTCAGCGCTCACCCACTAGTCCGGGTAAAGTTGTCACAGCCATCTGAGGCTAACAACTAAGTCACACAAAAAAAAAAAAAGAAAAAAAAGAAAAGCACGGCCCCACACATTATAATTGCAACCTTGGTCTTAATAACACGTCCAGCGCAAACGCTGCGATAGATTATACCATACAAGTAAACTGTACTTTTCAGTGCAACACTATCTTTTAAAAACTGTGCTTTTCAGCACAATTCTTTGCTTTTCAAAATATTCTTTCTTATCTTTTAAAAATTGTTTTGCTAATCTTTTCCAAAAAAATCTATTCTTTTCCAAATTGCTTTTCTAATCATTTCCAAATATTGTTTCCCATTTTTTTTTTACTTTTATTAAGTTTATGATACTACTATTTTAATTGCCTTGATTCCTTAGTGCATAACTTTGCTTTTCAAAATATTCTTATCTTTTGCAAATTGTTTTGCTAATATTTAAAAAAAAAACTATTCTTTTTCAAATTGTTTTTTCTTAATCATTATCGAATATTTTTCTATTTTTATTCTTTCATTAACTTTATAATACTATATATTTAATTTTTTTTTTCAAATTAATTTTCAAAGTATTCTTATTTTTCACAAAGTTCTTTGTTAATCTTTAGAAAAAAAATTTTCCAATTGCTTTTCTTTTCTAATCATTTTACAATATATTTTTTGATTTTTTTTTACTTTAATTTTGTTTATAATACTATTTAATTAGCTTAAATTTGTAAGTGCATAACTTAAGTACATAGTTTTTGTTCGTTATTTGAGTAGATTTTGTTTATTATCTATCACAATGACTGTTGAAACATTGCAAATTGATGGGGCTATGATCCCTCACACCGTAGTTCCTATAATTGGAGACGGAGCCTGTCTGTTTCGGGCCATCTCCTATATATTGTATGATACACAGGTGATGGCCAGGGAGGTGCGCGAGCAAATCGTAGACTATGTGGTGGACAACTGGGAATCGTTTGCCATTATGTCACATGACAGTAACGGGGACAATTACTTCAGTGCCGCTGAATACCGCATTGACATGTCACGCCATTTTACTTATGGTAGTTTATGTGAGCTGGAAGCGGCAGGGCAACTCTTTCCATGGGTCTTTGAAGTTTACCGAAACGGTGAACTGTATATGAGTTTTGGTACTACAGGTAACCCTGTGGGACGACTACGCTTTACACATGATCTGTCACGTGGCCATTTCGATGTTTACGTCCGTAGTGAAGTGACTGCGATAATGGCCGAGACCGCCTCCCCTTCTTCACTTCTCCCCGTCGTTGCAAAGAAGATTACTACGAGAAGAAATGAAGTGCCTACTAATTCACCGCCCATATTAGAACCAGATCATGACGTATCTCAGTATCAATCTCTTATCTTTCCTACTAAATGCTCCAAGAAACGTCGTGCCAGATGCACCGACGCTACTCGGAAAAAACAAATTCAAAACGCTTCAAAAAAATATGCGCAAACAAACCCAGCAGTTCACCGTGCTGCCGTGGCCAGATACCAGAAAACTCACCCTGAGGTACACAGGGCGGCACAGTCTCTTTATGAGCAAAATAATCCTGGAAGACGAGTACAAAGGAAAGGACGCTCCTGGAAAACCAAGGCTCACTCCGGCATGGCCTATGATCTTGATATAGAGTATGAGACGGACAGTACTGTATCCTTGGGTGCCATGAACAACAAGTGCCATTGGTGTAATGCTCTCAAGTGGAAGGAGGAGCCACCCGGCATGTGCTGCAGTGCTGGTAAGGTGCAGCTCCCGCCTTATGAACAGCTACCTGAGCCTCTCTATAGTTTGATAATGGATATACATCCAGAACACGACCATTTCATGAACCGTATTCGTAAATATAATAGTTGTTTTCAAATGACTTCTTTCGGAGCGAAACAGATAATAATAGACGGTTTTATGCCAACTTTTAAAGTTCAGGGCCAGGTATACCATTTGGTGGGAAGCTTGCTGCCAGCTCCTCAAAAGGAACCACAATTTTTACAAATATATTTTGTTGGCGAAGATGACAGGGAAGTACAATTGAGGTGCAGTATCTTTCCCGAAGTAAAACCCGGCTTAGTCAAGCAACTGCAGAGAATGCTACATACGTTTAATACTTATGTAAGAGACTTGAAGATCGCCCTGGACAAGGTGCCTGAAACGTCTAAACCATTTAAAGTAGTCATTAATGCTGAGAAGAAACCGCCGGAGAGTCACAGGGGTCGTTTTGATGCTCCTACGTCAAATGAGGTGGCATTAGTAATAGTTGGTCAGCAATTTGAGAAACGAGACATTATCCTTGAGAGCCACGATAATTCATTGCAGCGCATTAGCGAGATTCACCGTTCGTATGACGCCCTGCAGTATCCGCTTTTGTTTTGCCGTGGCGAGGATGGGTACTCCATTTCTTTACCTCAGCGTGATCCTGAGACCAAATTAATACTTAAAAATACAATTTCAGCTGCAAGGTTCTATGCTTTTCGTATAATGATTAGACAAGGAGAAGATAATCACTTGGTGTATTTCCGTTCCCTTTTTAGTCAGTTTTTAGTGGACATGTACGCCAAAATAGAGACGGAAAGGTTGACCTATATCAGGAACAACCAGGCGCAGCTGAGGGCTGACAGTTATATACACTTGCGGGATGCCATAGGAAGGCAGGATGTTGATGTTCAGCAGCTAGGTCAGAAGGTGGTGCTCCCGTCATCTTTTACCGGGGGACCACGCTATATGCACGAGCGTACACAAGACACTATGACATACGTGCGTCAGTACGGTCGTCCTGATCTTTTTATCACATTTACGTGTAACCCCCGATGGAAAGACATCACAGATATACTTTTACCTGCCCAAAAGTCACACGATCGCCACGATATTATAGCTAGGGTATTCCACCTAAAGGTGAAAAAGATGATGGCTCTTCTTACCAAAGGCAATCTATTTGGGGGGATGCGTTGCTTTATATACTCGGTAGAATGGCAAAAACGGGGTCTTCCTCACATTCACATCTTGCTATGGCTAGAGCAGCGTATCACCCCAGATAAGATCGACAATGTTATTAGTGCAGAAATACCTGACCCTGAGCAAGACCCTCTCCTCTACGATATTGTGAAGGCCAGTATGATACATGGTCCTTGCGGAAGTTTAAATTACAACTCGCCCTGCATGAAAGATGGCAGTTGCAGTAAGAGGTACCCTCGACCGTTTCTCAAGGACACCCAGACAGGAGACGATGGATATCCGCAATATAGGAGGAGGTCTCCAGCTGACGGTGGTAACACAATAAAAATTAATGAAATAGAATTGGACAACCGCTGGGTGGTGCCTTACAATCCTGTCCTGTCACGTAATTTCAATGCTCATATTAATGTGGAGTACTGCAATTCTGTTAAATCTATCAAATATATTTGTAAGTACGTGAACAAGGGCAGTGATCAAGCGGCCTTTACTCTAGAGAATGAGAAAGATGAGGTAAAAATCTACGAAAGCGGCCGGTACATAAGCAGTTCCGAAGCAGTTTGGAGGATCTTAAGCTTCCCCATTCATGAAAGGTTCCCCCCTGTCGTACACCTCGCTATTCATCTTGAAAACGGTCAGCGAATATACTTCACCTCAAATAATTTGTCAGAAAAGATAAATAATCCACCATAGACAACGCTCCTAGGCTTTTTTGAAATCTGCAAAACAGACAATTTCGCTTCTTACTATGTCTGGAACAGCAAAAAATTTTCAAGGAGGAAAAAAGGGAAAGATGTTGAGGGCTGGCCCGGAGTGAAAAAAGTGCACGCTCTGGGCAGGGTCTATACGATTCATCCAAACAACACCGAGTGCTACCACGTACGCCTTTTGCTCCATGAGGTTAGAGGACCGACATCCTTTGAGGACTTAAAGACTGTGAATGGTATCCTCCATCCAACATTTCAATCTGCATGTAAGGCACTTGGTCTGCTGGAAGACGACAAGCATTGGGACACCACTTTAGAGGAAGCTGCATTATGCGATTCTCCTCTCAAATTGCGAGAGCTATTTACAATAATGTTAGTTTTCTGTCAACTCTCTGATCCTTTAAGCCTTTGGGAGAAATACAAAGAGAGTCTCTCAGAAGACATTAAACGGCAACTGGAAAGAGAGTTGCAAGATTGTGTATCTGTTGTACACCTCACTGACGAGGTGTACAACAGATGTTTGATTTTGATTGAGGATGCAGTATTAGCTCAAGCAGGACAAAACTTGGCACAGTACGGATTACCTCAGCCAAAAAGATCTGCAGCAACTTTGGACAATAGAGAATATCTGAGGGAGACCAATTATGATCTATGCGCCCTAGGAGAGGTGGTGTCATGCAATGAGGAGTTACTGACGGATGAACAGCTTTACGTTTACCAGAAGATCCTTGGCAATATTGAAAAAGGAATAGGGCAAATTTTTTTCCTGGATGCTCCTGGTGGCACTGGTAAAACATTCCTTATCAATTTGCTATTGGCAAAAGTTAGGAGTAATCGTAGCATTGCCTTAGCTGTCGCATCGTCAGGAATCGCAGCAACACTGTTGGAGGGAGGCAAGACAGCTCACGCTGCTTTCAAGCTGCCACTAAACCTTATCCATGTGGAAACTCCACTGTGCAATATCTCAAAACAGAGTAATGCGGCCCAAGTGCTGCGTGATTGTAAACTCATAGTTTGGGACGAGAGCACAATGGCGCATAAGGGGGGTTTTGAAGCGCTAAACAGAACACTAAAAGATATTAGAGGGAACGATGACATGATGGGTGGAGTCACCGTGTTGTTAGCTGGAGACTTCCGTCAGACTCTGCCGGTAGTGCCGAGGGGAACTCGAGCTGACGAAGTTAAGGCTTGCATTAAGGCATCAAGTCTTTGGCCCCTAATCAAAAAGCTTCACCTTAAAAAAAATATGCGGGTGCACCTGAAGAGTGATGTTTGCGCTGGACAATTCTCCGATCTTCTTCTTAAAATAGGAAATGGAGAATATCCAGAAACTGATGGCAAGATTGCAATTCCATCAGATCTTGCCTCACTTGTACCGACCGTTGATGACCTAATAGCCCGAATATATCCAGATGTTCACAACCTACACAACAAATCCATGGAGTGGCTGTGTGAACGTGCGATTTTGACACCTAAGAACGATCAGGCTTCAGTTATTAATGACACTTTGTTAAAGTCATTCGAAGGTGTAGAACACAAGTACAAGTCTGTGGACACTGTAGTGCATACGGATGATGCTATACACTATCCTGTGGAGTTCTTAAATGCACTCAACCCACCTGGTCTACCGGTTCACACACTTATCCTCAAAGTGGGTGCTCCAGTAATGCTACTCCGAAACCTCAATCCGCCTAAGTTGTGCAATGGGACCAGGTTGCGTGTGAAAGCCTTACATAAAAACTTAGTAGAGGCCATTGTAATTACTGGCTGTGCTCGAGGTGAATCGGTGTATATACCACGGATACCACTTATACCATCGGAGTACCCATTCGAGTTTAAAAGGCTGCAGTTCTCTCTTAAGGTCTGTTTCGCAATGACGATTAATAAGTCTCAGGGTCAGTCACTAAAAACAGCAGGAATTGATCTTAGGGTAGACTGCTTCTCGCACGGTCAGTTTTACGTGGCTTGCTCGAGAGTGAGCTCTCCTAGCAGTCTGGTCATCTTAGCACCTGAGGGCAGAACCGCTAATGTAGTTTATAAAGAGGTACTATAAGTTTGGTATAAGCTCAAAAAATAGCCTTACCCCTTTACAATGGTTTTAGAATTTTGGTGTCTTTCAATCTGTATGTTATGGCATAACACAAAAACCACTGAATGGATTTCGATACAATTTTCACAATTTTGGTAGTTTGGGGATCCATCTTAAAATCTAAGCCACGTATCATTTAATTTCGTTAAAAAAACAGAAGATATGGTGCATAGGGTGATTTATTCTGTAGTCTACGCGGACGAAGTCGCGGGCAAAAGCTAGTATATATATATATATGTATATATATGTATATAATGCATTCCTTTATTCTTTCACGTTTTTTTAGCCTTTATCATATGGACAAGAAGAGATATTGCTGGTATATTTTCATCTATAATATTGTTATAGAGATATATATAAACTCAAAGAGATGAGCACAAAACGCTGGTGTATTGTTAAGCTGACCTTCGTCTAATTTGTGATGGAATGATTGAGGAAGTATCATACTTGCATGTCGGCTTAGTGTGCACTTAGTCATATTCAGAGAGCTTCCCCACAAATTACGATGACATCAACTGTGCCAAAAGTTAGGGGAATATCTGCTCTATTATGAGATACTAGCAACCCACCCTCGCTTCGCTTCGGTTTGAGTTGCTTTACACACGTAGTGCCCGTTCCTGTGGGAATACTGGGATATAATATAGCCTAGGTTACTCCTTGATATTATAGCTTTCTATTGGTGAAAGAATTTTTGAAATCGATTCGGTGGTTCAAGCGTGAAAGCGTAACAAACAAATAAATAAACAAACAAACAACTACTTTCGCATTTATAATATTAGTAAGAATATTGATATTTGTCCTGTATGTATTTATTTGAATTTATCTTTAAACAACGGTACGTACTTGTAGTGTATCTTATAACTGCACAGATGGCGTAGTGGTTAAGATAGCGACCTACAGCGCCAGTGTCGGGGGTTCGAATCCCACGCGGGACAACACTTTGTGCGATCCACAAATTGTTGGTCTGAGTCTGGATGTAATTTGTGTCCGTTAATTGTATGTTTGTAAAGTCCCCCGCAATACAAGGATTATTTCCTTATGCAGGGTGTTGTCTTAAATAAATAAATATAAATAAATAACTAAATAAATAAATGAATATGATCTTATTATATGCTTATTATATTAAGGTCTTATAAACTATAATAGCAGGCTACGTGATATGCTTAACGTGCATGCTAAAGATCCACACTAGAGTTTATAGAAAACGATATACTACCTACCGTGAAGAAAGTGAAGGGAGTGTGAATGCGTGCAAGAGGTTCGGTGATACTAAAAGGATCACTAAATCCCACCACACGCAAACACCCTCATAAAGTTGGGCTTCCGGCTCTCTTGCTCACCGAACGAAGCGCAATAACAAATTGCTACTGCTCGGACGTCGATCTACTGCGAGAGTGTGGTACTACCACTATAAAAGACCACCTTGCAAGATTTGAAAATTACTTGGATAATACAATATCTAACTGAGAAATACTAAGTTAAATCAACATTATCATTATCATCTAAGCCCATATAAATCATATTGTTGGGCTCGGGCCTCCTTCAAAATAGGACGGAAATTGAGCTATTATTTTGCGCTGGTCAGACGTGTTGGAATATGTGCTGTGTGGTAGCGGCTTCGAATACTACCAACCCTTGCTTTGCTCGTGGGTGTCGTAAAAGACGACTAAGAGCCCTAGGTTGACCCGGACCAACTCCATCTGGTACCATTTGGGTCAACGATTACATTCCCAAGGAGGGTTGACGTCAGGCAGGCGGCCGGTCATAAAAGTCATTGCCGAAACTTTTTGCAATATGTCAAAACAGATGACATATTGCGTCGACCCCAAGTAATTGGGATAAGAGCAAGATGATGATGATGATGAGAGGTGTTGGAATAAGGTTTGATATCGAGTTTTCCTTCTCTTGTATCAACGTTATCTGCAAACATCTTTTAGTAATCTTTTACGACATTCACGGGCAAAGGAAGGGGGTGGTTAATTATATTCTTACTCTATCACCAAATAGAACAAAGTTAAAAAATACAAACAATTTTAAAATTGAAATTCGTTTCATAAGGCAGATTTCAGAGGTATTTTAAAAATAGAGGCATATTTTAACGTGCTTTAAACTATAACATTTTATTCAAACTTTAAAATATGCAAACATAGTGTTAGCATCTGTACCGATGGTCAACAAACTGTTTTAATGAAATCAAATATGATCCTTTTATGCGCATATTTTTATTGTTGGAATTTAAAATATGACTCCAGCTGTGTTGAACATTGGTACCCGCCGAGATGTTGTGTACAAGATACGATATATAGAGATATATAGAGATTAAAAATTCAAAATTTTTATGGATTCGTTCCTAAAAGTTTCAATAAATTATTACTTAATTTACCCTGTTCTATCGAATAATTCTATTGAAAGTATTATATTATAAAAGTCATGGTCATAATAATGGTTGAAACTGGTGATAGTCTCTGAGCGAAGTCACAGAGCTTTAGAAGGTCTTATAACATTGACTATAAAACATTATTTAACATTGAATATATTTAAAACGATAAAATCTGAATTTAAAATTGAGGATTTGTATTCTTTATAGTAGCTTTTTTAAAATTCGAAGAATAACATGGCTTAATAATTTAAAAATAAATTTATCAATGAAATAATAGAGTCGAAATAATAAATAATATCTGTTTAATGAAGGAGTTAGAATATAATTCACTATCTCTTCTCTTTTCTATGGTGCATCTGTGAAAGAGCAGGAATAAAATCCTATAACCAACAATATGTCTAACCAACATGTCTGACCAGCATGGTATAGTCGGTCGTTGTGGAGTAGGCCCGAGCCCAACAGTGAGACGTATGAGGGCAGCAACGACGACGACGTTATTTTATTTGAATAATCCAACAATATGCATGAGCATTTCACTCCAATTATATTCTACAAAATAAATTGTAGCTGTATTAGACCTAAAAACATGATTTAGTATTAAATATCAGAAATAGCCTCGTTGTGATTATTTGTAAAGTCACAGTACAAAGATTTTTCGCATGGCAGTCAGGTGCGAACTACCACTGTGATTCTGTGAAGTGCTCGTTTTAAAAATATGTACGAAATTAGAGCCCCAACGTCGCTGTAATGGCAAAATGTCGCATAGTCGTGTCGTGAACAGCGTACAGAAATCCTCTTAGCGCTGGTTATTATTTTGTCTTTAAAATAAACTACGGGCTATATTACATAGTACTTTCGTAATAATGTTTACGAAATGAAAAATATATAAAATGTCAAGCACAATTTTATTTTAAGTCATAGATATTGGAGCAAAAGTCTAATAGTAGACGGTTACCTAGAAGTCGCAATTTGTGTGACTGGGCCGAGGAGTTAGTCCGTCACCCGACGCCGACCGCGCGACGACGACCGACGTCCCCCAACAGTGGAGGGACGTCGCCCGAGGGAATACTCCTGAGGAGTACCCTCTCCTCGACTAACGTCCCCCAACAGTGGGGGGACGTTGGTTGAGGAGAGGGTACTCCTCAGAGGTATTCCGTCGGGCCGACCACTGACGACAAGTCACCCTGCGCCGGTGGTCGGCCCAACGACGAAGGCGACGTGTCACGGGTAGGTTATGGGACCACGCGCCGTCCTTCCTTCCTTGCCGTAGTTCTTAACTGTGTTTGGTTAATATCGGCCCAGAAATGTAAGAGTATCAGCTCTTTTCCAAAACGATGTAATGGCGTATGATTACTCGATTAAGTGCTTCACGCGTGCCAGTATAATCATTAAATGACAATTAAGTGATAATTCCTGTTGAAGAGAATGTAATATTTTTTTTTTATTATTTTAGTTTGTGTCGGGGGTTATTCAAAATTTTCAATTTTACTGATTATAAATATTTTAATTTTCACATCATCATATCAGCCCATAGACGTCCCACTGCTGGGCTCGAGCCTCCTTCACAACGCAAGGGAGATTGGGCTACTATGAGAGGGTGCTCCTCAGGGGTATTCCGTCGGGCCGACTACTGACGACAAGTCACCCTGCACCGGTGGTCGGCCCAACGACGAAGGCGACGTGTCACTGGTGGGTTACGGGGGCGCGCGCCGCCCTTCTGTCGCCCCTACGCGGATGCGCTGACCGTTGCCCACACCTCCAAAAAAAAAGAAGTCGCAATTTAAGCGTCATATTGTGCATCTTTGACGTTTTAAACTAATGTGCGTATTAAGTAGTGCATGATATATAGTCTATGTTTTCACAATACTTATCACTTATTCTTTTCCCATAGTTATTGTATAAATCGTATAATAGATGTACGCATATGTAAGCAAATCACAATATCACTGTAAGAGAAGGTAATCTTGAAAGAAAGCGTGTAGCGTAATAGGTCAATTTCCCTCCCATAGTGGAAAAGTTTTAGCGACATGAGAATTGAATACAAATACTATCTGTTTATTTCTAAGTTGTGATAGAACGTATCAGAAATACGTAGATTCTTATGTTTTAATAATTATTTTAATTTTCATTATATCAGCCTATAGACCTCCTTCACAACAGAATGGAAATTGACCTACTATACTTTGCTGGTCAGACGGATTGGGTTTTGTATCGAGTTTTCCTTCTCTTGCAATGCTATTTTCTATATATCGCGTCCCTTAGTCGTCTTTTACGACACCCACGGGTAAGAGAGATAGGTTGGTGAATTGTTATCGGTCACACGGAAAAATATACATAGGTACAGTAATACCGCGGGTTTACGCGATAGGAGGGACCGAGCGATAATCACGTAAGTCGAATTCACGTAGATCGGGATTTAATTTTACTTATATTAAAAATGTACAAAAAAGATATGTTCATTTGGAATTTGTTCAAAGAAAATAATAATTTTAAATAATATTATTAATTAAATATTAGATAAAAAATAATTGACATTTATAGTATAAGAATAAAAAAAGTAAATCTAAGGTCAGAGCGCTTAAATAAATAACGGCGTATCTTTGAATTTGCGTAAAACGGGGTAACCTAAGTCGGGGTATTGATGACGGATTACATATAAATATTTGAGAAGTATCCGACAACCGCTGGGGAAGAAAGGTTCTCGGGTGGCGACCACGTATTGGACGACGCAGTGTAGGACGCCCCCCACTAGGTGGACCGACGACCTGGTGAAAGTTGCTGGGCGTCGTTGGACGCAGGCGGCACAGGACTGCACTTTGTGGCGTAACATGAAGCAGGCCTACGTCCAGCAGTGGACGGCGATAGGCTGAAATGATGATGATTTGAGAAGTAGTACATAAAATATTTGAGAAATAGGATTTTAAATAAAAGAAGATAATGCAATGCGATCATCACTTCTGTTTCAAATAAATAAAAAATCCCTTTAACTTGTAGTCTATCCAGTAAATATAGAAGATCTCTCTTCTTGCGGTTGTAAAATGAGTATAATAAAACATTATGCGTCCCTAAGACCGTTATTTGTGACTGCACTCCACAAGGGCGAGATAATAAGGCAAGAACACACCATCGACGCAATAACGCTGCCTAGAGTTTACGATAAGACAGATATTTTACGCTTGCGGTTATTTTGGAGACAACATTGTACAATGTGGCTTGTTAGGTCGATAATTCAAATACTCGCATATATGAATGTGGTGTGTGCTTGGCTTTATGAAAGAAGGGGGGACTAAATGAACTCTCTCTTGGCTTGGCTGGTTATATTTGCAAATCTTTAATATTAAATGCACAGCCGTAGGGGAGACGGTAGCATTTCGTTATCAATGCCCCTCAGGCTACTATTTATGTTATGCTATGTCATCATGATAGTTAATTTAAATTAACTTTGCAACTTTTATTGTGTACTTAATTTTATTGCAAAATTATTATTTACTGTTTTGTTACTATCTTGTGACTACATTATCATCATCGTCATTTCAGCTCCTATACGTTCCACTGTTGGGCTAGAGCCTCCTTCACAATAGGAGGGAAATTGACCTTACTATACCATGCTGGTCAGACAGGTTGTTTTTATTTCGAGTTTTCCTTCTAGGTGTTATATGCATATTATATGCCTTGGTTGTCTTTTACGACACTCACGGCCAAGATAGGGAGTAGTGAATTGTATTCTTACTCCGTCACCACACGGAAAGACTACATTATACTGTTTTGAAAATCGTAGGTATATATAATAACTATCCTGTTTAGTCCAGTCTCATTGTTATCTATCTTTTGTTTATATATGTATATGTAGCACAAAACAATTTTCTATTTGTGTTATAGACTGAGACTATACAAACGTTTTGCTCTAAATCGGTTTCATTAAAAAGGCTATAAGGCGAAGTTTGTTTTTTGTATAAATTTGTACAAAACTGCGTCTGTTGGCCCATCTAGTATTTTTTTATAAAAGGTAAATAACGTATTGGACTACATTTTTGTCCTTAAAATTTCTGAAGTTACAATTTATACATTCATAATTTTTTATTGAAATCACTCGGAGGTTGTCGAAGATTAGCGTAAATAATTATCGTGATACTTGATTTTTGTATATCAATTACTGAAAAACGTATGATATTAACTATTAATAAAATAGTATCTATTCGACATATCAACAATTATGTTAATAGTTTCAAATAAAATGAAAATAATTTATTTGTCAGAATATTGTCATATTATGTAGTTAGTGTTATCCTAAATAAAGTTTCAAATATTCTACCATTTCCGCTGTACAAATATTACAGGTTGTTTAGTAGATAAATCCAAATAGAAAACACTCAAACAAATAGAAATAATAATAATTTGAAATACAATGTCATGGATTGCGATAAAATAGAAATCAATTGATATGTCAAAGTAATAATATATAAAAACATTTTTAAATAACATTATTAAAGTTTGTCGTCCATAAATTCGTTAATTGAGTAATAACACTTATTCATTAAGAAAATAATAATTGCACAGTTCTTTATAAACCACCTATATTTAATAGACGCAAAGTTTTACCGCATTGCACCGCCCGGTATAACCGAGATTAGCCGAGATATAGGATAGTTTTAAGTTACCGAACGAAAATAGTAGAGCTACCCTATACAATTATTTATCTTTATAGCCTTATTCTTATTAACTTGATTTATAAGCGAAATTATAATCAAAATTGTCATGCTGCTCCTATCCAAATTACTTGGTGGTCGACGCAATTTGTACATGTTGCAAAAGTTATCTATATCTGTATTAATATATAAAGCGGAAAAGTTTCTTTAAACGCGCTAATCTCATGAACAACTAGTCCGATTTGAAAAATTGTTTCAGTGTTGGATAGCTTATTTATCGAGGAAGGCTATAGGATATATCATCACGCTAAGATCAATACAAGCGGAGTAACAATGAAAAATGTTTCAGAATCGAGTCTTTTTTCCTTTTGAGAGCTTACATAAATGGTTAGGTTCGCAAAAATCACGTGTGACAGAATTGTATTATTAAGAGATATTTTTACCTTCTACGTAAACAAAGTCGCGGGTTAAAGTTAGCATTATCCTAAAGAAACTGTTTCACGCGGACGAAGTCGTGGGAATTTTATAAGCTAGTTGGTAATAATTTTATGACCAGCCAGCTGCCTAACCTTCCTTGTGAATGTAATCGTTTGCTAGACGATATCAGATAAAAGTTGGCTCAGGTCAACGTAAAGCTCTTAGTCATATTTTACGACACCCACGAGTTATGTCAGTAGTATTTGTACCCGTTAGCACACGCATAAACAAAAGTTTAAATGCATGTTTATGTGTTATGCTAAATTAACCTCGACGGGCATTTTTGGTTCCGGGAGCATCTCCATCGACTTGTTCCCCGGCTTGTCGACGCGGCGTCCGCCCTTTCGCGGCTGATGCCGAATGTGGGCGGACCCAGCTCTACGTGCCGACAGCTGTACACGGGGGTGATCCGGTCGATGGCTCTGTACGGCGCACCGGTGTGGGCGGGGTCCCTGACCGTCCGGCTGAGGGCCCTCTTGAGGCGACCACAGAGGGTCATGGCGGTCAGGGCCATACGCGGTTACCGCACGGTGTCGACGGAGGCAGCGTGCCTCCTGGCCGGAACTCCCCCGTGGGACCTGGAGGCGGAGATGCTTGCCGACATTTATCGGCGGGTGTCGGAGACGCGCGCCCGCGGCGGCATGGTCTCCCTGCAGGAGATTACCGCCTGGCGGGTCGACGCCCGCCAAGGAGTCATTGCCCGTTGGGCAGTACGGCTGGAGAGTCCTCGGTACGGTATCAGGACCGTCGAGGCCTTCCGGCCGGTGCTGATGGAGTGGTTGGAGCGGACGCACGGGGTGCTTTCCTTCCGACTGGTGCAGGTGCTTACGGGGCACGGGTGTTTTGGGAAGTACCTGCACAAGATTGTCAGAAGGGAGAGCACACCGTCCTGCCACCACTGCAGTTGCGACGAGGACACGGCGCAGCACACGCTCAAGGAGTGTGCTGCATGGGAGGGGGAGCGCCGTGAACTCGTCGCGATTATCGGTGCCGACCTGGCGCTGCCGACCATCGCCAGGGAGATGCTCGACAGCGTCAGGAACTGGGACGCGGTCGTCGCCTTCTGTGAGGCCGTAATCTCACGGAAGGAGGCGGCGGATCGTGTGCGAGTAGAGCTCCTATTCGGCGACACGTTCCGCCGCCGGCGACTCGGGCGGCGCAGGCGCGAGTATCTGCGCCTAATGCCGCCCTAGCCGAGACCGTGGGTGATCGGACCGGGGAATTGTCCGTCTCCCGCAGAGAGGCTGACCGCGCGATGGCGACCGACGTCCCAGTACGTCGAGAGGTGAGGTTACCCGAAAGGGTATTCCGTCGGGCCGACCACTGATGACAAGTCACATCTGCTCCGGTGGTCGGCCCAACAACGAGGTGAAGTGAGTACGGGTGGGTTATGGGCCCGCGCGCCGTCCTTTCATCGCCCCGGACGGACAGGACCGCGCGTGCGCTTACCATAGCCCACCCATAAAAAAAAAAAAAAAAATAAAAAAAAAAAAAATGCTAAATTAACAAAAAGTAGTAGTAATTTAGGTATACCTATTCTTCTAACATATAAAATTCTCGTGTCACGGCGTTTGTAATTAAACTCCGCCGAAATGGCTCGACCGATTCTCATGAAATTTCGTGTGCTTACGGGTACGTCTGTGAATCTGTCAACATCTATTTTTTTATCCCCCTAAATGTTAAGGGTGGTCAACCATTTAATTTCTTTTTAATTTTTAGACAAAATTATTTGTTTTTATTTTTTATGATACATCATTCAAAAATACATACAACCCTAAATTTTCACCCTTCTACGATCAACCCCTACTTTTCATTTGTTAATCGTAAACTTTATTTTTTTTTATTTCAAGGAGAATTCCTTTTCATTCATTCATCGCAGCCCACATACGTCCCACTGTTAGGCCGAGCCCGAGCCTCTTCCACAATGGGAGGGAATTTGACCTACTATACCATGCTGGTTAGACATGTTGGTATAGGGTTTTATTTCGAGTTTTCCTTCTCTTGCACAGATGTTATATGCATTTTATATCTCATAGTCGTCTTGTACGACATCCACGGGCAAGATAGGGAGTGGTGAATTATATTCTTACTCCGTCACCACACGGCAGAATTCCTTTTATTTTATTTGAACAGAACAACGTCTGTTGGGTCAGCTAGTAGTTATATAATATCATCAGGTATATCTTCCGTGTGGTGACGGAATAAGATAGGGAGTGGTATTCACCATTCCCTATCTTGCCAGTGGATGTCGTAAGGTCAATTTCCTTCCTATTATGGAGGAGCCTCGAGGTCAACAATGGAACGTATATTAGCTGATGATGATGATATAATATCAAATACAGTTATTTGGATCTTGATATAGATCTGGCGATATTGATAGCGTCCTTTTATGAATAAACAACAATAATTTTAAGTAAGCTGGGTGATCATACGAAGATATTCAAACTCTATGTCGTCGTAATTAATTTAAACTTAGGCATTAAAACCATTTTTAGTATTAACGAAATAATACATCTCATCATTCTAGCTCATATACGTACCAGTGTGGGACCTACTATACTGCGCCACAATGGAAGGGAAATTGACTCAATATACTGTGCTGTTCAGAGAGTTTTTTTAGCTTTGTTAACAGATTAACAGTCCGTGCTCAGAAGTGGGTATGTCCCGTACGTCCAGTAGTATGTAAAATATGTTAAACGATAAAATCTCGATAAAATTTTTCATGTCATGTACAAAAAAAAATATCGAGTATTTTCCTATGTCCCAGCACTTTTTATAATCCTTATGATGTGTTCTACCAAGTCCACATAAAATATAAGAAATTATTCTTACGTCCACAGCTCCAGATGGCTTAGAAGTTGTATGGGTGAGCAGACCACATATGGTCTGTGGACTGGTACGCAAGTCTTCTTAAGAGGAAGTCAAGATTTCTTAAGAGGTTAACTGTCCGCAGACCATATATGGTCTTAAGAAATCTTCTCTTGCACGTATATTATTATACATATTACATATTCAGTCGACTTCTATACCCACGGGAAAGAAATGAAATCATCACCATCATCATTATTTCAGCTCATACGTGCCACTGCTGAGCTCGAGCTTCCTCCACAATAGGAGGGAAATTGATCTTGCTATACCATGCTGGTCAGACAGATTGGTATAGGGTTTTGTTGCGAGTTTTGCTTCTCTCGCACAGACGTTATATGCTTATTATATCCCTTAGTCGTCTTTTACAACACCCATGGGCAAGTGGTGATTTGTATTCTTACTCCGTCACCACACGGTAAGAAATAAAGTGGTGAATATTTTCAATTTCCACTGTTGTTTATAGGCCTACGGGGAGCATGCCAATATCGCTACGGTGGGTAGGCGGACATTTGATCTCAGTTGGTGATATGATTTTGCCAGAGTTATCAGCATACTGCCGCCCTTTATACACACCCATTATATTAGAGACTAGCAACCCGCCCTCGCTTCGCTTCGGGTTTCATTCGCCTTATCCGCGTAGTTCCCGTTTGCGTGAGAATACCGCGATAAACTATAGTCTAAATTACTCTTTATATAGACAGCTACCTGGTATTAAAATATTCTAAAATCGGTTCAGCGGTTTTGAAGATTATCCAAAAAACAGACAGATAGACAGACTAACAATTTTTAAACTGGTTTTTAGGCACACGTATCTTGCAAATAACCATGTGAACGTGAAAAAGACCCAGTATTTTAACATTACAAACAGACACTTTAATTTTATTTATTTGTATAGATAGAGTATAGTATATTGCTGTGTAGTAGCGGCTTCGAATACTACTAACCCTTGCTTTGCTCGTGGGTGTCGTAAAAGACGACTAAGAGCCCTAGATTGACCCGTACCAACTCCATCTGGTACCATTTGGGTCAACGATTACATTCCCAAGGAGGGTTGACGTCAGGCAGGCGGCCTGTCATAAAAGTCATTGCCAAAACTTTTTGCAATATGTCAAAACAGATGACATATTGCGTCGACCCCAAGTAATTGGGATAAGAGCAAGATGATGATGATGATGATGTATAGATAGAGTATATATTCCTCAGCCAGTTGTTACGGATCCAACTATAAAGTAATGACTGTTGTTATATTCCTGTCATAATTATTTTATTATAATAGTTATTACAATTTATGAATTTTTTTTAAACAACTATTTGTAAAGAAAAATCCTTATATTGCGGGAGATTTTCCAAACGTTTATTTAATGGACTGAAATCACACCCAGGCTCAGAAATGATTTATGGATCGCCCAAAGTATAATCCTGCGTGGGAATCGAACCCATGACACTGACATGATAGGTCGGTATTTCAACCACTATGCCATCGGTGTAGTCAAATTAGCTTAAAGGATTACTCTCTACGCTAGTCTTCGGATTAGTCTACAGAGTAATCTGTAGGTTTGGTAGCGATCATTAAAAGTTAGATTCAGTTTTGCTTTCGTATTTTTTTTTAAACAAGCACTAAGTCAATAATTCTTGTACTGTAAGAAACTTTTCAAACTTATAATTATTGGATTCAAATTACACCCAGACTTAGAAAATAAATTTGTGGACCGCATTACGTATTCTCCTACGTGGGAACCGACTCGAAGAAGCACTTTAAGTCGGTATCTTAACTGCTACGCCACTTGTGAAGTCAATAAATGTAATTAAAACTATAAAAATGTAATGCTTTCGTGAAGGGCTACTAAGAAATGTAAGTAAATTTCTTTCGTGAAGGGCTGTAAATAATATAAATAAACTAGCAACCCGCCCTCGCTTTGCTTCGGCTTTAGGCATTTTACCCGCGTAGTTCCCGTTCCCGTGGGAGTACTGGGATAAAATATAGCCTAGTTTACGCCTTGATATTATAGCTTTCCATTGGTGAAAGAATTTTTTAAATCGGTCCAGCCGTTTTGAAGATTACCCGGAACAAACAGACAGACAGACAGACAGACAAAAATTTTTAATCGCTATTTTAGGCATAGGTGTCGTGCAAATAACCGTGTGAGCATGAAAAAAGTCTATTATTTTGACATTACAAACAGACACTCCAATTTTATTTATTGGCATAGATTTACGACTACGTCCTGCTGTCGAGTCCATAGCTCCTTCATAATGAGAGTGTAATCAACCTATTATCCCATATTGATCACAAGGATTGGCATAGTACTTTATGTCAAGTTTTCGATTGGCATAAAGAACTCTATATCAATTTTCCAATTTCTTATGCCGATTTTATCTCCACGTATTCATCTTTTACGATATCCACCAGCAAGAAAAGTAAATAGTAAATTAGTTTCCAACATCGTTATCATGTAGAAATTTTACACATAAATATTTGTTAATGGTACAAAAATTTAGAAGAAAATTTATATAAAAGCTAAATTTACGGTTTACAATAACATACTTTCCAGATAATTCCTTATACAAGTACTTGGTACGCTCTCGAAAATAAACCTCATAGAGTCACGTTTATAAGTAAAAGCTTATCGATACTTACGACCGCGTAAATGCTGTTAACGTGGCGCCGTAAAGGCCATTAACACCAATTTTATTTCGATGTATTTATCGAAAAACATAAGTCACATTATATCGCCGTAACTTCTAAATTGCGAGAATATTGCACTGCTTTTTCATTTAAACATTCGCTTTTAGTTAGCAAATAAGAAAATTTTGATGGAAATTTGCCAAAATTATCATTCATCATCATCGTTCAGCCATTTACTATCCATTGCTGAATATCCTCCAGGCCTGGCTTATACTTCGCCATAAAGTACGGTACTATGCTGCTCAGATTCAACGACTCTCAGCAACTTTGACCATGTCGTGAACACCCGATTTGTTTCACACTGGGTAGCCCGATACGCGGCTGAAATAAATTAAGATATTATTATTTCATTCAAATCATTATTAGTATTTACTTAAATAAATTTACTTCAGAAATGTAAATTTTTGTTAGTAATCAATGTGTTTTTAGTGGATAGTAAGAAATGTAATCGGTTATGTTTTATAACGCAAATATTTATTATAATTGTTACCGATTTATATATATATATATATATATATATATATGTATATATATATATATGTATATATATATATATATTTCTTTTTTTTTTTTTTCACTTATTGATAACTAGCAACCCGCCCTCGCTTCGCTTCGGTTTCAGTCGCCTTACCCGCGACGTAGTGCCCGTTCCCGTGGGACTATCGAGATTAAATATAGCCTATGTTACGCCCTGATATTATATCTTTCCATTGGTGAAATAATTTTTGAAATCGGTGCGATGGTTTAAGCGTGAAAGCGTAACAAACAAACAAACAAATAAACATCCTTACTTTTGCATTTATAATATTAGTAAGGATGGGAGAATATTATACTCTTATATTCGTTTCGTTATATAAATTCTTCATACATTTATACTAATATACCTAACTCAAATGTTTTACTTGTGAATTGGATATAAATTGAAGGGATCAATGGATAGGCAATGAATAAAAAAAATGTAAAAGCAAAAATTATTAAATATATATTATAGAGGTTTTAGGTTAGAGATTTCTATAAAAAAATCATTCCTAAACATATATATCGATAGGTAGAGCTATAGTGCAGACGAATCGCACTGCAGTATAGTGTGAAAAGCTGACCAAAAATTGTAATATCTGTGGCTATAAAAATTAAGCAAAATCGACTTCTAGCCTTTGGTTGATAACACTAAACTTTATAAATAGAAGGAGATGTAAAAATATAAAATGACAAATATGGAAAACTTCCACTTACATAAAATATATGGTGAGTTCTTTCTAAATTCGAACGCTAAATGTACTCGTATTTTCGTATACAAAACTGAAAAAAACAGACGATTTTCTTACGAGCTCAGCGGTAGGTTATATTTAATTTATTGAAATACATGTAATATATATCCGTAAAAACCAATATCATCATATTATAGTAAGAATACGTAGTAATAATACATTTCACCATCCCATTTTTTGCCACCAGAGAAGAGTTAAGAATAAGCAAATGACACCAATGCAAGAAAAGAAACATTGGAAATAAAACCGTATATTAAGCCGTTAAGCTGGTCACAGCTTGTTATAATAAGTGAATCTTCCTCATGTTGAGCCCAATTGGAATATATAAACTGAGATGAAATGACAATTAGATTTATTATCTATTAATCTAGAACAATTGATACATATTTTTTTCAAGGTCCTGTTTCTTTAATTTTTATAAGATAGTACAATGAATAGAATAATTCTATTAATAGATGTAGTTCACAACCTATCTAGTATAAATATATCTTTGCAATAGAGACGTTTTCACTAGTAAGTTTACAGAGATGGATGGATTCATTTCAAAGTACGGGGCTAATAGCAAGTTGAAAGGAAAGTCATGACGGCTGGAAGGGTTGTAGATTGTGGGATTGAATCTACCAAGTTTCCACTATAATAGACAAAAGTGAGAAAGGGTATTGTAAACTATGTTTATAAAGGTAATGTATATAATGTACACTGTGTTTTGTTGGTATTATATTATTATGACCAAGCTATATTTTATCGTCATTCAGAAGTTATAGATTGTTTATCTGATAGGCTTCGATTATACGAGCCTGTTTTATTCTTAATTATATTAGCCAGCTTTCTAGTTTAATCGGTTTTGCTGTAATTTCTTAATTTGTTTTGTGCTATTTGACCTTGACCACTCAAACGGATAACTATCTTCTAGAATGAAATTAAGAATTTAAGTTATTTGGTATACTAATCATATTTTATCAATCGATATATTTGATATCCAAATATCTTTATTGCCTTAAAATAAATTATGTTAAGCATAAATTTTGAGAATGAATTACTTTGCAGTGAAAATTTGCAACAACCAAATTATACCATGCATTATTAAGTACTCTTTAGACTTATAAATAAAATAATGTTCAATTAAGTCTACTAAGTTAAACAATTTTCTTTAATACTTTTCTATAATAGTAAAATATGACGTCTAGAACAGAATCATAAAAGGCTAGAAGGCTTAGAAGAATCTAAAAGTAATCCGATAGTGTTATTTCAGTAAATTATATATTATTTATAATTTTGCGTAATTGTTTATTAAATTACCAGCCCATATAATAAATCGAATAACATGTGTAGAAGGAAATATGGAAAAGAATCTATATCAACCTGTCTGGTGTGCGTGAGACGCTAATTTGCTCTCTTCTTGTGGAGATGACTAGTCTATACCAATAAATAAAATTGGAGTGTCTGTTTGTAATGTCAAAATAATAGGCTTTTTTCATGCTCACAGGCTTATTTGCACGACACCTATGCCTAAAATAGCGATTAAAAAATTTTTGTCTCTCTGTTTGTTCCGGGTAATCTTCAAAACGGCTGGACCGATTTCAAAAATTCTTTCACCAATTGAAAGCTATAATGTCAGGGCGTAAACTAGGCTATACTTTATCTCGGTATTCCCACGGGAACGGGAACTACGCGTGTAAAACGACTAAAACCGAAGCGAAGCGAGGGCGGGTTGCTAGTGTGAAATATATACCTACTGCGATTATATAGGTTATAATTTCAGATGTTTACACGAGTATTACACATTAAAAATAAAAGTATTTTTACGGATTTTAGCGCGTTTGTATTTGATTTTTGATTGCCCGACGTTTCGAACACTTTTTAGCGTTCATGCTCCGGCCGTTAGGCGGTAAATATGTTTTATACTAGCAGCGCCCTGCGGTTTCACCTGCAGTTCCTCTTGCCGTGGGAATATCGGAATAAATTATAGCCTATGTGTTATTTTGATATGTAAGCTATATTATAGTGAAGTTTCATCAAAATCCATTCAGTAGTTTTTGCGTGAAAGAGCAACAAACATCTTCACATCCTCACATACAAACTTTCGCGTTTATAATATTAGTAAGGATAAGGACTAGCAACCCGTCCTCGCTTCGCTGCAGTTTCAGTCGCCTTACCGGCGTAGTTCCCGTGGAAATACCAGGATAAAAAATAGCCTATGTTACTCCCTGATATAGCTTTTCATTGGTGAAAAATTTTTGAAATCAGTTCGGTGGTTTAAGCTTGAAAGCGTAACAAATAAACTTACTTTCACATTTATAATATTAGTAAGGATATACATATATATTTCATAAAATAATTAAACTTAAAATATAGAAGACAGAATAAATAATCTTAAATCATGGTAGACAAACTCATTTATAACATGTAAACTATGTAAAGAGATGTTATATAACTTTGAGGCATGGTTTAATTACAGTAACTATTTAAGAGGTCTTTTAATTACATCATTACTCATAGCCCTTACAACTAACATTGTTATGAAATGTATAAATTATGAAACTATATTTCAATGGTCTTTATTGTGCTATCTGTGATAGTAAATAAAACAGTACTATTTTTAGTTAAACTAAAAATCTTGCCTAAAACTAATATACATATGTATATTATTTTGTTGTATAATATTATTATTATTCTCCGTGTGGTGAATGTTTGTTATGATTTATCTGTGATAGTAAATTTACTATCTATATATATATATATATATTACTATCTATATATACTATATATATATATATATATATATATAATATATTTTTTCATCTGTGTAATGTGACGTATTTTGTATGAAATTATCGTTATATGGCATTGTCCTAATACGATGCAATGTGAAAAAAAACGTGGTAAAATAGAATTTTTTTTTAATCTGAATCGATTTTTTTTTAGCCCATCATCACAGGTAGGACTAGTGCTATCACCTGTCTTTGTTTTCGGGAGCGGTCCACGTCCACTCTGTATATGAGAATACATATACAAAAGAATAGATACATAAAAATTAAATTTCTGAAAATCTTTAATATATACAAAACACAATTTTAATATTTACTATAGTCCGCCCGTGATCATAAACGCTGTGAAGTGTTTAAAACGTCGAGCTATCAAAAATCAAATACAAAAGCGATATAATTCTTAAAATAGTTTTATACTTATATATACTTATTTTCGGGAAATGAATTCCGTGAATTACAATATTGCTTATATCGTAAATTAAACGTAAACATACAGTAAAGACAATGTTTAATCCACATTTATCTTTATAGTGAGACTGTTTTGGAAGTGTTAGAGGGTACTTGCGTTGGCAAGGTTGGAGACTTCAAGAAATTTATGCCATGACCCTTGCAATAAACAACGCCCACTTAGGCCTATGTTTAGCGGTTTAGCACAAATCTTAATGTACATACGATGTATATCTATGATTACGTCATAAATCATATTGTATTTGACTGATCTTTTACTCTAAATAAGGCTCTAGCATAATATGCAGACACAATTTATTTATGCGAACGTCTCGAGTACTTACGAAGAACCATTGTATAAAAGTTGCTATGCAATCCTTCGGATTAGTACTTATATCTGGAAGAAAGGTACCAGGTACCTAAATATTCCACATCGAGCCTTGTAAAAAGGTCATCGATTAATTTCGACTTCGTAGAGTCAGTCAGTCAGTTTATCAGTTATAAAACGTAGTGTTTTATACTCTTTGGTCTCATTTTTATATTAAATTCATCTATGGATAAGTCGTTGAAAAACTGCGAGAGAGTGCGGTTGAATCTAGTCAAAATTATATACGCAGTGTTGTTAAAATTGCAAGAATTTATATAATAAAAATATAAAATAAGTGTCATAATTGTTTTAACAGCTCTTAATAGATACTGACTTATAAACTTATAAACTATAGACTTATAAACTACTAGCAGACCCGGCCACGCGTTGCTATGGCTAATGTTTTTATTATATTACATTTTATTAAACTATTTAAGTGGAACTGTAGGAGACCATCTGTCATGGAGGTCGTCATATTTTTTTACAAATTGCATCTGTGTAAAAAAGCAAGTTAAAATCGTATATGACACGTTTTTAGGTTTGACATAGCAGCGCCATCTATTAATTAATTACTTAATCCAGTCAACAGATATCGCCATCTGTTAAAATCGTTTGGAGTTAACAGATGATTGTGAATGTTAAATAATAAGTATATATAGGTAATACAAATAATTGCAATAAAATAATATTGCGACTATAAATTAAGATGTAAGCTATCGTATCTTTCAAGTTGGATCAAACTGCACACGGTGTGCAAATTTGATTAAAATCAGTTAAGTAGTTTAGGAGTCCATCGCGGACAAACAACTTGTATATATTAAGATCAAAAAAAATAAAAGTGTTGACTGCAGAATATAGAATTACAAATCTCTAGATATCAGACTGTTCATCTTTACTACATCACACAAGTAAAGTGCAAAAAGGACACTATTCTATCATGTCCGTAACTCTGATGAATAAAAATAAGTTTCATAATGATCGGTCATTCCATGTAGTGACGGATTAATAATACAATTTACCACCGTGTATAACTATTTTATGGATTATATCGCGTTTGTATTTGATTTTTGATAGCCTGACGTTTCTAACACTTTATAGCGTTCATGTTCATGGGTGGACTGAATTGAATGAATTAATTCGTAAAATATTTTTATATACAATGTGCATTTACAGGGTGTATCAGGTTATGGGGCAACTATTCAAGTATGTTGTAGTTTAACGGCCAGACATCGTAATTAGAATGTACATTACACAAAAAAACAATATAACATAAAAGTTATAGTGATTTAAAAAAAATGTGTCTAAGAGTCTATGCCTTAAATGTTACGTATTATGTAGGCATATACAGACAGAATACATGTAGGCATGTAAAGCTTCGACAGTATAAATTCATTCATTCATACCTAGAATTGCGCAAACGTTTCAATGAGAGTGTAGGTTTGTACCTACGAGCGGCGAGCGGTCAACGGTCATAGGCCGATCAGCTGTTTTAAAGCGAAGTTTGTTTTGTTTATGTGAATGTAATTATTGATTTATTCAATTTCTAATGAACATTTAACAAAGTATGAATATGTTGCGTATTAAGTATCATTGTTTATTTGTTTATTTTGTTTATTTTTTTTTTTTAAAGACAACACCCTGCACTAAGGAAATAATCCTTGTACTGCGGGGGACTTTACAAACATACAATTACAATTAACGGACACAAATTACATGCAGACTCAGAACAACAATTTGTGGATCGCACAAAGTGTTGTCCCGCGTGGGATTCGAACCCCTGACACTGGCGCTGCAGGTCGCTATATACTTATACTTTACATGTCTCTAATTCCTTAACGAATCGATATTTTTCGTTCAATTTTTTTTCGTGGGTTCCTACCACCATTGTCTAGCTCCCTTTTGATCAGTTGCCCCATAACCTGATACACCCTGTATAAAAATTAGAAAAAAATTTATAGGTTATTGATTTATCATCTATATATCAACGTTTAGTTCAATGTACTTCAAAAACTGAGGGTGTAGTAGTATTTTAAAAATGGTATAGAAATACAGCATGAACTATCAAACACGCAAAGCAGCGGGCAAGGCCCTGTTATAGTATAAAATCCATTGTTCATTAATTAAGTTCTTCGTATAACTCACACATTTTGATGAGTACCGAGCGCAATCAAGCTTGTCTTTCCTTCAAGCCAAGTAGAGCCAAAAATGTGATCGTTTAGTACAATTCTAACTAAAAACATAGAATATTTAGTCGGAACAATGTGTAAACATTTTCTGATAGATGCCGTGGTAAAACGTCTCCCGTTGTAAAGACGAGGGTGCGACCAATATTACATACCATTTATTTTATTAAACATTATTACATACTATTGATCACGCTAGATATCTACCCCGTACAGTCGCTGCATCGGATTTCTAATAGGCAAGGGTTCAAATTTCGTGTCATTTTTCAGTTCGCAAAAGGCTTTTTAAATACAGACTAGTATGTCTAACGCCCGAGCTGGCCAAGGACGTCAAGGATTCTGTACCAGGGATCGGTCCAAGGGTGATGAGAAGGCAATACGGTGGGTTATAGGGCTGTGCATCGCCTTTGCGTCGCTCCAGACGGAACGGGCGGTGATATGTCTACTTGTGATCATTCGTACCGTTTTGAACAAGACAGTCCCGTTTTCAGGATCTGTTGTCGCGAGATTCGTAAAGCATATGTCCCCTATTTAGCAAACCGACGAGTTTTTGTCTTTTTACATTTTAAGGCAATAGATTTATCACGTATTCTTTTTTAGCTTTTAATTTTATATTTTAATTTCGTATTCTGATACAAAAATAACGTGACAGTTATTCAAGGGTCCTGGTTTTTTGACGTAAAAAAATATAGTTACTATAACCAAACATGTTAAATGGTAAATCAATAAAAATGTAATCAATAATTCAGATTAGAGTATAATGAACGGTAAAAAATTGCGTTAAGTAAAAGGTCTACTGACTTTAAGGAAGACATAAATAATTCATAGATTGTCCGTACTAATTAAATTAGCTAGTGTCGTGATCGAAGCAAAATCAGTGTGTAACATCCTGTTACGTCTTATCAAGGCTAAGTTACCGGCAACTGATGGCAACTCTCAAAGTTAGCTCCGTCTGTTCTTAACCTCAACTATTTCATAGCGTTGTGAATTCTTGTTCTAACTAACCAACTGATATTTAGGAATAGCTTACGTATTTAGTACACCTGTACTAGATAGTTATTTCAATGATGAAATTCCTTGAATGATACTCAGAGTAACTATTACTTGAATATTCATCTTACAATTCATTTTCGAGAGTATAGCTGATTTTTAGTAGTGTTTAATAAAGATACCTACAATAAAATAATTTCGGGTGGAATTTTCAGTTTCATTCTTAGTAATAGTACCTAATAATCATTATCATCTCAGCTCATATACGTTTCACTGCAAGGCTCGAGCCTCTACAGTATAAGAGCAATTGATCCACTACACTATGTTGGTTCACTAGCCGAGGCCGCGGGTGACCAGACCGGAGAATTTAGTCCGTCACCCGCAGAGAGGCTGACCGAGCGACGGCGACCGACGTCCCGGGACAGGGACGTCTAGAGGTGAGGGTACCCGAAAGGGTATTCCGTCAGGCCGATCACTAACGACAGGTCACCCTGCTCCGGTGGTCGGCCCAAAAACGAGGCGACGTGGGTACGAGTGGGTTATGAGCCCGCGCGCCGTCTTTTCATCGCCCCGGACGGAATGGATTGCGCGTGCGCTTATCATAGCCCACCCATAAAAAAAAAACACTGTTGGTTAAAATACATTGTTATGGGATTTTATTTAGAGTTTTCCTTATCTTACATAAATGTTATGTGTATTATATCCCTTGGTCGTACTTTATAACATCTGCGGGCAAGATTTTTTTCATTGTATTGTTACTCCGTTACCATACGAAAAAAAAATTAAGAAACACTAGTCCATAAATCACCCTGTGACATAAATTTATGAACACATTAAAACGTAATCGTTTTACTAGATATTACTAGTTCACGAGTTCAGATGCAAAGTAACTTCCATGGATATCCCGTACCATACTTTAGATCAAATTTCTCCAAAATCATGTGCACATATTCCCAAAAGACTGCGCATCTCAAAGGACCGGGCATCTTCCCTATGAAAGTTTCCGTTAAATGGAGTTATCCTTATACGTATCTCTCTCCTCGTCTCCTTTACCACAAAATGTACGTTATTAGTATTTTTGACGTTGTAAGTCTTAGGACTTGTTGTATACCGATTAATAGTGGCAATGTGCTCATAATACACCTGCCCATCAGTCTATAGAAGTCCCCTGTTAGACATCGGCCTCCCCAAGAAAATGCCACCCAGAACAGTCTTGTGACATTTGCATCTATTGATTCTTTGTGGCGTTCAGAATGTCTTCAGTCCTCCTAGTAGAGAATTGTCGTTTTCCCCAACGATTGTAGGTTCGACGAGCGATGTTGCCTGCCACTTGTCATTTTAAACATCCCAATTCTTCGGGTTATGGTGGATTCATCCATTCTACATCCATACCGTATTTTGAATTTTGTCACGTAAATAAAGACTATTCCGCAGTGTCTGAAAACAAAGGTTTATAACCAGTGTGTGTTACCAACGATGACTTATGGCACTGAAACGTGGTCTTTAAATGTCGGCCTCATAAAAACGGTCAAAGTCGCTCAGCGTGCTATGGAGAGGGCTATGCTTGGTATTTCTCTACGTGATAAAAGCCGGAACACGGAAATCCGTAGAAGAACGGGTGTAAAAGACATAGCCCGCAGAATTAGCACGTTGAAATGGCAATGGACAGGCCACATCGCTCGTTGAACCGACAACCGTTGGGGAAGAAAGGTTCTTGAGTGGCGACCACGAACCGGACGGCGCAGCGTAGGACGACTCTCCACTAGGTGGACTGACGACATTCTCAAAGTCGCAGAGAGCCGTTGGATGCAAGTGGCGCAGGACCGTTCCGAGTGGCATTCTCGTGGGGAGGCCTACGTCCAGCCGTGAACGTCTGTAGGCTGATGGAGGGATGGAAATAAACACTATGCATAGCTCTCCCCGTAGCACGTTGTGACTGAGTCTTTTTATGAGGCTGACATTTAGAAAAAATGTTTGCCAGTGCCATATATCATCGCTGGTTAATTACAATGGTTATTAATCCTTGTTTTAAGACTCTGGAATAATGAACGAGAAGATACGAAGAACGTTTTCCGAATGCGACTCAGCTGAGTCGTATTCGTCGGCTGACCTCTTTCTAGAAATTAAACCTATTTCACTGGACTGTCTGTTCAAGGTCAACATAATGATCGATAACTTCGAGAATTACATTCACAACTAGGACCACTTTTTACCATGGCTACGATATCATATTCAAATCGAAGGTCAGTATTATATTCGCTGCTTATGTTGATGCTGAGTCCGGTCTAGTCTAGGAGTTTTGAAAACATCTTCCAACGCAGTAGTTAATAGTTTCGGAGAGAAAACGTCTAATAAGAGATGGTAGTATTCGTAGCCACTACACCTCTCACCACTGATATAGATAATGTGTTTAGATAATGCTTTTATACTGTGATCTAAATTAAATTTGAGTGAAATAAATTAATATGTGAGGTTTAAAAAATAAAATATTTTCCCTTCTTCTTTTTTTCTGATATGTTTAATTAATATTTTCAGATAACTTTATTCTATGTGTTATATATGTTTATAATATTTTTATTATTATCTTCAAATATTTATCCGTGTGGTGACGAAGTAAGATCCACCAGTCCCTATTTTACCCGTGAATGTCCTAAAAGATGACTAAGGGATACAATACGCATATAACGTCTATGCAAGAGAAGGAAAACTTGAAATAGAACCCTATGCCAACACGTCTGACCAGCGTGGTATAATAGGTCAATGTCCCTTCTACTATGAAGGAAGCTCGAGCCCAACAGTGGGGTGTATATCAGCTGAAATGAATGATGATGAATTTTAATTTGGACATTAATTTAAACAGAAGTCCTATTTTAAAAAAAATACCATATTTTCTAAAAATAAACATCGTCTATGTAACCTATTACAAAATTAACTGAGATAAAAAATAATGTGTTACTTATATAACCTTTGAAACAGGAAAAATACGCTCGCCAACTTAAGGTAAAGCTATTTTATTGTTACTTTTTATTACTTCGAAAGAAACTCAGTGATGGACATGTTCATGGCATAATTTAGTTATTTATTTCGGTAACTTTAGTATTTTTATTGTTATTTTGCTTAGAGCAATTGCCTAAAGAAGTGGTAGAAAGACAGATAATAGACACTGCCTCCAACGATTCTTTTCTTTAGTGACCGTCTTTTTGAAGCAAGAAAAGTGAGCTAGGATTGCCATTTGCTATCCTTTTTTTTTCATCATCAGAAAGAAGAGATTTCAATGAACAAAGAACCCACTAATTTTTTTAAAAAGGCTGATATTTTGACGTCTGAATTTTCGATTGGAAATTTTGAAAATTGGGGTGCTTTTTCGATATTAAGTCAAAATAATTAACATTTAAAATCAAGAAAATTACAATGTATTTAGAACATGAAAAGGTAAGTTTTCACCAAATTTCGTGAAGAAAAATTTTCTTCTTGTATAAGAAAAAATAAAATAAAACACGAAAAAATTGGTTTTTCCCACTTGAATTTTGCCATAAATTTTGAGGTTATGTGAAAAAAGTGTGAATACAGAAGTTGTAGATCTCTTTATTACCCACAACTTTGTCATTTAATTTATTTTCCATAGGACTTGTAGTTTTGTCGGTAATTGAGGTAAACCGTTTTATACCCTTAAAAACTCACTCCCATCCATTTCTCGACCTCAGATCGACCGTAAATTATTTTTCCTTTCATTTTTGTTATATTCTCTTCCTTTTCCAATGAGTTTCATCCTACTATTGTTTTTTCCCTTTTTACCATTTTCAAAGGTTTCGGCCCTGGTCTGTTCTATTAAAAATATGCTTATTATTGATTGAAAATAATATTGTTTTTACTCACTGTTATTTTTGGTACTTACTTCAAATTTGTTTTATAATATCCGCTAAATAATGTTATTAATATGATTCTAGTTAGAGGTTTTAAAGCCATAATAAGGTAACATTTTTTGTGTTGACGGAGTAAGAATACAATTCACTATCTCTTTCCTTTTCGCGGGTTCAAAAATACGACTTATGTAGCTAAGCATGTATCATTACTATATGTGAAATCGAATTAGAACTTTATGCCAATCCGTCTAATCAGCGTCGTATATTAGGTCAATGTTATACATTGACATTACATACAAATTCCCTCCGAATTTGACCTATGCCTATTGGCCGCCAATAGGCAACCCATAACTAACATTGTAATGTATAGAGATAGAATGAAGAAGAGAAAATGGAATTGCGAATTTGTACTCTATTAAAAGTACCTAGTGCAAGTATCTCCAGGGATACTATTTACAGTTCCATTTGAATTCAAAAGCGAACGTTTATAACTTGATATTGGAAGTGGATACAACATAATGAGCTCCGTAAACTTGTAGTGGTTATAAGTTTAATTTTCTAGGGAAATACTCAAGTTGTCCCGTTAAAACCAAACATTTAACTAAACAAAATATGTACTAGATTTTGACCGAGGAATCGTTTGCATAGCACACACCCATCTCTTAAGAATTTTATTATACCAAGTGAAGGCTAAGAGTGAAAGATAACATCTAGAAATAAACCAGTGCAACAGTGTTTTAAAATACCTATTTTAAAACACTGTTGCACTGGTTGCACTGGTAAGAACATTTTTTTAGTGTTTTGGGACCTCCCAAAACACTAAAAAAATGTTCTTACCTATAAAGTTATGATCTTTAATCTTTTCTAAAGTATCGATTGAAATCAATATTAATAATAATATGACTATTGTTGGTATTTCATCATCCTTAACAAATACTGCTTAGTCTAATAAAAATTGGCCTATTTTCCAATTTCAGTCGGTAATATATATTTATTATGAGTAATATTATGAATATGAGTATATACCTATTTGGTCAAAGACATCATCACTAGTGTTGCCCAAAAAAGTCTTGGTCTTGCGGTCTTGGTCTTGGTCTTGCGAGAAATGCGAGACCGAGACCAAGACCAAGACCGCTTAATTTCTGCAAGACCAAGACCAAGACTGGCCCTGCAAGACTTGAGCAAGACCAAGACTGGGCCTGCAAGAGTCTCGCGGTCTTGCATTTAATTCAAATCACCATTTCAGCTTATATACGGTTGAGCTCGTGTCTTCTACATAACAGGAGGAGAATCGGCCGTGGCCGGAGGGGAATCGCCACGGTGATCGGCCGTGTTGTTACAGGTCATACATGTCAAGTTTTCCTTCTCTTGCACCGATGTTATATATTATAACCCTTAGTCGTGGGTTCGCAGTCACGGGTAAAATAGGGGGTGATGAATTATATTCTTACTCCGTCACTACACGGCAAGTCAAATCAGTCTTGAGATATCCATCTATTGGCCAATCGATTCCCAATGTTGGTGTTGGCTTTTCAGAATTACTCTTCGGAAAGGCTTAAGGACAAAAATACCGTAATCACGAGAGTGCTCTTGTCCATTATACATATTTATATATCCGTTTATTCATTAGCCCAACGACGTTCACTGTTGGACATAGAAATATGCCTACAATTAATCTATATAAATGTCCATGTAGGGACAGAGTACGATCACCATCAGGCAGTACATGAAGCGTTGCTCCCAGCGCTATTTTGCCTCTGCCACGACTCACCCCAATCCACTAGTGGTTGGGACGGTAAACTACGTCCCCTCAAAAATATCCGCTGTCCGACGTCCTCGTCATCTTCTTGAAGAAGAAGATGACGCTATTATGATCGCCCAAGAAAGGACCTACACAGCTCGCGCAGCGATAACAGATAAAACTCCGCGGTATCGGCCTCGCCGTCGAGGTCGAAAACCGCACCGCGTAAAAGTCATTACCTAAACTTGGCCACGCCCACTTTGCTCTCAGCGACGCCCACTTTGCTCTCAGCGACGCCCCGAGCCGAGGTCCGTACACACACACAAAAAAAAAGACAGAGTACGAATATAATTCACCACTCTTTTACCCGTGGATGTCGTATCAAATCGGATCGGGCAATGGTGTTAGGAACCCATGAAAAAAAATTGAAATAAAAATATCGATTCGTTAATGAATTGAGAGACATGTAAGTTCTCAATTTTGTCATCGCTTTTTCGTGTAAATTGATTAAAATGTATAAAGGAATGATACTTAATCTACAACATATTCGTATTTTGTTAAATGTTCATTAGAATTTGAATAAATCAATGATTACGTTTGCATAAGCAAGACAAACTTCGCTTTAACATAAATCAGCTGATCGGCCGATGACCGTTGATGAGTCGCCTTTGTACCTACGTAACCATTGAAAGGTTCGCGCAAATCTAATACCTATTTATACTGTCGAAATTTTACATGCTTACATATATCCTGTCTGTACATACCTACATAATGCATAAAATTTAAGGCATAAACTCTTAGACACACATTTTTGTAATCACTATAACTTTTACGTTATATTGTTTTTGTGTAATATACATTCTAATTATGATCTATGACTGTTGAACTACAACATACATGAACAGTTGTCCCATAACCTGATACACCCTGTGTATATAACATATGTGCAAGAGAAGTGAAACTAGAAAGAAAACCCTGTACCAATATGTCTGACCAGCGTGGTATAGTAGATCAATTTTCCTCTTACTGGAAGGAAGCTTAAGCCCAGCAGTGGCACTTTTATGAGCTGTGACGATGACGACGAATATCATACATTTTACAAGTATTAAAACCATAAAATTTTAAATCAGTTTTATATGTTCTTGAATAAATAGTATATTAAGAGCTACATGGATCCAGCGGCCAAAGTATTTATATAGGCAATAGAGCAACAGGTTTTTTGAAGTATCCAGAGTATCAGTAACTAAACTGGAAATACAATAGATACATACCACTTAACTTGAAGGGAAATATAAACAATCGCATTAATTGTAAAATATCGCATTGATTATAAAATGACATAAAATTTATTGTATCAACTGCCTCGTGTGGTGACGTCTTAAGAAAATAGGGTCGAAAGTCCTGTCATAAGAGTAGTAACGCTGTCTAATGGAACACCAGGGGAATAGAAGAGTAATTTTCTCCAGTGGTAAGTATTGTATTCAATAGTGAACTATAGGCTAGCAGATGGATAGATAGGATAGGATATTTGATTAATTTAGTTGGATTTTTCATTGCCATGATAAATTACTGTTACGTTATTCTAACTGCAAAACTTTGCAAGACTCTTGCTGCAATTCCAAGACTCGGGTGCGCAAGACCAAGACCAAGACCAAGACTCGGGTGCGCAAGACCAAGACCAAGACGAGACCAGGTGTGATGTTGCAAGACCAAGACCAAGACCGGTCCAAGTCTCGTCTTGGTCTTGCATTGGGCAACACTAATCATCACCATCGTCATCATCGCAGCCCACAGACGTCTCACTGTTGGGCTCGACCCTCCTCCACAATGGGAGGGAATTTGACCTACTATACCATGCTGGTTCGACATGTTGGTATAGGGTTTCATTTCGAATTTTCCATCCCTTGCACAGATATTATGTGCATATTATATCCCATAATCGTCTTTTAGGACATTCACGGGCAAGATAGGGAGTGGTGGACTGTATTCTTACTCAGTCACCACATGCAGATAGGCAGCACTTAAACAATTCAATAAGACAAGTTAATACAACAAAGTTGATAATATGATTGTGTCACACATGAATTTATTCCAGCTTATATACTAAGAATCTCTCATAATAAGTTCAGTGTTAAAGTGAACCTTAACAACGGTCACTTAATTTTACCTAAAAAAATGTAATACATTATGATATTGTATAGCTTGATATTTATAGCAGTTCCATAAAAGAGTATCACTAAGACGTGTAGTGGTTACTTGACATAAGGGGTACAGAACTATGTAATACTTGAGCCGAGGGTAATTAAGGTGTATGCTTGAATAAAATATTCAAATAAATCTCAGTCTCTTCAGTGTAGTGTGGCATTTTATGCTTAATAAAGTGGTAGTCAAAGTCACGGCAAGAAATTTTTGGGAGCACTTTTTAGTAATATTTCTCAAACTCAATCGGCTGTTTTAAAATCTAACGCAATGACTAGCTTGCATCATCATTAATACAAAAATAGTTTAAAATGAACTAATTTCATTTTCTCTTTTAAATTTGAGCCATGAATACAATACTTTTTACATACTTATTTAATTGCAGATGATACTCGCTTCATTTAATAAATCAGCATCATCATTATAATCTTCCTGCTCTTATTCCAATCATTTAAAGTCGACGCAATATGAAGAGGAATGCCCTTTTTCATCGTACATTTTGCTAATGTTATTGGCAATAGATAAATAGTTCAAATGCTAAATTATAATATCAATCCTAGCTTATTTTAGGGAATACATGAAAAATAAGAATAGCACGCTGAAGTGGCAATTGGCCGGACACATCGCTCGACGAACAGACAACCGCTGGGAAAGATTCTCGAGTGGCGTCGACGTATCGGACGTCTCAGTGTAGGACGTCCCCCTACTAGGTGGACGACCTGGAGAAAGTTGCTGGGCGTTGTTGGACGCAGGCGGCATAGGACCGCACTTTATGGCGAAACATTATACAGGCCTATGTCTAGCAGTGGACGGTGATAGGCTGATGATGATGATTGGTAATAGTTTTAGGAGTGAACGCCTGCCTGACGTCAACTTTCCTGGAGAATGTAATCAGGTAGAGATTGGCTAAGTCGTAGGGCTCTTAGTTGTCTTTTACGACATCCAAATGTAAGGGTTAATACTAAAAGTTCTTCGAGAAAATAGTAGCAAAATGCTAATTGGTGAACCGCAATAGGTGAGTTACATTATAAATTATCCTATTAACTAGGTTATACTAATATACATATTTATTACTGGCTCCAGTAATGAGTTAGCTTAACTTCATTTCGGCCCATATACGTCCCAATGCTGGGCTCGAGCTTCCTCCATAATAGGAGGGAAATTGACCTTACCATACCATGCTGGTTAGACAGATTGGTATAGGGTTTTGTTTCGAGTTTTCCATCTCTTGCATAGATGTGATATGCGTAATACATCCCTTAGTCGTCTTTTAAGACACCCACGGGTATGCGACGGGGTTTAAATTGTATTCTTACTCTGTCACCACACGGAAGCTTAGCTTACGCGTATTAAAAGAGTAGAAGCCAGATAAAGATTAGTTCAAGATCAACATCGTCATCATCACACCTTCGAGCCCCCTCCATAATGGGATGCAAATTACCCTACTCTACCACGCTGGTCAGACGTGTCGGTGTAAGATTTTATTTCGAGTTTTCCTTCTCTTCCATAGATGTTATCATCACATCATCATCACCCTTCATAAACGTCTCACTACTGGGCTTGAGCCTCCCCCACAATGGGAGGGAATTTGATCTACTGTACCAAGCTGGTTAGGCGTGTTGAACCGGGTTTTATTTCGAGTTTTTCTTCTCTTGTATGTACGTATATACGTTGTATGCATATTATAACCCCTTACTCATCTTTTACGACACCCACGGGTATGTGAGAGGGTGGTGAATTGTATTCTTACCGTCACCACACGGAAGCTTAGCTTACGAGTATTAAGAATAGATGTAAGATAATAAGTAGTACAAAATCAACATTCTCATCATCACACCTTCGAGCGCTACCAAAATGGGAGGGAAATCGCTCTACTATACGACGCTGGTCAAACGTGTTGGTATAGGGTTATATTTCTAGTTTTCCTTCTCTTGCATAGATGTTATATGCATATTATATCCCTTAGTCGTCTTTCACGATACCCACGGGCAATAAAGGTAGCGTAAAGTACGTAAAGGTCCTGTACCAGGTACAGTAGTATGAAGTGGAAAATCATGCAACCAAATTCTAAATAATTATAAACAATTGCGCATTTTACATTTCATTTGTATTTTTAGCTTCTTCAATTTTAATGCGAGGAATTTATAAGTCAATTATTTCTACTTTTGAAAATAAAAAATCAAGGTACCTGCTCGCATCTCGATATAAATTAGGCATTTTTTTTCTTTAAGAACAGGAAAAAATAAAGGAAAATTATATTTGCTTAGTGTTTCGGCCGACCGTGCGTCTGATATCGACTTTGTGATCTTCTTAAGGAAAGCTGATGTACTAAATCAAAACGATGCACTAGCGTCAGATTTTAACATACTGTAACAACGTAACCGAGTATGCCTAACTAAAATATAGACTACTAGCAACCCGCCCTCGCTCCGCTTCGGTTTCAGTCGTCTTACCCGCGTAGTTCCAGTTCCCGTGGGAATACCGAAATAAAATATAGCCTCTGTTACTCCCTGATATTATGACTATCCATTGGTTAAAGGATTTAGGTTTAAGCGCGAAAGCGAAACGAACAAACAAACTTACTTTCGCATTTATAATATTAGTAAGGATATACTTCAAGTAATTCTTATTATCCGTATGGTGACGGAGAAAGAATATAATTCACCACTCCTTATCTTGCCCGTGGATGTCGTAAAAGACGCCTAAGGGATATAATACGCATATAAGGAAGTGAAGGAAAACTTCGAAATAAAACTCTATACCAACCTGTCTAACCAGCATGGTATAGTAAGGTCAATTTGCCTCCTATTGTGGAGCAGGCTCGAGCCCAACACTTATATCCCACTGTTGGGCTCAGACCTCCTCCACAATAGGAGTGAAATTAACCTACTATAACCAAATAGGTCACACTTGTTAGCATATTTTGTTTTTTTTTTTTTTTATGGGTGGGCTATGGTAAGCGCACGCGCGGTCCAATCCGTCCGGGGCGATGAAAGGACGGCGCGCGGGCCCATAACCCACCCGTACCCACGTCACCTCGTTGTTGGGCCGACCACCGGAGCAGATGTTACTTGTCGTCAGTGGTCGGCCTGACGGAATATCCTTTCGGGTAACCTCACCACTCGACGTCCTGGAACGTCGGTCGCCGTCGCGCGGTCAGCCTGTCTGCGGGTGACGGACAATTCCCCAGTCCGATCACCCGCGGCCTCGGCTAGGGCGGCATTAGGCGCAGATACTCGCGCCTGCGCCGCCCGAGTCGCCGGCGGCGGAACGTGTCGCCGAATAGGAGCTCTACTCGCACACGATCCGCCGCCTCCTTCCGTGAGATTACGGCCTCACAGAAGGCGGCGACCGCGTCCCAGTTTCTGACGCTGACGAGCATCTCCCTGGCGATGGTCGGCAGCGCCAGGTCGGCACCGGTAATTGCGACGAGTTCACGGCGATCCCCCTCCCATGCAGCACACTCCTCGAGCGTGTGCTGCGCCGTGTCCTCGTCGCAACTGCAGTGATGGCAGGACGGTGTGCTCTCCCTCCTGACAATCTTGTGCAGGTACTTCCCGAAGCAACCGTGCCCCGTCAGCACCTGCACCAGTCGGAAGGAAAGCACCCCGTGTGTCCGCTCCAACCACTCCATCAGCACCGGCCGGAGGGCCTCGACGGTCCTGACACCGTACCGAGGACTCTCCAGCCGGACTGCCCGACGGGCAATGACTTCTCGGCGGGCGTCGACCCGCCAGGCGGTGATCTCTTTGTAGGAGACCATGCCGCCGCGGGCGCGCGTCTCCGACACCCGCCGATAAATGTCGGCGAGCATCTCCGCCTCCAGGTCCCACGGGGGGGTTCCGGCCAGGAGGCACGCTGCCTCCGTCGCCACCGTGCGGTAACCCCGTATGGCCCTGATCGCCATGACCCTCTGTGGTCGCCACAGGAGGGCCCTAAGACGGACGGTCAGGGACCCCGCCCACACCGGTGCGCCATACAGGGCCATCGACCGGATCACCCCCACGTACAGCTGTCGGCACGTAGCACTGGGTCCGCCCACATTCGGCATCAGCCGCGAAAGGGCGGACGCCGCGCCGACAAGCCGGGGAACAAGTCGATGGAGATGCTCCCGGAACCAAAAATGCCCGTCGAGCACCAGGCCCAAGTACTTCATGTGGGCCTGGATGCTGATGGTGACCGACTTCACGGTGATCGAAGCGCCGGCGGGAGGCCCGGCGGTACGGAGGCCATGGAACAAAAGGGCCTCCGTCTTTTCCAGGGCTACCCTCAACCCCAGCGCTTCGATCCGCCTGACAATCTCCTCGGTGCCGAGAGTTGCCAGGCGTGCCGCCTCCTCTAGCGTCCCACCCCGGGCTGTGACGAGTGTATCGTCGGCGTAGCAAATTACGCCCAGCCCGGGTGGGAGGCTTCCTCTCAACGCCCAGTCGTAGCCGATGTTCCACAGGGTTGGACCCAGAACCGACCCCTGCGGGACACCGCACGTCATGGGCGTTCGCACAACGTCCCCTACTCGGTCAACGTAGAGGACGCTGCGCCCCTCCAAGTAGTCTGCCACCAGCCGCCTGAGGTACACGGGCACCCCGTGATACCTCAGCCCCTCCCTGATGCAGCTGAATGGCAGACTGTTGAAGGCGTTGGCGATGTCCAGGGACACCGCCAACAGGACTCCTCCGCCGGTGACGGCCTCCGCTACCACGGCCTTCAGGCGCAGCAGGGCCGCGATCGTCGAACGCCCTGTCCGAAAATCAAACTGGGCGTCCGACAAATCGGGCCCGACCCCGACGAGGAGACCCGCCCGCGGAGCTTGTTGAGCGCCGCGAGGTAGGGGCGACACCAGGGGTCACACCAGGGGTCACGCTCGAGACTGTCCAGCATCTCTCGCCGACTTCGTCCTTGGCGGTACGGACGGCCACCCTGAAGGCAGACCGCGCACTGCGGTAAGCCTCGTACAGCTGGCCCTCCCGCTCAGCGTCGCGGTGACGCGCTCGGCTACGGGTGTAGGCCCTCCGGGCACATATACACGCGGCCCGAAGGTCCGCCAATTCTCGGGACCACCAGGGGACCGCACTCTTCGGGGACAGACGCCGCACACGGGGCATGGCCGCATCGCAGATCTGCGTTAACGCACAGCGGATGCGGCCAGCCTCGGCATCCACCCCGTCAACACACTTGTTAGCATAGGGCTTGGGTTGAGCCGCGGTCGGCGCCTCTTCGCACCACTCCGTTCGGGGCGACAGAGGGGCACGCAACTCCCGCAACCCACCCGAACACCACGTTGCCTTCGTCGTTGGGCCGACCACTGGAGCAGGGTTACTTGTCATCAGTGGTCGGCTCGACGGAATACCCCCTACCTGGGGTACCCTCCCATCGACCGACATCCCCCCCTCGGGGAGGACGTCGGTCTTTCCTCACGCGGTCGGCCTCTCGGCGGGTGACGGACTAATCCCCGGTCACATCAACCGGTGCATTTTTAATCCCTAGGTCGTCTTTTACGACATTCACGGGCAAGAGAGGGCCGGTGAATTGTTTTCTTTCTCCTGCACAGAAAGTTAGAATTAATATAATTAAAGCCCAACTTTATGAGGGTTTTTGCGGGTGGTGGGTTTTTTTTTGTGATGCCTTTAGTATCACCGAACCTCATTGCACGCATTCACACTCCTTTCACTTTCTTCGCGGTAGGCAGAGGCCTTGCAAAGGTTCATGAGCGGCAGCAACACTTACTATCAGGTATATTGTTTGCTTGTTTGTCACTGTTTGCAATAAAAAAAAATAAGGATTACACGATTTTAAAATACCTTTCAATGTATACTTACAGACTCGGCGATATTATTTTCGATATTAAAGGTCTTTTCGATATTAAAATCTTTATACAATATTCTGCTATAAATTTATAAAATGTTAGACGGAGAATATATCTTTAGTAATATATTAAAATGTTGAAAGAAATAAATTTCACGGATTTCAACCAGAACTCATTCAATTCTCCCTTTCAACGAGGACATAAATCATGTCAGACACACCTGATAGTAAGAACAGGATGAAAAATATCAAAACGTTCATAGCGAATATCAACAAGTTATAATACGGATAGCTTTCTTAACGCTCGAGAAAAAAGTGCCTGTCATCGACAATGAAATATAGACACATTTCAAGATGTCTGTATAATGAAATTATAACACAAAATATGAAATTATATGCATAGACTTACGTGATGTTAGGTTAAATAACTTTTTAATTCAAATCTTATGCAAAAAAAAAATCTCTTTGGCAAAAAAAAATCTATATTAATTTCTGATGTATACGCGAGTATTACACATTTTAAATAAAACTATTTTACGGATTTTATAAGTTAAGTTTTAATAATTTTAAGTAGTTTATTTAAAAAACCTAGACTGAAACCATACAATCGATGTGTTACCAAACCGTTTCCGAACCATTTTATTAGAAAGGCAATAATGTGAAAATGGTTTTAGACCACTAAACAAGGCATTAGGACCTTATACTTGGGGTGCTACCCCAGAAACCTCCGCGTGGTGTACCCTGGGCACGAGCGACAATTCCTTGGACTGCTCTCTGGAATTGTCGCTCGTGGCAAATATCTGGCCCGAGGGGGGGCCCAGTTTGTGGGATGCCCCAAATTCGCTCCATGCCCTCTAATTGTAGAGGGTATTGGACGCGAAAATTCGACGGGCCCAGTCACTCATTCGTTTGACGACTGGGCAGGCATTTGCCAACTGCGACAAATCGTAGACCTGATTCTTGCTTCGGGACATTTGTCTTGAGGCCTAGATTCAGGAGCGAGGGTCTTGGCTTAACCGCCTGGACCGCGAGGAAGAAAACCTCTATAAAACAATCACCCAGAATCCTAAGTTCTGGCGCGCGGCGAGAGGATGCATGGCTGATGGGTTGTTCAGTCGTTAGCGCGCCCCCAGCCAGGGTACCTGCGGACCCCCTGTGTTGGGATACAAATTTACGCTTGCCCGGGTATCGGGATCTCTGCCCGGGTCGACCGTTTACTTCTCCCATACTCGTGGGAACTAGATGGAAAATTGTTCACGTACACCTGACGTAGAAAGGAGGGGTGAGACGCCCAAAAACACCACGGAGAACGAGAATTCACATTGTTCCCACCCTTGCCAAGCTACGGCAAAACTGGCACAGAAGAAGGAGGGGCCTCGTCCGACTGCGTCCGGTACTGGAGGCTCCAAAATCAGCCAAGGGCCCGGCGAAAATAGGGGCCCGTAAGAAGAAAAGCGGCAGCAAAATCGCCCCTGAAACGGCGCGCGCAAGACGGCGCGCTGCAAAGCTGCGACAGGCGGCGCAGAAATTACTGGAGGCTGCCGACGTTCCGCCCAGTGATGTTGGCGTCTCTGAGGCGGACAGCTCCGCGGCCATGGAGACAGATGCGACCGCGGAGCAGTCGATGGACGAGGGCGGCAGTGCCGCAGGGCCGTCCAAGACAAAGGAGAGCCCGGCCGCTCAGGCCGCCGGGGGGCCTGCGCCATCAATCCTGGCGGCAGCCGAAACAATGAGGGAGGAGGCCCTCCCCCCACAGGTGCGGAAGCGCCCTCTGCACAAGAGTGGCAGCTCCTCATCCGATTCGGAGGGGAGCGGAGACCTAATGACCCCTCCCAAGGTGGCGACCTCACGCAGAGGGCGCGGAGGGCGTGGGGCTGCGGCAGCGGCGAGAACTGCGACTCCTTCGCCTGTAATGCAGGAGCGAGAGGCTGAGGCTTGCAAGCGGGCCAACGAGGCGGCAGCCGCGAGAATGATGAGGGTGTTGAAAGACATCCCTCCCTCTGGTGCGGCGGCTGCCAAGCCCGCTGCGACAAGCGTCGCCCCTAATGTGGCCACCCTGCAGGCCGAAAACGCCCGCCTTGGTGGCGAAGTTTCAGGCCTGCAGGAGGAGAACAAGGCCTTGGCGAAGGAACTGTCGGCGGTGCAGAAGGCGAACCGCGAGTTGGCCCAGCAAATGGCCGACTTGCGGCGCCAGGTCGCGCAGCTGATGAAGACTGCGCCGCCGGCAAGCGCTGGCCCTGCCGCCGCCCCTGCCGTCCCCGTTGCGCCAACTCGCGCGGCGCCGAGCCCTAAGACGGCCCAGCCGTCCGAAGCGGTCCCGCTGCCCGCAGTGGACGGCGTGTCGGACCTAACCATGCGCGCCATAGTGGAGGTGGTGGGCAAAATGCTCGACGCGCGCATGGCGGCTCTGGAGGAGAGATTGCCTCTGCCTCCGGAGCCCCGTCTCCGGCCGCCGCTTGCTGCGGACAGGCCGAAGGTCGTGGCGCCAGCTCCTGCCGCGCTACTCTGCCAGGGCGGGCGCGTAGGGAGCTACGCCGCGGTCGTTGCTGGACCGAAGCCGAAGGGGCCCGCCGCCAAGAAGAAGGCGGCACCGGCTCCTGCCAAAACCGGACCCAAGCCGCCGCCGGCAACTGCACCGTCGGCGGCGGCCAACGCAGCCGCGACGGCGACTGCTGCGCCTAGCGACGCGACTGTTGCGCCCGAAGACGGCTGGTAGACGGCTGAGCGCAGCCAGAAGAGTCGCGGTCAAAAGAGGAGAGCGGAGGCCAAAAGTGCCGCCAAAGCCTCCGCTCCCAAGGCAGGAGCCGGTAAGAAGAGGTCGCGCAGGAGGCTTCGACCGCCGAAGTCAGCCGCGGTGGTGATTACCGTGCTGCCTGAGGCGGCCGAAAACGGCCTCAGCTATGAGGCCGTCTTACGTCGCGCCCGGCGGGAGCTTGACGTCTCCGATTTAGGAGGCGTCGAAGCCAGGACCCGCAAGGCCCGGACAGGGGCTCGAATTTTAGAGTTCCCTGGGGCCGAGGGCGCCAAGACGGCCGATAGCATGGCCGCCAAGCTGAGGGGTCTGTTTACTGCAGAGGATGGCGTCAAAATCGCCAGACCCGTCAAGTGTGCGGAACTGCGGGTCACGGGTCTGGACGACTCTGTGACGGTGGATGACATCCGGGAGGCCATCGTCTCGAAAACCGGATGTCCCGTGGAAACCGTCCGAATTGGCGCTATCCGCCCTGGTCCGGGTCGGTGCTGCCTGGGTGCAGTGCCCGGTGGAGTCGGCCAAGCAATTGGCCGGCTCAGGCAGGCTCCTCGTGGGCTGGAGCTCGGCGCGGGTGACCGTGCTGGAGTCCCGGCCTGCGAGGTGCTACAAGTGTATGGCGGTCGGACACACTCGGCCGACATGCACTAACTGCTTTGACTGCAGCGACCTTTGTTTCCGCTGCGGTCAACCCGGGCATAAGGCGGCATCGTGCGCCGCCACTCCCCACTGCCTCGCGTGTGCGGCGGGCAATAGGACCGCCAAGCACCGCATGGGGGGCAGGGAGTGCAGAACCCCGGCTTCGGCCCCAAAGGGGCGGAGCGGCCCGACGACCCCGGCCGCTCCGACCCCTAGCGCGACCCGATCGCCCGCCAGCGTGGAGGAGGTAATGGATACGGCCCACTAATGGCGGCCGAATCTTACCACCTCCTGCAGGCCAACCTCAACCACGCCGCCGAGGCACAGGACGTTTCCTGCAAGCCATGGCGGAGTGGTTGATCGGTGCAGCCGTAGCCGCGGAGCCGTACGTGGTGCCTGACCGGCCCAATTGGCTGGGCAGCAGTGACGGCTCTGTGGCAATCGTCGCCTCCACGTCGTGGCATTCCCCGCCTTTGTTGCTCAAGGACAGGGGCGATGGGTATGTTGCGGCGGAATGGGGAGAGGTTACGCTATTTGGTGTCTACTTCTCCCCTAACAGGAGCGTGACGGATTTCGGGGCCTTCCTCACCATCCTGGGGGCCTCGATACGGCGACTGGCACCGCGCCAAGTCTTCGTTCTGGGGGACTACAACGCCAAGTCCACGGCGTGGGGGTCCCCCAGGACGAATGACCGCGGGCGGGCGGTCGAAGAGTGGGCGGCGGCACTGGGCCTCTGTTTGCTGAACAGGGGCTCGGTGCAAACGTGCGTGCGGCAGCAGGGCGGGTCGATAGTGGACTTGTCGTTCGCTAGCCCTAATGTCGCAGCACGTGTGAGGAGCTGGTGCGTTCAGGAGGAGGTTGAGACCCTATCTGACCACCGATACATCCGGATAGAGGTCTCCCGGACCCTCCTGCAGCCCAGCAGGGGTCACACGGCGGACGGAGCCCCCGCGTTTCCGCGGTGGGCTGTGGGTCGATTGGATCGGGACCTGTTGGCGGAGGCAGCCATCGTTCAGTCGTGGCTGTCCTCACCGCCCCAGGTGGACGGGGTTGATGCCGAGGCTGGCCGCATCCGCTGTGCGTTAACGCAGATCTGCGATGCGGCCATGCCTCGTGTGAGGCGTCTGCACCCGAAGAGTGCGGTCCCCTGGTGGTCCCGAGAATTGGCAGACCTTCGGGCCGCGTGCATACGTGCCCGGAGGGCCTACACCCGCAGCCGAGCGCGTCACCGCGACGCTGAGCGGGAGGGCCAGCTGTACGAGGCTTACCGCAGTGCGCGGTCTGCCTTCAGGCTGGCCGTCCGTATCGCCAAGGACGTTAGTCGGCGGAAGATGCTGGACAGTCTCGAGCGTGACCCCTGGGGTCGCCCCTATCTCGCGGCGCTGAGCAAGCTCCGCGGGCGGGCCCCCCCCCCTCACCGAGACTCTCCAGCCCAGCCTCCTCACCAGAGTTGTCGAGGACCTCTTTCCACGGCGCACATACAACACACGCCCCCGGTCATGGCTTCGCCGGACAGCGACCAGGAGGCCGAAGATGAAAGTGCTCCGCCCATCACGGAGCCGGAAATGGGGGCGGCAGTGGCGCGTATGCGAGTGAAATCCACCGCCCCGGGGCCCGACGGTATTCCGAACCGTGCGCTGGCCCTGGTCCTCGAGCACCTGGGACCACGCCTCAGGGGACTGTTCGACGCCTGTTTGACATCCGGGCAGTTCCCTGGATGATGGAAAGAGGGGAGGCTGGTTCTCCTGCCGAAGCCGGATCGGTCTCCCGAGTCGGCCTCGGCCTACAGGCCCATCGTGCTGCTCGATGATGCGGGCAAGCTGCTGGAGAGGGTGTTGGCTGCCCGCATCGAGCGGCACCTCGTCGGGGTCGGGCCCGATCTGTCGGACGCCCAGTTTGGTTTTCGGAGAGGGCGTTCAACGATCGCGGCCCTGCTTCGCCTGAAGGCCGTGGTAGCGGAGGCCGTCACCGGCGGAGGAGTCCTGTTGGCGGTGTCCCTGGACATCGCCAACGCCTTCAACAGTCTGCCATTCAGCTGCATCAGGGAGGGGCTGAGATATCACGGGGTGCCCGTGTACCTCAGGCGGCTGGTGGCAGACTACTTGGAGGGGCACAGCGTCCTCTACGTTGACCGAGTAGGGGACGTTGTGCGAACGCCCATGACATGCGGTGTCCCACAGGGGTCGGTTCTGGGTCCGACCCTGTGGAACATCGGCTACGACTGGGCGTTGAGAGGAAGCCTCCCACCCGGGCTGGGCGTAATTTGCTACGCCGACGATACACTCGTCACAGCCCGGGGTGGGACGCTAGAGGAGGCGGCACGCCTGGCAACTCTCGGCACCGAGGAGATTGTCAGGCGGATCGAAGCGCTGGGGTTGAGGGTAGCCCTGGAAAAGACGGAGGCCCTTTTGTTCCATGGCCTCCGTACCGCCAGGCCTCCCGCCGGCGCTTCGATCACCGTGAAGTCGGTCACCATCAGCATCCAGGCCCATATGAAGTACTTGGGCCTGGTGCTCGACGGGCATTTTTGGTTCCGGGAGCATCTCCATCGACTTGTTCCCCGGCTTGTCGGCGCGGCGTCCGCCCTTTCGCGGCTGATACCGAATGTGGGCGGACCCAGCGCTACGTGCCGACAGCTGTACGTGGGGGTGATCCGGTCGATGGCCCTGTACGGCGCACCAGTGTGGGCGGGGTCCCTGACCGTTCGTCTTAGGGCCCTCCTGTGGCGACCACAGAGGGTCATGGCGATCAGGGCCATACGGGGTTACCGCACGGTGGCGACGGAGGCAGCGTGCCTCCTGGCCGGAACTCCCCCGTGGGACCTGGAGGCGGAGATGCTCGCCGAAATTTATCGGCGGGTGTCGGAGACGCGCCCCCGCGGCGGCATGGTCTCCATCAAAGAGATCACCGCCTGGCGGGTCGACGCCCGCCGAGAAGTCATTGCCCGTTGGGCAGTCCGGCTGGAAAGTCCTCGGTACGGTGTCCGGACCGTCGAGGCCTTCCGGCCGGTGCTGATGGAGTGGTTGGAGCGGACGCACGGGGTGCTTTCCTTCCGACTGGTGCAGGTGCTGACGGGGCACGGTTGCTTCGGGAAGTACCTGCACAAGATTGTCAGGAGGGAGAGCACACCGTCCTGCCACCACTGCAGCTGCGACGAGGACACGGCGCAGCACACGCTCGAGGAGTGTGCTGCATGGGAGGGGGATCGCCGTGAACTCGTCGCAATTATCGGTGCCGACCTGGCGCTGCCGACCATCGCCAGGGAGATGCTCGTCAGCGTCAGGAACTGGGACGCGGTCGCCGCCTTCTGTGAGGCCGTAATCTCACGGAAGGAGGCGGCGGATCGTGTGCGAGTAGAGCTCCTATTCGGCGACACGTTCCGCCGCCGGCGACTCGGGCGGCGCAGGCGCGAGTATTTGCGCCTAATGCCGCTCTAGCCGAGGCCGCGGGTGATTGGACCGGGGAATTGTCCGTCACCCGCAGAGAGGCTGACCGCGCGACGGCGACTGACATCCCAGGACGTCGAGAGGTGAGGGTACCCGAAAGGGTATTCCGTCGGCTGGCCACTGACGACAAGTCACATCTGCTCCGGTGGTCGGCCCAACAACGAGGTGACGTGGGTACGGGTGGGTTATGGGCCCGCGCGCCGTCCTTTCATCGCCCCGGACGGACTGGACCACGCGTGCGCTTACCGTAGCCCACCCATAAAAAAAAAAAAAAAAGACCTTATACTTAAAGCTGCGATCGATTTCAAGGACTTTTATTTTATTTTTTCTGGTCAGAACAGCGTCTGCTGGATAGTATAATGTAAAATCTGTTTGTTATTTAATTTAATTTCATTGCCATTCATCCTGAAACTTTTATATGCCAGTGATGCAAAAATGTACATTTAATCTTTCTCTTTCTATCTTCCATAGAGAAAAATAATGGCTTTTTCGACATTATCATCATACTGTTCTTATTTCAATTATCTGGGGTCGACTCAATTTGTACTCTTATTTCATAGCAAAAGTATTTAGTAATAGTTTTATTACCCGTCGTATTTTTTAAACTTTTCGTCGTTATTAGTTGTATCATTGTATACAACAAAAGTATGTGAGCGTGCGTGTGCGTGCGCGTGCATTTGTGCGTGCGTGCGAGCGTGCGTGCGTCTGTGTGTGTCTGTTTGGGTGCATGCGTGTGTGCGTGCGTGCATGTGTGTATGTGTGTTTGCGTGTGTGTGTGACAGTTATATTTGTACGAGTTGAGAGGAAAATGTAGTATATTGTAATACCTTTTTCAAAGGGGTGTTGAATTTGTTCCATTAGCAACTAATTACTTTATAACCTTCCATATATATTCTAAATAATATTATAAATGTGAAAGTAAGTTTGTTTGTTTTTTATTCTTATGCCATTGTCGATCCGATTTAAAAAATTCTTTCTCCAATGAAAAGTTAGCGAGTATCATATCGTAGGTTATTTTTCATCCTGATATTCCCACAGGAATGAAAACTACGCGGTGAAACGGTTAAGTGGTTTTTAAAATTTACTAAGTTATCAGCGAGTAACATATGTATGTAGGCTATATTTTAATCCCGGTATTCAAATAGGGACGAGAACTATGCGAGTGAAAGTAATATTATAAATGTGAACACGTTTGAATATTTATTACTCAACCACGCGTTAACTGTTGACCAGATTTAAATGAAAATTGGCACATCGATAGAATATTGCCCAGATAACACAAACCTTTTATCTCAGTAACATGTTCACTTGGGAAAATACTTAAATTTTGGGAAAGTAAATTTTCATGCGAGCGAAGCGGCGAGCAGAAGCGTAGTATAAATATGTTTATCATAATTCATTTTATGAAGGTGAAATTAATTTGCAGAAAATTAGAAAGAAGCCTACTCGCGCACGGTAATTGACGTTTATTAAAATTTGGATGTATGAATAGTGAATAAATGCGGATCTTGTGAGGTTTTACGCGATAAGAAAAACAGGACTTCGTAATGCCTACTTCGAGAGTAATCTTACATTGAACTCTCTCGCATCTTAAGATTAGCGAATATTAAAATAGGCATTCCGTGTGATGGAGTAAGATTACAATTCACCGCTTACAATTCACCTTTCTTGCCCGTGGATATCGTAAAAGACGACTCTTTTTTTTTGGGGGGTGCGGGCGACAGAGCATAAGCACGCACACCCGTAACGCACCCGTGACACGTCGCCTTCGTCGTTGGGCCGACCACCAGAGCAGGGTGACTTGTCGTCAGTGGTCGATCCAACAGAATACCCCCTGAGGAGTACCCTCTCCTCGACCGATGACCCCCTCTCGGGGAGGACATCGGTCTTACGTCACGCGGTCGGCCTCTCGGCGGGTGACGGACTAATTCCCCGGTGTAGTCACCCGCTGCCTCGGCTAGGGCAGCATCAGGCGCAAGTATACGCGCTTGCGCCGCCCCATCGTAAAAGTCGACTAAGGGACTATTGCAGATGAAATTTATGCAAGAGAAGGAAAACTCGAAATAAAATCCTATATCAACCCATCTGACCAGCGTGGTATGGTAGGTCAATTTCCCTTCCATTGTGGAGGAGGCTCGAGCCCAGCAGCCCAGTGGGACGTATGTGATTAGGTTATGATGAAAATAGGCACATTTTATTTAATTTCAACTTTAAAGTATGGAAATTTTAATTATAATATTACCACTGAAATGGTAAATGAAATGACATTTACAAATAATTTTATTTATAAAATAATTTATTTTACTTTTATTAGTTGAAATTTTCACTCGATTTTTTGTCGGATTTTTATAAATACCCCGTCCCGTTACCTACGGGAAGAGAGATATCTATATCCCCCACTCTATTTCTTGTGTGTTGTGTGCGTGTTGTTGGTGTGGCTCTGCGGCCTCTTCCTCTTGTCCTACCCTGTCGTGTGTTTGGATTCGTTGTTTGTTGTGTGTCTATTCTGTGTGCGACTTTCTTCTTGTGGTATATGTGTAATTTGTGTATTTGCTGTATTCTGTGTGTGAGCTATCTAATTGCCTCGTCTGCCCCTTCCTCCACTGACTGTTTCTGGTATGTCAGGTTTTGTGTTTGTATCCTGGGTGGTTGTTGTTAACTGAGTATTTTCTGATTGTTGGGTGTTTGGTGCTTGTTGTTCGTTCTGTGCGAGTTCTTCTTGTGTGTTAGTGTTATTTACAAACACCGTATCTCCTAAGACTTTACTAATTATGGTTAATGAGTTGGCTGCCTGTTTTTGGAGTATGGTTATATCTATTGTGGCATCTAATTTTTCTAAATATGTATTTATGCTTTTCACTAATACTCCTATTGCTCCTACTGCTATTGGGATAACAGCTGTTTGTGTGTTCCACAGACGACTGATTTCTGTTTTCAAAAGGTGATGTTTACTTAATTTTTCTAGCTCTTTAGCTCCGATGTTATAGTCTGACGGTACCGATATATCCATTAAAAATGTTCTATTATTTATTTTATCAATGTAAATTAAGGCTGGTCTATTGTGTGTCACTGTAATATCAGTTTGTACAGATGTTTCCCGAATGATTTTGGTTGTGTCGTTTTCTTTTACTTGGGGCTGGATCATGGTTTCTTTCCACCATAAGGGTGAAACTTCAATTTTATGCTTTTTTTGGAAGACATCAGTAGAAGTATTGAACAAGATTATTATGCCTTGTGACATAATAAGTTCCTGCCAATTTTTCGCAGCCGGAGATGATATGTTGGGTTGTTTCGTCTTTTACGCGACAAAGTCTGCATTTTCCATCCACTGCTGTTTTTAGTATGTCCCGCTGGTGTTTTAATATCCTAACTGCCTGATCTTGCAATACAGCAGAAACTACTCCCGGAGATACGTGTTGTTTATTGATCCATTTGAAAGAGAGTTTTGTGTTTATGTTGGCCTGATCTAATACTTTTTAGGGAATTATCCGTGTAACTGCTTAGCTCGCCATGATGTGCTTTGTGTTTTAACTATTGCCTGTTTTATATCTGTGTCTCTGTGTGAATTGTTTTGTGGTAAGTGTAATTCTTGCTCTACATATTTCTCGCGCTTCCCTAATTATTGAATATCTATACCTAATAATGTTATGTTGTACTATTGCCTTAATCATCTCGTCGAATTCCGTCTTCAAATATTTGTGATTTGTACATATATTCTATGTTAATCAAACCCCTTCCGCCTTGTGCTATAAGTAGGTATAATATTTCGACTTCTGCTTTCTGTTGGTGTGCTTTTTTAATTGCTAGTAGTTTTCTGGTTTTCGTATCTATTTTCTTTAAATCTGTGATTTTGTAGTTTATAATTCCAAATGAGTAGAGTAATACTGGTTTGCATACGTTTTTATTATTTTTATAATATTGCGGGCGTTGAGGTGTGTTTGTATTAGCTTTTTAACTCTTTTAATGTATTCTTTAGTGATTTGCTCTCTAATTTTGCTGTGTTCTCTTTTTCCTGATTCGTGTACTCCCAAATATTTATAACTATCTCCTACTGCCAGCTCCTTAAATATCTCCTGACTTAGTAGTATATGTCCTTCCCCAGTTGCAGTACTTCCGTGACCTGCCCTAATATGAATTACGTTACATTTCTGTAGTCAAAATCACATCCCTATGTCGTTAGTAAATATTTACTTGTATTATATTATATACTGTACTATAATATACTATTTTATAGTGAAAATTAGTTTTCCATATATATTGTTTTTTATACTCGATTGCCTTTTACAAGATTATGGTTAACGGGCTTTACACCATACTAGCAATCCGCCCTCGCTTCGCTTCGGTTATAGGTTATAGTCGTTTTACTCGCGTAGTTCCCGTTCCCGTGGGAATACCGGGATAAAATATAGCCTAGTTTACGCCCTGATATTATAGCTTTCCATTGGTGAAAGAATTTTTGAAATCGGTCCAGCTGTTTTGAAGATTACCCGGAACAAACAGACAGACAGACAGACAGACAAAAATTTTTTAATTGCTATTTTAGGCATAGGTGTCGTGCAAATAACCGCGTGAGCATGAAAAAAGCCTATTATTTTGACATTACAAACAGACACTCCAATTTTATTTATTCGTATAGATTATTGCTAACGAGATTCCTAGAACTGAGTGATGAGTGAAAGAATTGTTCTGTCATGATCATGGCGTTTGAAATAATGCCCAAATATCAAAAACAACTCAACAGCAATCGCAAACGTGCAAATATGGCGATTATGGTATTATATTTGGAGAGGTATATATTTAACAATCAACGTCATTGTTTAAAATCAAATGATTATAATGATTAATAAGAATAATATAAATATTTTTTTTTTTGGGTGGGCTACGGTCAGCGCACCCGCCGCCCGGCTCCGTCCGGGGCGACAGAGGGGCGGCGCGCGGCTCCGCAACCCACCCATGTAGCACGTCGCCTTCGTCGACGAGTACCATCTCCTGTCGACGTCCACCCGGGACGGCGATCGCCGTCGCGAGGCTAATTTCTCCACGGTTGCCGGACTAACAGCGTCTGCTAGGGCGCCGCCCCAGTCGCCGGCGCCGGCGGAGGAACGTGTCCGCTTGGAGTCGTTCTATAATATTTATATATGACCATCCTTCAGTTTTCCAAAATCCTTCAGTCGTATACATCGATAGCTTAACGATATAAATATAACCAAGTATTTTACAATAATTTACTTCATGCCGTAGGTGTAGATCAATATTACAAGTAAAAGACGATACAAGAATATAATATGCATATAACATCTATGCAAAAAAAAGGAAATATGTAACAAAATCCTATACCAATTAGTCTGATCAGCATGGTATAGTAGATCAATTTTCCTCCCATTGTGGGGGGAGGTTTTGCTTAATAGTGGTAATAAGCTGAGATGATAAGTAGTTTGTTCATCAACACTGTCTAAATGTAGAATTAGTATTATAGTTATAAAAACAAAATAAATATTTATTAATTATAATCCAATTAAAAACAACATTAAAATATGTAGGACTAGCTGATCCGGTGAACTTTGTACCGCCATAATTTTTTTCGTAAATATATATTTAAAATTTCCGAAAATATAGTCTGCCTATAGCTGTCATTTGCGTTTTGTTATTAAATGTCAGGTACGTTTTTGTTATACCACGTTTTATAGTGACGTGTACTCTTTGACGTTTTATGTCACGTCACACGGGAACGCGGTCAAACGGGATAAAAAGTATCCTATATTCGTCTCTTAGTTCTCAGCTACCTCTCCACTAATTTTCAGACAAATCGGAACAGCCGTTCTTGAGTTATAAATAACTAACACGACTTTCTTTTATATATATATATATATATATATATATATATATATATATATATATATATAGATTAGAAGGCAGACATATAGGGTGACTGATAACGTCATATCGCCACACACACATACTGACGTTTACAGATACTGCGTATACTACACCAACATATTGTAAATATTAACAATTAAATTGGCTGTAAAATAAACACATAAAATTTCACAGTCAATACTTTCGGAAATAATATTTCAAGATAAATTTGCTCAGAAGCGGAAACCGTTTACTCACGAATGCTGCTACTAGTGGATGCAATGTAACGAGTAAATTGACTCGCGATCTCCGAAGGTTAAATCTTTTGGGGGAATTAGTTCTGTATCTGTTTTCTATTCTGACGTAGTATTCATTATTTTAAATGGTGTTATATATTAATGCCTTATATACGTTTTCATATATTTCTACAGGTTAATGATTTTTTTCATGTGGAGACAAAATTCATATAAGAGAAAGAAAACTCGAAATTTAACCTTATACCAAACCGTCTGACTAGCTTGGTACAGCAGGTAATTTTTTTCTATTTGAAGGAGATTCAAGCCCAGCATTATGACGTCTAAGAATGATAATGATGATGGTGATTTTTAGCGTGATTTCGATATAACTTCTTAACCAGCTAATCGTATGGCTGCTCGATAAAGTTAAGAATTCAGAATAATAAATTAATTCAGAATAAAAAACCATTTTTAGAACTCGCAAGTATTTATTTTACATGGGAATCTAATCTACCACATTTGGTATGAATAATCCTTACTAAGATTATTACGCCTTCTGTAGTTATCATTTGCAGTACTTTGTTCTAAAGGAAGCAATTGTTTTGAACACGAAACTGCAGTGCATTTGATTAAAATACTAAATGAAGTAATTTTAAGTAAGAAATTAAACGATTGTAGACATCCAACTGAAAATACGAAGAAAATCGAATTTAAAGCAGCGCTTAGCGAAATGGAGAGGAAATTATGTGTTAAACAGATTACGAAGCTAATTTCCGGGAGCATCCAACTTACTATTTGTGTATTTTAAAAAAGAAATACTTGTAAGTTGCTATTAAGATCTGACATGGTATGTAGAAATATTTTACTTTTGTTTAAAATTTAAAATGATTAAGGAGTAAAAATACAATTCACGACTCCCTATCTTGCCCGTGGATGTCGTAAAAACGACTAAGGGAGATACGTACATAATTTAAGATCTGTGTAAGAGAAGGAGAACTCGAAATAAAACCCTATACCAACATGTCTGACCAGCATGGTATAGTAGGTTAAATTCCCTCCTATTGTGGAGGAGGCCCCAGCCGAACAGTGGGACGTAAGTGGGCTGCGATGATGATGATGCGATGAAGGAGTAAAAATACAATTTACCACTTCCTATCTTGCCCGTGGATGTCGTAAGAAACGACTAAGGGAGATAAAATGCACATAAGATCTGTGCAAGAGATGGAAATCTCGAAATGAAACCCTATACCAACATGTCTGAGAAGTATGGTATAGTAGGTCAACTCCCATTGTGAAAGAGGCCCGAGCCCAACAGTGGGACATATGTGGACTGCGATGATGATAATAATTTGTGTCGTTGTTTATTCATAGACAAACGGACACAAATTACACTATTATAATACGAAGTGCACGCATAAAAATAAAGTAAATAAACCCCATAATAAAATTACCCTTTTTTGTTTTTTTTGTGGGTGAGCGGCGGTCGGCGCGCCTTCGCACCACTCCGTCCGGGGCGACAGAGGGGCTTAAGCACGCCACTCCCGCAACCCACCCGAAAACCACGTCGCCTTCGTCGTTGGGCCGACCACCGGAGCAGGGTTACTTGACATCAGTGGTCGGCCCGACGGAATACCCCCTATTGGGGTACCCTCCCATCGACTGACGTCCCTCCTCGGGGAGGACGTCGGTCTTTCCTCACGCGGTCGGCCTCTCGGCGGGTGACGGACTAATCCCCGGTCACGTCACCCGCAGCTTCGGCTAGGGCGGCATGAGGCGCAGGTAGTTGCGCCTACGCCGCCCCAGTCGCCGGCGACGAATCTCCTCATCGAGGCTGCGCTCCTCACGCAGGCGATCCGCCGCCTCCTTCCGCGAGATCACTGTCTTGCAGAAGGCTGTGACCGCGTCCCAATTCCCGACGCTGTCGACCATCGCCCTAGCGGTAGCCGGCAGCGTCAGGTCCGTACCGATTCACAGCGCTGCACTGCCCACCCGCGCAGGTCTCGAGCGTATGGCGCGCCGTCTCCTCGTCGCAATTGCAGTGCTGGTAGGACGGTGTACTCTCCCTCCTAACGACCCTGTGCAGGTATTTGGCGAAGCACCCATGCCCCGTCAAAACCTGCACCAGTCGGAAGGAGAGCACCCCGTGCCGCCTTTCCAACCACTGCATCAGCACCGGCCGGAAGGCCTCCACGGTTCGCACCCCGAACCGAGGCCTCTCCAGCCGGACTGCCCAACGGGCAATGACGTCTCGGTGGGTGTCGACGCGCCAGGCGGTGAGCTCTCTTAACGAGATCACACTGCCCAAAATTACCCTTGTCGTAAAGATTCATTCATCTCAACCCACATAAGTTCCACTGTTGGGCTTGAGCCTCCTTCACAATGGGAGGGAAATTGACCTACTATACCGCGCTAGTCAGATGTGTTTCTAAGGGTTTTATGTCGAGTTTTCCTTCTCTTGCATTGAGGTTATCTACTTATTATACGCTTTAGACGTCTTTTACAACACCCAGTCCCACGGGCTAGAGAATGAGTGGTGAATTGTATTCTTACTCCGTCACCATGCGGAAAGATTATTTCACTATTATTCATTTGTATTATATACTATAGTCCATAAAATATAGCTTGATCTCTGTGACAGATGTCAACGAAACCAACGAAGTAAGTTTGAACGAGCGACATGTTTAGAATTTCATTTTGTATCAAATACATTTTCATTCTTTTCGTGCCAGTTTTATTGCAACTGAATTGTAATATATTATAAATATATAAATATTAATATTCATGGCTAAAATGTACCTCGAGTACTGAAATACCCAGTAAACATTTTATATATAAATGACCCCTACGTACGTACAAGGTTGTGGCGACTATCCGCCACTAAGATAACTTGGACCGCAACCCAACAATGCGAAGCAATCCGCTTCGCTAATGAAGATTGGCCCATACAAAAAGACGCAGGTGCGAGGCAGCTGGCGTGCACAGCTGACAGATGTGCGACACACCTGACACCTGCATTCGCATCTGCGTTGCACCTGTGTGGTACACGTGTACATTCGAACCACACGCAGACTGAATGCTAGTATATATATACCGCCTTTTGCTGTCTATTCATTCAGATACCGGGTTGAGAGCCCTCAGCGCTCACCCATAGTCCGCGTCAAGCTGTCAAGGCCATCTGCGGCCAACATCTGTACACACAATGTCTATTCATTCAGTCGACATACGATATCAGCTCGCACACTTGTACGGTCGTCACTAGTTCTATTATCAATTTATTGTACATAATTTGTGAAATGTAAATAAATCGTCAGTCTTAGAAATAACTCTCTTCGTTCTTCTTCGCCTTCTTCTCACATCTACCTGCGCCGACTACAACACAATTGTAGGTGGCCAATCTCCATACGCCGTCCTACAAGGTCATACTGGACGGAAAATAAAAAAGAGATGGGACAGTCGATATACGTATATCGATAACCGATCTTTATTAAATTATTCATAAAAGAAATAAACCCTATTGGGTTGAAATAAAATATGTTGAAAGTTTTATATAGGTACTGTATTCAGTACCTATTTAAAACTTTCAACATATTTTTTACAATTAAAACAGACATTTACATTATAAAATACATAAATTGAATTAATTAAAAATTAAAAAACTATTTTTTGTCTCAGAGTATATGACAATATTATGTACGCATTATTGTCAATAAACTAGATATATTTATTTATAAAACAGTCGTAATTGATCGATCGATCTAACGACTGCCCCTATTTAGCAAAAAATAATAAATGTTCTAGTAAGAACTCTCCAGTGATGACGATAATAGTGACCTAGATCTTGATTGTCTTGACCTTTTGAATAATTAAAACAGTTAAAAAAGAGTTTTGTTTGAAATAAATTCAAAAAGATTTTCATTGATTGTATTTTAATTATAATAGAAATTCACATTATTATAAAAATAAAGAGTTTTATCGATAAAAAACTACGGACATTATCGTAAGCGTTACAGCACTAGGGACAACTGTCACGTAGATCATCCTATATTTTATGGACTATAGGTATAGGGTTGCGTAATTGACGTGATACAAGATACCTAGATAGCATCGACGCAAAGTAATAAAACTTATCATGAAACCTTATGCTAACCTGTCCGATCAGCGTGATATAGTATGTTCATTAGCCTCCCTTTGTAGAGAACACCCGACCTAAGAAGCCAGTATTAAAGACCTCACTACTACTAAACAATATAAGGGCTTAACATTACGTTCGGAATCGTCGATATTGGAATTAGAACCTATAATATTTCAATATTGATTGCGGTTACTGACTTAGGCAATAGATTTAATGATTTTTTTATGATAGAGGTGGAATAGAAGTGTCAGTGTATTGCAATATATGTACATTTATATATTACTAGTAACCCGCCCTCGCTTCGCTTCGGTTTCAGTCGCTTTATCCGCATAGTTCCCGTTCTCGTGGGAATACCAGGATAAAATATAGCCTATGTTACTCCCTGATATTATAGCTTTCCATTGGTGAAATAATTTTTGAAATCGGTTCAGTGGTTTAAGCGTGAAAGCGTTACAAACAAACAAACAAACATCCTTACTTTCGCATTTATAATATTAGAATAGACTAGTAACCCGCCCTCGCTTCGCTTCGGTTTCAGTCGCCTTATCCGCGTAGTTCCCGTTCGCGTGGGAATAACGAGATAAAATATAGCCTATGTTACTCCCTGATATTATAGCTTTCCATTGGTGAAATAATTTTTGAAATCGGTTCGATGGTTTGAGCGTGAAAGCGTAACAAACAAATAAACAAATAAATAAACAAACAAACTTACTTTCGCATTTATAATATTAGTAATGATTATTTAAAAAATATTTTTTATTATGTTTTTTACTTAATGCTGTGTAGTGGCAGCTACGAATACTACCACTCCACCACCACCATGACATTTTTACACTGCTCGTGGGTATAGTAAAAGATGACTGAGAGGGTTACATCCACCTAGGCCAACTCCTTCCGATGCCGCCTGATCAATAATTAAATTCCCGAGAAAGGTTAAAATGATAACATATCCACATATAGAAATTTCAATATTATTATTTAAAAGTATCGATACTTATTGCTGATATTTTTTTTGGACGATATATCGATAGTTCGATACTATCGATATTTATTTGAACAAATTTGATGTTTTATCGCTTTTTGTAAAGTATGTATTGTACAAAATCGCCATAAACTTAATCTACCGTAAAATGCCGGCATGAAATGGATGATACGTTATCACTTATACCTAGAATTTAACTAAAAAAATACTCATCACGACAACCCCGCAAATAACGAATTTAAAAAGTTATCATGCGGCAAAATATCGATATATCGATTTTTTTTGAGATATCGAACTCCGATATTGACGTGTTTAAAAATATCGATATATCGAAAACAACTATTATTTTTAAAATATCAACAGCCTTAGGTTAGAATGATCTTCTAAATAGCTTATCAAACTTTCATAAGAAATATTTCATAAGCTTAATATTAGTGCAAAATTTTAGATACTATTTGATAAAAAGCACCTTTAGAATAATATATGATAATCACTCACTTTAATAGCGAACATCTGACGAAATATGCACGTTTAAGAATTGTGCAAAACTAAAAGTTCTCTGAAAGATGAAACTCGTGACTTGGACATTATTTTAAATCGTTATCTCTAGTTATGAAGTTCTATATAACAGTTGATAGAGTCAACACACTCACATATCCTGAGTTCAACCTTAGAATATTGTTATCTCTTTTATGTGAAACATCTATAAAGGAGGGTGAACCTGATCGTTGGCGTGGCGTTAACGCCACGTTTGGATGTATAGATTTGTGTAACGAAACCATAACCTGTTTTAGAATTTTGTACAACACCATCTAGTTAGCTCTACTAATGAAATTACATGTCTATTGAATAAAAATCTGGGGGCACGGTAGTGCCCCCGCCAAGTCGAGCAAAAAAATGTCGGGCAAAACGCAACACTGCCCCACTATGTTTAGTACAATTTAATATAATATGTATTACTTGTGAGGTGTGTTTTCATGCGATTGCCAAGTCATTCTGTTTATTTAAAACATAAAAGATCTTTAATATTGATATAGTCACTATAAGAAGTTGTTAGGTTAGCTATTTACGTAATAACTTAAGAAGAAAGGGCCCTTAAGCAGGGACTGAATGAGTTAACCGACTTGGTATAACATGGATCTCACAAATTTTTATGGTAAAAGAACTCAGTTGCGAGGCTTGGCTTTTTTTTACAAGACTTGTTTTTGATGGTATCATCATTTTCTGGAAAAAGAAAATAGTAATATGTTATTGATACCTACTTTATGCCATATTAGTTCCTGTCATAATCTGTTCTTTTGTGCATATGTGCATATATGAACAAAATAATTTCGATGTTTCACATCTGCCGGTGTTCTGAGCGACGACTCCCCTTTTTTGCTACCTATTTGAGGTAGGACTTTTCAGCTTATACAGATTATACTCTGTCAAAAATCCATACTACTAGTAATTATGATAATAAAATCTACAAGAAAAGTTAATTCACAATATCATACACTTTCGGTATTGAATACTGTTAATAAATACATATATAGTCCATTGAAATGTTATATGAGCTTTGCAATTTTTAGAGGACGCAATTTTATTTTTGGGACATGTGTCTTGTATTCTTACTATGAATTGTATTCTTACTGCATCACCACACCAAAAAGTATACATAGGATTATCTTTATATATATATATTTCTTGTGTACGTGTGTATGTCACTAAACTCCTCCTAAACGGATAGAAAGGTGTTGTTGAAATTTTTGAGTGTATTCAAGGGTATTCGAGAATGGTTTAGACTCACAATTGAACCGGTAGGTGGCGCTTATTTGAACAGAACAACGTCTGTTGGGTCAGCTAGTCTTTATATATATATTTCCTGTGTACGTGTGTATGTCACTGAACTCCTTCTAAACGGCTGGAAAGGTATTGTTGAAATTTTGTGTGTATTCAAGGGGATTCGAGAATGGTTTAGATTCACAATTTGAGCCGATTGGTGGCGTTGCTGGCGATTTCAAGGAGAATTCTTCTTTTATTTTATTTGAACAGAACAATGTCTCTTGGGTTGGCTAGTTTCATATAAAATGAATATCAGTAATAAATAAGCACATAAGAATAAAGTATATAAGAACTTACAATAATATAGAAATCCAATCTTATATTTATCTTTGTAACAAAAATAAATTACATACGTTTACGTTTTGTGACATAAATTATTTTATGACTCATTTTATATGTATATTTATGGGCAAAGACAATGAAGGAAAATAAAAAGTAATTGCACGGCATCAGCTTGAGACAGCAGACTACAATAAATGCTAAGGTCATTTACTATGGCTGTAATGCCTTGGTTTTTGTATATGTCAAAGATATAAATTCTAACAGAAAAACCAGAATACTAGGCATATTATTCAGTAAAATTGTACATGATATTCAATCGTATTAGATTATTTATTATCTATACATATAAATAAAGTCTTGTATTTTAACCCCTGACGAAAGAGAGAGGTGTTATGAGTTTGACGTCGATGTCTATCTGTCTGTGTGTGTGTCTGTTTGTAAAATCGTAGCTCTCAAACGGATGGACCAATTTCGATGCGGTTTTTTTCATTTGAAAGCCAGTTTCCTGGCGGTGGTTCTTAGCTATGTTTGTTTAATATCGGTCCAGTAGTTTAACAGTATCCGCTGCAAAATGATGTAATGGCGTATGACTTTTCGAGTAAATGCTTCACGCGTGCCAGTATAATCGTCAAATAACAATTAATGGACAACTTCAACTTGATGCTGCAATTAGAATGGTCTCCGGAGAACCCAACTCTTCGAAAATTCACAGCAGACATATCCTATTTTTGGGTTTAATAGATTAGTTTTAATGGGTGCGTAGGTACCATGCAGGTTACATTGCAATACGGTCAGGTTGACCTAATTAATAATTCCTGTTGAAGGGAACGTAATATTTTCTTTTTATTATTTTAGTTTGTTTCGAGGGTTATATTATTATTGCAAGTTTTTAATTGAAGTGTTTGTTTGTACAATAATAGGTCTTTTAGTGCTTATACGGTTTATCGGTCTGTCTCTTAGTTTGTTCCGGATAATCTTCCAAACAGCTGGACCGATTTTTATAATATTTTAAGACCAGGTACTTGTCTATATAAGGAGTAACTTAGGCTATTTTACTTCTCAAGAAATCCCAATAGAATTTTACTCGGTCCGGAAATCAAACCCGAGCCTTCATGAACTACAATCGCGTATCGTAATATTTTAAAAGTTATTGGATATTTAAAATGCGGAGACATGGCAACTAAAACCGAAGCAAAGCGAAGGCTTGCTGGTATGTAAATATATTTTTTTTCATGATCGAAAATAACAATTTCAAGGAAGAGAAGACGTTATTCTTTTTACGATTTTATACATACATATGTATCAGTATCGTGAATGATCATCCGTTGAAAGTATTATACGTATCTCCAGTTTGTCATTCTTCTGTTATTTTTCACAATATTTAAGTACAAGTAAGTATATATTAAGTTGTATGCGTTAAGTAATATCTCCAGAGTTCAGTCATGTTTTATATATGTACTAGCAACCCGCCCTCGCTTCGCTTCGGTTTCATTCGCTTTACCCGCGGCGTAGTGCCCGTTCCTGTGGGAATACCGGGATAAAATATAGCCTATGTTATTCCCTGTTATTATAGCTTTCCATTGGTGAAAGAATTTTTGAAATCGGTTCGATGGTTTAAGCGTGAAAGCATTACAAACAAACAAACAAACATCCTTACTTTCGCATTTATAATATTAGTATGGATTATTTTTTGTGTATGGATTATTTTATGTGATTTAAGTATTTTCTTTTACTTGAATGTCTCTATAGTGTTTTTACATTGCTGATTTTATTTGATTTCTTCTTTGCCCATATACGCTCACTATTGAGTTTACTTTTCATGTGGTGACGGAGTAAGAATACAATTCACCAATCCCTTTCTTATCCGTGGATGTCGTAAAAAACGACTAAGGCATATAATATGCATATAACTGCACAGATGGCGTAGTGGTTAAGATAGCGACCTACAGCGCCAGTGTCGGGGGTTTGAATCCCACGCGGGACAACACTATGTGCGATCCACAAATTATTGTTCTGAGTCTGGATGTAATTTGTGTCCGTTAATTATATGTTTGTAAAGTCCCCCGCAATTCAAGGATTATTTCCTTAGTGCAGGGTGTTGTCTTAAATAAATAAAAAAAAAATGTGTATATATAACTATCTATGCAAGAGAAGAAAAACTCGAAATAAAACCCTATGCCAACCTGTCTAACTAGCGTTGTATAGTAGGTAATAACTTTCCTATTACGGAGGAGGCTTGAGCCCAGCAGTGGGACGTATATGAATCAAAATGATTGGGTTCAGGTCTCCTCCACTGTGGCGAAGCGAAATTGACCTCCTATACCATGCTATTCAGACGTGTTGATATAGTGTTTCTTTTCGAGTTTTCCTTCTCTTGCATAAATGTTATATACACATCCCTTCATCGTCTTTTACCCACGGACAGGATAGGGGTGATTAACTATATTCTTACTCTGTCACCATATGTATTATTTGATTTATTGTTAATATTTAGATTTACCATGTGCTGTGTGGTAGCGGCTTCGAATACTACCAACCCTTGCTTTGCTCGTGGGTGTCGTAAAAGACGACTAAGAGCCCTAGATTGACCCGGACCAACTCCATCTGGTACCATTTGGGTCAACGGTTACATTCCCAAGGAGGGTTGACGTCAGGCAGGCGGCCGGTCATAAAAGTCATTGCCGAAACTTTTTGCAATATGTCAAAACAGATGACATATTGCGTCGACCCCAAGTAACTGGGATAAGAGCAAGATAATGATGATGATGATGATGATTTAGATTTACCATCTTGGCCATCGGTGTTGTAAAATAAAGCAAAGGAATTAAGAATGCATATAATATCTATGCATGAGAGTGAATTCATAATGAAATTCTATACCAACCCGCCTGACCGTGGGATAGTATGTTATTTTCTCTCCAATTATGAAGGAATCTCGAGTCAAGCATTGGTACGTATATGCCCTAAAATTATTATAATGACTGTTGATATTAAATTAAATATTACTGACATTTCTTTTAAGTCATTAAATAACTAGGATAAAATTAAAAATATGTATTCAATGTTTGTGAGCCACTATTTAGTAAGTATATCATGATAGATGAATATAAACCGACTACGGAGGGTTGCATCATTTGTCGGTTCGTTTTCTGAGACATTAAATCATTACATGTTGATTGATTATTATCTAATTTACAGAGTAAGTAATAGAAAATAAGTAGTTTGATAAGCAATAAATATTTTATTTCTAAGAAGCAAATTTATTTCTAAGCTAAATGATAAAAAAGCCTAGAAATGAAAGAAATTTATATATCTAAATCTAATAGCAATCTGGTACGTTATTGGCACAAATAGCTAAAACCAGAAAGGTTCCTTTCGAATGGAACCGAAAAAATGTTTCTTTGATAAATTATGTACATTGATGTTCAAGCTTGCCGCTAGTGAGGAATTTGGAGGAAAATCGCAACGCATAAATGTTCACTAAATTCTGTATATTTATCAAAGACTTACTAGATTCGTTGTCAAAGAGTTGTTTAATGGCATCACTGAAGGAACGTCAAGGATTTGAATTTCGCAATTCCCTGGAATCCTTACGATCTCACGCACAATGCTACACTATATATTCTATTAAGAAATATTTAACATAAATGTAGTGTATAATTATTATACACTATATTTCACTATAATATAACCTGTTTATGTCACGAATATGAAAATTGTACTAAAGATATGTGTAATATTTCTATTAAAAATATTATCTATATATATAAAATGCTTTGTCTTGAGTGATGGATCAACGCACAGTTTATATTGCCGATCTAGTACAATTACGATAATAGGCGTGACGACAGTATAAAAGAATCGATGCATTAATGATTTTAGGGGAAAATACATACCTATCAAAAAAATTTAATACGCTGGTTTAGATTTATCTAAATAATTGAGATGTCAAGATTTTCAATAAATTAAATCATTAAAATACTGCATTCGGCCATTTTGGCTGAAACACCAATCACAGTGTATTACGTCACGTTAAGGTAAACTACTCTGTTTGTTGTTCTCAGTACTACTGATTACGCATTTGGATTGATTTTTTATTTGTTTACATGTGATTTAGCGACTCCACTCGATTATTACAATGGAACCAAGCTTTGTTAAAGCAAACAGCTCAAATTTGCCCAGGATTGATGTATTGATGTTGGGTGATTTCCTCGCTACAAATAAAGAATTTTGCTCGCCTGAGTTTAGAAACGTAAAAACTTCTTTGTAAGTAAATTTTTGTTTATCTTCACTACCATGTTTCTAGTAACCTAATCTCTAGTACCAACTTAGATATAATCTAACTCGTTTTGAACTGATGTGGGTTTATTTTATTTTCATAGCTTATTTTTACATTAAACTTGTCATTGTTTATTCTGGAGGTTAGCTCCCTCACAGCTTTGCGAGCTTTAACCACTTAACTCTTATTATTTTCTTGTTAGGAACATGTACAAATACTTTGTTGGGGGTTTTTATTGATGTATTTTTGCACTGAGGTACTGCACACCACTTATAAACTTTGGAATTAATTTTTATCACAAGAATTAATTTAATATTTTGCTTACTTTCTTCGCTACACATAGACACAAGGACGTATTTACCTTAACGTGACGTAACAGCCGACGCCATGACACCGGCGAGCTGTTTTCGCGCAATATTTAAAAAATATTGTAAAATTGTTTTAAACTTCTTTAAACATAAATTTATTACCGAAATATAGGTTTTTTTGTAAATAGTAAGTGTGTGCCCACATTACGGAAAAGGATTTCAAAATCTTTCGTCACGCCTATTATACCGCTAAGGGGGTGAAAAAGCGGGGCAAAGTTAGTATGGGATAATGTGATTCCTTGGTCCAATCTATTTAAAATTTTGCATAAACGTTCTTTAATAGAATTGATGAAAGACGTGTTTCGTGTTTTATTGAAATTCATCTCCTAACAGGGTTAAAAAGGAGTAGAAAGTTATTTTGTGGGTGATTTGCTTCAACGGTGATATCAATACTCCTTAGTGGATTTTATTTAAATAACGTTTATTTTGACACGTGTTTGAATATTCAATTTGATTTTATTCAAAAACCGGCTAAGTATACGAGTCGGAGTCACATACAAAGGGTTCCATACCTATAAAAACGGCCAAAAAACCACGTCAGTTGAATGAAAACAGCTGTTAAATATTTATTTTTATTTTAAATTTATTTATTTATTTTGAAAGAGAATATAAAGCTAGAATATTTATTCTGTGAAAATTTCAAGCGCCTACCTCTTGTTCTTTATAAAAATACAAGACGTTTGCACTAATTGCGACAGAGATATAATAAAATAGTAATCAAGGATCTTAACTTACCTAATTAAAGATCTCCAAGCTGCGTTAGTGTTTGAATAAGCGTGAGTTTGTTTTCTCTATTAGTAAAAGAAGGGATAAGATGAACGGCGGGCGATTGAATTATGCAGCCGGTACCAGAATTTTGCTATACTTGGCGTTATTTTTCATAGACGTAGAGCGGACGCGGGGTAGGTTATGAGGTTCCATGTTATCCTGCTATCATATAATCATCATCATTTTAGCCTATCGCTGTCCACTGCTGGACGTAGGCCTCCCTCATGTTACGCCAAAAAATGCGGTCCTATGCCGCCTGCATCCAACGACGACCAGCAACTTTCACCAGGTCGTCGATCCATCTGGTTGGGGCGTCCTACACTGCGTCGTCCGATGCTATCATATAGCATCTCACAATTATTAATGCATTTTATTTTTAAAGAAAAATAGCCAAGGTATAAAAGGTTGTGTCGCGCAGCATTTTACATATACATTTAACAGACATAAATAATACTCATACACAGAATTTAAAACTATTACCTGTTTTGCAGAGGTAAGAAGTACAATTCATCAGCCACTTTTTATGCCCGTGCGTGTAGAAAAGACGACTAAGCGATATAATATCGAGATAAAATTTATCCAAGATAAGAAAAACTTGAAATAGAACCCTATATCTATCCGTCTGAGAAGTGTGATATAGTAAATCTATCTTCCTTTAATTATGGAGGCAACTAGAGGTCAGTAGTTGTACACTTATGAGCAGAAATGATGCTAATGATGGCAGAAGACTACGCGAAGATCGTTACCAGAACACTAGAAAATGGAAGATCGGTAAGTACCCAAACGGTTACGTTATCTATGTTATCATTTTAAACATGTTAGAATACGTTCATCTCATCATTCTGTTCTTCCCCAATTACACGGGGTCAACGCAATATGTGCTGTTCTCTCATTATACATAAAACATTACAGTTGTTTGTTTAATCTAGTGTTTTTTTATTGCCAACGGTAGCAAACGAGCAAGCAGCACACCTGATGGTAAGTGAAACTGCTGCACATGGACCTTTGCAATACCAGGGGCACAGCTAGGCTGCTGCCTACCGTGAAGGAAATACTCTTCTTAAACCTCGTTTAAAGAAGGACATGTCGTAGCGCTCGGGAAACACAGCAGCAGGTAGTTCATTCCAGAGCTTGCACGTACGTGGGAGAAACTTATTATTATAATTTAATAAAATAGTAATATTAGCACTCATTTTCTTTTGTACTGGCAATAAATTTGTCCAAAATGTGGGTAAAAATTGAATAACTAATTTTTTTAGGTGATAGATACCTATAAATCTCTGTAATAACTTTCCAATATATTGTACTACTCTATGGTAATAGCGATGACTTATTGGACGTGAGACATCTTTGTCCATCCGTGACTTTCCAATATATAGTACTACTCTATGACCCGTGACAATGAACGCTATAAAGTGTTTGAAACGTCGGGCAATCAAAAATCAAATACAAACTAAAATAGTTTTATTTACAATGTGTTATACTTGTGTAAACACCAGAAATCATGATTATAACTTAAGTTTTCATTTTAATCTGTATTTAAAATATCTAAGAAAATTTATTTTACAACAGCGCTTCATAAAATAGAAGGAAATTATGTGCTAAAGAGATTATAAAGTTAATTTCCTGACAACTCCCAACTGACTATTTTACCTTAGCAATGTCTCGCGGTGTTATTTGTGATGTTAAACATTTTGTATCTAAACAAAATGCACACCGTCCTTTCCGTCCGGGGTGATAAAACAGCGACGCATGACCCCATAACCCACCGTATGCCCTCCCCTTCATCATTGGGTTGACTATTGGTACCGAATTCCAGACGTCCGTGACAAACAGTTATTTGTAGCAAAATTTCTATATAATATTTTTATTATTCTTTGATAGTAACGTTGGTTCTCTTGCTTTTCTCTTCATGTGGTAACCGAATAAGAATATAATTCACCATCCTGTATCTTGCTCGGGGTTGTCGTAAAAAATAACTAAGGGATCAATTTCCCTCCTTTTACAGAGAAGGCCTGAACCCAACAGTGGGATTTCTGTAAGCTGAGAAGACGATGATGATCATAACTTGTCTTTTCGCTTTCGGGCTTACTAATAGATCCTTACATATGAAATTGGCGTTTTGTACGGGAGGAATATAAAGTCTATTTTTTTTTTGTAAAATATTTTTAATTAATCAAAGTATGCACCGTGGTTTTCTATGCACTTTTCCATCTCATAAGTTCATTGATCCCTTTACTAAAAAAACCATGGGGGCGAGAATCATTAAATTCTTTGATAGCGGTTTGGACCGCCGCATCCGAGCTGAATTTTTTTCCTTGTAAGAAGTTATCTAAATTCCGGAAAAAAATGTAATCTGTTGGAGCAAGGTCCGGGGAGCACGGTGGATGTCGCAGACATTTCAATTGTAGCTCATCTAACTTAGTGGTTGTTTGTTGTACAGTGTGTGATCTTGCGTTGTCGTGAAGCAGCAGTGGCCTAGAGCAATTGACCAATCTCGGTTGTTTAGCAGCTAGTTCTTCCTTCATGGTTTGAAGTTGCTTACAATAGATATCTACTGTAATCGTTTGGCCAGATTTTAGAAAGCTGTAGTGAACGACACCAGCGCTAGTCCACCAAACACTCACAAGTAACTTTTTCTGAGTCTATTTTCGTTTAGGGCAGGATTTGGCTGAGTCTCCAGGCATCAGCCATTATGACGAGCGCTTCCGATTATCGTATAGTATCCACTTTTCATCACAAGTAATGATTCGATTTATAATCCCTTCATTATTGTGTCGGTTGAACGAAGTAACACAGCAGTCAACGCGTGTTTGCAAGTTCGAATCCGAACCAACCCCATCCACAGGGTTGGTTCTGAAGGTCGAAATAACCAGAACGAAAACGTTGAAACCAAAAACGTACCGTGCTTTCTTTTACAACACCAGCGCCATGCACATCATTAATCTCTCGAGCTGTTTCTGCCGCAGTGGTGCCACGGTAGAACTCGTACTCGTAAATATACCGATATTTCATGTTTTTCATTGTGCGGTAATAAGCGATGCCAAAGAAAATATAATGAGGACAAAACAAATGAATGACTGTTTTCAAAACTCAAATGTACCAGCTAAATAAATTTATAAATTTGAATTTGGAATTTTTAACCAAAGAGGAGATATTTCAGATCAAAGTGATCAGTACCACAAAACGCTAATTTCATATGTAAGGACCTAATATTTATGACACGATAATAATAAACACATCACGTAAATTAAATTCTTCTATTTCCACTGTATCGTTAAACCAGACGTTAGTATAACCCTTTGGTTGTAGACTATCATCTGTTGGAATTAATATGCATAACTATCCTTCATAATTCGTTTAACAAAGCGTTGGAATAATTTCCTTGCGTCTGTATTTCTATTAAGAGAAGAATTCATAGTGAATTTTATATGGGTTAAATAGTGGTAAGAATTATCTAAATATGGTTGGAGTAAGAGCACAAATTTTGAATTATTTCTACATCGCAATTCAAAAAATTATACTTAAAATATCTTGATACTATAGCACTCCTTTGTTCAGCGTGATATAGTGGACGATTTTTTTTTCTGTTATTATGGATTAAGCTGTTACTCAACAATAGGATGTATGTGGTCTAGGAAGAAAATCTTTTTATACCAACTGCTAAATGTGGCTATCAGGGCATTACCCTCCTGGGGAGTTAATCCCCAGGTTATGTCTAACACTAGATAAGATGTGTAAGTGGATTAATGAAATATAATCGGAACATAATGATAAAGCATAGTAATTATGTAATTTATTTTTATTAATTAAGTTTTAGTTGAGTTATGAGCGGACAAACATAAAAAAACCCTCCTCCGTTTTTAGAAGTCGGTTAAAAAAAACCCATTCATCATCATCATCATCTCAGCCCATATACGTCCCAATGTTGGGCTCAGGCCTCCTCCATAATAGAACAACCAATAATTGACCTACTGACCTACATACCACGCTGGTCAGGCGTGTTGGTATAGGGTTTTATTTCGAGTTTTCCTTCTCTCGCATAGATGTTATATGCGTTTTATATCCCTTAGTCGTCTCGTACGATCACTTACGGGTGGTGGATTGTATTCTTACTCCGTCACCACACGGAATAAGACTCATTCAGTCACCGAGAAATACATATGTGATAGTGAAAATCATTTTGTAGCCGCGACAGCATTAATTATCATCATCATCATAGCTCCAATGTTGAACCGACGTCCTCCCCGAGGGGAGGACGTCGGTCGATGGTAGGGTACCCCGGGTAGGGGGTATTCCGTCCGGCTGATCACTGATGACAAGTAACCCTGCTCCAGTGGTCGGCCCAACGACGAAGGCGACGTGGTGTTCGGGTGGGTTGCGGGTGTTGCGTGCTTAAGCCCCTCTGTCGCCCCGGACGGAGTGGTGCGGAAGCAAGCCGACCGCAGCCCACCCAAAAAAAAAAAGCTCCAATTTTGAGCTCGAGGCTCCTCTACAATGGGAAGGAAATTGACCTACTAAATTGACCTATTTCTGGTCAATAGAGTTTTATATCAAGTTCTCGTTCTTGCATAGATGTTATACATATGCATATTATATCCCTTAGTCGTCTTTTACGACACCCACGGGCAAGATAGGGATTGGTGATTTGTATTCTTATTCCGTCACCACAAGGATAACGCGACAGCATTATTGAAACTATACTTATATAGATATATTAGCATGAAATCGTAACAATTCCTATAAATATGTACAGAAAGAATATTCACACTATGTATATTCAGTATCCCCGTCCTTTTGGTTCATTAGCGCGTCAACACCACGCTGCACCGGCCGAAGGTAATTCCTCTAATTAGATAACGAATTAACGTCTTCAAGCTCGAAGCGCTGTTTGTTTTCCTCACAGGAAGCCTTTGCACTGCATGTTTGGAAAGCATTTGAAAGCTGATCCGACAGCGCTGTGGAGTTGATTGCTTTAATTAGCTCATCACAAACACATTGCAACTCAATAGCTACAACTATGTTTATATATGTGCAACATAATGTATAATATCTGGTTGACCGAGCTTTGCTTTGTATATTTTTTTTGTAAGTAAATGGTATTATTTTTAACGAACATATTTAGGATATATATTAATAAAAAACTAAAAATGACGCAATTATTCAAAAAAAAAACAAAAATTAAAAAACCAGAATAATGATAAAACCGAGATTCGATTTCACGCCGTTTGAATGCGACTGGACAACTTCCCAACTGAGCTATTGTCACTCTTGACGGCGACGGCTAAATTTACGGTCCTATTCCAATGACATAAAAACACCGACAAAACAACATTTAATATAAATAAAACCTAGCTAGATCGTTTTTTGGCCCCGAAACCTCTAGTATGCTAAATCTCATGAAAATCGTTGGAGCCGTTTCCGAGATTTAGATTATATAAGTATATACAAGAATTGCTCGTTTAAAGATATAAGAGTATCTGGTTGACCGAGCTTCGCTCGGAATATTTTTGTCGAACTTATTTAGATATATATTAATAAAAAATAACAATTAAATAATGAAAAAAAATATTAAAAATTACAAAAAGAGAATAATAATAACACCGAGATTTGATCCGACGCTGTTTGAATGCCAAAACAAAACTAAAAGAAAACTGGACAACTTACCAACTGAGCTATCGTAACTCATGACACTGACGGCGAAATTTGCATTCATATTCTATTAAAATTTTATGTCATTGTATTGTTTTGCTAAAAACACCGACAAAACAACATTTTCTATAAATAAAACTTAGCTAGATCGATTTTTTGCCCTCGAAACCTCTAGTATGCCAAGTTTCATCAAAATCGTTGGTGCCGTTGCCGAGATCCTGAAAATATATATATATATATATATATATATATGTATATATATATATATATATATATACAGTCAAACCTGGATAAGTGAGAAAACTCTATAAGTGAGAGTAATAGCCAGGTCCCGTCATTTTAAGCTCCCAAAACCTCTATTAGCGAGAAACAGAAACCTCTGTAAGAGAGAGTCGTTTTTCCCTCATGGATCTCCATAAGTATGACTGATACTTATCTATACCTCTATAAGCGACAGTCGAGCTTTATTTATTTATGTTAATTAGGAGGAACTATAGTTACAATAAAAATATACACACATACAGGAACAAATGACAAAACAAATTTAACATATGCTATTTTATGACTCTTTCATAACTTTCGTGGCACTTCCTACCATTGTTTTTTAATTGTTTTCTCGTCAATATTGTACCTATTCTATTTCGTGGAACTAAATAACGTTGTTATTTTATCGCATTCTTTTCGAATGGACACGTGTGCCTGTATACCGTCCTGCTTGTCGGACTTACTCAGTTTATAGTTAATCAATTGCGAAGGAAAGTTCTGTTCTGCATCATGTCAAAACGGAAAATTAATATACTATCTTAAGTGATAAACTTAAAATAGTGAATGCGTTTGAATCCGGAAAATCGCGAAATGAAATTCAAAGGGAGTTTAATTTACCAGAATCCACCTATTATAAAATTATAAAATCCAAAGACTATACAGTCCGAGTGCTCTGATGGGCATGGCAATATTAAGAGAACTAGAGTTTCTGAATTTACCAATATCGAAAAGTGTCTTTTGGAATGGATAAAACAAACTCTCGATAAGAACATTCCTATAGATGGACCTTTGTTGAAAGAAAAATCAAAAGAGTTTGCTACAAAACTGGGAATCCAGAACTTTTCAGCTAGCAACGACTGGTTAGAGGGTTTTAAAAGGCGTCATGAAATAGCTTTTAAAAAAGCGGCTGGGGAAAGTAAATCTGTGGACCAAGGTATGTGCAACCACTAGACTGAAGATCTGCCAAATCTTTTAGAAGGGTTTGGGCCAGACGATATTTATAACGCAGATGAAACTGCTTTGTTTTTCAAGTGCCTTCCGGATAAAACATTTACGTTTAAAGGCGAAAAATGCCATGGAGGAAAACAAAGCAAGGAACGCCTTACACTTCTCCAGTGTGTAAACATGAGTGGTACGGACAAACTCCCACTTCTCATCATCGGGAAATCAAAGCGACCTAGATGTTTTAAAGGTGTTAAGACTCTACCCGTTGATTATGCCAATAATACAAAGGCTTGGATGACCAAGATATTATTTAAAGATTGGTTGAAAAAAGTTGACAAACAAATGAAAATAAACCGAACAAAAATTCTGCTATTCATTGACAACTGTGCTGCCCATACGGAGTTACCAACACTTGCAAACGTAAAAGTAATGTTTTTACCTGCTAACACCACTAGTAAACTTCAACCATTAGATCAAGGCATCATTCACACTTATAAACGCTTTTATCGCAGAGAAGTCGTTAAACATATTCTTACGAGTCTGGAAGAAAACAGTAGCCCTGGCATTAACGTACTTCTAGCTATGAAATTTGCTAGAAAAGCATGTTACTTAGTCAGTGACGTTACTGTCAAAAACTGCTTCAAGAAAGCTGGGTTTTGGCAAAGTACAGATGAGCAAGACCTGCCAGAGGAAAATGATGTTGAAATTGGACCTAGCAACGAGGAATGGACTAAGCTTGTGTCTCACGAATCCAATATGTTATGTTATGCCGAGCTTCGAAGATTTCGTTCAAATGGACGACGACGTAACTACCGCTGGAGAACAAACCGACGACGATATCGTTAAGAATTGTGTGAACACCTGTATTGCTGGAAATGACAGTGAAGACGAGGCACAGATTCCGGAAACAGAAGTAAAGATCATTCCAATGAAACTAGCTTTAAATGCGTTGGAGACTTCAAAATGTTGGAGATTCAAAATACTGATGGACCATCAGTATTTTGAATACGCGGCGGTTGTTGATCAAGCAATATTCGACAAAATTTATGAGTTAGAGAAAAATATTCAAAATACAAAAACAAAAACCCAAACGAAATTGACGGATTTTTTAAGTGTAAATAAGTTCTAAATAAAATAAAATTACATGGTGCATGAATTTTTGTTTTGTTTTCGTAAGCATCTTGTTACCTACCCTTATAAAGTACTTATATGTTGAAATCTAATGAACGTAACCTATACACACTATTAAAAATATATATGTACATAATATATGTTGTGCATATTATGCACATAATTTTATCATATTACATATTTACTACATTCGTACTTGCTGTGACTTGTTATTGCTGCGTACCTCTATAAGAGAGAAACGCTACCCATGTACCTGCATTAGCGAGAAACTCGGGTTAGTGAGAAACCTCTATAAGCGAGAATGTGATTGTACTCCCTTGAACTCTCGCTTATCCAGGTTTGACTGTATATATATATATATATATATATATATATATATATATATATATATATATATATATATATATATATATATATATATATATATATAGGTATACAAGAATTGCTCGTTTAAAGATATAAGATAAAGCACATAAATAAATATAGTTGCAAACGTAGTATAATCCATACTGCCCTGTTTTTTTTTATTGCAAACGGTGGCAAACAAGCAAACAGTACACCTGATGGTAAGTGTTGCTGCTGCTGCCGCTCATGGACCTTTGCAAGGCTGCTGTCAATCACGAATAAAGTAAAGGGAGTGTTGATGCGTGCAATGAGGTTTGGTGATACTAAAGGCATCATCAAAACTCACCACACGCAAACACCCTCAGAAAGTTGGGCTGCCGGTTCTCTCGCTCACCGAACGAAGCGCATTAACAAATTGCTACTACTCGGACGTCGATTTTCTGCGAGAATGTGGTACTACCCCGAACGGACCAACCCGCGGCTGTAGACAGACATCTGTCAACAGTGTGATCCTACCGCTGTGATAATGTGGTGATGAATTAAGAGTAAAATGTCGTCACGCCTTACTTTGCTATGGAAATAGTTAAAATCGGTTAAAACATCACCAGAACAGTGAGTAGGAGCATTCCCGTGGGCAATTTTACGCCAATTGCAATAGTCAACCCATCTGTTGGTGGAAGTAACTGAATAGGAATTGAATCACACAAGCCTCTCTTTCTCGGGCTTAAAACTCAATCAAAGTCAAGTACTTACGCGGTCAATAAGAGAAAGAAAATTCGAAATAAAAATTATTTTGCTTCCTATTTTTTTTACCATAAAAAAAAATAAAAACGGATAAAAAATAAATTGCATCCTATTGGAAGAGAATTACACCCAGTACTATCATATGTATAAGAGTTGAAGAAAATCAATACTATACTCCGGCCGCTCTGAGTTTGCGTTCCTGACAGGTCATAACAGAATGGGCGATGTAAATTTGAACTGCCGTACTATTTACGGCACAATTTTAAATATCTTATATTTACCTTATTAACGAGTAATAACATTAAAAATTTAATAATTATGCCAACTTACAATAAACGTATTAATTTTCGGCTAAAATTATTAACAATTACTCAATTAACAAATATAAAACATTAGTTTTAAAAATCAAAACATGTCAATCTGCCCTGTTTCAAGGTTTTGTCTTATGTTTGTTTTTGTAGTGATGGGACAAAATAACGAGACAATTGTAATCGCATATTTTTATAATCTTAATTTAATCTGGCGGTATAATATTAATAAAACGTTATAATTTTATTTTATAATATATAATGTATTTACTATTTAATAAAGTTAGTAATACGACAAAGATACACCCAATCAAAACTTAAGAAAATAAATATCGTGATAACAATCACATCTATAAAAAAAAATGAAAATAAAATGACTTAGGGGAAAGTCCTACAGTACCGGCCGGCATCCAGTATTGGCCAGTTACAGTTGCCTGACTTTTATAAGAGATGACTCTCATCTAGATTTTGCCCTTAAGGTAATGCGTTCTTACAAGTATATACCCCGAGTGGCGTCGACCTATTGTGACACGTTTACTAACAGTACGCCAATTTGTGTTGCGCATAGTGAACGCATGATACACAACTTAAGTTCCGTGAGAGATTACAGAAGTTTATAGAACGAGTTCAAAAGAAGAGAAACTTGGTATGTATTCATTATTTATATAGCTATTATAAAATATGTTTCATTTCAATAACTATTTGTAAATAATTCTCCAAGCTTACATATTATATTTATTTCGTTCCCTACAGTACCGGCCATAAAATTGTCCTCCAGTACCGACCATTAAAATTTTTATTTTTGAGAGATTTTATTTTCTTATAGATACACAAAGATGGCAGGCGATAATAGTGATGGTGAGAAAAAGAAAAAGAAGGGTAATTGGGAACCTGACAGTATGCATAAAGCCGTGCAAAAGGTGCTGAGCAATGAAATGAGTGCGCGTCGGGCCGCTGCTTTTAATCGAGTCTCTCGATTGGATATTGGCGTTAATGGCTTTCGTTGCACTGGTATTAACTCCTTTAATAAAAATATTTTCAGTGATTTAGATTTTATAGCTTCGACTATGACCAATGTTACAGAAAGTTATCAATCACAGTCAGAATCATTGCTTCCAAATTATCATCTGTCAGAACCGACCACTTCAGTTTTTGAACAGTCAGAGCTGAGAAATTTACCGCCATGTCAGCAGCCAGAAATGATACCTCCAGGTCCTCAACAGTCTCACACTGTCACCTCTCAACAATCCAAGCCTCAAGAAACTACTGTTGAAATTGACCTATCGGTTGATAATTTTAAGGCAATAGTTGCGGAATTGTCACCGGTTCCTGATGCTTCAAAGCGACGAGCTACTGCCCGACGTTCTAAAGCCGAAAAAAGTGAAATTTACACAAGTTCTACATAAAAAAGATGCTGGAACAGAAAATGACAAAAGTGTTGAGTCAGCTAAGCGAGTTAGGATAATGCTTTCAGGACCAAATACCAGCAAGAAAGGCAATAACTTGGTTTCAGGAAAAGATGTCAGCAAGAAAGGAAAAAATAAGAAAAAAGAAAACCAAAGGCCTGTCCACAAACCAAACGAGGAAAAAAGGCCATTTGTCCTTTGTGCCTTGAATTTCATGAAGAGGATTGGATTCAATGTGGAAACTTAAAAGCATGGGTCCACGAGGCGCGTGCAAATATACCAGATCTAACAAATCATTACACACTTGTGATTATTGTCTAATATAAATGATCATTTTATGCTGGCCGATACTGGAGGCCATTTTTTTTTAAGTTGATTTTTGTACCCTTCAAATTTTATTAATAAAGTTGATTATTTCTAAATATAGCGGTATTTTATTGTTTTTATTAAGAGAAATTGAATGCTTGAACACATTTTAGCTGATATTTAACATTCAACCTGAGGACTTTTTATTTTATCTTACATAAACCTTAAGGTGACGGTACTGCCGGACTCTCCCCTACTACTTTATATTACTAGTGAAAAATGGCTACTCGTAATAGCGTTGTGGGGACCGCCATTTTATGACAGTCACAAAGAGTCATTTCTTGTCATCTCCCGCGCATACACTACGTTCTCCAGTGTTTCTCAATATGTATTTTCTCGTGACTGTTATTGTTGTTTATTTGACTGATTCTCCTTGTTATATGAGTAAGAGGTCAGCCTCTGCGCTAATCTAGACTTTTGTTGTGTATCGTATATTACTGTTCTGCACTTTCGGTGCAAAATAATAATGCCGAAACACGGTTAAATATTGAAAAGTGAAACACGAGAACTAATTATCAAGCTTCAATATTACCTTGAGCTTGAAAGACAAAATGGCGGACCCCGTAATTATAACAAGACAAGAGCGCATCTCTCAGGCGCTTAGAATAAGCGAACGGACAATAACAAATATTAATACAGAAAAGTTCGGCTCCTCGCGCACTGGAGAAAATATTTTACGAACACCAAAAAAGGAAATGCAGAAATGAACCTATAACAGACAATGATAGCTTTGAGGCTGATGCTATAAGGAATCACATTCATTTATCATCACTCACCATAGTTCATAAACATCCAAGTACTGATCTCGAGTCTCCTCCACAATAAGAGGGAAATTGACCAACTGCACCACGGTAGTTAGATGTATTGGTATAGGATTTTATTTTGAGTTTTCCTTCTCTTGCTTAGATATTGTATGCATATCATAATCCCTTAATCGTCTTTTACGACACCAACAGGCAGTAAAGGGACCCCCCTTTGACGGAATAATAATACAATTCACCACCCGGTGAATTGTATTATTATTCCGTCATCACACGGAAGCATATATATAGCAGTTATTATCCCAAAAGTGAATACCTTAATAGGTCATCGGTTCTAGCATCTTTGAAAGCAGCTGATTTGTTTCTTCTGGAAAATTCTTTTAAAAAGGAATAACATAATTTTAAAAACAATTAACTTTTTGAAAGAAGCGAAAAATATTGATAATTGGGACAATACCACTTTCATCGACGAGATAAGGCTAAACCCCAACCACACGCTTTCTCCTTCTTGGACAAATGACACTCAAGCGTCATCGTCGAAAGTGCCAATGGGTAAAGGAACACGACTCATAATATGCCACGCTGGTTGTGCGAAGTACGGTTTTGTGGAAAACGGTTTATTGGTTTTTGAGTCAAAAACTACTACTGACTACCACGAAGAAATGAATGCGACTGCAATCAAGGAGTGGTTCCAGGATGTGTTGCTACCTGGCCTCCCAGAGCCTTTAGTTATGTTAATGGATAACACCCCTAATCATTCGGTGCAATTAAATAAAGCACCTACCAAAGCTAATAAAAAGAGGAATCGGTGGCAGCAAAGACGTGGCAATGACGAAAATATGTCTACACTAAAAATGATTGATGAAATTAGTCAATGACCATAAGCCGGCATAAGTCGGCATAAGTTCGTTATGTTTTAGATGAGTTGACTCCGGAGAACGCTTATTTCGTTCTTCGAATTCCCCTATTCCACTGCCAGTACAGCTAATCTGGACTCAAATTAAAGATTATGGAGCCGGCCATAATACTTCTTCACCGTATAGCTTAAAAAAGATGAAGGCACTTTTAAAAAAAACATGCGAAATAATTCCTATAAATTTAACACAATCTATATTGAATTTAATAAATAAGCATAATGAATGCAATAAATTACGTTATTAAATATAATGAATGTTATTTATTGTACATCACTAGTTATGACGAATTGACATGTGTGAGGAACGCAAACTCAGAGCGGCTGGAGTATCAACATATTATTTGGATTGAAAGAACATGTAATTATCTACGTCTTGACATTCTTAAGTGACTGTTAGTTTCTTTAGCTTTTTTCTCCCAAGCAGGTTAGGGGTTTCTAGTATATTTAGTTTTAGCAGAATATTATTTTTCATGGAATAATGATCCATGCAATCCATGCATGCATCCAATGATGCCATCTTGACTCAGAAATCTGAAGAAAGTAAATATTTTCAACGCATTTTCACTTTGTAGTTCCGTGTGGTGACGGAGTAAGAATACAATTCACCACTCTCTATCTTACCCGTAGATGTCGTAAAAGACGACTAAAGGATGTAATATGCATATAAAATCTGTGCAAAAGAAGGAAATCTCGATACAAAGTCCTATTCCAACACGTCTGACCAGCGTGGAGTAGTAGGTCAATTCCCCTCTTATTTTGGAGAAGGTCTGAACCCAACAGTGGGACTTAAATATGCTGAGACGATGACGATGAAAAGTATTTTCATATATACCAGATTACAGAATATTTCGGTGTACAGACTCCCCATACTGTTATAGATAGTCATGACTACTGGAACCGACGTATTAATGTCTCTCTCTTTCATATGTCTGCTTCGGATAATCTTAGAAACCGGGATACCGATTTTATTGAGGTTTTTATTAAATAATAACTTATTCTAATTTTAATTTATAAATAGTTAGGGTACCTCGCAAAATGATTTAATAAAATATGTAATTTTGAACAATTCCTATTCAAACACAAAGTTTTTGACAACAATCGACAACAACATCTTCTTCTTTTTTTATAATGGCAATAAACTACAATTGCGAGCTATTGGTGCCAGTGTCGAGTTATAATATTCTTCGACTTTATAGTCTTCAGTTATAGAGTTAGTTATTACCAATGATTAGGTGCTGATAACCAAATCATGATTCCTCTGGGCATTTTTGCGGAATATAAAAATGCAAGCAATTCACCATTATATCTTATTCACTACATCTTAGCATTTAATCTGCATTATATTACATAAAATATCAGCAAAATTATTCAATACTAGCAACCCGCCCTCGCTTCGGTTTTAGTCGTTTTCCCCGCGTAGTTCCCCTTCCCGTGGGAATACCGGGATAAAATATAGCCTAGTTTACGCCCTGATATTATAGCTTTCCATTGGTGAAAGAATTTTTGAAATCGGTACAGCCGTTTTGAAGATTACCAGGAACAAACAGACAGACAGACAGACAAAACTTTTTAATCTGTATTTTAGGCATAGGTGTCGTGCAAATAACCGTGTGAGCATGAAAAAAGCCTATTATTTTGACATTACAAACAGACACTCCAATTTTATTTATTGGTGTAGTTATAGATAACACTTTAAAGCACTAAAATAATGAATAAAATTTAAAAGCAGGACATTTTGATATTCTCGTCAAAAGTCGAAATCAACATCAACGATTGAATCGATTTAAAAAAATATGTAATGTAAATACATACAACGACGCACGTAACAAAATTATAATGTGAGTAAAGGCGTGGACGAATCGACGGTTTTTGTCACACTCTTTGGCGTCAAAGCAAGTCATAATAAAGAATTTATGATTTAAATAAATATAAAAATTAACAGAAAACATTACTCGTTATCATAATTACTTAAAATAATATCTGCGTTTTGAATATCTAAGCGAAATGACTCATTTCATAATTAAATCAATTATAAACCAATTATAATCAAACACTAATCTAACTTGTAAAACTTTACAACATTCAAACGGTCTTTCTGGAGTTTCAAAGACAATCGGTTTCTGAGTGGAACTTTACATGAATGGATATTTAGCCGAGTAGTTGCATTTAAAGGGTCGGTAACTGTCGCCAGCCGCTCGTAAAATATAACGGGAGCTTCCACTCTCAGCTAATGACCTCCAAACTGTTATGACGGTGTTTTGTAAAGCAAACACTAACAATATTATAATATGAGTATTAAAAGTTAGATTATTGTCGGGTGCCTGACTACTTATGAGGTTTCCTCTCCCAACGAAATATCGTTACTCAGTTTACTGTGCTAGATAGCCTGTTTAATTTATTAGCAAATATATGTACTATTATGTATACATATCGATTGATGAACGGACAACCATTGGGAATGAAAGTTTCTCGAGTGGCGGCCACGAATCGGTCAATGCAGCGTAGGACGACTCCCTATTAGGAGGATTGACGACATCTTGAAAGTCGCAGGATACCGTTGGATGCAAGTGGCACAGGATCGTTCCGAGTGACATCCTCGTAGAAAGGCCTATGTCCAACAGTGGATATCTATGAGAAATAAAGAAGAAGAAGAAAGAAAACATATTTATTCGATGCTGAGCCACACCTCACAATATACAAGGTTAAGCATACATATGTCTAATATAAACATTAAAAATGTTATAATAACAGAACAGATATGTAGGTAGGTAGTTAGATGCTATTCTTAATTTGCTTAAAGGAATCACGACAATAGCCGAAGTGTATAAACGCAGCCGATACCACTCGTTTGCCTACAAAACAGTCAGTCGGCTAGGGAGTAGGGAGCTGCGATCATGACGGCCGCAGCCTCACGTGAGCTAATGGTTGTATGAATGTACATCTATATATATAAAAGAAAGTCGTGTTAGTTACACTTTTATAACTCAAGAACAGCTGTAACGATTTGGCTGAAAATTGGTAGGGAGGTAACTTAGAACCAGGAGACGGACATAAGATACTTTTTATCCCGTCTTTTTTTTTTAATAGTGTTTACAAGATTTCGCCAATACCTCTTTTATCGCGTTCGATCGCGTTAACGTGTGACGTGACATAAAACGTCAAAGAGAATACCTACAAGTACGCGTCGCATTTGATATGTAATAACAAAACGCAGGTGACAGCTAAATGTAATTTTGTCTATAGTTAAAAATTTTAAGGTTGGTATGGTTGAAAATTTTGATAATTATAATTTTGTCAGAAATCAATAATGAGTAATTTGTATTCTCTTTGAATCATCATTAACAATGCCACAACCAAGACGATGCAATCTTTCCCGACAAAGCTGTAATCGTTCTTCCATTAGATACTATATTTTCGGAAATTTAGAAAATATATTTGCAAAAAAAATTATGGCGGTACGAAGTTCGCCGGGTCAGCTAGTATACATATAGATCTATAATAGATGTATAATTTAATTGCATAAGAAGAAAATGGAATCACTCTTTTAAGATTCTTCTTTAATTTTCTAATTAAATTTGTTGTGGGTCCTGAGGCAAACGCATTTTACACACTGCCTGACGGCCTGGCCACGACTTTGGTCTTAGCGGCGAGCGGAGCGGCGTACCGAGCGGCGCACGCTGGTAAAGCCCCATACAAAGCCGTCTCAAAACCGTTTCATGTGAAAGTCGTTATAATGGAATAAAATTTATAAATTAATATATAATACATATACAGGTGTTTTTACCATTTTTGAAGTCTTCGGCACTGTCTATACGTATGAAGCGAATAAAAGCGTGTTAAAAACGATAAAAGAAAATACGTTTTCTAATTGCAATTACTATTGAAAGACTTTAGAGGAGTTATCGAATGTTTCTAGCAAAAGATTCTCAATACTTATGTGAAATTATATTTAATAAATAATAGTCTTATCTGCTTAACTATTCTATGTAAATCATCAATCATCAACACAAACGTTTTACTGCTACTGTTAGATCATTCTCAAAAAAGTTTTCCCAAACAATCAACCTATTGTAATTACTGGCGCTCATAAACTTAATAAGCAAGATTAGGAATACAATCGAGCTACTAATCCAGCAGCACATGGAAATGAAAGAGTGAATTCACTGACATTAATCAAATTAATCACATAGAGTAGCAAAAATGCAATATAAGAAAAGGGTTTTTGACAGAGGGTAAATGCGAAAGGCATTAAAGTTAATCGATACGAAAACAATATGTAAATTGAAATAATTTCAACGTACAATATATTCCATAATCTTTTTATATAATTGTAAAACGCAAGGGCAATATACATATGCTCGTTAAATTGAATAACACATCACGCACAGTCTGTCATGTGAGAGATTACAGTGGATGCAGGCACTAAGAAGACGTGTTCACGCGACAAATCCTCGTCAAGAAGCACTCGCTTTTAGTCGTGTCTAGACACGGCTTTTATAATAATCTTTAGATCCAGATTTATAATAATCTTATTAGTCGATTCGCCTCAGTTTCTTTTAGATATTGCTGATATCAAATTACATAATATATATTAAAGAATATTGTACCAAGAAAAATGTATAGTAGGGATTTTATTAAGTATAATGAATTATATTTTACTAGTTATAAAACTATAATATCACTTATTAAGCTAGTTTATATTATGAAAACAATGAGCGGTGGTTGTTGATTTCTATTAAGCGGGATCCAAACAATATTTTCGATTAAATTAGATGTTACGTATAATTATTTTAAAGATATTTCCATATGGCGACGGAGTAAGAATACAATTCACCATACCTTTTCTCTCCGTGTGGTGGCGGAGTAAGAATACAATTCACCACTCTCTTTCCTGCCCGTGGGTGTCATTAAAGACGACTAAGGGATATAATATGCATATAACATCTATGCACACACACGTCTGATCAGCGTGGTTTAGTAGGTAATTTTCTTATCATTGTGGAGGAGGCTCGAGTCCAGCAGTGGGACGTTTATAAGTTGTGATGAAGGAGAAGAAGATTTCTATATGAAGTATTGTAAGCTCAAATATGGTAGTGAGATATTTTTTTCCTAAAATCTGAATAACTATTACAGCTAATATTCAGCCTAAACACTAAGCTTTCTTATAAAAGTATCTTCGATATAAACCAAAGTTAAATATTCTTCGCTCTTACATTTGAAACAATGGTTCTTCAATATGCGAACACTTTTCTCCGGCGAGGCTCTTGGACTTTATTGACATTTACTTTACGAGGGCAAACATACTGACAGCCGCTGTCTATCTCATCTTGACTCTTTGTATAATGCAAGACTTTCGCAGGCACCATCTATTATTTTATTATAAATTTATTCCTTTACTATACTTATTTTGAGAAATATTATGGTTTGAATTCTATGTTCATCTGTAAATAAGCTATATTTATACAGTCTTTTTTATATTTTTTCACCAGTAGGTGCATACTTTTTACGTTTATTTCATCTTATTACCGCAATATGACACAGCTTTTAGTGTGTTCCTTTCACGAGATCAGTCCCATAAATGAAACCAATTTCAATAATGCATAATTCTGAGTATCTCGGGTTAATGAAATCTTATGTATTACAATGATTGAATTCTAAAATAGAACACAATAAATAGTTATAATATATATAATTCCATTTAAACCACATCATTCCAGTACACATAAGTACTACCTGTTCCACTGTTGGGGTTGGGATTCCTTCACAATGGAATGGAAATTAGCCTAGAATTGAGCCCTTTTTTTTTTTTGTGGGTGGGCTGCGGTCGGCGCGCCTCCGCACCACTCCGTCCGGGGCGACAGAGGGGCTTAAGCATGCAACTCCCGCAACCCACCCGAAAACCACGTCGCCTTCGTCGTTGGGCCGACCACCGGAGCACAGTTAACTTGTCATTAGTGATCGGCCCGACGGAATACCCCCTACTTGGGGTACCCTCCCATCGACCGACGTCCCCCCCTCGGGGAGGACGTCGATCTTTCCTCACGCGGTCGGCCTCTCGGCGGGTGACGGACCAATGTCCGTCAAATCGCAGCCTTCTGCGAGACAGTGATCTCGCAGAAGGCTGCGATCGCGTCCCAATTCCCGACGCTGTCGACCATCGCCCTAGCGATGGCCGGCAGCGTCAGGTCGGCATCGATGATTGCGACGAGTTCACGGCGCTGTGTGGCCCAAGCGGCGCAGGCCTCGAGCGTATGCTGCGCCGTGTCCTCGTCGCAATCGCAGTGGTGGCAGGACGGTGTACTCTCCCTCCTTACAACCTTGTGCAGGTATTTGGCGAAGCTCCCATGCCCCGTCAACATCTGCACTAGTCGGAAGGAGAGCACCCCGTGCCGCCTTTCCACCCACTGCATCAGCACTGGCCTGCCGGAAGGCCTCCACGGTTCGCACCCCGAACCGAGGCCTCTCCAGCCGGACTGCCCAACGGGCAACGACATCCCGGCAGGCGTCGACGCGCTAGGCGGTGAGCTCCCTCAAGGAAACAACATCGCCCTCCCTGCACACCACCGACACCCGCCGATACAACTCGGCGAGCATTTCCGCCTCCAGGTCCCACGTAGTGTTGCCCAAATGCAAGACCAAGACGAGACTTGGACCGGTCTTGGTCTTAGTCTTGCAACATCACACCTGGTCTCGTCTTGGTCTTGCGCACCCGAGTCTTGGTCTTAGTCTTGGTCTTGCGCACTCGAGTCTTGGTATTGCAGCAAGAGTTTCGCAAAGTTTTGCAGTTAGAATAACGTAACAGTAATTTATCATGGCAATGAAAAATCCAACTAAATTAATCAAATATCCTATCCTATCTATCCATCTGCAAGCCTATAGTTCACTATTGAATACAATACTTACCACTGGAGAAAATTACTCTTCTATTCCCCTGGTGTTCCATTAGACAGCGTTACTACTCTTATGACAGGACTTTCGACCCTATTTTCTTAAGACGTCACCACACGAGGCAGTTGATACAATAAATTTTATGTCATTTTATAATCAATGCGATATTTTACCATTAATGCGATTGTTTATATTCCCTTTCAAGTTAAGTGCTATGTATCTATTGTATTTCCAGTTTAGTTACTGATACTCTGGATACTTGAAAAAACCTGTTGCTCTATTGCCTATATAAATACTTTGGCCGCTGGATCCATGTAGCCCTTAATATACTATTTATTCAAGAACATATAAAACTGATTTAAAGTTTTATGGTTTTAATACTTGTAAAATGTATGATATTCGTCGTCATCGTCACAGCTCATAAAAGTGCCACTGCTGGGCTTAAGCTTCCTTCCAGTAAGAGGAAAATTGATCTACTATACCACGCTGGTCAGACATGTTGGTACAGGGTTTTCTTTCTAGTTTCACTTCTCTTGCACATATATACACAGGGTGTATCAGGTTATGGGACAACTGTTCATGTATGTTGTAGTTCAACAGTCATAGATCATAATTAGAATGTATATTACACAAAAACAATATAACGTAAAAGTTATAGTGATTACAAAAATGTGTGTCTAAGAGTTTATGCCTTAAATTTTATGCATTATGTAGGTATGTACAGACAGGATATATGTAAGCATGTAAAATTTCGACAGTATAAATAGGTATTAGATTTGCGCGAACCTTTCAATGGTTACGTAGGTACAAAGGCGACTCATCAACGGTCATCGGCCGATCAGCTGATTTATGTTAAAGCGAAGTTTGTCTTGCTTATGCAAACGTAATCATTGATTTATTCAAATTCTAATGAACATTTAACAAAATACGAATATGTTGTAGATTAAGTATCATTCCTTTATACATTTTAATCAATTTACACGAAAAAACGATGACAAAATTGAGAACTTACATGTCTCTCAATTCATTAACGAATCGATATTTTTATTTAAATTTTTTTTCATGGGTTCCTAACACCATTGCCCGATCCGATTTGATACGACATCCACGGGTAAGAGAGTCGTGAATTATATTCGTACTCTGCCATTTTTTTTTGTGTGTGTGTAGCTGTTGGTCGCAGATGACCTTGACAGCTTAACGCGGTCAATGGGTGAGCGCTGATGGCTCTCAACCCGGTAAGTAAGTTAAGTGAACATCGCCCGAGGGCTCCCCCCTGTGGGGAACGGACCTCGGCTCGGGGCGTCGCTGAGAGCAAAGTGGGCGTGGCCAAGTTTAGGTTAATGACTTTTACGCGGCGCGACCTCGACGGCGAGGCCGATACCGCGGAGTTTTATCTGTTATCGTTGCGCGAGCTGTGTAGGTCCTTTCTTGGGCGATCATAATAGCGTCATCTTCTTCTTCAAGAAGATGACGAGGAAGTCGGACCGCGGATATTTTTGAGGGGACGTAGTTTACCGCCCCAACCACTAGTGGATTGGGGTGAGTCGTCGCAGAGGCAAAATAGCGCTGGGAGCAACGCTTCATGTACTGCCTGATGGTGATCGTACTCTGTCCCTACATGGACATTTATATAGATTAATTGTAGGCATATTTCTATGTCCAACAGTGAACGTCGTTGGGCTAATGAATAAACGGATATATAAATATGTATAATGGGCAAGAGCACTCTCGTGATTACGGTATTTTTGTCCTTAAGCCTTTCCGAAGAGTAATTCTGAAAAGCCAACACCAACATTGGGAATCGATTGGCCAATAGATGGATATCTCAAGACTGATTTGACTTGCCGTGTAGTGACGGAGTAAGAATATAATTCATCACCCCCTATTTTACCCGTGACTGCGAACCCACGACTAAGGGCTATAATATATAACATCGGTGCAAGAGAAGGAAAACTTGACATGTATGACCTGTAACAACACGGCCGATCACCGTGGCGATTTCCCTCCAGCCACGGCCGATTCTCCTCCTGTTATGTAGAAGACACGAGCTCAACCGTATATAAGCTGAAATGGTGATTTGAATTAAATGCAAGACCGCGAGACTCTTGCAGGCCCAGTCTTGGTCTTGCTCAAGTCTTGCAGGGCCAGTCTTGGTCTTGGTCTTGCAAAAATTAAGCGGTCTTGGTCTTGGTCTCGGTCTCGCATTTCTCGCAAGACCAATACCAAGACCGCAAGACCAAGACTTTTTTGGGCAACACTAGTCCCACGGGGTAGAATTGAGCCCTACCGTAACGCGCTGTTTAGACTTGATGGTATAAGTTTTTATGTAGAGTTTACCTTCTTTTGCATAGATCTTATCGGCATAACCTTTACTCATATTTTACGACCTACGGGCAACAGAGGAGGTAATGAATTTTATTCTTACTCCGTCACAACACGAAAAACATACAAATTCTTATGCAAGTTCATAAAGCATAAGTAAGTTCTTGTACAATTTTATAAGTAAAATTATAATATCCAATTAAATACCACACAATCGTTTAAAAAAAATAATTTGATGACATATGATAACTAGTGCCGCAATAAGAATTCAATTCATTACCCCCTTGTTCCCTTGTGCCCATCAAGATGCCCATCTTAAAAGACAAATAAGGGATATAATGTGCATATAACATCAATGTTATATGCACATTTGACTGCACAGATGCCGTGGTGGTTAAGATACCGACTTACAGAGCCAGGGTCGCGAGTTCGAATCCCACGCAGGACAACACTTTTTGCGATCCAGAAATAATTGTTGTTCTGAGTCTGAATGAAATTTGATTCCGTTAATTATATATTTGTAAAGTCTCCCGCAATTCAAGAATGAATTCTTTAGAACAGGGCTTTTAAAAAAATGTAAGAGAAGAAAAATTTGAAATAAAACCCTTTTTTTTTGGGTTGGGCTATTGTCAGCGCACCCGCCGCTCGGCTCCGTCCGGAGTGAGGGCTGGCGCGCGACCCCATAACCCACCCATAGCACATCGCTTTCATCGTTAGGCCGAGCACCGGCACCGAGTTGCTTGTCCTTCGTAGGTGGTCCGACAAAATAAAACCCTAAACTGATGCGTTTGATCAGCACATAGTATGGAAGGTCAATTTTATTTATTTGTCACGCTTATTAAGTAGAGAAAGAAATAAGGGATAAATGGTAATGATAATAAGCGCTTAAAAAATGTAAGAGAACGAAAACTCGAAATAAAACTCTATACTAACGCATCTGATCAGCGTAGTATAGTAGGTCAATTTTATTTATTTTTCACGCTTATTAAGTAGAGGAAAAGATAAAGGATAAAAGGTAATGTTACTAAGTTATTCATTGTGTTATTTGTTAAAGCTATTTCTCTTTCTCTCTCTCTCTCTATTTATATCTCTCTAGTTAACTCCATTGAATTAATATGTGAAAAGAGAAAAATATTAAAAAAAAAAAAAACCACTAAATGTTATAAAAGCATACAAATAGGAAAGTTAATTATCACGGATTTTATATAAAATATCTTCTACCTTCGACTGTCTTAAATTCTTTGTTTAATTCCTGGCCAAATGTTAGTTCTTCCAGCAATTCTTATTACAGATAATTTTGTAATGAGAATTCCTGCTTTCTAATAAATGTTGTCGGGATAACACAGAACTTAAAAAGATAGAAACTGTGGATGGATCGAGGCCCATTATGATGCTAAAGAGATTCATGTTATTATTATTATTTTTAAAGACATAGTAAAATACTTCCGTGAGGTGACGGAATAGGAATACAATACATCACCCTCTTTTGTGCTCATGAGTGTCGTAAAAGACGAGTAAGGGATTACAAAATGCAGGTAACGTAAAAAGAGAATTCGAAATAAAACCCTATCCTGACCAGCGTGGTATAGTAGGTCAATTTCCCTCCCATTGCGTAGGAGGCCCAAGCCCAGCAGTGGGCCGTATATTAGCGGTGTGGAGGATGAGGTATATAGACCACAATGAAAATTACGATTGCTACTCAATATTACATTGAGTGGCTGGCTAAACAATGTGTCGGATTTGAACTTATCGAAGACCCTGGCTAATACATTATGTATTAGCTCTCAAGCGCAGACCAACACTATCCAAATGCCTAAAGTATACTAGAGACGTAACGACTCTTTATTTATCTGAAGTACTTATTGAATTTACTCAAGAAGGAAGTTTAACTTTCAGTAAGTAATCACGTCTCTCAGTGAATTAAAGTGCATTATTGGATATAAAACTCCTCTGAATGAGTCATAATCGCTATGATTGGCTTTGTTGGCCACTGGCCTTGCCAACTCGACTTGCAGTATTGCAGTGATGTTTGATGTTCTCTACAAGCATTGATGTTCATATTATTGCTCTTTATATTATTGCTAGTTCTTTAGACAATTTTTACGGGACTCGTAAAAGAGAGGAGTGATAGCAAATTTATTTTTTAGCTACATACGAGGATAAGTTAGTGTATTCAATTAAATACATTACTGTAAATTCTTTAAGTTGTGGCGTAAAGATACATTGATCACTATTCCTTATTTTTATGTATGCGGGGTTATGGAGGTTGCGTGCCGTCCCTTTATCGCTCCAGACGGATTGAATGGGATGTGATCATCATCATCACAGCTCAAATACGTCCAACAACTTGAGCCTCCTCCATTTTGGGAGGGAAATTTAACCTACTATACCATGCTGAATTGGTATAGGGTTTTATTTCGAGTTTTTATTTTCTTGCATAGTTGTTATATGCATAAAATATGCTTTAGTCGCCTTTTATGAGACCTTGGGCCCGAGGAGGGGTTAATGAATTGTATTTTTACTCCGACACTACACGAAAAATTATCATACTATAACCTAATTCCTAAAAAAGGAGAAGAAATGAGTACCTATCTCTAAATATCATTACATAAAATTTTTGGCAGTGTAACTAGAACAAAATGTTATATACATTAAGCTCTCATTTAAACACAAATTAGGTCAATGGAACTAAAATAACGGTATACATAGGCTTGTCCTGGTTGGCATCGAATTGTGATAGAGGCACGAAGTGTTGCCAAATTGCCTTGTTCGCTTATCATCTGGCTTATGTATGTATAGCAATGTGTGTTACGACTACATTTTAAATTTGAATATAGACGAGATTTTGAGAAAAAAACCTTAATCGTATTATTATAAATAATATTTAGATATATCGTGAAGATTTAACTTGTTATTAAACATTATAAATTGTAACAACATGTGTAAATGGGGCAGTAGGAGGTAGCTTAATGTGTAATGACTATAGAATTAATGGCGTGTTGATAGTGATCTCTTGTGTTGAAAGTTTAATTTATATGCAGGATGTTTTTTTGACGGAGTAAGAATACAAATCATCACTCCCTATCTTGCCCGTGGATGTCGTACAAGACGACTAAGGGATATAATATGCATATAACATCTATGCAAGAGAAAGATAAGTCGAAATAAAATCCTATAGCAACCTGTCTGAGCAGCATATCGAAAGGTAAATTTTCCTCCTATTGTGGAGGAGGCTCGAGCCCAGCAGTGGCACGTGTATGAGCTGAAATGATGATGATGAAATAGTTTATGAAAGAACGATTTTGCAGACTATATCATAACTATCCTGTTCTTATTCCAATTACTTGGGATTGACGCAATATATATCCGTGTGGTGTAAGTAGTAAGTAAGAATACAATTCACCACCCCCTATCTTACCCGTGGGTGATCGTACGAGACGACTAAGGGAGATAAAACGCATATAACATCTATGCGAGAGAAGGCAAACTCGAAATAAAATCCTATACCAACACGTCTGACCAGCGTGGTATAGTAGGTCAATTACCCTTCCGTTATGGAGGAGGCCCGAGCCCAACAGTGGGACGTATATGGGCTGAAATGATGATGATGATATCTTTTTTTATTGTATATATTGCAAAAGTTTGGCAAAGGTTCTATGACCGGCCAACTACCTCACGACAATCATCTTTGGGAATTTTGAGTAAACGACATCAGATAGAGTTGGTACAGGTCAATAAAGCTCTTAGTAGACTTTTAAGATACCTATGTTCAATATAACTGTTGATAGTATTCGTAGCCACTACTGCTGCAGATGTTATTTTCATTTCTCACAGGCATAACCGTCGTCGCTTCACTTCAGTTTCAATCGCCTTACAAGCGTAGTTCCCGTTCCCGTTTAAATACCGCGATAAAATACAGTTAGTTCCTATATAGAAAGCTACCTGATAGTAAAATATTATTAAAATCGGTCCAGTCGTTTTGAATATTACCCACAACAACCAGACAGATAAAAAAAATTGAAACCGGTTTTTAAGCATATGTATCGTGCAAATAATCATGTAAGCATGAGAAAACCCACCCTAATTTAAAATTTACCAACAGACACTTCAATTTTATTTATTTACTAGCAACCCGCCCTCGCTTCGCTTCGGTTATAGGTTATAGTCGTTTTACCCGTGTAGTTCCCGTTCCCGTGGGAATACCGGGATAAAATATAGCCTAGTTTACGCCCTGATATTATAGCTTTCCATTGGTGAAAGAAATTTTGAAATCGGTCCAGCCGTTTTGAAGATTACCCGGAACAAACAGACAGACAGACAAAAATTTTTTAATTGCTATTTTAGGCATAGGTGTCGTGCAAATAACCGTGTGAGCATGAAAAAAGCCTATTATTTTGACATTACAAACAGACACTCCAATTTTATTTATTGGTATAGATATAGAGTATAAGATAATAAATAAAATATTAAGCTGTTAATTCATTTCACTCGAATAAAACTCAAAGATCAATAACGCCTTTTTATTTTTTTTTTAGTGGGCCGCGGTCGGCGTGCCTCCGCACCACTCCGTCCGGCAGAGGGGCTTAAGCACGCAACTCCCGCAACCCACCCGAACACCACGTCGCCTTCGTCGTTGGGCCGACCACTGGAGCAGGGTTACTTGTCATCAGTGGCCGGCCCGACGGAATACCCCCTACCCGGGGTACCCTCCCATCGACCGACGTCCCCCCTCGGGGAGGACATCGGTCTTTCCTCACGCGGTCAGCCTCTCGGCGGGTGACGGACTAACCCCCGGTCACGTCACCCGCGGCCTCGGCTAGGGCGGCATTGCACGCAGATAATCCCGCCTGCGCCGCCCCAGTCGCTGGCGGCGGGTCGCTTCGTCGAGGCTGTGCTCCTCGCGTTCGCGACCCGCCGCCTCCTTCTGCGAGATAACTGCCTCGCAGAAGGATGCGACCGCGTCCCAGTTCCTGATGCTGCCGAGCATCTCCCTAGCGATGGTCGGCAGCGTCAGGTCGGCATCGATGATTGCGACGAGTTCACGACGCGGCTCTGCCCAAGCGGCACAGACCTCGAGCGTATGCTGCGCCGTGTCCTCGTCGCAATTGCAGTGGTGGCAGGACGGAGTTCTCTCCCTCCTAGCGACCCTGTACAGGTACTTGCCGAAGCATCCATGCCCCGTCAAGACCTGTACGAGTCGGAAGGAGAGCACCCTATGCCGCCTTTCCAACCACTGCATCAGCACCGGCCGGAAGGCCTCCACGGTCCAAACACCGTATCGAGGCCTCTCCAGCCGGTCTGCCCAACGGGCGATGACGTCCCGGCGGGCGTCGACGCGCCAGGCGGTGAGCTCCTTCAAGGAAACCACACCGCCCCCCCCCCCCCCCGCGCACCCCCGACACCCGCCGATATAAGTCGGCGAGCATTTCCGCCTCCATGTCCCACGGGGGAGTCTCGGCCAATAGGCACGCCGCCTCCGTCGCCACCGTGCGGTACGCGCGGATGATCCTGACCGCCATGACCTTCTGTGGACGCCACAAAAGGGCCTTAAGTCGGGCGGTCATGGATCCCGTCCACACCGGTGCGCCGTACAGGGCCATCGACCGGATGACCCCCGCGTACAGCTGTCGACATGCCGCGCTCGGTCCGCCCACATTCGGCATCAGCCATTGTAGGGCGGACGCCACGCCGACGAGCCGCGGGACGAGCCTGCGGAAATGCTCCTGAAACCACCAAGATCAATAACGCCTAGAACAATTTATTTTATGCTACATTTATCAGATTGCTGTCAACATAAGAAGTGAGAGCCGAATTGACAGTCAAATATTACATAAAGTGTATCTAAGAAAAGTATTATTGCCGTGGTCCTTTCTTTTTTTAGCTGGCCAAGACACAAGTTTTATTTTATTGACGTGTTAACGTCTTATAAATTGATGAACGCTGGCTGCACGAACGAAAAATTGTCACGTTCCGCCTGAGCGGAACATGTAAGCGGGAGCGCGAAACAAGTGATAGAGAGGCACAATTGGCCTAAGCATTCGGCTTGTGACGCATCTATGTCTCTTCGGAAAATATTTGAATTAACGAGTGCAATAAAATCTTAATTTATCGGTAAAATTGTCAAGGATAGGGATACAAAAAAAGTATCAATACTTTTAGGTATCGAGTACTTTTCTTTCGATACCGATACCTTTGTACTCGATACTTTTCTTTCGATACTTTCGATTTTTTTACTTTTAAAAGTAGTACTCATTAGTACTATGGGTGAGGTATCGTATCGAATAAATTGTAGAAATTATCCATATTAAACTTGACCTGCCATAGGTACAGGTAACACCATCTAGTTCAAACGTAATGAACCTTCTAAAACGTGGCTAGGATTATTTTAATCCGTTCACAGACGATCAAATTCCTAAAAAAAAGGTCATCACGACATAGATTCTAGGAAAAGTACTCATTACTCGATACTTTGCAGTATCGATCGATACTTTGCAGTATCGATCGATACTTTTGTGTCGATACTTTAATGAGTGCGATACTTTTTCTTCGATACTACTCATGCGTATCATACTCAGTGTCGATACTTTCTTTTCGATATCGTGTCCTTAGTCAAGGAATTAATTATATTATATATCAGCTTTAAGAAAGAACGAGGTACGTTTACAGTCTAGACGTTACGTTTTCTTTTTGATGTGAAACATCTATAGGCGAGGGAGAACCTACCCGTTGGTATGGCGTTTTTTTTTTTTGTGTGTGACTTAGTTGTTAGCCTCAGTCTAGACATGTGTAACACTGCGCTGCGCCGCGCAATTGCGCCAACTCAGTTCACTGCGTTGGAAGTATTAACTCACTTCTAGAAAATGTGTTAGCGCACGGCGCAATCGTCGCAGCGCCGGCGAATCTGAACATTTTGACGTGACAACGTCTTATAAATTGGTTTGCCGGGTGACACTTCAAGAAACTGCGTTACGCTCCGCTCACGTTATGCGCTCACAATGAGAGCGAGTGAGAGGCACGCGTCCCTTCCACTCGGGCATGGTTAGCCCGCCTAAGAGCGAGAGAGACAGACATAAAAATTGTATATTTGTATATAAATACGTATGTATGTGTAAAGGTAAAAATAAAATTTTGTTAATATGAAATTCAGTGCGAGATTCTTTGTATAAATTAATGTTTTAAATATAATTCTTTGTATAAATAAATGTTTTAAATTGTTACTATTATTTCATCCTTCTTCCTACTATACGAATGAATATTCACATTAAAATTATTTTACCACTCAAAGTCGTTGTCACGTAAAACTTTCGCCCGTATACCGACTTTACAGGCAACCAATTTTTTTTTATTTATGCGCCTATAAGGCAGGCTATAGTCGACCTTACTGCCTTGTTTTACGTAGCTTACACATAATTTTCTTTACATATTATTTAATTATTAGCGTAACAGATAAGTAACATCCGTCAGTAAGTCGTTACCATTAATTGGGTGCTGAAAACCAAATACACTATTATACATATTAACGTAAATCACTATTATATGATATTCACAACACTTCAACTGTATTACATATTAAACTAGCTGACTCAATACAGACGTTGTTCTGTTCAAATAAAATAAAGGAATGCTCTTTGAAATCGACAGTAGCGCCACCTACCGAGTCCAGTTGTGAATCTAAACCATTCTCGTATCCCTTCGAACACACACAAAACATTTCATCAACATCGGTCCAGCCGTTTAAGAGGAGTTTCAGTGACGTACACAACATATATATATATACGCTCTTGATATATATATATATATGTATATAAAGATAAAATATCAGCAAAATTATTTAAAATATAAAACGGAAAACAATATTTCATTCAAGAGCGTAACATGACACTCCCATATTCCCGCCGAAAAACTCAAGGTCGAATAACTCTGTGAAGTGTAAATATCTCTTTTAAAAATTGAGTTATACCTAGGTGCGCATTTAGTTGCTCATTCGGTTGTTTCATGTGTTGCGCCATGACGCAATGAGTTAGAAATGGAGTCATACCTGCAGTGGCGCAGATGGCGCACATTTCATTCGTAGCTCACTCGGTCGTGTTTACATTTTGTTGCGCCATGGCGCAATTTTGAGTTAGCGCAATGAGCCGGCGCAGTCTACTGCGCCTGAGTTACTGAGTTAACGCAAGGATTATCGTTGAGTTACCCATGCCTAGCTATGACAACTTTACCCGGTGGTGGGTGAGCGCTGAGAGCTTTTTTTTTTTTTTTTTTTTTTTTTTTTTTTTTTTTTTTTTTTTTTTTTTGTGTGTGTACAGCTGTTGGCCGCAGATGGCCTTGATAGCTTGACGCGGACTATGGGTGAGCGCTGAGGGCTCTCAACCCGGAGAAAAGTATGCTAAGCGACATCGCCCAAGGGCTCCCCCTGTGGGGAACGGACCTCGGCTTGGGGCGTCGCTGGAGGCAAAGTGGGCGTGCCCACGTTTTTGGTAGTGACTTTTGCGCGGCGCGGTTTCGCACCTCGACGGCGAGGGCGGAACCGCGGATATTTATTTGTTAAGGCCTCGCGGGCCGTGTAGGCTCTTTGTTGAGCGAGTGTGATAATGTCGTCCTCTTCGTCGAGGACGTGACGAGGACGTCGGATGGAAGCGCTGAGAGCTCTCAACACGTTTCAAATGGCGTTAACGACATGCTTGGATATGTACATTAGTGTAACGAAACCATAATCTGTTTTAGAATTTTATACAATGCCATCTAGTGAGCTCAAAATAAATGATTAACCTAAACACAAACCGTGTGGTGACGGAGTAAGAATACAATTCACCACCCCCTATCTTACCCGTGGGTGATCGTACGAGACGACTAAGGGATATAAAACGCAAATAACATCTATGCGAGAGAAGGAAAACTCGAATTAAAACCCTATACCAACACGTCTGACCAGCGCGGTATAGTAGGTCAATTACCCTTCCATTATGGAGGAGGCCCGAGCCCAACAGTGGGACGTATATGGGCTGAGATGATGATGATGAAACACAAACCTATAGTGTATACTAATGTAAATAAATGTTTATTGAATAAAGATCATCATTTTCTGGAAAAAAAATATCGTAATATTTTATTAATACTTTATGCTATGGCATAAAGTATTAATAAAATATTACGATATTTTTATTTATAAATTATTAGTTCCTGTCGTAATCTATTTTTTATGCATATATATTTGTACAAAATAACTTCGATGTTTCACATCTGTCAGACGTCCTTAGCGACGGCTCCCCTTTTTCATTTTTAAAAAACTAGCTATAGGCTAGCTGTGCGAAGGGCAATGAAATAAATCTCACTCACGTTTGGATAGCTTTTGAGTACTCTGTGGACAAACCTGATGGTAGGTAGCGCAGTCACAAGTAGAAAAGTACACAAGTTTCACGTTTCAGTTTCATCCTGTATAAAGGCGGTACTCGATTCAAGTGGTTTTATATCTTTTACAATGTTATTACCAGCGGCGGCCTTACCCATTGCGAGGCTCCGGGCGGCAGGTCTTTGTGAGGCCCCGGGCGGCAGGTCTTTGCGAGGCCCTTTGTCCTTCGTGAAAAGTATGAGATACGAAAGTAGGTCTGGTTGTTTGGTTTAGGGATTTGTCATGTTTGATGAAAAATACTAAAGTTGTACAAATAAATAAAATTTAAGTTTTATAATATTGAAAACAAAGTGAAAAATATAATTAATAAGTAAATATGTAATTTGAAATCTATATTTTTTTAAATTTGCTTGGGTTGTTGCGTGAGGCCGCTGTAAGCGCGAGGCCCCGGGCGATTGCCCTGTTCGCCACCCCCTAAGGCCGCCACTGGTTATTACTATTATAAAATTAATATTTATTTCATTTCGTATAATATAATAAGTTAGTTCGTACGTAAAGCATAATAGTGAAAATGTTAATACGGGTGTTCAACACTTCGTGTTTGCGGTACTTGGGCTACAGTAGGTTGATGATTTTAATTTGTTTCGCAAATATGTATGTAAGTTCAACATTGTAAGTAAATTAATAACATACTACTGTAAGATGTATTGTCTTATATTAGAATATATTCTATTTAGAATAAACCATTTATCATTTACTTAAGAGCCATTTGTTTGTAGTTTGTAAGTACAATGTATATAAAAGCCGACCCAACAGACGCTGTACTATACAAATCTAATAAAAATGAAATGGAATTCTCTGACATTGATGATAATCACCTATTGGATCCAATTATTAATTTAAACTAAACTTGAATTCACCTGAACTGCCACAAAAAAATCATCAAAGTCCGTCCAACCATTTAGGAGTTTAGTCACATACACACGGACAGAAGAAATATTTATATATAAAGATTTACTTCTATTAGACAAAGATAATCATATGATTTTAAACAGTGACGTTGATTGTTAAATATATACCTCTCCAAATATAATACCATAATCGCCATATTTGCACGTTTGCGATTGCTGTTGAGTTGTTTTTGATATTTGGGCATTATTTCAAACGCCATAATCATGACAGAACAATTCTTTCACTCATCACTCAGTTCTAGGAATCTCGTAAGCAATAATCTATACCAATAAATAAAATTGGAGTGTCTGTTTGTAATGTCAAAATAATAGGCTTTTTTCATGCTCACACGGTTATTTGCACGACACCTATTCCTAAAATAGCAATTAAAAAATTTTTGTCTGTCTGTCTGTTTGTTTGTTCCGGGTAATCTTCAAAACGGCTGGACCGATTTCAAAAATTCTTTCACCAATGGAAAGCTATAATATCAGGGCGTAAACTAGGCTATATTTTGTCCCAGTATTCCCACCGGAACGGGAACTACGCGGGTAAAACAAGTATAACCTATAACCGAAGCGAAGCGAGGGCGTCAACATCAAGTGGGGGTACCCACTTGCGACTTTGAAAAAAAAAACGATTTTTTATTGCATTTTTTTGAAGTATAAGTATCTGAAAATATGGCCTGAAAATTTCAAGTCGATCCGAACAAAATTGACTGTGATTTAACGGATTCTTCTCTTTCAACGCTCATAGCATTGAAAGAGAAGAATCCGTTGTGTACGACCGGCTAGTCTGTCGCCTGGCGCGCTCGACGCTCTCTCCGGTTTTAGTCCATTGTCCGATAAAAAGGGCTGTTTACCTGGCATTTACAACGTTCATGGAATAGAATGGAATTTGTAGAAACGAATTTTCGTTGCCTTTTATGGTTTAAATTCGTCAGTGAAGCTTGAAAGTCCGACTATATGACACGTATTCATTTCTGCCGTTCACAATATTATAAGCGTAGTTTTTATTTATTTTACATTTAAAAATGGATCGAAAAAACAAGAAGCAATGATAATTTACGCCAATCTTGACCAAAAAAAAGGATTGGTATTTTTAACCCGAACCTGGCCGAATCGGAAACTGAAAGTTTCAGCATGTCTGCGAAGAAACTGGAAGATAATATTGATATGACGGCGGCGGCGAAAGAATTTCTGTATGGACCCGGAATAGATGACTCTATGTAAGTTTCCAAAAAAAAAATATTTTCTTCGTGTAAACTGAAATTGAAACTTTAAACACATTTTTCTCAAAATTGCATTTCTGAAGTCGGTGACCAAAATTACTCGAACATTAATGAAGCGATCTTCTTGAAATTTTGCAGGCTTATTTAATACATAAAAATCTAGTCTTTAATCGTTCGATTTTTTGTTTCGAAAAAAATGGCCGTATTAAAGTCAGAAAACGACAGTGTTTTCGTTAAAATCGAACCATTAACTTTGCCTGTCCGCCATTTTGTGAAAAATGAATATTTTTTAAATTCTTCGATTAAAGACTAGTTTATACTTATATTTAACTAACTCTATCCGCATTTTTGTTTCACTTAGCCGCAATGTTGGTCACCGCAAACCGTATAAATAAAAACAATGCGAATATGCAAACTTATTTACATTTTTACAAGTTTTACATTAATTTTGATACTGTATAAAAGCGAAATCATGCCAATAAAAGTACCATGGGCAGTGTTTATTCTATCTAAAAATGGTTTTAAATAAAAATAATTAAAACAACTTTACAAACAAGTTCTTAATCTGAACCTCTCATATATTTTTTTTTGTGTAAGGTCTAATGTGATATGCCTATCGGTCCTAGTCGATGACATTTAAAAAGAAGTATATTATTCTCTAAATTGTTTGGATATGTCAGTACCGAAACGCTTAAAAGTATATGACTTGGAAAGTATTAGTCTCCGCGCTCGATTTGCAGTCTAAATTGATTTTATAAGTCTAAGGATGTCGCCTGATAGTGTATTTAATCCATTTTATCGATTTTTGTACTCGACTAAAATAATTTTATATTCTAGAAGGTATTTGTTTAGTCGTAAAATATAAGAGCATATTACTTCTTATGTTGGCAAATATATATTACTTTTTATAATGGCAAATTACTTCTTAGGTTTCTTTTTTATAAAGAATATTCCATGAGTTATTATTCTAAGATTCCGTCGGGTGCTTGACAAAAAATAGAATGTATCACCGACCCTTCCATTTCCGAGAGTATGAAATGAGTAAAGGAAATAAGCAGATTCTGGAAGAGAAGGCAAACACTAAACAATATACAACAGTAAAGCTAGGTACAATAACATGCTTATGCCAATTAATCAGTGAAGAATAAGTATACTATTAGTAAGAACATTTCCCTACCATTAAAGATAAGGCGAGTGATCAACAATGGAATATTCTCGAAACTTAAGCCCTTGCTTTTTACAAATATGTTGAATAACTGACTTAAAGAAAAAATACATTTGAGGATTATTTAAATAAAAGTTATAAATATTAAAGTATCCTAGCGTATGTTAGTGTTTAGTTACTATTATAACGTTAACAAAGACGTTTCCTTTTAGTCTGGATTGCTCAGCTCCTTTTGAAGAGGCAAAGCGTGGGTCGAGCTTCCGTACGTAGCTCTGAACATAATCGCAGTCGCCCTTTGCGCCTTACCCAGCTCGCTTACAAAGAAAAACGTATGCTCTGCTCTTAGTATTCAATGTAGGCGCTTATGTGCACTTTTTAATATACGTATATGTAGCTCATATATACCTTTAAGTCATATGCACCCATGTTTTTATGCCTTAATGTTTGAGCAATTCTCATTGCTCGCAACATTTACTTTCATGATTACACGTTTCACGAATAAGGTTTATTTCCTCAATGAAATGTTATATTACAAGTCGTTTTAAATGGTTTCTATTTTTATAAGCGTAGGTGTATGAAGAAATATAGTTTTGTTATACATTATTACGTTATATCGTATGGTTTTGCTTTTTTAATGTTAAAATCGTTATTTTAAACTTTAGCAAATCTTTTATAGTGTTATTTAAAATTTGAGTATATATCATGTGTTTGTATATGTTCGCTAAAATGGCTAGACTGACCTAGATATTTTCAGAAAATCTTCAGATCAAATTATTCTTCAGGTCTTATTTTTTTTATTTTCTCATTGTAAATAACAACTGTGCTGTTCATCCGTGTATCAATATGGACAAGTTTGAGGGTATAAAACATCTCGAGATTAGTTTTTAAAAAACATTAAATATGCATAAAACATACATATGTAAGAGACAGAATACTCGAAATAAAACGTTATAGCTATAAGTCTGACCAGTGTAGTAATCAGGTCAATTGTCCTCTTATTGTGGGGAGGGTTGAACCCAACAGTGGAACATATATGAGCTAAAATGGAAATAGAATTTTCGTCTTTCTTCACATGAACAATATAATCCACGCGAAGTAGGCAGGGTGAGCTGGTATTTTATAAAATCTGTATAATTATCTTAACGATAATCTAATTTTTAGACTTTATCTTGTAAACACTTTGCAATATATTGTTGAACTAGCAACCCGCCCTCGGTTCGCTTCGGTTATAGGTTAGTCGTTTAGTCGGTGTAGTCGTTTTACCCGCGTAGTGCCCGTTCCCGTGGGAATACCGGGATAAAATATAGCCTAGTTTACGCCCTGATATTATAGCTTTCCATTGATGAAAGAATTTTTGAAATCTGTCCAGCCGTTTTGAAGATTACCCGGAACAAACAGACAGACAGACATAAATTTTTTAATTGCTATTTTAGGCATAAGTGTCGTGCAAATAACCGTGTGAGCATGAAAAAAGCCTATTATTTTGACATTACAAACAGACACTCCAATTTTATTTATTGGTATAGATTACCAGATTGTTTCATCGTTGTAAAACTAAGACTGCGATGGCTGATGTACTTATTATTTACAACTTAAAGGAATAAAACACTATATTTTTGTTACCACTCTGTTTTTATTTTAGTCAACAGACATCCTACTGTTGGCCATCTTGCCCTGATAGGTTGCCAGAGAATTTTATTTCAAATCTACCTTGTCACAGACCGATTTTATCTACTAGCCTCTTTGCCGTCTTGACGGAATAATTCTTGGATGGTCATATGAACTAACTAACGAAACTACCACTAGGTATGATTCACTAGAATTGATTAATTTAGAAATTTAGAATTTCACTAGAAATTGAAGGTTGCAGGGAATCTTTGGATGGAAGCGGCATAGGGCCGTTCTAAGTGGCATTTTTGAGGCTTATATCCAGCAGTGGACGTCTACAGACTTATAGATGGATGGATGGCTGGTCATATGAAAAGAAATAATGTGTTATCTTACTGATGACCCATTGTATTGTTGTCGACTGTACGTTTTCTGCGATCATTTCACTCACATATGTGCAGATTTTAAAATGAATTGCTGTAGTATTTCTCGAGAGCTGTGACATGTTCTTCTTTAAATGAGGTTTAAATACAGCATCATCCGCGTGATTACAGAGTAAGAATACAATTAACCACCCTCTCTCTTGCTCGTGGGTGTCGTAAAAGGCAACTAAGGGAAATATGCAGGTAACATCTATGCAAGAGAAGGAAAAAACGATATAAAACCTTACGTCTGACCAGTGTGGAATAGTAGGTCAATTCCTCTTCAATTTATTTGGTGGAGGCCTGAGCACAACAGTGGGACTTTTATAAGCTGAGATGAATGAAGACAAGCACATTTCTCATCGTAGGTAGATGTTTGACTGTATCTCTGGTACGGCTGAGTTTCATAAACGGCATTTGGTACTTATGATAAGTTGCGTTGCCTACAAAAAGCAATACAAAATACTTTTTCCGTCATCACACGAAGTGTAATAAATCTATACTAATAAATAAAATTGGAGTGTCTGTTTGTAAGGTCAAAATAATAGACTTTTTTTATGCTCACAGGGCACTATACATATGCCTAAAATACACTTTAATTTTTTTTTGTCTGTCTGTCTGTCTATCTGTTAATTACGGGTAATCTTCAAAACGGCTGGACCAATTTCAAAAATTCTTTCACCAATGGAAAGTTATAATATCAGGGAGTAAACTAGGCTATATTTTATCCCGGTATTCCCACGGGAACGGGAACTACGGGGACAAGGCGACAGAAACCTAAGCGAAGCGAGGGCGGGTTGCTAGTTTTAAATAAAAATAATAAAACTTTATATAATATCGTTTAAAAAAAAGACACTACGTAATTTATTGTTATGCCACAGAGTTAACAGTGGAGAGGCAATATTTGAGTTTGCTTAAATTACACCAATTCGGTAGCACCTTTGTTCAATGTAGTAAAAAAGGAACTTTGTTCAACAATAGTAGATAGTACGATGTCGTCCCTATTTTATAATAGTAATAAAACGCAAACAAAGGGATTGCATCATGATGACTACGAAATAGGACAGGATGGTCATCTTTGTTAACGAATACTGGCAACAAAGTAAACTGTACGTATAACATCTATAAAGTTTTTATATAACACTCACAAAAGTTTCAATCCAAATTCACAAGCTTTTATAGAGTTTACGCTTTCATTCTCAAGAAAGTGACTAAATATATTGATATTTCGTTATGTTGTTTCAACGTAACAAAATTTAGCCTTTTTTGTTGTCTGGGCACACTCCGTCCTGGTCTAAGATCCCGCTATACAACGACCTTCACCGAGATGTTTATTTGATGAAACTTATTTTTTATTTAATTTAATATGTCAATAAATATATTGCATATGGGTTGCCTAACAAATTTTAGTCCAGAGTATGATTAATTAATACTATTTTTTTTTATACATTGCACCGGTTTGATTATTAGACAAATTCTATACAAATCGAAAGTATGAAGCTCATAGAATATGCAAACGTCGATCAGACCGGTGCAAAATGCTAGTATCGATTTATCTGTTTATACCTGGCTACCCAAGAGTTGTGACCGGAAAAGAATAGGCAATCTAACGTTGGCATATTCTATGGGCTTCATACTTTCGATTGGTATAGAATTTGTCTAATAATCAAACCAGTGCAATGTTAATTTTTTTTTTTTAAGTATTAATTTGCAATATATTTATTGACATATTAAATTAAATAAAAAATAAGTTTCATCAAATAAACATCACGGTGAAGGTCGTTGTATAGCGGGATCCTATACTATCTAATCTGTCCGGGGCGACAGATGAGCATAACATCTCATAACCTACATTATTTTCTCTCCATCGCTATTGCGCTGACTGATTCTTTAACATCCGTGGTTAGCCCGGCGTCCGTCCCCTTTGAAACCCCGGCAATATTGCAATGTTGCCGAGACGTCGCCCTCACGCAGTCGAACTCTGAGCGGGTGGCGGCCTAATCTCCGGTCCGTACACCCGCGACCTCGGCTAGGACGGCATCAACAAAATCCAACCTGCCATCTCATCTAAGTACCTTTTTGACTTGATTGTATTTTTTTCTTCTACCTACAGAATTTCCTGTCATGTTGCCCTGAGAAAAGCCCAATTTTTTTTTGACCCACCTGTGCATTGAAACTGGAATAGTGTGAATCAATAGTTGAGTCATCATCAGCTTGCTCTTATCCCAATTACTTGGGGTCGACGCAATATGTCATTTGTTTTGACATATTGCAAAAAGTTTCGGCAATGACTTTTATGACCGGCCGCCTGCCTGACGTCAACCCTCCTTGGGAATGTAATTGTTGACCCAAATGGTACCAGATGGAGTTGGTCCGGGTCAATCTAGAGCTCTTAGTCGCCTTTCACGACACCCACGAGCAAAGCAAGGGTTGGTAGTATTCGAAGCCGCTACCACACAGCAATCAATAGTTGAGTACCAAACCAAATAGGCAGTCTGGATTTATTATTCCAAAAAACTATTTTAATAATTATTTCAAATAATTGAGGTTAATACTGAATGTGGCTCCGAAGGCAATCGTAATATATTGGAGAAATATTTGTCACTTCCGGTAATTTTTCAGGAGCCGACAACATAATAAATCATCGGACATTGTCACGCTAGGGCCAATCTATGAAAAATTTTTGTTTGCGACAAATGCGAATTTAATGATAAATCTTATTTTTATCAGCGTTCTTTCAGCAAATGTGATAAGAGACAGCTGAGGGAAGTAAACAATAATATTATTGTGAAAAAAAAAACCTAAAAAACCCTTTTGCCAATTTACCTGAGTACCGTACCGTATTTGTAATCATGTCTCTATTCAATCGCCTATCAAAGGCTGATAATTGCTGGACGAAAGCCTTCCCGCGGAGGAAGTGGATTGTTTCATAATCTCTATGCTTGGTAGTTAGTTTGGAAATCACAGTAGGTATTATGAGTTTCCCAGAAGTTTACTGCTACTCATTTTTTAGATGTTACTTTAACAGACTCCTACAGAAAGCAAAATTTGGTGCCAGAATACCTAACCTGTCACCACATGTCTTTTTTTGGGGTTCCGTAACCAAAGGGTAAAAACGGGACCCTATTACTAAGACTTCGCTGACTGTCCATCCGCCTGTCCGTCCATTAGTCTGTCACCGGGCTGTATCTCAAGACCTAGCTAGACAATTGAAATTTTTACAAATTATGTATTTCTGTTGGCGCTATAACAACAAATACTAAAAACAAAATAAAATAAATGTTTAAGGGGTCTCCCATAAAAAACTCCATTTTTTTAATAATCTTTGCCTGGCGAGTGATTTACAAACATAATTAACAGACACTAATTACACTCAGCTGCGGCATAAGAATTATTCAAAGTATTATTCTTCGTAGGAATCGAACCCACAATACTGGCGTGGTATGACGGTATTTTAACACTACGGCATCTATGCCGTATGTGTTTATTGAGTTATTGTTATTTAATTTGCTGTATTGACTTGATGTAATAGAGGTAGCTATACTGTCTTACAGCTTTACTGTCTGTCTGTCTGTTATTTTTTGTACATGTTATGATGGATCAGAAAGTTATGGCCTTTCCTTTTCTTGCAGGTATTATTCAAGATAAGTAAGACTCTTTTACGTCTTTGACATTGTTCTCTTCCATGTATCTGCAACGAGTTTGTTACCACCTAACTAATGTTACAAGTCGTGTTCTATTACGATGCTTAAGTGTGACAGGTATCATTATTATCATTTTAGCTCATGCACGTCCCACTGTTGGGCTCGAGCCTCTTCCACTATAGGAGGGAAATTGACCTTACTATATCATGCTGACCAGACAGGTTGGTATAGGGTTTTATTTCCAGTTTTTCTTCTTTTGCATATATGTTATATGCGTATTCTATCCCTTAGTCGTCTTTTACGACATCCATGGGCAAGAAAAGGGGGTGATGAATTGTATTGTGACGGAGTACCGTTACCACGCAGAGACATGTATAGCACTGCATTATTCACTAGTTGAAATATTGCCGATGTAAATTTGTTAAATAAAAATAGTAATTATAAAATATAGGTATTAAATAAAACGAACATTGGGATTATTATAAAAATTGTGATATATTTCTTTGTTAGACTATGAATATTTAACTGTACAAAATACACGGTGTTTCTATTTTACAATTAATATTAATTAACAAAATAATATAATAATATTTTATCAAACGCTTATAAAACATTACTCAATGGCCGGCGATGAACGATCGTTGGTTAACGCTTTCCTTAACTTCACTGTTGCAAACTGTTGAGGCCTGGCGAAGAAAATTACTACTAAAGTAATATAAAGTAAAAATCCTTTCATATTTATCTAATACGAGTGTGTTAATTGTGATTATTTATTTATTTAATCGGCATACTTTTAATTAGTTCCTATATTAAATTAGAGTATCTATCTATTTAATACAAAAATATATTAGATTTTTAAATCCCTTTTGTAATAAGCGTAATATAAAAATATGTTTCATTCTAAGAAAGGTTAATATTTAAAGCAAATAATTTGACTATGTAATCAAAAACAAACCTCCTTAACATTATTTGTAGACTGCCGTTTCTCGGCCCCATAAATCATACCAAGGACCAAATGTATGGCCTTCTTCTGGTAATTCGTTTCCATCCACGGGCCTTTTCAATAATTTTGTTCGTGGAAGAAGCTGTGGCCTTTGTTGTTTTAAAGCCTCATTGAACTTTTGGTCATCTGATTCGCTGTATGGTCCCTCGCTACGACGATCAATAAATCGTCTGGCTTCAAGCCTGGCTTCTTCTTGACGTATTTTGGATTTTTCAGCTTTTTTTGAATCTGTTTCGTAGTCATATCGTGATGTTCGTCGTTCTTGGTCACTAAAATATGATATATTGGACTCATAGTATCTTTCTTCTCTACGTCCATTATGTGGTAAGGAGCTATCATCATAACTTCTGTTTGTTCTGCTTCTTCTAGCATCTCTGGTCTTGGAATCTGGAAACTCTTTTCTTGTTTGCCGCCTATCTAAGGAATAATCAATGCGTGGTTCTCGATTTTGCTCAAAAGACCGGCTATCTTTTTTCTGATTTCTTATTTCAGCTTGTGGATATTCTTTTTTATGATTCTTATTATTTTCAAAGTTATTTGGTTGGTGGTTTTTATCTTCATTGCTTAAGCGCTTTTTGTATTTTAAGGTGCCGTCATCATGTCCGTTATAAATCTCTTCATTGTGTATTTCATTATTATTTCGCTCAAGTGGTATTCCATACCGGTCAGTGGGTTGTTCATTATCCTTGTACTTTAGTGTCTCAGATGACGCTGAAAATGTTTTTATTTCTTTTGAACTATCCTTAAACGTTTTAAATTCCATAGTCTTTGGAGGACTACGTTCGTGAGAAGGACTTTTAGTTTTCTCCGATGACAAAGTAGCACGGACGTGGGGTTTAATCGGTGTCACTTCAATTTCTTCAAACTCTGGCATATAAGCATTTTCTTTCGAGTTTTTGACTTCCTCGTCTATATTTTGTGTCTTACGACGTCTATCTAGTTCTTGTTGTTTCCTTGATGTCATATGATCATCTACTATTATACAGTCATATGGATCAGTACTGGAAGCAACAGAATTAACTTCAGAACTACTATCATTATCATACTTCTGTAGTATTTCTCTTCGTTTAACAGTTTTCATAACAAAACCTTCACCATTTTCATCATTATAAAAACTGTTTTCAAAATTAGTTTTTATAGTGCTTGTATTTGTAAAATCAGAATGTCTTGATTCATTACGTGGTGTAAATTCTTCTTGCTTTTCTTCAATAATAGATTTTTCTGATATACTTTTCTTGTTCATTGTTTGCGTATGTTGATAGTTATTTATTGACTTACGATCTTTTTCATTTTTTTCTTCATTTTGGATTGATCCCAAACTCTTGGCCTGTCGAATACCATTAACCTTCATGTCTTTTCTATCAATCGTTTCTTTTGGGCGAGGTGGTTGGCCGTTCTCAGTAGGCATACTTTTTTCAGGACTACCTTGTTTTCGTACATCTGGAATATCTGGAGCAGGTCTCAGTTCTTTCTTCATTTTTTCAAACAGCCTCTTTTTGTACTCTGGTACAGTATCCACTATATCACGATGTTGCCAAAGTGACATACCCTCCATAATCTCTTCAGTTGTAGTGCGACCAAACTTCCAGAATGATTTAGTTCTTTTCACTTTTTGTGAGTCTTTATCCATATCTAGCATATTTCGTAGCATTAATTGTTGATCATCAGTGAGGTATCCATTTGCGGTGTTGTTAGGTCGCGGGCCTCGCTTCAAACTTTGAGTTTTAAGTAAGTAAGCTTTAGTATCGTTGGCTTGTAGAGCAGATTTACTACAAAAATAAATAAAAAAGGCACGTGAATGTAACTACTTTACTACATAAAAGCAACAAAAAATTCAAGCAAAGAGAAACAACATTGCCACTAAAAATATAAGCTATAGTGGAATTGTGCAATATATACCTGATAGGTACACGTAGCCGTTGAGCCTCTTCGTCGCTGTAATCAACATCGGGCTGCGGGGGCGGTTCATTAGAGAAGCCTGAGTCATTGGAGCTATGCAGCGAAACATTTCCTACAGCGCCAACAGCAGACACTGCAGTTTTGGCTGGTCCGGCTTTATTTTGAGCTACCTGTAATAACAAAACTTCATTAAATATTTTGTATTGTATCATATCATCATCATTAAATATTATGTAATAATATTATGGGACGCTAATTAGATATAATAATATTGGAAATCAAATCAAATGAATTGAGATATATCTCATTTCCCGAGATATATACATACCTATATCTCAATTCCTTGTATAGTTGCACTACCATGCTCATAGGTTAGTTAGATTAATGTAGGTACTCATAATCCGGTCCCCCACATAATTTAACCTGAAAACTCTCGATGCGGTGTCTTTTTCGTAAGCTTCACATTTATTATAGAATGTAATTTTAATAATGATTTTCTCAATTATATTATCAAATATGACTCTCATCTTCACAGCGTTTATTTGGCTTATAAGACTCCTCTGCTATACTCAATTGTCATTATCATATCAATTATAAAATTGGCTTGGTTGGTTAGTCAATTAGTTATTCCAAATGTACAACTAGATATGTCTTTTTGATATTTTCTTACTGCCTATACACGTGTACAATGCTTATTGACTTTATCGTTGTAAGAGTAACAGAGACTGTTAACCAGTAGGAGTATATCTATTAGCACTTTATAAATTATAAAAACGTAAATCTTTTAGTAAATGTGAATAGAATTTTGTCTTTTTCCACTATTATAATTACTCTTTCTCTATTACCTGTCCACGCATAGGAAGAGTTTGAGGTCCAAAGCTTCTGGTTTCAATAACAGCATGCGTGGTGAAGCTGGCAGATGATGTAGAATTCTTAATAGGTCCGCTAGGGGCTGGAGCCGGAGTAGAAGCATGAAACGTGGCACTAGCCGAAGTGCTGAGGGCACTTGGCGATGGTGCTGGAAGGGTCGGTGGTAAACCTGGAGAGCCGCTTCCAAGGCGGCCCTGGTAAATTATTAAGATATTAGTAAAAGCAGAGCGTATGTAAGTGCTAAATAAGCGCTTTACTTAATAAGAATATTGCATTTAAATTTTGCTTTTGGCTTTACCCTTATTTTATAATACCATCGAACTATATAAGTTTTTTGCATATTTTTTTAAGCTTCAACAAACTATATAATAAGAAAATGCGGTTCCCTTTTCCCATCAATTATAAAATAGTCCGTCTTCGTTTAAGTATTTAGTACTACTTTTCCTTTAGTAAGCATTCAATGAAGCTCAGCTAATTGAAGAGTTTGATACTGATCAAAAAAATTTTTGCGTTAACCTACGTATACAGTAAGTATTCCTTACCTTAGTTACATGATGAGCAGTAACAGTATCACCGAACATGCGAGCAGGTGGTTGTGTATGAGTATGGATTGTGGTAGACGGAGTAGTTTGCGCGTGTGCAATCGGGGCTGGTGGAGGAGTCTCATTCGGTGTTTGTACACAGCTCCAACGGGCTGGCGAATTACTAAAAATAGAAATATTATAATTAACGATAAATATTAACGATAATATAAAATTAAACATAATTATTTTGATCTAATATGATCTTTCTCTTCTATAAATTTATAAAATACTAGCTGTGCCCTGCCACGCTTCGCTGTGTGATTTTGTGGTTTTTGTGGTTGCATGGGTGGGAAATGATGAACACAAAAAAAGCATACGTTTTATAGAAGTTTAATATTGCAATACTTGTGGATATACAATATTTTTTGTTTTTCCATTGTTTGTGTAGATATAAAGAGTATCTGGTTTGCCAACACGGGAACACGCAACATACAGTTGTCCATGTGAAAAGCAATCCACATCTAAATCTAAACCACACATTTCTAAAGATTGAGCTTGCGCTTTATTAATAGTGACTGCGAACGCCAATCGAATTGGAAATTGCAATCTTTTACATTGAAATGGTGTATCGGTCGGAATCATGGGAATTTGAGGAATGAGGACATCTTCACCTTTAAAAGGTCCCGTTAAAATCGTTGCTTCCACTATGTTGTTCATTAATTTTTTAACTGCGAGTCGCGTGCCGTTGCAGTTTTGACTGATTAATATTCCGCAACATGATAATTGGCACACCTTTTTTTAATTTTAATATGTGTGGTGGCATCCCTGGCAGATCAAGTGAATTCAAAAATTCCGTTGGATAATTAACTACTTCATCTGCTTCCACAACGGTGTCTATCGAATTATATGTAATTTCCTCACTTTGAATGCTGGATTGAATTTATTTATTTAATTCAATTGAGTTCTTATTGCTAACAGCGTACCATACGCAATAATAGAAGTAGTAATACAAAATAAGGATTAAAAAAACACAGAAATATTAATTAGACATAAACATCAAGATTAAACATAAAAAAGAAAAAAACAGATTATTAGTAATATAACAAATTTAGATCAACAAATACTGCTGCCAATGGTCAGTAACTCGCGGCAAGGATAGCTAGTTCACTGAGCCAATCGTGATTCCTATAATTAATTTGAATATTAGGCAATACTTTTCCAATCAGATCCTCTTTCGACGTTACTAAATTACAAAAATTATCAGGGAATGATAATGTAAGTTTTGACGTCTTATCAACCGGCAGCTCTCCGTTTCTAATGTCCAGTTGTTGTCATGAGAATATCTTGATCGTTTTGCAACTGGACTCGCATATTCGTAGTCAACTGCAATGTACGTATGTGTCGCCACAATGTTGAATACTTCAGGCAAGCATTTATTTCGTCCGCTGGTGTCGATCGAGGCATTACAGGCAATGTTTGCTTAAAATCTCCTGCGAGCAATATCAATGCATTTTCGAATGGTTGAACGTTACCACGCAAATCTTGCAACGATCGATCGAGAGCTTCAAGCAATTTTATATGAGGCATTGTGCATTCGTCCCAAACGATAAGTTTACATTTTTTAATACTTTTCCCATACTGGAGGCTTTGGAAATATTGCACATGGGAGTATCGATAATTTTCATATTTAATGGCAACTTCATTTGGATGATATGCAAGTGAATATACGTTTTTTGTTTGATAATAAACAATGTCATCGAGAATAGGTAACGTTTTACAGGCCACTGCGGTTGTCGTTACCTAATATGGCGAGTCTTCCTCGCGCTTCCGACAGATGGCGCAGTTAGGGTTATGTTAGTAACGTGAAAAATAGATAAAACCAATCTTTGGAACGTGTTGTACATCATGGTAAAATTTTAGCTGAATCGATGCAGAACATTTTGAGTTTTTGAAGCATACACAAACCAACTTAACATTTTTATATATATAGATTATAATTACCTACCTAATAACACGAAATATAAAGCTATGACGGTTACGAATACTACCAACCTTAACATTGTTCGTGGGTGTCGTAAGAGATAACTAAGAGTTTTCATCCACTTGGGCTAACATCTGATGCCGTCAGCTCATCAATTGCATTTCAAGTGACCGATCATAAAACTATTGGCAACTATTACATTGCAGCGATCCCAAGTAATTAGGATAATAGCAGGGTGATGATGATGCACCGTGTGGTGACAGAATAAGAATACAATTCACCACTTCACGCCAATTCACAAGAGTATTTCCTTCACGGTAGGCAGCAGCCTGGCTGTGCCCCTGGTATTGCAAAGGTCCATGTGCAGCAGTTTCACTTACCATCAGGTGTGCTGCTTGCTCGTTTGCCATCGTTAGCAATAAAAAAAAACTCCCTATCTTGCCCGTGAATGTCGTAAAAGACGACTAATGGATATATTACGCATATAACATCTATGCAAGAGAACGAAAACTTGAAACAAAACCCTATAGCAACCTGTCTCACTAGCATGGTATAGTAAGGTCAATTTCCCTCCTATTGTGGAAGAGGCTCGAGCCCAACAGAGGGACGTATATGAGCTGTGATGATGAAGATGATGATAAATAACTCAAAATATAAAAGAAAGAACACATTAAAAAATATTAATAAACATCTCTGTAACTAATACTTACCCCGTTTCATCATTAGGAATCGGTTCGGTGTAGGCGAGAGGGAACCATCCTGCATTATGATTACGCAAGTTCTCCCCGTATTGCCATCCTTTAGTCCTTTCTCCAAGCAATGCAAGTACGTCTCCTTGTTGGAAACTGAGCTGATTGTCACCGGCAGCCGCGTAGGCATATAGAGCACGAGCTAAAGGTGGGTCTCGGGATGTGCACGTTGGAGGTGCCAATGATGATGGGCGAGTCGCTGTACGAGAATCTGTGACTAAAAAATAAGAAATCATTACGATCTTTAAATTTTGAAGATCTTATAATACATACTGCATTTATCTGTGATTTATTACCTTGATCTTCATTGTTGGAACTGGCCTGAAGGTTAAAATCAGATTTGGCCCTTGACATTCCTTGAGCAGGTGATCCAAGATCTCCAATAGACCGGACGTCGAGGCACGAAGCATCAACGGAACGAGTTTTACGTAAAGCTGAACCAACTGATGCGCGGTCATCATCATCACCAGTACGAGGGCTGGCGTATACATCTTCGTCGGCCCAGAATGAGACTTGCTGTAAGAAAAATCATAAAAAGTTTTAATCGATCGGATAAAGCTTAGTAGCTGAGGCTGTTAAAATGAGTTCATGGTGTATGGTTTTTATCGAAATCAGATAAACAAGCCATAAAAAATCTCATTTGTTTGACAAGTAGAAGAAAACACGATTGCTATGGGACCATTGCGTCATTTAACTGTTTACTTTCTGATCCTTTAAGTCATTTTGATAGTATACGGCCATTTAATCTGGCTGTAGAGCAAGCAAGAGCCCATAAAATAATTTTACGTTAGTGTATATATATTTTTATTATAGCACAAATATGAAATGCTGCATTTTATTAAGCTTAACATTTATTTAATACCTTCTACTTGTTTAATAGTATGCAAAAGAAGTAATTATATACTTTTCTTGATAATATAGATCTTTCTTGGGAATTAGGCCGACTAATAGACAGAATGCTCATCAAAATGCAACCACAAATTTGTCGCTTAATTTTGTGTGTTTAATTACAATGCATATTGCAAGTTTATGATTTACCTGTATACATTTATAGTATATGTATCTATATCGTATCTTTTGAATATGCTATAGTTAATACGTGTATTAATGTCTTCATATGTACAATACATATTATTCCGTGTGATGACGGAGTAAAAATATAATTTACAAGGCCGATTCTTGCCTGGTGTGGTTAAAAGGGTGTGATAAAAGACAACTAAGGCATATATGCAAGTAACATCTGTGTCAGAGATGTAAAACTCCTTATGAAATCCTATGCCAACACGTCTGATCGGTATGATATAATAGGTCAATTGCCATCATTTTATGGAGTCGACCCGAGCCCAACAGTGCGATTTATATGGACTGTATAAAATAAAAAATATATAATTTCTTTTATTGGTCATGTGTGTATTCAAAAATTTGTATTTTTATTTATTTAAATCGTTAAATTTGTCGAAATGATTTAATTTTTTGTTTAAAAATTTTACATTTTAAACTAATAATTTTACTTGTGATAGGGGGGGGTCAATACAGTTCGAAGTAATAAATTGTGCTATCGTATGGTTCTAATTTTATCAAAGTATTATATCGAGCCATGGTAGCTGACTTACGTCTAAAGTCTCTTACCAGACTACGCAATTAGATATGTATGAGTACTAGGTTAATAATCCATTTCCTTAGTTGACTTGCTCGACAGTCCCCGAGTGAGTACGAGCTTCCCTTACAATGAGGGATATTACGCCAGACGTTTTGTCATACAGTTTGCCGTTTTTTAACATTAAGTTATCAAACTATAGATTAGAATTGGTAGTGATACATTATATTCTTATTGTCATTACAGTAACTGTTTCTATTGAGATAAAGTTTTCAAATTTAAACGGGTCGAGGTTGCGCTCTGAAGATTCTATAGTATGTAAGTGAAACACGCATATTTTAATGTTAATGTATATGCAAATACATAGCTGTTTCTGCCTAGTTGTAATGTAAAATTCTAGTCATATTCATATGCCTTTTACTTTCTAGTTTTGATCACCGAATATATGAATAATTATAAAAATATCATTTAATACTTATATATGTATACCGTGATCATATGGACCACTTTTCTGACATTGTTGACATTTAGCTGTGACGGGTTTTCCATGTGATGAGTAAGAATACAATTCACCACCTTTAGTATTACCTGTGGGTGTCATAAAAGACGACTAAAGGTTATCATATGCATATGTCGACCACTGACGTCAAGTTACCCTGCTCCGGTGGTCGGCCCAACGACGAAGGCGACGTGTCACGGGTGGGTGACGGGTGTGCGTGCTTATGCCCCTCTGTCGCCCCGGACGGAGTGGTGCGAGGAGTGCGCCGACCGTAACCCTCCCCCCCCCAAAAAAAACAATCATATGCATATAAAATTTGTGCATGAGAAAAAAAACTCAGGATAATGCTTATACCGAACCGCCTGCTCAAACGAAGGCAAACTCTAAACAAAACTCGTCTGACCAGCGTAGTATTGTTAGTTAATTTCCCTCCTGTTGTAGAAGTGCTTAAGAAGTGGGATGTATACTACCAAAGATGATGATAATGATGGTTACAAAAACACATAGATTTAGGTAGTTTTAAATTCTATTAGTCTAATTATGGATCCAAGGAATGGTCGTTTCTAGAAATCGAAGTCATAATATTTAATATAAAAGTCCAAAGGTAACACCTGCAGTATGGATAGACTATTAAAGTTTACTAAAGGTTTCCTTTAGTACATTAAAAAGTCAAGACTTCGCACACGCTGTGATGAATTACAGGGTTTGTTTCGATTCGTACAGCGCAGAGATTGCACCTTTTTATATATTTTTTATATCAGTGAGTATTCAGACGTATTACTTCTTTGTAAGACTTGATACCATTCTTATACTCGAGGGCATCGTAAACGTCAGTTAAAGAATATCTATGGTGTAAGTAGTTTTTCGATGTATCTTGTAATTTCCCATGTGACTGTTTTGTTTAACGATAGTTAAACGACGTGATAAATGTTATTAATAATGATTTTATTTATATTTTAAATATTTTATCAACGTAGTGACGAAGTGAAGTAGTGGCTTTTAGTTATTTATAGCTTAACTCGTGATTAGTATGCGATTTTGCTCGGTCTATATTCAACTTATTTATATTATACAAACTTTCATTTCCTTTTTAAACTTTTAGATATTAAATTGGAGAATCTGCTTTTTAAATTGCGATCTACAAATTTTCATACGGTAGGTAATTGTTTAAAATGTTGTTTAACCGCTTTAAAAAAAAAATTAAACTACTACTATTATTCCGAAATAAAACCATATTTGATGCGACATTTGTATAACGAACTGATGAATAATTACATGAAATAAGCTATAAATTTGCAATTATAGTCCATAAAATATAGCTTGATCTCTGTGACAGATGTCAACGAAACCAACGAAGTAAGTTTGAACTAGCGACATGTTTACAATTTTATTTTGTATCACATACATTTTCATTCTTTTCGTACCAGTTTTATTACAACTGAAGTGCAACATATTATAAATATAAAAATATTAATATTCATGCCTATAATGTACCTCGTAAGCACTGAAATAGCTAGTAAATTTTTTTTAGAAAAATTACGCTTACCGACGTACAAGGTTATACTGGTCTGAAAATAAAGAAGAGATGGGACAGTCGATATACGTAAATCGATAACCGATCTCTATTAAACTGTTCATAAAAGAAATAAACCCAATACAGCACCTATATAAAACATTCAACAAATTTTTCAATTACAACAGATAGTTACATTATAAAATATATAAATTGAATAAGTTAAACATTAAAAAACTACTTTTTGTTTCAGTGTTAATTATAATATTATGTACACATTATTGACAATAAACTAAACATGTTTATTCATAAAACAATCGCAATTAATCGATTGATCTAACGACTGTCCATATTTTGGCAAAAAAATGATGAACATTCTAGCAGTTCTAGCTTCAGTGATGATGGCAATATTGACGTTGATCTTGATTGTACTCCTTTCGAATAATTAAAACAGTCTAAAAACCGTTTTTGTTTGATATACATTCAAAAAGATTTTCATTGATTGTATTTTAATTATAATAGAAAGTCACAACTATAAAAATAAAGAGTTTTATCGATAAAAAACTACAGACTTTATCGTAAGCGTAACATCACTAGGGACAACTGTCACAGAGATCAAGCTATATTTTATGGACTATAGTACATACGTCAATCGCTGCCTACATACACACATACGCACACACATACACACGTGCACCCAACACTGGTACACACAAAAATGAAAAAGCGAATTATTTCTTTTCTTTTATTTCTCTTCTTTTATTATTATTTCTTTCTTATATATTTGGGGAAAGGGGTTTGCTGTAAACCAGCCCTGCATAATTTCTATGCAGCACAACGCTGACCATTCCCCTATTGTCAAAATAAATGAACCGTGGAGGCCTTCCGGCCAGTGTTGCTGCAGTGGTTGGAAAGACGGCACGGGGTGCTCTCCTTTCGACTAGTGCAGGTTTTGACGGGGCATGGGTGCTTCGCTAAATACCTGCACAGTGTCGTTGGGAGGGAGAGTACACCGTCCTGCCACCACTGCGATTGCGACGAGGACACGGCGCGCCATACGCTCGAGGCCTGCGCGGCTTGGGCAGTGCAGCGCTGTGTACTCGTCGCAATCATCGGTGCCGACCTGACGCTGCCGGCTATCGCTAGGGCGATGGTCGACAGCGTCGGGAATTGGGACGCGGTCGCAGCCTTCTGCGAGACAGTGATCTCGCGGAAGGAGGCGGCGGATCGCCTGCGTGAGGAGCGCAGCCTCGATGCGGCGATCCGCCGCCGGCGACTGGGGCGGCGTAGGCGCCAATACCTGCGCCTCTTGCCGACCGCGGCCCACCCCCAAAAAAAAAAAAAATTGTCAAAATAAATTAAAAATGTGTATTATAATTTTTAGTTATTATGTGACAATAAATGGTATTCTATTCTTTTCTATTCTAAAATATAATTTACACACATTTTAATTTATTTTTGGTGTATTTAGAATAATGTTGTAATATTGCAAGCTTCTTATAATTAATTTTTTCTTTCTTTCTCGTCATCCATAGAAAAAAATTGGTGAATTCAGACGAATTCATTAATAATAAGGACCTAAGTCTCTATGTAACTTAAAGGTTCATTATAAGGTTTAAGTGAGGCAAGAAGATTAAAGGTTTTTTAAACTGAACTATGTGAGGCTACATTGCGCTTACATCTAATATGACTAGTTAAAAGGGAAACATGTGGAAACCTGTTTGAAAACTTTAAGATTAACTCTTGGTACTAACCCTCATTCGGCTCACAAACATAGCTTCAACATTTGGTGGCAGGTATTCCCTGGTTCGAGAGACTTCCAACCATTCGTCAAGGCCTGTATTATAGGCCGCAGCACCTGCAGTGTGGTAGGCTAGCCAATGTTTTGCAAGTGAGCATTGTCGCTCGAGAACGAAGCCGTAGCGACGCCGTTCTTGAGTCATAGCCTGGTAAAGCAAAAATAAAATAAATATTTTTCTATGTGGTGACGGAGTAAGAATACAATTCACCACTCGCTATATTGCCCGAGGATGTCGTAAAAGACGACTATGGGTTATAATATGCACATAACATCTGTGCAAGAGAAGGTAAACTCGAAATGAAACCTTATACCAACATATCTGACCAGCATGGTGTAGAAGCTCAAATTCTCTCCCATGGGACGTACATACATAGGCTGCGATGCTGATGATGATGATGAAAATGTTTATTTAATAAAAAAACAATGAGTGCATCTAGAACTTATCATCTTATCATTTTCTCCTTTTCTAAGGATGATAGCAAGTAATGGTACCTATTACAAAAGAATTTCAAAATACAATTCTATGCCAATTCGTTCAGTCAGAATTGACTGTACCCTAGTGCAGTAAAATTACCCTTGTATGGTATCGTTATGTTTATATTATGATACACGTTTACGTAACTACCGCAAATTTCAGATATTTTGTATTCTTGTACAGTACAAATTCCTTACATTCTCATTATTAATACGCGGAATCGTTTTTCAACCATTGCTTTTGAATCTTAACAACGCGTCGATTTATATAAAGAAATATCGAAGCTTATAAAGTTTTTAACAATCAAGAGAAATATGAATAATGATTTCTGATGTTTACGCAAATATTACACATTATAAATAAAACCATTTTTACGCATTTTATCGCATGCGTATTTGAAATTCATATCAATTACAAAGCGACATTCGTAAAAATAGTTTTATTTAAAATATTGATAGCTGAAAATAACCGGCCATTTTATTGTCAAGACAAGTCATTCCTTTAATTACAAATTAGTTCTAAACAGAATATATAATGAAAATGTTTTACTATCATTGTATTGGTTTGAATGATTAATTAAAGTCTTTATGAAAAATATTTATTGTTTATAAATATGCAGCTACAATTTCACTTGGTATCAAGTTAAGTAAACGTGTATTTAAGGGTGAAAACTGTATAAAAATTGAATTAATCAGTATACATAACTTACGTTCTTTAAGCTTTGTTCGCAGAATGCATCCAACTTGGTTTTTTCTTCTTCCAATATCTGCATATTCTGTAAATATTAATAAAAAATGTAAAATTTTGTTTGTGTTTTATATTTTTATACTATGTCGTGTTCTTTATAATATTTGCATAGAAGAAGCTATATTAACATCACCCAAACATAACGAATTAAATATAATTTCTAAATTTCATAAAATTCAACGTGTAAATGCATATGATGCTAGGGAAATTTTAATTTTGCTTATTTTCTGTACAAATTACAATCAACGCCGACTTTTTTATTTGAAATTTTTTTTAAATTTTATATGTCTTGCAAATATTAGTCCAATTATTTATCTCCTCTACGAATAGACCTATTTTTTTTCAATTTTCAAACAACTCGATGATGATCTATAGGATAAATTAAGACCCACTTTTGTTCAAACAACTTTTGAAGATGCCCCTCCTATCGCTAAACAGTTGACGTAGTATAAATACGTTCCTTACTCCATAACTGGCAATAATCAACCGTTATCATTAGGTGGCTGTTAGTTCGAGTACTATAATAAGAAAACTCCTATATACCACTTTTAGGGATAATAAAACCTAATTCCTGTTTATGTATGTTATTACTTATTTGATCTGTTATTTATGGTTGTCATTATGTGAATGTATCGCTTATATAAATTCTTCTAGGATATTTATAGTTGTGTTTGTCTAGTTTTATGATGCATTATGAATAATTCATTGAAGCCTAGTTTCTTATTAGTATTAGCATTGAATAAGTATATGCATTGAATTTAAAACGGTTGCTTTTAAACTTAATTTTCGTCTGAATACAAATGGCGCGCGGCAAAGGTTTTAGATTCTGAAGGCATTTAAATTTTAACAATTGTGTAACAAGTAGATGGTCTCGTTTTGTTATTTTATGTTTTATTTATTTTTAACTTATTTTAATTTATTTTCCTTTATTAGAAGTTAAACTGACTGGGCGATTTTAATAAAATTATTAAGAGCGTTATCGGTTATCGGCACTTCTCGCATTTTACGTTTTTTGCTACGGTCCGATATCGACGCACACTAATGCACTACACACACGAGAGTTCATAGAATGACCAGTCTTGAGCCTTGGCGCTTATAATAATCAATCTCTAATATATTCTTCGGAGAAGTAGATTTTCAAAAATCAACATGATGTAAATTTTAAAATTTTTAATTAAAAACCAAATCTCATAACAGTAAAACGGTTAAAATTGTATTTTTAATATGCAAAGTACAGGAAATAGTAAAATATAGGCACAGAGTATAACTTACAAGGAGACCCTCAGACGTGTGGGTCGGGGATTTCCATGATTTTTGGTGGGGTGGTAGAGGGGGCACGAGGGTATCACAACTACCAAATATTAGGGTCAACTGGGCCCTCGTTAAAAATATTTTAAGGGTCAAAGTTGGATGGGTAATTTATGTACTAGAAAAATCGAATCGCCAACAAGCGGTAATCTCGTGGTAACGTGCTCGCCGGCGGGAACTCTGGTCTCGGGTTCGAGACTCGACAACTTATTTTTTTTAAATGATCACATTATTGTGTAATAATTAAAAAAAAATAAAAAACCCCAATCGACGTCCCTATCCCGGGACGTCGGTCGCCGTCACACGGTCAGGCTCTCTGCGGATGACACACTAAAGTCCCCGGTCCGGTCACCCGCGGACTCGCTTAGGGCGGCGTGAGGCGCGGATACTCGTATCTGCGCCGCCCGAGTCGCCGGTGGCGGAACGTGTGACCAAAGATTGATCATACACGAGCCGGCTTCTCCTTTCGTGAGATGACAGCCTCATAGAAGGCGGTGACCGCGTTCCAGTTCCTGACGCTGCTGAGCATCTCCCTAGTGATGGTCGGCAGGGTCCGGTCGGCACCGGTGATTGCAACGAGTTCACGGCGCTGCTCTGCCCACGAGGCACACACCTCGAGCCTGTGCTGCGCCGTGCTCACGTCGCAATAGCAGTGGTGGCAGGATGGTGTGCTCTCCCTGCTAACGAGCTTGTGCAGGTACTTGGCTATCGTGACCCATCAATACCTGCACCAGTCGGAAGGAATGTACCCCGTGCTGCCGACCCAACCACCCCATCAGCACCAGCTGAAAGGACTCGACGGTCCTGATACCGTATTGAGGCTTCTCCAGTCCGATTGCCCAACGAGCAATGGCGTCTCGGCGGGCGTCGACCCGCCAGGCGGCAATCACCTTGATTGAGGCTATATGTGGCTCACGTCTCTGATACTAGCAGGCAAAGCTCGGCGAGTACCTCCGCCTGCAGGTCCCACCGGAGAGTTCCGGCCAAGAGGCACGCTGCCTCCGTGGCTGCCGTGCAGTAGTCGAGTATGGCCCTAGTCGCCATGGCCATGGATGTCTAACAAGTCCAGTCAGAGATTTAAATCTACCCACTACAGAAATTAGTTATTAAATTTTGATCCACATTTTGATACATATTTATTGCTAGTACAAGAAGAAAATGATTCTCTATGAAAAAATTATATTGTGTATGGTTAGTAATTATTAAACATTAAATTTGAGTTAGCTGATAATCTTCAGAAGATGAGGCTGCATAAATGTTCCGTTCGGATTTTTGATGTGAAATATCTATAGGCGGGGTGAACCTGATCGTCGCGTGGCATTAAAAGCGGCGTTAACGCCACGCTTTGCGGTAACGACTTCAAAATGATTTTGATGTTTCACGTCTGCCAGGCGTCCTGACTGACGGCTCACTGCTCTTTTCGTTTACTCTTTTGAAACTATAAGTACCTTACAGTTTTGTCGTGTGTTCTCAAAGTCCGACTTTACACCACCTGCATACGGCCTATCATGACCTATGCCAGCGTGGTGTTCGCGCACGTAAAGCCACACAGGATCCACAGGCTACAGACACTACAAAATCGTTTCATGCGCCGAGCTACGGGAGCACCGTGGTTCATACGAAACGTCGATCTCCACATCGACCTCGAACTGCCGACCATCAAGCAGTTTATGAAACGGTGCTCTCAGAGCTACTTTGACTCTGCCATGACACACCCCAACCAACTAGTGGTTGGGGCGGCTTCCTATAGATCCTCCAAAATCTCATCCATCCGACATCCTCGACGAAGAGGACGACAATATCACACTCGCTCAACAAAGAGCCTACACGGCCCGCGAGGCCTTAACAAATAAATATCCGCGGTTCCGCCCTCGCCGTCGAGGTGCGAAACCGCGCCGCGCAAAAGTCGCGACTAAAAACGTGGGCACGCCCACTTTGCCTCTAGCGACGCCCCAAGCCGAGGTCCGTTTCCCACAGGGGGAGCCCTTGGGCTATGTCGCTTAGCATACTTTTCTCCGGGTTGAGAGCCCTCAGCGCTCACCCATAGTCCGCGTCAAGCTGTCAAGGCCATCTGCGGCCAACAGCTGTACACACACAAAAAAAAATCGTGTGTTCTCTTTTTCCTTGCCTTGTAACCGATTTTGTTTCCAAAATACAATCTGCTTTTTCGACCCATCACCTAAAACGTAAAAAGATTCTATATTATTCTTTATAGAGATCGCATGAAAGTAATTAAAAGAATTAGGTAGTAATAAATACTTACGAATCAAAACCGATCAGTCGCAGTATACGCTCAAGTTCGTATTGTCGTCTTTTACGCTGTGAGCGGAGAGCTCGAGCGACATGACCCTGCTCCGTTGAGCGCCAAGGCGCGACTGGCTTACGAACAATTATGCCGTTCAATTTATAGTAATATTTAAAATTTAATTACGAGGGTGACTATTCGTATTTCAATTTGGTTTTTTTTTTACTGCTTCTACAATAGTCGAACAAATGGTGGATATTTTTTTAAATATTCCAAGGTTAGTATTATTCACAAAATTAAATGTTTTACAGGAGCCATTTTCGTCAAATTAATCTTAAGGAAATATTTTTTTTTTAGTTTTAAAAGGAAGAAATTTTGAATTTCATTTTATACATACCCAAGAACAGTAATTTTCCTAACATCTACAATTTTTTTCGAGCTGCCACGACTTATCGTTTATTCGTACCTGAACTTCAAAACTCAGCGTTTTCGTAAAATCTCATTAACTTAAGTTCAAAATACCCTTGCCTTTTAATAAAATAGTTACAATATTGAGTTATAATTCTGTACAAGCACAATATAAAGATGTGTTTAATGTAGTGGTTATATAAATTTTTAGTAGGCTGTTATGATGAACGAGTAACCAGTCCTCAAAAAACCACATTTTTGGGTTTACGGCCGCTTATTACCGATAACGCTCTTAATTGATTATATCGCGGACCTATTCCGTATCCATACTTTTTAGCAATGAAATTTTTTTTATGTTGATAGATCATGATGCGTCGCTCACCATCTGATCCATCCGCGGCGATGAGAGGGGGCGGTGAACGAGCCCATAGCCCGTCAATTACGTACCTCCAAGCGCCAAGTAGATGGGCCACCGGTACCGACCTTGTCATCAGTGGCCCGTCCAGGTGTGTTACGCTTTCGGGTACCGTCTCCAGTTGACGTCCCGGCGGCGCCACTATTTATTATTAGCTTAAAGACAGTTGATTAGTAGCTAATTCATTATATATACATAGATATATATACATAGATCTATATAACACAATTAAAACAGGTAAAGTTATAAGAATAAAAACTTAAATAGTATATTATTAATAAATAATTGAGCAAACATATGTCGATGTTGAATTTCTATAATAAGAATAAAATGATAAAGATATAACTCCATTTTGGTGACGGGTTAAGAAGAAGAACTAACCTGGGGTATATAAAACAGAACAAGAATTGCAATGGCAATTACGGGTTTATTGGACCATATGTATGTAGAAAATTCTATTCCCACCAGTGGAAATCGATTGGTTGATGGATGGAAGTAGATAAATTATTAAAAAATTGACATATAAGGAAATGACGGAGTAAGAATACAATTAAATACCCCCTATCTTACTCATATCATAAAAGACAACTAAAGGATATATTATGCGTATAAAATCCGTGTACAAGAAGGAGAACTCGAAATAAAACTCTATACCGACCCGTCCAACCAGCGAGGTATTGGAGGTGTATCCACTTCCTATTGTGAAGAAAACTCGAATACGCCAATGGGCTGTATATGCGTTGATACGAGTATAATGATGTTGATGAATATGAAATACCTTCATCTCTTTATCCATAGCTGATCCAACTTTAGTCACGTTGGGTTTCTTTTTACGTTGTTTCTTTATAGTTGCGGCAGCCTTGCTGTAACTCTCTGATCGCAGTTTGTGTTGTTGTAGAAACCTCTTTTGTTCTGACTATAATAAATACATTTTACTATTATGAATTGAAGTATGGTGACGGAGTAAGAAGGTGAATTGTATTCACCACCCTCTTTCGTACCAGTGGGTGTTGTAAAAGGTGACTAAGGGATATAATATGTATATAATATCTATGCAAGAGAAGGAAAACTTGAAACAAAACCTATACCAATACGTGTGAAATATTAGATCAATTTCGCTCCAATAGCGGAGGAGGCCCGAGCCCAACAGTGGGACGTATATGGGCTGGGATGATGATGGTTTATTAAGTAGCTTTCATCGATCTAGTTAGCATTGATGCTGCTGTGGTAAAACTTTGAGCTATATCAATTACTTGAATCTTCGTATTTCTGAGTTTGTTAGATTAAACTTAGTTCTCTTAGTATTTCGCCGTGGACACGAGTTTCGTTGTGAGGCCAACATTAAGACATTACTTTCTGAGTCAGCAGTCATTAGTAACACATGATGGCAATCTATTGTCATTTTAGGACATTGCAAATTTTTAGACGAAAATATTTTTAAAATAAGAAGATGAGAGTTAGTTAAGAGTGTCGTTCAGTAGTAAAAAAACTCTTCGGTTGCTTTAGTCCAAAACTTTAATTTCTACTTAAGACCTTTTATTGTAGATAAGAATTGTAATAGACAATTTTTTAAAGTATATTCTACAAAACAAATATGATTATTGTAATGTTATAGGCCGTTTGTGAATTTATTGTTTGTATTTCTAAACAATTCAAATTGTCCGTATGGTTACGGAGTAAGAATACAATTCACTACTCCCTATCTTGCCCGTGCATGTCGTAAAAACGATTAAAGGATGTAGGTTATATGCATATAACATCTATTCAAGAGATTGAAAACTCGAAATGAAACCAACATGTCTAACCAGCAGAGGAGGCTTGATCCCAACAGTGGGACATATATGGGCTGAGAAGATGATTATGATTTCTAAGCAAATACTCAACTCTTAGATATATCGATTAACTTCGCACGGTTAATGGGAAAGCAGCAAAACTCTTAAGCTACCGGTTAAATGCTATAAAAACAGAGGCTGATATCATTCTTAGATCTTGTGTATATTCTGACACACCATACATATATGAGCATATATTAGTGGTTTATGGTACTAGCTGCTTTTGGGCAAACCGGTTTGTTTCGGCGTTCATCGAACTTATGTGCGACTCGTTTTGTAATTTCGATTTCTACTTATATAATTAATTTGTAGATAAGACTAGGGGGGGTCTGTTTATTCAAAAGGCTTTTCTCATACTTCTTAATAAAAAGCACTAAGACTACAATTATCGAGCCTAAAAACTCTATTCTGGTTTTAGTCTGCCATCAGCAAATCTGAAAAATTTTCATATTCTGCTGTATTTCTTTTTAATTTGTTTGAGAATGAGAGACATTATGATCTCAGAACAGACCAGGTATGTCTTGGATATAGTATCTAGTGATTGGTCTGTGTGGTGACGGAGTAAGAATATAATTCACCATTTCCTATCTTGCTTGTAAATAAGGGATATAATAAGCATATAAAATCTATGCAAGAGAAACTCGAAACAAAACCCTATTCCAAGACGTTTGACCAGCGTGGAATCGTAGGTCAATTCCCCTCCCATTAAGGAGGAGGCCTACGCCCAACAGGCAGGACATATATAGGCTGAGATGATGATAATGATGATAGTATATAGTTAGCCAGAATCTATTGTACTCAAACGATGACAGGATTCTAAAATTATTTGAGTAACTACTCATAGAACTTATATGTGAAGCAATACCTTTTAAGAGAATTCTTTAGGTGTTAAGTTTAGTATAGACGGAATAAAGTAGCAAAGTGTTTCTAAGTTCTTCTAGAATATATCCGGGTCGTTGGCTTCCCGAAAAACTTTTTTAATAGAAACTCTTATCTCACTGGTGCAATACTAAGATTGTTTGAACTCAACCCCCTGTTTCTTTTATCTTGTAAACAATCCTCTGAAAGTTGGAACTACTCGCATAAAAGATTATGAAGGAAAAAATCTTATTGACTAACCTGAACTACTTTCGTATCTTTCTCCAGATTAGTTTCCAAGGGGACAAGCAGATCAACATAAAACGCCTTTAACTGAAACAAACAAATAACTTGTAGAATATTAGGGATGGACACTTGGCAATAGCAACAATAAAGATAAAAGGAATAAAAGCAAACTATCTTATCTTTTTTTTGCTATTTTCCCTTATATATTTTTTTTATATTTACAATTGCCTTATCGATCTAATGTTAGAAGTCAGGTGAATATGAAGTAATGAAATTACAAAAATTAAAAACAAAGTCTAGAAATTCCACGTTGAAATTTAAAATCGAATATATAAAAGTTTGTGTAAAATAAATTAATAAGTTTATCTGTTAGACAATTACTTATGACGTTAAGACTTCAATTGAATCTGAAAGATAGTAATAGGTTCTTAATAGTCTTATTATTATAATTATTGAATTAATGAAAAACACAGCTGCAGACTGCACAGATGGCGTAGTGGCTAATCCCACGTAGGACAACGCTTTGTGCGATCCACAAATTGTTCTTCTGAGTCTGGATGTAACTAGTGTTCGTTAATTATACGTTTGTAAAGTACCCCGACATACAAGGATTATTTCCTTAGTGCAATCTTTACAAAAATAGAGCTAAATACGTTAACTTTTCGCTATATTGCCCATGCTATTTATAAATTATATTATCAGGCTTCGTGCTTGTATCGAAATATTCTCAATAGCAAAATTCTGAGTCGGGACAGACACAAGTTACATTATTGTGTCTGTTAATTATATGTTTGTAAAGTCCCCCGCAATACAAGGATTATTTCCTTAGTGCAGTCTTTAAATAAAGTAATAGAGTTATAATTCGTTAACGTTTCGCCATATTGCCCGTGCTATATATAAATTATATTATCAGACTTCGTGCTTGTATTGGAATAGTCTTAGCAATAGCAAAGTTGAAAATTATTCTTTTTAAGTGATTTTTTGAGGATTCGAACGCGTGACCATATTCTCATCACTTGCAAACTAAATGTATAGGACAGACAGTTTTCTTGTTGATAAATAAAACTTACTATATTCATTTGCTGATCTTGTATTTCTCGGTATACCTCCACGACTTTCATTAGTGCGGTCCCTGAAATAAATATATATATTAAGTATAGTTGTACTGGTAATTTTCTCATCTAAATTCAGCTCTCGATCATGTTCAACCAATTTTGTTACAAACCACATATTTGTAGTTTTATGTAACTAATAATACCTATCCTGACATGATGTTAATTTATCATCGTGCCGTAAATTAAGCCATAATATTGTATTAAAGTATTGCAAATGAGTTAACATATTATTATATATATAATTATTTATATATATAATTATTTTACCATAGAGGGTAGGAAAACCATCCGCCGGGTCGGCCACGGATGTGAAGGAATCGGTACCAATGTGCGGCCCAATGGTGATTGGGAGGAAGTAGGGTAGGTTATGGTGCCATACGCCACCCATCCATCGCCCTAGACAGATTGGAATGTTTACAGACCATAGATTTCCATAAAAAGGGTAGAAAAATTTCAAAGCAAAAGTGCCGCTCAGTTAAATAAATCAACTATCAAAGTTAAAAAAATAGTTAATTTTAAACCATTTTAAAGGATAATTGATGTATTAATTGTTGAATAATAATTTAAATAATAATATTTATGGTATGGTGACTGAGTAAGAATACAATTCACCACCTTTCTTGGTCCGTGAATGCCACAAAAATTGCTAAGGGATTTTAATATGCATTGAACAAGTGACAAGAGAAACCCAATTGAAAAGATTGAGAAACCAAATCGTCTGATCAGCACGGTGTAATTGATCAATTTACCTCCTAATGTGGTGGAGATCCCAATCACAACAGTGAGATTTGGACTGAGATTATCTCTTGATGATGATGAAAGTTTTATAAATAACAATAATACGTCGGTAACTTATACCAATTACTAAATCATTGTAAACAATCTAATAAATATCTGTAAACAATCTAATAAATATCTGTAAATAATCTTATAAAGCTTTTAATAATTAGGCTGACATTTTTTTAAGAATAGGTAGGTGTCACTTTAAGCAATTGCAGTTGTTATAACAATCGATGGATTGACGTGACGTGACCGTGTGGGGACGGAGTAAGAATACATTTCATAACTCCCTATCTTGTCCGGTATCGTGAAAGAACACTAAGGAATATAATGTACATATAACGTCTATGAAAGACATTGAAAACTTGAAATAAAGCCCTATCCCAATCCGTCTGACTGGCGCGGTATAGTAGGTCGATTGCCCTCCTATTATGGAGGAGGCTCGAGCCCAGCAGTGGACCGCAATTGAGCTGTAATGATGACGATTGAAATCAATAGAAATTGAATAGAGGAATCAATAGGTGTTGTAGAGTGCGTGCTCAAATGTTTTATATCGGCACTGTAACAATAAATCCTTGAATTATGTCAAACTACACATAAAAATTTAACGACACAAAAACATTTTTCTTGATCATAACAATATACAGGCAAGGAAACAAGAAATAAATTTTTGAACTGACCGCTTACAGCCAAGTCAATAGATAAAAAATATAATAAGGGTAGCATAAATAAGTAGGCTATTCATAGATAAGTATAAAAAGGCGGCTAAGTGAGAGTCGGAGTCGCGCATGAAGGATTCCGTACCATTGTCTACAAAACTCTCCAAACTCCACACTATCGACATCTAATTAGTGGGTGTCTTAAAAAATGACTAAAAGTTATAATATTTGTCAAGATAACATCAATGTAAGCAAATAATACCTCGAATAAAACCATACTGTAATCTATCTAACCAGCTTGATATAGTAGATCAATTTTACTCCCAATGTGGAGAAGGCTCGAGCCCAGCAGTTTTGCGTCGATGTTATCTGCATAACAATATGCAGATACGGGGATACAAATCTCTTAGTTCATGGGTTTTACTCATGTGTGTCGTACAATGCGAATACAGTTTACAACCCCCTCTTTTGAGGGCGTTATAAATTGTATTCTTACGCCGTCATCACACGGAAGAAGTTGGCACACGATTATACAAGTTGAATTAATTGTAGAGATTTTTAAACTTATGCATTTATCATACAAGGAACACGTTTCAAGAGTTTTACATATGATATTACCACGTCTACCATATATTTTACTTACCTATATCGGCGCATCCTCCCCACGTGCCCTGCTGCGCTTGCCTGCCAAGTTTTCCCACCGCATCGACGTAAAGCCGAGACGCTGCTGCTGCACCTGTGATAAAGCAGGAATGATATACTGTGAATTTCCAGTACTGTTCTTAGAAGTATTATATAATAAACAACTAGGTCCTTTTTATATTTTTTTTAACCAAACATAAATACGTGTACCTTTTAGTCTATTATTCGATTTAAAATGTCGGAAGTAAGATTCTTAAGATTATTGTTCGAATTTTGGGTTTTGAGTTGTTTCCGATATCTTCTATTAGGTGAAATTCTTCCTCGAATTTTTTTAATTGATAAGGCGAAATATGTTTGCGACGAGGACACGGCGCAGCATACGCTCGAGGCCTGCGCCGCTTGCGCAGCGTCGTGGACTCGTCGCAATCCTCGGTGCCGACCTGACGCTGCCGACTATCGCCAGGGCGATGGTCGACAGTGCCAGGAATTGGGATGCGATCGCAGCCTTCTGCGAGGCAGTGATCTAGCGGAAGGAGGCGGCGGATCGCCTGCGCGAGGAGCGCAGTCTCAATGAGGCGGTCCGCCGCCGGCGACTGGGGCGGCGCAGGCGCGAGTACCTGCGCCTCATGCCGCCCTAGCCGAGGCCGCGGGTGACGTGACCGGGGATTAATCCGTCACCCGCCGAGAGGCCGACCGCGTGAGGAAAGACGGACGTCCTCCCCGAGGGGGGGGACGTCTGTCGATGGGAGGATACCCCAAATAGGGGGTACTCCGTCGGGCCGACCACCGATGACAAGTAACCCTGCTCTGGTGGTCGGCCCAACGACGAAGGCGACGTGCATTGTGGGTGTGCTGTGAGTGTGCATGCTTATGCCCCTCTGTCGCCCCGGACGGAGTGGTGCGAGGAGCGCGCCGACCGCAGCCCACCCCAAAAAAAAGGAGAAATATGTTTATATCATATCTCTGGAGCTGAAAGTGTAAAATTCCAAAGAAAATAATAAAAACTATCTATTATCTCGATTTATGTATGTATGTATATTATCAATTTACCCATTTCATACCCATGGGTGCCGTAAAAGACGACTAAGGGATATAATATGTTTATAACATAACTTCTATGCGCGAAAAAACTCGAAATAAAACCCTATATCAAGACGTCTGATCAGCGTGGTATAGTAGGTCAATTTCTCTCCCATTGTGGAGGAAGCATGAGCGTAACAGTAGGACGTATACGAGCTGTGATGATGATGTAAATTATGCAAACTTCTTTATTACAGTGACTTTAACAGTACAATGTGTATGACAGCCAGACTTACTTTTCTGTGAATTTTGTAAGAACCGGCTAAATTATCAATAGGAAAATGCCCAACAGCACTCTTCTGGAAAAATTTAAACAACAAGCCCCGATGCCCCCGATATCATCTCCTCCCACTGCCTTCAAAGACGACAGGGCGTTGCTACATAGCATTGTGTAGGAGTGTTGGGGATCGAATGTCAATAGACGATCTCTCTGACACTCCGTAACAGCGCGGATGGGACCGCTATTGGTTAAAGTGAGTATTCCGGCCGCACAGTGACCGGCGAGTCCCACACACCCCCTCGCCTATCACTGGCACGGGTTAGTGTGTAAATGCATTTCCACAGCGTTAAAAAAAGGATTAAGCTCTTAGTCGTCTTTTATGACACTCACGAGTAATGTAAAGATTGGTAGTATTTGCCGCTACCATACAGGACGGTTATCAGTTATTACTATGAAATAATATTTAGATAATGGTGCTATGGTTGCCATCAGTCGTATTTGGTCACGATTCACAGACTTTGGTCATTCCATTGAACAAGTGTGCAAGATTCACAGATAGTGAAAGTTCGAATTAAATAAAGAATTACACCATTAAGAGGCACGCTTTTTTTATTATTCTTGCCTTACGTAAAGTAAGCCAAGTATTAAAAAATTGTTGCCTCTTTTTTTCTTTGAATAACGCAAAAATTATCAGGGCTGGCAAAAATTATGTTAATTTTAATCTCATTTTTGTTAATTATGATTCCTTTATGATTTTGTGGTAAAATTGTAGTAAAATTGTTTTCATAATATCTTTGAATTTTATAGGCTATGAGTACCTACGAGTGTATCTCGCCAGAGTTATTGTTATATCCGAGGTTTTGAAATTTAATGATAGTGATCCATTCTTTCGTGTGGTGACAGAATAAGAATACAATTCACCACCCCATTTCTTGCCCGTGGGTATCGTAAAAACGACCAAAGGATTATAATATGCAGATAACATCTATTCAAGAAAAGGAAAACTCGAAATATAACCAACTCGTTTGACCAGCGTGGTTATAATAGGTAAATTTCCCTCTGATTGTGGAAGAGGTTAGAGCCCAGCAGTGGGACATATATGAGCTGTGATGATGATGATGATGAATCCATATACAATATCCGTGTGTTGATAGAGTTAAAATATAATTATACCCATTCTTTCCTGCAACGATGTCGACAGGAAAATGGAAAACGGTTAAGAGATGTAAGCAGATAACATTGCAAGAACTGGCTGGCGTGGTATAGTAGACTAATATGCTTTATTTGGTGAATGTCCATTGTCAATGCGGAAGAAGAGAAGATTCCATATGTATGTATTAACTCGTAGTGTTTTGATCTCTTTGATAAACTTATCATTTAATCTTTTTATTTTTCTTTCCTTTGCTCCATTTTTAGTGACCAACAGTTTAGTGTAGTGTGGCTAGAGTTCAAATTCTAGCCACACTACACTAAATACACTAATCAATTATATATTGATTACATTCAGGAACTAACAACACGTGGAAATGTTTTCTCATTAATTTGGGTAGATACAGTATATATCGTTTCAATTTCTCCATTTTTGATTAATCAAATTATTACAGTATGTTAACTTTTATGTAACTTGTATAAACACATTTTTAAATTGTTCTTTTATTGTAATGAAGGAATTATACAAAGCATTTTTTTTAATTAAAGTTAACTAAATAAAAAAAAGAGATAATAAATATGTTATATTATATTTATTATCTACTTTTTTAACAACATTAATTAATAATGTTAAAATTCATTAGTGATTTGAAAAGTATTTTTTGATAGTAATAGTTTTGTTAACTCATTTATCCGAAAACTATCACAAATGCTTTACTAATTAAACCACTATGGTATTGGTAACACATTATCAATAATATTGGTTCATATTGCATCTGTGGTAAATATTTTTTAGTTTAACAGAGTATATGAATTAATGAGTTACGAGTGATAGTGAATACGAGTTTTATAGAATACTGCATATGTTCAGTACTTAAATAAAAATTTAAAAAATATTCATAGCTAAGTACGTGTAAATTATGACTTACTATTTACCATTAATTTAATAAGAAATATTTTTTTTATAAGTGTAACCGTAATTAAAATTATTTTAATTAATTACCGCAATTAGTCAACCCTGTACAGTGTCAAATTATGAGGTAATTAATAACATTGACGTTACGTAAATAATATCAACAATCACTGCCAATTATAACGTTGCGGTATAATGCTTCTAAGAACATTTCTTATTTAACAATTTTGTTAGTTTAGTAATATATGTGTATTTTTTTAAATAAGTTTAGTGGATCCAGTCTAAATCTTCGCAAGATTTTACTTTTCATTACTGATGTATTATTGCTTTGGAGAGTTAGATAGTCTCCGAAGCAATAAGCCATTAGTCTCGCTGTAATAAGTCTCTTATTTTTTGTGTCAATATGTGGAGTTAGTATTTTGACATTCAGTCTGTTTTTAGAATATCATTATTCCTTTGGAATGCAAAAATTAGATAGTGATTGCTCTATGACAAATTATGTTGACGGATATAATTAGACTAGAAAGCCGATTCCTAAATAATAGGCGAGAAACTGAAAAGGATTTTCTCATCTAACATACTTCAGTGTCTAAAATCACAGGTCTACGACCAGTGTGTGTTACGAGTAAACGGAAACCTGGTCCTTAAATGTGGACTTCATAACCAAGTTCAAAGTCGCTTAGCATGCTATACATCGGGATATATTCGGTATTTATCGGCGAGATAGAATCTGAAATCCGTAGAAGAACGAATGTAACTACCATAGCACGAAGAGATAGTACGCCGAAGTGAAAATGAGCAGGTCATATCGCTCGACGAATCACGCTGTGTAGGACGACTAGGTGGCCTGACCATCTGATGAAGGCGATGACGCCTGTATCCAAGCGGTGTTATTGGATACAGGCATCATAGAACCGCACTTTGTGGAAAAACATGAGGGAGACTTAGTCCAGCAGTCAACGTCGATAGGCTGAATGGTGATGATGATGATATAATAGGCACAGTAACAAAACTAGAAGGGATGGTGATATTATATTACGCTTTTTTTGGAAATCAACATAACTTATTAATTATTATAAAATAGTTGGACTAAGGTTATTAATGCTGATCTTATTTATTTAGCCATGATCAGAGATCTATTGTATTTAAAGTGACAAAACATAAATTAATTCTCTCATATTTATTTGGTTGTTATTCTTTTATATTAGTGTAGAATAAACTACAACTGAGCGTAATCTATATCCAATCTTACTATTTTGTGTATTTGAGTAAATAGAGAACTTAATCAATACAACTAAATAAATATATAAAGTAACAAAACTTGATTGAGTTGCATAATTTCTTACTTGTAAAGGATGCAGAATTCCTACTTTAATTTGGCTTTTCGATGATATAATTGATATAATATTCGCTTCTCAATTGTCTCAATTTCTTTTCATATAATTTCAACTATTCTTAAAGTACTCTGAACTTATATTCTTATGTTCATCATCTTTATGATTTATTTATTCATCTCCATTAACAACCACTAAATCTCTAAAAATAGCCCTTGATCAAATTAGTAGTTTTTGGGCCGAGGTAATTGTTAGCACTTGAGGAAAAACAAACGCAAGCAACAAACACAACAAGGAGCGTCACATTCTGTATAGTCAGTTACATTTATGACGTGTTAAATTAACGGACCATTAATTTGGACAACATTTGCTGTCTCTCATCTTTCATCTATTCTCATAACAGTAACGCAAACTAACATTTACGTTTCCGGTAAATTTCTCCATTAGGTTAAGGACTATAGCTACATTAAAATTCTAACAGGTTTTTTATCAGACCTTATATAAATATTTATCCTATATTAAGTACTAGAAATCGCAATTGCCTACATTATAATTGGTAGTGACAAGTGTTCTAGATGCGACTCCATAAAAGATGAAAACATGTATAATTTAAAACACTAATTATAGCAAACCGGTATGTACTAATTATGTAGAATAATTACTGTTAAGTACCAAAAACCGTGTTGTCTATTCATGTCTCTGAAATCAAAACAAGGTCTTTTTCCTTTAATGCCAATAACATTCCGAAAATCGAGAATATATTTAATGAGCGTATCTGGAGTAGCTTGTTTCTTATATAAAAATCTTGTATTTGGGCATATTAACTCTATTACAACCTAATTACATATTTTAAAAATATCCTAAAACACATAAGATATGGTGTAGGGTTGAAGTTTTTTAAAATTTATAATTTCGGAGGTGGTTGATTGAGATTTTACAAGATTAAGGTGAATTAATTATTTAAAATATGTTTAATAAATCTCTAAAACTAAAGAAATTGAAGTTGAATATTCGACTTTAAACAAAAACAAAAATTCAAAACATAGTCATGTTTAATTAACTCAAAGTATTCTTAACTGCTCCTACATTTTGATTTATTTTCAAAACTTCGTAACAAAAGGTAAATAATAATAAACTGGTAAAAAAACAAGGAGGTCTCTCGTTAACCATCTAATATTAACAATGAGTAAAATTAACCGCAAAACATCCAAATAAAGTATACACATACAGACCTCGAGTGCGATACATCGCGGAGAATGCCCAAGTTTATTGCTACTAGTGCGCTGGCTATAACACTCTAGATAAGCCAACAGAGACAATTTGGCACAAACCACGCCCTAGTTCCGCAGCCAAGCAAGCGGGAAACACCAAGGTTTTGCATATAGATGCGTCTATTTGGCTTACACTACATAAATTAATTATATACGTTTCAGTGAGTACACATCACTGAAGATTTATGATGCCCGCGACATGGATACAACTCCCTAATTATTATATCTAATTAGTGCAGTGGTCATTTTGAGCACATTTCAATTTGTTTTATGAATTTAAATTGTTTCTTAAGTATAAACTAAATTGCCAAATTCATTCAACTAATTTTACAAAATTTATCGTGCTTAGTTCGATGAGAGGTTAACCCTAGAAAAGTTGCAAACGTTGATAGTTAGCATTTAGTGTTAAATATATTAACCTTTTTTTATTTTAATTGTCAGGTCCGATATCCCTTATAAGTTGCTTTCATGATCTCGTTGTTTTAAGAACATTCGAGAGTTAAACAATGTTTATACTAAAATCAATCTGTTTCTAAAAGAATTAAGCATCATAACACGCATTCATATTGTCTTCTTTTTTTTTCACGGTAGGCAGCGGCCTAATAAAGATTTATGAGTGGTAGGATTTCTTATCATCAGGTGTACTGTATGCTGTTTGCCACCAATAGTAATACAAAATAAGATAATATTTATTGAATGAATGAAGATGATACTGTTTAATGAAAATATCACTTTAATAAGCAAAAAAAAAATGTTAGGCTACATTATTTTGTACTTACGTAGCGTGAAAATAATAATATAATGTAACATGTTTACCTACAGGGACTACTTACCTAAACGAATTACGAAACATTTCATGTACTCGTACGCCGACAGCTAAGCACAACGCGCGGCGCACGTGATATTTTACGAAAATAAGTGAAAGAGGGACTCATTTTCATATACATAAAATTAGAAAACATGCGAGGTAAAGAAAGAATAGACAATGTTTTTATTGCTTTTGCTGGTATGTTAACAAACAATCTACTTGATGATAAATACCGCTTATGAACGTCAGCAATGTCTGCGGTACCACATGGAGAATATTGGAGTAAGTGTAATTAGGATGCCATCTTAAATGGCGTCTTATAGCTGCCAGCAGAAACTGTCAGCCGCCTACCACTACATGTATATAGGTTGATAAAATAAAATGACTTCTGACAGTTATGCGATAATTACACATCCATACTAATATTATAAATGCGAAAGTAAGGATGTTTGTTTGTTTCTTTGTAACACTTTCACGCTTAAACCACCGAACCGATTTCAAAAATTCTTTTACCAATAGAAGGCTATAATATCAGGAAGTAACATACGCTACATTTTAACTGACTGAAACCGAAGCGAAGCGAGGGCGGGTTGCTAGTATGAAATAAAATGATCATTCATAATCGTGTTTAAATTTGTTTTTCTTTTGAAGAACCTCCTATACTCGTTTCACAAACCTCCGTGAACCCTCTCGACCATGAAATCGAAAAGCGTAAAACCCAAAAAAATCTGTATATCTATATATGTAGTTCTACTATGACAAATCGTAGTCCATCCATCCTTCACCACGTATAAGTTCACTGCTGGACATAGGCCTGCCGATGAGAATGCCGCGCAGAACGGTCCTGTGCCACCTGCACCCAACGGTTCCCGGTGACTTTCAGAATAACGTCAGTCCATTTAGTAGGGGGTCGATCTATGTGACATCGTCCGCCTCATAGTCGCTACTGGAGGACCTTTCTTCCCCAACGGTTGTCATTTCGGCGAGCGATGTGGCCTGCCCATTGCCATTTCAACGTGCTAATTGTTCTATGTTTGTTACACAATTTTTTCTACGAATTGCCGTATTTTGGATTTTGTCACTTCGAGAAATACTGAGCAGCCGTAGCACGTTAAGCGACTTTAAGCCTTTTTACGAGGCCGACATTTAAAGAGCACGTTTCAGTGCTATAGGTCGTATTCAGTTAAATATAATTTGATTAGGTATGTGATTTTATTTAACTTTTTATGAACGATACTTAAAACTCATTTCGACATTCGATAGATTAATACTTGGTGATTATGCCATCTGTTGAGTCATTATGAGTGCAAACATCTCATTAATTTAGTACAGTCAAATTTAACAATGAAAAAGATTATATCAAAAAGTACTTACCATGTAAAGCTTTTAAGTAAGCTTTGCCGGCCGTTATCATCTGACGAGCACCTGGATTAAATTTGTCCAGGATGTTCTGAAACAACAGATACAAAATTTTAGCATCATTTTATCTATTTTAATAATATAATACTAACTTTAACTTGAGTTTTCCTTTAATGTACCTAGTTTTTTTACGAGGGGAAATAATAAGGATCGAATTAAACAAGTTTTATAAATACTCAAGTGATTTAAGTATTTGACTAATATTGTATAATATTTCGTAAAATTATATGTAAACATTTTCATTTATATAATGATGTCAATCATATCTTATTGTATTTTTGATGGTTCTTAGCTCAACTCGTTTCTGCGAATTCGATACTTTAGTAGCAGTGTTGTAAATTTAAGATGTGGAATGAATTTTATGTGAAAATATAATATTGATTTTAAAATTATTTTTATAAGTGTCTTATTTTACATTATTAGTAATAAAATAAATTAGATAAACATCAACAATCGTGAATATTTGTAGACGGGAATCAAGGATTATTAAAGATCAGTATTCTGTCTACAGCTAGCCTACAAACAGTATTGACTCATAATACTTGTTCCACATTTTTCGATAATTTTCGTATAATCTTTCGATAATTTTCGTACAGTAAGTTAACTAAGAAACGATCCAATATAAAAATGAAGAAATATGATAATTATCAGTGTGTTTTTGTGGAAAAATAATTTATTATTTTTTATCGACACGAATTATAACATTACACATGTTAATTTTATAATTGTATTTACTTATTCTTATAATACCTACTGTCTATGCTTAAATGTAGTAATACCATATGGTTCCAGTCACGTTTTCTTAAATACTACCAATGCAAACCTTCGTGAGTGTTGTAAGAAATATCTACACCGACTTGGAATAATTACACTTTATTCAATGTTCTATTGTGACCAATATATTTAATATTTGTATATATGTTTTGATAAAATTATTTTTACTCATAAGTATCATATAGTAATTTTATATTTGATTTTGATATTCCAGCACTTTGGAGCAAGGGAGGTATCCAGTCACAGGCGCCCTCCCTTTAATTAAAAGCGATGTATATGTTTTTCTAATGAACCTCTACAAGTCTAAATTCTAGCTATACAGTTTTCGATCAACTTAGGCAGATTCTGTAATAAATTATTTGACTTTTAATATGTTTATATTTAATTCTTCAACTCAAAGTTTGGTCAGTTTCGAGTTATAAAAATGACATAAAGAAAAATAAGTTATAAGAAGATTTATTCCTAAGTCAAGCAACGTAATGTGTAACATTTAAAAATAGTGTAAAAAAGCATCAAAGAATAACAATATAACCTTCCATCTGGTAGGTTAAATTGTTGAGCAACATTTTTAGTGTTTGCAAGAGGTTTTTATGGTCGCGTATTGCAGTTGAACGAAATTAATTCTAATCGTTTATCAACCGATATTTAGAGATTTTACTAAATGAAATGAAAGTAATAAGTAACCAACATATTACAACTATTATAATATTACTTCTATCATAAAATTCTTTGTAATTTTATAAAGTTAGCAATTCTATTTGTTGTATACTAAAATTTGTCAAAGTTTTATACTTATTTAGGAACGAGTAACAAAGCAATGGCAATGGTGGTTCCAGGAGCATTGCCACAGGCTCGCTCCACGGCTGTCGGCTCGGCGTTCGCCCTATCGTAGCTTATGCCGAACGTGGACGGACCGAGCGCTACGTGCCGACGGCTGTACGCGGGGGTCATCCGGTCGATGGCCCTGTACGGCGCACCGGTGTGGGCGGGGTCCCTGACCGTCCGACTCAGGGCTCTTCTGTGGTGACCACAGAGGGCCATGGCGGTCAGGGCCATACGCGGATACAGCACGATGGCAACGGAGGCAGCGTGCCTGTTGGCCGGGACTCCCCCATGGGACCTGGAGGCGGAAATGCTCGCCGATTTGTATCGGCGGGTGTCGGGGGTGCGAGCGGCGGCTCGTTGGGGGAGCTCACCGCCTGGCGCGTCGACGCCCGCTGAGACGTCATTGCCCGTTGGGCAGTCCGGCTGGAGAGGCCTCGGTTCGGGGTGCGAATCGTGGAGGCCTGGTGCTGATGCAGTGGTTGGAACGGCGGCAAGGGGTGCTTTCCTTCCGAATGGTGCAGGTGTTGACGGAGCATGAATGCTTCGCCAAATACCTGCACAAGGTCGTTAGGAGGGAGAATACACCGTCCTGCCACCACTGCGATTGCGACGAGGACACGGCGTAGCAGACGCTCGAGGTCTGTGACGCTTGGGCAGAGCAGCGCCGTGAACTCGTCGCAATCATCGGTGCAGACCTGACGCTGCCGACCATCGCCAGGGCGATGCTAGATAGCGTCAGGAACTGGGAAGCGGTCGCAGCCGCAGTTGCAGAAGCGAGGCAGTAGTCTCGCGGAAGGAGGCGGCGGATCGCCTGCGCGAGGAGCGCAGCCTCGATGAGACGATCCGCCGCCGGCGACTGGGGCGGTGTAGGCGCGAATACCTGCGCCTCATGCCGCCCTAGTCGAAGCCGCGGGTGACGTGACCGGGGATTAGTCCGTCACCTGCCGAGAGGCCGACCGCGTAAGGAAAGACCGACGTCCTCCCCGAGGGGGAGACGTCGGTCGATGGGAGGGTACCCCAAATAGGGGGTATTCCGTCGAACCGACCACTGACGTCAAGTCACCCTGCTCCGGTGGTCGGCCCAACGATGAAGGCGACGTGCATCGTGGGTGGGTTGTGGGTAGTGTTTAAGTCTTGGTATTGGTCTTGCAGCAAGTCTTGCAGGTCTTGCAGTTGGTATAAACTAAAGGTCATTTATGAAAAATCCAACCAGATTAATCATATATCATCCATCTATCCATCGGCTAGCCTATAGTCCACCATTGAATATGTGTAACTCTTACCACTGGAAAAAAATTCTCACCTATTCCCCTGGTGTTACATTAGACAGCGGTACTACTCCTATGGCAAAGGAAGGAATTTCGACCCTGTTTTCTTAAGACGTCACCACACGGGTCAGTTAATACAATAAACTTTATATCATTTTAAATATTTTTATAATAAATGGGTGTGTTTATATATCCCTTCCAGTTAAGTGGTATGTATCTATTGTATTTCCAGTTCAGTTACTGAGACTCTGGATACTTGAAAAAAACCTGTTACTCTATTGCCTATTTAAAGTTGCCTATATAAATACTTTGGCCGTTACGATCCATGTGGCGCTTACTATGTTATTTATTGAAGAAGATATAAAACTGATTTAAAAATTTCACGCTTTTAATACTTGTTGGTTTAAAATAAAAAAAAAACCAATCAACCCGTCCCGGCTATGCGCGGGTTCTTTATGCAAAATAAAATATAAACTAAGTTACTCCGAGAAGATATGGCTAATAACAGTAGATCGTATTTATCGACAATGTTATAGATAATTTTAAATGATAGCTTGTAATAGCGACAACGAAATACTAGTAGGAGTGACTGTTACATGACGATAATAATCTTATAAACTACTATCTTATAATCAAAACTGGATACTATATCGCACCTAATATCAGCCTCATCATTCATCATTTCAGCTCACATAAGTCTTACTGCTGGGCTCGAGCCTCCTCCACAATAGAAGAGAAATTGACCTACTATACCAAGCTGGTCAGACAACAACACGGGTAAGAAAGAGAGTGATGAATTGTATTCGTACTCCGTCTCTACACGGAAAATTATTATATTGCGATCTTTATGTACGCATATCGATATACACATAATAGTTCTTTTTGCGAGTCCGGGTGTTATTTATGTAGATTAATTGTAGGCATATTTCTATATCCAACAGTGCACGTCGTTGGGTTAATGAATAAACGGATATATAAATATAATGGGCAAGAGTACTCTCGTGTGAAACCTAACAAGGCTAACTCACAGGGTGACGATTATGGTATTTCTATCCTTAAGCCTTTCCGAAGAGTAATTCTGAAAAGCCAAGACCAACATTGGGAATTGATTGGACAATAGATTGGTATCTCAAGACTGATTTGACTTGCCATGTAGTGACGAAGTAAGACTACAATTGACCACCCCCTATTTTAGTCGTGAGTGTCGTAAAAGACGACTAAGGGCTAATATATATATATATATATATATATATATAACCATTGACATGAAACCCTGTACCAACACGTCCGATCACCGTGGTATAGTATGTCAATTTCCCTCCTATTATGTAGAAGACACAAGAACAACAGTTGGACGTGTATAAGCTGAAATGGTGATTTGACTTAAATGCAAGACGCGAGACTCTTGCAGACTCAGTCTTAGTCTTGCTCAAGTCTCGCAGGGCCAGTGTTGGTCTTGCAAAAATTAAGCGGTCTTGATCTTGGTCTCGGTCTCGCATTTCTCGTAAGACCAAGACCGCAAGATCAAGACTCTTTTGGGCAACACTAGTTGTAGGTGTGCGTGCTTACGCCCCTCTGTCGCCCCGGACGGAGTGGTGCGAGGAGCGCGCCAACCGCAACCCAATATTATATGAATAATATTAGCTACCAGATATCATACTTTAAATACATTATTCAGATTATGTTGAAGTTCTTCGGACTCTTGATAAAAAAAAAAATGTGTATAGTTGTTTGTCTCGTAGTTGAAGTAAAACAAGTGAGGAAATAAATTGGTACATCACTAGAAAATAAAATCGATTGCTCTGCAATCGAATAAAATGGCTATTAACTCTGACTCATTTAATACACAATCATTGTAGAAAGAGAAAAATAATCTATTACCTAACTAAATAAATGAATTCAGATTGATCATTCTATTGTTATGCAAGTGACGATCTTTTATGTTTTCTAAGAACCTGATATTACAAAATAACATTTGTATAGTATATAAAAAAATACCATTCATAAGCTAAAGAAAATGAGGTCTTAGACCGTAAATAGACTTTGGTGCTGGAATGTGGCCTCTCAAGGATGCTGTAGCTTTGCCGACCTCGTTGCCGAGGTGTGGTAGGCTTGGTACTTAACGGCATTCCATTACAAAACACAGCTTTGTGCCACTTCTTCAAATCAATAGTTAAATACCCAAAATATAGTTGTATTTTCTGATTTCGATCATATGCTTATATAAACAATCAACATTTAATAAAACTAAATAATAAAACAAAGAATTCTATAAATTAAGTTTTACTAATCATATTTACACAAAATAATTTTATTTAATAATATAAGATGACATATACCCGATACTTTTATAATTTCTACTAAATACCACAAAATTATAAGCGCAAGATGAGGTAACTGGTTTATCTGTGATTTTCTATAAATTAAATACAGAACATTAAATGAATAGTACATAATTTATTACCATTTGAAGAAATTCAAGGCTTGCTGATTCGACAATTAGTTATGTAAATTTTATTTAAAATAGAATTCGTTTTGCCTTTTTTTAACAATACAATAACAAATTTTACAAAAGGAATCTTTTTATATTTAAAATTAGGATTTTTTAATTTTATTGCAATTATGAGATATGAGTTGGTGGTGTATAGTATGTATGGGGAAAATACAACGTACCACCATCAGTTCCTTTCCTATTGATGCCCTAAAAGAATACAAGAGACAACACTTATGTCCGTCACCGTTAAATGTCGTACAAAATATGAATATGCGTATAAAAATTTTATCCATCCATCCATCCATCCATCAGCCTACGGACGTCCACTGCTGGACATAGGCCTCCCCACGAGAATGCCACTCGGAACGGTCCTGCGCCACTTGCATCCAACGGTTCCCTGCGACTTTGAGAATGTCGTCAGTCCACCTAGTGGGGGGTCGTCCTACGCTGCGCCGTCCGATTCGTGGTTGCCACTCAAGAACCTTTCTTCCCCCACGTTATCGGTTCGACGAGCGATGTGGCCTGCCCATTGCCATTTCAACGTGCTAATTCTGCGGGCTATGTCGGTTACACCCGTTCTTCTACGGATTTCCGTGTTCCGGATTTTATCACGTAGAGAAATACCGAGCATAGCCCTCTCCATAGCACGCTGAGCGACTTTGCGCTTTTTTATGAGGCCGACATTTAGAGACCACGTTTCAGTGCCGTAAGTCATCGCTGGTAACACACACTGGTTATAAACCTTTGTTTTCAGACACTGCGGAATATTGGACGAGAAGATCCTCTTAAGTTTCCCAAACGCTGCCCAGCCGAGTTAGATTCGTCGGCTGACCTCTTTCTCGAAATTGGATCTACCTAACAGGACTGCTTGTCCTAGGTAAACATAATGATCCACAACTTCGAGAATCGCATTCCCAACTAGGACCGGTACAGGAATGACATTACTTTCGTCTTGTCCATGTTCATTTGTAGACCCACTAGTTGAGATATCCTGCTGAGGTCATTCAGCATAGTGACAAGATCCTCCATGGATTTTGCCATGACTACGATGTCGTCAGCAAATCGAAGGTGAGTGATGTATTCGCCGTTGATGTTGATGCCGAGTCCAGTCCAGTCTAAGAGCTTGAAGACATCTTCTAGCGCAGTGGTGAACAGTTTCGGAGAGATGACGTCTCCCTGTCTCACACCTCTCTGCAACTGGATCGGTTTCGTACACTTATTCTGGATGCGGACTGACATAGTGGCGTTTCTATACAAACACTTCAGCACTTCGATGTATCGATAGTCAATTTGGCACCGCTGAAGGGACTGCAGCACTGCCCAAGTTTCGACAGAATCAAAGGCTTTCTCGTAGTCCACAAACGCTAGACACAAAGGCCGATTATACTCCGGTCTTCTGTATAATCTGGCGTAGTGTGTGGATGTGGTCTATGGTACTATAACCTCTTCGGAATTTTATAGTTCATTATAAAAAACTGTCTGTGTAGTGACGGAGTTAGAATACAATTCATCACGCCCTTTCTTGCCCTTGAGTGTCATAAAAGACGACTAAGGGATACAATATGCATATAATATCTATGCAAGAGAAGGAAAACTCGAAAAAGAAATATATACCAATATGTCTGATCAGCGTGGTATAGTAGATCAATCTCTCTCCCGTAGTGGAGGAGGCCCGATCCCAACAGTGGGCCGTAGGAGCTGAGATGATGATAAAGATAATCTTGAAATGAAACTCAATGTAAATACGTTTAGCAAATACGTATTTTGTTTCTATTCTTGTGAAGCCTTGGTATTTAGTATAAAGAGGAAGGATATCAAATTGCAGAATATAAAAAACACAGCAAGAATCGTCTTGCCGTCGTCGTCACAGCTCATATACGTGACACTGATGAGCTTGAACTTCCTTCACCATAGGAGAGAAATTGAACTCACTATACCATGCTGGTCAGAGATGTTGATATTTTTTTTTTTTTTTTATGGGTGGGCTATGGTATGCGCACGCGCGGTTCAATCCATCCGGGGCGATGAAAGGACGGCGCGCGGGCCCGTAACCCACCTGTACCCACGTCATCTCGTTGTTGGGCCGACCACCGGAGCAGATGTGACTTGTCGTCAGTGGTCGGCCCGACGGAATACCCTTTCGGGTAACGTCACCTCTCGACGTCCTGGGACGTCGGTCGCCGTCGCGCGGTCAGCCTCTCTGCGAGTGACGGACAATTCTCCGGTCCGATCACCCGCGGCCTCGGCTAGGGCGGCATTAGGCGCAGATACTCGCGCCTACGCCGCCCGAGTCGCCGGCGGCGGAACGTGTCGCCGAATAGGAGCTCTACTCGCACACGATCCGCCGCCTCCTTCCGTGAGATTACGGCCTCACAGAAGGCGGCGACCGCGTCACAGTTCCTGACGCTGTCGAGCATTTCCCTGGCGATGGTCGGCAGCGTCAGGTCGGCACCGATAATCGCGACGAGTTCACGGCGCTCCCCCTCCCACGCAGCACACATCGAGCGTGTGCTGCGCCGTGTCCTCGTCGCAATTGCAGTGGTGGCAGGACGGTGTGCTCTCCCTCCTAACAATCTTGTGCAGGTATTTCGCGAAGCAACCGTGCCCCGTAAGCACCTGCACCAGTCGGAAGGAAAGCACCCCGTGCGTCCGCTCCAACCACTCCATCAGCACCGGCCGGAAGGCCTCGACGGTCCTGACACCGTACCGAGGACTCTCCAGCCGGACTGCCCAACGGGCAATGACTTCCCGGCGGGCGTCGACCCGCCAGGCGGTGACCTCTTTGATGGAGACCATACCGCCGCGGGCGCGCGTCTCCGACACCCGCCGATAAATGTCGGCGAGCATCTCCGCCTCCAGGTCCCACGGGGGGGTTCCGGCCAGGAGGCACGCTGCCTCCGTCGCCACCGTGCGGTAACCACGTTTGGCCCTGATCGCCATGACCCTCTGTGGTCGCTTCAAGAAGGCCCTCAGCCGGACGGTCAGGGACCCCGCCCACACCGGTGCACCGTACAGGGCCATCGACCGGATCAGAGATGTTGATATAGAGTTTTATTTCGAGTTTTATTTCTCATATTGTATGTTATATCTCTTAGTAATTTTTTACGACATTTACGGATAAGAGAGAAAGTATTGAATTGTATTCTTATTCCGTGAGCATTTATTATAAAATTATTATAGTCTTTATGATTCATTTATTTGGATTGATAGATGTTGGATTGGTAAATGATGATTTTATACCAAAAATCATCATTTTCTCTACGTCCAATATTTTTACTCTCTTTATGTGCCATGATAGCTTTTCAGGAGAGTCGGTCAATACAATGTACACACAATATAATTCAATTTTAAAAGCACAAATTTAATATCTTAAGAATACTATAGAACTCTCGATGTACGAGGTTTCAAAAAGAAGATTTCTAAAGTTTATAAATGTATAAACCTACTCGTACTTATACGCATTTTATCGCGTTCGGATTTGTTGTTTTATTTTCCCGAAGTTTTAAAAAGTTTAGCATTCATCGTGGCGAGACGGCAATTCTAGTTTTATTTAATATTTGTTTTTCTTCAATCCTTTAAGCAAGTGATTACCAATAACAACAACACATAACTTAGAAAAATCAGAAATATTTGGCGTGAGATTTGACTTAATAATATTTACATTCGATCTCCTCTGGAAAGCAGTTCAATGGTTTATCTAAATTACTGTTATTTGTTTAGTCTAAAATGTACACAAAATGATAGACAAGCTATCCAATTTTCACTTGGTTGCTAAATCGAGAAACTTGTCAGAGAAAAGGTGTAAAATACCATTCGTAGCGTGTTTGCGATTAGAAGTACACATTCGATGAATGAAATGTTCTTGTAGCCAGTGCTTTAGGCTTAGCTTGTAGGCATTAGACATGAAAAGTACGAATATAATATTATATTATATAGATATATATGTCCGTATAATGACGGAGTGAAAATACTATTCACCGGGCTATGGGTATCGTAAAAGACGGCTAAGGAATAATATCTATATACAGGTAACATCTAGGTGAAAAAGGAAAACTCGATATAAAAATTTATGCCAACATGCCTATCCAGCGCGGTATAGTAGCTTAATTCACATAATTCTGGCGTAGGCACGAGCCAAACAGTGGGACTTATGTGGACTGAGATGTTACTCCTTTTGAGTTGCTGCTTTTTTACAGAGAATATTCCGCTCAGAACTCACCCAAATGTTATCAAACGAAGCATGGCTTGAGTTCTATAATCGTTTTATAGTTCCTACATGCTAATTGAGCGGGCCACCGGAACAACGGCTCATCGTTGTGGTTCCAACAAAGCGCCGAAACGCCGAGCTCATGCAGTAGGCCTTTCTGCAGGTGGCATACCTACTAATGCTCAGTCCAGTCATCTATTGGGAACAGTGATTTCATGTCTATTCCTAGTCTATTTGCGACACCGCGATCGTTAGAGATTGGGTGCAGTATACTAGAAATGTTTCAGCTGCCACATAACTAAGCCATAATTAATAATTTGAGAGGATTGGAATATCTAGACTTGTTTTAGAAGAGAGAAATCGAATATTTTTAGCAATTGTTCTGTCCATTCTTGATTTAGAATTGAAGATGATATGCGATTTAGCTTGCTTATTTAAATAATAAGTATAAATTTCAAATGTTAAAATGTTAATTATATTAACAATAAAATTCTCAGTTAGAAAAGGAATGTTGGCAATTGATTGACATGAGCACCTGCTAAAGATTCTTTTGATAACTTGAGCGGAATTTTAAGCAAGGCCTAGTAGCTACATTAATATGTATAGTTTGAAACTTTATAGTAAAATATACATAAAATTGTGAAATAAAGAATTTGTTACTTCAGCTATTAACTTCATAGCCTTAATTAAGTACATAAGAATAAAGGTATGGTACTGATTTTTATATTTAACAAATCAATCGCAGAAACAAATACCTATTCATTGATATGTTAATAAAGACGCAAACACTCGTTAATATACGCTTACATAGGCATAGTGGCGTGACCTCAACGTTTAAAGATTCTCCATCGTAAGCATGTTAGGGTATAAGTAAGTGCGTGAACATAAAATGGCCGGGTATTTCGGCACCGACCATACTAATCCCCAGGTTATTGCCACATTACGAAAATGCATTTTCCTTTTAGTCCAATATCCGCTGCTGGTGTAGGCTCGAATACGTGCTAATGTGTTTTACGATCACATTTTTTTACGAGGTGTATTTGTTAAACTACTGTTTATGTTTTATTTATTTTATACGCGTTTGTGACGTTTGTTTTTAAAATGTAAGAAAGTAATGATTTTAGTGAAGAACTTTCTATTTTCTTGTTTATTGTTTACTATGATAATTACTGAAATCTTAAGAACAGCAAAGCTAGTTTACGATTATGTGTATAAACATTTAATTGCTGAAAATTAAAAAATATGGATAGCACATTTTATTCAATTATGTTGCCTCTTATACTCATGGCACTCCGTATCTACACAAACAAAGACTTTATTAAATTATATCCTATGTAAATTAGTGAGCAAATTAAACATACAATCTATATTCACTTAAATGAGCAAACTTAATTTGAAACTTACTTGCCTACGATCTTCTTAATCTAAACAATGTACAATCTTGTATAAAATTGATTAAAAAAGTATTACCATAAAATATTTTGTAACATAATTTAACAAATCATATAATAGTTTAAAATATTTTAATTTGGCTTTATGAGTTTATTTTTAATACTGATTCTTAGTCTATCTTGGATTTATTTTAATTTTATATCAAACTAAATTTGAGTCGATATAAATCTGTGATATATATACGAACTAATATCATCATTTACTTCTTAAAGAAGTTATCTGTTCCCATCTTTATGGTCGTTCAATACACGACGATGACTGAAATATATGGCTTCACAGTAAGGGTGAGTGGGAAGCAATTTTTCACTGGATTCAGACGTACCTTTTTAAAATACCGAACAGCCTGCGTCGTAGGTACGCGCTTATTGCTCGCGTCGAGAGCGTAAATCTTGAGGGAGATTTCGTATACAGGAGACGGCCAAGAGTGAAAAATAGATTCGTACTTAGAAAAATTAAGCAACTCGCGACAGGGAACCGGTAAAAAATTTTTGGGGTGAATATTTATAGTTCATGCGTTTTTGAATGTAGAAAATTAAACTGTATTAAAGTTCTTTTGATATAAATTAATATTTTACTGTAGTATTATCATGCATTAGATATTATAGATGTATTAGATACTATTTTTAATATTGTAATTTTTTTACATTGAGCGTTTACCCTTAGTTACGTTTTCCTATGTGGCGTCGTGATAAAAATACAATTGTCCACCTCTTACTTGCCGGAGGGAGTTGTAAAAATTGGCTAAGGGTCTGACTAGGAGAGTGAGCAGTAACTTAATGCCAACCTCAAACCTAGCGATTATGGTACTATACCTTCATTTATTCGAGGAGGCTTACATCCAGCAGTAAACGATGATAGGGTTGTGTGAATGAGTAAATTAATACATTAGTTATTCTTCTGTTGATTTTATATGTAATTTTGTTTGAATATTTTTTGTGTAGTGGAATTATTCGTTTATTTAACTTGAATGCCCTCTTGAACATTCTTGGAAAGCAATAGTTTCCCATACAAATCACCACAGAGATAGACAAAATTAAATTATGTGAATTCTATAGCTATATTCTAGTAAGTAAAGAAAACAGTAAATATTTAAAATTTATCTACGTTCCTTTTGCTTTAAGAACATGATAAAACCTTTCAAAGTACCTTTTACTGAAAGTCAACATGTTGTAAATCCACCAGGCTGTAAGAGCTCTGAATTGCAAAATTTGTTTTCTACGTAGCGTCCGCGTTCAATAGTTAACTTTGCAGTCTTAAAGCTTTATGGGTTGTATATAAAAGTTGGCGATCTTTTTTTAAGAACAAACTTCGCTGGTGAGCATGTCGTATAGATGTTGCACAAACAACGTATCTATCCTGTCTCGTATAGTGGCAACAAGTGTTCTGTGCAAACATGTTTTCTGCCACAACTTGCTTGATATCTTAAACGTTTTATAAAAGATTTAAACTACGAGATAGCTAGGAAGTTTTATAGTCTATGTATTCTAGTATCTAATGTTAGGTATATAGATATGGGTAATAATGAGAATCGTGCTGATGTTAGTTTGAGGTCGATTGAGAACACGTATCAGCAATCAGTGTAACGTAATTTGTCACACTTTTCAGTACAAGGTTTTTATAGTAATTAAGATAAGTCACGATTTTTTGACATTTGTATTCTAAAAATAATCTTTTATTGTGTTACTAGCAATCCACCCTCGCTTCGCTTCGGTTTCAGTCGCCTTACCCACATAGTTCCAGTTCCCGTGGGAATACCGGAATAAAATAGCCTATGTTACTTCCTGATATTATAGCTTTCCATTGGTGAAAATGTTTGAAATTGGTTCGATGATTTAAGCGTGAAAGCGTAACAAACAAATAAACAAACAAACTTTCGCATTTATAATATTATTAAGGATAATAATTATTTCAAAAAGTTTAGTGTTGCCTTTATTAGAATTTTTATCGAAAAGTCATCTCATCTTCTCAGCTCATATACGTCGAATATTGGGGTCGAGCCTCCTCCGCAAAGGGAGGGAAGTTGACCTCCTATACCATACTGATCAGTCGGGTTGATATAGAGTTTTATTTCGCCTTTCTCTTCTTTTGCATAGATATTATCTGCAATAATCCCTTAGTCGTCTCCTTTACTATAACTACGGGCAAGAGATAAAGTGGTCTTCAACTTCGTCACCACACGGAAGATAGTAATTTTATCTCTATAAAAAACTTTTATTAAATAAAAGTCATCTAAGCTAATATTTTAAAGCAATTATTTATTCATACATACTTAATACTTTAAATTATTCTCAATTTTATACTCACAGGGACAGTAAAAAGGAATTTTAGAGACTTACGTAATACGATTCAAGAAAAGTATCGACTACTACTAACAAAAACCCGACTCAGTGGGGATAAAGTATTACGTTCCGGGGACCGAGTATTATTTGCATAACAATACATTTTATAGTACCTACTACAATATAATAAAACAGGAATAAGCGATCATTAGGGTAAGGTGGCATATGACCACGACTATTCTTTGAACATGCTATCAAGTTTATATTATACGAGTATGTATTAAACTAGCTGACCCAACAGACGATGTTCTTTTCAAATAAAATAAAAGCACCGCCACCTACCGAACCTACCTTGAATAGACACAAAAGATTTCGTCAACATCGGTCTAGCCGCTTAGGAGGAGTTCAGTAACAAACACACGTACACGAGAAATTCATATATAAAGATAAGGTTATATATTTTATATATGACTAGCTGACCCGACGAACTTCGTACTGCCTGTTTTCATAATTATTATGTTTTAGTATTGTCCGTGCCGAGACGGAGTAAAAATAGAATTCACCATCCGCGGGTGTCGTAAAAGACGTCTAAGGGATTTTTTTCTCTTTTTTTTTTTTTATTGCAAACGGTGGCAAACGAGCAAACAGTACACCTGATGGTAAGTGTTGCTGCCGCTCATGGACCTTTACAAGGCCGTTGCCTACCGCGAAGAAAGCGAAGGGAGTGTGAATGCGTGCATTGAGGCTCGGTGATACCAAGGACACCACGAAAACCCTCCACACGCAATCACCCTCAGAAAGTTGGGCTTCCGGCTTCTTTAGAATATAAACATTTATTAGTTTATAGATAAGAGTTTGAGAAAAAGTTCATGTGACTTAACTTATATTTCATTATCAAGGTCATCATCTCAGCCTATATATACGTTCCACTGTTGGGTGCGGGTTCCACTATGGAAGGGAAATTGATGCAACGCTGGTCAGACGTGTTCGTGTAGGGTTTTATTTGAGTTTACCTTGTCTTACATATAATTATGCATATTATATTCTTTAATAATTTTTTACGACATTCAAGGGCAAGAGTGTGGGTTTTGCATTGTATTCTTACTCCGTCACCACACGGAACAGCACTTATTTAGCGGACATTTAATAATAATAATGATAAATTACCACAAACTGGTATATACAACAAAAAAGTTCAAATGGATGTACAAGAAAATTTAACATTAATTTGATGTTCTGCTGATACTTAAAATAGGTAATCCTGTGCTATAAGTATCAGCAACCTTCCAATGTCACTTATTAATAATCTTATACAGATGACACTCGACAAAATTAAAATAACACAGTAGGCAATAAAAGATAGAAAATATAAAATTAATATAGGTATGGTATTAGTAGTAAACCTTCGTGTGCGTTTGTGTGTGTTTGAGTGAGTGTGTGTGCGTATGTGTGTATATGAATGAGTGTGTTTGTCCTATGATGCATTCATAAGGCAGGTGTTTATATCCGAGTATGTTTGTAGAATTGGTCGAAGAAGATTTTCTGTGTCATGGTAGTCTAGCTTTAGGAGCCACTCTGTTACGATCTTTTTACATCCGTAATTATTTTTGTGATTAATATTCAAAATCCTATTAACTTTAGTATATATGAATCGAATCGAAACTTTAGTATATATGAGTCGAATTAAGAATCTTATAGTGACACCTTATTTGTCAAATTGTGAAAAATAGTTTAGATGTTAACCAGGAATAAATAAACATACATACATTTTAAAAGTGTCATTCTTTTATTATATGAAAAGAATTGATAGGCTATAAAAGAGTAGGCATATCAAATTTGAAGTTTGTTTTTTATGATTGTAATCGATAAAAAATCTTTATTGGCATACGTTTACCATTATACAATATCTTTATAACAAAGAGATACTTGCTACACAATACAACAACGACGTAGGTACTCAATTATCGTAAAATTGTACATGAATTTCAATGGCCAATATTCTCTGTGGAGATACTAAAAGAGTATTGGGCGTGCGTAGGACATTAGCCCCGAAAAGGGTAGGGAAGCCGGCAACGTCACGATGTTCACCCCAAGCAATTTTGTACCAAATGTCGTGCGCTACGTGCCCGCCAAATAAAGAGGATAGGATAAAGTCGCACTATTACATTAGAATAGCTAGCTTACGATACAATATTGTATGTGAATTTTACCTACGTCAAAAGGACTTCATTTTTTTGGCCGGACGTAATATATCATAAAGAGATTTTGTATGATATATAATGACCTCGATGATACCGAGATATACTCATGACTGCCTATTTTGAGGGGTTGAGTTCGAATCCTGGATTGGACAAAAATGTTGTTAAATTTATTACATATTAATATATCATTAAACGTCAATAGACTCGCCATCTAATTGTCTATTGTCTCCGCTCATACATGTCCCATTGTTGGGCTCAAGCCTTCTCTTATCAATAGTAGGGAAACTGACCTAATTTACCATGCTGGTCAAATATGTTGATATGCGGGTTTATTTCGAGTTTTCCTTCTCTTGCTGTGTTATATGCATATTATATACTTTCGTCGTCTTTTACGACGGGCAAGATAAGGAGTGGTGATTCGCATTCTTACCCCGTCACCACACGTCATCTAATACGTGGGTCTAATATAACATAACAAGGTTTTTATATTACAAATCTGCTCACTAATTGGTCCTCCAAAAATGTCTCTAATGGCGTGAGATTATTAGTCATATTTCATTACGCTATTCATTACGTCAACTACTAATGTAAAAAAAATCTATAAGCGTTATTTTAATTTTCTAATTGAAAATGAATTACTAATTTCGCACAGTAGTTTCAAACTCATTGCAATCGGACAGATAACTGCTAAATTTCAATCTAAGCTCCCCCCCACACCCGGCAGCAGACTTCTTAACGTAATCACGAGCGCGCAATTTGTTACGGATTCAACAATGCACCTCTTAAGTTCTTTGCTGGAGCAAAATAAAAGAGTTTTTTAAGTTCGCTAAATGAAGTTGACTACAAAAGGCGGAGCTGGGCGTAATTCAAATGCGAGCGGTCGACGTCCCTGGCTTTGATTCCGTACTTCAGTTTAATTTTTGCAAAGTTTCCCTTGTAGGACGTTGCAAATACTTTTAGATTACGCTTAAATTCAACGTTCGACTTCGATTCGTTTGGGTGATTTTGCTTAAAGGCTGCTAATGTTGATAACAGTCATCAATCACTTTGTTTGTTTGACTTCTTAATCACAAAGTTTTTTTTAGAAGTTCTTCAATACATTGGAACTAAAATATACAAAGTCATTGACGAAAATAATATAGACATTGATCTTATGACGGAACTAATCTAAAGGAGTCTGTACAACTATAGCCATTATACAAATGTATTAGGAGTATCATGCGGTAGGTTGCAAGACAAGGTCAACAGGCAGTGGTTAATATTTATTAATGTATGTAGACCCGTCCAAGTGAGCATGCTAGAACTCATTGTCCGTCGTCATTATTATGTAGATGTATTTGTTGCCATTCACCGTCGTTTAGTGGTACAATTAGAACAAATACAAGGTCGAGCTCATGCTAAATTAGCTTTTACAAGGAATGTTTTGTTGTTAAAATATGCCTCGTTGCGATTTGAACTTGAATTTTATATTTTCCCAATTTCTATTTTAGAAGTAATGTGTTCTTAATTGCAATATCATCATCGCAGCCCACCTGCGTCCCACTGTTGGGCTCTGGTCTCCTCCACAGTGGGAGGATATTTGACCTACTATACTATGCTGGTCAGACATGTTATTATAGGGTCTTATTTCGACTTTTCCTTCTCTTGCACAAATGTTATGTGCAATATAGTATCACAGATTAGATTAACTGATTCCAAAGAACCATCTACCGTGCCAAGTGAATTCTATACCAACCCATTTGACAGCGTAGTATAAGTAAGTCAATTCCCCTATTATTGCAGAGAAGGCTCGAGCCCAACAGTGGGGCGTATATCAGATAAGATGAAAGTAATTATCAAGTTTACGTTGTGTATAGGTTAAACATTGCAAAATCATAGTGGCTTTTAAATAAGTCGTACTATAGACTTATTGTGTCAACGAATACGCCTGCACTTAAATATCTCAGATCAAGTATAAAATATCAGCTTGGTAATTGAACTTACTATACAATGTGGGAGTTGCACAATCTTCGGCAACCTATACTTGACAAGTTAAGTCTAGACTTCTTCCATAAAACTTAATGCTATTGTGTGATTTTACAACTCTCAAAACATACGTGACATGTTTTTTTAAAACAAAACATGTAATACGATGCTAAACAACACTTCGGACGCAGTTGCACCATTGTAGGTGAAAGTTTTGGAAAGTGAAGAAATTATAAACTGTTTTGTAAAACAATAATCAACTTTTTTATAGATCATCATAAATTTAAGAATTGATTTCGAATTGAATGATTTGCACGAGCATGAGCAGGTTAGGTTTCCGTGTGGTGTCGGATAATTCACCGCTCCCTCTCTTACCCGTGGGTTTCGTAAAAGACGACTAAGGGATATAATACGCATATGACATCTATGCAAGAGAAGAAAAACTCGAAACAATATGAGCCGAAATGTTGAATGATGAGCAGGTCAGGAGTGGTATATGCTGCTGTGAAATTGCTCTAAAGGTGACAGATGTGCTGCAAATTCGGAATGACATAATCAGTCTTAAATGAAAGTGAAGTCTCGATGACTTAACTATCTGTTAGCCAAATTTACGGTAACTTTAATACTAAGTTATGTATAGAAATTATTAATTTATGCAGCTTATTTTATACATTATTAGTACAATTAAAAAGTAATGTAATAATGTAAACTAATGACAAAGAATACAGAGGTCTCTTTCCTTTGCCGTAGGTGAGTGTAAATAGAATCTTAGCAAGAGAAAGAAAACTCGAAATAAAATCTATACTAAATAGCAATTATCACTTGCTATAACGATGAAGATATCTGTGTAGTGACGGAGTGAGAATATAATTTACCACTTCCTATCTTGACCGTGGACGTCGTAAAAGACGGCTAAGGGATACAATATGCATATAACGTCTATGCTAGGCAAGTAAAACTTGAGATAAAATCTCTATTCCAATACGTCTGTGCCAATAGTAGATAAATATGACGTCTATAAGCTGAAATTAATTAATGAATGGAAACTGGTCGTTTCCATATGTTTCCATATGTAAGAAAAACTTATCACTCTAAATATCTTTGAGTTATTACAGAGAAACTATTACAAAGCTACTAAGCAAAATAAAAGTTAAAAATAAAACATATTGTAATTATATTAATAAATATGTGATTATGTGTAATTAATTTTTTTTCTAATTGGAGAAATGTTCTCGAGTGGCGATTACGAATGGGACGACGCAGCGTAGGACGTCCTTACTAGGTGGACTGACGACATGACGACGACAGTCGCAGGGAACCGTTGGATGCAAATGGCGCAGGACGGTGCCGAATTGCATTCTCGTGGGGTGGCCTATGTTTAACAGTGGACGTCTATAGGCCGATGGATGGATGGGTGATGTGTAATTGTGTATGTGAGCCGAGATGAGATGAAACAATTGTTAAGATAAATATTGTCTCTTCTCATAGATGCTTGTATAATATAAAAATCTCTAGGAAGTTATGAAAATTATACCACGGAGGGGTTAATCCCGTCTTCAGCAATATTGAAATAATATCACTAGCATAATAATACTAATATTCGATGCTGAATCTAGTTGAACTAGATTGTTGACCTCAATACAATCGGCAATCCACAAGTTTGGGAGGATTTTCTTGAAAGTTAATAATAGTGGTAGAATTAAGTACCAACTTGATGAACCACTTTAAAAAAGGAAGACATTCTCAATTCATCTCGTACTCTACGAACTTCTACGAACAAATCTCGTATTTTAGTTATTAGTTAGTTTATTGAATGTGTGAAGAATGTTCCTGCTGATTAAAAGATTTAGGATTCGAGCCGTGGATCCGTGAAAAACAAATGTTAGGATATTTTGTAAATTTGTTTGGATTTTCTTATGAAATTTTCAATGGTATATTAAAAATTAAAATTGTGTCCTCATCTTTACCTATAAAAGTCCTACTTTAGGTAGCTTAGGTCTCCTCCACAATGAAAAGGGAATTGACCTACTATTCCACGCTGGTTAGACGTATTGGAATAGAGTTTTGTATCGATTTTTCCTTCTTTTGCATCAAAGTATAGTAAGCATGCAGGTAAAATACTCCTCAGGCATCGTTTACAACACCTACGGACAAGAAAGGAACAGTTATTTCATTCTTACTCCATCACCAAGTAATATATAAAGCGGAAGAGTTTAAATAAACTCTTCTAATGGACCAGTAGTTCATGAGATTAGCGCGTACAAATGAACGTCCTAATCTCATGAGCTACTTACTAGTCCGATTTGAAAAATTCTTTCAGTGTTAGATAGCCCATTTATCGAGAAAGGCTATAGGCTATATATCATCATGCTAAGACTAATAAGAGCGGAGCAACAATAAAAAGGTTACGGAATCGAGTTTTTTTCCTTTTAAGCTTCCGCTGTATGCTACATAAACGGTTAGGTTTCGCAAAAATCATGTGTGACAGAATTGTATCATTTAAAAATATTTGCATCCTCTACGTAAACAAAGTCGCGGGTTAAAGTTGGCATCAGTGCAATGTAATTGTTCCACACGGACTAATTCGCGGGCATAAGCTAGTATAAAATAAAACTACTTTTACAGATTTGAAAAGAAGTTCAATAACGTTGACTTGATTGGACGTCAGACATCTTAGTCCGCCCGTGACTGTAAAGTAATCGAAACGTCGGGCAATCATAAATCAAATACAAACGCGATATAATTCGTAAAAATTGTTTTATTTACAATGTATAGTGCTCGCGTAAATATCAGATATCATTAGTATAAAATAAATATAAATATGGTTATGTGTAAAGTTTAGAAATAATTGAAGGACACATTGAAGTAACGAGCAACAGTTTAGTAAAAAGTAAACAAGATTATTTTCTTTTCATTTTTCATTAGCTATTTCTAATTACGCCATCCATATTGTAAGAATATTATCATCTGCATCATCTTCAGTAGTCATTTGCATGAAAGAATGTACTACCGCATTCCATTTAGTTGTCGGCATTTTATGCAAGGCTGTGATGAAAACCCGGAAGAATACTATCTCAGAGTATTAAAAAACGGCATCGTGTTTTGCATATTATTATATAACTATAAATGTTTAACTATAAGGATATGATTAAAAAATAAGAATACGGTATCGTATCGTTTAATAGCTTTTGAAAATGTATTTAATAATCTTAAATTATATTTTCCGTGTAGTGTCGGAATAAGAATACAATTCGACACCACTATTCTTACCCATAGGTGTCGTATAAGACGACTAAGGAATATAATATGCGTATAACATTTATGCAAGTAAAGTACTCGAAACAAAATCCTATCTCGACACATCTGACCAGCGTGGTATAGTAGGTCAAGTGCCCTCCCATAATGGAGGTCTGAGCCTAACAGTAGGTCGTATATGGGCTGCAATAATGATGATGATGATATCTATACCAATAAATAAAATTGGAGTGTCTGTTTGTAATGTCAAAATAATAGGCTTTTTACATGCTCACACGGTTATTTGCACGACACCTATGCCTAAAATAGCAATTAAAAATTTTTTGTCTGTCTGTCTGTCTGTTTGTTCCGGGTAATCTTCAAAACGGCTGGACCGATTTCAAAAATTCTTTCACCAATATATGAAAGAATATATCAGAGCGTAAACTAGGCTATATTTTATTCCGGTATTCCCACGGGAACGGGAACTACGCGGGTAAAACGACTATAACCTATAACCGAAGCGAAGCGAGGGCGGGTTGCTAGTATTTTATAAAATATTAAACCATACTATACTGTATATATGATACTAGTTGACCGAACAGACCTTGTTCTGTTCAAATAAAATAAAAGGAATTCTCCTTGCAATCGACAGCAGCGCCACCTACCGCGAATACACACAAAAAAAAATTCATCGACATCGGTCCAGCCGTTTAGGAGGAGTTCAGTGACATACACACGTACACAAGAAATGTACATGTAAAGACTAAAAATGACACTTATTAAAGAACATCTCAAACAACAGCCCACACATGTACCTACTTTAAAAATAATTTTAAGCTTTGCATTTATTTTTTTTCCTTTTTAACCCTACACTTTACATATAGACTTAAAAATATAAGCAACAAAATAGGAAGTATGTAGCTGTATCAATAATGTGCTTCTGATGTGAAGGAACTTGAAATAACTAATTTATTTACATTAGCTATTCCCAGTTCCTTCAATTGACCTACTAGTTTACTTATTAGCCGTTTGAACAAGACAAACATGCTACAGATAGCTCTATAAGACAGCTCTATAAGGCTCAACAGCCATAATTAAAACAGTTTTAAATATGGCTTACTTTAAACAAGTTTTATCTAGAATTTATGCTAAAATTGCTTGTTTTTAAGGCTTACATGGATGTATCTCAATGTTTCGTATGGTCTAGTTTAACAAATAACGATTGATCGATTCATCGTTTGCGGTTTTTAATGAAACACCCGCAATAAATTTCAACGTGGTTGACAATAATTTGTGGTTTTTTTGACAGGGTGTGCAGGATTTTCACATTTATTGTATTCTGAATTTTTATTTCCTGATATTGTTATGTTAAACATGGTTGACCTTTTAACGTTTTCTTTTTATTGCAAACGGTGGCAAACCAGCAAACAGTACACCTGATGGTAAGTGTTGCTGCTGCTCATGGACCTTTGCAAGGCCTCTGCCTACCGCGGAGAAAATGAAGGGAGTGTGAATGCGTGCAATGAGGTTCGGTGATACTAAAGGTATCACTAAAATACGCTACACACAAACACCCTCAGTAAGTTGGGCTACCGGGTCTCTCGGTCACCGAACGATGCGCAATATCAAATTGTTACACATTGTTACTACTCAGACGTCGATTTTCTGGAGAGTGTGGTACTACCCCGGACGGACCGGCCCGGGGCTGTACACAGATAACTGTATAACTATGTATAACAGTGTGGTCCTACGACAAGTAGACGTAAATACTTTTATTTAAAATTCGGATATTATTTACGATAGTAATACGCCCTCGTTAGATATTTGTTGATTAAATATTGTTAAGAGAGATGTTTCTCTAAATCTTTACTATAGAGAGGATTAAGTTGTCTTTTTAAACCGCTTCAATCTTAGCTTTGTTTGATTTCAGTTGCTTTTGGTATAATAAACTTCGAACCGAAGAAAATGTATATAGACGCGATTTGACTAATGTTTTAACCTTTTAAGTTTGTCTATAACCTTGACAAGGTTACGTAGATTTTATTTAAATGCCACATAGATCTTGTTTAAATAAATCAATCATTCAAATCATTAATATGATCGGCTGCCTGTCTGATGTCAACCCTTCGTGGGAATGTAATTATATCAGCTGAAGTTGGCATAGGTCGTCTTTTACGACACCCATAAGGAATGCAACCGTTGGTATTATTCTTAGCCGTTACCCCACAGTACTTGTTTAATTTGATACAGCATCTTGTTTAAATAAATAAGAAAGAAATTTAGATAGTAGGGAGTGTAAATATAAAATAGTGTAAATGTAAATACTACTAAAAATATTGTTCATCTCGAAAAAAATTAAGTATCTAATAATAATTGGTATTCGCGATGAAGTTGATATATTATTTCATAACCTTAGCTCATATGAGTCCCACTACTTGGAGGGGAATTAACCTACTACATCAGGCTGGTCAGGCGAGTTGGTATAGGGTTTTATTTTGAGCTTTTCTTCTCTTGCACAGATGTTATATGCGTTTCATATTACTTTGTCATTTTTTACAGCATCCACGGGTAAGAGGGTGGTGAATTGTATTCTTACTCGAACACCACGCAGATTTAATCATTAATAAAGTGTAAAAAATCAAATAAAACACAGTAAATACAATAAAATCCCGTATATGTATGTATCTTCAAACACATATAAGATTAATGAGGTCGAACTAAATTTATTTGAAGAACGCCAAACAATAGTTCAATATATCACAAGTTTCGTCTCGCTGTGAATAAAAAATATGACGCACTGACATTTTGTTACGACCGACATAGTTTTTTAGTGAGCGTATCACCTAGATCACGTCATTGAGCTAGATAGAAATGTTACTATGTAGAACAAGATTATCTTTATTCTTTAGATACAACAGTGCACGCTAAAGAAATCGTTAAATGTATAGCCGAGGACTTCACTTTCATACTTCAAACATGCAATCCTATTGATGGTGTATAGATAATCCAACGATTAATTTGATAGTAAACGTCCACTGTTCAACATAGGACTCTGCTATTACTACTTCTACTTATACTATTACTATTACTACTCCTACTCCTACTAAGACTCCTACTACTACTACTTCACCAACTGTAGTAGTAGTCTATTAGTAAATAGACTTCACAATAGACTATCTTATGACAACTCATCATCATCTCGGCTCATATATGTCCCACAGCTAGGCTTAACCCTCCTCTATAATAGGAGGGATGTTGACTTACTATACCACGCTGGTCAGAGGGTTTGGTATAGGGTTTAATTTCGAGTTTTACTTCTCATGTTTTTTTTAGTGATGGGCTATGGACCTATGGTCAGCGCTCGCGGCATCCGCTTCGTCCAGGGTGACGAAGAAGCGGCGCGTGGCCCCATAACCCACCGTAATTACTCTCTTACGCCGTTGGGCCGACCACCGCTACCAAGTTCCTTACCCTTCGTGACCGGTCCGGCAGTTTTCCATATCTTGTATAGACGTTATATGTAAAATATATCCCTCAATCGTCTTTTACAACATCCACGGGTAAGATAGAAGTGGTGAATTGTATTGTGACTCCGTCACCACACGGATTTGACTATGACAACTAAATCTAAATATTTTCCTACCGTAGGCATTATATCTTCCATATAGGCCGATCATAAGAGATAGTTACGAAGATATAAGGTAACATCATCATTAATTCAGCACATATGCAGACGTCTTACTGCTAGGCTCAAATCTACTCCACAATGGAAGGGAATTTGACATACTATACATTGGTAATTGGGTTGGCAAAGATATTTGTTTCGAGTCTTCCTTCTCTTACAGTGATGTTATCTGCATATTGTATTCCTTAGCCGTCTATTACGATAACCACGGATACAAAAAGGAGTGGTGAATTGTATTTTTACTTCGTTAGTACACGGAAATCCTCTAAATATTTGTACTGCTGAGGGGTTTTATAAGCGTACAATTTTCGACAATTATTTCCAATTTTCTAATCGTTTTCCGTGTGGTGACGGAGTAAGAATACAAATCATCACTCCTTATCTTGCCCGTGAATGTCGTAAAAGACGATTAAAGGATATAATACGCTTATAACATCTGCAAGATAGAGAAAACTCGAAATAAAACTCTATACCAACCTGTCTGACCAGTATGGTATAGTAAGGTCAATTTCTCTCCTGTTGTGGAGGAGGTTCGAGCCCAACAGTGGGACATATATGAGCTGAAATGATAATGGTGATAAATAGTTTGTAGGAGGATTATTCTGCGTGGGAAATGAATCCTTGCCTTCGGTACGTGAGGTCGTAGCTAAGAACAATATGGTATCTGTTAAAAATTTCATATGATTTCAATTCACGTAGATGCTCTTTAGACTAAGGGCCTGTGCACACCACGTTTTTTAAACGCGCGGTCGACGCGCGTTACACGCATATCAGACGTAGCCTGTAGATCTTTGCACACCTGGATCAATTCAAATACGCGTTTGAATCGATACAGACACGCGAGTGTAGCGATACAGACGCGATGCAAACTCGCGTTTGTATCGATACAAACGACAACAAACTGCTCTGTAGGATAAAAGCGCGCCGTCGACGCGCGTTTATAGCGATACAGACGCGCTGCAAACATGCGTGTGTAGCGATATAGACGCGATGCAAACGTGCGTGTGTGGCGATACAGACGACAACAAACTGTTCTGTAGGATAAAAGTGCGCGTTTAAAAAACGTGGTGTGCACAGGCCCTAAATGCCTTTGCCGCGTATTACGTAGTCTAATCTTAATAGTCACGAATTCTTAACTCGTATCCACATTCCATACATACAGTAGCATAATAGACACAAGTACATATATACCAGCGATATTTGTGCGTATAATATTAGTTAGATTATTACCTAGATACGTATGAGTTAATGTTTCTTTACATGTCTGATCGTTTATTCACTTTATTCTTAAGCTCTTCTATGGGTTTCTATAATTAAGTTATGTTAATTTTTTAGAATAATTTATATATATCAATTTATGTATTTCCGAGTAGTGACGGAGTAAGAACATAACTCACCACTCCTCTCTTATTCTTGGGTATTGTAAAAGATATCTAAAAGATATAATATGCACATAATATCTATACAAGAGAAGGAAAACTCGAAATAAAATCCTATACTAACACACCTTACCAGCATGATACAGTAGGTGAATTTCCCTCCCTTTCTAGAGAAGGCTCAAGCCAAGCAGTGTCACATATATGGGCCGAGATGATAAAAAAAAGATGTATCGTAATAGTGAACCTGGTAACTATAAGGTTTAGGCTTTTTCTACAATCAGAGAAAAAGAAAAATATAAAAGAATGTATTTCCATTTTTTAGTCCATTTCTTAGCTACCGTGGTTTTATTAAATCATATTCTCCTTAGTTCGAATACGAAAACTGTTTCTATTTCTATTTATATAGACATATTCTATACTTATTTACTTTAGACATATAAATAACAAAATTAGATATTTTGTCGTTTATGAAAATTTTTTTTAGCTAATTTCCTGACATAGGCTGACAAAAAACTTTTTAAATAACCTGTTATTTTTTTACTAGATTACTAAAGGTAGACCAATAATCTATGTACTCGTAAATAGCCTTTTTACTATATCAAAACTTGATAATAGAGAATAGTCGTTTATGTTTGTTAGTAGTGCTCAACGCCCACCCAACCCACGAGAAAGATGAGGTTGGTAAATTGTATTTGTATCCTGTCAAGGTATAAAAAGATTACGATTTGGAAATATATAGGGCTTAATATCCGATAATTGTTATAAAAATACACGCAGGAAACCATGCTATACAACTGGATTTGAAACAAAAAAAAAATAGCCGTTGGCCATGGCAAAAGCGTGTTTCAAATTTTAAAATAGGAACTAATATTGGTCAGTGAAACAAGTCTCATACTACTTGCTTTTATATTACAAATAAAAAACTACTTACGAATAATAATAAAAAAAATCTACGATAAAACTAGAGCGGACGAAATATATTATTAAAAACTTGTTTAAAATTACCTCTAAAGCCCAAATACCACGTTCACATAAAGTATAAGTGGAATAATAAATCGTAAACAATGACCACGAACAAATAACTTTTGTATAAAGACTCCATTCTCATCTTCGTATTAAATCGCAGAATAATAAAGAAACTTTTCTTTTACAAAAAACTTCAATATAATTCAAAGTCTGTGTTTGAAATGGAATGAATTCCGACGCCAGTCCAGGAAGAGTTTCACCATAATGAAATTCTTCAAATATCACCCTACACCCTCATAAGGATTAAAATTTATATAATTGAGCGTGCGGTTGCCTATGTGCTCTACATACGTTTATTTACTTTGAAATATATGAGAGGAAAGTCTTATTTTTTGTATGAAATGCAATTTTATACATATTCCAAGAATTAAACTACTAAATGATATCTGATGTTTACGCGAGAACTACCCATTGTAAATAAAACTACTTTTACGGATTTTATCGCGTTTGTATTTGCTTTATCATTGTCATGGGCGGACTATGACCATGAATGTAGTAAAGTGTTCGAAACGTGGGGCAATCATAAATCAATTAATACAAACGCAATAAAATCCTTAAAAGTAGTCTTATTTTCGATTATACTACTGTTTTACTTTTTTGTTTACTTTGCTGTTAGTATTCATTATAAAGATAGTCGTATCGGAAATGAGAACAAGTTTATAAGTTTTTTTTTATAGTATTACGTATGGCCGCTATTCCAAATAAATGTAAAATAGTCATATAGACACGTAGTTTGTTTTTCTATTTGACTCTATTTCATACGTCCACTGTTTGAGATTTTAAAACGTCTAGCGAATGGAATGCTACTCGGCAAGGTCCTGTGCCACTTGCATTCAACGATTCTCTGAGACTTGGTAGTATGTATTAGTAACAGTAGTAGTAGTAGTAGTAGTGGCAGCATTAGTAGTAGCAGTGATAGTAGCAGCAGTAGTAGTATGTAATAATATTAGTAGTAGTAGTAACAGTAGTAGTAGTGGTAGTAGTAGTAGTAGCAGTAGTATTATTAGTAGTGGTAGTAGTAGTCTGTATGTTTAGTTTCACGTAATTACAGGTTATAATTTGATGCATCAAAATAAATCATAAAATTTGCATCATCTATTTCGGAGTGGATGACTGTGTTGTTATTATGTCATCATTACAATATGGCTAACATGTATGTTAATTGCAAAGTACAACTCGAATATGCTTAGTAATCAATACGTGATTTTCTGTTATATATAGTTTTATAAAAGAAGGAATAGTAGATTTTCAAAAATTTTTTTAATCATCTTCTTAGCTTTTATTATACGAATATGTAATGTTGTAGTCTAATCAGCTTTGGTACAATATTAGTTTTTCACCGGGTGACCTGGAAACTATATTTGTATCGAAAGTGCTGAATTTTTAAATGAATTTTAATAAAGTTGCCTATGTTTTATCATTAAAGGAGAACATAATCTTCATATGGTGTTTTAATTTTGATACATTAATTTTGATGCCTATCTTTCAAAAATAATAGATAGAGGTTACAAACGATAAACTATCCAGACTGTTTATTCGCTATGGATTTGAACATTATTTTAAAGTACAGTGTACAAGATTCGATATATATTGAATACATGGATAATTATAAATAAAAAGAAAATATAATAATAACATTTAGTATATTTATTCAAGTATTTAAGTAGATATTGTGTCGACATTTAAATTTCAAACACACATAGCACGGTCGAGTAACTGTGCCCCGCCATTACATCCTCGGGCACGTTCGGTTTACAACCTGTCGTGCAAATATTTATCCACATCGGATTTACGTGTTAACCGCTCGGAATTGTAATCAGCTTTGATTGGGAGCTCTTCTAAAGCTTTGGACGATCAGACTAATGATATGGCTATTTTCATCACCCCTTACGCAGGGGTGTAAAGGTCGTTATACTTTTTTGTGTTTGTTATTACATCAGTAGCAATGATATCGACACCAACAATTTATACTACGCTAAGTCATAAAAGTGTACTTTACAGTAGAGGTTTATATAGGCAAAAAGGTGATAACTTTTATATTAATTAAGATATTTATTTGCGTTGTATGAGATTTGTAACTTTGTTATTTTTGTGTATTTCTTCACGATTTTTTTATGACATAAAAGAAACCACATTTTAAACTATTTGGCATAAAAAACGATTTTGGCAGACGTGTTGGCATAAGGTTTTGGTTTCGAATTTTATTTCTCTTGCATAAATGTTATATAAATATTATATATCATCATCATATACGTCCCAATACTGGGCTTGAGCCTCTTCCATATTGGGAGGGAAATTGACCTACTATACCACGCTGGTCAGGCGGGTTAGTATAGAGTTTTTTTTTAGTTTTCCTTTTCTTGAATTGTTGTTAAATGTACAAGATATCACTTAGTCGTCTTTTACGACACCCACGGATAAGAAAGAGAATGGTGAATTGTACTCCGTCACCATACGGAAAATATAAATACATATTATATATAATAATTGGTTTATCCGAATACGGCTATAATAATTAAAAAATATATATAATTACGTCTCGCAAATCTAAAGTACCTCAAGTACTTACATTGTTGTAATTAGGGATTATTTAAAGCTTTCTCTTTGCTCAAGCTTAGTTACGTCATTATCGTTTTTAAATAAAAAGATTTTACTTAAGAACATCACCGTTCATCATCATCGGTGGATCAGGTGCTTAAAGCCTTCATGATAATAAAAAAAAATGCTAATGATAAAAACATATAAATCAAGAAAAAAAATGATATTGTAAAAACGAAAGCCACTTTTTGTATACTTGGTTTAATGCGCAACTGTAAAACTGCTTTTGATAAAATTCAATGAAATCAAAATGTTTATGGTATTTTATCAAAACCTCATGATTTTTATGTTGCCGAAACTTAATAAAAGTTAAAATGATGTGATAAAATGGGTACATAAAAATTATGAACTTTAGATACACATATATTAAGAATTTATTAGCATGGGACGACCTCCCACCAAGTAGACCGAGGATTGTGAAAATGGTAGGGAATTGTTGGGTGTGGGCAACAAACTACCATGCTCTGTGACGTTCTGTGCCAGTGGTCATCGAAAAGTTGAATGAAAATGATAAAGAATTTTTACACGAAAACGATTTTTGATTTAAAATGCTTGTATGAAACTAGGCTAAGTCGATAGTATTTCATTAGATGAAAAGTATTTCTGCCACTGTAAAAGTCGAAACGAGCGCGAAGCGTGTAATTTGATTTGTATCAAAATGAGACTGAGCTGGAATTTTTCATAAGATTACTTTACAATAGATTACGATATGTATATGGATACGTATTTTCATCTTTTTTTTTATAGAACGTTAACTGCTACGTTTCACTATTCGTTAAACATTTTATTTACAAAGAAAAGGAAATTAAACTAACATTAATTTTTTTGGTAAATCACATGGTATTTGAATCGATGCAATCACGACATTTGTCACGCTGTTCGAGGGCTACGATCGTAAATGGAATAAATTGCGTAGCACCAAAATAATGTGTGGCGTACGGTAGCATTACTTTTGTATAATTCTAATTTCACGCCTATCACTAGGCTACTGTCTGTTTCACTTAGAAAGTAAAAGATACAATGGGTACAGTCTAATTGTTACACAAGAGGGACATCGATACTCTTTGTCGTGAAGGGAGGACACGAGCGCTTTTGTTACGCTCTCATTTCATTGCAAAGTTTCCGCATTTATATGCAGAGATGGGAATAATAAATAGCTCAGTCAGCCTGACTGTTAAGTAAATGCTCGCTTGCGTTCAGGTGATGTTATAATCCGTTATTCTGAAATGATGTTGTTTTGTTTCAGTCCTCGCAGCGCAATTACGAAAATATTTCGTGTGCTCAGTGTAACTAATTTCTGATTATTCAAAGCCGAGACTTGATGCTGTAGAATTTTGGCAATTACATAAACGACAATTAACGATACCAAACCAGCAATTAACAACACTAAGAGAAAGTTGTGTAATAGAATTATAAATACACTTAGGTACGGCACGTGTATAGCTACTTTATAATTGAAATGTTATAGCGCAATGTTCTAATACCCGAATAGTTATAGAACACTAAAAGTATTGCTTTTTCCTTCCAAGAAATTTTCAATAGCCTGCACCATATCTGGAACTGTGCCCGGTAGACGGCAATAATTCGCTTCCTGGAAATAAAAGCTGCATAGGAATATGTGTATTTAACCTCAGATTATTCCCTCAGGGATAATAGTCTGTGGTTGAAAATACATATAATGTAGCTGACTTAATACATAATAATAATAATAATAATAATATCTTTATTAAAAACCATATACATTTGACACTTACACGGGTGTCTCTGCCTCTTGAATTAGGTAAAACCTGTGTCTCAAGAGACAGTTTCTTCCCGAAATACATAAACATAATCCTAAAATTATCTTACAGTGACAGGATTATAAGGTACTATTAATATGCTAACGTTATAAAGATTAATAAGATAAATATAAAGGTTAAATAACAATTTTAAGAAATTTAATATGTATATGCGCTCGCGCGTTTTTCTATGTATGAGTATTATGATATGTCTGCGTTTGTTAGTGTGTGCTAGTGTGTATGTACGTGTGTGTGTGTTTGTGTACGTGTGTGTTTGTGTACGTGTGTGTTTGTGTACGTGTGTGTGTGTGTGTGTGTGTCTGTGCGTGTGTGTGTGTGTGTGTGTGTGTGTGTGTGTGTGTAACATAGGTATAATCAAGCGAAATAGATGTTGAGAAGTGATAATAACCGTGACATAAACGAAAGAACATACTCATAAACAAGGACCAGAAAAGCTATTGCTTATAACATCTTATTATTTGTTAAATATGTGGTAACGTGTAAAGAAAATAATGTATTACTTTACTCGCTTACCGCCGCTACCATACTTACTTTCATTTGGGAGTCTTAAAAGCTGCCTAAGGGAGTGGGCAATAGTGCATTCCTGGAAAACTCATAACAAGAGCTACTATCGTCAATCCGCCTGCCAAGCATGGCGATTACAGTATTATCCCTTATATTCCTCCTCTTCATAAGTATGTATCAAATACATTTCTTTACAAAAGACAAAGCCACACAAACTAGTGTCTCAACGGCCAAACAAATAAGTAATAGGATAAGTTTTGATTTATAAATCAGTGAGAGTATTCGAGTTTCACCACAGAATAAATATTAATATTACATTATTTTTAAATATATTTCTCTTAGATGATTACAAGAGGGAAATTTGTAAGTATTATACGAAACATAGGAACTATAGTAAAAATATACTTTGTAAGATATACTAAATGTGTGATATACTAAATGACATATACCCATATGCCAAGTGCAATATTGTTTTTTTATACTGTATATTTTAAAAGAAAATTTAGCGCTGTTTAAAGAACAGCTCGATATAGTTGCGCTATTTCCCTATAATGGAAGAAGCCTGCGTCCAATAGTGAGATATATGTATGGACTGAAGAAGAAGGTGAAGAATATTTACCTAATTAGCCCAATTTGAATTACGAGGCAATTTATAATTTGCTCGCTAGTCTAGTAAAAGAAGCATACGAGTAATGACTGTAGGTTCAAATGCGAAGTCTGGAATTCCCAGTAAGTTTTTGTAGTGGCGCACAATAGAAAGCTTGCCTCTTGTTACATATCATTGAACAGTCCATATTTCATCATATAACAATAGATTCCTATTTTAACCTATTGCCTATAATCTTTAAAATACATTAAAGTAAAATTGCTTTCCACTGAATTTTTAAACCCACCAGAACAATCATAATTTCCTTTAAAAGTAATTTAAAACAATTGCCATTAGATTATAATTTGATCTTCGCGGTGTAATTTAATTATGTCGTACCATTTCGCTACTGATAAAACAATTACGTTCATTGAAGCGCTTCAAATGTCAATCTATATTTCTCCCCGAGACGTTAGCGAGGTAATAAGCATTAATGTAATTTGTACAAATATGGAAACGGTTAAGTTTGTTCTTATTAGTTTGTCGTCGAGTTGTAAGTGGAATGTATAATTTTCCGACTCTAATATATAATATCTACAGATACAATCACTTTTGATTTGAACGTTAGTTGCTTACGCATTATTTTGTGATTTAAATATACCTTTAGAAATATCTTAACGTCATAGCTTAGATTGGTTTGTATCTGTATTGCATTTTATAAGTCTTAGTAGTCTTTCTGGTGATATTAAATACGTATACAACGAATATTCGAAATCAAATCACATTGATGTCAGAATTTAGTACTAAATAGCAGCAGTCACTAGTTAATACTGAATTTGAATGAGTAAGTATACTTTTTGGTATGTTTTTGTTTGAAAAACAATAGGAATATCTCTATTTTTTGCCTGAATGAGTAAAAATTTATATTGGGTGCTTAGCTGTTCACGTTCTATTAAACCAATAAAAATTAACAGTGCTATTACTTTACCAATAAAACCAAATAATTCGGTTTTTACTGTGTGATAAAATAAAATGATATTATTTTGTAACATTTTATTTAAATAATGGGTAAAATTAACCCATATAAATCATTGTCAGTTAAAATGACAATCAAAGTACCGAAACGCTCAGAAATAAATCGTTTTAATTTAGAATTTATAATGTAGGCACAATTTTTAACAAGATTAAAAAGCCCAGAGTCGAAAGTTAAGCGGCTCGGGCAACATAATTTATATTTGTTTACGAGAGGTTCCTCTCATCAGACATACATTAAATACAAGAGCAAATCTGTAACTTGCATACCTCAAAACTATTGTTTCAATTAAGATGTTAGACAAAATATTAGCTATTTTAATTAACGTCATCATCATCATTATCGCAGCCCACATCCGTCCCACTTTTGGGCTCGGGCCTCCTCCACGATGGAAGAGAATTTGACCTACTATACCATGTTGGTCAGACATGTTAGTATAGGGTTCATTTCAAGTTTTTTTCTCTTTTACAGATGTTATGTGTATGTCCCTTAGTAGTCTTTTTTTATTGTCAACGGTGCCAAACGAGCAAGCAGCACACCTGATGATAAGTGATACTGCCGCACATGGACCTTTGCAATACCAGGGGCAAATACTCTTACTCCATCACCACACGGAATATATAATTAACGTCTTGTTACATTATCCGTATACATAGATATACTAGCTGACCCCACAGACGTTGTTCTGTTCAAATCTAAAAAAATAGGAAAAAGAATTTTCCTTGAAATCAATCGCAAGGCCACCTACCGGTTCCCATTGTTAATATAAACCACTCTCAACTCCATCGAAACAACTACATAATAATCAACAAAATCGGTCCAGCCGTTTAGGAGTTGAATTACAAGTACACGATCAAAAAGTTTATATATGTAAAATTGTAAATATTATTTGCACAATTTACCTAACTTGCTCTTGCCTCATATACAAACCGCTGCTGATCACAAAACGTAGCATGATTCCAAGGCAATTTGACTTAATTTACTGCGTTAACAGATTATTACAGGCTTTATTCTCAGTTTTCATTTTCTTGCAGTGTTATAATATTACTTTTAGTCGATTTTTAGGTAGAGGGCACCACATTATAATTTAAGTCTATTATTACACACATAACTCATTTATTATTCATTAAATTCATTTCATTCATTAAATTCCGTTTATATTTTTAATTTACAACAATGAGATTTTTCCATTATTAAAATATTACTCTCATTAAGTGGAATATAAAAATGATTTATTGATTTATAAATATACAAAATAACGGTCTAAGATCCCGCTATACAACGACCTTCACCGAGATGCTTATTTGATGAAACTTATTTTTTATGTAATTTAATATGTCAATAAATATATTGCATATGGGTTGCCTAACAAATTTTAGTCCAGAGTATGATTCATTTTTTTTTTATGTAGGTACATTGCACCGGTTTGATTATTAGACAAATTCTATACCAATCGATGAATGGTATGAAGCCCATAGAAAATGCAAACGTCAATCAGACCGGTGCAAAATGCTAGTATCGATTTATCTGTTTATACCTGGCTACCCGAGAGTTGTGATTGGAGAAGAATAGGCAATCTAACGTTTGCATATTCTATGGGCTTCATACTTTCGATTGGTATAGAATTTGTCTAATAATCAAACCGGTGAAATGTTCAAAAAAAATTTTTTTTTTTTAAATTATTAATTAATCATACTCTGGACTAAAATTTGTTAGGCAACCCATATGCAATATATATTTATTGACATATTAAATTACATAAAAAATAAGTTTCATCAAATAAGCATCTCGGTGAAGGTTGTTGTATAGCGGGATCCTATACTATAATTTAAGCTACAAAGTATATTACGGCAACATAGATTAGATACGTATATTTTTATTTTAATATAGCGCAACTTTACCTCCGTATTTATCTTTAAACAAGTACGCAGATCATGGAGACACTATGCCATGTTCTCAACCGGTACCTAATAGAAGGAGTTATACATAATTTAAAAAAAAATCTTCTTGAAGTAGATCACTCCTTCACTATATTATTAATAACATCACTCAAAAAGAAACACGAGGCTATATAAAATTTATATTCTTATGTTAATAAAATGTAAAATTATATATTTAAAAATAAGACATAATATATGGAAACCACTGATCTGATTCTTCATTCTTCCACAAATGGAAGTCTAAATTAGTTATTTGTACTTTAAATAAGATAATTACTTTATTTTCATTTCAGATTCCATATATATACGAGTACGTCCCACTCTTAAGCTCTGGCCTTCTTCACTATGGGAGGGAAATTGATCTACCACGGCGATAAAGTCGATACTGGTATACGGTTTAATGTCCAGTTTTTCATGTCTTCCAGTGATTATATCCGCATATTATATACCTTAGTCGTCTTCTACGACATCCACTGGTAAGATAGAGGATGGTGAATTGTATTCTTACTGCATCACCATACAGTAATAGAATAATACTTAATAAGGCTCACAAAAGATATGAACGAAACATGCAGAGAACGCACGAAATCATTTCTATATATGTATATAAAAGAAAGTCGTTTTAGTTACACTATTTATTACTCAAGAACCGCTGTTCTGATTTGGCTGAAAATTGGTGGGTGATCCAGGAGATGGACATAGGATACTTTATATCCCATTCGATCGCGTTTCCGTGTGACGTAATATAAAATGTCAAAGAGAATACAAGTCACTATGAAACGTGGTATAAGAAAAACGCATCTGACATGTAATAACAAAATGCAAATGACAGCTATAGACACACTATATTTTCGGAAATTTAGAAAATATGTTTACGAAAAAAATGATAGCAGTACGAAGTTTGCCGTGTTAGCTAGTTAATAATATTGAAGTAACAACTAATAGTTTAATTTCCTAAATAGATTTCCTTTTCGCTTCAGCTCGTGTTCGTACCGTAGGCTTTATAAGTAAGACATCATACATAATATAACAGCTCTACTGTAGTTATAGACTAAAGTATATTTATTTATACAACAAACGGCCAAGTAGCGAGATAGGCGTATATAAAATAAATTTTCATTGTATTTTGCTAGAGTGGTAGCTGTAGGCTTGTTCTTATCCATTCTTGTTTAATCTTCTAAAGAGTCGTATCTAACGTTGGAACATCTGGTGTTTTGTAACCTTTGACAACGATGACAATAAGTGGCATCCAGCTCTCACGGTTTCTGTGTTATCTTAGAAATTATGCCAAAAATAGTGTTTTGCGAAAATGGCATGGAATTTCGTGTACACATTTAATAGTATTGCACGACTTTGTATTATATATTAGTCAACTAATAAGCCGCTCTTGCTTCGCTTCGTTTCCAGCCGTTTTATACCCGCATTTTAAATCTGCTATATCTCTTAAGAAATGACCTCGGGTTCGAATCCCGGACTGGCCAAAATAGTTACTCCTGGTGAAAGTTGCTGGGCGTCGTTGGATGCAGGCGGCACAGGACCGCACTTTGTGGCGTAACATGAGGGAGGCCTACGTCCAGCAGTGGACAGCGATAGGCTGAAATGATATAGCATAGGTATCGTGCAAATAACTGTATGGATATGAAAAAAACTTATCTTTTCAATATTACAAACAGACACTTAAATTTTGTTTATTTGTATAGATTTATATCTAGACGTTCCGTAACTGAATATTCTTGAATCGTATGTCCACAAGTCTTATTGTCTTTACTAATATGTTACAGCTACACCTCCGAATCCTATTTTCATATCTGGTTAAATTTTTTCAAGCTAAATGTCACCTCTTTTAATTTTTTTTTCTATATAGCGAATGCCATTCGGCACTCCTAATAACTGTCATCCAGATTTAATATCACATCTTCCATTTTGTACGGGTTTCACCGGAGGCAATTTCCTTCTTAAAATTGTATTTGGACGAATACGCGTAAACTTAATACATATGCGACCCGAAAGACAAATTTTATTTATATTTTCTCTGTGCTATAGATTCAACAACATGCTTTTATATTACAACGTATGTCATGTTGATAGCTTTATATACCACTTCAGCATTGGACCATCTAAAAATGTAACATTTAACAATTCATAAGCGACGAGCCAGGATATGAATAAAATATTTAAGTTTCTCTTTTACAAAATTTCTTAGCATACGAGGAATTAATATTAACTTTGGTTGAAATGTACGAAGCTTATAAAACACGATCAAAGTGTAAATAGAATAAGGAATCGTTTAATCATTTACCTCTACTCGAAACCTCAAAAATAACTTGTTTGATAAAATCAAAATTAGTTTTACAGGTATTTATATAAAGGCAGTTGACCTTTTCAATAATGTTTGCTTCAAGTATAATCGCAAATTAATGATACTAAAGCAATTGATTTTTATCAGTTCCTACTTGCAACTTGGTTCATCTATTAAACAATAATACTAACAGTAAAGTTATTATTGAAAATAATGAATTCTTGTAATCATTGCACACTATTTTGGTGAGAAAAATAATTTCTCGGTTTTTCTAATAGGTTATGCTCTAGTCACATGCCACCTAAGCCATCGGTGCAAAGAAAGAGCAGCTTTTGTGAAAGAACAAAACTTCATAGTAGGTAGTCGACGACTATGGCCCAGTTCATAACGCTACCAACCATCACTCTGATAGCAGCCAGCAGCATCAGATCGGCATCGATAAGCACTACCAGGTGCGCTGCCAGGGCTATGTAGACTTTGAGCTTATGCTTGATCGTGTGGCTGCAATTATAAATAGTAGTAGCATGAAGATGATCTTTCTCTTAAGGACCGTGTACACGTACTTGCCGCTGTAAACATGATCCGATAATACCTGTAATAGATAGAAAAAGGAAATTTCGTCCACCGCTCACTCCAATCCATTAGCAGCGGCTGGGTGATCTTTACGATCCAAATGCCGAACCAAATACGCTTTAGCTGAAGTGCCTAACGGCCGATGACATCCCGGTGGGGACGACTGTATTCTGTCTAACACGCATCCTGGTTAACACTAAGCGGCATCTACGCATGTTCGGACTGCCATGGCTTTGTGTGGTAACCAGCTGCCTATTTATCTACTACATAATACCTACCTATGTATTTATCTAAATAAAATTTCTCCAAGATCATTTTTCAGTTAAAATTTGAAGAATTCTAATATACGAGTATTTACTAGCTGTGAAATTATAAGAGAGTATTCATGAACCGTTCAAAAATTGATTTGATAATTGCCTGTGATTTAAACCTGACTTCATAAGATGTGTCTTGAAATGTAAGTTACTTAAGTATCCGGCCATCAACGGGGTCGATGTGATCGCTCTACCTAACAAATCGACCTCTTTCCCCGAGGCGGCACAGTCGTTACTCAATCTAACTTCCTTGGTCAATGTGAAGGAAACTCGCTGAATATCTCACTGTCAAAAGCGTACGACGTCAAAGTTTTGCCTCTTAACTTTGAGAGGATATACAAAATAGTTATGGTTTGTTACTAATCGCTTCTACAGAATTGATTTGTGTACGTGATTAATCATTTAGCAACCCCACCATATAATAAGATTTTCAATAAAAAATGCTTACAATAGCATAATTAAAAACGTTAAAGTAAAAACTTGGACTAGTTATAATTCTTAAACTATTAGTTTAAATTGAATGAAATTCAATTTACAGAGTCAGAAATAGTTCATGTTTATACAATGCTTGCTTGGTTATTGAAAATTGAAGTTTCTAGTTTTATTCAGAACGAAGTTATAGGTGGTAGAAAATGGCCCGAGTTGTTTCGAGAAAAGGATGTTACGGTGTGCCGCTTTTTTGCTCGACTTGGCGGGGGCACTCCCGTCCCTAGATATGTGTTTGGTATACTTTTTAAGAGCGTTTTTTTGTCTAAACTATACGAAAAGAGATAATTAAGAAATAATTCTTTTTTCGAGCATTCATAACCCCCTGAAAAATATTCATAACTTCGGGAAAGTAAAAATCTAATACGAACGCGATGAAATCAGTAAAAAAGTTTTATTTCACACAAGAACGATCACTTAACCAAGTTTGATAGAATTTTGTGAATGTTTTCTGTCAGATCAAATAAGAGATAGGATAGATCTTTAGCACGGTAAGTGGTACCTCTGTAAGAAAATATAGTCAAGAAAATCCATTGTGTTATAAATATAACACGCGCCGGTACGAAGCTGGATCTAGCAACATTTTACTAGCGAATTTACAATTGATTGTCTATCATGAAACTTATATTATTTTTATTGGTAAAACATTATAAAACATTGTAAATATTTTACGAATTTTATTGAGTTTGTATTTGATTTTTGATAATCTGACGTTTTGAATACTTTACAGTCCGCCCGTGACCATGAACGCTGTGAAATCCGTAAATACAAATGCGATAAAATCCGTAAAATAGGTTTATTTACAAATATATTATAAAACAATTTATATTAAATACAATTTATATAAGTTATTTTACATTCGGTCTATTGTGATTATTATATTAATAAATAGTGTGCTTTATAGCGAACATGGAGCGTACGTCCAGTACCGCAAGCTAGGTGAGTAGTAGCATGAGTGCCGTCTGCAAACGTCCCGCGGGACAGTTCGGGGCGTACTGGCTATTCTTATTCAAATAAGTTGGGGCAGCGATTTGCCCTCGGGAACTGTGACACTGCAGTAGTTTCTATAGAAGCACACCCTCTTCCGTACAAATATTTGAATAGAATAATAGTACTAAGTCAGGCATTAGTACGACTACTTATTTTTAAAGCATTTCTTTTTTATGTATGTACAAAGGAGTGCATTAATATTCTATATAATTTAATTTTATTATGTGTTTGATGTTATGCTGTGTGGTGACGGAGTAAGAGTACAATTCACCATCCATATCTTGCCCGTGGGTGTCGTAAAAGCCGACTAAGGGATTATGACATACATATAACATATACTTAAGAAATAAAACCCTGTAACAACACGTCTGACCAGCGTGGTGAGGTCATCCTTATTCCTCTTATTGGGATGGAGGTTCGAGCCCAACAGTGGGATATTTATTAGCTGTGATGATGAGAACGAATGTTATTGATTATACAAAGGTGCTATATGGTAGCTGGTACATTGCTCGTTGACATCGTAAAAATAGCTTTAAGAAAGATAGACTAGGGTCCGCCCCGTCAGAAGACTTCTAGTCAACAATTATATTCTCAATAAGAGTTGATGTCTGATAGGGGTCCAGTTATAAATCTATTGCCAATAACTTTTGCGATAAGTACATTGAAAGAAAAGTACATATTGAGATAAACCCAAGTAATTGGAATAAGAGCAGGGTGATGATTATGAGGCTGCAGGTGACCGGACAGGAGACCCGCGGAGCGAGCACCCGCGGAGAGGTTGACCTCGCGACGGCGATCAGCGTCCCAGTAGAGGACGTCGACGGAAGAGGGTACTCTCTCGAGGTATTCCGTCGGGCCGACCAATGAAGTCAAGAAACTCTAGACCGGTAATCGGCCCAACGACGAAGGCGACGTACTATATGGGTGGGTTGCGGGTGTGCGTGCTTACGCCCCTCTGTCGATCCGGACGGAGTGGAGCGAGGAGTGCGCCGATCGTAACCCACCCCTCAAAAAAAATATATAATCTATAATCAGCGCCCTTTTTTTTTTGGGGTGTCCAAAAAAAAGGGTGATGATTATAAATATAATTTGAATATAATTATTTTAAGAATTATATATATTTCTGTTCATTTAGAACAGAAATATATCTATTCGTTTTTAATTTTTTACATGTTTTTATTTTCAAACTAAACAAGATCATAACAAGGTAAGCTCCAATCATCATCACAGCCCACATAAGTCCCACTACTGGGCTCAGGCCTCCTCCACAATGGGAGGGAGTTTGACCTACTATACCATGCTGGTCAGACATGTTGGTATAGGGTTTCATTTCGAGTTTTCCTTCTCTTACACATATCTTATGTACATATTATAATTTATATCCCACAGTCGTCTTTTACGACATCCAGGGACAAGATAGGGAGTGGTGAATTGTATTCTTACTCCATCACCACACGGAAAAATGTTGAAATTATTTTAAGAATTATAAATAAACAGAAATGGTTCTGTTCGTTTTTTTTTCTAACTAATATGACGACAAAGTAAGATCAAAAGTTAAAGAGATGTATTACTGAAACTAATTTCAAAATATTTTAGGATAAATTAAATAGTCTAAAATAATTTAAATACTTGGGTAATTAAAAAGAAGGTTTTTTTTGCCATATAAAACCCTAATACGCTTTATAAATTACGTAATAATTCGTGATATTTTACATACAGCCAGGAAATATATTCTTTCGTGCAAAGAAAATATAGCTTCCGACTATTTTAAAATGAATTATCACATCACGAACAAAATATTATGAAATAGAATATAGCAATTTTGTATGTCGAATTGCGTCATTAGTAGGTACGTTAGTAGTTACGAATGATAGTTAAGTCGTGATCGGGTGCCGCTTGTGGGATCTGGTCTAGCCACAATCCTTTGCATTATATTTAAAAGTCATATTGTTCTAGCTGACTGATATTGTTCTGTTCAAATTTAGAAAAAAAAAGTATAATCTTCTTGAAATCGATCGCAGCGCCACCTATCGGTTCCAATTATTAATGTAAACCCTTCTCATATCCATCGGAACAACCACAAATCGGTCCAGCCTTTTTGTGTGTGTTCAAGGGGATTCGAAAATTGTTTAGATTCATATTTGAACCCGGTAGGTGCCGCTACTATCGATTTCAATGAAAATTCCTTTTATTGTTTTAGATTTAAACAGAACAACGTCTGTTGGGTTAGCTAGTATAATTATATTACAACAATTGTCACATAACACGAGCGAAGAACAAATGAACCTATTTGGAGCCCATTATGTTCTATAAAATATTTAGATTGAGGGATAAAGTCAGATTTTATAATACGTAGCGTATCCCTTAGTCGTCTTTTACGGTAAGAGGTGAATTGTATTCTTACTCCATCACTATATGGAAGGTTAGCTCCAGGCCTTTTTATATATAGATAGTTAGCCGTAGTAGTCATAAAAATTGATCGAGGAATCAGTAGAAGATTAGGACAGCAGTACTGTGCAAATTATAACACAAATGCGAAAGTTAATCGCCTCTCCAAACGAAGCAGTTAAGGCATAATTCCCTTCTTCGCATATGAATAAATTCGTTTCATTCACTATAGAAAATTACAAAATAGGTCCTATACATGAGATGTAGAACAACAGACACAGCATAACGACGAAAATTTACATCGACCCGGGTTAATGTCGTGGGTCGCAATGCAATCTCATTCTAGCAAGGAAACGGAGAGTAAGGCTCGACCAGGATGTATTGATCCTACAAATTCTCATATTCCCTCCTCGCTAAGACAATGATAAAGGTCACATTATAATGGTGTAGTGTGATCAGTTACCATGATATTCGCGATATTGTTACAGAGACAAATGCGTATCTTGAAAGAGGATTCCATGCTTATAAATACAATAGAAAGTTTTTTCCTATAACTCTTCATTATTTTTAAGGATAATAAATAATAATATTTATGGTTACAATACGAAAATATCATAAACATAAACATATAAATATTCGTTTTTATATTTTTTTATTGCCTTTGGGGGGCAGATGAGCGTAACTAACCTAATAGTAAGTGCTAACCGTTCGTCAGCTTATACGATCGGCTTTCCGGGACCTCAGTCAGGTTAAAGGCCAATTAAAGTTGAAATTTCGGCCTCCGGTTTTATGAACAGAATTTTTATGAGTATTATGCATTGTCTAAAACGATGACACCTTTTATTATACTATTCGATGATTTCCGTGTGATCACAGAGTAAGAATACAGTTTACCTGTGGGTCTTATACTCGTGAGTGTCGTGAAAGATAGTCATCTTTTACGACACCCACGAGTATGCCGAGCTATGCCGTTATTATTTATGCAAGAGGAAGAAATCTCGACATAAAGTCCTATACCATCACATCTGACTAGCGCGGTATAGTAGGTCAATTGCCCTTCCATTATACAGGAGGCCCGAATCCAAAAGAGCGACTTATATGGCCGGAGTTGATGATGAGGAGTTGAATCGATGATTTTCCTATTAAACATCACAGATTTTTTTTTTTATTGCCAACGGTGGCAAACGAGCAAGCAGCACACCTGATGGTAAGTGAAACTGCTGCACATGGACCTTTGCAATACCAGGGTCACAGCCAGGCCGCTGCCTACCGTGAAGGAAATACTCGTCTTAAACCTCGTTTAAAGAAGGACATGTCATAGCGCTCGGGAAACACAGCAGCAGGTAGTTCATTCCAGAGCTTGCACGTACGTGGGAGAAATTATCGCTGGAAACGTACAGTTGAAGACCATAACGTTGCCAGGTGAAATGGATGAACCCTGCTACGATGTCGAGTGGTACGTTGGTAGAATGGTGACGGTGGTACCAAGTCAAACAGATGCGTAATGCAATTAAATTATTTGTGTAATGGGGTGAAATGAAAATCTGCCCCGGCCCATCCTTCGCCGCGGATGTTGTAAAAGGTAACTAAGGAATGCAAATATTGCGTGAGTAGACGAACTCGATATAAAACACCATGGAAAGCATTCATATGTTTTGTGAACATTCTTCAAGCAGCTTCTCTCCTAGTGTAAAATAAAGGATGGACCCTAGTTACATAAACCATACGGCACTTTCTGCAATTTGTGTCATAGACCTCACGATTTGCTAAATTGATTTCCAAAATATAGACAAGACAAGCCTGTGCTTGTCTTGTCTATATTTGTAGTTGTCTTGTCTATATTGTCTGATATGAATCAATGTAAACTCTGTAGTTTACATTGATTCATATCAGCCTATATAAGTCCCCACTATTGGGTCTAAACCTCGTCTAGAATGAGAAGGAAACTGACCTATCAATCTACGCTGGTCAGACGTGCTCTTGATTTGATATTACCTACATATATCAATTAGTCGTCTTTTATGACACTCACGGGCAACAGTATGGTTAATTGTATTCTTACTCCGTAACCATACTGATTGTTGAACATAAATGTTAAATAAAGTTCTATACTGTCGTGCACTACGAGGACACGGCATTATTCGGAGTGCTTTAATGTCACGGAAATGAAGATACTCGGGCATTATCCGCCTTTGTCGGGGTTGGATTTGTAACATATGCTGCCCCGTCCTCACTACGTGACATCGGAGAATAAGTACTTCTACTAAATCTGTAGACATATATATATTAATAAGAGTGACATGGTAGTATGAAAATATTTTAATACTATCAGTATTAAAGATAATAATAAATTAATGACAGACAATCTGCGCAAAAGAGCTTCTTAGTCGGATGAATTGCTTTCAATTGTCATCAAAAAGCAATACTTTTTTTATTATATGCAATTGAATATTTTGGTTATAAATATAATTTGGACAGACAGACAATAATTGTGGACAAAATTCCGTACCAATGAATCTATACTTCGAGAACTCGGCATCAAGCAGCGCTTATCGTCTTTGGTACAGTCCCGTATCCTTACCTTTTTTGGTCACGTATGCCGCCGAGGTGAGGTGGCTATTGAGCGACTTGTGATCCAGAGAAAGGTTGAGGGTACCAGGCCACGAGCAAGATCGCCTATAAGATGGACTAACCAGATAAAAGCGGCAGTACATGGTTCATCATCGCTACATGAATGCACGAGGCAAGCGGCCATCAGAGAGGAGTGGCGGTATGTTTTTTTTTTTTTGGGAATAATTCCACCACACATTCCCACCATTGTAACTCCTGTAAGCCAGGATCCACAATGGTCTCCATAAATGACACCGAGCTTTGACCTTCAGGCAGTCCCGGGATATGATTTTAATTGTCTTGGGACTCCCAACAAATTTAATTAGAAAAGATTAAAGAGGAGGAGTTGGAAAGAGAGATTCCACTTCCCTCCTAGGCAAAGCGGGAGACAAGAAAACAAAATGACTAGTCAGCCAATAAGTAAAAAGGTGTACAGCTACGATAGCGCTGCAGTACGGCACCATAGATACGGAAGGGCTTAACGGGGCCTATATGTGAGCGTTAAGATTGATTTCTACAGTAGGTATGGCAGAAACGCATGAACGCACGGCAACTTTTTCGAGTTGCTACAAGGTCCGTATAGTATACTATCCCACAGGTGACTTGCAAACTATTTAACATAAGGTTACGCTCGTTTCGCCAGAGATCGCACTCCCAGAGAATGTGATGTGTTGATTGTTCAATGTTCATACTCGTGGTCAGATGTGGAACATTGACATAATGGTGATGGTACGAGTTTAAAAGAAAATAATTTACTTTTATAGTTGCTATGGCCAATTAAAAATTGGGCCTCCAAGTGGTCAACCTCCGGCCACACCTTCTCCAGGGCTTCTGCATGGAAAAATAGATAAAGATGACGACCTTTCGATGATGAATCCCATCTTTCTTGCCATTCAGTTAAAACAGCGTTGGCGGTGTGTTGTGAAGCTTGCTACCAATACCTGAAACGATGATCACGACCACTCTGTCAAGAGTGATACCGATAAAAAAGAAGAAATTTACCACCCCCTCTCATACCCGTGGATATCGTAAAAGACGACTAAGGAATCTATTACGCGTATGACATATATGCAAGAGATGGTAAACTCGATACAAAACCTTATATCAACCTGGCTGACTAGCATGGTATAGTAAAGTCAATTTCCCTCCTATTATGAAGGAGGCTCGAGCCCAGAAGTGGGACGTATTTGAGTCGAAATGACGATAGGCATTAAGAATTCATTCCTAGATATGCGATCACGTTTTTAAAGAAGTAGTTGAGATAGTTGAAGAATCTGGAAAAAACTTTCTACGCAAAGTGCTATTTCTTATGCGTATTAATAATCACTTTTCTATATATTGTTTTTATTCGTCATAATTTGGTGTAGAGCTTCACTTATACTTATCAAAGAATTACGTAAAATTTACGCTGAGAAATTGTGTTATGAATTTTACGAGTATATTTTGTAAGAGATTAATTTGTATTCTTTGGGTGTAGGGTCATAACAATAAAAGTCTTTTTGTAGGTTTGAAGTGTAACTCTTAATGTACAGAAAGACTTTTATTGTTACAAATCTACACCTAATCAACTAGTGCAATATATTTTCTTTAAATCAAAACTAGTTTATTAAGTAAATTTTGGACAAAAGTTCTGCTTATTTGCTTAAATTTTTAAAATCTCTCACACTTGTACCGTGGAGTGGGCAGATTTGTAAGATTTACTAGTACTTTTGTAATATTTTCTTAGTTTTCATTAAACAAATACGTTAAACTTCACGATAATCAGTTCGGGTTTCGTCCTCGGCTATCTACAGAGAGTGCTATACTGTGTTTAAAGCACACCGTCATATATTATACTGATCGTAAAACACCTGTATTCGCGTGCTTCCTTGACTTGTCAAAGGCGTATGATCTGGTGTCATATGACCGTCTGTGGGACAAACTTGGGAGTATAGAACTACCGCCGGAGCTCATCAGCGTATTCCGTTATTGGTATGCGAACCAGTCCAACTGTGTTCGATGGGGGAGTGCAATGTCTGATATGTATCAGCTTGAATGTAGTGTGAGGCAGGGCGGGCTTACTTCACCAACTTTGTTCAACTTGTACATTAACGATTTGATCGGTGCGCTTAGCAGTCAACATGTCGGCTGTCACATTGATGGGGTATGTGTCAACAATCTAAGTTACGCAGACGACATGGTGCTGCTGAGTGCTTCGGTTTGCGGCTTAAGAAGGTTGGTTCGAATATGTGAGCAATACGCATGTAGCCATGGATTCGTATATAATGTGAATAAAAGTCAATTTATGGTCTTTGAGACTAGGAGTGCTAAATGTCCCCAGAGCATACCTCCGGTTCTGCTAAATGGATTTCCTCTCCAGAGAGTCGACCAATTCAAATACTTGGGACATGTGGTCACGGCTGGTCTCAGAGACAATGAAGACATAGAACGTGAGCGGAGGGCCTTGTCTATACGAGCGAACATGATAGCCCGCAGGTTTGCGAGGGCTTCTAGGAGTGTGAAGCTGACACTCTTCAGGGCATTCTGTACGTCCCTGTATACTTGCAGCTTGTGGGCTAATTATACAGAAAAAAGCTACAATGACATCCGCGTACAATACAATAACGCGTTCAGAACTGTGATGGGGATGCCCCGGTTTTGCAGTGCCTCGGGCATGTTCGCGGAGGCGCGCGCTGATTGTTTTCATACAACCATGTGCAAGCGGGCGGCTTCCCTAGTGCGCAGGATACGGGCCAGCTCCAATACTGTGCTGATAATGATCGCCAACCGACTGGACTGTCACATTGTCAGACATTGTTGCAACAGACATCTGGTGGTATCAGTTCCACAAAGAATAATGATATAAAATGGAATGCTTTTAATTTTAATTAATCTAATTTTGTGTAAAATAATTATGTATTGATTTTGGTATAGGATGTGTTGTTGAAAATAATTTAATTGCATGAATGTAATTGTTTTTGAGTTAAATTCTATTATTGTATAATTAATTTTATTACTGTGATTATTATTCTTATGACATTTATTGTTATTTATGAGTATTTATGTTACTTGAAATAAAATGATTATTATTATTATTAAATCTTATTCCACTAACTGCCGCTTCCACTTTAAGGACAGAAGTAGCTTGTTTTAACATTTTAACAATAAGTCATTAATATGATTTTATTTCATTGGTTTTAATTAATTACAATATATAAAGAATGTTATTATTTCATTTAAATTATATTAATACTATAATAAAGGCAAATAGAAACACTGTATATGAAACTAATAAAATATTTGAAGTAAGCTATCAATTACTTTATTACGGTGAATTAGCAAGGTAATTTATACAATTATCCACACGTAGCACGTTTAAAGTATATAGAAAAAATTACAATGCTGCCATTTTTTTCCAAGCCACCATTATCCAAATTATTCAAAAGACCTTCCGCTCTATAAAGCATAAATATCTTAAGTTACGTTTATTTTTGGTTGAGTATTTTTTATAACAAAATGCCACTCAGTGAAGTGATTCAAAGCCACGTAATTGTGCTGTTGAGGCAAAAAGTCCTAATTTTCCCCCTCGCTATTCCATTTAGGTGACAACGAAGTAAAAAATGAAAAATTTATAACAGTCACGTAGGTATAATGTTGCCGCATTTTTTTAATTAAATTGTTTTTAGATTTCATTAACTTGGTGAACTTTATTTTAGCAAAAATACTATATTATTAACTGCTGCGAGTGAGATTTATGTTACCGGATAATTTGATTTAAAGACACGTATTTTATAAGAGACTTTATACTGAATGATTATCTTGTGAATTATATCAAACATTTTATTAATTACGTTTAAGAAATAGTTAAAAATATATACACATTGTTACTATATCTTTAAATAATATGAAGTCACTTAAATAAAAGAAAAACAAAAGTTGAAGTAAGTGCGTTAATGCAATTCGTGTTAGTTAATTTGAACGAATAAATACCTGAGATTAGGTACAGCACTTCATACGTCATCTATACCAATAAATAAAATTGAAGTGTCTGTTTGTAATGTCAAAATAATAGGCTTTTTTCATGCTCACACGGTTATTTGCACGACACCTATGCCTAAAATAGCAATTAAAAAATTTTTGTCTGTCTGTCTGTCTGTCTGTCTGTTTGTTCCGGGTAATCTTCAAAACGGCTGGACCGATTTCAAAAATTCTTTCACCAATGGAAAGCCATAATATCAGGGCGTAAACTAGGCTATATTTTATCCCGGTATTCCCACGGGAACGGGAACTACGCGTGTAAAATGACTATAACCTATAACCGAAGCGAAGCGAGGGCGGGTTGCTAGTTTAAAATATATAGTATTGAACTTATTTTAGTTAGGTCTTATTATACATAAATACCTCGCCAGACAATGATGAAGTTCGTGTGAAGGAAATGATGAAGCTGTTAAAACCGTGTTCGTTAATTAGGTATTCGATGGAACTGATGGTGTGGCTTAAGTATTGAATTTTCATGCTGACTATCATGATTAACTTATTTACGAGTGAAAAATGATTACTACCTGCAGGACGTAAACCCACAAATCATACATGTACGTCAAACTACGTGGCTCGAGCCTCCTCCACAATAGGAGGGAAATTGACCTTACTATATCACGCTCGTCAAACAAATTGGTATAGGGTTTTGTATCCAGTTTTCTTTCTCTTGCGTAGATATTGTATGCGTACTATATCCCTTAGTCATCTGTTAAGATACGGGCAAGATAGGGATTGGTGAATTGTGTTCTTATTGAGTCACCATACGAACTAACTAACACCTACTGAAAATCTGTTCCAGTGGTCCTAACGATAGAACTAGCACAGAACGCCTATTACGATCAAATTGTCACTGGTATAAATGGTCTATACGTGCACAATCTATTAAAAATACGTTTACATATAGCTCCGATCTGATGCTTCAACTTTTCAATTAGAATTGTGTTAAACGATGATTACGATAATGATACGTACAATTTAAATTTATATTTTCTGCAATAATGATGACTTGTTGGACGTGAGACATCTTAGTCCGCCCGTGACCATGAACGCTGCAAATGCGTATGCACTAAAATGCGAAACGAAAAAAATAAAAAAAAAACGCGATAAAATTCGTAAAGTAGTTTTATTTAAAATGTGTAATATTCGCGTAAACATCAGAAATCATTACAAATAAAATGTGAATTTATTATAGTTATGAATTAACGATACGCCATAATGGTTGTATTGGCTAATAATTGAAAATATTTTATAAAAAATGAACACTGTGTAAAATGTTATACATGTTCGTGTGTATATGGATTACTCCAAATTCCCCATAAATATTCATCGAAATATGACATTACATTGACCTCGAGAGATTTGAGCGGAATAGAAAATGGTGTCACATAAAACATTTGCGCCACATACTCGCCATAAAAATCTGATAAATATGTTCACTTTTAAAGCACTTATGTAAAGTATTTATACGAAACACTACCTAACACCCAAATGTGTGAGTACTTGTATTGAAAGAAAGAACGAAGTAAAAAGGAAGAAAGACAAACAATTATTCTGCTCTCGTTAAATCTAATAAAAAACACAAACATGACTGAAGAAAAGACCTTCTTAAATAAACTAATAGTAACGAGAAACAAAGAAGGCTATTGTTCAGCTCGGGCTACTTCTTTTTATAAAAATAACTCTGGTATTCTGCCAACAGCTATATTGCCATGATCTTTCTAGGGAAAAAAATATGATCACAAGTATATTCAGCACATTTTCAGTTTGGAGCACCACTCAATTTCCTTGTGAAAATCGTAAAAACTGTCTATAAGTAGTGCATTCGGCAGTAGCGGACTTCTGTGGAACACACCATTTGCGATCGCCAATACGTTTGCTAGGCTGGCGATTATGATGTAATCTTTTTTATAGAAAGCCTATGTACTACAGTGAACGTTCATAAGCTTTTATTTAGCGGCAGATCATGCTGTGTCACACGTGTCCGTCCGGAGCGACCGGAGGAGGCGGCGAGCGATCCCATAGCCCACATGGTGCGGACCTCTGTCTAGCACCAAGTGGGCGGGCTATCTGTTATCAGTGGCCCGAACGTTGATAGGCTAACTGATGATCAGATACTCAGTGACACTATTTGTGATTAGTATAACATTTAATTTAACTAGGACTATCGATGATCATCGTTCGCTCTTATCTCATTTACTTGGAGTCGACATAATGCACTCTTCCTTCATAATACATATCGCAAAAGTTATTGGCAATAGTTTTACGACTGGCTGCCTGCGTTAACTCTCCTCAGGAATGTTGTTGACCTGACGGCATCAAACGAAGTTAGCGTAGGTCCATAAAAAGCTCTTGGTCGTCTTATACAACACCCACGAGCAATGTAAGGGATAGTATTTGAAGCTGCCACCACAGTTCTTTGAACTATTGTTGATAATTGAAATTACAACAGTGTACTAATATTACATACTATGGCATTCGAATAGACAAAATAATCGAAACATATGCAGATATGGGTAAAATAATAAAATTAAAACCTAACAGCAACAAGAACACGTCTATATATATATCGTCTATATATAAAATTTTTTAATCATTTTTTCTATCGAGAAAAAATGATTAAAAATTTTTGTACGTCTCGGAACAACGGGACAAACATCCTAAAAGTGTGATTGTCCCATTTAGAATGGGGCGTATGATAGCGTTATTCTTCATATAGATTGCCTTAGGTGTTACCTAAACTTTAGTTATAGTTGGTGAATTAGTTTCTATAAGATTTCCCAATTGACTGACACCATTCCACAACTAAATACTTTCGCTGTTAGCTCATTATTTTTCCACCGCCTTTACACTTTTTATTTGTCAATATTAACACATTTCTTATTTACTTAGAACACAGCACCGAGTGAAAGTTACTATCGTAAAATGAGCTATTCAATATTACTACGAAAATTTCTTGTTTATTTTTTTATTTCTATGTTTTTAGCCTTTTTTGTGTAGTTTTATTTAGTGGTAGAAAGAGGTAAATATGCAGTATCCTTCTTCTCACGATTACATAAGAGGTTTATACCGGAAAATGAAACATACATGGATCTATTACACTATTGGTCACGCGCCTTTGCCATAATGGAACAGATATTTGACTACTATGCTATGCAGGTCAAAGGCATTGGCTCACTTAGTGTTTTATTTCGAATATTCCCTTTAATGCCGTGCTGTTATTATGTTTATATTCCTTAGTCATCTTTGTGTAATATTATTAATACCATTGCTAAGTATAAGCCTTCTCGAGATAAGCCAAATTGTCTTCAAACAGCACACTGCTCAGAAAGGCTGTCATAGATTTTATTAAAAGATTTTCTTCTATTGCAGAGTATTAGCTGTCTACCCGAGCCAATTTTTACGATAACTATATGAATGTAAGGCGTATTGACTAATTTTCTACGGTAAATACGATCACCACAAATGAGCGCATCTAAACACACAAAAACAAATGTTAATGTCCAATTTTACGATATTATTATTAATTTACATTTATTGAAAATAATAAAGAATAATAGCTGTTATATTGTTCTAAAATGCTATAATGTGAGACACACTTTCTGTTGCATTGTCAATTACTAAGTAATAATATTTTTGTAGTAAGCAATATTGCCTACTTTTTATATCCGCTAATTCAAGCACTTTAAATTTATTTTTAATTGAAAAATTGTAGATTTTATTTATTAGAACGTGTTTGACCTAAATTACTACCGGTATGATTTCAAAATCTCTGTGTGGGGACGGAGAGAATACAATTCGCCACTCCCTATATTGTCCGTGGTAAAGACAACTAAAGGCAAGCATATAACATCTCTGCAAGAAATGGAAAACTTGAAATAAAACCCTATGTCAATCCGTCTGACCCGCGTGGCATCGTAGGTTATTTTCCCTCCTATTAAGAAATAAAATATGTACTAATTCCACTAATCATGTAGTAGCTTACTTACCCGTACCTAATATTGTGACGAATACAAAATGACGGAGAAGATAGCATGTTCATAAAGAAAGGTAATAAAATATAATACAGCTACGTATAGGAGCGAAGAAGTCCATTTAAATGTCAAGTAATCGAAAGAATGGGAATAAAAACGAGACTACATTATCTAAAACATCTACTAAATGATCATATTTAAGGCCAATGTATTTAGAAAAATAGGCAAACGAATCAAAAATAATGTTAATAATAAAGTATTATGCGATTTAAAGATTATGACGAATTTACTATTGTGTAATCAATTATTATCTCATTTACCGCAAAACGAATCCGGATAGTAGTAGTGCATTACGTAATTCGTTATTTGAGGTTATTTCTAAACACTTTTGTTATGACACTTTTGTTTCAACGATTTAATACTTTAAAATGAGCAAAGAATGCAATTTCTTAAATTATGTAGACAGCTCAAAACTCTTGACTGTTTAATTTTATTTTTTAAAGTAACGAGTTAAAGATTAAAGGCTCATAATAATTTATGCTCATCGAGACATTTATTTATTCAATTTTGTATTCATACTGAATGCCTTCCAAGTAATAAATTTGTTTATGGTTTGTAACTTGTGTTAAATAATGATCGGATTATTTCTCAAACATAAAAAAGGTAAAAATCATTGCATCGACAATTTGAATGCTATATTTAAATTTTTTAATCATTTTATGTGTTAATGGAATATGGGCTAGTTGGTTCTTAAAATTATCTAGAGAAAATTGCAAAGGATATTTTTAAATTATTACCTAATATGTCAGGCATTACCACTGTATTTTTAATGCTGCATTGCTCACGGGTGTCGTAAAATATGATATTAATGTTAGTTGCGAATTATCGTTACATGATAGGCATTTTGAAGATGAAGATTAGATTAGAATTTTTATAGGAGCTTGCGGGAGTCTTTGTTATTTTACTGTTCCTTTAGGAGCTGATAGTGCTACGCTCAGTAGCGTGACTAACAAAAAAAGCTATTTTAAGAAGACGAGTTCGCAGACAATCGAGATTTTTTTTCAAACTTGCAAAATGATTACTTATGGCGTAATTACTTATATACTATGATTCATCGTCTTCATCATCCTGTTCTTATCCCTATTACTTGAATTCGACTAGTAAGTACTCTATTTTCATAGTAAATTTTGCAAAAATATAGGCAATAGTTTTATGACTGGCCGCCTGTCGGAGGACCACATTTGCTTGGTAATGTATTGTTGACCAAATGACGTCAGATGAAATTGGTCTAGGTTGACGTAAAGCTCTTACTTATCTTTTACAATACCCATAAGTAGTACAAGGGTTTGTAGTATTCCTAACCACCACCACACAGCACATACTTATATACTACAATTATAGAAATGAATAATTTAACTTTTCTAAGTATAAAATAAATATCTATCTCGCCCGCAGAATATTATTATACGTCAACCCTAATTTTTTGGAGTAAGGGCAAGATAGCATAATCGAATCCATCTTCATTTGGATTTCATAGTAAAATCTCACTTTAGGCAACAAGAATTATTGGTTTTCACCAATTATCATTAGCAGGAATGAAATATAAAATTGTATCGGGAAACAGCCATACACTGCCTTTCTATTTTGTAAGTCTAGAAGAAACTAAAATGCGTTTTATGTCTCTGCTTCCATCCCTTTCTCAGGTGAAGCGTGTGACTATAAGAAATAGATTCTAACAGAAATATAATTAAATATGTATAATCAAAAGCATATATGAATTTCAATTCCAATAACCCTATGCACTATAGGAATAAACAAATAATAAAAATTTTTTTTAGAATACTAAAACAAGTATGTATAAGTAAACCAATGAGTAAGTTATACGGAATGCAAAAATCTTAAAGTGTTCTTTAAGCGTACTTTAAGCGTTTAAAGGTCATTATGTACATTTTAATACTGATATTAAAATGTAATAATCAGAACCGGGTATATAAAGTACATGATCAAACTAAAACCATTTCAATAAAATATCGCATAACGAGTTTACTGAGCAAAAAATAAATTCATATACAAATGTAAACATAGTTTGATTAAGATCCTTAAACACGGACATGACACTCGCTTAAGTAACGGCATTGATAAGTAAATCAGTCAATTAACGGTATTTATGACTTTCAAATTATTTACTGCCTCATTAGAGCATTAGTCAAATGCTTATATTAAATCGCATTAAGCTTTGATCTTCATTATTTGATGTTTTTTTCTCAGTCGGTATTAGTTTCACTAAATAGTATGTTGGACTGGTGAAAAAAAAAACATAATTACACTTGAAGTTTTCTATCAATTAGTAATTAATATTGAGTTAAAGACATCTAAACTATCTAAATAAATCAAAGTTTCTTTATCTAAACGAATGATATTCTAGTATGATAGATATTTTGCAATATAAAAGACACATGATAATTTCTAACCTAACTTAATCTGCATAAAGATGTAACAGCCATCTGCGACAAATATCCCTTGTCCAAATAAAACAAAACTACTCATTCGTGTGACATGATTGAGACATAATAAATTGTGAGAGCACTCTTCGAGGATTTCTTGAATCACGACTAAAATCCCTTACACAAAACCACTTCGACAGGCAGGTAGAAAGTAGTTCAATGACTTCGCTTTATCATAGACGAGGCTGCTACCAAGCTCTCTGATTGAAAAAATGAAGAAGAAACACTAGGTGAACTCTACCTATTTATTGTCAGATTCTTCAGTGTCTCGATTGATGGGTTAGCCTTTGGGTATTTTGGTGACAATTGACATTCCAGCGCACTCCGGGATGTAGTACCTATGCGGTTGTCGTCACTGCGGATTGCGGATATCAGGCTAAACAGTCTCTCAACTTGGTAGGCTTGTCTTCCATGTGAAATTAATGACATACAAGAAGTCCTTGCTATCCTTTTTTTCGTTTTTACTTTGGCGTGTTATGGTCTGCGTGATAGATGCACAGTCTTTACGATACGTAAGGACTGATAAGAGATATTAAGAGATAATTTTGCTACAAGAAAGTAATCGATATGTAGGATAGAATATTAAATTCCTTCTCATTAGGACTCGTGCTCAACAGTGGGGCGTTGTCAATTGAGAGGAAGAAAATGAAGAAGAAATGGCAGACTTGTTTGCGTATTCTTCGTATACAAAATTAATATATTTTAATATAACGATATACAGTTATGTAAAACTTCAATTATTTGTTTGCCTAACTGTTACCAATTACGAATTAATTTTTACGCTAATTACTATTGTTTTACATAATTAGTACTTTATTCTACTCTGTAGTAATATGAAAAATAAAATACTTTCTATAATGTTATGCAACAGCGCTGAGAACATCTGATATAAACAATGTATATTTTAATAATTTATCTTAATTCTCTAACTATAATAGGCATTAAATGAACCACATTTTATTTCCAAATGTAATTTTTATATGGATTGCAAAGATGTTGTGAATATTGTCATAGCTACGATGGCATAGAATAATTATTGGTGCGATCCGCAAATACTTAGTTGTTCTAAGTTTGAGAGTTATTTGTCTGGTATTTGTATCTTTTTAAAGTCTTCCATAATAGAAGAAATTCAGGGAGTGAGGAATTTTTCAATGCAAGTAGTTTTCTACCACAATACTGCGACAACATTAACTAAAGTTTATTTTCTACTCTAATAATGAAAGACAAAATATATCAAAACATACACAAAAATACAGTTAATAACTTACATTGCAACATGTTGTCTGGTAGCAATATAACTATTAGCTCTATAACTATTACCGGTAATGTTTAATAAAAATAACATTGAGAAAAATAAATGTCGCCATCTATTGGCAAATCCAAATACACGTTATGATTTTACAAAAACTTATGCAGTAGTTTTATACTAAACTACAATTACAGGAAAAAGAAATACATTTTATAACAGTGCGAAGTATTCGCACGGGTCTTAGTTATATTTATAATTATTCACGCCATATGTTTAAATTGCTATAATTATGGCACGATAAAAAAGTGTGCGTGTGTACTTATACACGCACTTAATAAGTTATATTCTTTTGACGTAACAAGATAAAAATCTTTTTAAAATTATGTCCTTCGCCTTATCCTATGTTTGTAGAAAACCACAATAATAATAGAAAAAAAGGTATTTAATACATTGAAAGTTATCTAGTTGATATTTGTGACGGTGTGCACGCGCCTCGTAAAAATGTTGACTAGCTAACTTAAGGGTGTCGGTTTTTAGTGACGGCGTGCACACGCATCCTAAAAATTTAATCTCATGTTTCCCTAACGCGCCAAAAGAAGTATAACTTCAAAATTCTTTTAAGAATACAATCCGAAGACGAATCACTCAATATCGACAGTGACTTTCCCAGGGCAAAAGTTAGAGTGAGTGCTGCATTCCCAAGAAGATTAGAAGGCCAAAAATACATGATATACTCACTCCTTATATATAGATATAGGGCCGGGCAAGATATATGCATATTAAATTTATATGTATACTTTGTATGTATATGTTATTTATATAGTTAATTTTTATATAATAGTGCAATGTCAATCGCTCGTCCAAACCCTTTCAATTAATAAAATATCTGCCTTTTCTCTAATGACGGTGGTACAGTCGCGCCCAAAACAATTTGTCTATCTTTTAATGTCATGCCACTTCTATTTTATTTTAAAAACTATTCCGTTACATCATTTGAAGATTAAATATATTCCATGAACGTAAGGCAAAGTAATTAATAAGTGTTTATTTAGAAAAATTGTTAAACGTATTTTTCTTATAGCAACCGTTATTATTAATGATAATATTTTTAATATTTTTTAAAATATAATTTCTGCGGTTATTCATGTCCAAATAGGCAAACAAGCATTAAAACTTAGCACAGCTTCATATGTTAACCACAGAAATGTTTGATTTATGTTAACCACAGAAACGTTTAACGTTTGACAAAACGAAGGAAACACATTAATTAACAGGGGACGTCTACATAACCTACTACGCTATTTGCATATATAATCACATAGTAATATAAAATCGTATTTAAAATGAAGAAGACCTTTGGTCTACGAACAGTAACGTTAGTAACATAAAATAAATTGTCAATAATAACGGTGAAACCTACTACGACATCAAACAAAAAAAAATAATAGGAATCCTGTCATATTAGCATATCTTTTGCCTAAAGTTGTGTTATAAAACGTTCCAATAAAACCTTGGATCGAAAGTCGACATCTATGTGTGGAATGCGAGAAATATACATATTTATACCATATAATACGACAGAGAAATCAACTAGGAATGTTCTTTACTAGTTTCGATGACCAATGACCTTGGCATTTAAGGCAGGTGCGCAATGTGCCTTTGCTTCACGTCCATGGACCTATTTAATTTCCATTAAATTCATTGTTTGTCAAATTTAAGGTTTTTGCTAAACATTTGTTTTGGAACTATGATTATATATCTACTATATTAAGTCTAAATGCCAGAAATAGATTAATTATGACGAAATATGTTTAGGTTTTTTTTAAGTGTTAATTATTATTGAAGATTTAAATAGGATCATATCATAGTGGCGTAAATAGTGGACGTTAGAGTAAATCTTTTTATTACCACAAGTAGGATTAAAAATTAATATATTCTTTAGCGTAATAATTTAATATCCGTTTATCGACAATATCAAAAAAATATTTTAATAAAAAAGGAATAAAAAAATTGATGCCATTTTTGGTTTAAATAATAATAATTCTTACCTTGTAGATGCCATCAACAAGTTTTGTCAATTCTTCCGTCTCCATGTTGAAAGATTTTCAGTAAACCAATTGCGCTGATCCTTGTGATTACACGAGTAACTTCATTGGAATAACAACAACGTACAAACAAAGTTCAATTTTAACACTGTACACACAAAATTCACATTTCAATGTACTTCTTTCAACGGTCTACTCCTTTCGGTTGTGGAATCACTCAAGCAAGCAAATTCACTTTCGAAGACATCTGAAACAAAAGCAAAACAAATTTAAATATCGATATAAATATTGAGACTATGTTTAAATTATAAGAATTAGTCATACATTATTTTTATTAAAAGTCATACATTCTAAAAATAAAGCGGAAATAATTTAATCTCAATGGCAAAAAGGTTTTCTATGCACCTGTCCGAGATAAAGTCAGCTGTGGTGTCGAGGCGTGCGTCTTACTCGAGGCTCGCCTGTGGAGTCACCTACTGCCTTCACTGGTAGGTATCTCACGAATGCCGATTAAGAAACACGAAGTAAACGGACTGGTAGTAAGATCAGTATGGGCTCGATGTCTAAATATCTCGCTATGTTTACCGTAACGGAGCTAGTTTAGAAACTACGTACTTTTGTTGGTCATTACGAAATTGTCGGTTCAATGATCTTTCAATGCTGTTTATCGGCTGTATATTAATATTATATATATAATATATAATGTTACTTATAAACCTTTACTCAATGTTTCATCTCTTATGAAATTTATTAACCTACATGATATCCGTGGATGAAATTCGTGACAAAAATATTAATTAAGATTGTTATGAAATAGTTCTCAATGCCACAGCACAACAATGTAATGCCTACATACGCTTTGCGTAGTAGTTTGAGGTCTTTTCTACATAATTATACATTATGATAGAGAACAATGCACTTTCATTTTTAACGTCGCCCACAGCTACCAAAAATATTCAATCGGTTCTCCAGTGGTTCAAGGCGATCGGTTGCCACTAAAAGGCGTGCCCAGAAACTTTTACTTTCGAGATTTATGAATATTTTATGCAGATAGTATCATCTAGTGTAACAAAAATGCCGAAGTGTCTAAAAAATAAAAATCGTTCAACATTTATATAAATTGTCATAGATAATTTTAAATTCAAGAATCTCTCGAGTTTCATAATTTGATAGAGAGTTATCGGCCTCATAAACCACATCTAATCTTCAAACTATTGTATAATTAGTTCACATGTTTTATGTTGTACAACTTAACTTCGTCTTTTAAAACTTTATTAAATAACGAACAAGTATATTTTTAATATTACGTGATCAAGGCAGTTAGAATAACATTTAACAGTTAGGTACTTATTTCCACATATTGTGAACCTTTATCATCTTATTTTTATTTACCTTTTCACGTTTTATGCACGTATAAGAAAAAAAGAGACTTGAAATTCGAAGAAATTATAGAAAGCACTTATCTCGATCCAAAACGTATTATCCCCGAATCGGGATTCGAACTCAAAATGTCGGTTATTGGGAATCAAATTCTTACGGTAATATACGGAACGGATTTGCAGACTGCAAAAAAATTATAATTAATTTTAGAATTCGCAGATGTACGCGACATATTTTTAACCCAAACGAAGTTACCAACAGAATAAAAGTTTGAACATTATGTGAAAGTTTTGCGCATCACATACCGAGAGAAAATATAAAACAAAATATCTGAGCGGATCCGTAACTTGGTTTAAACAAGAGAGATTTGCACATGGACCCGCGTCCGCCACCCTTGCATATGCAACGGTATTGAGAACCTGCCCACTTTTCTTTTTGCCAGTTTCCCTGAGGCGCAACGTAACATATGTGCATCAGGCGCTTATATCACTGAGAACTTGTTTAGTCCGGATTGAAACTTGTTGTATCCAAATTTGGGAGTTAGAAACCTCGTAAGTGCACAAGTACAAAATCGCTTAAGATGGATAAAGTCGGCGAGGTTTCTTCTTAGATTCCACTTTCGAAACGCCCGGATTTAAACTGTAAGTCTTTCTGGACTTTTATTACTTTCAAAGTACGAAATCTATTGAATTCAATTTCTAAAATAATGTGATGGTGATATATTCAAGTGCCAAGAGATGTACAAATCTGGCGAGACGTTGAAATAGGTACTGTTGAGTTAGCACAAATGGTTTGCAGCCGAGGACGATGCGACGTTCGCGTGTTCTGCTGACGAACCTTGTTACTGTGAATATAATGTATGACTGCACATCTCAGTTGAATATTCATATCTTATTCTTGTCTGGATTCACAGAATAGACAAATTCTTAGAATTTACATATATATTAGGAGAAAGCATTACACAGTTCAATATAGGTAATAATGACAATAGGTATTGATTGTGTTTGCCGTGTGGTGACGGAATAAGAATACAATTCACCATCCCCTATTATGCCCGGGAGTAAAGGACGACTATGCGTATAATATCAATACAAGAGAAAGAAAACTCGTAATAAAGCCATATACCTACCAATACAATAGTATGAGCAGCATGGCGAATTCTCTCCCGCAATGAAGGAGGGCCGAGCTCAACAGTGACATGTATATGGGCTGAGATGATGATTGATTATGTTATAAATTGAGTCGAAGCATTTATCAAAAAGTAAGGTAGATAATCTAAAATAACACGAGCACAGGTCTCTTCTAGGTGAAGGAACATTACTAACATTACGCGGGATGTGTCTTTAAATCTGTTTATAAAATGATTTTTAATGTTTACGCGAGTATTACACATTTTAATTTTATTGCGTTTGTATTTGATTGCCCGACGATTCGAACACTTTGCAGCGTTCACGCTCCGCCCGTGACCACGAACGCTGCAAAGTTATAAAATCCGCGATAAAATCCGTAGTTTTATTCACACTATTTTATATTAAGTTTAAATAAATTATTCATTTGTATCAATTATTGAAGGAGCTTATGCTGGAAATGAATGTATGAGCAAACTCATAAATTAAAGTAAGCGAAGCCAATCCAACAAAGCTGTCCATTAAGTTTGTAAAAGCAATAACTGCGTTGCAAATATAATGATAGTGTATGAAATCATTCGTGTGTCAACCACACATGTGGATCAAGTAATGAGATTCCTATTCACTCTTGGGAAATTTCCCATAATGCGCTTGTGTGTTTGACGGTAGAGTGACATGATTCGACTCGATCATTCATGAGCATTACCCTAGAAAAGCCTGCTCGAATGGACATACTTAATTAATTAAACGTTTATTATTAAATTTACAGGCCCATGTTCTATTTAGGAATGAATTATAAAAAATTCAATATTTCTAATGACCATCTATGTAAAATTGTAGTTAAAGATTCACTTTTACTTTTTTTAATTAAACGTAATCAATTCGCTAGCGTTCGCTATATAACAAATTATGGTTACTGTCAATAGTGAGAATATATTGAAACTTATGTATTATACCTTTTCACATCTGTTCATAATAATGACAGGTAGTGGCCATACAATGCTTTATTGTCAAAGTTATTTTTTAGGTTTCTTCCAGCATAAGGTAACGGGTGAAGAATAATATGTAGCACTACCGTTCGTCGAGGCTAGTCGATTTGTAGTCGCAAACACGTGCCATGAGCTCGCGTAACCCGTTCAAATCGCGCATCGCAGCGAGTTTTAGCCTTTTCGCTGCATATCTCGAAAGGCTGAGCCACGTAACGCACCAGAAATTAATGAGAAAATGATTGTATTCAAGGTGAGCCTGCGCCACCCCGCGCCACAGTGAGTGGCGCTCGCGTCGCAACTCAGGAGTTAACGACTTTTAGGGGATCGGCACGTCAGCCCGAAACGCGCTGAGTCAATATAATAGTATGGCGCGAAGCTCGAGCGGGCGCGCCGTGACTCGTGATATCACGCTCCATGTGAAGCCATCTTTTAGCCAGAAGCCAGATTTCGGATACTAAATAAGGAAAAATATCATTATCTCGATTCTTGAGAATATTTGGTAAAAATCGCAATGGAAAGCGTGAAAACGTGCTCGATTAGTAGTCAATAGAATCGTAGTAATAATATAGTACTAAAATCATATAGCAAATAATAGGCAATTTCTGAATTTAGTGATTATTTCGTGAAACTATGGATGAGTATTTATGAGGTTATAGAATCAAAGACTAGCTTTTTATATGAACAAAATTTTATTAATATATGAAAATGTATTAGTTTCGAACTTTCCCTGTTTCCGCCCAGACCAGATCTGCGCAGGAATGTTTTATATATTTACATAATTAGTTCATTAAAAGACCATAACTCACACAAATGAATTGCCTACTTTCATTGATAGAACAGTTTCTTTTTCTTTTATTTAATGAATTCTATTTTAAACACGAAGAAAGTTTTTTTTTGGATTCCAATGACTTGTCTAAAAGTTGTTAGCCCAACCAATAGATAACTTTTACCCAGCTGCAGACACTTTCTGAAAAGATTGTTATATAATAAGTTAGCTATATGGAAAAAGAAACAAAAACTAACCTTAGAACGAGTTTTATACATTCGAATAACGCCTTAATATTATTAAATAATTACTACTATTTATTTTTATATCTAAAAACATAATGTAAACAAAATAATATTCAAGCCTAAATACTATCAGAATCTTATCTAAGTTAAGACTAACAATTTTTGTACTCTTTACTTATGCAATAAACGCTACCGATGACCTGGTGACAGTTGCTGGGCGTTGTTGGATGTAAGTGGCACAGAACCGCACTTTGTGGTGAAACATAATAGACTAAGAGTCTGTGGACCCCAGACCTTCGTGATTTTATTAAAGCTGAAAGTTTGTCAGCGCATGTTGCCAACACAGGTTAGAACGGTGGCCCATTATGAAGTTTGGGTTACAGTGGCTTTGGTAGATAAAAGGTACTAAAGGTGTGTAAAATGCCGATATATTTTGGTCAAATTATTGACGTGATTTATAGCATGATTTTTTGATATTACCTTCAGAACGTTATTAAAAATCACTTTATTCATTGCCAGACACTTAACATAGTGGCAACCCCTTGCGAGACACCCTTAACGTTCATGAAATTATAATTTTACTTACGTTATAGTATAAAAGTTGATTTTTATATATAATACTTGGGTAATGAGTAGATGATGTTTCCTCAGTAGCTAGACATGTTTCATAGTTCCAACCCCTTGCCAGACAAAGATGTAGGGTAGCTGTAAGAGCGAGCGCGAGATGGTACATGGGTGGGTGCAAGTGAGATGCGCTTATATTCTTTAGTATTTAGTACATGCTTATAGCAGCTAAAATAATATTATATGCTACCTTTAAATATTATTAATGTAATATTCATTATTAATTATAAGAACAATATTATTAATACTATTGCTTACGTTATAATGTTGCTGATTTTATATACAATACTAGCAACCGGCCCCCCCGCTTCGCTTCGGTTTCAGTCGCCTTACCCGCGGAGTTCCCGTTCCCGTTGGCATACCGGGATAAAATATAGCCTAAGTTACTCAGGGATACTATAACATTCTAAAGATGAAAGAATTATCGAGTTCCGTCCAGTAGTTTTTGAGTTTATTCGTAACAAACATACAACGATTTCTCTTTATAATATTAGTGTAGATTACCCTTAGAGAGTGAAAATTAAAAAATGGTGAAATACGTGTTTATTTATTTTTATTACAGAGTACTTGTTTACAATTTAATGAAAATCGATGAAGATTTTTTCTTGTTTTACAAACTCTGCTACTGCGATTTACCTCTTTAGGGGTTGACTTTACCTCTTTTGGGTACCCCGCGTAGGGGGTATTCCGTCGGGCCGACCACTGACGACAAGTAAACCTGCTCCGGTGGTCGGCCCAATGACGAAGGCGAGGTGGTTTTCGGGTGGGTTGCGGGAGTTGCGTGCTTAAGCCCCCTCTGTCGCCCCGGACGGAGTGGTGCGGAGGCGCGCCGACCGCGACCCACCCAAAAAAACAAAAAAAAAAAAGGGGGTTGAATTTCGGGGAGGCGGCGGACCGCCTGCGCGAGGAGCGCAGCCTCGATGAGGCGATCCGCCGCCGGCGACTGGGGCGGCGTAGGCGCGAATACCTGCGCCTCATGCCGCCCTAGCCGAGGCCGCGGATGACGTGACCAGGGATTAGTCCGTCACCCGCCGAGAGGCCGACCGCGTGAGGAAAGATCGAAGTCCTCCCCGAGGGGGGGACGTCGGTCCATGGGAGGGTACCCCAAGTAGGGGGGTATTCCATCGGGCCGACCACTGATGACAAGTAACCCTGCTTCGGTGGTCGGCCCAACGACGAAGGCGACGTGCATCGTGGGTGGGTTGCGGGAGTTGCGTGCTTACGCCCCTCTGTCGCCCCGGACGGAGTGGTGCTAGGAGCGCAACCCACCAAAAAAAAAAAAATAATTTCAAAAAATCCTTTCTTTGTGGATTTCTACGCCCCGAAAAGAAACTACTGTCAAAATTTCATGTTTCTGACTTCAATAGTTTCGGCTCCGTGATGAGTCAGTAAACTAACATCTTTTACCTATTCTACACTCTTAGAGGATGAAAAAGGAGAAACGCTGAATCACGTGTTTATTTATTTTTATTCAAGAGTATTTGTGCTTAATCTGATGATAGTAGCTAAAGATTTTATTTCTTTCCATACAGACTTTACCGTTGCGTTTCACCCCCTTAAAGGTGGAATTTCAAAAAATCTTTTCTTAGTGGTGCCTACGTCTTGAAATGAAACTACGGTCCAAATTACATTTTTCTAGCTTCAGTAGCTTCAGCTCACCCTGTTCCTTTATATGTATATTATTGTTAACGCCCCCGCAACACCCCTTGTAGGTGGCATTTCGGAAAATCCGTTCTTAGTGGACTTCTATTCGACGAAAAGAATATTCCATGGGTAATGACCCCAAGTATTATATATAAAAATCAGCTTTTATACTATAACGTAAGTAAAATTATAATTTCATGAACGTTAAGGGTGTCTGGCAAAGGGTTGGCACTATGTTAAGTGTCTGGCAATGAATAACATGATTTTTAATAACGTTCTGAAAGTAATATCAAAAAATCACGCTTAATAATTTGACGAAAATATATCGGTATTTTACACACCTTTAGTACCTTTTATCTACCAAAGCCACTGTAACCCAAACTTCATAATGGGCCACCGTTCTAACCTGTGTTGGCAACATGCGCTGACAAACTTTCAGCTTTAATAAAATAACGAAGGTCTGGCTTTTTATCATCGTGTATGATATACAAGTTATTGATAATAGTTTTATGACCGGCTGCCTGTGTTAGGTCCTTAGGAATGTAGTTTATGACCAGACAGCAACGGATAGAGTTAGCCCAGGTCGATCTAGTTCTATTCGTCCTTTACGCCATCTACGAGTAATGTAAGGCTTGATATTATTGGTAGCCGCCAGCTCACAGTAAAAGATTTGATTTTTTTTTTAATTGTAGAAGATACAATTATCGCATTAGATTGCCGTCGTGGGAATGGAAGCTTAGTCCGGGCCACCCAAGAGTGTTTCTACTCAGTATCTGCCTTTTGGCTTAAATGTATTTGGATTTTTTTGTGTAGTGACAAAGTAGGAATACATTTCAACACTCCCTTTTTTGCTTGTGGGTGTCGTATAAGATGACTAAGAGCTTACAAAATATGCATAACATACATATAAAAGAAGGGAAATTCGAAAAAAAAAAATGCCTCTGCCAACACGACTGATCAGCGTGATATTTACTATACCTTGACCAACTAGTCAATTTTTTTTTCATTATCGAGAAGGATAAGCCCAGCAGTGGGATATACAGAGTGTATCAGGTTATGGGGCAACTGTTCGAGTATATTGTAGTTTAACGGTCATAGAACGTAAATAGAATGTACAAAACAATATAACATAAAAGTTATAGTGATTTAAAAAAAAAATGTGTCTAACAGTCTATGCCTTAAATGTTACTTATTATGTAGGCGTGTATAGACAGAATATATATAGCCATGTAAAGCTTCGACAGTATAATTTAATTCATTCATACCTAGAATTGCGCAAACGCTTCAATGACAACGTAGGTACAAACGCGAGCCGTCAACGGTCATAGGCCGATCAGCTGTTTTAAAGCGAAGTTTGTCTTGCTTATGCGAACGTAATCATTGATTTATTCAATTTCTAATGAACATTTAACAAAATATGAATATGTTGCATATTAAGTATAATGATACTTAATATGCAACATATTCATATTTTCATATTTCATAGTCAATGGACTATATACATTTCAATCAGATTTACACGAAAAAGTGATGACAAAATTGAAAACCGTACATGTCTCTAATTCATTAACGAATAGATATTTTTCGTTCAATTTTTTTTCATTGGTTCCTACCACAATTGCCTAGCTCCCCTTTGACCAGTTGCCTCATAACCTGATACACTCTGTATATGAACTGAGATGTTTATGATGATACTATATAAAAATGTTTAATATTCAGTAGGTCTGAATCTTTATATCACTGTTACAGTTTTAAATGGTGTTGTATGTAAATAGTTACACCTAGTTTACTTTTAGAACCGCAATTTAATGTTGTGGTTTCATTCAGTGACAATGCACCTCTTGTTCCACATACCGTTATTCAGTAAATCTAGACTAAAAGTTTGTTACTATGGCCTCGAATTTTAAGCGCTAACATTTTTAAATACGATTAAATGCAACGTATATAGTGCATATAAATTGGATCGCTTTTTATCTGTTGTGATGATAAATTCAATTGCTATTTATATTTATTTTGTGTTTTATATTTGCTACTATAAAATTAAAATAAGTTTACAGTTATTGATATTTTTTTATAGAAATAGAAAACGCCAGTCGTGAGACATTTTCGCTTTAGAATTTTTATTCATAACTTTCTAACAATCTTAAATCTCGATAAATTTTGTCAAATAATCTTGGTATAATAACAAGCTCATAACTTATTCCGTTTAAAAAATCGATATCATTAGCGAACACATCATTTAATAATGTAGAAATGCTAATAATACGATTCCGTTTTAATATTTATTATATTTACTAAAGCATCAAGTTTCAAACGAATAAAATAACAAAATTTATTATTATTTATCTAGAATAAAGCTAATATTTGTTCATATATTAATCTAATTACATATTACATAGTAGAGAGAATGATTATAAAACTTGTCTAATAATCGAATATTAGATAGTTTGCAAACAATTTATTAATATATGATATATAAGTATACCATACAGACTTGATTTTCACACTCGTGTCAAATAAACTTACCGCAGGGTTCACGAACTTGAAACGACTTTTTGAAGACAAACTTATACCTTACTCTTTATAATAGTAATTTTGAATAATTTGTTGCTGAAAAGTTTGTTTCTCCATATATTGATTTATTCTTTTTAACCCTCTAATCTCAAAAAGTACTAATTGAATCACTCATTGCGTCAGTCTGTTTATCAAGAAAAGTTATAGACTATGATAATATTGAAATTGGTGTTAGTGGAGCAATGACGATTAATGTGAGAAAAAAAAAATTGCTAAGAACAATAGGACATCACGTATCAAACGTCATGCTCTATCGTTGTTTTCATAATAACCGCTGTGATAACAAACTGGTAATGAAGTTATCATTAGTTATGTTATGTTTGACATTAATGTTTAGTAATTATCCGTATGGTGACGAAATAAGAATACAATTCAGCACTCCTTATCTTGTCCGTGGATGTCGTAAAAGACGACTAAGGTATCCCTACTATGCATATAACATATATGCAAGAGAAAGAAAAGTCGAAACAAAACCTTATACCAACCTCTGACCAGCAAGGTTAAGGTTAATTTCCCACTTAGTATGGAGGAGGCTCAAGCCCCTACGGACGTATATGAGCCGAGATTAATTATCTTATTTTTTAAAGTGTAATATGACAATATTAAATTCGTTCGAACAGAATAATAATAATAAATCTCTAATTAATTCACACACGTGAAGATATTCACACAGCTATTAACAAAATAAAATTGATTTCGCTGGGGCGACATATTTTAAATAAGTAAAAAGGCTAAAACGTTGGCAGCGACGTACATTGTAGCAAATTATATTGTCGTTGGTGAATAGCGCCGTATGTGGCGAACCATGGGACCGAGTGCGTTTGACAACTCGCAATATTGAATAATATTTCCATATACTAGCTAAAGTTCATACGTTAAATGTTGTTTGGAAGCAGTACGGGGCTTGCTCTATGTAAGTAGGCGTATGTTTGTATTCCCTTTTTTATCAAGAAATGTTATAATATTCTGTGATATTTTTGATAATACTTTCTATGCCTATTTATACAGAGAGATAAAAATATTTCTCTTTCTGGGTTTCGTCTGCGATCGCCGATTTTATAAATGTACAATGTTACTTTTGCCATATGGTGACGGAGTAAGAATACAATTCACCACAAACTCTCTTGTCCGTGGATGTCGTAAAAGATGATTGAGGGATAAAATATGCGTGTAAAATCTGTCCAAAAGAATGTAAACTCAAACTAAAACCCTATACCAACCCGTTTAGCTAGTATGGCATAGATAATAGACCTACTATTATGCTCCTATTATGGAGGCGACTAGAGCCCAGAAGTAGAACGTATATGAGCTGTAGTGTTTGGTGATGTGATATGTTAGCGCGATGAACTAGATGCTACAATGTTCAGATCAAAATATTAATATTGAGCCCAAAGTTTAATAAATGTTGTTTTACTTAGGCTGTAAAATTTCTAATTCTAACTAAAATGAATTTATTTGTTTATTATACCTTCATGCTTTTAACTATAAAATAAATCATAGATGATGGATGTAATTACTAAAATATAGCCAGTTGAACAAATAAAATAGTGATGTTTCAAAATATAAATACTATTTCAAGATAGCACTTTACAGATGGCTCTACGCTCGCGACATTACGTTCCATTTTATAGTCGTCACCCGCAGAGAGACTGACCGCGCCACGGCGACCAATATCCTGGACGTCGAGAAGAGAGGGTACCTCTTCAGGGTATTCCGTCGGGCCGACCATTGAGGACAAGGAACCCGGCACCGATGGTCGGTCTAATGGCGAAAAAGAGGCATTACGGTGGGTGGGAATGAATGGCGTGTGCGCTTACCATAAAACCAATAAAAAAATGTATATGTATTAAAAAATGTATATTAATATGTATATGTATTTATGCCTATTACATAGGTATACTTTTTATACACCATTATAGCAAATTTGAACGAAGAAGAACGGGTGTAACCGACATAGCACGAACAATTAGCATGCTGAAGTGGCAATGGACAGGTCACATCGCTCGACGAACCGACAACGGACCATGTATCGGACGACGCAGTGTAGGACGCCCCCCCCACTAGGTGGACCGATGACCTGGTGAAAGTTGCTGGCCGTCGTTGGATGCAGGCAGCACAGGACCGCACTGTGTGGCGTAACATGAGGGAGGCCTACGTCCAGCAGTGGACGGCGATAGGCTGAAATGATTGAATGAATAAATAGCAAATTTTGTACATCAGGAACTTTAGAATGATCGATTATATTCAATGAAATATAAATTATATTCATGAAAGTTTCGTCAAAATCAATTCAGCTATTTCAGAAATTACTCAAAACAGACCAAATTTTTATTAATTTAATTGCAAGTATCGTATATAATATAATAAGCGTTCAGTAAAAAAAAAAACTTATTTTGATACTACAGAACGAATTCTTGAATTATATTTATCTTTAAATATAGGTAAGGCAACATGAAGTAATGTCTAGTGAGATATTAGAAATTGAATTTCGCTGTATTTATAGTGCGATATTTGAAATTGATTTTCGCCTTTCTACATAATGGCACACCCAACGCGTCTGATCAAGAAAAACGTGTACAAACAGTTTTTACGCGACGACGTTCAGGTTAATGCTGTTCGTCGGCACATCACCCCTCGATGTGATGCGATTGTTCAATTGGCGAGAAATTGCGACGCGACTAAGCTTGCGGAAAATTGGCGATATCGTTAATATTCACCCGAAACCAGCGGTTCACGTGGCGACTACAAATAACGAGCAGACAAAACCCCCATAGATTTATGTTCTGTCGTTTTAAGTGATATATAGATCCCAACTCACCCTATCTATCCATCTTAGAGTATCTCAAGTAACCGCTTACGAATGATATTCTTATCTTTATATTATAATGTGATTACTTATGAGAATTATTATCATCATTGTAGCTCAAATACGTTCCAATACTGGGTTCGAATCTCCTGCACAATAGGAGGGACATTGATCTACTATACCACGCTAATTACATGGATTGGTTTAAAGTTATATTTTGAATTTTCCTGCACAGATGTTATATGCATATTTACATCCTTTAGTCGTCTATTACGACATCACGAAAATAAAGCTAATAAATATGGCTCAATGCCTGTTAAAGCATTTACATCATTTTATTTTGCAAGCGTCAACGTTTAAAAGAATTATAGCGGTTATTCAGACAGCCACTAAAATGTATGATATCTTGACAGCACCTAAAGACTCTTAGGTAACTCTAAGTAACTTTTTCCGGTGCGTCAAGCCATTCGCCTAAGGAAATTGGTGACAAAAATATTCCGGTCATGTAGGAGCCCTTGTTAGCGTGCCCCAAAAACACAAGAATATTCCCCCTCCTGACATGGCTTGTTTCTTAGATGAGTCGTTGGCCGTTCAAAGTTTTTATGATACTCACAATTTTGTCGAATTCTTATATTCTACATCAATACATGCAGCTGTGTACCATAAGTATCATCACGTATGTTGATTTATCATATATTTATACACCTTGTACGAAGTATAATTATTGAACAAGTTATTATATTTACTTCAATTGCAAAATTTCATATTTTTATACTGCCAAGCATATGGCCTATAAAGCAGTCTTTTCTTGAAGCCTATCAAACGAACTCTAATTTCTACGCGAGTACATTTTATCCGTTCGAATATCCGTATCCGACACTTTTCCTTTTCATTTCTTTAACAGAGTAAGCAAATGCAGAGTGAGAATATCTGTAATAACAATGATTTTTTGGACGTGAGATCGCTTAAGTCTCCCAGAACCATGAACGCTGAAAAATATTCTAAACGTCGGGTCATCAAAAATCAACTTCAAACGCGATAAAAGCCGTAATATAAGTTTTATTTCAAAAAGTCTGTCAAAGTTCGTATAGGTTCCAGATAGCGATAATGATAAAAGATATCATTTAGCGTTTGAATCGAATACATTTAAAAAAAATTCTTCATTATCTAACAGACGATTAGTAAATCAAAATTGTCTACATCGCACACTGTTCATCTGTCGAAAATGTTTTTATGAACATTGTTTTGGTAAACCTAAAAATGTTTACACATTGCATAATTGTATATAGTACGAGTGTGCGAATGTAGGCGTACGTTTTGTTGAACCTCAACGTAATTGCTCAAATTTTACGAAAAAAACGTCAACCATTTTTACAGACAGAAAACATTAACGTAACAAATCGGCCGTACGGATCAGCTCTGTAGTATGTCAAGCTTCATGGCTGTTATAATGTAATAAAGTGTTTTTATGTTTCTTTATCTTCCTCTGGGCCAGTAACGAATGTTTATTGCTGGTATCGCACACGCGTCAGCGGATTCCCAAAAAAACAAAGCGCGAATTACGAGTATACTGACCCTGTATAAACAAGTTATACAATCTGTACTTGCCGGCAAAGCCTGTGAAATAAACAGCTTCAAATAAGATTACATCCATACTACACATATTAAACATCAAATAACCAATGTAAATGCAATTATAACATTAAATTCAATATTTGTATCCGCTAGGTAGGTAGGTACTAGTTTTTGGATTGCCTTATTGGTTAAGTGGAATAAGAATATTATTACGATTATAGAGTTCTTGGTTTAAAACACAAAATGTATGAAAAAAAGATAATGTTGGAGATATTGTTGCTGTACGTTGCTACGATTTTCAAGTATCTTCTATTGTAATTCTAAGCTTCTTCTATTGGTGGTAGGACCACACTGTAGACAGTCTTTTGTTTGCAGTCGCGGGCCGGTCCGTCCGGGGCAGTACCACACTCTCGCAGAAGATCGACGTTTGAGTAGTAGCAATTTGCTGCTGCACTTCGTTCGGTGAGCGAGAGAGCCGGGAGCCCAACTTTCTGGGTGTGTTTGTGTGTGGCGGGTTTTGGTGAGGCCTGAAACCTGCGGTGGTGAGGTCTTGGTCGGGGTATTGAGCGTGAGGGGCTGGCATGGTGTACAGGGAGACCCGATGGGAATGGTCACCGCCGGCCACCTGCCGGTCAGCAGGGGACCCGAACCCAGGATCATCCTCCCTGGGAGGCTGTCCCACCAACCGGCGAAAATCCCGTTGGGTAGTCGTCGTGCCGGTGTGGGAAACCGGAGTGGACCTCGGCGGCTACACACGGGGGGGCATCGGGGGCCCTTCCGTGCTTCGTGTCAGCTCCTCACAACACTCACTCCTCGACCATGCACAATGCCCTGCCTTTTTTTTTTGGTATCACCAAACTCCGTTATACACATTCACACTCCCTTCCTCCTCTTCTTAAACAATAACTCATGGCCAAGAAAAATAAAAAGAGAACGTTTTCTACGGCGGTCCCCTTATCCACATTTGATGTGGATTTTTGCAATATCAGGGGTCTACATAGCAATCTCGACGCCGTCCACCATCACCTCGAGACGGCGCGGCCTGCCTTACTCTTTTTAACGGAGACGCAGATAGGTGCTCCGGATGACATTTCGTACCTAAATTACCCCGGCTACGAGTTGGAGCATACCTTCCGTCGTAAAGCCGGGGTGTGCGTATTCATCCGAGATGATATCTGCTGTCGCCGCCTTCGGGCCCTCGAACATGGTGACTTGTCAATCCTGTGGCTACGCGTAGACTATGGAGGGCTTACCCGCATCTACGCATGCCTCTACAGGTCCCATGGCAGTGATCCGGGGTCAATTCAATTATTTGAGAACGTCCAATGGGGGATTGACGAAATATTGGAGCAGTGTCCATCAGCGGAGGTGGTGGTTCTTGGAGACTTCAACGCTCATCATAAAGAGTGGCTGGGGTCCCGAACCACCGACCTCCAGGGTCGATATCTCTTCAATATGGTCTCGGCCTATGGTCTCTCACAACTGGTGACACAGCCCACCCGTATCCCAGATATTGAGAGCCATGAGTCTTCTTTACTGGATCTTCTGCTGACTACACACCAGCACGGATATCAGGTAGTGGTTGAAGCGCCTCTTGGATCTTCTGACCACTGCTTGGTCCGTAGCAGTGCCCCTGTTGTAAGGCCTAGTCGTTCTAAAGCGACTGGGACTCGCAGAGTCTGGCAATATAAGTCAGCAGATTGGGATGGACTGCGCGAGTTTTACGCATCCTACCCATGGAAGCGGCTTTGCTTCGCCTCTGGGGACCCTGGCGTCTGTGCGGACTGCGTTACCGAAACGGTTATTACGGGGATGGAATTATTCATCCCCAACACCAAAATACCCGTCGGTGGCCGCAGCCGACCCTGGTTTAACAAAACCTGCAGGACGGCTGCATGCCAGAAACAGTCCGCATATCGGGCCTGGAATAGGGCCAAAAAATGCCAGGATCCGAGCGCCAAAGAGGTGAAGCGGAAATTTAACGCCGCTTCTAGATCTAGTAAGAAGGCTATTGCCAGAGCCAAGGCGGAACATGTTGCCAGAATTGGCGAGCGACTGCAAAGCTATCCCGCTGGGAGTCGTGCATTCTGGTCGCTCGCCAAGGCTGCACAAGGCAACTTCTGCCAGCCCAATCTCCCACCACTGCAGAAACACGATGGTAGTCTGGCCCACAGCGCAAAGGAGAAGGCCGATCTTCTAGGTCAATTCTTTGCCTGTAACTCGACTTTGGATGCCGGAGCTGCCACACCACCTACCATCCCACGGTGTGAAAGCTCACTGCCCGAAATCCGCATCACGCAGCGAGCGGTTAGGCGGGAGCTGCGGCTTTTAGACGTCCATAAGTCGAGTGGACCGGATGGCATCCCTGCAGTGGTACTAAAGACGTGCGCCCCTGAATTGACTCCCATCCTCACGCGCCTATACCGACTTTCCTACGCTACTAATAGGGTTCCGTCTTCGTGGAAGGTAGCCCATGTCCACCCGATCCCTAAAAAGGGAGACCGGTCTGACCCATCGAATTACAGGCCAATTGCGATAACATCCTTGCTCTCCAAGATAATGGAGAAGGTTATAAACCGTCAGCTTCTGCAGTACCTTGAGGATCGCCAGCTTATCAGTGACCGCCAATACGGCTTTCGTCATGGTCGGTCGGCTGGTGATCTTCTTGTGTACCTCACACACCGTTGGGCAGAGGCCTTGGAGGGCAAGGGTGAGGCGCTGGCGTTCAGCCTAGATATCGCAAAGGCGTTCGATAGGGTCTGGCACAGGGCACTTCTATCGAAGCTACCATCATACGGAATCCCCGAGGGACTCTGTAATTGGATTGCCAGCTTTTTGGATGGTCGGAGTATAAAAGTCGTCGTAGATGGCTCCTGCTCCGATACCATGACCATTAATGCTGGTGTACCACAAGGCTCGGTGCTCTCCCCGACGTTGTTTATCCTGCATATCAATGACATGCTCTCTATCGAGAGTATGCGTTGCTATGCGGATGACAGTACGGGTGATGAGCGGTACACTGAGCAACGGAATATCCCTCGGAGTATTCAGGAAAGAAGGGTTCAACTTGTGTCTGAAGTCGAGCGCTCTCTGGGGCGGGCCTCGGAATGGGGTGAACGGAACCTAGTCCAGTTCAACCCCACAAAGACACAAGTTTGCGCGTTCACTGCAAAGAAGGACCCATTTGTCATGGCGCCTCAGTTCCAAGGAGTAACTCTTCCAATTTCTGAGAGTATTGGGATTCTCGGCGTCAAAATATCGAGCAAAGTCCAGTTTGGGAGTCATTTGGAGGACAAAGCCAAATTGGCAAGCAAAAAGTTGGGCGTCCTGAACAGAGCCAGGCGGTACTTCACACCGAGACAGCGTCTTGTGCTATACAAAGCACAAGTTCGTCCTCATGTGGAGTACTGCTCACATCTCTGGGCAGGTGCGCCCAAATATCAGCTAGACCCACTTGACTCCCTGCAAAGACGGGCTGTTCGAATCGTCGGAGATCCCAATCTTACGGACAGATTGGAGTCGCTGGAGCAGCGGAGAGACTTTGGGTCACTCTGTGTACTCTACCGACTCTTTCACGGGGAGTGCTCCGAGGAACTGTTTGACTTGGTACCACCGTCACCATTCTACCAACGTACCACTCGACATCGCAGCAGGGTTCATCCATTTCACCTGGAAACGTTATGGTCTTCAACTGTACGTTTCCAGCGATCATTTCTCCCACGTACGTGCAAGCTCTGGAATGAACTACCTGCTGCTGTGTTTCCCGAGCGCTATGACATGTCCTTCTTTAAACGAGGTTTAAGAAGAGTATTTCCTTCACGGTAGGCAGCGGCCTGGCTGTGCCCCTGGTATTGCAATGGTCCATGTGCAGCAGTTTCACTTACCATCAGGTGTGCTGCTTGCTCGTTTGCCACCGTTGGCAATAAAAAAAAAAAAAAAAAAAAAAAAATTCTAAGCAAAAGGCTTAAAATTTGCAACAGACTATCGTCGTTAATCGAACACAGTTCCTATTATGAGAATTACGTAGCTGACAGTGGTTTTATATCTCTGCTTACTCCTTCAACGATGCAGCCTATTGCAGTGCTTAACTCACTGATTGCTCAGTATCTGGCAACTGTAAGTGTAATGAACCGTTGAATAGTAAATAAATAAATGTAGACGTGAGATTACAAAATAAATATATACTAGTATTTTAACGTTATCGATACACGGCACCGAGTATTTATAGTAACCCGTTACGTTGATACCTCTATTGTTAGAGACTAGGATTTTGCATTAATCTCATTTTATCGAGTAAAGCTTGCCATTGCTTTTGCTACGATATACATCTTTAATTAATCTTGGGACTCTTATTCAGTTGTACTTCAGTTTATGTAGTTCAGTACTGCAGATATTATGCTATAATTTATGCTATAGCAGCTGCAGTTTATTATGTCATCATCATCATCATCACCTTAGTCCATATTCGTCCCACTATTGGGCTCGGGCCTTCTTTATTTCGGGAGGGAAATTGATCTAATCTACTATACCATGCTCATTATACATGTTGGTAAAGCGTTTCATTTCGAGGGTTCCTTCTTTTGCATAAACTATGCATATTCTGTCCCTTAGTCGTCTTTTACGATACTCATGGGAAAGAGAGGGGGTGGTAGTTGGAATTTAATTTCTGAAAATTAAAAATTAGTTAGCTTTATGGTGATAGATAAAGAATGTTTGTGTAAAAAGAAAATGCCGCAGGTGTCGTAAAATATGACTGAGGAGTGAGAAGATACGATCACTGAAAGGTCTTGTAAACGCCTACTAAAATACTATGTCAACTAGGTGATTTGGTGAAGTAAGCCGAATTTTCTTCTACAAAGGATGATGAGCACTGTGACTTAACAAGACGTGGACATATGAGTTAATAAGAAGAAAAATAAAAAGAGAAGAAGAATATATTAAACATATTATAAGCGATTTTTTAATTTTATTGTTGATAGAAAACAGATTTTTTTAATTTTATTATAACCGATTTTTAATTTTATTGTTGATACTTACTGCACCAAAAAAGAAAATTACAAATAACGAATATTAGTAAATGAAAAAGACATAATTAAAATCCAAATTAATGAATATTATGAATAACATATATAAATTTGCCATAGCCGTAATAGTTTATAACAAATTACAACATAAAACAACAAAGTGTAAAGTAGAGATCATAAATATTACTCGTTAAGTACCACTAAGCTTACAAGGGAAAGGAATCGGGGCAAATCAGGAGTATCAAGCTAGTTAATTGCTCGGGAAAGTAGTTCAAAAGTAGCTGAAGTTCGTGTTACGGAACAATATCATCGTGAGGATCGTTTTTTCTCATTAGGACCTCACCCAACTCTTAATAACAGCGCGTAACGAACGATGTATTGCCAGTATTAAAAATAAATATTATTCCCTAATCGTGGTAATTTTTAACTTTAAACGAGTTTTAACGTCGAAATTCGCCCTTTACTGTTATTATACATATTTTTTATTTGTGTTTACATTGATCCCGAGTTGTATATGAAACATATTTATTTCTTATATTATTTTTTTTAATGGAGTTTGAATTTAGGTATAATACCTACGGCGCGTGTTGGATTTAAGGATTACGGCTGGCTTTACATTAACATATAATGATGGTTTACAAAAACGTGAGGAAGTTTTGGAGATTGTTAGCTGTTCTTCCAAAAATTGTTGCTGAGTATTTTCTGGCTGCAAATCTAATACCTACCGAACTAATATTAAGAACCAAAACATCTTGATTAAACAGCAATAAATTTTTTTCACACGTTCGATACCTCTGCGGACGGAAGAATCGGCAATCCACCCACATCCACTGTGGTTTCAGGGACTTGTGCTAGTTGTCACATACGCTGAAGGCGAAGAATGTCAGCGTGGAAATTCGTCTCTGACCGAATCCCAGTTCTTAACTGCAGACTATTGCTCTAAGATATTTAATTGTTAGATCCTACAATTAAACGCGAGTTTTTCTCAGATAAAGATAAATAGGCTGGTGAGATAAGACGATATTCCAAATATGGTTTCATTTCCAATTTTCTCCTTTTTCAATTGTGTTATGTAAATTCTTATCTTAATCGATTTTTATGACACCACTCATTGTCAGAGTAACAGTTTATGTTACCAAGGTAACGATCTGGCATTTTATGTTGTACATTAAACTGTGTCAAGAAAAACATTCTTTTTTGAGTAGGTACATCTAAAAAAATTTCTTTGATAAAGCTTTTTTTGACTCGTCTTCATCATCATCATCATAGCTCATAAACTTCCCACTCTAGCCACCTCCGCAATAGGAGAGAAATTGACCTACTATAACCACGCTGGTCAGACGTGTTGTTATAGGGTTTTATTTCGAGTCTTCCTTCTATTGCATAGATAATATCTAAGCATATGTAATCCCTTAGTAGTCTTTTACGACATCCACGGGTAAGGTAGGGTGGTGAATTCTATTCGTACTCCGTCACCGAGTATTATATTCAAAACTAGCAACCCGCCCTCGCTTCGCTTCAGTTTTAGTCGTTTTACCCGTGTAGTTCCCGTTCCCGTGGGAATACCGGGATAAAATATAGCCTAGTTTACGCCCTGATATTATAGCTTTCCATTGGTGAAAGAATTTTTGAAATCGGTCCAGCCGTTTTGAAGATTACCCGGAACAAACAGACACACAGACAGACAAAATTTTTTTAATCTGTGTTTTAGGCATAGGTGACGTATAAATAACCATGTGAGCATGAAAAAAGCCTATTATTTTGACATTACAAACAGACACTCCAATTTTATTTATTGGTATAGACTAGCAACCTGCCCTCGCTTCGCTTTGGTTTTAATCGTTTTACCCGCGTAGTTCCCGTTCCCGTGGGAATACCGGGATAAGATATAGCCTAAGTTACTCCCTGATATTATAGCTTTCCATTGGTGAAAGAATTTTTGAAATCGGTCCAGCCGTTTTGAAGATTACCCGGAACAAACAGACAGACAGACAAAAAAATATAAAGTGATTTTTAGGCACATGTATAGTGCAAATAACCGTGTGAGCATGAAAAAAGCCTATTATTTTGACATTACAAACAGACACTCCAATTTTATTTATTGATATAGATGAAAAACAATTTTTTTTAATGTATTTTAAATGGAAAACCCCCATGCGCCAGATCAATTTTTAAGATATTATGCTCAAATTTTATGATGTTTTTTGGCTACCCAAGAATTTTTTTAGTAGACTTACAAAACAAAATCCGTATCAGTGAAATTTACGCTTTGTGGCAATTTGCATGTATAACTATATTTCTGTAATCGTTCATTGCTAAATATGAGTTGCCTTTACAAAACTCCAGACAGCACGGGATTATGCCGCTTGCATTCAACAGTTCCTTGCAGGTTTTATTATGTCCTTATACGTAGCCCTTTACGTAACCTTCTCATTACCACTTCAATGTACAAAGCCTTAAAGAGTTTATTGTAGTCATACTTGTTTCTCTATATATCTTGGTTTGTTTTGAATTTTATATCGTAGAAAAATCCAGTGTTCTCACGCAGATATAATTATAATATTCTACTTTAAACTTCATTATAGAGCCTAAATTCAGACATTTGAGTTTTAAGGGTTGAAATGTGGAAAAATTATAACTCAGTGATAGCGCGAAGTATTAAAATAATTTAGTTCACAATTACAAAGATCAAAAATATATACCTATATTATCATCGCATAAATGACCGATGCCATCCCGTCTGACCAGTGTGGTATAGAAGTTAAATTTTTCTCTTATTGTGAAGGAGGATTGTGTGAGCTGGGATAATACGATCGATATCAAAGGATACAAATAAAATGCATTTACAAACAAATTGGTTGTCTAGTTTTCAATACTATAAGTGACAGAAGAAAATTTTAAAAAGTATAAGTAAAAATGTAAAATATCGGCATCTATATCGGGCCAACGATGTCAATAACTGGAGTTACGTTCACTCACCAAATAAAGGCGAATGGGGCGGCGTAGAGGCGAATACCTGCGCCTCATGCCGCCCTAGCCGAGGCCGCGGGTGACGTGACCGGGGAATTAGTCCGTCACCCGCCGAAAGGCCGACCTCGTGAGGAAAGACCGTCGTCCTCCCCGAGAGGGGGACGGCGGTCGATGGGAGGGTACCTCAAGTGGGGGGTATTCCGTCGGGCCGACCACTGATGACAAGTAACCCTGCTCCGGTGGTCGGCCCAACGACGAAGGCGACGTGGTTTTCGGGTGGGTTGCGGGTGTTGCGTGCTTACGCCCCTCTGTCGCCACGGACGCAGTGGTGCGAGGAGCGCGCCGACCGCAGCCCACCCCAACAAAAAAAAACTTACCAAATAAAAACTTGAAGCACGCAGAGCTATTTACTAACTGAGGGAATAAATAATCATAAAGACCGACCGACGCGTGGAATGACGATGGTATAATGTTTAACATATTTATCCATCCATTAATGTAACGACTTCTGATGTTTACGTGATTATTACACATTGTAAATAAAACTATTTTACGGATTTTATCGCGTTCAGACTGAGTCCGCCCGTGATCATGAACGCTGTAGTGTTCGAAAGCTGGAGCAATCAAAAATCAAATAGAGATAAAATCCGTAAAATAGTTCCAAGATCCATTAAATACAGTATGTATTTATCCAATGAAAAAATGGTTTCATTCTCAGGAATGTTAGCAACATTATATGGTAACGGACTAAATATATATACAGTCCTCTTTTAATGAATCTAAATAGGTAACATTATTGCTAGTAATGATAATTTCAATTCAATTAATTTTATTTGCTAAAATATGGTTTATACAGGTATTACATATCGATTGAGTACATCATATTCTGCCCCGTGGGGCGTGCAAATGGTTATATAATAATATTTTATATTAGTTTCATATTTATATATATTATAAATTGAAAATATATTGACACGCCTAGCGTACGTGAAACTACTAAAATTAGTTGATGACAACATGATTGAAATTGCACAAATTAAGCTTAATAACAAATATGTAACGCAAAGTTCATCGAAACACATCAACAGTCTGCAATCAGTAGCCGCAAATTACATAACCAATAAGCTTCAAATTATAAACCGCAATAAACCAGTAGTACAAGGTCTTCACAATGTTTACAGGGCAGTTAAATATAACGTTTATATCCATTAAGGGCACTTCCGACACATAACTGGTAATCATATTCTGAGCAGGCAGGGAATAAATCATGGAAGGATAACCGGAGGGCAAAAAACGGGGACTGGACTCACGCATGTCCTAACCACTGTTTATAGTAGCTTTTACATTCACTTTATTGTTCATCATAACAGATGGCTATTAATGTTTGCGTTTTCATCAGGATTTACGCCTTGACTTTGTCATGTTTCAAGGCTTGTATAAATCACATTGAAATTGTCTCCTTACTTATAATAAGAAGACAATTCTTTAGTAATTCGTTGGTTTAGTAATTTTTTGATTTTCTCTGTGCATTGATGGAGTAAAGCTGCTGCTTACTAGAGTGTCTTCTAGAATGTCCTCAACCGGTTCTTATTACTTTCATAGAACATGAGTAGCGCATTGTATTCTCAAATCATCGCTACTCAGATAGAATTAATAATAGGTATATTAAAAGCCGTGGTGATTGAGTATAATTCTCCACCCCATTTCTTGCCTGTGGGCATCCTAAAAACGACTAAGAGATATGCATATAACATCTATACAAGAGTTGGAAAACTCGAAATAAAACCCTATTACCAACACGTCTGGCCAGCGTGGTATAGTAGGTCAATTTTTTTCCCATGGAGAGAAGGAGGCTCGAGCTCAACAGTGGGACGTACATGTGCTGTGATGATGATAATTCACAGTCAAGTATCCAACCGTAAATGAGAACGTACTTTATAATTTTTTTTATAAATTGCATCGCTTTGACAGAGGTAATTAACGACCGCGCTTAAAGAAATAATTGAGGTAAATTAGTCCTTAAATTAATTCTAGTATTAAAGTAAATTAGTATTAAATTATTTTTTGAAATGAATAATGTTACATTTAATTAATAATTAAAGAATATTCTGCACATGATATGTACAAAATTGTAGTAATTAATACACACACAATCGTTGGTATCTAATTACATAACTTAAATATTATTCATACATATATACGCATTGTATAATAGTTACATAAAAGTATTGAGTACTGTAGATTAAGTATACATATGAAAGTCATGCCAAAGTTAAGATTTATTCAACTGATTATGTCCGGACTAAAAGTGTACATACGTGTTTACGCTAAGCCTTACAACAAATTGCTCTTTATGCCGACAAATAGAAGCCTGATAAGTGCATTTTATTTACTCGTTAGCACAGTATAATAAGATCTAAAAGCTTACTTTTGTAAACAAGTACTTAAGGAAAGATTACGCATTTATCTTGTCAGCTGAAAACTAGGATTGCCAACGATTTAGATTTTAATTAAAGATCTCAAGTGCAAAAGCAACTTTGATAGATCGTTTATAGGTATATGTCTAAATCAGATTTTAGAATCATTACGGATTGATAGTATTTGCGGATTGATAGTATTGATACCTATTGATAGTATTTGCGGCAGAAATTTCCTAGTTTTGATAAAATTTTATGACGGCTTTAAAGATGAAGATCTATTCTTTTTCTTGTCCGTGGGTGTCGTAAAAAACGACGAACGGATACAATATTCGCATAATATCCATGCAAGAGAAGGCAAATTAGAAATAAAATCCTATCCCAATCCGTTTGACAAGCGTGGTATAGTAGGTCAGCGAATCAAATAAGCTTAGATGTTAAAAGGGGGATCTTTAAAAATATTTATTTTAATATGTATGTCCTATTAATAGAGACATAAAAGTAATAAAAAGTCAGCAAGACGAGAGAGAGAGAGAGAGAGAGAGAGAGAGAGAGACTTCTGAGTTCAATTTAAAAATCGTAAAGGGTTTTTTAAATGCAGTTGTTAAATACAAATGTAAGTACATAGAATAAAAATTACTGGATACGTTATCGAAATATTGCAAAAATACGTATTTAAAAGTCGACGTTTAATTATGGATTGATCGTCTTAGTGCTAGAATAAGCAGCACGGAACCTTAGTAACTGAAGGGTTTTTTGACCCCTGAGTTGACTTCCACTTTGATCTCTTAGGTGAAGAATACTTCTACTTTTAATATACCTATTACTAATTATATATGAATGATGACGATTTGAGAATACAATGCACTTCACTTGTATTTTGTAACTAGATAACCCAACAGTCGTTGTTCTGTTCAAATAAGCGCCACCTACCGGGTCTAATTATGAATCTAAACCATTCTCGAATGTCCTTGAACATATACAAAAAATTTCATCAACATCCAGCCGTTAAGGAGGAGTTTATTGACAAACACACACACACAAGAAATATATTTATAAAGATAACAACCGGTTAAGGACACTCTAGGAGAGTAAGCAGCAGCTTTAAACTGGATAAATTATATTATCATCATCTCATCATCATCATCTCAGCCCATATATGTCCCACTGTTGAGTTTAGGCCTCCTCCTTTATAAGAGGTAATTTGATCTGATACTATAGGTGTCAACCTAACCTAACTGACTGTAACACGTTAGTCAGGCGTGTTGGCATAGGGTTTTATTTCGAGTTTTCCTTCTCCTGTATTGATATTATCTGCATAATATATTAAATCCCTTAGTTGTCTTTTACGACACCCACAGGCAAGGTAAGGGGTGGTAAATTGTTTTCTTATTCCGTCACCACACGTAAATAGTTATATGACCTACTGTAATTGCCAATCCGCTTGGCGATTGTATCGATTAATGCATTAAACCACCCTCATTTTGGCGCTTATTCAATAGTGCAGCTCAATATAGAAGAGTTGTCTTCACTTATGTGATAAACACGATAACTTATGAACGTATATATTGATTTTAAACGCTGTAACACTTGCATATCTTTATAGTGAAAAGTGAATTTGATTGAAGATAATTTATAACCAGAAGTTATTACATCTTATTATGGACAATTATGTCTCTGTTTTCTCTCTATGTACATTAAAAAGGTTAATAAATTATTGAGTAATTAATTTTAAATTAAAGCCGTATATGTTAATTTATAGACATAATAAATACCTGCATTTATGACGGATTTAACGTTATTGCGTGTAGATTTCATTAAGAATGAACAAGTAAAATGCCTAGCAACATTGAATGCGTAACTGTATTTCACATATGTTACAGTACGAAATATATATATATCATATATGTATATGATGATGATGATATATATATATATATATTATAAAAAAGACAATTACTGCAGTAAGTAAATAATCCTTGTGTGACTTTACAAACATAAATTAACGGACACAAATTACATCCAGACGCTGAACAAATATTTTGTAGATCGCACAAAGTATTGTCCTGGGTGGGATTCGAACCCACGATACTGCTCTTTAATCACTACGCCACCTGTGCAGTCATAATGAAGAATATATACTCATATTTCAGCATATCGTGACTAATAATAAAAAGATTTATAGTTTAATAAAGTCATAATTATCATAATTATCATATTTAAATATATCATTATTATATAATTATCATCACAGCTCATTCCCACTGCTAGGCTCGAGCCTCCTTCATAACGTGAGAGAATTTGACCTCTTATACCACACTGGTCAGATGGTTTGGTAAAGGGTTTTATTTCGAATTTTCTCATTCATCATTTTCTGGTGTAAATGTTTTCTGTAGGTACTTTATAATCCCTTAGTTGTCGTTTACCCACGACAAGAAAGGGAGTAAATAATATTCTTGCAAACGAATTTTAGAGTAGATTTAATGATTTTTAAGTTCTGAAACTATATTATCGCTTATAGTTGCTGACAAGCCAGCAGTTCCTCTGTAGGCAAGTGATAACTGTCGTTCATGGACCACAGCAATATTAGGGGCACATTCAGCCCATTGCTAAAATTTATTTCGAGTTTTCTCTTTCTTACAGTAATATTATCTTCATATATCCTTGTATATTAGTATTTTATGATACCCACAGGAAAGGAGGGAAGCAAAATAATAGTTTTTAGCTATAATTTATGTCTGTTAGTAGTATATTTTATGTGTGGTGGTGTGGTCTGGTGATGGAGTAATAGAAAAATTCATCACTCTCTTTTTTACCTGAGAGTGTCGTAAAAGACGACTAAGGGATATAATACGCATATAACATTTAGGCAGAGGAAGAAAATTTCGAAATAAAGCTCTATACCAATACATCTGAGTAGTGTGGTGTAATAGGCCAACTGTTCTACCATTGTGGAGGAGGATTGAGCCTAACAGTAGGACGTATATAAGCTCTAATAATAAATAGCATGTTTGTGAAAATTCATATGACACAATATTTTTTTTATTACTATTGGTGGCAAACGCAAGCCATATCTGATAATAAGTGGTACTGCCGCTTGCTAGGCCGCTGCCTATCCTGAAGAAATTGAATGGAATGTGAATGCGTGCAATGAGGTTCGGTGATACTAAAGGCATCACCAAAATCCACTAGACGCAAATAACCTCAGAAAATTGGGCTGCCGGCTCTATTGCTTATCGAACGAAGTGCAGTAACAAATTGCTACTACTCGGACGTCGATTTTCTGTTGTACTATCCCGGACGGAACTTCTCGCGGTTGTAGACAGATTGTCGACAGTGCAGTCTTACCAATAATGAGTCCTACCACTATTTAATTTAAAGATGTTATGAAAAGGATTTTGGAGTACCTAAAACAAAATAATGGAGTTTATATCGAAATCGACTTAACGTCAACTTATATGTCTATCACATTTTCAATCGATACTTTCTAATAGGTACTATATCTTTAATCGAAATCTATTACGTAGCCTTTCCGAATATATTATTTCTCATAAATTTACATTTGTACTACAAACACTTCCACTATATCTAAATCAGTGTGCCCTTACGTGAGGGCGTGAACTCTTCACCTGTCGACTTTCACCAACAGCTGAGTTAAACCGCTTACACTGGAAATAAACTTTGTTTAATGTTATACTCTAAAATATATTTCACTTATTCTTGCAACTGCATGGTCTCGCAAAAACCTTATCTCGCTGTTTTCTTATATCGTACGGTTAATGGATAAAAATGAAACGGTCTGCTCTGGACGTTAAATACTCGTATATAATGATATCTGATGTTTACGCGAGCACTACACATTGTAAATAAAACTACTTTTACGGATTATATCGCGTTTGTATTTGATTTATGATTGCCCGACGTTTCGAACACTTTGCAGCATTCATGGTCACGGGCGGACTAAGGTGTCTCACGTCCAACAAGTAATCGTTATTACAGACATTTACAATTATCTACCCGATTTTTTTTTTTTTTTTTTTTTTTTTTTTTGGGTGGGTCGCGGTCGGCGCGCCTCCGCACCACTCCGTCCGGGGCGACAGAGGGGCTTAAGCACGCAACTCCCGCAACCCACCCGAAAACCACCTCGCCTTCGTCATTGGGCCGACCACCGGAGCAGGTTTACTTGTCGTCAGTGGTCGGCCCGACGGAATACCCCCTACGCGGGGTACCCTCCCATCGACCGACGTCCCCCCCTTGGGGAGGACGTCGGTTTTTCCTCACGCGGTCGGCCTCTCGGCGGGTGACGGACTAATCCCCGGTCACGTCACCCGCGGCCTCGGCTAGGGCGGCATGAGGCGCAGATAGTTGCGCCTGCGCCGCCCCAGTCGGCGGCGGCGGATCTCCTCATCGAGGCTGCGCTCCACGCGCAGACGATCCGCCGCCTCCTTCTGCGAGATCACTGTCTCGCAGAAGGCTGCGACCGCGTCCCAGTTCCTGACGCTGTCGACCATCGCCCTAGCGATGGCCGGCAGCGTCAGGTCGGCACCGATGATTGCGACGAGTTCACGGCGCTGCACTGCCCAAGCCGCGCAGGCCTCGAGCGTGTGGCGCGCCGTGTCCTCGTCGCAATCGCAGTGGTGGCAGGACGGTGTACTCTCCCTCCTCACGACCCTGTGCAGGTATTTGGCGAAGCTCCCGTGCCCCGTCAACACCTGCACTAGTCGGAAGGAGAGCACCCCGTGCCGCCTCTCCAACCACTGCATCAGCACCGGCCGGAAGGCCTCCACGGTTCGCACCCCGAACCGAGGCCTCTCCAGCCGGACTGCCCAACGGGCAATGACGTCTCGGCGGGCGTCGACGCGCCAGGCGGTGAGATCCCTTAACGAGATCACACCGCCCTCCCCGCGCACCCCCGACATCCGCCGATACAACTCGGCGAGCATTTCCGCCTCCAGGTCCCACGGGGGAGTCCCGGCCAATAGGCACGCTGCCTCCGTCGCAACCGTGCGGTATCCGCGGATGGCCCTGACCGCCATGACCCTCTGTGGTCGCCACAGAAGGGCCCTAAGTCGGACGGTCAAGGACCCCGCCCACACCGGTGCGCCGTACAGGGCCATCGACCGGATGACCCCCGTGTACAGCCGTCGGCACGTAGCGCTCGGTCCGCCCACGTTCGGCATTAGCCACGATAGGGCGGACGCCGCGCCGACGAGCCGCGGAGTGAGCCTGCGGAAATGCTCCCGGAACCACCATTGCCCGTCGAGCACCAGGCCCAAGTACCTCATATGGGCCCGGATGCTGATGTCAACCGATCGGACGGTGATCGAGACGCCGATGGGAGGGCTCATAAGGCGCCCATGGAACAAGAGGGCCTCCGTCTTGTCCAGGGCGACCCTCAACCCCAGCGCCTCGATCCGCCTGACGACCTCTTCGGTGCCATAGGTCGCCAGGCTTACCGCCTCTTCTAGCGTCCCACCGCGGGCTGTGACGAGCGTGTCGTCGGCGTAACAGATCACGCCCAGCCCGGGCGGGAGGCTCCCCCGCAACGCCCAGTCGTAGCCGATGTTCCACAGGGTGGGTCCGAGGACCGACCCCTGTGGTACACCGCACGTCATGGGCGTTCGCACAACGTCCCCTGCTCGGTTGGTACAGAGGACGCTGCGCCCCACCAAATAGTCTGCCACTAGCCGCCTCAGGTAAGCTGGCACTCCGTGATACCGGAGCGCCTCCCTGATGCAGCTGAATGGCAGACTATTGAATGCGTTGGCGATGTCTAGGGACACCGCCAACAGCAGTCCCCCACCGGTGACGGCCTCAGTCGCCACGGCCCTCAGGCGCAACAGAGCCGCGATCGTCGAACGACCCCTCCTAAACCCAAACTGGGCGTCCGACAGATCGGGCCCCGTGCCGACGAGGTGCCGCTCGATGCGGGCAGCTACCACCCTCTCCAGTAGCTTGCCCGTATCATCGAGCAGCACGATAGGCCTGTAGGTCGAAGGCGACCCCGGAGACCGTCCCGGCTTCGGCAGGAGCACCAGCCTTCCCTCCTTCCAGCACCCAGGGAACCGTCCGGACGCTAAACACGCGTCGAACAGCTCCCTGAGGCGGGGACCCAGGTGGTCGAGGACCAGGCCCAACACGCGGTTTGGAACACCGTCGGGCCCGGGGGCGGTGGACTTTGCGCACATGCGCGCCACCGCCACTCCCATCTCGGGTTCCGTGATGGGCGGAACACTGTCGTCGTCGGCCTCCCGGTCAGTGTCTGGCGGAGCCATGACCGGGGGCGTGTGTTCCGCCCGCCGCGGGAACAGGTCCTCGACGACCCGGGTGAGAAGGCTGGGCTGGAGAGTCTCGGTGAGGGGAAGGCCCCGCGCGCGGAGCTTATTCAGCACCGCGCGATAGGGGCGTCCCCAGGGGTCACGATCGAGACCGTCCAGCATCTCCTGCCGACTGACGTCCTTGGCGGAGCGGACGGCCAGCCTGAAGGCCGACCGCGCATTGCGGTAGCCCTCATACAGCAAGGCCTCCCGCTCCGCGTCGCGTTGCCGCCGCCGGCTGCGGGTGTAGGCCCTCCGGGCGCGAATGCACGCGGCCCGGAGATCCGCCAGCTCCCGGGACCACCAGTGGACCGCCCTCCTCGGGGGCGGACGCCGTACCCGGGGCATGGCCGCATCGCAGATCTGCGTCAACGCACTGCGGATGCGGCCAGCCTCGGCGTCCACCCCGTCCGACTGGTTGGCAGAGGACAGCCACGAGTAAACGATGGCTGTCTCCGCCAGCTGGTCCCGGTCTAAGCGACCCACAGCCCATCGCGGGAACGCAGGACGTCCATCCGCCCCGTGACCCCTGCTGGGCGTCGGGATTACCGGGGAGACCTCCATCCGGATATACCGGTGGTCCGACAAGGTCTCCACCTCCTCCATGACGCGCCAGCTCCCCACGCGTGCGGCGACCTCGGGGCTAGCGAACGAAAGGTCCACTATCGACCCGCCCCGTTGTCGCACGCACGTATGCACCGAGCCCCTGTTCAGCAAACAGAGGCCCAGTGCCGCCGCCCACTCCGATCGCCCGTCCTCGGTCGTTCGTCCGGGGAGACCCCCACGCCACGGACTTGGCGTTGAAGTCCCCCAAGACGAAGACCTGGCGCGATGCCATTCGCCGTAACGAGGCCTCCATGATGGTGAGGGAGGCCTCGAAATCGGTCACACTCCAGTTAGGGGAGAGATAGACTCCGAGGAGCGTAATCTCCCCCCAGTCCGCCGCGACGTATCCGACGCCCCTGTCCCTAAGGGTCAGAGGCGACGAAGGCCACGACGTGGAGGCGACGATTGCCACGGTGCCATCGGTGCTACCCAACCAGTTAGGCCGGTCGGGCACCACGTACGGCTCCGCGGCTACGGCTACTCCTATCAACCACTCCGCCATGGCTTGCAGGAACACGTCCTGCGCACCGGCGGTGTGGTTGAGGTTGGCCTGGAGGAGACGAATGGATACGGGGTCCATTAACGGTCCGTATCCATCGTCACCTCCTCCGCGCTGACGGGCGATCGGGCCGCGCTCGGAGCGGGGACTGGCCCGGTCGATGGGCCGTCCCGCCCCTTCGGGGCCGATGCCGGGGGTCTGCAGTCCCCAGAGCCCATGCGGTGTTTGGCAGGCCTATTGCCTGCCGCACACGCGGGGCAGTGGGGCACCGCAGAGCACGATGCCGCCTGGTGTCCGGTCTGACCGCAACGGAAACATAGCCCGCTGCAGTCAAAGCAGTTTTTGCATGTCGGTCGGGTATGCCCGACCGCCATGCATTTGTAACACCTCGCGGGCCGGGGCTCTAGCACAGTTACCCGCGCCGAGCTCCAGCCCACGAGGAGCCTGCCTGAGTCGGCCAATTGCTTGACCGACTCCACCGGACACTGCACCCAGGCAGCACCGACGCCGCCCGGACCAGTGCGGATGGTGCCAATCCGGACGGTGTCCGAGGCACATCCGGTACGCGCCATAATGGCCTCCCGGACGTCCTCCACCGTCACGGAATCGTCCAAGCCCGTCAGGCGCATCTCTGCGCACTTGACAGGCCTGGCGATTCGGACACCATCCTCCGGCCCGAACAGCCCCCTCAACATCGTGGCCAAATTATCGGCCGTCTTCGCGCCCTCGGCCCCAGGGAACTCGAGTATTCGAGCCCCTGTCCGGGCCTTGCGGGTCCTCGCCTCGACGCCCCCGATACCGGAGACGTCCAGCTCCCGCCGGGCGCGTTTTAGGACGGCCTCATAGTTGAGGCCCCTCTCAGCCGCCTCAGGCAGCACGGTGATGACCACCGCGGCCGTCTTCGGCGACTTGAGGTCCCTGCGCGACCTTTTCTTCCCCTTTCTGCCGGCTCCCACCTGGGGAGCGGCGGCCACGGCGGCACTCTTGGCCGCCGCTCTCCGCTTCTGGCCGCGTGCCTTCCTGCTCCGCTCAGCCACCTGCCAGCCCTGTTCGAGCCTGGCAGCAGCGCTGAGCGCAGCAGGAGCGGTCGCGGGTGCGCTGGCCGGCGCCTGCGGTGCAGCCGCTGGCGCCGGCCGCGGCCCGGCCTTGGCGGGAGCCGGCACCTTGCCGGCCTTCTTGGCCTCCTTGGGCCCGGCCGCGGCCGCAGCGTAGCTCACCACGCGGCCACCCTGACAGGGCAGCGGGGTGGGAGCTGACGCTTGCGGCCGTCTCGCCCCGTCCGCGGCGAGCGGCGGTCGGAGGGGCGGCTCAGGCGGGAGCCTGGCCGCTACGGCGGCGATACGCGCATCCACCATCACCCCTACTCGGGCTAAGATGACGCGTACCGCCGTCTCCGACACGCCGTGCACCTCGTCGAGCGGCGGCTCCTCCCCCTTCCGCGGTCTCCCGCGGCCACGAGGCGGCGGAGGGACCACGACGAGGGGAGGAAGCGCCGAAGCCGCGACGGGCGCAGCCGGCGCAGCAGCCGCGACGGGCGCAGCCGGCAGCACAGACGCCGACGACGGGCCCGCCCTCCCCGGCGCAGCCCGTTTCGGTGGCGAGGCTGGCACCGGCGGCGTGGCCGGCGCCAGGCGCGCGAACTGGGCCCGCAGGTCGGCCATCTCCTTGGCCAACCCGCGGTTCTCCCGTCGCACCGCCGATAGCTCCGTCTCCAGCTTGCGGTTGCGTTCCCGCAAGCCGGAGACCTCCTCACTAAGGCGGGCGTTCGCGGCCTGTAGGGCCGCCACCTCGCCACCGTGGCTGGCCGGACCGGGGGTCCCTGGCCTCGCCACCACCGCCGATCCTCGACCTCTGCGTCCACGGGGCATAGTCGGGACCTTGGGAGGAGGCATGTTGGTACTCCCCTCCGAGTCGGTGTTCGAGCTGTCCCCGTTGAGGGGGCGCTTCCGGACGCTCGGGGGGAGGGCCTCCTCCCTCTTCTTCACCCTTGGGGATGGCGCCTCCGCAGCCTCCCTAACCCTCTCCTCGCTTCTCTTCGGCGACACCGACGACCTACGCAGAACCTCAACTGACGGCCTGCTACTCGCTACGGCGCATCCACCGCCCTCGCTACCACCTCGGCCGACCTGCATCCAGCCACCCTCCTCGGCGGACGGCTCCTTGGCACTGCCGCCCTCGTCCGCCGACATCTCCGAGGCCGTGTGTATTGCCGCCTCCAACGGTCTTGCGGCACTGCCGCCCTCGTCTCGCGACGGCTCTGCAGCAGTGCCGCCCTCGTCGCTCGGCAGCCTCCGAGCTGCCTTCCATCGTCTTGGACGGCCCTGCGGCAATGCCGCCCTCGTCCTCGGATCCGCTGCCACTGCCGACGCTCTCCTCCAGCGACGGCTCTGCGGTGGACTCGCTCTCCAGGCCCGACGGCCCAGTAGAGGCAATGCTGCCACCCGCCTCGCGTGCAGCAATGGCTTCTGCCTTCTTCCGCTCCCGCCTCGCCTTGGATGTTATGGCGCTTATGCGGGCTCGCGCAGCGGCGGAACGCCTCGGCTTCGTCCTCCGGGTCTTCTTCCTCACCGCCTTCTCCTCATTCCCCTTCCCCCCCTGAGCCACTTGATGTTGGGCCGGGCTCTCGGCCGTCAAAGCAGTTGTCGTCTCCCTCCCATACGTGTGGAGACTGACTGTGCTGGTGACTGTGCGCCTCTCGCGCTCAGAAACCAGCACAGTGAGGGATTCCCCGGCGTGGCCGGGACCCTCTGGAGTAGCTACGCTCGTTTCAACTCCTGCCATGGTGTTTGGTCATTTTTTAAGTCTCGCCTTGACTACCACTCTAACGACTGGACGCTCGCGCGCTTCTTAACCCACCAGTCATACATCTCCTCGCCGAGTGGCCAAACTTAAGATTGGGGTGATTTTTTATAGGGGTTTTCTTCCCCGCGGTCCGAAGACCCCCGGTCCTGACCCCCCCATTCAGGATTACGGTTTGGGCCTTCCGGGTCTGGCCGCTCGCGAGCGACCGACCCGTCACGCCCCCGGGCCGTGACGCAACCGTCCCTGGCGACAGAGTGCCATGAGGCACATCCGCCCCATTGGCCCCGGGTCAGATCCACCGTGCTCTGCCACCAGAGCCGCACGCGGAGACCCCCCCCCTGCCGGAATCTTGGCCATCCAAATGGCCGCATGACGTCCAAATGGACGTTACCAGGGAGCACCACGAGGAGGTGCTCCGGCCGCGCCCCCCAATTATCTACCCGATACAGAAAATAGTTATAAATTTATTAAATTGTTACCCACATTTTTTAGTACAAATTTATTGCCAGTGTAAGAAGAAAACTCGTATATATTAAGTGCTCGTACGTTTTGTGCTGCATTTATGAAGTTTTTTTCTCACATAATTATTATGATAATTATCAATTTATTGCCGATAATATTAATTTGTGATTATGTAAAACTACAGATCTGTTTCGAATGAATTAAAATAATAATTTGTAAAAGATATATGAATTCGGTGACAATTCGTTTACGTGATACAATACGTTAAGTGATATTTATCACTTTCCAAAAAGATGCCGTCATTTTATTTCACGAATACGTCTTTCTCTTTCTGTTATGGTAATGAGGTAACATCACCGTATTACTTATTTATGCAAGTATATCTCTATATTTAACACCTTGGCTGCGGCAGGTAAAATCATTATCTTTCATCTGGTGCGGCAGCGTGTCGAAATGTGCCCCCCCACAATATTGCCGCCAATGCGTGGTAGGTCTTTTTCGACCCACCATCACTAAGTTGGATTAAAATCCTATAACTTTGCGAAAACACGGTCCATACAACTTTTTTTTATACTGTTAGAATAACCTTGAAACCAAGTTCTTTGGTTCCATTTGCCCCGGGATCTACCAAACAGGAAATGTGAAATAAACTAGAAAAAGTGGCAGGTTGATATCGACCTGAACGGCACTAAAAAGTCTTTTTAGTAGTGATGGGACAGACAAAAATAAAGGGATATCGAGAATAAAACAAAATTATTGTAAAATAAATTATTTTTTTTATATACTTATGTAGTATGCCTGTCTTTAAAACATTATACATGTCTTTAAAAGTATTCTTTTTAATTTTGCCAGTGAAAAATATTTCTTCACTGCTGTCACTATCACTATCAATAACTGCAGGGCCAATTACTCTATTTTGTTGATTATATCGAACGAACGCCAAGTCATATCAGCTAGATAGCACAACACTACTGGGACGACGGGCCGAAATAGGCCCACTGTCGCACTGAGTGATGTTTTTCACCGTCAATGTGTGGAAGGCTGAAAACGGCCTGCCATGATATTCTGATGGGGAATATCTATCATTTTGACTACAAACTGAAATATATATATCATTGAAGCGTTTGCACAATTTTAGGTATAAATGAATGAAATTATACTGTCGAAGCTTTACATGCCTACATGTATTCTGTCTGTACATGTCGACATAATACGCAGTATTTAAGGCATAGACTCTTAGACACATTTTTTTGAAATCACTATAATTTTTATGTTATATTGTTTTTTGTGTAATGTACATTCTAATTACGATCTATGACCGTTAAACTACATCATACTCGAACCGTTGTCCCATAACCTGATACACCCTGTATATATATATATATATATATTTGTGTCTGTCGAACTCTTAAAAATACCCGAGATAATCGTTCCGCACCAACGAGAGAGACATGATTTTCTTCGTCCGTACTATCTGAAATACCGCGGCAGGCCGAAATGGGCCTGTTCCGTAATGAACGTGTTAATTCTTCTACGCGTGTGTGATGTGATTGAAGTCCTCCTAAACACAAACATTACAAGTAAATAGGTTAAGTTAGTTATTAAAAGGTATAACGCGTTTTAAAACAGAGCCCTTGTAAAAAAAAAAAAAAAAAAAAAAAGAATTTGATAAACAAACAATAGCCTTTATACACAAGTATTCCTTAAGGTAAAATAAAATCCGGCATCGGCCCCGAAGGGGCGGGACGGCTCATCGACCGGGCCAGTCCCCGCTCCGAGCGCGGCCCGATCGCCCGTCAGCGCGGAGGAGGTGACGATGGATACGGACCGTTAATGGACTCCGTATCCATTCGTCTCCTCCAGGCCAACCTCAACCACACCGCCGGTGCGCAGGACGTGTTCCTGCAAGCCATGGCGGAGTGGTTGATAGGAGTAGCCGTAGCCGCGGAGCCGTACGTGGTGCCCGACCGACCTAACTGGTTGGGTAGCACCGATGGCACCGTGGCAATCGTCGCCTCCACGTCGTGGCCTTCGTCGCCTCTGACCCTTAGGGACAGGGGCGTCGGATACGTCGCGGCGGACTGGGGGGAGATTACGCTCCTCGGAGTCTATCTCTCCCCTAACTGGAGTGTGACCGATTTCGAGGCCTCCCTCACCATCATGGAGGCCTCGTTACGGCGAATGGCATCGCGCCAGGTCTTCGTCTTGGGGGACTTCAACGCCAAGTCCGTGGCGTGGGGGTCTCCCCGGACGAACGACCGAGGACGGGCGATCGAGGAGTGGGCGGCGGCACTGGGCCTCTGTTTGCTGAACAGGGGCTCGGTGCATACGTGCGTGCGACAACGGGGCGGGTCGATAGTGGACCTTTCGTTCGCTAGCCCCGAGGTCGCCGCACGCGTGGGGAGCTGGCGCGTCGTGGAGGAGGTGGAGACCTTGTCGGACCACCGGTATATCCGGATGGAGGTCTCCCCGGTAATCCCGACGCCCAGCAGGGGTCACGGGGCGGATGGACGTCCTGCGTTCCCGCGATGGGCTGTGGGTCGCTTAGACCGGGACCAGCTGGCGGAGACAGCCATCGTTTACTCGTGGCTGTCCTCTGCCAACCAGTCGGACGGGGTGGACGCCGAGGCTGGCCGCATCCGCAGTGCATTGACGCAGATCTGCGATGCGGCCATGCCCCGGGTACGGCGTCCGCCCCCGAGGAGGGCGGTCCACTGGTGGTCCCGGGAGCTGGCGGATCTCCGGGCCGCGTGCATTCGCGCCCGGAGGGCCTACACCCGCAGCCGGCGGCGGCAACGCGACGCGGAGCGGGAGGCCTTGCTGTATGAGGGCTACCGCAATGCGCGGTCGGCCTTCAGGCTGGCCGTCCGCTCCGCCAAGGACGTCAGTCGGCAGGAGATGCTGGACGGTCTCGATCGTGACCCCTGGGGACGCCCCTATCGCGCGGTGCTGAATAAGCTCCGCGCGCGGGGCCTTCCCCTCACCGAGACTCTCCAGCCCAGCCTTCTCACCCGGGTCGTCGAGGACCTGTTCCCGCGGCGGGCGGAACACACGCCCCCGGTCATGGCTCCGCCAGACACTGACCGGGAGGCCGACGACGACAGTGTTCCGCCCATCACGGAACCCGAGATGGGAGTGGCGGTGGCGCGCATGTGCGCAAAGTCCACCGCCCCCGGGCCCGACGGTGTTCCAAACCGCGTGTTGGGCCTGGTCCTCGACCACCTGGGTCCCCGCCTCAGGGAGCTGTTCGACGCGTGTTTAGCGTCCGGACGGTTCCCTGGGTGCTGGAAGGAGGGAAGGCTGGTGCTCCTGCCGAAGCCGGGACGGTCTCCGGGGTCGCCTTCGGCCTACAGGCCTATCGTGCTGCTCGATGACACGGGCAAGCTACTGGAGAGGGTGGTAGCTGCCCGCATCGAGCGGCACCTCGTCGGCACGGGGCCCGATCTGTCGGACGCCCAGTTTGGGTTTAGGAGGGGTCGTTCGACGATCGCGGCTCTGTTGCGCCTGAGGGCCGTGGCGACTGAGGCCGTCATCGGTGGGGGACTGCTGTTGGCGGTGTCCCTAGACATCGCCAACGCATTCAATAGTCTGCCATTCAGCTGCATCAGGGAGGCGCTCCGGTATCACGGAGTGCCAGCTTACCTGAGGCGGCTAGTGGCAGACTATTTGGTGGGGCGCAGCGTCCTCTGTACCAACCGAGCAGGGGACGTTGTGCGAACGCCCATGACGTGCGGTGTCCCACAGGGGTCGGTCCTCGGACCCACCCTGTGGAACATCGGCTACGACTGGGCGTTGCGGGGGAGCCTCCCGCCCGGGCTGGGCGTGATTTGTTACGCCGACGACACGCTCGTCACAGCCCGCGGTGGGACGCTAGAAGAGGCGGTAAGCCTGGCGACCTATGGCACCGAAGAGGTCGTCAGGCGGATCGAGGCGCTGGGGTTGAGGGTCGCCCTGGACAAGACGGAGGCCCTCTTGTTCCATGGGCGCCTTATGTGCCCTCCCATCGGCGTCTCGATCACCGTCCGATCGGTTGACATCAGCATCCGGGCCCATATGAGGTACTTGGGCCTGGTGCTCGACGGGCAATGGTGGTTCCGGGAGCATTTCCGCAGGCTCGCTCCGCGGCTCGTCGGCGCGGCGTCCGCCCTATCGTGGCTTATGCCGAACGTGGGCGGACCGAGCGCTACGTGCCGACGGCTGTACACGGGGGTCATCCGGTCGATGGCCCTGTACGGCGCACCGGTGTGGGCGGGGTCCTTGACCGTCCGACTTAGGGCCCTTCTGTGGCGACCACAGAGGGTCATGGCGGTCAGGGCCATCCGCGGATACCGCACGGTTGCGACGGAGGCAGCGTGCCTATTGGCCGGGACTCCCCCGTGGGACCTGGAGGCGGAAATGCTCGCCGAGTTGTATCGGCGGGTGTCGGGGGTGCGCGGGGAGGGCGGTGTGATCTCGTTAAGGGATCTCACCGCCTGGCGCGTCGACGCCCGCCGAGACGTCATTGCCCGTTGGGCAGTCCGGCTGGAGAGGCCTCGGTTCGGGGTGCGAACCGTGGAGGCCTTCCGGCCGGTGCTGATGCAGTGGTTGGAAAGGCGGCACGGGGTGCTCTCCTTCCGACTAGTGCAGGTGTTGACGGGGCACGGGAGCTTCGCCAAATACCTGCACAGGGTCGTAAGGAGGGAGAGTACACCGTCCTGCCACCACTGCGATTGCGACGAGGACACGGCGCGTCACACGCTCGAGGCCTGCGCGGCTTGGGCAGTGCAGCGCCGTGAACTCGTCGCAATCATCGGTGCCGACCTGACGCTGCCGGCCATCGCTAGGGCGATGGTCGACAGCGTCGGGAACTGGGACGCGGTCGCAGCCTTCTGCGAGACAGTGATCTCGCAGAAGGAGGCGGCGGATCGTCTGCGCGTGGAGCGCAGCCTCGATGAGGAGATCCGCCGCCGGCGACTGGGGCGGCGCAGGCGCAACTATCTGCGCCTCATGCCGCCCTAGCCGAGGCCGCGGGTGACGTGACCGGGGATTAGTCCGTCACCCGCCGAGAGGCCGACCGCGTGAGGAAAGACCGACGTCCTCCCCGAGGGGGGGACGTCGGTCGACGGGAGGGTACCCCGAGTAGGGGGTATTCCGTCGGGCCGACCACTGACGACAAGTAAACCTGCTCCGGTGGTCGGCCCAATGACGAAGGCGAGGTGGTTTTCGGGTGGGTTGCGGGAGTTGCGTGCTTAAGCCCCTCTGTCGCCCCGGACGGAGTGGTGCGGAGGCGCGCCGACCGCGACCCACCCAAAAAAAAAAAAAAAAAAAAAAAAAAGGTAAAATAAAATATTTAATTTAGTTCTTGTCTGCATCCTACACAAAAACAAATTAAATTAAGCTATTACTGCTTCACAAAGTAGCAAAATTCATCGCGAATAAAATACTTTGTAATGTATTACAACATTTTATTATACGTGTTGTTAATATACAAAGATGCAAGTCTGTGATAAACTGTAACTAAATTTTACACCGTAGTATGCAGTTTTGAAGCTTGTGTTCAGTTTCTACCAAATTACTTTTCGGCTGATACGGCTTATGTTAACTATTTTATGCAAGACAGCATTTGTTCATATTGAATAATTTAATTTCATTTTTCATTTCAGCTCATATAAAAGCTCTTACTATAAAATTACAGTTTAAAATTTATATTACAATATCATGTCATCTGGCGATAATTTTCACACCGACTGTTATCGGTTTGTTAAATAAAAATTACAAAAATAAATGGCAATGGTAAATCTTTTGGCATTTTTGAAAAACGTAAGTCTGTATTATTGTTATAAAGTGAAGAGCTTGTTTATTTGAAAATGCTGAGCCAGATTAGTGCCCAACTGCCCATCTACCAGTATATTCTTATTGTAAATAAATTATTTGACGGTTTTTATCGCGTTTATATTTGATTTTTGATTGCCCGACGTTTACCTCATGACGAAAGCTTCACAGCGTTCATGATTACGGGCGGACTGACCATGCATAGACATTCTTATTGTCAATCTTCATACGGTAGATAAAACTGTTTATTTAAAAAATTTACATGGTATAGAAGAAAGAGGCATCGGTCTACTTAGTCACGCTGTCTGTATTTGTTAACAGTAGGTATTTTCTTTTTGATATTGTCTTTCCCACAAACATATTATTATCTTCAATTATAATCCCTAAATCGTCTTTTATCACACCCACGGACAAGAAATGGAGCGGTAAATAGTATTCTTACTTCGTCAACACACGGATAATATTCAATAATATTAAATATAATAAAATATCCTTAACTGTTCATGTACGATCCACCATTGCGCACGAGCTTTCTCAGTTATGTAGTAGTATAGGATCCCGCTATACAACGACCTTCACCGAGATGCTTATTTGATGAAACTTATTTTTTATGTAATTTAATATGTCAATAAATATATTGTATATGGGTTGCCTAACAAATTTTAGTCCAGAGTATGATTAATTAATAATTAAAAAAAAAATTTTTTTTGAACATTGCACCGGTTTGATTATTAGACAAATTTTATACCAATCGAAAGTATGAAGCCCATAGAATATGCAAACGTTAGATTGCCTATTCTTCTCCAATCACAACTCTCGTGTAGCCAGGTATAAACAGATAAATCGATACTAGCATTTTGCACCGGTCTGATTGACGTTTGCATTTTCTATGGGCTTCATACCATTCATCGATTGGTATAGAATTTGTCTAATAATCAAACCGGTGCAATGTACCTACATAAAAAAAAAAAATAATGAATCATACTCTGGACTAAAATTTGTTAGGCAACCCATATGCAATATATTTATTGACATATTAAATTACATAAAAAATAAGTTTCATCAAATAAGCATCTCGGTGAAGGTCGTTGTATAGCGGGATCTTAGACCATAGGATTAATTAACCAACTATACTAAACTCGTCACAATGGATTGGCATAGAGTTATATTCAAATTTTCCTTCTCTTGGCGTGATCTTCCTCGCATTTACGATACCATTAGAGAAAGAGCGATGGTAAAACATATAGAGGGACATACAGACTAAGAATATAGTCTATCACTTCATAAAAAGTACTCCCCCCAATGAGAATATAAACGCAGATTATGACCTCATTGTCTTCTATAATCACTTACGGTTCTTATAGGAATAATGTTTTCATAAGAAACATTCTTTTTACTTTAAAATTAACAATTCTGTAGTCACATTATATACAGCTGTATCATAAAAGCAAAGCTTAGTGTCTTTAAAACATTTTAGAATTATTTAAAAACGTTGTTTGCCGCGCGTTTCTTTCTGTGTGATTTTTTCACATCTTTTGAGTAAACATAATTTCAAACTCGCTTATACCGCAATTTCGGCATGTTTCATATTCTTAAAAAAAAATATATTTAGTTTAGATTAGTAGGTTTTATACCTTGGGTTTTGCTATATAATAAGTTATATCATAAGGTAAGATAGTAGAATTTATCTTCACATTTTTCATTATTATCCCTCGTATTTTGTTCTTCTGTGTAAGGTGAGGAAAAAATAATACAATTCACCATCCTGTTTCATGCCCGCGGGTATCTTAAAATACGATTAAAGGATATAATATGCATATAACACCTATGAAATAAAGCCCTATACCAACTCGATTGACGAGCGTGGTATAGTCGGAAAATATCCCACCTGTTGTGGAGACTGAAGCCCAGCAGCGGGATGTATATGAACTATGATGATAATGATGTATTTTGACCATTAGGCCTTATTCTTTGCAATATCATGTTCAAACAAACAGAGGTAAAGCTTTGCAATTATTGCTTCAAGGAAGTATTATATTGTTGTAATGATTTTTGCCAGAAAATGTGCAACAACTTTTCTGAAGAAATTTATAACATTAGATGCTGCCAAATTGCTTGCTAATCGTGGCTATTATGGTAATACCCCTTCTCTTCCGTATGAGGACGAAGTGAGAATAGGTATAATCTACCATGCCTTATCTTGCCCGTGGGTGTCATAAATGACGACTAAGGGATATAATATGCATATAATCCAGGAGGGGAAAACCTCAAAATAAAACGCTATAGGGAAAGGAACCGAATATCGGATGGTTTCGTAATTTCGGATATATCAATATCTCCTAAACAAAGCAACGTTATGTGGCGAACAGCATAGTCATTATTAGTTCAAAACTAGATAGAAGCACTAAAGCACTTTCATTGGTCTCTCTATCAAAATGGCGACAAAACCGATACAAGTTTAATTTTTGTCGCACAAAATATTACGTAGTGGCTTCTCCTCTAGGCAGTATTTTGAGCAACTACCTAAGTGATTTATGCTGTTATGTCTTTCTTGTAATTTAGTAAGTGTTATATAACCTACTTAAAAACTAAGCTTTATTGAAAAACTGAGACAATATTTTTAATATTTCTATGTTTTTATTTACATTTTCGAATTCATAATATCGGACACATAGCGTTGCTCAATATCGGATATCTCATTTAAATAAAAAAAAAAAAAAATTTGGTTTTTTTTTTAATATGTAGATCATACGAATTTGTTAAACTCGTACAACTGTTCATTTATTTTGTATTATGTTAAAAAATATAAAATTTAAGCTACCTTGGCTGATTAATACTGCGTTTATAACTTAATACTTATTTTTTGTAAAATCTGAAGAGATTTTAAACGTATAATAGTGTTCCAAGGTTTATTATAAACTATTTTATTTAGGGTAGGTAATATCGGGGAACCGATATTGAGATATTATCAGGTATCCGATATTAGGAGCCTACTCGGTCAAGCCTTGATTTTCTTGCTAAGTTGATTTTTTAAAATTTGTGTTTAATTTAACACTGCTGTCGTGTGATTCGTTTAAGTTTCTTATAGTATATGAATTAGAGACTACATACAAAAAATTCTATGTAGCTACGTATACTATTAATATATTTTTTACCTAATTTTCAAAAAGCATCCGATATTCGGGTCCTTTCCCCTACCAACACGTCGGACTAACGTGGTATAGTAAGTAAATATTCCTCCCACTGTGGAGGAGGCTCGAGCCCAGCAGTGGGATATATATGAGTCGAGATAATGAAACCACTCCTTGGGCTATGTCCAATAGTGTTTATAGGCTGATGCATACATGAACAATCACATAATATTGTTATGAATAGCTAAACGATGTATTTATTTGCTGTATTAATGTATATAAAGCGGTTGCTAATCCGATTGAACAGGACGATGAATGCTGATTGGACTTGAACAGTAAGAGAATTAAATGCAATGCAATTATTGATAATACTATTTGTAATAATGATATTATTGATGCTAGGATTATTCCTTGATAAGTAAAGACATTGTTTCCGTGTAGTGACGGATTAAGAATATAATTCTCCGCCTTCTTTTTTGCCTGTGGGTGTCGTAAAAGACGACTGGGGGTTACAATATGCAGATAACATATCAGTGCAAGAGAATGAAAGCTCAAAAAAATAGCCTATACTAAGGCGTCTGACCAGCTTGGTTTTGCAGGTCAATTTCCCTCCCATAGTGAAGGAAGCTCGAGCACAGCAGTGAAATGTATATGAGCTGTGATTATGAATGACATTATTATGTCAACTAGCTACCGATTAACATTAATATACAAGATAAAAAAATTAAGGCAATCAATTTAATATATTCCATTATATGTCTTGTCTAATATTTTAAATACAAATGTGTTTTCTATTTAATGATGCTTTTACGTGGTAAATTATTATTCTTATATATTTAAATTATTGATTGTGTGGGTGATGTAGTAATTTAAATAATAATAACCTACTATATTCAATGTTGTGGCTTCGATATTTACGCAGGGCAGTTTTTTATGTGGTCCATAAACGATTTATCTTAGAAATCTAGATATTGTTTGTGTCCATTATATATATATATATATATATATATTTGTTTTTATATGCCTTAGTTCCGGCTTGCTATATTTTCAAAAGAAAGAAGAATTGAAGAAAAGAATGTTATGTTCAATGCATGTCAATTCCGTTTTTGTAAAAGGAAAATAGTAGTATTTAATTGGAAACGTGATCTATTCGCGAATTGTAACTCGAGGATCATTGTTGTTTGCTTTCGTGAACAATACCATATCAAATAACTTTTTACGGATTTACTAATTTAATATTCGAATTTCAATACTTCGTAAATAATAGTGATTGCAAGCTGCAAAAGTAAAGCGTTCATTTATCGCTGTTTTCAGTGAGCTATTTCAACCGTGTCTTAAAATGTAGATTAAGATCACTTTAGAGGTTATACATACCGCGTTGGCTAGACGTGTTGTTATAGGTAATTATTTTGAGTTTCTTTAACCACGGACGAAAAAAAGACGGTGAATTGTGTTGTTACTCTTTCTCTACACGGAATAAAGAAAATCGAAAAAGTGATTAATTTTCCTCATCATCTTAGCTCATAAACGTTTCACTGCTAAGCTCGGGCCTACTCCACAATATGAGAGAAATTGCCTTTATTATACCGTGCTGATCAGTCAGGTTGGTGTAGGGTCTTATTTCGAGTTTTCCTTCTCTTGCATATTATTTCCTTGCGTATTATATTCCTTAATCGTCTTTTACGATATCCACGGGCAAGATAGGGAGTGGTGAATTTTCTTCTTATTCCGTCAACACACAAAAATGATAATACCAAATTTTAAAATTTAAACTTATTTTCATCATCATCATTCAACCTATCGCCGTCCACTGCTGGATGTATGCCTCCCTCACATTTCGATACAAAGTGCGGTCATGTGCCGCCTGCATCCAACGACGTCTAGCAACTTTCACTTTGTCGTCGGTCCACCTAATTATATAAGCCATCATATAATTTTGCTCATCATCAGCCTATAGCCGTCCACTGCTGGATGTAGGTCTCCTTCATGTTACGCCACAGAGTTTGATCCTGTGCCGCCTGCATCCAACGACATCCAGAAACTTTCACCAGGTTATCGGTCCACCTAGTAGGGGGGTGTCCTACACTGCGTCGTCGGATACGTGGTTGCCACTCGAGAACCTTTCTTTCCTAGCGGTTGTCGTTTCGTAGAGCGATGTGGTCTGTACATTGCTACTTCAGCATGCTAATTCTTCTTCTTATTTTTATACTAATACTTAATTTAAATTAGGTCGATTGTAATGCTTTCAATGCATACAAATAACTACGTGAAGCAAACTAGAGTTTAACAAAGCAGCATAGTGATCTAAATCCACGCTATTTAATGTTCGACATTTTAGAAGCAAGCCTGCAAAATAATTATGCGACGTCAATACAAATTGAAATAGGTTTCATTTCACATTTGGAATGAACAGGGTGTATGTTACAGTAAACACTATTGGATATTCTGATTCGTAAATAGTGTTACAGTGTCCAAATAAAACGTATGAAATCTATCACGTTCCGTGTGTACAAATATTTGATTAGTAAGCTTCATATGTAATTTAATTTCAAGCGATTGTCCTGTTTTGTTTTTGTACCTGTTTTCAACTGTTTTATTTGAATTATGAGATACGCAATAGATAAATATGTATACCTGTTTGGGTTTTTTCGCCGTTAACGGTAACCTTGGTTGTTATATTATTGTAGGTAAATAGTTCACATCAAACCACTATGGAATTATAAAGGTTTATCGGTAGCTCTGCATTAGGTTTCCGAGTCGCACCTTTCGTAACGTTAATTGATTAATGATACAATGCATATTTGTGCGGCAAGTTGGTTACAACTGCTTTATATTACATATTTAGATTGCTGTGCTTTTAGTATAGCGCACGTAAACCAAAGTGGGTCTGTGAGCAATATTAACTCTGTTTTCTACTCACGCGTTTTATTGCTATTCAATGATTGCCTGTAGGTGAGGATAATTATTTTAATACATTGTGCTGTCCACACGTGCTGGCTCTCTGTTTTATGTGGAATTATCCTTCTCTTTCAGTGATGATATATGCTTACGTCTAAAGGAAAGGAAGTAAAGGTCAGTATTGTGTCCTTCTTGCATCACCACTCAGTCGCATTACAGGTACCTATATACGTAGATGCAGATACAATTTTAATACTTATATCCTGATTTAAATATAATTTGACATCATCATCATCTTCCTCTTATCACAATTACTTGGGGTCGACGCAATATGTCATCTGTTTTGACATATTGCAAAAAGTTTCGGCAATGACTTTTATGACCAGCCGCCTGCCTGACGTCAACCCTCCTTGGGAATGTAATCGTCGACCCAAATGGCACCAGATGGAGTTGGTCCGGGTCAATCTAGGGCTCTTAGTCGTCTTTTACGACGACGACGAATATAATTCGACATAACTGCAATTTTTTTTTGGGGTGGGTTACCGTCGGTGCGTTACTCGCTCCACTCCATCTGGGGCGACAGAGGGGCGTAAGCACGCACTCCCGTAACCCACCCGCGACACGTCGCCTTTGATGTTGGGCCGACCACCGGAGCAGGGTGACTTGACGTCAGTGGTCGGCCCGGACATAACTGCAATAAGATCACATCGAGATTTAACGATTTTGCCTACTAAAGCTGTTTTTCAAGCAATCCTCTAAACTGAGAATTTTATAAGTTATTAGGAACTAAGGTATTTAAGTGCGATAAAGAATTTTAATACATTTTTGTGAATACTAATCAGTTAATAATACTCCTTCATGATCATAGCTCATATGCGTTACACTGCTCGGCTTGAGGCTCCTCCATAATGGGAGGGAAATTGGCCTACTATACCATGTTATTCAAATGTGCTAATATAAGGATATATTTCAAATTTCCACTAAGGTCTAGATAATACCGAGGTTTGACCCTTAGGTAGTGGGGGGAGATGCTTCTAATTATCTTGGGTAACATAATTAATAATAAAGGTGAAAGAGGAAAAGTTGAAAATAAATGAGTATACTTATTTCCTCTTATGCAACGCGATCGGCAAAAAGCAAAATAGACTAGAACGAGAATGATAAATATGAATAGGTATCATCAGAAATAGGTGTGTAACTTGCTATTGCTTTATATTCCTAAATAAAATCAAAATTGCAATAAACACGACTGAAATTTAATGTTAAAATATTCTATATATTTTAAAAGAGTAGCTGTACCTACTGTAATTTGTGTTTGTAACTTTGTTTTCACTGCGGGTGGCTATAATCGGTTTAGGACGCACGGTAGACGTGCCGGGCTCGACGGCAGATGTATCGTGCCTTGAAAATATAACATTACTTTAACATTATTTTTTATTATATTGGTGTTCATACAGTATTTGTTGCAGGGTTTACAGGCTAGTGTTCTTTATGTATTTTTACAATAAAATTAATTTACTTTTTTCATTATTATCATCTAAGCTCCGTGTGGTGACGGAGTAAGAAAACAATTCACCACTCCCTATCTTGCTCGTGGATGTCGTAAAAGACGACTGAAAGATGTAATATGCACATAAAATCTGTTTAAGAGAAGAAAAACTCGAAATGAAACCCTATACCAACATGTCTGACCAGCATGGTATAGTAGGTCAAATTCCCTCCCATTATGGAGGAGCCCAATAGTGGAACATATGTGGGCTGCGATGATGATGATGATCATCTAAGCTCATAAACATCCCACTTCTGAGTTTGAGCTTCTTTCATAATAGGATAAATAGTTTTGCATTATCATGCTGATCCCTTGATAAGAATAGAGTTTATTCCGATATGCGTATTTTCAAATTCAAATTATTTATTATGAATAAAACCCGCGAGGGCACTTACTTATTGACAATTTTAACACTATTAAATTAAATTAATCCAATAAACTACCACCGGGTCGAAACGTGACTTCTAAGAAAATGTGGTAAGAAACTCTGCGGGCTTGTCTATTATTTTTAAAATAATTATAACTTACTTCTTTTATATATAATTGTATACAACATTAGACATGTTGTATAGAATTGTATTGACAATAGAATGGACCATTATGCAATACTCATTTTAATAACCATATGATCGTGTACCATTAACATCGACCCTCTGAAATCTGTTGCTTAATAAGAAGTTATAAGTTCAAAGCGCTATTCCTGATCCTATAGTGGTACAATTTCCTTGACCACTGATGATAACCCTGCTCTGGTGGTCGGTCCAACGACGAAGGCGACATGCATCGTGGGTGGGTTGTGGGTGTGCGTGCTTACACCCCTCTGTCGCTCCGGACGGAGTGGTGCGAGGAGCGCGCTGACTGCAACCCACCCCCAAAAAAAAATGTGGTACAATTTCCTGATGAGAGTGCCGTGGTATACATAATCAAAATTCATTTATAAAAAATTCATACATTTGCATAAAGTCAGTAACATTTTCGTCTCGTTTCAGCTCATACGGGTCCCACTGCTGGGCTCGAGCCTTCTTAACCATAGGAGGAAAATTGACCTACTATACCACACTGGTCAAACATATTAATATAGGGGTTTATTTCGGGTTTTCTTTTTTGCTCAGTTGTTATACGCATTTTAACGTGTATGCAAGAGAAGGTAAACTACGTATTAAAACCCTATACCAATCCGTCTCACCAGCGTGGTATAGTAGGTCAATAGCCCTCCAATTACACAGGAGGCATGAGCCCAGCAGTGGGGCGTATAGGAGCCAAAATGATGCATGAGAATGATGATGTTTTATGCATAATATACCCCTTAGTGGCGGTTTACGACATTCACGGGCAAGATAGGGAGTGGTGCATTTGTACTCCGTCACCACACAGAAGTCTCTAATATTTTTCTTCAGTCCATTACGTCCCACTATAAGAGTCAATCCACCGCCGAACTCTTAGGATTTTATTTCGAGTTTTTTTTTCTAAGCCTGATTTTATTCACACATACGTTTAGTCTTCTTTAATAACACTCGAAAGAGAATGGAGTGATAAATTGAATCCTTACTTTAAGTCCTTTTTTTTTCATATTTATGAACTTATAATTCTAAGACATCCACACCTACACAAAACTCTCCCTTGCCAGAAAATTGCCGGAACAAACGAAAATAGCTTAGATAGTTAAGTTAACCGTATTTAGGGGCAGTTTATCGGCATCACAAATTCCGGACACCGAAGCATTTACACGGACTGCATTGTAATCACCCTGCCTCCATTGCCCTGCATACGCACACGTACAGACAGTTTATCCTTATTTTTCAAATATAATATGAATATTGTTTTACAAATATTATATTTGATGCAAGTCGCATATAAAGTTTTTTAACGTACATTGACACAACAAGTGCTACTTGAATTTTATGTAGAAATATATATTTTAACATAATTTAATTCATTTTCTGTACTCATTTATATTCTAGAGTTATCTGGATATTACAGTATTATACAGTGTTGTACTTTCGGGAAACATCCAAAGGTTTAATAACGTTTATACTAAAATTTTTAATGACATGTGCTTTGCTTAAAGGTTTTTTAACTGGCAGCCATGTATCGAGCGACACAATGTATGATGACTCTTTTTATGGACTTTTTATAGTATCCTCTACCGATTGCGATTAGACTGACCACTGGTACTAATTCCTAGACTTCGGTGTCAAGTACCAACCTGAATCAAAATAATCATTCTTAATAATTTATGTTTGTAATATTTCTTTTACTAGTAAAACATAAATAAGAAACTTTATACGAAGTATTTGCGTAGATGCTGTGATTGGTCATTTCCCTAATACTCGTACATTAAAGTTTCAAACTATAGGAAGGGCGGTACGGATATGTGGGTATCACTCACCTTTATAGGCACTAATATTGACTTACGATCACTTTCCTGAAACCTTACCCAATCTTAATGATAATTGACGACCAAGACATTAAAAAGATAAGTTACCAAACTTACATCTTATCTTATAGCGTTCAATAAGCTTTTTACCATTAATTCCTTTGCTTTTGCTTAGGTACATACATATATTAGGAGCTGAAACTTATTTTGGTAGTCAAAGTTTTCTAACAATATTTATTACAAGCTGAGATATAATCACTTACAATTCAATAAGATTCTGTTATTATTTTTTATTTCTACCTTTGCTTTTACCAAGTTGCTTTGGTAATAACTCAAAGATATTTTGAGTGTAAAGTTTTCTCTTATATTTTCATCTATTTTATTGAATATTCATGTTTTATGTTTTATCTAAATATTTCCTGGAACTGAGTTTTCATAAAATGAGCCTTTGGTCCAATGCTACAGAAATAACATGAACCGTGAAGCATATTGCAAACAAACTTGAACATTTTTGCTATAGTAGGTTGGTTTCGTTGACCGTTTGCTACAAAGTTTAACGTTAAAAGATGAAGTTGTTTTCATTTCTGTAAAGCAAACTAAGTTTTTATTTCTCTAAAGTCAACACTGAATGAGATTTGTTCATTGTTGGTTTTATTTGAAGCATCGTCAAAAAGGAAATCAGTGTGTGGTGAATTTATGTTACTTTTTTAAGACTTGTAAGCACTTAAGAACGACATATAAAACGGTTTTATCTGGTAAGGGCAAATAACCTGAAATAAGACACGAATTATTTGAATAAAGATAAAGTTTTCTGTATGTTTTATATAGCTCTGTTTACATCGAGAAGTTTGAGTACTATTACATTTTATTTCTACCTTAACATAATAGTAAAGTATCGAATAAATTACAATATTGTCGTGCAAACACCAAATGCCGTCAAATAACATTTTATTTTCCGGTAACATTTTTCACAGACATATTTTTCACAACACGTTGCTTCGACGACAAAACTTAGCCTGATTAATCCGATGTTAGATTTATTGCATAAATAAATCAAATCGTGCACGATAAACAGGATCTTTTGCTTGTTGATATTTTTTTGTCTTCCCTATTCAAGTTTCACTCCAATAACATCGTAACTCTTGAATTTGATACACAAAATCAATATTGATTTTTTGTGCTTTCGGGCTCAATCTTTTACAATTTTCACAAAATAAGAACTTTCTTCATTAACTTAGATACTTCGAGGAAAAATATTTATACGTGAAATTACATTTTTACGCGCTGTTAAATATATAATTTATCAGCTAAATATCAGTCCATGCTAAAGAATAAATTTCCTACCTAACAAGATTACAAATATTTAATACCCTATATAGGAATTGATTAAATTACCGAAAGAAAATAACAAGCGAAATTATTTTAGAGTTTTCAATATTAGTTTGGCTACGAGCTCTAATAAACATGGCATATATTCATTTGCAACTGATATCAATTTTATGACCACATTACAGTGTCCATAACGGAATAGAATTTTGCATGGAAGCCAAATTGCATTACCGCCCGAAGCACTGCCTAACATTTTATTACTTGATAAAAACATAGCGAGAAATTTTGTCCCTCTTCCTGAACTTTACGGCCTCGTTACACCAATGCAATAGGAACGTTCGGAATAATCAACTTGACTCGTGACAGTGTTTCTTTTGAACTTGTGTCTGAATATGACGTTATCCATATTTATGAAGCCACAGTGAAGAGGTTTACTCTTGAAGTTGGTTGAAGTAAATTTCAATATTCCAGTAAGGATTTGCTTTAGAAATCTCGAACTATCTATATCGATAATGTATTTAGTTATTCAAGTAAAATAAGCATAACTGAGTTCATTTGATGTTTTGCTTTTATCTCAGCTGCGTCCTAATATTAAAGGTGTAAGATGATTGTGTATTGTTAGTTTTTATACTTAAAAAATCAATTATATTATCTACTAGCAATCCGCCCTCGCTTCGCTTCGGTTATAGGTTATAGTCGTTTTACCCGCGTAGTTCCCGTACCCGTGGGAATACCGGGATAAAATATAGCCTAGTTTACGCCCTGATATTATAGCTTTCCATTGGTGAAAGAATTTTTGAAATCGGTCCAGCCGTTTTGAAGATTATCCGGAACAAACAGACAGACAGACAGACAAAAATTTTTTAATTGCTATTTTAGGCATAGGTGTCGTGCAAATAACCGTGTGAGCATGAAAAAAGCCTATTATTTTGACATTACAAACAGAAACTCCAATTTTATTTATTGGTATAGATTTTTATGCATATTTAATCCCTTAGTCGTCTTTTACGACACCCACGGGCTAGAGTAGGGGTGGTGAATTGTACTCTTACTCCGTCACCAGGTGGAATTTAACCGAATAATTTTACATGAAACAGAAAAAATAACGTTGCAAATTCCGTAAATAGTGAGCTACATTTTTTTTTAGTCAAATGATAAAAAAAATAAAAGTAGATTTTAGATTAGTTCTATGAAAACATAATTTCAACAATATTTGAATTCAGAAATAGGAGATTTGTATTCAAGGGACCGTTTGTTGATGGAGTAAGAATACTATTCACCATTCCCTATCTTGCCCGTGAGTGTCGCAGCAGATGGCTAAGAGATATAACATGCAGATCATCATTCATCATCATTTCAGCTTATATACGTCCCACTGCTGGGCTCTAGCCTCGTCCATAATAGGATACCCTCCTATTGATATTGACCTTACTATACCATGCTGGTCAGACAGGTTGGTATAGGGTTTTGTTTCGAGTTTTCCATCTCTTGCATAGATGCCATATTACGTATATGTATATATCCCTTAGTCGTCTCTTACGACACCCACGGGTAAGAGAGGGGGTGGTGAATTGTATTATTACTCCGTCACCACACGGAAAAGTCGTAGTAGCGGCAAGGCGTAGTGGGTTAATTTTTCTTCTATCATGGAGAAGGTGGAGGAGGAATGGTCTGGGTATATGAACGAAAAATATGACATAAGTAAGTGATACACGTATACCTATTATCCATCTATACCAATAAATAAAATTGGAGTGTCTGTTTGTAATGTCAAAATAATAGGCTTTTTTCATGCTCACACGGTTATTTGCACCACACCTATGCCTAAAATAGCAATTAAAAAAATTTTGTCTGTCTGTCTGTCTGTCTGTTTGTTCCGGGTAATCTTCAAAACGGCTGGACCGATTTCAAAAGTTCTTTCACCAATGGAAAGCTATAATATCAGAGAGTAACCTAGGCTAAATTTTATCCCGGTATTCCCACGGAAACGGGAACTACGCGGGTAAAACGACTAAAACCGAAGCGAAGCGAGGGCGGGTTGCTAGTCACAACATATAGTCACAGCTTATGTATGTACGTCCCACTGCTGGGCATGAGCTTCCTCTACTATGGATCGGTAATTGACCTACTATACCATGCTGGTGAGATGGGTTGGTATAGGGTTTTATTTCGAATTTTCTTTCTCTTACCTAGATGTTCTCTGCATATTATTATCTCTTTGTGTCTTTTACGACACCCTCGGGTAAGAAAGATGATGTTATTCCACCACCAGACAAAAAATCATCATCATCGCAGCCCACACACGTCCCACTATTGGCCTCCTCCACAATGGAAAGTAATTTGACCTACTATATCACGCTGGTCAGACATCTTGCACAGATGTTATGTGTATATTATATCCCTTAGTCGTCTTTTACGACATCCACGGACAAGATAGGGAGTGGTGAATTGTATTCTTACTCCGTCATCACACGGAGACAAAAATACATCATTTAAATTGCAGTATAGTCAGGTACACGTAGGATTTTGAGAAGAAGAAAAAAACTAAATCGTAACGGCCAATCATTGCAACATTTATCTCGGAAAGTAAACTACAATATAAATAAATTGTGATTGCCTTCATTGAATTAAATAATTTATGAGCTAATAAAAAAGTTCCTCGGGCCGAGCCAAAGTCTTTATTTAAAAAAGAAAACTAATTTGCTCGTTATTAGGGATCATCTGTCTCGCACAATCCCAGTCGGGTCGTTACGTGGTAGATATTTCTGGCCGAGATTAACTTCTGTGTGAATACCGGGTCCTAAAACAACTATAAATGCTGTGGTTAATTTATTTGAGGTACTTAAGGCAAACTAGATTAATAGTTTTATTTTTGGAATATTCTGTCACCACTCATTTTTTTTTTCGAGATATTACATACTATAGGCATCTGTCTATATTAGTTGACATATTTCAAACCGTCTTGCGAGTATGGTTGCCATTAAAAAAAAAGATAATTGACTTTTGACGCCAATGTTAAAATTTTAAATTTTACTATTACTTCGGTGTTTTACAGTTTTACGTTATTCTTCGAATATTTCAAATATATTCTAGATAATAATCACTATCATCAATATCATTTTGCTCTTATCCCACTTTCTTGGGGTCGACGCAATATGTACTCTTCTGCTACCGTACAAATGCAAAAGTTGACGAATGTAATTGTTGCCCAGACAGCGTAGCTATCTAAACAACTCTACAGTTGGCCCTGGTCCATGTGAAGCTTTAGTTGTCTTTTACGACATTCACTAGCAATGCAGTGGTCGGTAGTATCCGTAGCCGCTATCACACAACAGAAACATACTAGGTAATCAAAATTATAAAACATAATTCATGTTTTCATTGTTTCATCTGACTTTTTTTTACCTGACTACAAGGGGTTATGATTATGACAAGCTATGTATGTTTGTTTATCTGTTCCCTCATAGCTCCTTAACTACTTATTTGAACCGGACAAATAAGGTATCATTAGAAGTGTCTTGATTGTCTGCTAGCCATATTAGATTCACTAACACATCATATAGCTATGGGCTAATATGGCGCCATCTAGAGGTCTTAAAGTACTATGTTAAAAAATAAATTTGAAATAAATATGTTATGTTTCATATTATTTGAAACTTGTACATTTTAAATATATATATATTATTAGCATTTGCTTTATCTGTTTTTATCGGAAAAATCATTTTTTGTCGTAGTTGGATTTTAGTTTTTACTTTTATCTTGTAAACAGAATATGATGATGTTATTGAATACTCTCGATAAATTATGTCATGGACAGTTAACCAATATATCTAAATGTAAAACAAAATAAAAATAAAATGTGTCTTATAGCTAATAGCCTTCGCATTCAACACCTTCCATTGCACTCGTAATTGATAGTTACAGTAGCCTTACATACACTTACGAAAGCTTAATTTCAAAGGATGAAATATCAGAGTATAATAGACCTTATTTATATAACCAAGCAGTATAATATAGTGGAATGGAATTCATGCCTTATCTAGCAATATTAATCATAACTGATTAATACGCGGATTGGGATAATGGGCGGTCATCGTAATTTAATTTGTAGCTATTTGTGAATTGCTACGTGCTTCGAAGATAAATTCTTAAGTTAGAGTACTATTTAGTGGCCTACGTGATGGTTAATACTATTATATTACTCAGGCTAATTTTTACTTTCTATAGTATAAAAATTAAATTAGATGCAATTTTTTTGTATTCATATAATTGATTTTCAAACTGCTAACAAATATTATCAGATAATATATTAATTTTGAGGTCAAGATGCACAAATATAATCCTTATGCAGTAAAGTGAGTGAAGAATAAACATATGTGTAATATGCATAGACATATACAAAACGGGGGCGGTTGGGTCATTCCCACTCCAGTATGTCTTGAATGTTGGGTTGCCGATCCGAAATTTTAGACTGGATCCTTAATATAGTTTTTTTTTGTAGTTGATATTCAATCCTTCCTTGTAAAATAACCCAAAAAATTCCTGCGATGATATATCTAATACATTATGAAACTTATATAATTTAAATTTGGTCGTTAAATAAATATAATTTCTCTCTTTAAAAATTAAACCGGATTTTTTTTTTGCGGTCCGCGCGCTCCTCGCACCACTCCGTCCGGGGCGACAAAGAGGCGTAAGCACGCACACTCACAAGCCACCCACGATGCAGGTCGCCTGCGTCGTTGGGCCGACCACCGGAGCAGGGTGACTTGACGTCAGTGGTCGGCCCGACGGAATACCCCCTATTTGGGGTACCCGCCCATCGACCGACGTCCCCCCCTCGGAGAGGACGTCGGTCTTTCCTCACGCGGTCGGCCTTTCGGCGAGGATAGTCCGCCCCGCTCACGTCACCCGCGGCCTCGGCTAGGGCGGCATGAGGCGCAGGTATTCGCGCCTTCGCCGCCCCAGTCGCCGGCGCTGGATCGCCTCATCGAGGCTGCGCTCCTCGCGCAGGCGATCCGCCACCTCCTTCCGCGAGACTACTGTCTCGCAGAACGCTGCGACCGCGTCCCAGTTCCTGACGCTGGGCAGCAAACCGAATGTGTAAAAGTTAATAAACTATTTGTAGTTATTTAACATAGCGTATAATAAAACTTTATCTGATATTTATAAAACCCATTTCAGAGTTTCATGTCCAACTGAGGTTTATTTAGCAGAGAGCAGATAGAAAAATAATATTAATAGTACAGATCCTGTACCAACTTGTATAACCAGCATGATATAGTTGTTTAATTTCCCTCCCATTATGAAGGAAGCTCGAGCCCAGCAATGTGACGTTTATGAGCTAAGATGATAATAATAATGAATAGGACAAATCATAAGATTATCCTGTCTCTTCATCATCATCATGTCATGCCATAATGTGCAGTGGTGAGCTCGAACCTCCGCCTGCATAGGAGTGAAATTTACCTGCTATACCACGTTAGTCAGAGGTTTTGACATAAAGTTTTATGACAAGTTTGCCTTCTCTTGCGTGGATATTATCTGTATATCATATCCATTAGTCATCTTTTATAACACCCACGCGTAAGAAAGGAGTTTATAAACTGTATTCTTACTCGTCACTATACAGAAAATCTTTATTATTAGGAAAAACACATTCATTTGTTTATACATACTCGTACTCATTCGTATAAAGTGTAAGTTATAAACAAAGAGACTTCATTTTATAAATTACTGCTAGTGTGTTCTCATCGCACTTACGACTCGTTGATGTCACAACAGTTAGCTCTTTCCTCTTATAGAAAGTGAGTTTCCATCATTTCTAGAGGTACTTTATCTAATAGATGACCTACTTTCCGTTTGAAAATGTGTCAACTGCTATTATGATCAATTTTCATCATCATAAACTTACACTAGTTTATATATATGAAAGTTGCAAATTAAAATATATTTAACATACATATAGAATCAATATGTATGGTAATTTTTGTGATGAATATGTTTTACTTAATTTGAATTCTGTGTCTCTTGAGACAAGTCTATATTTTTAACGCCATTACATTTTGATAGATTTAAAGTATTTTAAATATATATAAATATCTGATTGACCGAGCTTCGCTCGGTATATTTTTGTTGTATTTTGGTATAATGTATTTAGATATATATTAATAAAAAATAAAAATTAAATAATAAAAAAATATCAAAAATTACAAAAAGAGAATAATAATAATACCGAGATTCGATCCCATGCTGTTTGAATGCCAAAACAAAAAAAAACTGGACAACTGCCCAACTGAGCTATTATCACTCTTGACAACGACGACGAAATTCGAATTCCTATTCAGAGAATATCAATAAAATTTTATGTCATTGTATTAATTGATTAGCTAAAACACCGATAAAACAACATTTTATATAAATAAAACCTAGCTAGATAGATTTTTGATCCCGAAACATCTAGTATGCCAAAGTTGATCAAAATCGTTGGAGCCGTTTCCGAGATCCTGGATATATATATATATACATATATATATATATATATATATATATATAAATAATATATACTAGCAGACCCGGCCACGCGTTGCTGTGGCTAATGTTTTTGTTATATTACTTTTTTTTTTTTTGTTTTGTGTGTGTACAGCTGTTGGCCGCAGATGGCCTTGACAGCTTGACGCGGACTATGGGTGAGCGCTGAGGGCTCTCAACCCGGAGAAAAGTATGCTAAGCGACATCGCCCAAGGGCTCCCCCTGTGGGGAACGGACCTCGGCTTGGGGCGTCGCTGGAGGCAAAGTGGGCGTGCCTCTCCTCGTGCGTAGGCTCTTTGTTGAGCGAGTGTGATATTGTCGTCCTCTTCGTCGAGGACGTGACGAGGACGTCGGATGGAGGAGATTTTGGAGGGTCTATAGGAAGCCGCCCCAACCACTAGTTGGTTGGGGTGTGTCATGGCAGAGTCAAAGTAGCTCTGAGAGCACCGTTTCATAAACTGCTTGATGGTCGGCAGTTCGAGGTCGATGTGGAGATCGACGTTTCGTATGAACCACGGTGCTCCCGTAGCTCGGCGCATGAAACGATTTTGAAGTGTCTGTAGCCTGTGGATCCTGTGTGGCTTAACATGCGCGAACACCACGCTGGCATAAGTCATGATAGGCCGTATGCAGGTGGTGTATAGTCGGATTTTGCTACTCAGGGGCATACGCGACCTAGAGTTGAGTAGACAGTGGAGACGGCCCATCACAAAGGCTGCCCGTGCGCGGACTTGCTTTATGTGAGGGGCGAAGCTGAGTCGATCGTCAAGGGTCACACCCAAGTATTTGGCCTGCCTGGTCCAAGTGACCGGCTTGTTGAAAATTTTAAGGGAGGGAATGCTGTCGATAGAGTAGGAACGGGCAGTTCGTCTAGTGAACATGACCGCCTGACTCTTCTCGGGGTTGATTTCTAATCTCCATTTCCTAAACCAATTGGCTAGGGCGGTAACCGCTGTTTGGAGAGTCTTGGCTACTGTTGTCGGGGATCTACCAGCACAAAAGAGTGCGGTGTCATCAGCGTAAAGCGCTTTATGTACCCGGTTGAATTTGGGCATATCGCTAATGTATAGCGTGAAGAGAAATGGGGAGAGGACCGACCCCTGAGGGACGCCGGCCTTGATAGGGTGGGAGTTGTTATATTACATTATCTATTAATTACTTAATCTAGTCAACAGATATCGCCATCTGTTAAAATCGTATATGACACGTTTGTAGGTTTGACATAGCAGCGTCATCTATTAATTACTTACTCGATCCAGTCAACAGTCTGTTAAAATCGTTTGGAGTTAATAGATAATTTGAATATCAAATAATAGACAAATAATTTACAATAAAATAATATTGCGACTATAAATTAAGATGTAAGCTATCCTATCTTACAAGTTGGATTAAACTGCACACGGTGTGCAAATTAGATTAAAATCCGTTAAGTAGTTTAGGAGTCCATCGCGGACAAACAACGTGACACGTAATTTATATATATTAAGATATACAAGAATTGCTCGTTTAAAGATATAATAAGATTAATCTGTCACTACAATTTTTTGTAGATTGTATATTTAAGAAAACGCTTCATCATCACAACTCATATACGTCCCACTGTTGGGCTCGAGCTGCCTACACAATTGGAGTGAAATTGACAGTAGATCAAAGTTCAGACGGGTTGTTGTACGGTTTTATTTCGGGTTTGCCATTTCCTACATAGTTGTTATATGTTTCTTAGTCGTTTTTACGACACTCATAGACAAGATAGAGAGTGAGTTGTATTTTTACTCCGTCATCACACGAAGAGAAAAAGCTTTTTCGCTCGGCATTGAGTGAGCTTTCGTAAATTCCAATTAAATTAGCTATAAGCATAGTTCATTCATTCATTCACTCATTCATTTCATTTCGCACATGTCTCACTACTGGCTTACGCATTAAAAGGGAAAATGGAGTGTTTGGCGGGAATCTGAAGTGTCATGTGGTGTTCTTGTATTATATTCAATATCTTAGTGTTTTAACGTGTTATATTAAATAATTTTGATGACATTTTATGTAATATATAGTGGCAAAACTACTGAGGTGTAGTGAATATGATATAAAATTGCTATACATACCTTTTTGTTTCCACCAAAATTCTCAGAAGATACCCTTAACAGTGGCCATTACACTGTTGAGGGCGACACTTTGACTTATTGACAGACCATTACTGACATGAAGAAACTGAGAACTTGAAAAGATAATTATAACTCGGCACTGGCAAAAATGGCTCGTATTTGTAGCTGATTGCCAAGACAAAAAAGAAGAAGAAGAAAGGGAAAATGACCTATTTCTCCATGCTGGTTAGACGTGTTACTACTCTTTTATTTCGAGGTTTTCCTTTCTTATATAAATGTTAACTGTATTTTATATACATTAGTCGTCTTTAAACTTCAAACCCAATGAAAGAAAAAGGGTGGTGATATATTCTTACTCCATCGCACCTAAAAATACGGTATAGTAATATTTAGATAAAGATTTAAAAGGGACAGCAACGACAAATAATTAGTTTACACATGTTGAGGATACCATTGAGAAATGACAGCACTTAATAACGCGGTACTCAAGGTGCACGCTATAATAACGCATAGGTCGATCAACTTTACGTTTCGTAACCCAGTTGTAATTGCAATATAATTATATTGTATTTATTACAAATTTAAATAACTACACGTCAATATTACTGACAATTATAACAAGAGCCAATTTTGCTTATACAATATACATTATTTATATACTTACTAATTTTATAATTTCGAAAGTATGTTTTATTTTTTTTCACCGAACCGATTTTAAAAATTCTTTTACGAATGGAAAGCTGTAATATAAGGAACTAACGTAGGCTATATTTTATCCCGATATTCCCACGGAAACGGGAACCACGTGGGTAAGGCAATTTAAACCGAAACGAAGCGAGGACATGTTGCTAGTTAATAAATAAATTCAGACCATTCATTTATATACTATATTTATATACGATAATAATTACTTAGTAGTATTTTTTATATTCATTTTTATATTATATTCATAACACAATTTTTAACTACATACCACACAGCAAAACCTTGCCGGAGGCGTATTGTAAATAACACCTTAAAAATGTAACTGGATTGGATTCATAAACAGAGGAAAATCAACTTTAACATTGTTCCTTATAAGAACCTAAATACCTACTTGCCTACTCTACATCCTTCCATTATGTATGACGACTGACAAATCTATTGTCAAACAAAAAATATCTCAAACCAGTTAGAACCTTCGATAGACTAGCAGCATTCTTATTAAATATACTTAATACACATGCCATGGCATGCGAAGGTTATGACAACTTGAATGTATTGCATGTCGACTTTGTATAGGTACATTTATCTAATAAAATGAAGTACGTATATTATTGCTGGGATATTACTCCCTTATTTATGCTCATAATCTCAATAATTATTTTTGACGCACAACCTAATTTACGCTACTTTTTTTTACCATAAATTAATTTTTGACTTTTGTTCTTATATTAGTGGAGTCAAAATAAGAGGTCGATATCACTATAAAGGAAGAAAAGCTTGAAATATAATCTTATACAAATTTATTGTACTGGCATCCCAAAATATTACACTATTTTACGAGGAACTTAAAATGTCTACAATTATACACACATTTGTTTGGTTATAATTGCCTACGATATAAAAATTGGTAACTGCTTCTCATGTATAATACCAAGGGGTCACTTCCGTCGAGGTCAATAAATAGGTACCGGTGGTCAACTGAATAGCAAAGGTTGATTATGCACGGTACGCCGTTCTTCCGTCGCCTCAGACGGAATAGATGGGTTGAGTCCTAACCATAGCCTGTCTTAATAAAAATCTGCTCAACAAAGGTCCCTACTGAGAAGATCTGCCACTGCACTCTAAAGAGGAAAGAAATCTACTATTAAGATCTATTACAGTCCAAATTAATCGAAGTTAATTCATGAACGATTAAAAACTGTTGCAAGAACACTTTTGGTTTTAGCAATAAGAGTAAACTCTCTTTTTATACCAAAGCTCATGCCTTGAACATCCATACTAATATTATAAATGCGAAAGTAAGGATGTTTGTTTGTTTGTTTGTTTGTTTGTTTGTTTGTAACGCTTTCACGCTTAAACCACCGAACCGATTTCAATAATTCTGTCACCAATGAAAAGCTATAATATCAGGGAGTAACATAGGCTATATTTTATCCCGGTATTCCCACAGGAACGGGAACTACGCCGCGGGTAAAGCGACTGAAACCGAAGCGAAGGCGGGTTGCTAGTTATATATAAATGTATGTCTTTTATTGTCTATATAAATTTCGTTGTTAATCATCCTATTATTCTAAATATCTTTGGTAAAATGCATTCAACAGAACAATTGAATCCCACAAGTATAATATTTCGAAATTTTACGCAAACAGCAAACAGACTGAACAAAAAGTTTTGTATAAGGATCAGGTAATTTAATTATAGTTATGTGATTAGTATAAACAATTTATAAGTTTGTAGACGATATACATCTAAATATTGTTAAATGATAACACGAATTATATTTTATGGCAATTAATCACATTTATTTATCAATATTGAAAGAATTTTTCGAGATCGTTAATACACTATTATATAATTGCAGTATATACTGCAAGAGAGTGTAAAATAAATAATAAACGATATCTACGATCATCAGAAAATTTAATGCTACATTTACTATCGCTTTTCAGATCATTTTTCTCTAAATCGTTTACTATACGTGCTACATTTACGGAATGCTTTGCCTGCGAGAGTGCCAAGACATTGCCTACTTTTAAAAATCTCGTTTACTATAAAACCTCTTGTCACTTTAACTTCTTCTTTTATTCATATATAAGTTTATGTATGCATTTTTATGTTTCCGTGTGGTGACGGAATAAGAATATAATTCACCACCATCTTGCCCGTGGATGTCGTAAAAGGCAACTAAACAATAAGTATATATATTTTTTTTTTTATTGCAAATGGTGGCAAACGAGCAAACAGTACACCTGATGGTAAGTGTTGCTGCCGCTCATGGACCTTTACAAAGCCGTTGCCTACCGCGAAGAAAGAGAAGGGAGTGTGAATGCGTGCATTGAGGCTCGGTGATACCAAGGGCACCACCAAAACCCTCCACACGCAATCACCCTCAGAAAGTTGGGCTTCCGGCTCTCTCGCTCACCGAACGAAGCGCAGTAACAAATTGCTACTACTCAGACGTCGATTTTCTGCGAGAGCATGGTACTGCCCCGGACGGACCGGCCCGCGGCTGTAGACAGATAACTGTCGACAGTATGGTCCTACCACTCATAAAATATATATGCAGATAACATCTATGAAAGTGAAAGAAAACTCGAAATAAATCTATTTCAACATAGATATGTTAACATAGATTTATTTCGACTCAGATGGTCAGATGACCAGCATAGCATCTTGACCCCCACAATGGGAGGTTTATGAGCTAAAACTAGGATGATGATAATGATAATATCCATACATGATAAACAGTGTATTATCGAGTCATTACTTAATTTTTTTTTACGTGCCCATTTGTGTAGTACGGTACCTCATGTGCCTTGCTCACAACAAATTAAAAATCCATCCTATATCCATCCCTGAATGGTGATAGGCTGAATGATGATAGTGATTTTAAGTATCCAAGGTTGCTGCCCATTTTCCTAGTGATGCCTCAGCCTATTTTCACTACTTCCACGGGAACGTAAGAGGGTAATGACACATTGTATTCTTAACCCCTCACCCATTACATTAGAGCTTATTAGTATTCATGTGCCTAATAGTTTCTAAATAACCATTTTCTATTAAAACAGTGACGATGAACCCAGAAACATTCTTTACCGTTTTGACCATATAAACCTTTAGATTCTTTCTTTAGCTTTCTATGCGAGACAGTCCAAGTTACAAGATTCCATTTAGGAGTCAGGTCTTAAAGTTATCAAAATTAGCAATCACATGTTCATGGTGCCAGACCAATCAACTACATTAAAACAATAACAAATATTATATAGATTGCAATGTATATCATCAAGGAGAAATCGAATCAGCGCTCATTATTCAATACAATAGGTTAAATACACTTACAAATAGCTATGCAATTAGTAACAACGTCTGACATACAATAATATACATAATGATGACAGGCTTAAGATTGGAAATTGCTAGTTACGAGAATATAATTTAATGCAGACGGTAGGATGGTTTGAGACACCTTGAAGCTTTGATTGGAGCATTTTGTCAATAGAAGCTGTTAACTAAATGTGCTGTGGACGTACTAACAAAAGCGAGCTGATGAGTAAATCATGTACTCAGCATGACCGACCGAGAGCGTTGATTGAGTGAAAGTATTAGTAAGCATGAGGTAAACACTGCAGAACCAGTATTGCGACATAACAATGCTTATATCGTTGTGAACTTGAAAGAAAACTGGAACAGGTATTATGCGTTCAACTAAGAAGTTCGACTGCTCTCACTATTGTGTCTTCCGAGTTTTCTAGTAATGTTATGTTTTTGTAAAATGTGATATTTATTTCAATTATTCAGTTGACAATTTCAAGATTGCTGATGTTTACTTGAGTATTATTTGCACATTATAAATAAAAGTATTTTTACGGATTTTATCGCGTTTGTACTTGATTTTTGTTTGCCTGACATTTTCATTACTTTTCAGCGTTCATGGTTACGGGGGAACGCGTAGCAAGAGGATGATGATGATTAGAAATTTGTTTAAAAATACGTGTATATTAATAACCTTCACATGTTTACGCTTAGTACAATAGTTTGGTTTCGTTAAGTGTTTAATTTCAATGCGAAAACATTGTTATTCAAAAACTTTCTGCTTACGATGTGGTATCTATTACCAAAGTTTTAATTTCGACCTACTTTAATTAACATGCCTTTATCTCAATTATATCAATTACTTGTTTACTACAGCTATGATTGTCGATTTAAGGCGCTTTGCTGGATACCAATTTAGCACATTTAATAAAACACTTAAATCTTAAGTATTTTCTTCGCTATTGAAGTAAATGATAGTTAATAATTTATTATTTCATAAAATGCATAACTGTGAAAAGCCCAGCACTCTGATGATCTCACTGTGATTATAGTCATTTATTAAAAAAAAGACGAAGGTTCTCAATTCTTCACAATATTTTTTTAAACTTGATTCACACGGCATCTTATCATCAGATTCTGACTTGAAGAAAAACACCACCTAACAAGTAAAATTTTTCAAAACACATTACTATATTTAAGAATTAAAAAATAACGAAATATAACGGTTTTTTTAATGTACTTTTTATCCAAAAGATCTTTTTTTTTTGGGCGGGACACACGCCGTCCGTTCCGTTTGGGTCGACGAAAGGGAGGCGCACGGGCCGATAACCCACCTTATTCGCTCCCCTACGCCATCGAGCCGGCCACCGGTGCTGAATCCTGGACGTCTGTGGCCAATCCGGCAATTCTAAAGACGACGTACCAATTGATTTGAAGTCCATACCAATTTGAGAAGACCATTATCGAGTCTGTCCATATTATGTTTACTAAATTATTAATCGAAAAAGTGTAAAGTACATTTTCTGAATTAATATTTCAGAATCACATCCGCAATTTTACCGAAGTTGGATTGACGTAACTGCCCAATAAACTGTAACATATTATACCACATGCTGAGAACGATAACGACTTAACAATTTGACACTAGTCGTATACTTAACTTACGTTGGGAAAAGGCAATTCTGTACATGAATTCATTCGTTTCACGCCACAACGCTCTTAATTTTAAACGAGCTACGTTGAATAACGCTTGAAATTTAATTTAAATTTATCTTTAATACATAATAATTATATTTAATGAATATAATATGACGTTATATGTGCGTTGATAGAATTAAAATAAAATATGTCATTACCCCAGTTTATTCCCTCAAGTTTTGTAACAGAATATTAAGGGATGTACATATGTAGGTAACATCGCTATAAATTAAATCCTTTGCCAATTAGTTTAGTAAATGTAGTATGGAACTATAGACTATTACTAGTTACTTTTTAGTCAAACATTTACAAAGTCCATATAGAAGAAAACGTAGAAAAATATATTTTTTAAACAATTGCGCTAAACAAGCTAGGTGACCATTTAGTAGGAAGTGATAATTATCATATTCAATGAACTCTCAGAAATTTGGTGACGATTGTTGTTAAATGGCAACTCAAATGAGTACCGATAACATTGATGTAACAAATTATTTTCTTTGGCTACAGACAGATACACCGAGAATCTTCATGCCTATTTCAAACGTACTATGATGCCAATAAAATAGGAAACGATGAAACAGTCTTGCCAACTAGTTACCTATGCAATTAATTAAAAACTCTCATTTGTATTTTATTAATAACAGTTAGTCCAAAGAAGCTTCTAATAGTTAAATTAATAAGTATGAGAAAAATCATTGTCGTTTCTATGAAAATTTTTCCTTACGTTTTTTCATAAAACCTTTCATACGTTAATAAATCTAAAAGTTTCACTACTAAAAATTAAGCATTGCTTTAAGGGCAATACAAATACAAACATTATTTTCTTCTTAAACAGCGCACTAAAAAATACATGTAACATTGAAATACCGCCAGAATTTACAAGCAGGCTTACGTTGATTTGATTGTACCTAAAGCCTTATGAGATCATAACGTACTTTAGTATATATGCATTTATTTATTTTTCTCGTCAAGATGATATCATAATTATTTTTGATTTCATATTATTTTATATTTGCAAGATATGTACATTATTGTACTCATAGACAATATTATATTTTCTTGCACATTAAATCCATCCATTCACCAGTCTATCGATATTCACTTTTGCATTTTGGCCTCCACAAAGGGGTTTAATGACATAATCGCCACGCGTGACGGTTGTGTTGGCGATCAAAGTATTACTAGTTTTTCAGGCAAGTGCTGCTGCTCCTACTCTTACTGATCTCTCAATTGGTTTTTACGACTCCTTTTTTTTTAGGGGTGGGCCATGGTCGGCTCTTCCGCCACCCGGCTTCGTCCGGGGCGATAAAGAGGCGGCGCGCAGCCCCATGACCTCTTCGTGGCACGTTGCCTTCGTCGTTGGGCCGACCACCGGTACAGGGTTCCTTGTCTTCAGTGGTCAGCCCGACGGAATACCCCGGTCGCGGGGTACCCTCTCCTCTCGACGTTCCCTGTCGGAGCAAGTCGGTCGCCGTCGTGCGGTCGGCCTCTCTGCGGGTGACGGACTAAATCCCCGGTTTTGATGCTGCTGAACATCTTCCTAGCAATGGTCGGCAGCGTCAGGTCGGCACCGATGATTGCGACGAGTTCACGGCGCTGCTCGGCTTTTTTACGACTCCTACGGGAAAGTAAGGGAAGGCGATATGTTTTATTCTTAATACGTTGCTAAATTGAATTATGAATATTAAAATATTAAAAATGAAATCTACATATCTGTAATCTAACACCTAATTATTAAAATTACATATCTTGTAATTACATTTTAAAATTTATTACCTATCATATTCACTTAAGTATGTATACCTTTGGTTATAAAGGAACTATGTATTAGGTGTTTAAAATTTAAGCTATTAAAATCGCAAGGCTCTGTCTTAAACACAACATTGAATAGTTTTTAAAATTATAATAATTATAAATGAAAGTTTATTCCTCCTTTAATTGAATATGATACAAAATATATTTGAAATTAGAAAGTGTATTTTCTCTTCATTTTAGCCCATGCACCACTGCTGAGCTCGGGCCTACTCCACTATGAGAGGGCAATTGACCTACTATACCACGCTGGTCAAACGTGATGGTATAGGATTTTATGTTGAGTTTTCCTTCTCTTGCCTAATTCTGTATGCATTTTATATCCCTTAGTCGTCTTTTACGATACGCACAGGCAAGAGAGGGGGTGGTGTATCGTATTCTTACTCCGTCACCACACGGTTTTCTTTAATTGCAATTTATTTAATTTAATATTGTAGCAATTATATTTTATTTTATATTAATATAAACTCAAACCATACCAATGATGAATGTGCCCTCTACATCCTTATCGGCAGTGAGTTCACCGCATTTGCTTCCATATAATTTACTTTTCTTCTCGGTGATATTTCAATGGTAAACACGGCCGTTCCGTACATTTATTACAGCATGGATGATTTAGTATCGTTAGTCGAAATTCGGAAAAGACATTGACGTAACTAATGACGAACATTTTAGTGAGATCTTTTCCGTTGTTTTTGTTTATAGGTTCGTATATTATGAGATAAAAAATGGGCATTTGTTAGCACGACTCAACGGACGTGATTTCTTTCTTAAAAAAATATTTTATTTGTAAAAAACATGTGTTAAATATATACAATAGACGGAGACGCCTACCGCTGAATGGCGATTACCATGACGTATTGCAGTGATTCGTATTCAATATATTAAGAATTATTGACATAAGTTCATGGAACATTGAAATTTTTCAACACAAATATAAATAACTATATCACCATCGTCATCACAGCTCATATACATCCCACTGTTAGGTTCGAGCCTACACCGCAATGGGAGAGAAATTTACCTACTGTATCACGCTGGTCACACGGGTTGTTACAGTGTTTTATATCGAGTATTATTTATCTTGCACAGATCTTAAATGCATATGAAATCTCTTATTCATCTTTTACGATAACCACGGGCAAAAAAGGGGGTGGTGAATTGTATTCTTACTTCGTCACGACACATAAAGAAATACATTAAGAAATATTAGTGTTATTTGCTATTTAGAAATTGTGTAACAATTTTATTTATATAAAGTCGTAACATATCACACGATAAGTACTTGAGGTTACAATAAAAATTATTCGAGACGTAATAATATTAAGCCTTAAAATTCCAACGAGCCTAATTCTAGGCAATATAAAAGCACATTTTGCATGTAACAAAACGTCTAAGTTACCCGTAGATGAAAATCAGAGCTTCTAATCTTAACTGCCGATGATAACTTATTCAAACAGCCCATCTTTAAATAAATTTATGGTTGAATCAAGACGTTTATTTGGAACAAAAATTCACATGCCTAACGATAAGATCCTGAAAAAGGAGACAAGATAATGGTGAAACCATATTAAAGAACTGTAAAATAATTTCGAAAGTTTCAACTAAAATATTTTAATGCTTATTGCTTGAATATTTTAGTGACTTAAACACTATATCATTCAGAAATGTATATTTCTAGACATTTTTAAAGTGTAAAGGCTAGACACTATTTAAATTATATAAAATCTGGCTGACCGAACTTTGCTCGGTATATTTTTTTTTCGTAAAAAGTAAATAAGATGAAATAATGAAAAAAATATCAAGAATTACAAAAACAGAATAATAATAACACCAAGATTTGATCTCATGTTTGAATACGACTGGAAAACTTCCCAACTGAGCTATAGTCACTCTTAATGGCGACGGCGAAATTTAAATTCCTATTCTATTGACATTTTATGTTATTGTATTGATTAAAATAGGTATATGGTATTATAATCTCTTGACGAAGTCAGACATAGACTCTTTAAATAATTTATATACTGTCACTGCAAATATAAAAACCTCAAAATACGCAGTAGGAATATTAAATTCACATAATGTTGTTGGCTTCAAAATCCGGGTGGCTGATTCTGATAGCTAAATTATTAAGAGGTAATAAAACCCACATGAATAATTATTTTCTGTATGTTAGCGTAAAAGAAATTCAATTCACTAACACATTGCCAGGTATATCGTAAGAGACTTCTAAGGAACATAACGTCGTAATAACTATCAAGGCATGAGAAAAATCTCGAAATAAAAGTTTATGTTAATTCAACAAGTCTGCGTGAAATTTGAAACAAAATTCTAAAAAAACATCACACTAAGACTATGAAGTCTATAAAGTATCTGATGTGTCAGGATAGAAAAAAGTTAAACGCGATAAAAACATTAAATTCGTTCATAATTACATTATACTTTGTAATTTAAAATTCATTATGAAATAAAACTGTTTAAAATATTTTCGCGTTTTTATTTTGTTTTACTATGCTGACATTATTCGTGTGGTATCGGAGTAAGAATACAATTCATCACTCCCTTGCCCGTGGATGTCGTAAAAGATGACTAAGGAATATAATACGCATATAATATCTACGCAAGAGAAGGAAAACTCGAAATGAAACCCTATACCAATCTGACTGACCAGCGTGGTATAGTAAGGTCAAATACCCTCTTATTGTGGAGAAGGGTCGAGCCCAATAGTGGAACGCGTATGGGCTGATATGTTGCCGACGTTTTTTATACTTTTAATATTCATGGCCTCTGAAGAACAAGGGCATTTAACGTCTAAAATCCCTATTAAAAGTTATTAATACCCATTACAATATTCGTCATCTCATCTTTATCTGTTCACTGCTGGACGTAGATCTTCCTTATATTTGACCACAAAGTGCGGTCCTGTGCCGTCTGTATCCAACGACGCCCAGCAATGTGGTGCAAGGTGTAATTCACCTGGCCGTTGGTCCACCTGGTTTTAGCGTCTTACACTATGTCGTTTGATACGTGATCGCCACTCGAGAACCTTTCCTCACCAGCGGTCGTCAGTTCATCGCCTATCCTATTCATTGACATTGTAATTTGAAAAAAATCAGCCTCAGTTCTTTAAAACATCTATACTTAACTGGTACGTTAAGCTCATGAAAGATTAGAGAGAAATAATTTATAGCACTTTCTAAAAGACCTAAATTTCATAATTGTGAGAACATCACGTATCGATAATTGATTTTATGCCTCTGATAACTACAATGTATTGAGTATCCGTGATAGGTTCGAGAACAAACACGTAGTACTTCTAAGAACTTAATACGTGACAGGAATGTTTTGAACTTGATCCGTTACATTGACGAACACGATCAATATTACTAATACCTACTACAAATGCTTTTACCAAACTCCGAAATTATCATGTTTAATTGTATTTCAAATGAACAATAGAAATGTTAATTGTCATCTAGCTAGGTATTGTTTTTCTAAGGAAAATGATTATTAGTTTATTAATTATTAATTAAAAATTTATTTTATTTATTCATGAAAACAGAAAATAAATACAAATTCAAATATATAGTAACAAATAACACATTTCCAATAATTTATAAGTGAAAAGTTTATACAATTACAAGTACCTAAATACTTAACAAATTCTTTTAAAATCAACGAAAATATATTGAGTATTATTTTTGAGTTAAAATCATTTTTATTACAATAGTTACCGTTTAAAAGCGAACTCATTCTACTATTATATATTAAACAATAAGGTTTTTTAACATAGATAGGATTCTAGTTAATTAACTCTAACTTCGCTAGTTGGGAGACGATGCATTAAATTTCGCTAACCTATGCTGGCTGCCTATGCAGAGGCGAGATTCTATAATCTCGCATGAATTGCAAAGAGCAGGATCAGCTAAGATTTACCAATTAAGTGAATCGGAAGCGCTTGCCCATTCAGCGAGACGACGAACATCGAATCTTGCTGAACAAGCTAAACCTCGATATGCGAATACATTTCTATGTCATTAATCAGCAGATTATAATGCAGAACTAAAACAAAAGAAGCAAAAGATCGAACGAATTGTATTTTTGTAACATGGCATCCTTACTAATACTATAAAATGCGAAAGTAAGTTTGTTTGTTTATTATACTTTCTGGCTTAAACCACGGCACCGATTGCAACAATTCTTTCACCAATGGAAAGCTATAATATCAGGGAGTAACCTGGACTATATTTTATCTTGGTATTCCCACGGGAACGGCAACTACGCGACTGGCTGAAACCAAAGCGAAGTGAGTGCGGGTTGCTAGTATGTTACAAAAAAAATATGTTGATATGTCGATATAGTACAAATAAATAAATGTTCTACCAATTTTGCTTTATCCGCGAGCGTTATGTATCATATTTGCAGCATAGAAAAATAAACAGGTCCACAATAAAAATATCCTCAACAAGAAAAGGAAAATTTTAAATAATCATCATTCGTCATCATCACCATTACAGCTCATATATGTTCAACTGCTGGGCACGAGCTTGCTTCACAATGGGATGGAAATTAACCTATTATTACCACGATAGTTAAATCAGTTGGTACAGGGTTTTATAATGAATTTTCTTTTTCTTGCATAGATTTTGTATGCATATTATAATCCCTTAGTCATCTTTTACGACAACCACGGGCAAGAAAGAGGGTGCTGAATTCTTAATCACCACACTACGAGGAATACGTTAAACTAGCTCACAGTAGAGGAGGATCATGTCCAATAGTGGAACCAACAGTCCACTATCTATGGATGGAACAGAAAAATATAATTTAATTCTTGATTTTAAATTCTCGTTTTAAATAATACTAGGATTTTTAAATTATTAGCTACATTTGTTTAGTAAAGAGCAGTTATCAGCAATTTATCTTCTCACACAATTTGTAAGAGTCAACCGTGGGAATTGAGTTACTCAATATTTCATGAACAATATTGCGCGTGGACTAAAATAATTCAGATAGTTACAATAATATATTTATTTTCTTTAGTTTAGCCTCATGTCTATTTAGACATTGCATTTGCATTCATTGTTATTATTTATAAAATTAGCGAGAATCAAATGTCCTTATACATTATTTTAAATTAGTCTTTAAATATTTAGAAGTAGCGCGTCGACTACCATAAAATGTATGCTACTGCAATCGTGTTCAAATTCTGGGATAAACAAAATAAAATGTTGTTGAAATTTTGTGCAGATTTTCTTTATTTTTGAGGAACATTTTCAACTACTAAAAAGTAAAGATGTGCGTTTTTTTGCATTTTACTGATCAATTAATTAAAACATCAATTTGTAACTGTAATGTCGTGTAATAATTATTATAAAATACTAATACTAGTTAGAGATTAGAAAATACTTAATTGCGTATAAAATACCTACTTGAATAATAAAAAAAAAATACATGTAACATAATTTAAAGACTCCAAACGCCTTAAAAGTTCATCATTTATTTATCAAGATGCTATGTTATGACTTAGCTTCGATTATTTCTGAAATACTATTGTAACTCCTGAAACACAAAGTGAATTTAGTATCTCATATTATTTAATTTTAACTAATCATTTGGTTAACAATGAATTGAATGCGAATGGATTTCTTTATTTTTATAAAAATAAAGATCATGTTCAAGACTATATGATGATATAAAAGAATGGATTTATTATGTAATTGACACTATCACATAAAACTATCGAATAGCTCTAATAAGGATTTCTAGAAACCAGTCATAAGTATTGTTAATAAAACTACTTTTACGAATTTTATCGCATTTGTATCTGATTTTTGATTGCCCGACGTTTCTAATACTTTACAGCATTAGTCACGAGCGGACAGCAGCCTAAAGTAAATTTTAAAATCTCTTATAAAAAATATTATTAAATTAATGTTTAATTAGGTGTAATACGTAAAAAGAATAAAATTTGCCTCTTATTGTGGTATGATCTTATTAACATTACCGTAATGTCTGTCACAAAAATTGTCCAGTTATTTCTTAATTACATAATTATATAATCATCTTAAGTCACATCAAAGAACAGAATGGTAGAGATTTTGCCAAAATCTTTTGAACCGAAATTCGGTTTGAACTCTCATCAAAGTTAATTAAAGACCATTTCAATTTCCTTCGAAATCTTACAAAATCTTGTATGTCAAGTAGTTCAGTAATGAGTCAAATTTAGTTGGATAATTAGACGAGCAATCAGTACAAATTTAATATGTTCTACGTCTATAAATAAGTTTCATCTATCTATTAATCAGAACTTCCATGTGGTGACGGAGTAAGAATACAATTCATCACCCCTTTTCTTGTCCGCGGGTGTCGCAAAAGACGACTAAATGATTACAATATACAAATAGTATCTACGCAAGAGAAGGGGAACTCGAAATGTTATGTGTCTGACCAGCGTGGTATAGTAGGTCAATTTTATCTTCGATTGTGGAGAAAGCTCAACCCCAACAGTGGGACTGTGATGGTGAGGACGATTCGTCACGTTCACTGTGGGTCAGACGCTTGGGGCTGATGCTCTGACTTTTAGCAGGGAGATTTATGATCGCAATTGGTGTTATGGGTTTTCCAGGCAATCCATAACACCAATTGCGATCGTAAATCCGATACGACACCAAATTTGTGGGTTACTACCCACAAATTTGGTGTCGTTTCAGATAATTTTTACGGTACCCACAAGAAAGTAAGGGAATAGTACTATATTATAATCTTAACCCGTAACTGCACGGGGTCTATAAATAAAATAGCTATAGAAACCATTCATGATAATTTTAGTTTATTCTAGATTAATATCAGAAACGTAGCACCTCAGATGTTGACGTTTACAAAATATTTAATTCAGATTTGAATAAGAGATTGTTCAAAAAATGAACGTTAAAATTAAATTAAAAAAAAATGTCAAACGGAAGAAAACTATATTTAAAACGCAAATATAAATCTTGTTTTTGATGTTCAAATGATTATCGATGTCAAAATATTTAACTACTGCCTACTTTAAATAAATATATCATCATCAGTATTTCAGCTCATATACGTCCCACTGTTGGACTCGAGCCTCCCCCATAATAGGAAATTGACCTAATATATCACGCTGGTAAGACGGATAGGTATAGGGTTTTATTTCGAGTTTTCCTTCTCTTGCATCGATGTTATATGCATATTTAATCCCTAAGTCGACACCAACGCGGAAGATACCCTATCTTGTCACTTTCGTCAGACGTGTTGGTATACGGATTTTATTTCGAGTTTTCTTTCTCTTGCATAGATGTTTAATGCGTATCATATCCCTTAGTCGTCTTTTAGGACACCCACGGACAAGAAAGAGGATGGTGAACTGTATTCTTACTCCATCATCACACGGAAAATAAATATATAAGTTTATTGCATAAGCAACCTAAGATGTACTAAGCCAACTAAATAACATAAAAAATGGTTTTACGGATATGAATATGAATGTCGTCCAAACGATACACGACATTAAATATTTCGGATATATCTTATATCTTTAAACGGGCAGTTCTTATATATTCAGGATCTCGGAAACGGCTCCAACGATTTTGATGAAATTTGGCATACTAGAGGTTTCAGGGCCAACAAATCGATCTGGCTAGGTTTTATTTATAGAAAATGTTGTTTTGTCGGTGTTTTTAGCTAATCAATACAATGACATAAAATGTTATTGACATTCTCTGAACAGGAATTCGAATTTCGTCGTCGTTGTCAAGAGTGTCAATAGCTCACTTGGGAAGTTGTCCAGTTTTCTTTTTGTTTTGTTTTGGCATCCAAACAGCGTGGGATCGAATTTCGGTGTTATTAATATTCTGTTTTTGTAATTTTAGACATTTTTATATTTTTTATTAATATATATCTAAGTAGATTCGCCAAAAATAAAAAAAAATATACCGAGCAAAGCTCGGTTAACCAGATATTTTCGAACTTAAGACAACAAAGAACATTAAAACCAAATCCAATTAATGTCGTCAATGAAGCAAAAGGGTATTAAAATGAATGGAGCGACCTGAAGGACGCTTGATACATTTTCATACGCGTCCTAAGTAAATGATATTTGTATTATTGGGGTATAAAATTAAACAACCATGATGGCTTTCAGTTAAATTTATTATTATTTTTATGTGCGAAATATTAATTTCGCACATAAAAATAAATGTTGTTAATAAAATGGTTTGAATATAAACTCACCATCATCATCTCAGGACAATAGTAGAGAAATTTGTATATATGTATACATAGAGTTTTGTGTCGAATTTACCTTCTTTTGCATAGATGTTATCTGCATATATCTCTTAGTCGTCTTTTACGACATCCACAGGGGGGAGAGGGTTTGGTAAATTTTATTCTTACTCATAAAAGCGAAAGTGTGGATAGATTTTTATTCAATCGCGTCTGAATTGGAATGAAATTTGGTACAGAGCACATTATAAACGCGAATATATAATATACTAGCAACCGCCCTCGCTTCGCTCCGGTTTCAGTCGCCTTACCCGCGGCATAGTTCCCGTTCCCGTGAGGATACCGGGATATAATATAGCCTATATTACTTATATACTTATATAGCTTTCCATTGGTGAAAGAATTTTTGAAATCGGTTCAGTGGTTTAAACGTGAAAGCGTAACAAACAAACAAACATCCTTACTTTCGCATTTATAATATTAGTAAGGATTGTTTGTTATAATTAATATATAATAATAATATTTTGTTTAATTTCATGCCGTAACTAATAAAGCGAAAAGGGATTATTTGATAAAACCTGCAAGAAAACAAGTGAAACCTCTATTACAAACAAACACACACACACACGCACGCGCACACACACACACACGAACACACGCACACGCATGCACACACACACACGCACCGACTCACACACTGACACACACATGTATACATATATGATCGGGCATTCGACTTTTCATTCATCGTCATCATTCACACTTTTGCCATCCATTGCTGGGCGTAGGCCTTTCTCTTCTTTCGCCTCGAGTGGTTCTGTGCCACCTGCATCCAACGACGCTTAGTAACTTTCACCACGTCGTCGGTACATCTTTACAACATTGTTCAAAAGAAATTAAAAGTGGTAAAATTACTATTGTGGAAATATTTTACGTTCCCTCCCCTAGTATTTTTTTTAATTGAATTTCATTGCTTATCCCGTTTCCTGTGAAGCGTGTAGTGTCAAATTCAGATGTCGCGACATGATGTACAACGCAATAATGTTATATGCGGTGATTTCCCTCAAAATATCTGTGGTTTTGTTTGTAAATATTTGTGATATAGTATTGCTAATGATATTTCATGAAAATTGTGTTTATAAAGATTAATTTAGATTTTAGCAACATACATTCAAATGTTTTGTATCATTTGTTATCACATTATTAATTTTATTTGTTAGTAGTGTAATATGTTCTGGTAGTCTATTTTATTAATTACCTACTAGCTTTTGCCCGCGACTTCGTCCGCGTAGAAATCATGTGTGGCAGAGGCAATCATAGATAACTGGGTGGTGTGTTCAGGGTTCTACAGGCTCTCTGTTGCTCTGGATGATTTAATGTCAATCTGGTACCTATATCAGGGAGGTGCTATTATCAGGGGGTGCTTCTATACCTAAGGTGGCTGACTCCAGACTAACTGAAGCGGCGCGGTGGCCTCTACGTGAAGTGCGCAGAAGAATTTGTGCTATGTAACACCTATGTTGTACTGCTCCCGGCTGAGCTCGTACTTGCGGGTGATTGTATGGTATATTAGCTGAGGCTGGACCATCTACGGGCTGGGCTTAATTTAGATAAGCGATACGTTTGGCCACATTCGGTATCGAGGTAGTGATTCGATGAATCACGATGCGCCAAGAGTAGCCCTATATGAAACGAATGATTTACTGTTTCATAGACCCTGTAGCTATTCACCCGTCGGCACAGCAATCACCGTTGATTCGGTTCCACTCGATTAGGACCAGATAAAATATTTGGGTTTAGTACTCAACGGGGGACGGTATTTCAGGAGCATTTTTATTTAATTACTCCCCGGCTCGTTAACGCGGTGTTAAATGTTGACGTCTATACAAGAGACTGGTTCGATCAATGGCTCTGTACGGGGTACACCTGTGTGAGCGAGTTCTAACCACTTGTCTTAAAATTTTCTTCTGGCACTCGCAGAAAGCCATGGTGCTTAGAGCTACACGCGGATACCGCGCCATGTCGACCGATTTAGCGTGTGCTTAGCCAGAACACTCCCGTAGGACTTAAAGGTGGAAATACATGTAGCCCTCCCACAATTATGGTTTCAGCTACGACACAGCAGACATACTTATGAGGTCTGTGTTGCCTGGGTGGGGCAGCGCCGTGAATTCATCGCAAGCATCACTGCCGAAGCTGCCGACCATCACTTAGATCATAGTCGACAGGTCAGGAACTGGTATGAGGTCGCCATTTTCTGCTTGGCAGTTACCTCGGGTAAGAAAGAACTCGGCGGAGCGAGACAGGAAGAAAATCTTCCGAACTGACTCATTCCACCACTGTGGCGTCGGGTGGTGGCTAGCCCGAGTGCTTGTGCTTTACTATCTTTACGTGATAGAATTATACTTTCGACAATCGTTCTCTTAATGTCGCCAGCCCGTCCATCCAAAGCGAGAGAGCCGGAAACCCAACTTTTTGAGGGGGTTTTGGTGATGTCTTTAGTATAATCAAATCTCATTGCACGCATTCACACTCCTTTAATTTTCTTAACGACAGGCAGCGACCAGGCAAAAAGCCACGAGTAGTATCACTTACCATTAAGTGTGCCGTTTGCTCGATGCCTCGTGCCTCGATGCCTCGTACCTCGATGCCTCGTGCCCTACACGACCTTCTTTTTCTATTCATTCTACAAACTATGAATTTTGGGCTACACCCTTGACTAAGGAACTGCACAAACATATAAATGACGAACACAAATTACACCCAGTCTCATCCCATAGAAGATTGTCCGGCATTGGAATTGAACCCGTGATACGGGCATGGTAGGTTGGTATCTTAACCATTATGTTATCAGTGCAGTTAATTAATCATTGACGTTATATGAATTTATTACTTGTGTATTAGAGTGAAAATATCAAAGCAGAATTCATTCCCTTACACACTTAGAAAAGAATATATCCTCTGAGGTTGATTTTCAGAATAATTTTCTTTTATAATGAGTCATTTTGTATGGATTTTTATTGAAGTAAGTTGTGCTCTAAGCTAACTTACATAGTTACTATAGTTTTTTTAACTATCCCACGGGAGGTCTTTAATTTTCCGTGATTAAAAGTATCCTAAATGTTGACCGGAGATGTAAGGACCACCATGCAAAATTTCATTTAAATCCGTCGAATAGCTTTGAAACCCGTTTAATTAGCCCGTATGAAATTCATACTAAGAATATAATAATAAAAAAAAAAGAAAGAAGAAAATAAAAAAAAATAAAATATAAGGGTTGGTATCTAAAAACATGGAAGAATAAAAAAATTCTATTCGATAATCGCAAAGAAATTTTTAATAATCGAAACGACGTCTGCTTGCTTTCGGGTTGCCCACATATGAACTACCTACGTCCATCCCCCCTACTTTAAACTCTGAGTAGGGTATCGCCAATTATAATTATTAGGAACTAATAACATAAATACAAAATTTCGTTGAAATAATGTAAATAGATAAATACGAAAAAAATTTTATACCTACTAAATTTGCACCCTTCTTTTATCCCCTTGGGAATTGAATTCACAAAAAGGGATATCGGCAATAAAATCATTATTACGAACTTGTAACCCAAATACAACATTTCATTGAAATATCTTTAAAAGTCAGAGAACTTTCATATTAACTTTGGACCTCCCTTTTAATTCCTTAAGGGATGATTTATGAAAAAATATTTTACACCTATTTTATGATTTTCAATGAAGAACCTTCGTACTGAATTTCATTTGAATAACTTCAAAAACGGCAAAGTTTCATACTAATTTTGTGCGCCCGTTTGACCCCTTTAAGGAGTGAATTTTCCAAAATCCTTTCTTAGTGCTCCCCGATGTAATAAAGGGAACACCTGTGCAAAATTTCAAGTTTCTAATTCTTATAGTTTATGCCCTGCGTTGATATGTCAGTCAGCTTCTCCTTTTATAATATAAAATAGATTTCTAGTCAATATATTATAATTTATGCATAATTTTAATTATATACTATATTGTCTCAATATATTTTTATTGTTCAGATAATTTAATATATCCAAAGTAAGAAATTGAATTGGTTTCGGGTCCGTAATTGAGTGAAAACCTAATAGTCCCAAGAGGGGTACTCAAATAGCCCTTAATTTCGGCAAACTAATAAGGGAAATGATCTTCTTTATTTACGTTTATAAAATATAACTTGCAAGTATTTATTTCATTTACACCGTTTAAATTGTTAATATCTACAGATAGCAAAACTTGCCAATTCACGGATAGAATATAAATCAGTATTGTTCATAGTTCTTAGTCTAAAACAAAGGGATCCACCCGATAATGATTAATTTGCATTTATTACGGAAGGCCTCTAAAGTTTTTATTGCATTTGGACCCAAATATTAAAATATACACGCATTTGTTGGACTCAATATGCGAGTTACAGACATTTGCGCCAACTGTTCGGGATACTATAAGTAGTAGGGTCGACAATGTCCGTTTTACATAAACTGCTGTTCTGTCTAGTTAAGAAATAAAAGAGGTTTTGACAAACACAAAAATGTCTACTGTATCCGGGAAATTGTTGGGCTCTATTGCTAAATAGAAATTCTCATTTAATGCATTTCGTACTCTAAATGAGATGAGACACCGTATTGTCCAATATTTGTTGTAAAGTTATACAACAAGCCAGCGTAAAATACCGTCCGACATAGTAACGATAAAAGGTTAGGTCTAAACTTATGGGCGCGCACCGGTTGAATGAATAGTGCTCTTAATTGCCAACCGGCTTTGTCGATGACTTTTCACTTTTTATATTAGGTACCGCTGCCGAATTTGAGGGGCGGATATTGCAAACCGTACGATATATTCTATTGTAGGTAAGTGTCGAAGTAAATAGACTCAATTCAATGCTAAAATGAAATATGCCATACTCAGATATTCCGATGTTCCGTATAATATATATTTTTAGTAACGTTTATTAAATGATTCAATGTTAAGAGTCATTTATTTTACTTTACTAGTAATCTTGCGAGTTTAGAATTAAAACATATTTATAAATGTGTTAATTGTATAATATAAGGAGGTATTTGATTTCAAAGGACTATTTGACTGATCTGAAAATAGTTTCGTCCCATGATTGAATTTATTGTTAACTAAAAATACAAATTTTTTAAACATTTAGTTATTTTCTCGTGGGTGTCGAAAAACACGACTAAAGGATACAATATTTAAAACTCGACTCGTTTGACCGGTGTTTCTCTATTTTTATGTCTCACAATAAGTGTGGAGGGAACTCAAGCCCAACAATGATGATGAAAAATGTATTCAAATTTCTTCTCCATCTCTTTCAGACCGTATAATTCTTATTATTAGATACTCCATAATGGGAAGTTAAATGGTATATTATACCAAACTTATTAGACGAGTTGATTAGGTAATTAACTTATTCTACCATATTAATAATACAACCAACTTGCCTCATACTTAGTTCTGGAATTTACTGATATAAGCGACCAGTAAATCATCAATAGCAATGTATTCGGTAAATGCCCTAATAAATAAATCATCTTCACTGGGCTATAGCTTCCTCCACAATGGGAGGGAAATTGACCTTACTAAGCAATGCTGTTCAGATAGATTAGCATAGGGTTTGTTTTGAGTTTTCCTTCATAGATGTTATATGGGTATTACCTTAGACGTCTTTTACGACATCCACTGACAGGATAGGGAGTGGTGAATTGTATTCTTATTCCCTCACCACATGGATATTATTTTCATATACAATAATAGATGATGGATATATGTTCGCTCGAGAATAATTAAATAGTTGCTTATTAATTTGGTTAGTTATAGGACGTTAACGTTGTTATCTGCTGCCAAATTTTGCTATGCCTTCACCGCCATACACTCCATTAAGTTTATATAAATATAGCAGGCGATGTTAAGATATTATTTAAAGGAAGCTCACGTGCGAATGTGGTCAATCAACCCGCCATTGTTTTTTTTTTAAAGATCAAGACACATTGCTTGTGTCGTGGAGTGACCAGTCACAACAAAATAATGACCCACCATATAACAAAATTAGCCAGATAACTATTGCTTCGTTGGTCTTGGTGTGGAACTGGTGATTTTGAGGTGCTGCGTTGAACAAAAAAGTAAGTTTAGAAATTGCTCACAAAACTTTCTGAATTTTTGAGCATTTTTTTCAGGAAATTCTGCTGAAGCTTGCTAAATTTTAGAATTATGCTCAGTTACCGCCAGTAAATAGACTATTTATTACACGGAGAATAAAATTATATCTGCTTATGCCTTCGGATATAAAGGCATAAGACTTAGTGCACTAAATTATTAACAGTGACGAAAATATTTAACCATGATATTATTGTTTATTTATATGGCAATCCACGCTTATTAGAGCATGCAATACTTTCTAAATTAAGAAATAAATACGTGACCAATTGTAAACAAAAAGTGTTTCATTGTTTAATATTCACAACAATTGCCAGTTCATAGAGTGGTCTCTCGAATAAACTAAATAAGCAAATTTAATATTTCAGTTGTTTCTTTAAAAGGATACTGTCACTTTTTTGATACTAAAAAGTATAGTATAATTGATATAAAGTTATAAGTGACTACTACTCATTAAGGTTTGATCCTAATGGAGCTTAAAGTAATGTCATGTTTTTTTGCGAAAAGAAATTCTCAGTAGTATCAATAACTTTTAACTATTAAGCAGAGTGAATAAATAGTGTGACCGTGTATTACATTCTGATTAGGTTTTAAAGAGGAAATTATAGTAATAAAATTACAATATTCATTTGGGGGCAAAGGATAATAATACATTATATATTTGCTGCCTAAAAAGTAGCTGAATGATTACCAAGAGACTCATCATTAGCGAGACTCTTTTGGGAAATTTGTAACACTAATTAGGATTGTCAACTCATCTGCTAATCGCGACCACTTGCAGACACCTGTTCAGCGTATGTCCAATAGCGGATTTTGATGGGCTGATTAATGTATAAATCTACTTATTTATTTTCAACTCTTCAACGAAAACCGCTGGACGATACATACGCCGTATTTGTGAGTTTTATTGAGAGGGTACCCCAATAGGGGGTATTCCGTCGGGCCGACCACTGATGTCAAGTAACCCTGCTCCAGTGGTCGGCCCAACGACGAAGGCGACGTGGTTTTCGGGTGGGTTGCGGGAGTTGCGTGCTTAAGCCCCTCTGTCGCCCCGGACGGAGTGGTGCGGAGGCGTGCCGACCGCAGCCCACCCACAAAAAAAAAAAATTGTGAGTTTTATTAAATCATTAGTCAACCTAAGGGTGCATAACGTAAAGTGCGGGGTGACTAAGTCGAGTAAATGTAAAGATAGGTTTCTAAGGCCGTCATCCTTACTAATATCATAAATGCGAAAGTAAGTTTGTTTGTTTGCTTAAACCACCGGACCGATTTCAAAAATTCATTCACCAATGGAAAGCTGTAATATCAGATAACATAGGTTATATTTTATCCCGGTATTCCCACGGGAACGGGCACTACGCGGGTAAAGCGACTGAAACCGAAGCGAAACGAGGGCGGGTTTCTAGTAAAATATAAACCATGCAGTGCTTTTATATTACTGTTGCGTTTAGTACGATTTAGTATCATTGACATTAAGCAAGCAACGTCGTATTCCGTGAAGTGAGGTAGTAAGAATACAAGCCACCGCGACTCTTGCCCGTGCGTGTCGTAAAAGACGACTAAGGGATACAAAACGAATATAAGATTTATGCAAGAGAAAGAAAACTCGAAATAAAAGGTTTATCACCAACCCGTTTGACTTGTAGGCCATTTTTGCAATTGTTCGTGTGGTGAATACGTGGAGTAAGAATACTATTCAGCATTCCCGGATAAGATAACCTGTGGATATCGTAAAAGATGACTAAAAGAATATGGATATAGATATAAATAATATAGATCTATATAATATATCTATATAATATAGATATGAACATAACATACAAGAAAAGAACAACTTAAAATGAAACCCTATACTAACCCATATGACCAGCGTGGTACAGTAGCTCAATTTCCCTACCATCATGGAGGAGGTTCGGGCCCAAAAATTGGATGTATGCGAATCGAGATAATAATGATAGATTCGCACGATGACGGATAAAGCTTAGTATAAATCTTTATCCATTTCTTTCCTATGACTTTTGTAAGACGTTTTGGTATAGGGTTTTATTTCGAGTTTTCCTTCTCTTGCATAGATGTTATATGCATATCATATCCCTTAGTCGTCTTTTAGCACACCCACGGGCTAGAAAGAGGGTGGTGAATTGTATTCTTACTCCGCCACCACACATAAATCATTATATAGAAGTAATTAAAACTGAATACAAAGAATTTCAAATATAAAAGAATATCTTACAAATCTATAACAAAGGCTGATGATTAATTAAGATTGCTTTGATTTATTTATAACTAGCATCAAGTTGTACAAAATTTATAGTTGTATAGGGTGTATCTTGTCGGTGGCTATCAGATAAATGAGTCCGTTTGGTTTGATACATGTGAATGGGGATCGAAAAATACCCGCCAGCAAATAAAACGAATCAAACAACTATATGCCGCTACTGAATCAGTGCTCATAGTGACTCTGCGTTCAAGCAATTTATTTAAAACTAGCAAATTCCCATGCCCATTCACGTGGGAATAACGGGATCAAATATAGCCTAAGTTATTCTTTATTTAGACAGCTACCTGTTAGTAAAATATTATCAATATCGATCCAATTGTTTTAAATATTACCCAGAACAGGCAAACAGACAGTCAACAAAAAAAAAAGAGTTTTAAGACAGGTAACGTACAAATGACTGCATCCTATTTTGACATTACTAAAATACTATTTGTATGGACTAAAATAATTACGTTAGTATCTGCATAACTTCGAGGCCGCGGGTGACGTGACCGGGGATTAGTCCGTCACCCGCCGAGAGGCCGACCGCGTGAGGAAAGACCGACGTCCTCCCCGAGGGGGGGACGTCGGTCGATGGGAGGGTACCCCGGGTAGGGGGTATTCCATCGGGCCGACCACTGATGACAAGTAACCCTGCTCCAGTGCTCGGCCCAACGACGAAGGCGACGTGGTGTTCGGGTGGGTTGCGAGTGTTGCGTGCTTAAGCCCCTCTGTCGCCCCGGAGGGAGTGGTGCGGAGGCGCACCGACCGCGGGCCACACCAAAGAAAAAAAAAAAAGTATCTGCATAACTTCAGAGATGTATTAAAGTCCGCATACATGTTAAGACCACCACCCTCAATCTGCCCGGCAATGTTGTAAAAGACGACTACAGCATATAACACATAAAAGGAGAGGAAACCTTAAAATAAAACCCTGTACTAACTCAGAATATCAGCATGATTGTCTCGGCTCATACACATTCCAAGGTTGGGCTTGAGTCTCCTCTCCAATAGGAGGGCAGTTGACCTACTATACCATGCTAGTCAGACAGGTTGGTATAGGATTTTACGTCGAGTTTCCTTCTCTTGCATAGATGTTATATGCATATTATATCCCTTAGTCGTCTTTTACGACATCCACGGGTTAGATAGGGAGTACTGAATTGTAGTCTTACTCCGTCACCACAAAGAAATAGCATGATATAGGTCATTTGCCCTGCTCAAAAGATTCAAACATGGCAGTGGGACATAAATGAGTTGAAATAATCATGATAATGAGATGATAATTATGTATTAATATTTGAGCATTAATAGACTAAAAATATAACGCAACAATACCTATGCCTGCCCCACTCCTCCAACATTTTCTAAAAAAAATACAATATATGATAGTATTTTAATAAACTACAAATACTTATATAAATTACTTCTACACTACATATAATAAAATCCAGGTATCGTCTAGAGACCTATATACAGTCAAGAAATACAAAAACTTATTACATTTAAATTTTAATTTAGAGTAGTGCAAAATAAATGAAATACAATTTCGACTATCTAATTTTAGACAGTAGCAGGCGCCCAAGTATTTTCTTCATTTCACAATCTTGTCTGATAAAAGCTTTCGTATTTCATTAGCTAAATGAAGAGTATTAAAGTAATTCAATCTTGTTTTGTTATGAATACCGCAGAAACTTACATCTTAAAACTGGAGATGAAAAGCATACGCCAGTAAGTATCTACTGTGTTTGAATGTGCTTAATATCTTTGATTACCCTTCATTATTAATTACATTAGAAAAGTTTCCATTAAACTTTAGAGATATCTGTTAATATTTAATCATCATCGTCATCACAGCCCACATACGTCCCACTCTTGGGCTCGGGCTTCCTCCATGATGAAAAGGAATTTGACCTACAATACCATGCTGGTCGGACATGTTGGTATAGGGTTTCATTTCGAGTTTTCTTCTTTTGCACAGATGTTATGTGCATATTATATTCCTTAGTCGTCTTTTACGACATCCACGGGCAAGATAGGGAGTGGTGAATTGTATTCTTACTCCGTGCGTATTCTTACTCTTTCTTACGCCGTGTGAATTACTTGGTATAGTAGGTCAATTTCCCTCTTATAGTAGATGAGGCCCGTGCAGTGGGACGTTTATGGGCTGAGATGATGGTGTAACATTTCTATATAATCCACAACCTAAACAGGGAAATATTCAAAACGAGTAACTTTTATTAATTGTTGCTGTTTTAGCACGGTTGTAAAATATTCATAGACTTGTTTAAATTTATTTTCATATTTAAAAGTTTCCTTAACGAAGAAGAAGACGATATATTTAAATCACATACCTATTCCACTTATATAATTAACGAATAGAATAATTATCACAAGTTGAAATAATCATCATCTTGCTGCTTCTATCCCAATTATTTGGGGTCGACTCAATATATATTCTTCTTTTATAGTACTTACTAGCAACCCGCCCTCGCTTCGCTTCGGTTTCAGTCACCCTACCCGCATAGCTCTCGTTCCCGTGGGAATAGCGGGATAAAATATAGTCTAAGTTATTCCTTATATAGACCTGATAGTAAAATATTATCAAAATCGGTCCAGCCGTTTTGAAGATTGCGTCAAAGAAATAGACAGTAAAAAAAAATTAAACTGTATTTTAGACATAGGTGTCGTCCAAATAACCGTGTGAGGATGAAAAAAGCCTAGTATTTTGACATTACAAACTGGCACTTCAATTTTATTTATTTGTATAGATTGCAAAGATATGAGCTAGTCTTATGACTGGCCGTCAACCTAACGAAAACTTGCCTTAGAAATGTAATAGTTGATCAAACGTCATCAGGCGAAATTGACTCTAGCCTATAAAAAGCTCATAATTGACTTTTACGACATTCACGGCCAATGTGAAAGTGATTAATAATCGTAGCTGCTACCATCCAGTGTACGCCAGGGCCTCACGGACATCGTGCCGCCCTAGCCAAGGCCGCGGGTGGACGGGCCGGGGATTAGTCCGTCACCCAGAGAGAGATGGACCGCGTGAGGGCGATGCTCTGGCAACACTGTTTTGCTGCCGATGAGACGATACCCGAAAGGGTAACCCGCCAGCTGGCCACGAAAGTCAAGGAATCGGTACGAGTGGTCGGCCCAATGACGTTGGGGAGGGAATACTGTAGGTCATGGTCACACGCCCTCCATTTGTCGCCCCGGACGGATTGGGCGGGGTGTGTCCAGACCATGGCCTAACAAAAATAATATGTATCTATCTCATGATAATTTCAATACTAAAAGTACTACTACACAGCTATTTATGGAGAGTATAGTTTTATTTGATGTATTATCAAATAAAATTATCCTTACTAATCTTATAAATGCGAAAGTGAGTTTGTTACGCTTTCACGCTTAAACCACCGAACCGATTTCAAAAATTCTTTCACCAATGGAAAGGTATAATATCAGGGAGTAACATAGGTTATATTTTATCGCAGTATTCCCACGGTAACGGGAGTTACGCGGGTAAGACGACTGAACTCGAAACGAAGCAAGGGTGGGTTGCTACTACCTTCATAAATTCAACTGTAGTAAAAAGAAGGTTACTCCAATGCTCCGAAAAAATACGGTGTCACAATAATAAGCTAGGTCGAGATAAGCGATAGAGTTTTCCAGAATTAATTTCACCCCGAAGTTTCTGTTAGCCGCAATGGCGGACACAGGACGTACGTGCTCGAAATACTTTTCGGGACTTCGCTTTTGTTCTATTATTTCTGTCCAGACGTCCCTTTATAATTGTTACTTATTATGGAGTGTACATAGATATATATGTATCCAGTGAAGATCTATTGTTCACATATTTTTCAATTGACCTACTATACCACGCTGGTCAGACGGGTGGATATAGGATTTTTATGTCAAGTATAACTTCTCTTGTAATGCTGTTTTCGTATATCATATCCCTTAGTCGTCTTTTTCGACACTAATGGGTAAGAGAGGGCGTATTGTATTCTTACTCCATCACTACACGGAATATCTACATTCATTTCTGCATAATTAATCTTCGAGTGCAATGTACATATTTAATTTTTTAATTTTATTACAGTATACATTCATTTATATCTCATAAATTTCATTGATCTTTTTACGATTCATAAAATGAATCATAATAAAGGTATACAGTTTAATTTTACTTCCATTTTTATAATTTCACACTTTTCACTCGATTACTTTCGATTTTAAAAACAAAATTATCTGACATTTCATCCTTTCACAAACCGTAGTGATCAACACTGAACACTGGCTGTCAGGCTTTAAACTGTTCCACGGACGTCCAGGCCCAGTGACGATGAAGAGGGAATACAGTGGGTTATGGGATCGTGCACCACCCTTTCGTCATCCCGGATGAAACAGAGGGCGTGTCTAAAGTATAGCCAGCCAAAAAAAGAAATAAAGGCTCTAAACTGTTAGTTGAGGATTTTCTGAATAACATAACCACATATTTTCTCAAGATTCAATATCGGCATTTGACAAGAAGCAGTCGCATTATTACTATTTTGATACAAAATTTTGTAGCCCATTTAGAACGGCAGTCAGTGGAATCCTACTTATTAATTGAGTAATTTTATGGGACACGATATTATAATTTATGGTTAATAAAACTGAATGATCGTAAAACAGAAAATTTTGAGATCTATTGAATTACTGTGAGGGTTGTAAGGATAATTAGTGGTACTGTTGATTATTGGTGAAACCCTCTTTGCAGTTTTGTAGACGAAAGATTATGTTTTTTTTTTTAATAATTACTATTACTCGGATTAATAAGATAACATCTTTCAAATGAGTTCGTGCTTCTGCAAAAATTTCCCTGAAAATCCTATCACACAAGTTCCTTTTAGACTTTCACCTGACTTTGACAGTTATATGAGGAGGGTAATATTTTGTAAGCTCACACTAAAAAAGAGAAACTACAACTCAGTCTGCCAAATTATATAGAATATGTATTAACGAGTTCTTTTGATCTTTATAGTACATTTGAAAAGTTAAAGTTGAGATGTATTACTCACAATTATCATAATGGTATATACATGAATTAAATACAACTAAATAAAATTATGTAATTAACAATATTAAAAACTTACCGTAGGGGTTTTCTATTTCCACAGCAAAACACTTCTTGTATTTATATCAAGATTGTGCAATACCTGAAACAGATATACATAATTAAATTCGAGAATACATAATTAAATTTTCCGCGTGGTGACGGTGTAATAATGCAATTCACCACTTCATCTTGCCTGTGGGTGTCGTAAAAGACGACTAAGGGATATCTTGTGCATATAACAACTATGCAAGAGAAGAAAAACTCGAAATAAAACACTATACCAACTCCCCTGACTAGCGTGTTAGGTCATTTTCCATTCCAATATGGATAAAAATTCAACATGGCCCTATCTCTTACTTGTCCGTAGAAGTCGTTAAAACCAGTTAAAGAAGCAGTATAGGAGTCGTTAGCAGTACGCTTCTAGTTGCCTGCGTTTAGGCGCTTTTGCCATACCTAGTATTGTAACCAAACCTAAAGCTCACAAATAGGTCCATTAAGCTCTGTCCAATCCGTAGTGCTGTACCACTGCGTTTCACGTAGTTCGTAGTACAAATTCTTATTTACTGATTTATCAGCCAACTTTGCTTCATGTCTCCCACTTTGCATAGGAGCGAAGTGGAATCTTTCCAACTCCTCCTGTTTTTCTTTTTTAATTAAATTTGTTACGGGTCCCAAGACAATTAAAAGCGTTTCCCGGGGCTTCTTGAGGGTCAAACCTTAGTGTCTTATACGAAGACCATTGTGCATCCTGGCTTACAGGAGTTACAGTGGTGGGAATGTGTGGTGGAACTAGTCCCAAAAAAAAAAAAACAAAAAGTATCCTTCTAGTACTCTTCCCTTATAAAATTAACTATAACCACTAACAAAATCGCTAAGCAGCGCGAATATATCGTTATTAACTTGAAAACAACTAAGTTCAACAATAAACGTCAATTCATTCAAGTAATGGATACAAATTCGTGCTTTAATTTTTTTAAATAACTTGAAAGAAGATAGCTCTACATATTCTAGAATGTTTTTTGAGCTGATAATGGGTCGAATCATCGTCTTGTAATCTTAGCTCATACTTATCCCACTTCTGGGCACGAGCCTCTTCCATCACAAGAAGGATATTAACTTAATATACCATACTGGTCAGACATGTTGGTGTAGAGTTTTGTTTCAAGTTTTACTTCTCTTACACAGATGTAATGTATATAAGATCAAGCTCATATCCTAACATCTATATTATATCCCTTAGACGTCATTTACAAGATCCATGGTCAAGATAAGGAGTGGTGAATTGTATTCTTACTCTTTCACCACAAGAAAAAGCGTCAAAAATCATCTAGCTATATATAACTGCTATGAAACGGGTTGAGAGCCCTCAGCGCTCACCCACCAGTCCGGGTAAAGTTGTTACAGCCATCTGAGGCTAACAACTAAGTCACACAAAAAAAAAAAAAAAATTGAAACCAATTAAATTTTCTGTGATGCAGTTCTGAATTGGTATATGGATATCTGTTGGTATATCCAGAACGGTTTGACATGAAATATATAGTCAAAATAAGGTGTTTTATAATTATCTTTTCCTTTTACCAGAGCCAATTTATAAGAAAAAGAAATGCCTTTATAATTAAAAAGGAAATGTCTGTAAATCATCATCATCATCATCTCATCATAGCAGCTCATATACGTCCCACTATTGGGCTCAGGCTTCCTCCACAATGGAAGGGAAATTGACCTACTATACCATGCTGGTCAGACACGTTGGTATAGGATTTAAATTCGAGTTTTCCTTCTCTTGCACAGATCTTATGTGCATATTAGGTCCATTAGTCGTCTTTTACGACATCCACGGGCAAGATAGGGAGTGGTGAATTCTTACTCCGTCATAACACAGAAAGAATATAATATCTGTAAATAAAATGTTAAAAATATTGCTAAAAATATGATCAACGAATTTATGACAAGTTACTAAATTTGCTGCGTGTATATCATAAATTAATAACCACATGCAGAGGCAAAGCTGATGTCAGGCAGAATCAAATTTTCAACGATAATCAGTTTATAGCTCGATGATCAGGTATACGTTTCATCGGTCCTGCAAATTTTATTTTATTTAAATTTAAATTAAACTTGTTTAAAACATAGTCACAGTGTATCAGAAAATATTACTCAATGTTATAAAGATATTACGACTATTCTTTGTGGTGACGGAGTAAGAATGGCAGATAGATATCAAGGTATTTAATGTCTAAAATGCTGTGTGGAGATAGGGTTACCAGGTTGTCAAACCTAATAGCCGGACAGATCAGCCAGTTTGGCCGGACATTTGGGTAGAAAGGTAACCCTACATTATTGAAGATTTTGTGTTTTAGTATTATTAGGTATTACAAAAAAATGTATGTAAAATTAAGCTTTTTGGATTATTATGACAACAGTCACGACTCGCCTGCGTTCGGCCACGCTCGGCGCTAGCTTGTTTGCGAAATGTAAAAGGCCTAATAAAAGCCAGACACCGATTATTTTGGCCGGACACGCAATTAAAAAGCCTATCTATGTCCGGCTTTATCCGGACGTTTGGCAGCGCTATATGGAGGGTGATTGCTTGTGAGTGTCGTAAAAGACCTCTAAGATGGTCTACAATTACATTCTTAATGAGTGATAACGTCGGTCAAGTGGCCAGTCATAAAACTATTGCCAATAATTTTTGCAATATGTACCGTATAGGAAAAATACACATTGAGTCGACCCCAGCTAATTTGTGACAAGAACAGGATGTTATCATCCTGGCAAGATATTTAAAGTCAAGATATACTTATTTAATTGTTCTAAACTTTAACGACACCTCTATAGAGTAATCTATGGTATCCTCGATACAAAATCATTAAACGGTTTATACATGTGCTATCCCCATGAAATAAAAAGTCATGAATCTGACAATTATATTTCACTTAAATCCATACTAATATTATAAATGCGAAAGTAAGGATGTTTGTTTGTTTGTTTATAACGCTTTCACGCTTAAACCACCGAACCGATTTCAAAAATTCTTTCATCAATGGAAAGCTATAATATCAGGGAGTAACATAGGCTATATTTTATCCCGATATTCCTACAGGAACGGGAACTACGCCGCGGGTAAAGCGACTGAAACCGAAGCGAGGGCGGGTTGCTAGTATTGAATAAAATGTAATCGAAAAAATAACACATTTTTCTACGAAATTGAACTTGTTCGTTGTAAATAAACACTAATGAGATCTTTACGCCTTTCCAAGTAAAAATACTTATTTGACATGAGAAGGCTCTCAGTTTTATGATATTATTGGAATGTTAGACGATTAGTAAAATTATAATTTAAGATTGTTATGTTAAGTAAACAGCACACAGCCTAGTGGTCAAGATGCCGAGATATCGGGCCAAATGTCATGGTACGATTCCTTCGCTGGACAATAATTTTTACGAACCACAGATTGTTGTTTAGAGTCTGAGTAAAATTTGTGTCCATTCATTTTATGCTTCTAAAGTCCCCTGCAATACAACGTTTATTTCTTTAGTTCAGGGTGTTATCTTTTCAAATCAAATCAAATCAAATCGTTTATTATGCAAAATATGGGTATAAAATATTAGTTGTTATTAAATATAAAATATTATAAAATATTAGGTGATACAAAGAATACCTGTAGGTATTCTTTGTATCACCATATTTGACCGTCAAGCGGCATGCAAAAAGAGCTAACGCCCTCACAACAAATATGTTTAAATAAATGAAGGAATGAATTTATCTCTTACATTAATATATTCTGATTAATACATAAACTCTTGCAGTAAAGTCATATTTTGGTCAAGATTATTAGCTAGTCAGTAAATATTTAATTATATAATGTCAAGAATAATAATAACAACAATGTCAGATTAATAATATAAAAACAAAAACATTACAACAATAAAACAAAAATTAAATAGAAGTCAATTTAATTTGTCATTTAAGTAATCATTAATTGAGTAATAGGCTTTCTCTAGCAGTACATTTTTTATTTTATTTTTAAATATATTAATATTAGTAATTTCTAGAACAGAGTTAGGCAAATGATTATATAAACGCGGGGCCATACAAAATATACTTCTATTCAACATGGCTGTCTTATTTTCTGGTGTACAGATTTCGAGCTGACGTCTTCTACTATTTAGATTCTTAAATAAATTCATATTGTTACGTACAAATAGCACTACTGCCAGAATATATATACAAGGAAGTGTTAACAATTTTAAGTTTATAAATAAAGGTCTGCAGCTGTCCGTTTGTTTCACATGACAAAGTGCTCTTACACATCTCTTTTGGGCAATGAATGCAGTATCTTTATCAGTAGAATTGCCCCAGAACATAACACCATAACTTAAAAGAGGCGAAACATAACCATGATAAGCTGTCACTACAGTAGATATGCTCACACTTTTTCTGAGCATATACAGTGCATACGAATATATATTCAATCTAGAACAAATTGAATTAATTTGTTGTTTCCAGTTTAATTGATTGTCAATAATAACACCAAGGAACTTTGCCACTTCTGTTTCATTAATTTTTTGATTATTGAGTTTAATATTCATACCATTTAATTTACTTATTCTATTTCTAAATGTCATAAAGTTAGTTTTACTAATATTAATACGTAAATTATTCAATGTCAGCCAATTATTGATATTTTCCAATGTCATGTTTATATCTAATTCAATTAATGATTTGTCTATACCAGTAAATATAAATGTGCTATCATCGGCAAATAATATGGTTTTATTAGTGGTTATTTTTGGGAGATCGTTAATATGTATAATAAAGAGCAGCGGACCGAGCACACTACCCTGTGGAACCCCAAATGTCACCTTTCTACTTGCCGATGAATAGTCTATTACTCTTTTTTTGTCTGAGATAATCTAAGAGATTTGTGTTATTTGTGTTCGGTTAGTGAGGTAGGATTCAACTAAATCATACATTTCCTCTGACTCCATAGGCATATAATTTATTTTTCAGTATTTTATGATCCACATAATCGAATGCTTTAGTTAAATCCATTAAAAGTGCACAAGCTTGTTTGCCTTTGTCAATCTCATTTAAAATGGTTGACAAACATTTGTATATTGCCATATTGATAGACTTTTTCTTTCTAAAACCGATTTGCTCGTCACAGAAAAGATGATTAATTTCAAAGTAATTATATATACAGTCATGAATAACTTTTTCAAATATTTTCGAAATAACAGGTACAAGAGCTATAGGGCGGTAGCAGGACATATCACTTTTATCTCCTTTTTTAAAAAGCGGTTTAATAATAGTGAGTTTTAACATATCAGGAAATATACCATTCAAAATACATATATTAATTATATAACTTAATATGTAGGATAATTTGTGTGAAATAATTTTTATAATTTTTGTAGATACACCATCGTAACCAGTACTGTTTGTACTTTTTAAATTATATATAATTTTTTGAATATCTTTAGGGACTGTAGGACGCATAAATATTGACTTTAATTCGTATGAAATATTTATTTTCTTTTTATATGATACCGAATTCACCTGATCTACAAAAAAGTCATTGAAGTGATTAGCGATCTGTTTTGGATCAATATTTGTATTACCATCAAAGCGGATATTATCTTTTGAAAAGTAATGTCCACCAGTGACAACAGTGACGGTTCTAACAGCAATTCTCCTTGCAAGATCTTGAAAGGTCGTAAATAGCTACCTTTGCAACCAATACTTTCAGCCCTGACATGTATATATATGGATGTCTTAAAATTTCTGGCATCTAAGGAATATTTTCGACAGCTGAGAAGGTGATCATATATCTCAAGAAGAATCATTTAGATCTTATTTTGCTTTTTTGAGCTATTTTAGCAAAGATATACTATATCAAATTATATACTCGTAGTTATACATATATGATCAAACTATCAGTACAACCACCAATTCCCAGTTCCCAATGCACCGATATATCATTAATATCAATTAAATACATGCGAGTACGACCAAACAACGAATATAAAAGCATTTTATCGTGATTGAACCGATGATTCGGAACTGCCATATTCCCCAGTGCTTACCCATAATGTTCGGTGAAAACATAGATCTATAAATTGCCAGGTAGCCATTAACGACTATCGTTTGTATTTGGCTAGTCATTCTACTGATCTGCTAGAAAATTGAACATTATCATTATTTGTAATGTGAAAAAAAAATTTCTTTATGATATTTATATTTTTTACAACTATTAAGTTAAAATTGTATTGTCTAAGTATTAGCATAATATATAATAGTTGTTTTTGAAATGGAGGATCCGTTTTATTGGTATTAATAACTGACTATATTAGAAATAGCTTTGCCTCTCTTTTTTAATTAGGGTTATATCGTAAATGAAACTACTTTTACTACTTTTTGTATTTGATTTTTGATTGCCTGACGTTTCGAACACTTTACAGCATTCATGGTCACGGGTGAACTAAGACGTCTGACGTCCAAACAAGTCAACGTTAATACAGATTTTTATAATTATCTACCCGTTACAGAAAACCTACTAAAATCTACTAAGTCGCTTAAACATAAATGAACAATATTGTATAACAATGGTGAAAGGTCATGTTAAAAGTATTCACAGACGATTGAACTTGGTTCGGAACGGACCATGAACTGTACGGTGCAGTCTACACAACAGACAAGCGCACCAGACTCCGAATCGTCCAGTCGTGTTGTGCTAGAATTGCGTGAACACGTCTCCTCGACATGCCGCCTATTCTATCAACAGGCCAAAATTGCATTAGTTGTGGCAACTATCGTTGCTACATCGCCATTAACTAACGAAAAAGAAGAAAAGGATAGGCAAAATTTTACATTTTAAAATATGACTGTTCACATGAATCTCATTAAAAATCTCGATGATAAAGATTTTAGTATTATATATATCTTCGAATAAGTTCCGAAGCATTTATTGAATTGTTGGATCTTGTGAAACCACATATATAACTAAATCCGATGCAGTTATGCGACAAGCTGTGAGTGCTGAAGAGAGATTGGTGAGTACTTTAAAATTTCTAGCGTCAGGTAGAGAATTCAGAGAACTTCTTGGCGTCGCTCTGAATCCATGTTTGTGAACACGCTGCAACGCGTACGGTGGCACAATAGCGACTAGACCGACATATGGTTCGGTGCGCCATCCACACGGTAGATTCGGTTCGGAACGCACCGCGTTTGACGTGCAAGCGCTCCGAACCAGCCATACCGATATTAATAATAATAATGTCGGGCGGATCGTGCGCCACACGATTGAATTTGGTTCAAAGCGCACCATGTTCGTGGTCCGTTCCGAACCAAGTTCGATCGTCTGTGAATACTTTAGAGTACGCGTAACCGTAGAGAATGCATGAAGACTGATGAGTGTGAGTGAAGCGATAGAAGTTTGTCAGGATCGTGGCTTGTGGTAATCCGTAGTCTCTGTCTACCCCTCTGGGAAGCAGGCGTGAGGCTATATATGTATAATAATTTTGATGTACATACATAGATAAGCATACATAGATAATATCTATCTACAACGTCAGAAGTATTTTAATTTATTGTGTTGAATACCATAAATCTAAAAATATTCCAATTTAAAGCTTGTTATTAACTTTAACAAACTATCTTGATATTAAAAGCCTGTTATTGACTAGAACTTCTTATTAATAGCCTCGGGCCGGTTCGTCCGGGGTAGTACTACACTCAAACAAAATCGACGACTAATAATAATTTGTTACTGCACTTCGTTCGATGAGCGAGATATTCAGCAGCCCAACCTTCTTAGGCTGTCTGCGTGTGGTGTGGTTTTGGTAATGCCTTTAATATCACCGAACCTCAATATACGCATTCACAGTCTCTTAATTTTCATCACGGTAGGCAGACCTAAACAATGTCAGATGTGGTGTTTGCTCGTTTTCCAACAGCAATAAAAAACTGTTTAAAAGTTAAAATTAGTCATAAAATTTTAGTTAGAACTCAAACGCCTCGACAAAAATGAAGTTAAGTGGATAGAATCGCAATAAAAGATTTTGAATTATATCATTTACTGTTTGACCCAACAGACGCTATTCTGTTCAAGTAAAATAAAAGAAATTCTCCTTGAAATCGATAGTAGCGCCGCGCCACCTACCGGGTCCAATTGAGAATCTAAACCATTCTCAAATCCCTTTAAACATACACAAAAAAATTCATCAACATCTGTCCAGCCGTTTAGGAGGACGTCAGTGACATACACAAGAAATTTATATATAAAAATAATGATAAAACGTTTGTATAAATACGAGAGTTAATATAAAAAAAAACCTGCAGTTCTATGGAAAGTTTAGCAGCTTGCAAATGTGGCTAGTTATAGTGGACGGATCAGCAGTCTCCAATATTGCGTTAGGTCAGACAAATTGGGATCAGCCAGTGAATATATTACGGTCCCCTGTAGTGTGTCGGTTTGTTAATCGTTCCTGGTTATTTATGGACGTTTCAGCGCTGTTTACATACGCTTAATGTTTAATGAGGTTATGAGACCTCTGATTTTATTAAAATCGAATAAAAAAAATACAAATACATTACCTATAATAGCTATTAATTTTAACTATATAAATATCAGCTATTAATTTTAAATACATAAGTCCGAAATCATTTAATTAAATTAAATGCACCAATTATATGATTCTAAAATTAAAATGTATTCTAATTTTCAAAATTTTAGAATAGAATATTTTCTTTCATTTATTATTAGATTACCACAAGAAAAGAAAACTTTTCGTGTGGTAACGGGGTACGAATGTAATTGACCACGTCATTTATTGTACGTGGATGTTGTAAAAGATGATTAAAGGATATGACAAGCTAAGAACATCACTGCAAGAATAGGAACTCTCGAATTAAAATACTGGTGTAGTAGGTCCATTTCTCTCCTATTGTAGACAATTTCCCGCCGTCCCATATGATGGTGGATTTTATTTTTGGTGTAATGGGTAAGAGAGTATTTATACATTTAAACAATGTAAAAAAGTCGCGATGTCTACGCAAGAATTCGTGTCGTTTCTACACATATGTATATAATAGAAACTGTGTATATTATTCCGGTGCTGACCAAGAAAATATTTTGTCTGTGCTAGTTATGATGCACTCTATGCTGGTTTAATCTAGCAAAGTCTCTTGTCTTTTTCCCCTTTTCCATTTTAAATATATAACATGCAAATATCTTTTTTGCTTCGCAGTTAACATGTTTCTTTTATTTACTTACAAACTTGACTAGTGCTCCTTTGTCTTATTTTACACATAAAATAATGCCCTTGTTTACACATTCCTATTTATCTTGTCCAGAAGAAGACACGACAAATTAATGTGGCTAAATTTGACTAAATTCTGGTTGTGTACATGATATAATGGGCTAGCAACCGCAGACATGAATTTGTTAGCGTGTGATATAGTATTAGAAAGTCCCTTTACCCCTTACCCCATAACCAACCGTCTAGAACTGCAACAGTGGAATAGGTGCCAGCATTCCCTTGTACAAGCATTATCATTATACATAATTATCTCCCACGGTGATCACCAAAATAGGATTAATCATAATTGCCTACCAAGCGTGGTGAATGATGATCCTTAGCCCTATGCATGGAAAGGTCTATATCCAAACCTGAACATAGATATACTGCTGGACAGAAAGACAATCCTATCCCATTCTTTTTAAATTAAATAGAGAAACTTAGTAAACTAATAAATAATTTAAATAAAATGTCTACTTATTTTTTTTTTCTAAGTAAATATATTCACTCTTAAAGAAGTTAATCTTCTTCAAACGATTAAGTGTATACTTATCGTTATTTCTAAAAACATCTTCAGCAAATTAAGTATTATAATATCTTAGCGTGGTTCTATACCTCCCCAAATATTACACGAATACGGTGATATCGAGGCTATGCGAATATTATATAATATGGCGAGTGAGCGTATGTCAGTAAAACCAGGTTTGCCACGAGCTTGTGGGTTCAAGCGTTATGAAAATTTACTGATATTAAAGCTTTTCGTGTCTGTCAATAAGTCAATTCATTCTACCAAAAGTGAGTTACGCAAGTATGTTCGGGCAACAAAGTTATAATCTTACAAAAGCCCGCGCAGTGTTTTAACGAGTTTTCTCTCTAAACGTGGGGGTTGCTAATTTAAACTTATGATAGATTTACAGTAATTCTCAAGTTACACCATCGTATCCATCACAAAAATTAATTATCTACCAGGCAGTCGTTTATAATAAGAGATTTGCTTATATTCATCGCGTGATACGATAAAGTTTTGTTCCTCTTTCGTCACTCCCTTTTCCGTGACATCCTTTGAATAAAGCGTGTTCACATAAATTGCAGGATAGGGACAAATTGCGTTTCACAAGTAATGTATTTCGTTCAGTATTGCCTCTCATACGTACGTTTCAGTTGTATTTAACATAATGAAAATTTTCAAGTTAAACTCACTCTTATTTTGCTTTAATCATTTTGAGTTGATTACAATTTATCACAGCTGAAGGCAATTGGCCCGAAGTCGACATTTTGATTTGAAGTCAAACGTTATTAAATCTGCTTCTACCTGGAAACGTGTTTAACGTTTGACGTTCTTAAGTATTTGCACTTCATCGAAGTACACGGGGGCTTAAAGTTATCCTCGAGGTTTAAGATATATTTTAAAAAGAAAATTAATTTGATAAGTATCAATCTTTACTAGCACGAAAAAAAAATATGATAAACTAGAAACTATATTCAAGGAAATATAATATATAATATTTAACATTACAAAATGATGGTTATTCTCGGTTATTAGAAAATATACCCTTACAATGTCTTGCATTTCAAAAGTACATATAAATACAGATAGGTATTCATATTGGATGATAAATATTAGCTCGAATGTCAAATGCAATACCATCATCATCATCGTGTCATCACTATATAAAGGACTTGTATGGGCTGAGAGAAGGACTGTTCAGCTCGGGCCCCCTCCGCAATGGCAATGCAATTGACCTACTACCTGACTGTACCGCGGTGGTCAGACGTCTTGGCACAGTGTATTATGTCGAGTTTTCTTTCTCTGGCATCGATATAATCTGCGTATCATATCCCTTAGCCATTTTTACAACACCCACGGGTTTTTACTTAAAAAGTTAGATATCTGCATTATTTGTAACTGAAAGAGACGGAGTGGTAGATTATTGAATAGTCTTAAGTCAACAGCTTAAACTCAGTCGCCCACATTCAGTAAAGAAGCGAGTACGTTATTGTTATTAAAGAGCGCATGAAGGCAATTACATTTTTCATAGTCTTTTTTTTTACTGGGTATACAGACCTGCAGTCTAACATTTAATTTTATAGCCTCGAAATAGAGGGTTATATACCAGGTGCAATTTTGAACTTGATGGATTACATCAATTAATTTTCATAGAAAATTAAATTTTCCTTGACATTATATGCCTGCAATGTGTCTGACTGTGTGAGGCTGAAGTCTTGGTACGACTTATATACATTAATAAGGCAGACATTTCATTTTCATTTTTTGGATAATTTTTAAAGACTACTTCTGGATCATTAATTTTACTGAAAAATGATTGTCAACAGTGATAAAATAATAGCTGGATGTATACATATCTCGGTTAGATTGTTTACCTAAACGAAAAATATCCATATGATGGGTCGGAGCATGTCCAGATGATATTTTACATAAAAATAACTTTTCAAATTCGAAGAATTGATATAAATATTATTAAAATTTATTAAGATTTATGTAATCAAAGAGAAGATTTTTTGTATACTTTTGCCGTGTGGTGTCGGAGTCAAAATACCATTCACCACCCTATCTTGCTGTGGGTGTCGTAAAAGAGGACTAAGAGCTTAGAATAATAACGTATAGAAGGTAAGTTCGCGCACAAAAAATGAAGCATTTCAATTGGAGCCTAATGGAGCTTACGCCAGAACGTTGAGTAGTGTACCCTTGTACACTACTCAACGTTCTCGTCACTTTACTGCACATACGTACGCAACTCTTAAAATATAAATAGGTAATTATGACGATTTTTGCATTCAAATGGTATCACAACACATTTGAAAAACATGAAAAGGTTTTTAACATTACTTTTAAAAGTATTTCGACGATTTATGTTAATAAAAACAAAATTAGATTTCATAATATGTATAGTGGTGTGCGTGTGTACGTATGTATGTAATCGACTGCGCGCATGTAGTATTTTGAGATTCATATTTCGATTGTTCGAAGTACTGACACTATCCTTCTATACGTTATTATTCTAAGACTAAGAGATATAATATGCTTATAACATCTACGCAAGAGAAGAAAAAACTCGAAATAAAACCCTATATCAACCCATCTAACTAGAATGGAGTATAGTTGGTCAATTTCGCTCCCTTTGCGGCGAGCCTTGCAGTAGAACATGTATGAGCAGTGAAGAATAAATGAAAAAAATATATACATACTTATTTAAATGGTTAATAATATACCTACGTTCTAGTGTTAGGTAAGAAAAGGTACTTAAACACTTCATAAATCAAAGCGACATGGCTACGTAGCGTAACGCCCTATTTTATCGGGATTTAGCCGATAAAATATGACTGACCAGTATTATTTGGTTAATATTGAAGTAGCAGTATTTTATTTTAGATTATAGAAAAATCTTTTATGTAATAATGTGTCTTGTTTAAGACCAGACACTCGCAAAAAATTTCTATGTCAATGTAACTGAAAAGAAAGTCTTAATCCTTACAATCCAAAATCCAAATACTACATATATACAATTTAAATGGTAATAATATAGCCATTTATTAGACTTAAAAACTAACGCAGGATTTTTATACTAAACTATTTAAACTAATATCTATTTCTTGGTGATTTGGGCTAGATAAGTTTCCCAGTCCCAGTGGACTCGAGCCTCTTCCACAATAGGAGGCAAATTGACCTTCCTATATCATTCTATCATTCTGGTCAGACAGGTAGGTATAGGGTTTTAATAAGAGCTTTTTTTCTCTTAATATATTACCTATAGCTAATAAATAAGAATAAAAAAATATACATATATATATATATGTCGCAGCGTCACTACCTCTGGCGCCATATCTTAATAGTTTTTAAGAATCAATCGATTATGGAAACGTCAAGTATTATACTTGGGTGTGTTCGATACAACGTTGGCAATGATTTTTGATGTTTGTCGTTTGACCGTTAACGTTTGAAATATTACCGAGCTTTCGTTATTGAGAGCGGTCCGTTGAATACTCAGTTGGGAACGAGACTCGAGAGCGATCGGTCGTTGTTGCTGCCACGTGGTATCAAATTCACTGTGTGTATCATAGTGTTAACGTTAGTTATTGAATATAGTTTAAAAGGTAGCCATTTAAAGTGTTATTTTGGTCTATCGTGATGTGTGACCGATCTGATCGTAATGCAGCACGGCCCCCAACCCTCGAGATATGGTCATATTATGGTCATACTATATATATATATTATATATATATATAATTAGTCTCCTAGTAAAATCGCGTCTGGAAAATATATCGTTATTAAAGTTCTTGATCTTACGTGGATTATCTGATGTAATAAGCTCAGATAATCTATGAAAGTAAGTGTCAAGAAGAATTTTCTTGTCTAAAGTATAGTGAATATGAAGTGGACATATTGTCGTATGTATTTTAAAAATTTAATTTTCTTTAAAAGCTTTCAACCTAAGTGATTCTCTTTATCACATTATACGAGAAATACAATAGATATATTCACTTTTATTTTCAGACATTTTCAGCCTTTATTTTTTAAATAGTAAGCACAAGTATATTATTTATGAAATTATATCATACTAGCAACCTGTCCTCGCTTCGCTTCGCATTCGCCTTAAGCGCGTAGTTTCCGTTCCTGTAGAAATACCAGGATAAATAAAGTATAGCCTATGTTACTGCCTGATATTTGAAATCGGTGAAAGCGTAACAAACAAATACACTTACTTTCGCATTTATAATATTAGTAAGGATAAATACTAAATAAATGACTACATAAAGAATTTGTCATTCTCATATCCATACTATATTATAAATGCGAAAGTAAGGCTGTTTGTTTGTTTGTTTGTAACGCTTTCAAGCTTAAACCACGGAACCGATATACGTATTTAATATATTCGTTTTTTAAATGTTAGACGGAATGAAATAAGGATTGGTTAGACCTATATCATCTCGTCCCACCATTGGGCTCACGCCGCCTCTACAATCAGAAGGCAAATGATTTAATATTCCACGTGGATTAGATGTATTGGAATAGGATTATTTATCGAAGTTTCCTTCTCTTGCATTGATTTACGATACACCACCACTAATTGTATTCTTACTTAGGTACCACACGAATAGACCTTATTATAACGTTAAATATGTTGATATGTAAGAGTTATTTGTGGTAATACCAGGCTCTTAACGCGGAGTGAATAATAAGACAAATTATAAAAAAAAAGACAATATATTTTTACCCCGTAAAATTTGTGTGTTTATATTAATAATTACTTATTAAAAACAGTATAATTTTTTCATATAGAATCATTTTTTCTTCGTACAATAAATTTATATCAAAATGTGGGCCAAAATTTAATAACTAATTCTGTAACGGGAAATACATCTGTGTAATAACGAATTAACGATAACTTGTTGGACGTGAAATATTTTAGTCTGCCCGTGACCATGAACATTGGAATTGTTCGAAACATCTGAAAATTAAAAATAAAATCTGTAAAAAAAGATTTAATTGTAATGTAAACGAATGCAGATTCGCATTTCTTGTATTATTGAGATTATATTTCTATTATTTGCTGTGTAGCCACGGAGTAAGAATACAATTCACCACCCCTACATGACTAAGGGATGTGGTGAATAAATACCCTATGCCAACATGCCTCACCATAGTGGTATAATAAGTCGATTTACCTCTGATTTAGAGGAGACTCGAACCCAACTATGATTATATTATATATCTTACATATAAATTTCTAGCGTACGTGTGTATGTCACTGAACTACTCCTAAGCGGCTGGACAGATGTTGACGAAATTTTTTGTGTGTGTACACAATTGGATCCGGTAGGTGGCGCTGTTCGGGCATGACAATAATATGACTTGTGAACGACTTTACCGATTTCGTCCATCTTTTTTTTAAGTTTTTTAATACTTTGTAGAAGGCTTTTACGGGAAAAAAAAATTAAGAAAGTTGTGCAGAAATTTAGAAAATTTAAGAAAACTTAACGATTAGATAAACTTTTCTAATGTGACCTTTTTTCGACTATATAAACTTTTCTATCTTTATATATGTAAATCTTCTGTTCGTGTGTTTGTAATTGAACTCCTTCTAAACGGCTGGACCAATTTTGATGATTTTTTGTGGCTATTTCGATGGATATGAGAATAGTTTACATTAATCATTGGAACCGGTAGGTGGCGCTGCAATCGTTTTCACGGAGTGTTCCTTTTACTATTTTTTTAGATTTGAACAGAACAACGTCTGTTGGGTCGGCTAGTCTTAAATATGAATTTCTAGCGTACATGTGTATGTCACTGAACTCCTAAACGGCTGGACCAAAGTTGACGAAATTTTTTGTGTGTTGAAGGGGATTCGAGGATGGTTTAGAATCACAATTGGACCCGGTAGGTGGCGCTGTTCGAGCAGGACAATAACATAACTGGAGAACGACTTCACTGATTTCGTCCATCTGTCTTTTTAATCTAATATTTTTCTAATATTTTGAAAAAAGCTTTTACGGAAAAAAAAATAAGGAAGTTACGCAGAAAATCAGAGAATTTATGAAAACTTAACGACCAGGTGTATCTAGGTTATTTATCCATTGCACTAAACTAAACGGCTGGATGGATTTCAATGAATTTTTGTTAATGTTTTCAAGTGGGGCCCTAAATAATTTAGATTCATAAATCAGCCCGGCAGATGGCGCTGCAATCGGTATGTAGATTATCTATCTATACTGCAACTTTCAAGTGGGGGCCTGGGTGATTTAAATTCACAAAACAGCCCGGCAGATGACGCTGCAGTCGGTATCTAGGTTATTTATCTATACTGCAACTAAACGGCTGGATGCATTTGAATGAATTTTTGTGAATGTATTCAATTGGGGCCTGGATGATTTAGATTCACAAAACAGCCCGGCAGATGGCGCTGCCGTCGGTTTCTAAGTTATTTATCTATTGTTATCAGGCAACACTTCCGGCCTCAATGTGTGAGGCGAGCACATAGTAATTAATATATGGTTAATCATTTTATAAATTGATTGTAATAATAAGTAAATAATTGATTCATATCTGTAAAACAAAATAGTTGATTCATACATCATACGCGCCTTCCGCTTATTAGCTTCCGGCGCGACGGCTAAATATTGCATACCTATTATTATAAACGCCTGTACTCCCTTACATAATATAATTGTTAATTAATCAATCCTAAGATCATTTTAATTTGTTATGTATAATATAATGATTAAGTGATTAAGATTCTTATTTTACTGAATTATGATTTCATCATACTGATTTCTGCATGTCAACTTCCTGCGTAATAAATCTTTAATGTTACATAAACCTGTATAATATTTATATGTAAATAATTGTTAGAATAATTATGATAATTTACATTTAATATTATCTATTAAGTTTGTGTATTTAATATTAGCTCACGCCGCGTGTATCTATAAATACCGCCATCTTGAATATTTTGGGGCATTCATATTGTAACCACTCTATGGTGAATTACAACATCCAAAGTAAAACGTGTCTTTATTGTTGCCGCCGCCACCCTCAGCATCCTCACACTATACTGCAACTAAATGGCTGGATGGATTTGAATGAATTTTTGTGAATGCGAATTTTTGTGAACTTTTTATCATTTACTTAAGATTTATCCATACTAAATTTCATGAAAAAAAAATAAAAATTGCATGAACTACCTATTTGTTGGTTAGTATAGTAATACAGATTGATCCACCAGCTGCCACCAACATTCACTGACTGAAATGTATGTTTGTGATTTGGGAATCTAACACTAATCTTCCTTATATATGTATTTCTTGAGTACGTGTGTATATCACCGAACTCCTCCTAAATAGCTGGACATATATTGATGAAATTTGTTGCGTGTGTTCAAGGGGATTCGAGAATGGCTTAGATTCACAATGTGACCCAGTAGGTGACGCTGCGATCAATTTCAAGGACAATTCCTTTTATTTTATTGGAACAGAACAACGTTTGGTAGCGGTGTGGTAGCGGCTTCGAATACTACCAACCCTTGCTTTGCTCGTGGGTGTCGTAAAAGACGACTAAGAGCCCTAGATTGACCCAGACCAACTCCATCTGGTACCATTTGGGTCAACGATTACATTCCCAAGGAGGGTTGACGTCAGGCAGGCGGCCGATCATAAAAGTCATTGCCGATACTTTTTGCAATATGTCAAAACAGATGACATATTGCGTCGACCCCAAGTAATTGGGATAAGAGCAAGATGATGATGATGATGGAACAGAAAAACGTTTGTCGGGTCAGCTAGTATATATAAAAATTTCTTGCGTACATGTGTATGTCACTGAACTCCTCCTAAACGACTGGACCGATTTTAACGAAAACTTTTGTATGTGTTCAAGAAGATTCGAGAATGGTTTAAATTCACAATTGGACCCGGTAGGAGGCGCCTTATTTGAACAGAACAACGTCTGTTGGGCCAGCTAGTATGTGTATCATACTTTTTAAATGAGAATATGGTGTACAAAGAAAATTCAAACCAAAATATGGAAACAACAAAAATAAAAAGGCAAAGAACTTTAGAACGCTTGTTAATTAAAGGGTAAAACTATTAACCATTCAATGTGAATGGATTTTATTATTCGACAAGCACCGGCTGGGTGGACTTTTAATTAAAGGCCCCTACACATTCTCTATTATACAGGACATTTACAGCCCTCGCTACATGCTGCACGACCGCGAACTCTTTTACTGCATAAATGTCCTAAGCTTGTACATATAACTTCGTAAGTTACACAAACAATTCTCGTCTTTGTTAGTACATTACATAAAAGTGAATTTTCTGTAATCGCTGGTTATATATTGATGGATGACTTAATTATATTTGCCAAGGAACATGTGTTACGTGTTGTACTGGATAATTACAGTCAGTTAGGTTAATTCTCTAAGTATTCTTTACGCTCTTCTTAAGATTGTAATTGTGCGTAAGTAATTAGGGGTTATGGTTTCATTGCGCTGCCAGAGAAATTTTACCGTTTTCATACTGCTATAAGTAAGAAACTTCAAGTATTTTTTTTTTTGTTTTCTTTTTAAGTAATGAACAACGTATGTTGATTACACTTACAGTTACTAACTATGGTCTTATTATTTTTCATTACATTAGTAAATGTACATGATTTAAATTTTACTAAGCACTTTTTTAATTTCATAATTTTTTGCCACAAGGCAAGAGAGTATACTCTGCACGATCAGAGAGGTATTCTCTCTAATACGAGGAGAGGTAAATAAGTTCGCGGAAACGGGGTGTTTTCTTATTTTTTTTTACCTGCACTAATTGCGAAACTACTTATGAGTATAAATACCAAATTTTATAAAAATCGAGTCATTATTTATTGAGCTATCATCGATCAAACAAGTCAATCCGGAAGAAAACTACAAAAATGGAGAAAATCGAGTTTCGTGCTGTCATGAAGTTCCATACCAAGCAAGGAAAACCTCCTCAAACCATTTTAGAAGAGATGTTTTCTGTTTACGGGGACTCTTGTCCTGGTAAAACCATAATTTACAAGTGGCACAACCTATTCAAACACAGCAGAGACTCCCTAGAAGACGACCACAGGGCAGGGCGGCCTATTGAAGCGACCACTGCAGAAAACGTCGATAAACTTGAAAAATTAATATTGGAAGATGCACGTTTAAAGAAGAAAAACTCGCAAAAATTATTGGAGTATCAGATACAACAATTTTAAATATGCTACACAACAATCTTAGCATGTCAAAGGTGTGCGCAAGGTGGGTACCGAGAATGCTCACGCCACATCAGAAGCAGCGACGAGTTGCGTGTTGTCGAGAGTTTTTGGACCTCTGTACTGAGGACAAAGAAGCTATTTTGGGGCGTATTGTGACTGGGGATAAAACTTGGGTTCACCATTATGAGCCTGAGTCAAAGCAGGCGTCCATGCAGTGGCACAAAAAGGGTACACCACCTCCCAAAAAATTTAAGGTGTCCCAATCGGCTGGGAAGCTCATGGCGACGATTTTCTGGGATACAGAAGGAATTTTGCTAATAGATTATAAGGAAAAGTGTGTCAATATAACGGGCGAGTACTACGCTGCACTGCTAGAAAGCTTGGGAGATGCTGTGAAGGAGAAGAGGTTGGGCAAATGGACCACAACGGTGTTGCTCTTATACGACAATGTACCCGTACACAAGGCGCAAGTTGCGATGGCTGCCATACAAAAAGTGGGCTTCCAAATGTTGGAACATCCTTCCTACAGTCCAGACTTAGCCTCCAGTAATTATTATTTATTCCCAAAAATGAAAAAAGAACTCCATGGGAAGAAATTTTCGTCTGATGATGAGGTGAAGAAAGTAATTTCAGCCTATTTTGACGACAAAGAGAAATCATTTTTTTTTTGATGTTATAAATAAATTAATTGAACGATCTGAGAAATGTATTAGGGTTAAGGGAGAATATATTGAGAAAGAAAAATAATTTTGATTTTTACTTTGTCTTTTTTAGCCCCCGTTCCGCGAACTTATTTACTTTCCTTCGTACTAATGTCGAAAAAAAAAATAGTCCAGCTAATCAAAACACCATTTTAGGATACTATACAATATTCATTACAAAATTTCAAAGCCAATGGTCGTTACACTACAGTCAGATATTATAAAATCGTTTGTTTTGGTCATGGCTGATGCTGAAGCTTTGACCGTATCTAATATTTTTCGGAACCACTTTAGCGTTATATGTATATGGAACTACTGATCTCAGAGAACTGCTTCTACTGACTCTAGCATCTTGGAGATGCTCAATGCCCATATACATTTATAACATGGTGTATTAAAATCACCGGCGCCGTTAGGCCCAGTATCTTCATCTTCTTAAACTGATAATTTTGACACTGCCTACTGTTGAATACTGAAAGTTCTATTTTAGACTATTGATTAACACTATCGCAATAGATTTATGAATGGAAACCTTAACTTAGTCACGACATTCCATGACTGAACATGCTTTAGAAAGGCTTTGCCATATCTTGGCATGTCCACTGCTGTATCCTCGAAACGCTGAAGATTAAATTATCAGCAAAGGTCTCACAATAATCCAGCTAATGCTCAGTAGCGTCTAAATAAGTATTAGAGGGTACTCACTACTTATAATACTTTTACAAAATCTTTAGACAGTTCTGTACCTAAATTCAGTAGAAAGAGTGGTTAATCAAAAATGTTTATACCAGAAATACTAAGGCTAAAAGCACAAAGGCTTGCACCAAGGCTAAAAGCACTCTCTTCGAGTTAAGTAATAATATTCTACAACATTTTTATTGCCTTTAATGGCAGATGAGCAAGCAGTACACCTGGCAGCATATAGTAATTACCACACTTAGACCTTCGCTGCATACGGTGGAGGTGGGATTCGGGCGTCCGGTTCTCTTGCTCACCGATTGAAGCCCATTAGCAAATTGCTATTACTCAAGCGTCGAGATTTTTAATGAGATTTGTACGAACCCCGATATGTTGACCCAATTATGATTACAGACAGAAAACTATCAACAGTATGACATTACCACTAAACGCACGTTCTTTGCGAAAACAACAAAATTGAATATGTAGCTAATTCTGATGTTTATGCGAGCATAACACATTTGAAATAAAACTATTTTTTAAATTTTGATATCTTCAAAGACGGCAGAGGTATCCTTTTGTGACATCCAGGAACGCTGACGAGTTTGCGAAACGTCAAAATTAAATACAAATGCAATAAAATCCGTAAATATAGTTTTATTAGAAATATTTTATGAATCAACAAACATACAGTCATACTAATTTTAACGCCTATAATGTCCAAACTAGAACTTTTCATAATAAGTGTAGCAAATTTATTTTATTCCAAAAGTATAAACGTTAAACATTGCCTTTGTTATTTTCATCCCTATTTTTGTCCATTCAAAAAGCCATATGTTTGGACTGGGTGGGAAAACATTTATGAAATGGTTTACTATAAACTTGACGACAATTAGTAACGGGTGTGTGTTGTTGACAGTAGTTATCTGCTCCAGCTGACCTCACCACCCTTAACAATAGGCTTTGTTAAAAAATTTTGCCATCAGACCATTTCACTATAGTGACTTTGTATTGATTGATGTACAAATACAAAATAGTGATCGCTAATTTTCTGTTTTATTTATTAAAATTTTTATTTTAGTACTTTAATCCGAAGTAGATAGACACATGTATAGATACTCGCATTTAGTTATAGAAGACGATCGACGATTAAGCTTTTATTCAAGTCAAATCAGGTAATTCATCAAACTTTCGAGAATATACAATACTAGCAACCCGCCCTCGCTTCGCTTCGGTTTCAGTCGCTAAAACCCGCGTAGTTCCCGTTCCTGTGGGAATACCGGGATAAAATATAGCCTATGTTACTCCCTGATATTATAGCTTTTCATTGGTGAAAGAATTTTTGAAATCGGTTCGGTGGTTTAAGCGTGAAAGCGTTACAAACAAACAAACAAACAAACATCCTTACTTTCGCATTTATAATATTAGTATGGATGTTACTAAAACAGTTTTAAATATTACTTAAGCTTTTCTTTTTAAAGATATATACAATGGTTTCACATAAGCAACGTAAACGCTTCCATGTAAAGAACGTAAATTTCACGTAGCATGTCCTATGTCTCTTTTATACATGTACCCTATCATAAAAATAGTTCAGTTCATTGAAAAACGGTTTAAAGTGAGATTTTTTTCGTAATACAGATGTCCTACAGTTTTTGTTTTTAACCCCAAACAGACAAAGAGGGGAGTTAAAGTTTGACGTCGACATCGACGTCATACCTGTCTGTGTATATCGGATTTCGATGCGGTTTTTTTTCTTTTGAAAGCCAGTGTCCTGGCAGTGGTTCTTAGCTATATTTGGTTAATTTCGACCCAGCAGTGAAAAAGTATCAGCTCTTTTCCAAAATAATGTAATGGCGTATGATTACTCGATTAAATGCTTCACGCGAGCTAGTACAGTCGTTAAATGACAATTAGTTGATAATTCCTGTTGAAGAGAACGCAATACTTTTTTTTTACTATTATTTTACTTAGCGTCGGGGGTTATGTAAAATTTTCAATTTTATATTTTATTATTTTATTATTAAAAATTAAACGTATACGTTATACGTAATACGTATACGTAATAAATATTAAACTTATTCGAACTTTCTTTCATTTTTGCTTAAATATTTGGTTTATATATTTTTGTAGAATACATTATTTTTTAATATAATTAATAATAATTCCTATTATACAGTGTCTTTAAGTCACATTATGAAAAAAAAATATTCGTTTGCACATATGTATCTTAAAAACCACAACAGGTCATAAAAATCTTCTGAATAATCAAAACCTTTCTTTCATACTTTCAAAAAAATTGTTGAGTATGGATTAGTACAAATTGAATAAAGCCCAAAGATCTACTACAGTTAACTGGGTGCCATAGATCCCTTTTCAGTTATTGCAATCTACTATCTTTCCGGCCCGTTGGTTAAATGTAGAAAAACCTCTGGGCTTGAAACAATTCAACCACATTATGATGAAAAGGGTTTTGCTGTTCAGCGTTTTTCTGACAATTGAGAATTATTTCTAGAATATCATGGATAGCAAATTTCAATAGCAAATTCAGGGTTTCGTGTCATATTAATAATAATATTGCCATTTTTGTCACGAACGATAAATTTCATAAATTTGTTTAAATAAAACATTCCATGAAACGGATTGTACCTCTGTATATTGTAAAGTAAAATTTAAAACATTTGCCTAAATGGATTGTAAAAAAAATGTTTTTAAAAAGTAATTCCTGTAGTTATTATTATCACCGCAGGAAGCCAGGACAGCTCCAGTCATTCCCTCGACAAATTGAGCATTACGCCAAATGCGTCCGGTAATTTCGAGCTTCACTTCAAATTTACTACGTAAGCTGCTAAGAAATTTAATCTTGAAATTATTTCGCAATCCATTTAAAACAATGCTATGGTGATAACACTTTTAAACTAATGAACCAGAAATGAAAATTGATATGTGTATAATAAGGCTCTGTATAGATTATCTAAATCTATATTACTATATTATATTTTTGTATGATTTAGTTAGAGGTGTAAACATCCGCGTGCCGCCATATAATCCTTAGTTCAACATAATAGAACAGGTCAACTGCCGTTAACCAGGCATAGTAGTAAACTTTTAGCTTATTGACAGAAACTAAGTTAATCTACAGTAAAATCAAACAATACTTTTTTACCTTACTTAATATTTTTACTTTTTTAATAGGTACAACTTTATACCAATTTATAGCGTAGTCTTAATAGGATTTTTCATGACAAATATTTCAATAATACATAGATTATTGTCTTTAGACATCTTGGGTATAACAATAACAACTGTATAAAGTTATATACATCTCAATAAGAAGAGTGATTCGTTAACGAATATATTACGAATTCACTAATTTTCATTTTGGATGTGAAACATTTATAGGCGAGAGTGAACCTGATCATTGGCGTGGCGTAAATAGCTCATGGCGTTACGACGTCACGCTGTATGACGGCATATGCGAGGGTAAACTAATTGTCGGCGTGGCGACAAAACGCCACGCTGTATATATGTACATACGTAGTAGTGTGTGAATGAGACGTAGCGACCAATGTTGTGCGCTATCTCTATCGTAGCACTGAGCTCGCATACCTATATAGTGTATACTAATGAAAATAAAAGTTTATTGAATAAAAATCATCGTTTTCTGGAAAATATAGTATTATTTTATTAATACTTTATGCTAGGGCTTCCAATCTCGCAAATACCGAGATCCCGCAGGATTGAAAATTCATAGTCCCGCAAATACCGAGATCGAATTCAGGGTGCGAGATTGGAAGCCCTACTTTATGCCATATTAGATCCTGTCGTAATCTGCTCTTTTATGCATATATACTTGTACAAAATAATATTTTATTTTATTTATTTATTTATTAATAAACTTCATGCAACGAGTACAATGGCGAACATAATGCCAGAGGCATTCTCTACCAGTCAACCATAATATCGATGTTTCACATCTACCAGGCGTCTTGAGCGACGGCTCCCTTTTATTTATACAAGTAGCAATTCACAGAGCTTGTGGAGCTTAGTACATTGCTTCTTTTAAAACTGTATATGTATATCGTACTAAATATCAACAGTTATTATATTTTATAGAGGATAGTGAGGCCTGTAGCTTTGCATGCTGTTTCTCTTCGGTAATACTAAAGGCATCACCAAATCTCACCACACGCAAACACTCTCAGAAAGTTGGGCTTCTGACTCTCCCACTCAACAAACGAAGCACAGTAACAAATTGTTACTAATCAAACGTCGAACTTCTGCAAGAGTATGGTACCATCGCGGACGGACCTGTCACCGGCTGTAGACAGATAACTGTCAACAGTGTGGTCCTACCAATTTTAATAATAGAACTTAAAAAATATTATAGTTCTAGAGATTATATTTGTACTAGAGGCCATTACTAAGTCCAAATATGGCAGGTTATGTTCCACTGGCCAGTTTTCTGCTACAGACTGACGAAATAGAGACGCAGATAGAGAACCATAGCTTAACATCTATGTATACAAATAAATGAAATTGAAGTATCTGTTTGTAATGTCAAAATACTGGGCTTTATACATGCTCACTAAAATTTAAAGTAACCTCTCAATAGTAAATGCTTAAGGTTAATCTTACATTATACATTCAAGTATGTGTAATGTTTTCAATGTTAAAGTACCTATTAACTAATCACATTAAATTTAATTACCTTTCTCTGACAAGACTATTTAATGTCTATCACTGAACTAACGACTTGTAGTGGAACTTTTTAATTAACTTTATCTGCACTAAAATCATGCTTGGATGGCATAATAGTCTAAATGATCATCTTATGCCGTAACGAGTTTGATTCATACTCCGAACAATTCTTTGTGTCATTCATAAATTGTAATAAAAATAATGATGATATTTGTTTGCGTACCACCTACCAGGCGAGTTCCTCAGCCATATCGTTTCCGGTTGTTCATATCATGCTAACGGCGATTACTTACACAACTAAGTAGCTATGATCATCACTAGCAATTTTGTTTTGCAATAGAATCTTAAGAGTATGGAGGTACCGTTAGTTCCCCTCCTTGAAACCCGATCGAAAACTTGGTTCTTGTATTCACTGCCGGTGGGTTATCCCCCTTTTTGAATTATTGCTTTATTTTTATATTATATAATATATACCTTTTTTTGGGTGGGCTACGGTCAACGCACCCGCCGCCCGGCTCCGTTCAGGGTGACAGAGGGGCGGCCCTGTAATCCACCCGATAGCACGTCGCCTTCGTCATTGGGCCGACCATCGGTGCAGAGTTCCTTGTCTTCAATGGTCGGCCCGATGGAATACCCTAACCTTTCCCTTCGACATCCCCTTTCCAGGACGTCGGTCGCCGTCGCGAGGTCAGCCTCTCCGCGGGTGACAGACTAAAATCCCCGGTCCGGTTACCCGCAGCCTCTGCTAGGGCGGCATCAGGCGCAGTTGCTCGCGCCTGCGCCGCCTCAGTCACCGGCGGCGGATCATGTCCGCGTGGAGGAGTTCCTCATGCGCACGGTCTGCCGCTTTCTTCCGCGAGATGACAGCCTCGTAGAAGGCAGCGACGGCGTCCCAGTTCCTGACGCTGGCGAGCATCTTCCTAGCGATGGGCGGCAGGGTCAGGTCGCCACCGATGATTGCGATGAGTTCACGGCGCTACCCAGCCCACACGGCACACACCTTGAGTATGCGCTGCCCCGTGTCTTCATCATTATCGCAATGGCGGCTGGACGGTGTGCTCTCCCTTTTCGTGCAGGTACTTGGCGAAACAACCGTTCCCCGTCAAGACCTGCACCAGTCGGAAGGAAAGCACCCCGTGCCGCCGATCCAACCACTCCATCAGCACCGGCCAGAAGGCCTCGATGGTCCTGACACTGAACCGAGGCCTCTCCAGCCGGATTGCTCAACAGGCAGTGATGTCTCAAACATAATATATACCTAACATTTTTTCTATGTGGTGACGGAGTTAGAATACAATTCACTCACCCTTCTCTTGCCCATGGGTGTTGTAAATGTGACTAAGGAATTAAATATATTTATAATATTTATGCAAGAGAAGGAAAACTCGTAATAAAATTGTATAACAACACGTCTGACCAGCGTGGTGTAATAGGACAATTTCTTTCATATTGTGGAAAATGCTCGAGGCCAATAATGGGACGTATATGAACAATAATAAAAGTAATAATAATAATAATTTTTATTTTCTCACCTCAATACATATGTTAAAAATTAAAATTTACATAATATAGAAAAAGAGAAAAAAACGCAAAATCATGCATATTGAGCTAGACTGATGCTTAAACTAGGGTTTGAGCCTGTATTTTAGGTCACCAGGTCTCCACCCACAAGCTATCCAACATTTTCAATATCTATATAATACAACAACCAATAAAACATTACAAAAGTAGATAATCTTTTTTTTTAAATCAAAACAAGTTTCCCTAATAGTATTTTGTACGGAGAGAAGTTTTTAATTATGACAATGATATAAAATTAAAAATATACGTATTTGTCAGAATTTTAATGAAGATGATATTAAAATAATTTAAATACTATAAATTTATGTGTGTATACATAAAATATTACAATATAACATCGTTAATTATAATTATACAATACACATGAATGTGTTACGTATTTTCTATGTTACACTTCATTGATATATGACACATTGACTTGCAAACTAGTTGAAAACTTTGTATTTATATTAGTCATTTCTGGATTATTGTTATGAATCTGTGCGTTATCTTTCCATTAATTGTGTGTCTCTATAGCCCCTCTAGAGTTCTAGTAGTTGTGTTTTTAAAAATATCTACCTATTAGTGACAAAGTAAATTTCCTGTGGTAATTCACTTAAAGTAAGTAGTTCTTGTGATGACGAAGTAAAAATACAATTCAACACCTATCTTCTCCGTTGGTTTCGTAAAAGACTACTAAGGGATATAATATAAATATAACATCTATGCAAGAGAACGAAAATTCGAAATAAACCCTATACCATCCCATCTGACCAGCGTGGTACAATTTCCTTCCTATTATAGAGGAGGCTCTAGCTCAGTAGTGGGATGTACATATATGATGAAATAGTATTACAATGTTTACGTCTAGAGTGTCGTAAAAGACGATAAATGACGATAGTGGGTAGGTGATTATTGCAAACTTTGTACTTAAAATTAAAATTCTAAAATAGTCCCTAATATAACAAAGATTAATTTTAGACCATTTCGAAACAGGTTTCTACTCAATATAGTATAAGGTATTTATATAATTTTACTCTGATAAAAAACTAGATAAGTGTTTGCACTTATGTACTAATATGTAAAATTCGATATCTCAATGTAATCAAAAAGCTTTTTAAGTTGGTCGTTATTTATTACACTAACCCATAAAAAGTAGCTTAAGCAATCTTTACACTAGGGCAGTCCGTCAATCTAGCAAAAGTAGACTCAAAATAAGAAGGCGCATGGGTGACTAGTGCGCCTCTATTTGTAGGAACTCCAGAACTCGTAAGCCAGATGGCTATATATATATATATATATATATATACATACATACATATATTGATATCATAATGCTCAAGAAAAATGTTTACTAAACGTTTCCAAATATGTATGTTTCTTTGGAGTTTGAGCCGAGGTCAATATAATGTATTTTCGTAAAGCTTCTGTCTCGAAAAGTTTAAGGGCCTTAACGATTTTCAACCTTTTCCATATTTGGTACAGTGATAAATAAATTCATAAACTGAATTTTGAACAGTTGGCAACTAAAAGACTTTTATTTGAACCTTTTTAAAAGTTATTTATTCTGTTCAAAATTTGTGATCATTTTTGTCACACTTTCCTATCAAGGTATAAATTTGCATTTAATCGAACTTGGGTAGTAATGAAATAATATTGTACCATAAAAGTAACCTCATCATAAACTCCCCGCAGCGGTTGTCTTTATCTAATAAAAAAAAGTTTTACTCTTATATAATAATTATATTCTCTGCAAAGTTGTAGTACATTGTTTTATTCTATAATCAATAGTTTTCGCAGCACACGCGATATAAGGATTTATTCGGGTCATTTTTTTACACCTTGGATTACATTATTGGACTTTTAGTACGGATCCCATTTTTTTTGAAAATATAATGTATCCTATAACCTTTCTCGATAAATGGACTATCGAACCCTGAAAGAATTTTTCCAATCGTACCAGCGGTTTATGAAATTAGCGCGTTCAAACAAACAAACAAACTCTTCAGCTTTATAATATTAGTATAGAGTGTTTTCTTAACTAATAGATATTTTGAACATGAATGGTGCTCAGATTTTAATGATAAAATAAAATCATCTCTCATGGAGGCAAACAACAGCATCTAATCCACATATATATTCTCCGGTGTGCCTATAATAGAAATTACAGATATAATTCGCAGTCGTCACGTACGTCGTTTTGATCTATCAACGAGTCACAAGCGAATTGTTAATTAGTGCTAACCTAGTTCTTACTATTTTCAACTTCTACAACTTAGCGTTTTCACATTTCCGCTAAGATTTATTACATACACTTCACATATCAACAAACCTCAATCATAATATATATAAGAGATTTTTAAAAGAATTTTTAACATTTTTTACATGTATGCAACTATGCATATTTAGTACCATCTTTCTCAATACCTCACAGAATAAAGTATAAGAAAAGAAGTAGCGAGACGTGCTTATTGTGAACTCCAACGACAAACACAATGTTCGCATTTGCATAGGTTCTCTGTTCTGAAAATTTGTATTCCCGTTTACAAATATTTATAAAATATTTTCTATTTGATATCATTATAACAGACTAAAACTATATCTGCATTATATGCAACTTTGTTATGATAAACTCGAAACTGAGTACTCACTAATACTTTAACAAGTACCTGAAACTTTTCACTTTGCCGAACAACTGTGTCGTCATAGTAACTAACGGTAAGTCCATACACTTTAGTGCATCGTTCGGTAATTTAAAATTTCACTTAACTCTTCTCGAAGGAGCACTGAATTCGCGAATAGCAAAAGTTTCATAATGTGTTCTTATGAGCCGTAACTTTACAGCTAGTCATATGTTCACTTATATAACACGTCAAACTTTATAGCCACGCAATTGTCTTAATTCTGTAAAATGGAAGTTATTGCAGTACAAATAAGTGGGTTGTTATAACAAATAGAAATTTAGCAACAATGTATTATATCAATTCAGGAAAATTACAAAAATAACAAAGTAAACGTAAATGAAAACCCTGTGCTAACTGTCCATTGTGTTTGAGTAGGTAATTTGCCCTCATCTAGTCCATGCCCAATCCTATGCGGTTTAAGATAAAGAAGCATTTTTTATTATCTTAAGAGAGAGACTACTGTTAATATTGTTACAAAATGAAATATTTAAATACATAGAACATTTAAACCAAAAAAATAAACTTATTTTGTAATAAAATGGAAATAGTGGACTGTGACGGATAATACAAAGAAAAAAGCTTTTGTAAAGTAACTGTAAGAATGTCGTCGACAAAGAGAAATGTCACCTGGAACTCTTATATTAAATACTTCAAGGCTTGAAAGTACTATATTTTTTGGAAGCTAGTTTTAAGAATATTTAAAGAGAAAGTAAATAAAAGTGTTCTAGGAATGTAGTTTATTTTCTAAAACGTTTAAGAAAGGCTTTTAGTACTAGTAATAGTTTTAGTAATATTCTTAGTAAGCAACGTCAACTAAAATGTAGCAGATTAACTGATGAGCACCCAATGGCTGGTATTAGATAGGTAACATATATTCATTGCTAATTATTTTCCGTGTAGTGACGGAGAAAGAATACAATTCACCACTCCCTATCTTAATCGTGGTTGTCGTAGAAGACCAAAAGGATATCTTATCACTATAAAAACTATGTAAGAGATGGATAACTCGAAATAAAACCCTACACCAACCCGCCTGAATAGCGTGGTGTAGTGTATTGCTTTATTGTGATTTGCTTACATCGTGGATGAGGTTTGAGTCCAGCCGTGGGACATATATGAGCTTTGATGATGATGTTGATTTGCCGCCATCCATCAGCCTATCTATTTCTACGGTAGCACATAAACCTCTATACGATGGGAAATAGACCCACGACATTGTATTCGTAAATCTTGCAACGCACGGAAATCAATTCAGTCAGCATTGCCCAAGTGTATAAACTTCATGAAACTATTGCAAAAAAATATCTGTTATTTTATAAAGACTTAGACTTAGGGATAAAATATGCATAAAACATTTATGCAAGAGATAGAAAACTCGAAATTAGGGCTTCCTATACGTTGGTATAGGGTTTAATTTCGTGTTTTCCATCTGTTTCATAATGTCTGACCAGCATAGTGTATTAGGTCAATTTTTCTCCTATTGCAAAGGAGGCTCGAGCCCAGCAGTGGGGCGTTTACGGGCTGCGACGATGATGATATAAAAACTTTAAAAAATAAGGGATCAAATCAATAAAACTCGTCCATATATTTACTCTATAATCTCATAGCTATTCCTTTTAAACTATGTCATTTGGAAGGATATTATTTCAGTTCTGAATCCTTCCCGTGTAGTTGCTAGCCATTTGGTACCCAATTGATATTCAGCAAGCTCAATTGAATATCTCAATAGAGTTACAGTGAGAGGGTAACCTTATAATTTAATTCGTTGGTTCATTTACCTACTAGAAGATATCAGTATGATTACCTACATAACATTAAGGGTAGTTCCATCCTTAACCATGCTAAAGTTACGTGCGAAATAGTTTGAATGCAAAATTTTCATATTAACCTCATAACAATAACCTATCAACTATTTCTTATAGATTTATGAGCTATATTGAATAAATAGATAAGGTACTCAAGATTTATTTAAAATCACGTGTTCTTTGTAAATTACAATAAAATTATCATCATTGTTTCAGCTCATATACGACCCACTTTTGAGCTCAAGGACTGCTCAATAATAGGTGGGAGATTTGACCTACTATACCAGGCTGCTGAAATGGGTTGGTACATGGCTTTCCTTTCGAGTTTACTTGCTCTTGCTTACAAAATATATGCATATTGAATCCCTTAGTCGTCTTTTACGACAACTAGCTAACGTAGATGACATCAACATCTTATTCTTATCCTAATTACTTGGGGTCGGGTTAATAGAATTTCATAGTAGGTACATATTGCAAGTTATTGGCAATAATTTTATGACTAGCGGCCTGCTTGATGTTAACTATTATACTCCTTGGGAATGTTATAGTTGATTAGACGGCATCAGATGAAATTAGCCCTGATTGAAAGCCCTTAGTCATCCTTTACGACACCTACGACCAAAATAAGAGTCGGTATTATTCGTAACCGCCACAACATAGCATAAAATATAGCGTGAGTACTAAGTACGCATGTCAGAAGTGAAACTTCTTTGGTTTCATGTATTTTTTATTAGTATTAAAAAAAAATCTCTCGATCTTTCTCACTCGCTTGCTCCCTACACTTGCCCCATGGCTGTGTTTCGTGCTATGTTCACTCTTTCTCACTCTCTCTCAATCGGTCTCAATCGCTCTCTCCCTCCTCTTCGACAAAAACGCTGCACATCTTCGTGACGCTAAATTGTGTTTCATCCGTAAAAAAATTACCCTCATGCGTGCAAAGAAGTTTCACTTCAAATATAGCAAACATAATTTACTTGTTGTTACTATTTTGAACTTTAGCGTCTTTATTTAAATGTAAAGTTTTTATGTACAACAACCCTACACTAAGGACTTAATTCTTATATAAAGAGACTTTACAAATATGCAATTAACGAACACATACGCAGAGTTAGAACAACAATTTGTAGAATTAAAAAAACTGTCTTGCGGAGAAATCTGTGCCACTACAATTGGCACGCTAGGTCAGAAACTTAACCATTCCACCATCTGTGCAAATCTGTTTATATTCCATCCATCCATCAGCCTGTAGTCCTCTACTGTTGGACATAGGCCTCCGCACGAGAATACCATTCTGAATGGTCCGGTGCCACTTCCATCTAACGATTCCCTGCAACTTTCAAGATGTCGTCCGCTTTATGGTTGCTACTCGAGAACATTTTTCCCCAACGGTTATCGGTTCTACGAGCGATGTGGTCTGCCCATTGCCATTTAAACGTCCTAATTTTGTGGGCTTCATCGGTTCTTCTACGGATATCCATATACCGGATTCTATCACATAGAGTAATAGCAATTAGCCCTCTCCATTACACGTTGAGCGACTTTGAGTCTTCTTATGATATTTAGAGACCACGTTGCAGTGCTGTTTATATTAAACAATGTTCATTTAGTAATCGAATCCGTATTTTTTAATGGAAAATATGGATTATTTACGATTTGATTACGGTTGGCACATTAAAACAATAAAACATACAGAAAAACAAACTTCGGCTTTATTGTAGTAATATAAATCCAGATAAAACCTATAAATAACCATCCACCTCCGTTTAGTGACTGATAAAAGATACAACTTATCACTACCGTTTCCTTCCCTGTTGATATCGTAACAAATAACTATATTGTAACACAACATCACTGGCAAGAAAAGGAAAACTCGAAATAAAAATTAATAAGAACCTAATGACATATTAACATGCAAATTTCTCTTCTACTATAAATAGTAGGAAACAAAAAGACAGATGTACAAAAATGAATGTATATGCAATTATACATTTATTACAAAGATTTTTAAGCACAGCTATCCCGCAAATAAACGTGTAAGCATGAAAAAAGCCCACTATATTCACATTACAAAAAACGCTTAGATACTATCCAAGTTTCAAATTTTACATAGGTAAGGTAAACGGTCGCAAATGTAACATGATATAATATAAAATAATTATATTGGTTCTAAGAGCTACAAAATAAAAAAAAAATAAAAAGGAATCAAATTTCACATAAAGTACATTATCTACAAACTCTCAAAACGAATAATTAGATTTATTAAATAAATTATATTTTCGTACGTAAATAAATTCACCGAGCACATATTCACCCTTACAATGTCATCACCCCTTTTAGGTTGACAAAAGCATACACAATCGAGTGTCAATCATATTGATGGATGCTTTTAATTCGATTTATCGACGAATACATTTCGTGCCACACTCAAAATGATGTCCCCTATGTATAAGAAAACGCTCGAGTTCGTGACGCTTGCACTTGTAAGAAAATTGAATATATTATCATTCAATATTTTATATATACCTATATATGTACATATATGAATATGTACCTATACGCATAGGTTTATTAATACTTCGTTCATATTTAATATGATTTGCGCGTGTGGTGTAAGAATGCAATCCACCACCCCCTATCTTGCCCATGGGTATCATGAAAGAGGACTAAGGGATATAATACGATAACATGCAGGAGATGGAAAACTCGAAATAAAACCGTACACCAATACGTCTGACCAGCATGATATAGTAGGTTAATTTCAATGCAATTGTGGAGTAGGCTCGAGCCTAGCAGTGGGACGATAATAGCCTGTGATGATGATAATATGATTATTTATTGACTGCTTTATTTATCTAGTAGTGTAAATATTCTACTGCAATTGTGGTATCTTAGGTTCGAATTCTAGGATAACAGAAATAAAAAAATATGCAGTGGTTCTGCATATTGCCACGATCTTCTAAAACTCCATCAAGAAAATTAGAAGTATTTGCACTACTCTGACGACCGCAGCGGTAAATAGGTGGGCTGATTTGATGATTGCCCTAAACATGAGCATGTTAACTGACCACGCTCTTTAAGTAGTAGCTAAATACTGTGTTTCATTCGGTGAGCAAGAAAGCTGGAGGGTCAATCGCACTTACTGCAGTATTACAACGCATAAGCGACGATTACCGGTTCCCATCAAGGAACCTGCTAACAAATACAAGTACATAAAGAAAATGCTAAGCAGAAAATTTTACGTTTAAACTGTATCGATTTAGCGGCAATAAGTTCGTTTCCTATGTAATACACTGTTGGAATTGTGTTGAAAAAGATGGTTGTGCTTACCCGCCGCTTACCTTACCTACGAGAATAGGCGCATGGAGTATTAAATTAAAAAGAATATTATTTATCAAACTTCACTTCATCATCATCTCGGCACATATAACTACTACTACTGGGCTCGAGCCTTCTCTAGAATAGGAGGGAAATTGACCTACTATACCACGCTTGTCAGACGGGTCGGTATAGGGTTTTATTTCGAATTTACCTTCTCTTGCATAGATGTTATACGCGTATTATACCCTTTAGTCGCCTTTACGACGCCCATGAGTAAGATTTTTTTTTTATGGGTTGCCTATGGTAAGCGCGCACGCGGTCCATTCCGTCCGGGGCGACGAAAGGACGGCGCGCGGGCCTATAACTCACCAGTACCGACGTCACCTTCGTCATTGGGCCGACCACCGGAGCAGCGTGACTTGTGGTCAGTGGTCCACCCGACGGAATACCCTTTCGGGTACCCTCACCTCTCGACGTTCCCGTCCCGGGACGTCGGTCGTCGTCGCGCGGTCTACCTCTCCGCGGGTGACGGACTAATTTCCCCGGTCTGGTCACCCGCGGCCTCGGCTAGGGTGGCATCAGGCGCAGGTGTAAGCCCACGGGTAAGATAGGGAGTGGTGAATTGTATTCATACTCCATCACCATACAGTCTTCACTTACTCTTTATAATATTAGTATCATGCTAATTAATCCGGCTAACCTTGTATAATAAAGAGCAATTTTCCTTCTATTACTCAAGATGTTCGTCCCTACTTAGTAGGGGTTATATATTCAAGTTATAGTGCCTAACAAAGAAGAAAAATAGTCATCATCATCATCTCGGCTCATATACGCCCCATGCTGGGCTCGAGCTTCCTCCACAGTAGGAGGCAAATTAACCTACTATATAACGCTGGTCAGACGTTTTGGTTTTATTTCGAGTTTTCCTTCTCTTGCCTATGCAAGTTATTTATATATTATATGCATATCTATCTGTTAGTTGTATTTTATGACATCCAAGAGCAAGATTCAAGATTCTTATTCCGTCATCACACGTAAAAGGTAAATAGTACGCATGAAATATTACTAAAGGATATGGAAGAGGTAAAAGTTGTTTTTAATAATTCATATTTCTCCAATCTAAGATTACAAATATCGTTGAGTTTCTCGAAAAAATATAAACGAAATTGTCAATCCCCAAGTGGCATCAAAGGCTCGAAGCAACCACAAAAAGACGACATATCTCGGTCGTCAGGGTCTTTGATCGTCAATAACATGTCTTGTATATTTACCCAAAGGTGTGCCAAAACAAATCAAATTTACATTCCTGTGAAGATACAGATAAACATAAATACATATAAACCAATATAAAAGCAGTTTCACGAAGACTAACTTTATTCAGCTACTAAGTCTTTGATAAACTTATTCCGCGAAACTTGGCTAGCTTCGCACGGTTGTTTGCAAACTTGCACTTAACGTACCACCTAATTGAATTGTCCAGAAGTCAATTTTATTCTTGAACTCGATGAAGTTTCAGTATTTCTGTGAGAGGCGGTTTGAAACATGTTAGATTTGGTATATAGTCCTAATGATTTCCAATGTTTACGCGAGTATTACATATTTGGAATAAAATTGCCGGCGGGCGAGTAATCGCAATTGGGTTTATTTGTCTTCTAGGAAAAAGCTACCCACACTGAAAGAGCCCATTCTCCTGGTGGATCCCATACGGGGAAGTTAAGTTCACACTTGCAAGTTCATTATGATTTATTTATCTGTAATTTATGGTTACATACTTTTAAACCCCGAAGCAGAAACAGGAGTGTTATAAGCTGTATGTGACTGTGTATCATTGTATCTATCTGTGGCATTGCAGCTCCTATACAAATGGATCAATAATTATGGATTTTTTTTCTTTGAAAACTGACATGGTCGAGATGATTTTTCTACAATTAACAAATTACACATAAAGGCAGAATAATTACTCGTTAATCGTACAAAGAATTGTCTTAGGTCAGAGAATCCATGACACATGGCACGACAGATCAGTAATTACTCCACCATCTGTATTGTACATCATCTCATCATTTCAACCCATATATGTCCCACTACTGCACTCGAGCCTCATCCACAACAGATCAAAAATTAACCTTACTATACCATGCTGGTGAGATAGCTTGGTATAGGATTATGTTTCGAGTTTGCCTTCTCTTGTATAGAAGTTACATGCTTTAGTCGTCTTTTACAATTGCCACGGGTAAAATAGGGAGTGGTGATTTATATGCCTACTCCGTAACCACAAGCATAGGGTCATAATTTCATTGATAATTATTTAACCATAAAATTAGAGGATAAGTTGCTCTCGCAATATATCCCTTAGTCTTTTACAACATCCACGGGCAAATGGCACTCCTTTTGTATTCTTGGGAATCGCATTATTGCAAAAGCAAAGAAGTGGTGAATTGTATTTTTGTTCCATCACTACACGGCATCTGAATAGTCAATAATAATAATTTAAGAAACGCCTCCTAATGAATAGAAAATAGAAAATCCTTACCTAGAACAAAGTGCTAATACCTCAAACTAGTTTGATTAAAATATTAATTAAGAAGTGATTACAATGGTGATGATTTTAGACTGGCTTTTAGTTTCATCCAAACCGTTTATTTTAATGGCGCGTGACGTTATTACGCGATGTTATAATTTGAAGGGAAATGAGCCTCGATTAGAACGCCTTCTGGCTGTAATACGAACATGTCGTGATCCACTACAATTACACTTGTTGAGATCATATCGTCAAATTAATGTAATTAACAAGTTACATTCGAATTACTAGATAGTATCAGGTGTCGTTTGTTTTAAACTAAGTTGTAGATGACATACTTTGTGGTTTCAATTTAATAACAACCGTTGATAATTCACTTATAATTTCTCAGTTGAGCTATAAAGTTATAGGGATAATGCTTAACAAAGTTAATTCAGAGAATGGGGTACTTTGATATTATTATTAATTTAGACACGTAAAATTTAATTGCAAAATTTTAGCTACGGTAAATTTTGTATTGTATCTACGTTATTGTAATAATTTTGATATTTCGAAATTAAAAATAACATTTGCGTTATACCATTAATTCCAAAATGTATACCTACTTATCAACCCTTTTCCACTGATGAGAAGGGGTCTTCTCTGAGAATTAAAGATTAAAGATGTTACCATTGTAAATAAAACTACTTTACGGATTTTATCGCGTTTGTATTTGATTCGTTCATGGTCACGGGTAGACTAAGATATCACACGCCCAACAAGTCATCGTTATTACCTTATCTTTAACTATTATAATTGTGGGTCAAATCTATATAATAAGTGCTCACGGTATCTTGCAGTCTTGTGGTGGTCTTTATGGATTTATTTTTAATTATGTTTATAACAGAATCCCAGCTTGATGGTAACACCCAGCCATCTTCTCTATAAAATTTTTGTGGTTTTTGATTTCAATAGCCTCTCGTACCATTCTAGGCAGGTATCGGTGTTCTTTTGCGAAGATTTGCTGATGTTATGGCGGGCGCAAAAATACAAACTTTTTTTATTTACAATGTGTAACACTCGCGTAAATATCAGAAATAAAGATGTTACCAAGTTAACCTAATACGATTTGATAAATATGAGGTAAGACCACACAGTCGACAATCTTCTGTCTATACCCGCGGACTGGTCCGTTTCGGGTAGTACCACACAGTTTTATGATGGTTTCAATATTACCAAACCTTATGAAGTGGAAACCGTGAGTGCATATAGCACTCAGTGTTTTCACGGTAAAAAAAAATAATACTATCAATATAGCACCGTATAGTGAAGAGGCCTAAATAAGTACTGTGACATATTTTTATGCGATTTATAAATGGTTGTCCCGAATATAATTCCCGAGTATAATTTTAATCCGTTAATTGTATTTATGTCGGTTCGAGATACAAAGATTTATTCATTAATGCGAGGTCACTGACTTTCTCAAGGATACACATTAAGCTTCCTCTTATTACAAGAAAATTGAGCCTCAGGCAAAATCTAAGAAATTATAAATAAGAATTAATATTTTTTAACAAATTAGTTTCCATGTAGTGACGGAGTAAGAATATAATTCATTATGCCATATCATGCCTATGGGTGGCATAAAAGACGACTATGGGATATAACATGCATATAACATCTATGCAAGATAAGAAAATCTTGAAATATAACCCTATAGACTGATCAGAGTCTGAGTAGCGTAGTATAAGAGATTTGAGACCAGCAGTAGACTGAGATTGATGAATCATCATCATCCTTCTCTTGCAAAGATATTATCTGTATATTATATCCCTTAGTCGTTTTTTACGACACCCACGGCCAAGAGAGGGGGTGGTGAATTATATTCTTACTCAACACATGGATGACGATGAATGAATAAATAAATGATTTTTTTAGTATTATGATTATTGTCAAATGCCTAAAATCATTATTATACGTTAATGTGATGCTTAATGAATACAAAATGCACTTTGAAGCATAAATTAGCTAATAACAAAAACCGCACTTAAATTCTAAACTCAATTCACGATAGAAATGATTCAATAATACACGAAACGTCAATATGGAATGTTTACGGTCTAGTCAGGATTGCCTGTTGGCAATGTTTCAGCCTTCATCCTCGCACTAAAATATGTCAAACCATTAACATTCAGGATGGCTGCCAAAGGCTCTCTCTCTATATTCAATACTCGCGATCAATATGCTCCAATAAACTATTTGGTAATGATAATTCTCGTAAATAAATTGATGTATTTGTTGATATCAACAGAATAATAAATAGCTAAGGATGATTATGTGATTTATTAGCGTCATTCATCATTTCATTATCATTTGAGTTCATACACGTCCCACTGTTGGGCTCGAGCCTCCTCCATAATGTGAGGGAAATTAACCTACTGAGCCATTCTAGTCAAACGTGATGTTTTAAGGTTCATTTTGAGAATTTCTTCTCTTGCATAGATGTTATTTGCATATCACAATCATATCATCTTTTACGATACCCACGGGCAATAAATGTAGTTGTGAATAGCATTACGGATATTTTTCGATAATAGCATATAATGCATTCCACCAATCTTTACATTTTTTTACTTTACAATTTAAGTGAAAAGATACTTATTACTTAAAATATTGGTTAAAAGTGTTTAAATTTATGAACAGGTAATAAAAATCTGCCACAGAGAAAATGAAGAATAGCCACAAATCTAAGAAGGATTAAAAATAATAAATACAAATTTAATAACAATATTTTTAAATTTTTAAATAGTTCTTTTGAGCAATTGATCACATAACGCTTAGTTTATTCTTATGTTCCAAATGACGTCTGTTCTAAATTCAAATATAGTATATTTTTATTCTATGTTCTGGTAACAGGCATTAGATCAAGCTTTGTTTGTGGCTCAGTTAGATTAAGTTGTTTAATATCGACCACAGATTCATTAATCCTATGAAGCGACATTTCAATGTTTACTTGCCCCATTTCAGAAATTGAAGCGATTTCCTTTTAGTATTTTCCTTGGTATAGTTGGATGTTCTTACATTTCCCTGTCGGATCCCTTTATAGTACGGTTTGTTTATCGGGCAATCGAAATCGCAACACAAAGAGCACGGTGTGTTCATTGTACGCCCGAGGACTACCCAAATGTCCCGGAAACCAATTTGGCTAAGCCCTCTAAATTCATTGGCAATCATGCGTCTTTGTTTCTGTTTAAAAACGTTCGTTGTTAATTAAAAGTTAAGGATCCGTTAGCGTTCATTAAGAAACAGCATAAAAATTAAGTAAGGTCAAACAATGAAATTTCTCTATGACTTTCTCTAATAATAAACTGTAGTATAACTAAATTAAATCATTTATATTTTAATTTAGAAGTATCACTAGAACACAGATTCGGACCCCTTATTTTGAGAACACCAGGTATTTCTGTAGATATTTCATTACAACGTTAATGACAGAGCCAATACTTTTAAATTTGTAATGACGCATGCCGGCCATCCTTATGGTGATGGAATAAGAATACAATTCTACCCAATCTTAGCTATAGGTGTCGTTAAAGACGACTGAAAGATATAAGTATGCACATAATATCTATGCAAGAGATGAAAAACTTGACATAAAACTCTATACCAACACGTCTGACCAACGTGGTATAGTAGATGATTTTCCCTCCCATTGCGGAGGAGGCCTGAGGAAGCAAGAGCTGAGATGGTGATGACGCAGGCCAACGGACTCAAGACAGTGATAGCATTGGAATATTCAAAGAGAGTAGAAAAGATTCAAGGTGGATTATATGACTTCATGTCGCTCGTTAATCACCATTGATGGCTAATAATATAGCCGGTCAAAAATAATTAAAAACAACCTTTTAAAAAATAAATATTACTGCGGCAATACTATAAGGTGCCGCCTAAATAATGTACAAAATAACAACATTATAACACATGTCAAACTCGAGCCAAACCTCTGCCAACCTGTCAAAGTGACTAAATATGAATGATGAGCTTGGCCTCTGAACAGCCTGTCACATATAATCAATTTCCTCTCCTGTATGGAGGATATCAGAGATGTACATGGACTACTGTGTATTTAAAAAACTATAATTATTGCATTGGTAAGCCTATTGATATCCACTAATACCACAGGCAACCCTAAGTGCTAAAACTTCTGCGACCCGCAGGCTGTTTGCGTTAAAAAATTATAAATATATAGCTATCTGTAAAACTTAAACTTACCACTTATATTGTACAACCAAGACTTAACAGAACATGTTATAATTAATGTAATAAAACTAATTACAACACTTAGCCCTTTAAACATGAGCAAAGCCTTTCCTTTTAAAAGCGACAGTGTAACACGCACCTGCTTTACTTTCTTTAAGGGAGCCATAAATCTTTACACGGCTAATCCAAACTGCGACATGAAGAACAAACTGCGTCACAAAATGTATCACGTACTCGCGGTATTTTTATAAACCGCCTTCGCTTGCGTTTAATGGTGTATGGTATGAATGCGGGATTTATCCCGACAGCAAGAAATGGAAAGTAAAGCACGAATAAGGCATTCAAAACACGCAACGCTGTTACACAACCATTTTTAAAAGTGTTTCCTTTATCGAGATTTTTTTTGTATTAATTTTATTTGTACTCAGATTAATTGTGATTTATCCGATTGTTATAGCGATTATCTTTATAAAAGTAAAGTTTACACACAAATTTTCAAAAATTAAAGATACTAACGTAAGTGTAGCATTGCATGACGAATGATTGCATGTAAACTGTGGTTTTGATAGTCAATAACGAGCTTCAAATTATTTAGTTCTACTAAGTAGGCTGGACACCTTCCAGCTTCTAAGAGAACCTCAAAAAGAAAGTGGTGATGATATATTACGCTTTTTCTTCATCATCATCATTTCGGCTCATGTACGTCCCACAGCTGGGCTCGAGCCTCCTCCATAATAGGAGGGATATTGACCTATTATACCACGCTGGCCAGACGGCTTCTTATAGAGTTTTATTTAGATTTTTCCTTCTCTTGCATATGCATATTATATCCCTTAATCACCTTTTACGACATCTACGGGTAAGAAAGGGAGTGGTGGATTGTATTCTTACTCCGTCACTACATGGATAATTTTCTTACGCATTTTCTTAGTTCGTTATTATATTAGGATATTACTTATCTATTATGCAATATTATTATATTGCATAATTACTAGATAGGTATATCCACATCAAATGCCATAAGTTAAGTTTAAAAGTTACTATATTTACCGTGTGAATAATCCTTTTTCTATAAACAATCACTGTAAATTTTCTAAGCCAAATAACACGACAAAATAACATGCAAAATTTCATGATTATCTCTATGAATATATTATGAATTGCTCAATAGCAATTAAGACGAACATGCGTAAAAAACAAACTCATATTTATAACATTAGAAAAATTTCCATATATTTTTTGAGGATATAAAAAAGATATATTAAATATTATACCGTGCCTATTTTTGCAACTGTGCCTTCCGTATTTGAATTTAATCTCTGTGAAATCAAAATCTTATTATGCTATGTAAAAAAATCCGCAATAAAGGGAAACGGGGTCTTACAAAATGTATCAAATAGAGCCCCTTTGGATAAAGATAAACCGACGAAAGGCAGGCTTTCACGAGGATTTGGAATCTAAATTGTTTTTATAGGTCACATTGTGTACGTATTATTAAGAAGAAAAATATTTATGTGTTAGCACGATTTACTTCAAATTTCATCTCGATATAAAATTTAATAGTTATTAAAATCAATATAAAAGTTAATTTCAGTTTATTTTTGTTATAAACATAATAAATTAAAGACAGTACATTTCATAATAAAAAACCCTAATCAGTTTTGCAATTATTAAATGTATGTATAAAATGAATTTACTATGAAAATAATTATAATTATTAAGTGGCTGCGTGTGTCCTTATAAACATTACGTTATTATACTTACATTAAGTTTATTCATAAGTTATTAGTGTTATTGAATCGCTTATTAAAATATAACAACAAAGCACATTAAATACTATATTGCATAAACTTACAAGTATATTTAAATATAAACATATGTGCGTACCGACCTTAACTAATTTAAGCAGTGTTTTAATATGACAAACTACAAGCTTGTCATTTTGAAGGCAACTTACAATTATCATATTTTTTGTTATAAAATACCTGAGATAATAACCATGACACATTTAATTCTTTATTTGGCGAATTTTTCAAAATCACGTTGTCTATTTATCATCAATGAAGATGTTGCAATATCAAATTTATATTCAAGTCAGTCATCCTTGACATAATTACTTAGATCATTCCAGTACGATAAACATATACTACTTAAAATTGTATATTTGTGCAGTATTGCAAACTAAGCTTTATCATGGTAATCTTATGAATGATAATAACTTATTACTTTATTTACGATCTGCAGCCTCAGTAAGCGCTAACAGCTACTTGAAAGCACCCGCTTCGTCAATTACTTGCATACATGGCCATCTACACCGGTTATGAAAAATGCCTTAAACTTGCGTGTTTGTATCTCGTTATTGAACTCTACAACGAGCAATTTATTACAATAAATGCTCACAGAAAACTAGAATTTCATAATTTATATTGATTTGTTACGGTTAATAACATTAAAAGCGAATAATCGTGTCAATTCCGGATTGCTTGTACTCATTTTAACACTCTACATGGTGTTTTTTTATACATCATTATCGATTATACGGGCTGTTTTATGTTTTATTGCGAACGGTGGCAAACGAGCAAACAGTTACACCAAACATTACTTACCACCAGGTGGTGGTAAGTAATGCTGCCGCTCATGGAACTTTGACAGGCTGCTGACTACCGTGAAGAAAGTAAAGGGAGTGTGAATGCGTGCAATGAGGTTCGGTGATACTAAAGCAATCATCAAAACTCACCACACGCAAACACCCTCAGAAATTTGGGTTTCCAACTCTCTCGTTTTCCATTCTCTTGGAGTAATGTTTTCCGATTTCTTCTTTTAGTTTTATGATTGGAATGATTTATGACCTATGGCAGAGCGCGAGATGACCTTTCTATCCTCTGTATATATATAAACGCTAATTTTCCAAACGTCAGCAATCATCATTAGCATTTTAGCCTATCGCCGTCGACTGCTGGACGTTGGCCTCCCTCATATTACGCCACATAGTGCGATCCTGTGCCACCTGCATCCAACAATTTTCACGCACAGCAATTTTCACCAGGTTGTCGGTCCACCTAGTCTGCGTCCTGTATTGCGACGTCCGACACCAGGTCGCCACTCGAGAACCTTTCTTCTTCAGAGGTTGTCGGTTCGTCGAGCAATATGGCCTGCCTATTGCCACTTCAGTGTACTAATTAATTCGTTTTATGTCGCTTATACCCGTTCTTCTGCGGATTCCCGTATTTTAGATCCTATCTAGCAGAGAAATCCCGAGCATAGCTCGCTCCATAGCATGCTGAGAGACTTTGAGCCTGTTTATGAGGCCTCTACATTTAGGAACCACGTTTCTGAGCCGTAAATCAACACTGGTAACACACACTCGTAGATCTGTGTTTTCAGACACTGAGGTACGTTGGACGAGAAAATCCTCCAACAACAACATTGCCCAACTAAATTGGATACGTCAGGTATGTATAAATTAAATGTAAAGATAACAGAGTGGTAGGACCACACTGTCGACAGTTATCTGTCTAAACTTCTGAGGGTGTTTGAGTGTGGAGGGTTTTGGTGGTGCCCTTGGTATCACCGAGCCTCAATGCACGCATTCACACTCCCTTCACTTTCTACGGGGTAGGCAGTGGCCTTGCAAAGGTCCACGAGCAGCAGCAACACTTACCATCAGGTGTACTGTTTGCTCGTTTGCCACCGTTTGCAATAAAATAAAATACATTCGTAAAAGTAATTATATTTTACGTGTGTAATACTCGCGGTGCTGGAGGAGAATGCTTGGAGTATCGTGGACTGAATACCATATCAACGAATCTATACTTCGAGAACTCGACATCAAGCAGCGTCTATCATCTTTGGTACAGTCCCATATCCTTACCTTTTTTGGTCACGTATGCCGCCGAGGTGAGGTGACTATTGAGCGACTTGTGATCCAGGGAAGGGTTGAGGGTACCAGGCCACGAAGAAGGTCGCCTATGAGATGGACTGACCAGATAAAAGCGGCAGTACATGGTTCATCATCGCTACATGAATGCATGAGAAAAGCGGCCATCAGAGAGGAGTGGCGGCATGTTGTGAAGCTTGCCACCAACACCTGAAATGATGACCACGACCACTCTGTCAAGAGTGATACCGCCAAAGAAAAAAGAAGAATACTCGCGTAAATATTTGGACATCATTATCATTTTCTCTCGCAAGTTTTACCATTGATTTTAAAATCAATTTATACCTACAATAAATTCGGGTTTATAATTACAATACATGTACAGTGTATACTCTCTAATTGTCTTTCGTAACATAAATTTGCAACTTTAGTCACGACGAATTCCGTGACTCAAAGATGCAATTCCTTAATGCATATAACGAGTCGCAATTTATAATGGCTTGCCATGAGCAGAAGTAAAATCAACAATTTACAAAATTGCAGTGATGTTAGGGACCTCAGTAATTGTAGCTCTTATTTGGTATCGAAAGTGATAAATAAATATATGGAGGATAAATTGAGTTGATGTTAATCAACGTCCTTAAACCAACGTTTGGTAGAACATAAAAACAAAATATTTAATCAATTTTGGTGCTATGCTATCTATACTTTAACGAAATAATTTATTCATCAATATCAATAATAATATTAATCCATTATCTTGTCTGTAGTGTATGCATATCTAATAATATATCTAAACACGCGACAACGTGTCAAACTAAATTCAAGCAAAGAGCGCGCCAATGTATATTTACAGGAACCATTTTGCGCTAGCTTTGACCCCTTCATAACTAAAATATATTTAATATTAATTCACTAATTTACCCATATATATTAATGCCCACTAGATACGGTAGGATTCTAAATTTTATAAACACAGCGTAAATAGTTATTTGGATATTAACCTTTGAAAATCGTCATTTTGACTTCTTAAGAATGCCTGTATCAAATAGACAACGTAAAACTAATGGACGATCATCATCACCCTACTTTTATCTCAATCACTTAAGGTCGTTGCAATATATACTCCTCTTCCATCGTACATATTGTCGAAGTTCTTGCCAATATGTTTATGATCGGCCACCTGCCTGACGTTTACTCTCTTTGGGAATGTAATTGTAGACCAGACGGCATCAGATAACGTTGGCCCAGGTCGATGTTTACAAGCTTTAGCTCTCAGTCGTCTTATACGACACACTCACAAGCAATGTAGGATTTGGTAGTATTCGTAGCCGCTATTGCACAGCAGACCGATGAACGTAAATGTGTATCTAGTTTAGACTGTTAGGTACTCTATAGACTTTCTGATGTTTACGCGAGTATTATACATTTTAAATAAAACTACTTTACGGATATTATCGCGTTTGTATTTGATTTTGATTGATGATTATTGATTATAATTTTATAAATTAAAACCTTTTAGTAACATAAAGTAAGCCGCCTTCAAAATTAACTTTAATTTAGCATCATGTTACCTGAGTTTTCTTGCCGGATCTTTCTCAGTGTAACCGTGTGTTCCGATCCGGTGGTAGTATACTAGATTATTAGTTAGTTTTTAAATATAATTACTATTAATTTTAATGTTTAATTATTACTAACCATAAACAATATAATTTTTTCATATAGAATCATTTTCTTCTTACACTGGCAATAAATTTTGTATCAAAATGTGGGTCAATATTTAATAACTAATTTCTGTATCGGGTAGATAATTATAAATTTTCTGCAGTAACGATGACTTGTTGGACGTGAGACATCTTAGTCCACCCGTGATCATGAACGCTGTAAAGTGTTCGAAACGTGTAATCAAACAACAAACGAGTAATCAAAAATCAAATACAAACGCGATAAAATCCGTAAAGTAGTTTTATTTAAAACTCTATAGACTGTTACACAAGTCCTATTAAACAAAAAGCAGTAACTTGTATTATCGCGTATAAATTACGTAGTTTTCCGTACGTTTTCCGTGTGGTGACGGAGTAAGAATACAATGCACCACTCCCTATCTTGCCCGTGGATGTCGTACAAGACGACTAAAGGATATTGCACATAAGATCTGTCCAAGAGAAGGAAAACTTGAAATGAAACCCTATACCAACATGTCTGACCAGCATGGTATAGTAGGTCAAATTCCCTCTCATTATGGAGGAGGCCCGAGCCCAACAGTGGGACGTATGTGGGCTGCGATGATGATGATGAATTACGTAGGTAATTTTACTTATAATAAAATTTATCCTCTTAATGCTGAACGATATAAAGAAAATTCTACGGACCCACAAGTTCTCGATATACATAAATGTTCATCATCGTCTCAGGCCACAAAGGTCCCACTATTTGACTCAGGCCTCCTCCACAATGGGAGAAAAATTGACTTCCTATATCAGGCTGGTCCGACGTCTTGGTATAAGGTCTTATGCTGTTCAAGTTTGCCTTCTCTTACCTGAATATTATATATATATTTTTTTTTATTGCAAGCAGTGGCAAACGAGCAAACAGTACACCTGATGGTAAGTGTTGCTGCCGCTCATAGACCTTTACAAGGCCGCTGCCTACCGTGAAGGGAATGAAGGGAGTGTGAATGCGTGCATTGAGGCTCGGTGATACCAAAGGCACCACCAACACCCTCCACAGCTTCCGGCTCTCTCGCTCACCGAACGAAGCGCAGTAACAAAATGCTACTACTTAGACGTCGATTTTCTGCGAGAGCGTAGTACTACCCCGTACGGAACGGCCCGCGGCTGTAGACAGATAACTGTCGACAGTGTGGTCCTACCACTACTATTCCTTAGTCGTTTTTTACGATAACCGGGGGTAATGAATTATATTTTTACTATGTTACCACACAAATAACTTAAGTTAAATATTGTATTAATACCGTTCTTTTACTTCTAGTTAACAAAAGTCTTTTACATAACAAGAAAATCCTTAAAAGGGCAAATAATTTGTCGCTCCATTGGCCCAATTAGAGGAAAAATGTTTATTATGTCCCTCATAAAGCCTATTTACTTGATCGATTACAGTAATTCAGCATTTTGTTATAATTAAGATTGTCGAGAAATTTGTTCAAAGGACTAGAAATGTACTAATGAGGATTAATTTTGAAACATTTTAATGGAGCACGAATCCAATTATTTGTATATATGAATTTTTATTGGGTGGTTTTGAAATGCTTAGAAATTTAATGCGACCTTTAATCATATGCTGACTAATGGTCCTTAATTAAGAGTCGAAGCATATAAAATACTCTATGTAAATGTATCTGGAATACTGGGTTGCTATTTTTACTTTAAATAATATCGTTTGGGATTAAGTTGTTTTAAAGTTTATATTAACTTAGTAATTAATGAACGTAAATTACACCCAAAGTTAGAACAACCATTTATTCACCACATTTCACCATATAATCCTAAGTATTACGTAATAGTGGACAAGCATTTTCATATATGTACACTAGGCAGGTACGTTCCTAAATATCCAGTTTGGTGATAAGAATTATCAGAAAAGAAAACTAATTTACGAGCTATAAATGTTATCACGAGTGAGAGTTCTCGGGCAACTATTTCCTAATTGCGATTAGCATTATCCTCTTTACGAGAGCCTTTCCGCACGCCATCTAATAGAAGAATTGTACACATTGTTCTGATTTCATCATCATCATCATTTCATCATTTCAGCTCATATACGAAATGATACATATACGTAATAATAAAATATACTAATAATAAATAAATAATAAATTGGCACTAAACATACACATTTCGTGATAGCTAAACAACTAAAAAAAATCTTATACAAATTGCAATCATTTAGCTCGTTACGACTGCGTCACGCTTCACTGCAATAAAATTAATAAGCTTGAGTAGGTTAAACTTATTAAGAAACTATTTACAACACCGAACTGAGCCAACTTCCCCAACATCAATTCAATTTAACATATTATTTAGTGGGTAGAACACTAAAGTTTCAACAATGAACCACAATACATGTACTTGACATTTGAAAACGAACGAACTTTGGTCCTTTAAAATTACTAGTCATAAATAAAAAAATTAACGCATTGTGGGAACAGCATAATATTAAGCGACAGTTATGTGTGTATCCTAGGACCGAAATAATAATAATTATGATTATTTATTTAGTTCTAAAACAAATGCATACAATAATTCCATCTTAATTTTAAATCACATAATAACAATTTGAGTATATATTAAGATGGGATAAACGACGGTGTCTGAACTAATATAAACTGTGCCATAGCCATCGAAATATCAAGGAATCAGTACGAATAGTCGGCCTAGTGGCGATGAGAAAGAAACGCAATGGGTTATGGGTCTGTATGGCGCTCTTTTGTCGCCCCTGGCGGAATGAACAGGTGTGTCCAGACCACAATCTGCCAAAATAAAGGATCAAAATGTTAGTGATAATTTTTTTTGGTTGTTTCTCTCTCAACTCATAAACGTTTCACTGCTGAGCACAACTCCTCTTCACAAATGGAAGAAAATTGATATACTCTGCCACGCTCGTCAGACATCTCTTTATTTCAAATTTTACTTTTATCCCATAGATGTTATATGCATGTTATATATATCCCTTAGTTCTTAAGGTGGTGAATTGTATTCTTACTCCGTCCCCAAACGGAGAATGATTTTGCAAAATTTAATTGCTTTAGTTATCTATCTAATGATGTCAATCGTTTTACTTTAGGAACTCTTCATCATTAATTTCGGCTCATATACGTCCCACTGCTGTTCTCTAGCCTCCTCCACAATAGGAGGGCAATTGACCTTACTATACCATGCTGGTCAGACAAGTTGGTATTTTTTTTTATGGGTGGGCTATGGTAGCCGCACACTCGGTCCATTCCGTCCGGGGCGACGAAAGGACGGCGCGCGGGCCCATAACCCACCCGTAGCCACGTCGCCTTCGGCGTTGGGAGACAAGTTGGTATAGAGTTTTATTTCGAGTTTTCCTTCTCTTTCATTGATGTTATATGCGCATTATATCCCTTAGTCGTCTTTTACGATATCCACGGGCAAGATAAGAAGTGGTAAATGGTATTCTTACTCCGTCACCACACGGAAATACCATATATATATAATTTTAAATTATCCGGTACATAATATAAATATTAAGATCGTACGAATAATAAAATCCATTTAATAATATATGAGTTACGCAAACATAATGACAATATTGCGTTTACAACCAACAATGAACCGATAATTGGATCCAGGAAATCGACGATGGCTTCTACAGCTTCGTGTTCAGCAACATTTCTTTGTGTGAGTTTCCATTCACCAAAAGTTATTAAAAAGTGAAACGATTTAAGACATATTACAGGCTTTTTATTTTCTCGAACGTTATAAATTTTTATTAGGGAAGTGCAATATGACTTACGTTTTCTTAATTATTTCTAATGTTTACGGGACTGTTACTTACACAAATATGAACAAAAACTATTGGTATCGATTTAAATCGCGACAATAAATATAAATATTTATAGCATTGCCATAAGCTGGAAAAAATTTAAGATAAGCTAAAGAACCTACTTAAGATTTTTTTAAATTATGTATACATATATAAAATGTCTCCGTGTGGTAAGAATACGTACGGAGTAAGAATACAATATGCATATAATATCTGTACAAGAAAAGGATAACTCGAAACAAAATTCTATACCAACACGTCTGATCAACATGGTATAGTAGGTTAATTTCCCTCCCATAGTGGAGGAGGCTCGAGGCTAACAGTGGGACGTGAGTGGGTTAACATAATGAGCTTATGTTATAAAATATTCACTTATAATCTCGGCCAATACACGTACCACTTGGCTCGGACCTCCTTCACTAAAGGAACTTTTACCTACAATAGCAAGTTGGTCAAACACGTTGGCATAGAATTTTATAGCGATTCTTCCTTCTCTCACATTGACGTTGTCCATATATCATATATATTCGTCTTTTACGACACCCACGGGCAATAAAAGGGATTCTGAATGTAATTCTTAGTCCGTCACCACAAGAAAAACTTGTATCACGATCCTGAATAACCTAAATCTGAATATAAATTTCAAAGCCTGCAAATAAAAAAATTCTCTAAAAGATTACTAAATTTTAGACTTTGCTGATCCTGCTTATAACTTTACTCGTTAGCCGAACTCGTTCTGTATAAACTGACTTCCTAAGTGGTTTGAACTTACGGCTGTAGGTTGCGGTCAACTTACCTTTTACTTTACAGCCTTTATACCACTATACCACACCGGCGAGACGTGTTACCATAAGGTTTATTGAAGGTTATCCAATTTTTTCTAAAAAAATATATGCAAATCTCCTACTTACTCTCTTAATCTCCCACAAAAAAATTTAAGTTTTTATATAAAGTTATGTACATATTTTTAGTCCATTACTAGATAACTACGTCATACGTAAATACGTCTACTATTAGTAGACGTATTTACTACGTTAATTAAACATGTAAAGGCATTTCGATCAATCGATTGAATCGATGATTAAATAAAAATTTAATTTGATCGTTTTAGCAGTTCCGTGTTGTCACGGAGTAAGAATATAACGCCCTTAATGCCTGTTTGTATCGTAAAAGACGACTAACGGATATAACATGCAATTAATATCTATGCAAGAAAATGAAAACTCGAAATAAAACCCTATACCAACCCGTCTGACCAGCATGGTATAGTAGGTCAATTACCCTCCTATTGTCCAGTAGATTATATATGAGCTGAGGTGAATATTTTAAGAAAGACGATCATTTCTTGGGGGTAATGATGACCAGACCATCCCGATGAGTATCAAGTTATGTCACAGAGTCAGGAATGACCAGGCTCTGGTCTAGCTAGTAGGTTGCTTCGTAGAGCGGCGACGCTCATCGTGTAGTCATCGCATATGAAGCAATTCGGCTGGAGAGACCAGAAAATAAATAGTAAGAAAAGCTATGTGTCGGCAAAAATTATCAAAGGGGCCGTATAAACAGAGAAAGATAATGACGGAAAAAGAGAGTAAGTTGCACATTTAACTGGGACTTTAATATTAATGTTGTATATGCAATATTACACTCGGTGCTGGCTAACCAGTTCCTTTGCTTGAATTTGGCTTGACACGCTGCTGCGTATCTAGATTCCAACTTAAAAAACTATTGTATTCAAGTATTTTATCGCTAACCCTAACATTTAGCTACGTGCACAAATCTATAAGCGATATTTAATTTACACAAAATTGATACGAGTGTATTATAAGCTGATGAACAAAATTAATTAATCTTTGCCGATACATAAATATTTTTAAATAAATTTAACAAAACCTTTAAAATTTAAACTAACTTTAGGAAAGGCTAAATCAATTATTCATTTATAAAACAACTTCTCTATAAATTAAGTCTGAGAGTCTTCAGCTGTTTGAACATCAACACTTCGTGTTTCTTCAAATAAATTCAGTATTTATTGCTAAAATGAACTAACATAAATAGATGTGTGTTATTGTTAAAATGATGTTATAAATACATAGAAATAAATTAAAATAAATAAATTCTTACGTTAGTTAGTTAGATTATAAGTATTTGTCTCCTTTTTGATCTTCATTTAATTATCTTTCATAGCATAACTATAGAAATATTTATGAACTAGCAATCCGCTGGGGAAGAAAGGTTCTTGAGTGGCGACCACTTATTGGATGACGCAGTGTAGGACGCCCCCCCACTAGGTGGACCGACGACATGGTGAAAGTTGCTGGGCGTCGTTGGATGCAGGCGGCACAGGACCGCACTTTGTGGCGTAACATGAGGGAGGCCTACGTCCAGCAGTGGACGATGATAGGCTGAAATGATAAAATGATGAATCCGCCCTCGCTTCGCTTCGGTTTTAGTCGCCTTATCCGCATTGTTCCCGTGGGAATATGGGGATAAAATATAGCCTAAGTTACTACTTATATAGACAGCTACCTCTGACAGTAAAAAAAAAAAATATCAAAATCGGTCCATCCGTTTTTAAGATTACCGGAACAAACAGACAGACAAAAAAAAATTAAACTGTACTAGCGTACCCGGCTCGCTTCGCTGGGCTAGATTTTGCTTTATTTTATTTAAACAATAAATTCAAAAAGAGGAGTGCTCTGATCGTCACCAAACTCAAGGATTACTCGCCAGGTCAATCTGGAGATTTCCTGAAAGTTTCATTGAAATCGGTCCAGCCGTTGCCAAGCCTATATGGAACATACCCACACACTTTCTCTTTATATATAGATAGATTTTAGGCATAGATGTCGTGCAAATGACCGTATGAGCATGAAAAAAGCTCAGTATTTTGACATTACAAACAGACTCTTCAATTTTATTTATTTGTATAGAAAAGTATAGCTATTTTTCTTTACAGCCTATACATGTGACTGTATTCAGTATGAAACTACTTAACAGTGAGAGTTTAATCGACTTACCAATGTGTGGAGGTAGAAAAAACATCACTGCACATGAGGCAAATTTTTATACAAAATACAATTTCCATCCGTCTAGTGATCTCGAGGTGGACTATTTTACCTCCCATTATAATAAAACTTCTTTGCCTCAACTTTTTGTGGTCAACTTCTTTTATTCGATTTACTAGGCAAACATAATAAAAAAAAACAAATAGACATACTTCGAAAGTTTGATCTTATATCGGAGAAGTGAAGTTAATATAATATCTGACGTTTACGAATATTCGTATACGTAATTTTGTGGTATATAAAAAGTTTTAAGCGTGATAAGGAAAATTTTTCAATAATTTGGAAGTAATTATATAGATTTAATTTAAACTTCGTCTGTTAAATTGATTCGTTTGTCCGTTATTCATACAAATGCTTCTGTCGGAACTTTAATATGAGCGAATTTTAATAAGCCGAATACTCAAGTATTTGGCTTATTTAAAAAATATTTATAAAGTTAGTTAAAATATTATATAATGCAAAGTATATTTAGAATACTTGTGAGTTGAGAAGGAATAAAATAAACCATTAAAAGCACCAATTACGAAACGGAGAAAGTGGTGTTAAGGGACACATATATATATTATAGTTAAGAAGTCCGTGAAATGAAGTAGACGAATATATAAATATATGTTCAAGACAATTCATATAAATTTACGAAGTATAAATAAATATATGAACAAATTAAGTTTTAATTTACTTTTATACATATACTAATGTAGGTACGTGTAATGAAATGTGAATCAAGAGTATAATATATTACCATTTATTCCTTTCCCGTTAGTTTCATGAGAGGACTTTCATATAAGGGACGCAGGCAGATAAGATCCTTACATGAGAAAGAGAAATTGAAATAGAAATTTTCCAAACCGCCAGAACGCTGTGGAAACCAACATTTCTCCTTCTACTTAATGCGAAATAGGCTCATATGCCTACAGTGTAATATATTTGAAGAAAAAGATAAACTTTTTAAAGCTAAATAAACAATGAAAAATATCTAGAATTTTGGTTGAATATTACAAATTAAAAGAATATTGAAATAGGTGTTACTTGAAAACCAATTAAAATTAATGAAAATAATCGTTAACTGCTCATAAAAAAAATATTCGCTCTTTTCCAAGATATTGAAATTTACTTTATTTTATTATTATTCTTAAAATGATTTTCACGTCTATCAAAAGGATTTTGGGAATACATTTGGCAGATTTATGAGAAACAGAATAGTAAAATTAAGCATTAATTTGCTATCCTTACAACAGAAATTTACATATTTATAGAACCGTAAATTTATTATTTGTGATCTGCATGAGAATCTTGCCGTGTTTGTCTTTGCCTCTTGAAGTACCTATGTATATCGTAATTATTTACATACTAATTTTGACTATTGTAATCTTTAATTGGAGTAAATGAAACTTCGTTATACATACATTTCACACTTGTTTTATTTAGTAAACTTCCAAAAGAATAAAATTATTTAATTTCATAATCTAGTATATCCTTTCATCATGAATATCATCACAGCCCATATGAGTCCCACTGTTGGGCTCGGGCGTTCTCCATAATGGAAGAGAAATTGACCTACCATAGCGCGCTAGTTATACGTGTTGGTATAGGGTTGTGTATATCGAATTTTTCTTCTCTTGCATAGATATTATCTATCTCTATATATTAATACGTGAAGCAAAAACTTTGTACGTCTTTTTACGAAAATTACGTGGATGGACAAGTATGAAATTTGGCACAGTTGATGTATATAATGAGAAGTACATAAAACTAAAATTTCATATAATAATGGATTAGAAATGCATTAAATTCATTAAAAAAAGGCATTACGCAAACTACAACGCTATCGCTACACACACACACACACGTTTGCATGAGTGTGTTGCGTAGCAACGCTTATACACTTTTGTTTACGGTTAAAATCTCTGGTCGAACTGAATGTCAAATAATCGTAATTATGAAGACAATGTCTAACAGAGATTTGTGCTTATATATTAGTTATTAGTGAAATACAGCTTGCTCAATTTACAATTATACATAAATAAAATTAAAGAAAATTGTGTACCAGAAAAATTAATTAAAATGAATTATGGCCTAATTTCGACCACACGGCGACCACTAGTCTGCATAATTATCCCTTAGCCCTTAGTCGTCTTTTACGACATCCACGTCCCACGAACAAGATCCCCACTTATCTTGTGACGCAAAACAAGTATAACTTCTTACATGCGTTAATAAGTAATGACCAATGATATTTTTTTTATTTTATTAATACAATGTGTGTTATTCATATATCAGAAGAAACCGCATAGTAATCATTAAAACACAAATGCACGAACATTAGATGTCATCAAATATATTTAAAATGTTTCGCTGATGTTTAATAATAATAACGATATTTTATCTTCAATATATGTTGATAAAAACTTGTAGAATTAATTCAAGATAACGAGATGTTCTCAACATAACTCCGCCGTTGATGTTATCAACTTTTAATTACACCTGCAATTAAAAAATGGTGATTTAAAATTGAAAGCCTAAAAATAAACGTGAATAAACATAAACGTAAATGCTTTAGGTTATATTTAATTTGATAACGCACTTACCTTTAAGTGTGTATTATAAAACTTTTACTTATTTTAACGTGTTTTAATTCCATTTTCTTATCCGATTTTTTTAGATTAATAGCGCTTATGGCTACGGTACTCCGCCTCATACAACCAACAGAAATAACTTTATTTGATACTAGCTGACCCGGCGAACTTCGTAACGCCATAATTTTTTGAGCTGTCATTTGCGTTTTGTTATTACATATCAAATGCGTTTTTGTTATACCACGTTTCATAGTGACTTGTATTCTCTTTGACGTTTTATGTCACGTCTCACGGGAACGCGATCGAACGGGATAAAAAGTATCCTATGTCCTTTTCCTGGTTCTAAACTACCTCTCCACCAATTTTCAGTCAAATATGTACAGCCATTCTTGAGTTATAAATAGTGTAACTAACACGACTTTCTTTTATATATATAGACTAGCAAACCGCCCTCGCTTCGCTTCGGTTATAGGTTATAGTCGTTTTACCCGCATAGTTCCCGTTCCCGTGGGAATACCGGGATAAAATATAGCCTAGTTTACGCCCTGATATTATAGCTTTCCATTGGTGAAAGAATTTTTGAAATCGGTCCAGCCGTTTTGAAGATTACCCGGAACAAACAGACAGACAGACAAAAAATTTTTAATTGCTATTTTAGGCATAGGTGTCGTGCAAATAACCGTGTGAGCATGAAAAAAGCCTATTATTTTGACATTACAAACAGACACTCCAATTTTATTTATTGGTATAGATATTGTACTTTCCAGGCTACCTAGTAGGAGACTGATGATGCCTTGAAAATGGCAGGGAATCGTTAGATATATGTGGCACAAGATCATTTCGAGTGGCAAACTTGTGGGAAGTCCATAGGGCTTGCCACAAGTTCTACAGTGGCCTTCTTTGGGCTGATGGATGGATGGATACATTGTATAATATACGCGTAAATATCAATTTCAAAGATTTGTGCAAGAGAAAGAAACTCGAAATGAAATCCCATACCAACATGTCTGACTAATACGGTATAGTAGATTAAATTCCCTCCCATTGTGGAAGAGGCCGGAGCCCAGCAATGGAACGTGCAATGGAACATGTGGGTTGCGATGATGATGATTAAATATGCATATAACATCTGTGTACGAGAAGTAAAACTTGAAATGACTACCAACTCGTCTGACCAGCGTCTGAAATAAGAGATCAATTTCTCTTCTATTGTGAAGGAGGCTCGAGCCCAACAGAGGGAGATGTATGAGCTGAAATGATGATCGTGATAAAATATCAAATACTACTTACTTTTACCGTTGAACTAATTATAATAGGATCTTGTTTCTTTTACCTACCCAACTTGTTTTCTTGATACTAAGGAACTTGAAGCATCACTTACCTGCAAATAAATGAACTTAAATTAGTATCTAGTAGCTATCAAAATACTTCAGCCCACCCCAAAAAAAAAAACAGCTATCAAAATACTTAACGAAATGAAAACCAAAATGAATTGAAAGCAAGTAAACTTTTGCGACTTATGAATCCGTGTGCTGACGGGGTAATAATACAATTCACCATCCCCTCTTTTGCCCGTGGGTGTCGTAAAATTTAACTCATTGGAAATTGACCCACGCTGGTCAGAGGTGTTAGCATAGGGCTTTGCTTCGAGTTTTTCTTTTCTTGTATAGATGTTATGTGCATATTATATCTCTTACCCGTCTTTTACAATTTCCATGGGCAAGAAAGAGGGTGGTGAATCGTATTCTTATTCTGTGACCACACAGAATACATTGTTTATTTCTAATAAATTAATGTACTTACTTACAACCCAATAGCATATACGAAGTCTTAACTATTCATATTATCGAAATAAATTAAGTAAAAGATACCTCTACAAAATTACATTTAGACACTATTATATACATTGGTACACCTATATAATATTATACGGTAAAGCTATATAATATTATAGAATATTATACCGATAACAATAGGCTAGTTAAGCAGTTTCTACAAGACACCGAATATTTTTGTTGTGGTTTCTGACCTCATTACCATAGTTATTCAAGCATATAATCGTTTATTGACTCTCACAATGTCGAGTTGAGGCTTCTACAAACAAACGCTGTTTCTATCAAGCTTGGTAGACAAGATTTAATGGAAATTTGACGACTGTTTGCATATTAGGTTATTGGGGGAAATACATATATAGATAGTATATTTGGTAGATAATGGTCTGACCAAAGCCTGACAGACTTTCTAGCGCGTGTGCTCGAACGAGTCACCATTTCAGGTAACTAAAAGATTATTAACATCGTAGCACATTGCGGGATGACGCGCCGGTTGCTTGAAAGAAGCAACCACGTTTGTGGTGATCCGTTCAAAAGGCGAATGAAAGCTGTTCGGTGGATCCATATGCCACTTACTTGTATTCAGATAGACTGTTACGGCTATGGCCGCACTACGTTTTGCCAAAAAGGGTTGCATTGAAGTTACCCTTCGCCAGCATGTCTCCAATTTCATCATAAATGTGTGCAACGTAAAGGACAACGCAAAGGATAGATTTCTTTGTAATATTATAGTTATTATTATTATTTTTTTATTGCTAACGGTGGCAAACGAGCAAACAGTACACCTGACGGTAAATGTTGCTGCCGCTCATGGACCTTTACAAGGCCGCTGCCTACCGCGAAGAAAGTGAAGGGAGTGTGAATGCGTGCATTAAGGCTCGGTGGTACCAAGGGCTCCACCAAAACCCTCCACACGCAAATACTGTCAAAAAGTTGGGCTTCCGGCTCTCTCGGTCACCAAACGAAGCGCAGTAACAAATTGCTACTACTCAGAGGTCGATTTTCTGCGAGAGTGTGGTACTACCCTGGACGGACCGGCCCGCGGCTGTAGACAGATAACGGTTGACAGTGTGGTCCTACCACTCGTGATACCATTTTTATTTGATCATAATTGTATTATCGTTAAGGTAAATCCTCCATCGATTTTATTTTATCTTTTCATCATCACAGCTCATATACGTCCCTCGGGCTCGAGCTTTCTCCACAATAGAAGGAAAATACGCCCACTAAACCACGCTCGTCAGACGTGTTAGTATTGGGGTTTTATTTCGAGTTTTCCTTCCCTTGTATAGATGTTATACACATATTATAATCCCTTAGTCATCTTTAACGACACCCACGGGCAAGAAAGAGGGGTGGTAAGTTCTTACTCCGTTATTTCACGGGAAAATCTTTTATAAAAAGAAACATCCATGCGACAATTAGTGTTGCCCAAATGCAAGACCAAGACGAGACTTGGACTGGTCTTGGTCTTGGTCTTGCAACATCACACCTGGTCTCGTCTTGGTCTTGGTCTTGCGCACCCGAGTCTTGGTCTTGGTCTTGGTCTTGCGCACCCGAGTCTTGGTATTGCAGCAAGAGTCTCGCAAAATTTTGCAGTTAGAATAACGTAACAGTAATTTATCATGGCAATGAAAAATCGAACTAAATTAATCAAATATCCTATCCTATCTATCCATCTGCTAGCCTATAGTTCACTATTGAATACAATACTTACCACTGGAGAAAATTACTCTTCTATTCCCCTGGTGTTCCATTAGACAGCGTTACTACTCTTATGACAGGACTTTCGACCCTATTTTCTTAAGACGTCACCACACGAGGCAGTTAATACAATAAATTTTATGTCATTTTATAATCAATGCGATATTTTACAATTAATGCGATTGTTTATATTCCCCTTCAAGTTAAGTGGTATGTATCTATTGTATTTCCAGTTTAGTTACTGATACTCTGGATACTTGAAAAAACCTGTTGCTCTATTGCCTATATAAATACTTTGGCCGCTGGATCCATGTAGCTCTTAATATACTATTTATTCAAGAACATATAAAACTGATTTAAAATTTTATGGTTTTAATACTTGTAAAATGTATGATATTCGTCGTCATCGTCACAGCTCATAAAAGTGCCACTGCTGGGCTTAAGCTTCCTTCCAGTAAGAGGAAAATTTATCTACTATACCACGCTGGTCAGACATGTTGGTACAGGGTTTTCTTTCTAGTTTCACTTCTCTTGCACATATGTTATATACACAGGGTGTATCAGGTTATGGGACAACTGTTCATGTATGTTGTAGTTCAACAGTCATAGATCATAATTAGAATGTATATTACACAAAAACAATATAACGTAAAAGTTATAGTGATTACAAAAATGTGTGTCTAAGAGTTTATGCCTTAAATTTTATGCATTATGTAGGTATGTACAGACAGGATATATGTAAGCATGTAAAATTTCGACAGTATAAATAGGTATTAGATTTGCGCGAACCTTGCAATGGTTACGTAGGTACAAAGGCGACTCATCAACGGCCATCGGCCGATCAGCTGATTTATGTTAAAGCGAAGTTTGTCTTGCTTATGCAAACGTAATCATTGATTTATTCAAATTCTAATGAACATTTAACAAAATACGAATATGTTGTAGATTAAGTATCATTCCTTTATACATTTTAATCAATTTACACGAAAAAACGATGACAAAATTGAGAACTTACATGTCTCTCAATTCATTAACGAATCGATATTTTTATTTCAATTTTTTTTCATGGGTTCCTAACACCATTGCCCGATCCGATTTGATACGACATCCACGGGTAAGAGAGTGGTGAATTATATTCGTACTCTGTCTTTTTTTTTGTGTGTGTGTAGCTGTTGGTCGCAGATGACCTTGACAGCTTAACGCGGTCAATGGGTGAGCGCTGATGGCTCTCAACCCGGTAAGTAAGTTAAGCGAACATCGCCCGAGGGCTCCCCCCTGTGGGGAACGGACCTCGGCTCGGGGCGTCGCTGAGAGCAAAGTGGGCGTGGCCAAGTTTAGGTTAATGACTTTTACGCGGCGCGGTTTTCGACCTCGACGGCGAGGCCGATACCGCGGAGTTTTATCTGTTATCGCTGCGCGAGCTGTGTAGGTCCTTTCTTGGGCGATCATAATAGCGTCATCTTCTTCTTCAAGAAGATGACGAGGACGTCGGACCGCGGATATTTTTGAGGGGACGTAGTTTACCGCCCCAACCACTAGTGGATTGGGATGAGTCGTGGCAGAGGCAAAATAGCGCTGGGAGCAACGCTTCATGTACTGCCTGATGGTGATCGTACTCTGTCCCTACATGGACATTTATATAGATTCATTGTAGGCATATTTCTATGTCCAACAGTGAACGTCGTTGCGCTAATGAATAAACGGATATATAAATATGTATAATGGGCAAGAGCACTCTCGTGATTACGGTATTTTTGTCCTTAAGCCTTTCCGAAGAGTAATTCTGAAAAGCCAACACCAACATTGGGAATCGATTGGCCAATAGATGGATATCTCAAGACTGATTTGACTTGCCGTGTAGTGACGGAGTAAGAATATAATTTATCACCCCCTATTTTATCCGTGACTGCGAACCCACGACTAAGGGCTATAATATATAACATCGGTGCAAGAGAAGGAAAACTTGACATGTATGACCTGTAACAACACGCCCGATCACCGTGGCGATTCCCCTCCGGCCACGGCCGATTCTCCTCCTGTTATGTAGAAGACACGAGCTCAACCGTATATAAGCTGAAATGGTGATTTGAATTAAATGCAAGACCGCGAGACTCTTGCAGGTCCAGTCTTGGTCTTGCTCAAGTCTTGCAGGGCCAGTCTTGTTCTTGGTCTTGCAAAAATTAAGCGGTCTTGGTCTTGGTCTCGGTCTCGCATTTCTCGCAAGACCAAGACCAAGACCGCAAGACCAAGACTTTTTTGGGCAACACTAGCGACAATGAACTAAATATTTTATATGTTACTCATTCCTTTCGTGAATATTATAAGAGATAACTTTCTATCATAAGCAAACAACACGAAATAAGAGAAAAAAAACTCGACACGAAACCTTATGCTAAGCTTACCGGCGGATTGATATAATAGTCCAATTTCTCCCCCATTATTTAATATTCCAAAGGTCATATAATGGAATCATCATCTCAGCTCACATAAGTCCCACTGTTAGGCTCGGGTCTCCTTCACAACAGGAGGGAAATTGACCTACTATACCGAGCTGGTATAATGGGATGTTGAAAAAAAAGGAATGTGATATATGAATTTTCATAAATCTGGCATTAGTCATAATAAATCAGATATCTTGTAGGTATATTTCATAATACCAAACACTTTTATCTGTTTTCTTATGATACATAATATCAAAAAATAAAAAGTATTTACTACACAACGGTCCAATTACACGCGATATAAATTAGAATTAAATAAAATAGGATCTCCTCGACAGGGTAGCCTCATAACATTTTCTCGTAAGCTAAGACAAACTTCTACAATAAAATTCTCAGTATTTTTTAATTTCCTTCTCAAGATCGTGTCGCTTTACGAGATTTAAATGGAATCTGGCAACAAATTGTTACATTTAATTAGTGATGTGAGAGGTAAGGAAATGAAACATCGTACGCGCCACGTCAGCCTAATACCTTTCGCGTTCCTCGCTTCACTCACAATACATCTAAACGTCTCTATTTTGTGAATGAACAGATTCCCTTTATTAAATTTCGCCAAAGGGAAAAGAAAATCCTTTTTTCAGACCTTTGTGATTTCAAAAACTTACTTTTGTCACGTCAGACAAATAAAATAGCGCTTTAGAATCACAAAAGAAAACTTTAAACAAAACCGGCGCTTTTTTATGCAAACGTCTTGGAGTTAGCGGATAAAAGTTTTCAAACATTATCGTATATTATCGTGGTCCAGCTCAGTTGATTTTCTAAGAATATTATATACGACTGATGCGAAAATTCACATTTTTAATAATAGCTCTCACGTTTGAAGCGTATATCGATGTACACAGCTTGCAATATTCACGCTTGAATTTACCCCGCGCAAGTGTTGTTAGTGTTTACTTCTACAGCATAAACACAATACAACCAGGCATCACGTACTTCTTTGTGCTCAACATAAAGCAAATAATACATTTATTTACAGAGCCATCTATGCCTCGCTGTTCGACATCAACTTAATTCACAATAGAAGGTATATTAGCCTACTATCCACTTATTCGTTTACCTCTCTTAATCTTCTTATATCATATTCACTGCAAAGAATAAGTTAGTGATATTTTGTTTTATAAACTGTTACCACACGAATGAAAATGCTTTATAAATTCATAATAGATCTTCATAAGTAATCTAGCTAATAATATTTTCTTGTCTTTGTTGTTTGTGTGAGTCAGCTGTTATTGAATGATAACCTCAAAATATGCTTCGGATTAAATAAATTTAACATCTCGCGAGTTAAAATTTTGTAAAGATTATCAGAAAATATGTGTATTTTAGAATAAATATTAAATGTAATTTAATGAAAAAAATATGTATGGCTGGAAGGAATGAAGGGATGAGTATTGTATGAATTTCCGTGTGAACGGAACCAATCGGATTAAATCACCACAGACCGGATTCTGTATAATTTCTGTGTGACAGAATGATTATACAATTCACCACCTGTGGGTGTAGTAAAAGATGATTCAGAAATTTCTGATTGTTACGCGAGTACCTATTAGGTACACATTGTAAATAAAACTACATTACGCATTTTATCGCGTTTGTATTTGATTTTTGACTGCCCGATGTTTTATTACTTGAATAGTGAATTTTAGTAGTATATCATTGTATTTTAAGACGTAAAGTAGTATTTTTATTGAGGCTAAATTCCTGTAGCAGTTCCTTTTTATGTGTAAAAATAGTGTATGTAATATGTATACCTTGTGTAGTTCTGAATATGCCAAATTGTTTAAAGTAACATAGGGCTTATATTTGATTAAAAAAGTTACCTTTGTAAATATTTTTTGAATATATAAATAAATATTCAATCATAGCTATATATTCGATCATACTTATTTTTGTTCAACCATCATAGAAGAAATATCTTTACGTGCAACTTTGACACAGATTATTCAAAATGTTTCTATCCCCTGCGGATATTCAACCTCGTGACCTATAAATATATTGCCGCATCCAGACAAAAAATATAACAAAGCAATCTCTGCTGCATTTGAACACTGTAGTGCTGAGAGGCTGACCGCGCGCTGGCGACCGACGTCCCAGGACGTCGAGTGGTGGAGGTTACCCGAAAGGGTATTCCGTCGGGCCGACCACTGACGACAAGTCACATCTGCTCCGGTGGTCGGCCCAACAATGAGGTGACGTGGGTACGGGTGGGTTATGGGCCCGCGCGCCGCCCTTTCATCGCCCCGGACGGACTGGACCGCGCGTGCGCTTACAGCACACCCAAAAAAAAAAAAATACCAACCTGTCTAACGAACACGGTATCATCCATTCAACAGCCTACGAACGTCCACTGCTGGACATAGGCCTTCCCACGAGAATACCACTCGGCATAATCCTGCGCCACTTGCATCCAACAGTTCCCTGCGACTTTGAAGATGTCGTCAGTCCATCTAGTACGCGCTTACTAGAATATCCACATTTACTTGGGGCCTTCGTTTTAATACACTTAAAACCATATACATGGCCACATATTTGGTGTGTATTTGTTACGCTGCACCTGTATGGGCCGATAGGGCCAGCATAGAGGCGGCTCGCCTTAAATTACTACAGAGCCAACGATTGGCCCTAATATTCTTATGTAAAGCCTATAGAACGGTTAGTACCAAGGTCTTGCCAGTACTCGCGGGTGTACTTCCGGTTGGTTTTGAAATTCAGAGACGAGCGTCAATGTATTACACCACAAAGGAAATTATGAATACAGATTTCCTTCTACCGCGCGACCGAAATAAAATTGCTAGATTGTATGCACCACAATCCATTGTCTATGAATAGCTTTTAACTGAATAGCAAGAAAGATGGGATTCATCATCGAAAGGCCGTCATCTTTATCTATTTTTTCCATGCATACGGGAGCGCCTGGAGAAGGTGTGGCTGGAGGTTGACCACTTTGTGGCCCAATTTATAACTTGCCATGGCAACTTTAAAAGTAAATTATTTTCTTTTAAACTCGTACCTTCACCACTGTGTCAATGTTCCACATCTGACCACGAGTATGAACAATCAGCACATCACATTCTCTGGGAGTACGATCTCTGGCGAAGCGAGCGTAACCTTATGTAAAACAGTTTGCAAGTCACCTGTGGGGTAGTATACTATACGGATCTTGTGGCAACTCGAAAAAATTTCCGTGCGTTCATGCGTTTCTGCCATACCTACTGTAACAATCAATTTTAACGCTCACATATAGACCCCGTTAAGCTCTTACGTATCCGTGGTGCCATACTGCTGCGCTTTAACGTAGCTGTAACCTCTTTACTTATTGGCTGACTAGTCATTTTGTATTCCTGTCTCCCGCTTTGCCTAGGAGAGAAGTGGAATCTCTCTTTCCAACTCCTCCTCTAATCTTTTTTAATTAAATTTGTTGCGAGTCCCAAGACAATTAAAATCATATCCCGGGACTGCCTGAGGGTCAAACCTCGGTGTCATTTATGGAGACCATTGTGGATCCTGGCTTACAGGAGTTACAATGGTGAGAATGTGTGGTGGGATTAGTCCCTAAAAAAAAAGTCCATCTAGTGGGGGGTCCTCCAACGCTGCATTGTCTGATTCGTGGTCGCCACTCAAGAATCTTTCTTCTCCAACGGTTGCCGGTTCGATGAGCGAACACGGTATAGTAGGATCAATTTTTTTCCTATTGTAGATGAGGCTGGAGCCCAGCAGTGGGACTTATATGAGCGAAGATGATGATGATTTTATTCTCTCAGTATAAGCAATCAATCATTGTTTTAGCAATTTTATCGTTTCTTAATATTCGCATATTCTTCAGGAAGTATTTCATACCTCTATTTCTCTAGACAAAAAAACGAACTAAAAGTTTGTCTTCTGCCGTGATTTACAACATTCATTAATATCTTCCTTAATGTAAGCGTATAACAGTGGCTATTAATTTTAAACGGGCTTAACATAGTAAATTATTTGATTAATATTTACGTAATTTCATTTGATATTAATAGCTTTTTTATTTCTTTGATTTAAACATACAGCCATTATTTTCTAAGTGGTTTCACAGACAATATTAATACACGGAAATCAAATATGAACTGTAATCGGACATCATTAATTGTAGCAAATATTAATTTCAACACTTCATTCGTCAAATTGAACATGATTCGGACGCGGTTCGTAACACACGTTTTATATACTTAACTAGTAATATATCAATGCACTCACAAACTAATGTAAACGTAAACAAAAACCTAAATTGTTTGCAACCATGATTGTATTTTACCATGATTTTATTTATCATAGCAGTGCCCGCGACTTCGTCCGCGTGGAATAGTGACTTTGAAGGGCATAGTGACTTTCAGGATTTATTTATTTATTTTAAAACTTCGCTCATTGCTGCGCATAAGTCGCAGTCGTTTTTCAGTGGCAGACTGTCGAGGAAGTTGAGGTCTTTTTCTAGGCATTTCGTAGAGGCTACCGCCCCCTCGTCCCTCATGACCGCCCGCCACATCATACATGTGCGCGCATTCTATCTATAAAAATGAATTGCTGTTCGTTAGTCTCGCTAAAACTCGAGAACGGCTGGACCAATTTGACCAATTTTGATCTTGAATTATTTGTGGAAGTCCAGGGAAGGTTTATATGGTGAGAAAATATGGCAAAATTGCGAGTAAAATACTAAAAACAACAATTTTATTTTCCCATACAAACTGTTCTTACCTGTTAAACATTTGATGTTCGTCCCATTGGTCCGGCATTTTTGGCATAATTACATGTAGATCTAGATTAAAAAAGATTTTGGAATCGATAAGAAAAGGCGGTATATTAAATAGCTAAACTACAATTCAACAAACGGGGGTGTCGTAAAAGACGACCAAGGGATATAATATGTATATAATATATATGCAACAGAAGAAAAAGTCGAAAAAAAAACCCTATATTAACACGTCTGACCAGCGTGGTATAGTAGGTCAATTTCTCTCCAATAGTGTAGGAGGTGCGAGCCCAAAAATTGGACGTGTATGGGCTGAGATGATGATTTATTCCACAAATAGTGTAAAGTTGCGGACTAAGGAAATATGACTCTTTCCGTAAATTCAATTCAATTGGGTTATCAATAATTCCATTATATTGATACGTTTGAGGCCAAGTCCGGAGACCGCCTCAGCTTTAGTCGGATCACCAGCCTCCCTTTCTTTCAACATCCAGGGAACTGGCCAAACGCTATTCAAGCGTTGTACAGTCAAGGTACCAGGTGCTTAAAGACCAGCGCCAGCACCCATCAAAAGAGGCTGGAGAGTGTCGAACGTGTTCCCTGGGGTCGTCCTTATTGAACGGCACTAAATAGAGATTTCACTTTATCTTCAGATCAATCAGTAGAAAATTATGGACAGTCTTGAATGTGATCCCTGGGGTCGCCTGTATCGTAGTGCTGAGTAAGCTACGCCGTCCTTCCCTCGCCGAAATTTGCCTCCCCGACCTCCCCGTCAGGGTTGTCGAGGACCTTATCCCACCGCGGAAAGCAAATCATTACTTTGCTGGACAGTAACCGGAAACCGGAGATGGGGCGCCAGTGGCGCATATACGTGTTAAATCTATCACTCTCCGGCCAAACGGTTAACCCTAATGGGTGCTGGTACTGGTCCTTGAGCACCTGGTACCAAATCTCACGGGTCTATACAACGCTTGAATAGCGTTTGGCCAGTTCCCTGGATGTTGGAAGGAGGAGAGGCTGGTGCCGAAGGCGGGACGGTCGCCGGCCTCGGCCACAAACATGTCGATATAATGGTATTATTGATAATTTAACTGGATTGAATTTACGGTAAGTGTTATATTGCCTTAATTTGCAACTTTACGCCATTTGTAGGAGGCTGATAAATCATCACCATAGTCTCAACCCATACACATCCCACTGTTGGGCTCGGGCCTCCTCTAGTATGGTAGGGTTTTGTTCCGAGTTTTCCTTCTCTTGCATGGATATTATATGCATACTATATCTTAGTCGTCTTTTACGACACACGACACACACGGGTGGTGAATTGTATTCTTACTCCATCACCGCACGGACAATACTAAAACTAAACTGATAAATACTAAAACAAAATAATTACGAAGAAAAGGCGGTACGAAGTTCGCCGGGTCAGCTAGTACTTAATAATTACATGGCTACATCACTATACTCGTTCCAACCATTTATTTTACTTTTGGCAGGTCGAATTCTGATCAATTAGTGTTGTACCAATGTATTACGGATGACTATGTTTTGTAATAATCGATTTTAGTCAGGAAGAACTTTTAATCGTTTTAACACGGATATTTTATTTTTGCTTAAATACATATTTCATATTATTTAAAAACTTCACTTCTGTAAATATATTTGTTATTTGGGCACATTAATTTTTGCATACCCACTAATTCAGTCCTCCCAAAATATTTTACTTTGTACTTTGCAAAATAAAAAATAACTACTTTATGAAGCATTTTTCCATTAAGCGGGGTCCGCTGCTCCAAACTTTACTTAGAGACAATGGCGCCCTCGTCTGCGGTAGTAAATCACTAATTTTCTCATCCAGCCTACCCCTTTTTTTTTAAGCCGAATTGGCAACACTGAACGGCGCGCCGGCGACGCCATTTTGTTGTGTTGTCTGTCACTCGCAACAAGACTCCCGTGCTAGTCACATTTCTGTTCGCTGAGTGCTCTTTCATATTTTTCATACGCTATGTTGAGTATTTACATTCCACCGTATTGATTTCATTGTTCTTACTTTGATTGAGTTGAGCATATCGTTCCTCCCAGTAAGATTTTACTTGCAAAATGCCGAAAGGTATGGTGCTTAAAGAACAATCCAGAGAGTTAGTGCTGCGGCTTCGTGAATTTTTTGAAAAGGAAAGCCGCAATGGCGGATTCCTTATACCAGTAACCCAAGTTAGAGACCGTGTTGCAGCAGCATTAGGTATTAGTGCTCCAACGGTGGCGAAAATCACTAAAGAAGCCTATGGTAGTAGTGGTATTGAACAGAACAAGCTATCTACGCCTAAGAAAAAACGTCAGCCCCGTAAAGTGACAGCAATTGACAGCTTTGATACTGATGCTATTCGTCGTCATATATACAATTATTACACAAGCAAAGAGATTCCTACTTTGAAAAAATTAGTAGCGTCTCTACGAAATTGTGGCTTGTTTCGTGGTCAAAAATCTTCTTTGTCAAAGGTGCTGCACCAAATCGGGTTCTTGTATAAGAAATCCGACAAAAGAAAAATTTTAATGGAACGTCGTGATATAGCCTTGTCTCGCTGTGAATTTTTAAGACAAGCGAAGAAAATAGAAGACTGGTCGAATGTCGTTTTCACAGATGAAACTTGGCTCAATGCCAATCATTCCATACCAAAAGGTTGGACTGACGATACTGCTGCTTCTACTTCTGCAGTGCCAATGGGGAAAGGTGAACGCCTCATCGTTTGCCATGCGGGAACTACAAAGGGATTTGTACCAGACGCTCTGTTAGCGTTCAAATAAAAAAACACAGGAGACTATCATGAGGAGATGAATGCGGACGTGTATGAAAAGTGGTTCAGAGAAATGCTTACATCACTTGAAGAGCCATCAACAATATTTATTGATAATGCACCCTATCACTCTCGCCAAATTAATAAAATGCCAACACAGGCCAACAAAAAACACGAGATTATAAACTGGCTTCGTGATAATGGGGAAGATGTGGACGAATCCCTACTAAAAGTAGAATTACTTAAAATATTAAAAGTAAAAAGCAGCCAAAACGATATGTCATCGACGAAATGGCAGCAGAATATGGGCATGTTGTAATCAGAATTCCTCCGTACCACTGTCAATATAATTCAATTGAAATGGTCTGGGCACAAGTCAAAGGACACGCTGCAAGAAACAATACAACTCCTCTTTTTACAGCAAATAAAATGCTTGAACTTTTAAAAAACGCATGTGCTAGTGTGACGCCTGAAAACTGGGCAAGTGTCGTCAACAAGACAAAAAATATAATATTCTCTGATTGGGATCGGGAAATTGAATTTGACAACATACCTACACAAGAGTTAGTAATAAACACTGCAGATGATTCAAGCGACGATTCGAGTTCGTATGAAGAATCCGACGATTCGTTATAATAAAATAATATTAAAATATTTTGGTTGTTTTATTTCATGTTATAGGTATGATGAGAAGATTTTTATATCTCCCTGATACAATTTTAACATGTTGTCTATTACAACAATTCAAAACTCAGTTGTCAGCTGACTTAACTGCAAATAAGTGTAATCGATTATTTGCGATTCATTAGTTTGCACCGAATACTTTTGATCCTGTCACTAGATGCGATAGAACGTAACTTTTTTTATAACGGAAATGAATTATCACTTAAATTTTATGAATAGAGCTATTTACGGCATATTAATGTATTTAGTGGGTAATAATTAAGATATATAAATATTATTGGGCAGTTTATATATTTCTCTGTTCACTCGTTTCAAAGTTAATAATTGCGTATAATGAAACAGTTACGTCCTAAAGCATGTGTCAAAAGTAAAATAAATGGTTGGAACGAGTATAATACTTACATTTTTAATATCGCGATATCTTTTGAATGAAATGTCCGAATTTAATAATTCAAAAAGTTCTAGAAAGGTATTGAATCCATCTTGAATATGAAGTAATTTATTTTGATAAGGATTAATATGAAGATACAAAATAAAGAGTTTTTAAAGCGAAGGCATTCTAATTATTTAAAAAAATAAAGAAAACACTTATTGTGAGAAAACTACAATAGTTAGACATATGGTGTCCAGATATTTTTTGTAGGCAATTATATTTTCTACAAAGTTGTAGTACATTGTTTTGTTCTGTAATCAATAGTTTTCGCAGCAGACGCGATGTAAGGATTTTTTCGAGTCATTTTTTTACACCTTGGGTTACATTATTGGACTTTTAGTACGGATCCCTAATTTTTTTGAAAATATAATATAGCCTATAGCCTTCCTCGATAAATGGGCTATCCAATGCTGAAAGAATTTTTCAAATCGGACCAGCGGTTCCTGAGATTAACGCGTTCAAACAAACAAACAAACAAACAAACTCTTCAGCTTTATAATATTAGTATAGATTCATCATTTCAGCTTTACACTGTTGGGCTCGAACCTCCTCCACAACAGTAAAGAAATTGACCTACTATACCACACTGGTCAGATGTATAGCTATAGTGTCTTATTTCGAGTTATCCTTCCCTTGCATAAATGTTATAAGCATATTTATTCCTTTTGTCGTCTTTTACCACACCCATGGGTAAGATAGGAGGGTAGTGAATTGTATTCTTACTCCGTCACTACATGGAAATGAAGTGATGGATGGATGGAATTAAAAAAGCAAATGCTGAATTATATAGAATATGATTTTTTATAACTTTGATGGGAAATGTGCAAGTAGCTCACCTAATTTTAAGTGGTAACTATCGCTCACGGACCTTAGCCATGCCACGGATATTAGCAAATTACTACCTATCACAGTATCATTATTGCGATATTTTAGCTTCCGTTTGATTACACAGTCGCGTAGTGGTTAAGTAACCGACCTGCCATGCCAGTGTCGTCGTGGGTGCGAGACCTATGCAGAATAAAAGTTTGTGCGATCCCCAAATTGTTGTCTTAAGCTTTCCTCTAATTCTAAATAAATAGACACTCCTTAGGATTATCTATTATTATGGCAAGTCTACGTATATTATGCTACTCAATAAAATGTGGTTCAGCTTATTTCTTTGCATTCTGTATGATTTTGTAGGATGATTCAAAAATTAGGGTATATACATAAATGAAGCTACTCCTAATTAATACAAAATAATGTCTCAGTCCTATAGTTTACGTATATAGTGAGATCAAATTATTTATTTTTCTCATAATTCTCTATTTAAAATCTTATTTTTTTGGGTTTATTTCTATAACATAGATATGGAAATAGAACCATGTATAAAAAGTTAAGGATTAAATATGGCCTCCATTTCAAAAATAAAAAAGTTATTTAAGCATTTTATAAAATAAAATTCGCTACAATACCCCGGTGCCAGGCATATTAATATTTATCGTTTCACAAATAAATGGAATATATAAATAATAAATGGATAAAACATGGGTGAGTCCATTAAAGCAAATTGATTGACAAGTATTAACATCGTTTGCGAATGGGAAACAAAGCACTGATCAATTTTCAATAAGAGCTTAGCACAAAACTCATCAAACAAAATGGTCACTTGAACCAAAATGTATGGAAGTTTTGATTGAACTGGCTGTTCACGCTAACTGAAGTATTAAACTTTGCCACTGACGCTTATTATACTGATAATACAAACGTGTATTAGTAATTCTATGGAACATAATAGTCAAGTTTATGTGTGAATAGCGCTCAAGTTTACTTTAGAACACTTGGTCACTGTGTCAGAAGAAATTAGTAACCGCGTTTAAATTTATAGCTAGTGATCAGTTGAACGTTCATAAACATATTGAATCCTTTTAAAAATTAATACTAAATTATATCAATAGTTATATACTATCATTGATGAGACTATCTAATCACATAACCGTAACAAATGCATTCATATAGAAATGCTACTTTTCAATATATAAATAACAATTAAATGAACTTCTTTTCATACTTTGCGGACTTTATCTTTAAAGCTGTATATTAATAATCCACAAAACACATTATTTCATATTGTTTCAACATATATATCATATAATATTCAGTCATATCATAAAGGGATTCATAAAATCTGCATAAACATTGCGTTTTTTGCCAACTTTTTGCCAGAGACAAGATGACAAGAACCCACTTATATAAAATATTACAAGTTTTTTAACATATTGCATATCTTTTATACTGTAAAAAATGTACATGTCACTCCCATTACAAGAAAGCAAACAAGAAATGCAAGTGTGAAGCTCCGCACTTGCATTTCTTGTTTGCTTTGTGGGGAGTGGTGCGGAGGCGCGCCGACCGCAGCCCACCCCAAAAAAAAAAAAAAAAAAAAAGTTTGCAGCTAGAAATAAAAGATATGTATAAATTCATTTTGTCTGTTAATTTAATTCTATCTATAGCAATAAATAAAATTGGAGTGTCTGTTTGTAATGTCAAAATAATAGGCTTTTTTCATGCTCACACGGTTATTTGCACGACACCTATGCCTAAAATACAAATAAAAAATTTTTTGTCTGTCTGTCTGTCTGTTTGTTCCGGGTAATCTTCGAAACGGCTGGACCGATTTCAAAAATTCTTTCACCAATGGAAAGCTATAATATCAGGGCGTAAACTAGGCTATATTTTATCCCGGTATTCCCACGGGAACGGCAACTACGTGGGTAAAACGACTAAAACCGAAGCGAAGCGAGGGCGGGTTGCTAGTTCTAAATGTAAATAGTTCTTTGGGTAATACTTTACTTAATACTTATTTTTTATTAAATATTTTAGTATCTATTTATTTTTATTTTAAAATCCCTTACTTATTTAAAATACATCTATTTGTGCATTACGCTGGTTTTTTATTATATATAGAGGATAGTCACATCTGTCACTTCAGAATCTTAGTAATACGCTGGCTCTTTTTTATTTCCCTACACTTAAAATCCAACGAAATAATATCATAATTTTTATCAAAAATTGGTAATAGTATTTATCTAACTTATTTGTAACAGTAGATAAGGGATTGTTGACCGAATATAAAATAGACTTAGCCTGTCAATATCAGAGATTTACGCTTATTTACGTAACATCACGTACGTAACATGTATATTTGTTGAATATCATGATACGATAGAGAGCTTTATGCTCTGAATTTCTTATGAAATATTTTCTCAGATAATGAAGAAGAAAAGTGTATATACATAAAAAGTGTCAGTGCTTTTTGTGGATAGAACAACATTTTCGTTTAGTAATGGATCACTCCATTACATGATCATCACCATTTTCTTGTTCATGGGTACCATCAATATCGATTAAAGGATGTTAACGGAGAAAAAACGTTGAAAGAAAAGAAACACTCTTAATAAAATGCTACATCCTACTAGGCCAGTGTTCAATATTGAGATACGAAAAGGCTCAAAATAGGAAGATATAAAACGGGTTGAGAGCCCTCAGCGCTCACCCAACAGTCCGGGTAAAGTTGTCACAGCCATCTGAGGCTAACAACTAAGCCACACAAAAAAAAGAAGATATAAAAATATATTTTAATTTAAAACAGTTAAACGGGGTTTTTAAAACATAAAAATAATTGAAAAATAAAATAATTATTGTAATCACACCATAAATAATTAAAGATAACCTTGATAGTTACCAGTGTTATTTTATTTTTGTATCTTAATAAATTGCGGTACGGTTGATAGTTCAAGTAGAAATAATTGTAATGTGAACACAATCTAAATATGTTTTATAGCTCCATTGTCAGTATAATATATAGCGTATTAATACTTAGCGTATACGTAATAATATTTAGCGTAATATTTGTTTCTCGCCTTTGATAATTACATTTATTCTTAGATAGTTATTAGATTGAGATTGTTTTAATGATAATTAATCTGTTATTTCATAGAATGGTATATAAGGTAAGGTTAAACTTTCGTCGCATATCATTATTTATTTTTTATGTATTAAGACAGAAAAATATAACTACTATTAATATCTAAATATCTGAAAATGAAATCATGATAGTTAAAAAAGCAATACAGGCTCGTGGTCATACGTTGTACGTGGTCGCCATTCGAGAACCTACCTTCTCCAGTGGTTATCGCTTCGTCGAACGATTTGTTCTGCCCATTGCCACTTCAACGGGCTAATTCTTCGTGCTATGTCTGTTACACCCGTTCTTCTGCAGATATCCGCATTTTAGATTCTATCTCGCAGAGAAATCCCGAGCATAGCCCTCTCCATAGCACGCTGAGCTACTTTGAGCCCACATATAGAGACCACGTGTATGTATGTATATATATACTGCTGTCCCACTACTAAGCTTAAACTTCCCCCAAAATAGGAGGGAAATTGACCGACTACACTGGTCAAACAGGTTGATGTAGGATTTCATTTCGTAATTTCCTTCTCTTGCATATATGCTATATGCATATTATATCCTTTGGGTGTCTTCTACGACACTCACCGGCAAGAAAAGGGGTAGTGAATCGTTTTCTTATTTCGTCACCACTCGCGTAAATACCTCAAATTTAGCTTTAGCGTAATTCAGCAAAAAATTACTCAATATGTTATATAAATTCATTTTCCAATTAATATCAACTCACCAAACTAGAGCATCATGTAAAAATGTAGTATTAAATTGAAAATAGAACGAACAGCAGTGAACATAAAATACGAAACGCATCAAGAGGGGATCTTTTTTCCACTTTTTTCGAAACGAATTTAATAAGGCAACGGGCTGTTAGTTATCACATGATTTATATCGCGAAATGAAATGCTTAGCACATGTGCTATATCAGATAGTATGTAATAAACCATATACAACGTTGAACGAAACGTATTGCGTAATTACTTATAGCGTATATGTATGTGTGCATGAGTATGTGCATTAATCTACGTACTCGTTTGACAAACATTTTTTTTTAATTTACTAAAAGAATAACCATATAAAAGATTGTTTAATTCGTAATGACAGTGTGTTAAAAAGATAGCAGTTAGTAGGGAACGTGCAAATCTAACGTGGGAATTTTAAAGAAAATTCGAATAACACGAAAGCCCATGTGAGGATATTATTTTGATGATTTTTAATATAATAAACCTAATTTTGAAAAAATGATAAGGCACAGTATTTATGAAATAACAGTTCATCGTCATCATCATCAATCAGCATATTGTCGTCTTCTGCTGGACGTTGACCTCATTTTTCGCCACAAACTGTGATCTTGTGCCGCCTGCATCCAACGACGCCCAGCATCATTCACTACACTGCGACATCCGATTGGTGATCGCCACTCAAGAACCCTACTTCCCCAGCGATTGTTCATTGAGTGATGTGGCCTGCCCATTGCCTCTTCAGGGTGCTAATTGTTCGTGCTATGTCGGTTACACCCGTTCTTCTACAGCTTTTTATATTTCGGATTCTAACTCGCAGAGAAATCCCGAGTATAGTCTGCTCCATAGCACTATGAGCGACTTTCAGTTTGATTATGAGACCTACATTTAGGGACCACGTTTTCGTGCCGTAACTCATCACTAACAACACACACAGGTCGTAGACCTGTGTTTTCAGACTCTTAAGTATGTTGGATGAGAGGTTCCTCTTAAAATAATAGTCCATTACCTACATTTTCGTGGTCTACTATAATTTCCAAAAAAAAAACCTCTAGTATTCTGTGATCATCTTACGAATGGGGATGATTTATTTTACTTACGTATATAACACACCAGCTTAATAGCTCATTACCGAAAGATGTAAAAGATTTTAATTTAAAACCATAACCTATAAATGCCATATTTACACGATAGGTACTGCCACCAAAGATTATTAATTGTTATTAAACTGTATCATAACTATTTACAAAAACAGATTGCCTCTGGCATTACATGACGTCATAAATATCAATCCGAACGCTAACATATACGATACTCAAGATACTTAAGCTTTACAATTGGATGACTATTTGACATTAACAAGGGTTAATAATGTGTTAAATTTGAATGTTATTACTAGTGATATTGGCACCGATATCCATTCTCCAGTTTTATTTTTGGCGGGCTGTATTCAGCATATACGCCGTCCATTCCAAGGCAACGCAAAGGCGGCGCGCGGCTTTATAACCCACCGTACACCTTCGCCATAGGACCGACCACTGGTAACCATTCCCCTTTCTGATACGTACGCGTATTAGACATTGTAAATCGGTCCGCCCGTGACCATGAACGCTGTAAAATTTTCAAAATGTCGATCTTTTCATAAATCAAATACAAACGCGATAATATCCGTAAATTAATTTTATTTACATTTCAAACTAAAAATATCGAATAAGTTCAGAGTGTGACATTCTAAACACGTATTGTAATTTCACCCAGAACAAACCAAAGATCTTTCTCTCTTATTTCAATTACTCGATATCGGCGTAATATGTACTACTCTTCTATCGTACATACTGCAAAAGTTATTGGCAATAGTTTTATTACCGACCGCCTGCCTGACATCAACCTTCCTTGAAAATATAACTATTGACCAGAGGGCATCGGTTGTAGTTGGCCTAGACCGATATAAAGTGCCCACGAACAATGTAAAGGTCAATAATATTCGTAGCCGCTACCATACAGCAAACCAAACATAATTGTACCATAGGCCTACGAGGCACGTAAATAATACAAATTTAAGTAAAATCTTCTAATTAATGTAGAAACATCTCCTTTCCAATTATAATGCATAAATAATAATGTAAAATATTCAAGATTACCTTGACTTAAACTCATAATATTCTTGTTTAAATTAACATTCCATTGATAATATCATTCTCTTGGTGGTTTTCATATTCAAGAAATCAGTGAAATATATTAGAGAAAGTATGGCAATAACCTCGAAACTCACAAACCACAATATGTAGGCTCTGCGGCAAATAAAGTAATATGTAGTTTCTCAACTATATGCATTTAACAATCCACTAGAGATAAGTTCTCTACCCTATATTATTCGTATCTTATCATCCACTTAAGAAACTTGTGCGCAATAAAGATCCTGAACTGAATTGCCCTTAACGTCTCCCTGACTTTGGTTCCGTTGGGATTCGTATTTACACTTACTGTGTTATTCATGAACACTGTTTGAATAAAGATGAAGGATCCGTTACGTCATACTACTTTTGAAACATTAAAACATGTCGTCAGCGGCAAAATTTGATTTGGACCTTTTAAGTATGTTTCTGTAAGGAAATCAAACAACAAAGTTAATAATAAATACACTTAGTAACGCAAAATTTAAATATAAATGTAGTTTACATTAAAATTTTGCGTTACTAAGTGTATTTATGTAATATTAGCGTTTCGAGTAATTTACATTTATTTATATTATGTTAAATAAAATCCTAAAACGGCTAGAAGTTCAAGTTAAATTATTAGCTTAAGTTATATTAATTTTGGACTTTTAAGAAATTTTTTACTTTATATTTACGAATGGCTCTTTCCATCATAGTCTGTTACGGATTATCAGAGAAGCTGACCATATGGCAGTGTCGTACAGGATTATGTATCTTCGCGTATATCTGCCGGCATGCAATGTGGGGTCGACCCAACCCAGCATAAATCGTGGCATGCTACGTGCATCAACTGTTGAGTAAGTGCAAATGCAAATATCTCCTGGAATCACCATTGCCTATGGAACACCAGGCTGCTAGAATACCTTAACTTTAAAATAGGAGGCAGTGGATAGTGTGCGTGAGGAACGCCTCCACGCTGACACGGTCCTCCGCCGGCGACTGAGGCGGCGCAGGCGCGAGTTCCTGCGCCTGATGCCGCCCTGGCATAGGCTGCGGGTAACCGGACCGGGGCTTTATTCCGACACCCGCGGAGAGGCTAGCCTCGCGACAGCGATCGACGTCCCGGGAAGGGGACATCAAACGGAGAGGGTACTCCCTCGGGGTATCCCGTCGGGCCGACCACTGAAGTCAAGGAACTCTGCACCAGTGGACACCGCGGTGGTCGGCCCAACGACGAAGGCGATGTGCTACTGGGTGGGTTATGGGACCGCGCGCCGCCCCTCTGTTGCCCCGGAGGAACCGGACGGCGGGTACGCCGACCATTGCTCACCCGAAAAAAAAATAATACCTTAAAATATATCAACAATGAACCATAATAAGAAATGACCATTCTAAATGATTTTTTGATGTTTATAAATAATTAAATAATAGTTGTAAATTACTTTGCCTGTTGTTATGTAATAAAACAGATATTTGATAACAACAAATCAATATTTTTTTACTACTTATGAAAAGAGAAAATGCTTATTTAAATACAAAAATTGTTTCTGTGTCGGTTATAAAAATTTAAATCGGAGTCCTCAAACCAGGTTTATTAGATAGACGATAATGTAAAGATTATTTTAAAATATCAAAAAATACCTACAATGAAGACCCGGTAAGTACCTAATCTGCGCTCATTTTTAAGGAATTGCAAGGAAATTATTATTAATTTATTTTTTAAATTTGTACATAAGCGTCTGTTGGTTCAACTAGTATCTGATAAAAATACACATTTTTGTTCTCTCAAAATATACGTATATAAACTCAAATGTTCCATGAGAATGAAATGACTCTTCAGGGCGTGCTAAGGAGGGAATTACTACCCAGAAGTATTTTAAGGGAAATAGAAAACGAACCCTTCTGGGAGTACGCCTTCGCTTTTTTATCGATAGCTTTGCCTTTAAGTTTCTCTAAGTCTCAAATCTGTAATGAAGCGGAAAATTTATGAACGTAATGTAGCTCTTTACAATTCTTGTAGACGACGGAATTTTTACCAGGAATTCGCGAGCCGTAGCAAATTGAATGAAGTTTATATGAAAATGATTTCTCGGGCAGGAATTGTCTTAATAATTTTAATATAGACATATTTGGTATATGTAATATTAACTAATGAAAGTTGATAAGATATATTTGTAATGCAAATAAAACTTATTCAAATCGTCAATTTCAAATAATTCCAAATATTTGGCAGTGAAAATGTTAATTACTCAATAGTATGCGGTATATCAGCAATAGAAGAAGAATAAATACTGACTTATATTCCGAATAATATTCACAAGGTCTCAAATAAAGATGAAGCCATTAAAGTGGGAGAAAAGCCGACAGGCGAAGCAACGCACTCCGTGTTGACTTTGAGATGCGGAAAATGAAAAGGAAAAGCGCCTTGTTTTGCGTGTAAATACGATTCGTTAGTCAATTTCTTTATGTAAATATTATTGTAGGCTGTTTTAGTTCTATATCTCGATTTCTGTTTGTTACATACAAAGTAATTTCTGCAAATGTTGTTCTATATAAAACAATTATGAACAGAAGTCTACATACACACCTTCATTAGATTAACCGTTGCTCTGTTAATGATTCTAATTTACACAGACAATATCAACTCGTAAGATCAACTTACTCTGGTCACTATAGCTCTTATCAATAGCTACCAAAACCAAATAAAAGATAAATGGCGTAAAATATAGAAACTAGGTATAGATTCCTAATATACAAAATAAAAAAAACCGGCTAAATGCGGGTCGGAGTTGCGCACGAAGGGTTCTGTACCATTATCTATAAAATACCGACTAAGTACGAGTCGGAGTGGTGCACGAAAGGTTCCGTACCACTATCTATAAAAAATCGCGTTTGTTGTATGGGAGCCTCCCTTAAATATTTATTTTATTTTGTTTTTAGTATTTGTTGTTATAGCAGCAACAGAAATACATAAATTGTGAAAGTTTCAAATGTCTAGCTATCGCGGTTCTTGAGATACAGCCTGGTGACAGACGGACGGACAGACAGCGAAGTCTTAATAATAGGGTTCCGTTTTTACCCTTTGGGTACGGAGCCCTAAAAAGGGAAAAATCGCGTTTGTGATATGGGAGCTTCCCTTAAATATTTATTTTTTGTTTTTAGTATTTGTTGTTATAGCGGCAACAGTAATGTATAATTTGTAAAAATTTCAACTGTCTAGCTATCGCGGTTCTTGAGCTACAGCCTGGTGACAGACAGACGGACGGACAGGCAGCGAAATCTTAGTAATAGGGTCACGTTTTTACCCTTTGGGTACAGAACCCTAAAAATAGCGTGCGATAAATAAAAAAAAACATTTCAAATTTACTTTTCGAAACTATTGAAAGCAATAAATTACCACAATAAAGTAGTCATTATCATAAAGAATTAGTATTTATGTTCGTTGGGTTAATTAACTGTGTACAAGTAGATAAATTATAATTTCAATATTTATTATGTTGAATAATATCAGCGATCATGTACATCCCAGTTTTGGGCTCGGGCATCTTCCACAATAGCAGGGAAATTGACCTACTAAATCATGCTTGTCAGACGGGTTGGTACAGGGTTTTATTTCGAATTTTCCTTCGCTTGCATAGATGTTATATGCATAGTATAATCCCTTAGTCGTCTTTTACAATACCCACGAGCAAGAAAGGGGGTGGTGAATTGTATTCTTATTCCGTCACCACACGGAAATGCCATTATATTGATCAATTAACACTATTTAATCGCAGCCATTATAAAGATATAAAAGTCAAAAATTTGCCTCTTATCAAACTAATTTTCTTCTTATAATCTTAAGAGGGCAAGAATTGGTCACAATATGAAACAAGTGAAATGCTCCAAGTGTTTACGCTCTACCTCTTTGCAAGTTAGTATCTTAGCGACCGTAACATGCACGTGGCGCACACTAAAACTCCGCCAACACTCATTTATCACAAGAGATGAGAGACATAAGTAGCTGTAAAAGTGTTGCCCGTTCGCCGAGTTAAAGTCCACCGGCTTGTTCTTTTATTCATAAATAAGGATAGATGTTCCTGGCGGTTTGTATATGTATATTTTACAATCTTAAAAAGAGGAGGTTCTTAGTTCTTATAGAGTTTTGGGTATATTTTTTTGTTTATGAACCACATTAGATGTTTTTTTTTAGAAAGTGAACACCTGAACTGTGGTCTCATTTTGTTTTATTGACAACTTTGTGTTTAGGAAACATGGTTGGGTAGTTTACTACTACCCAAGCATGTTTCAATCATCAATAGGTTTCATGATTTCTCGACCTTTTTAATGTTAAATGAAATTGTCTAAACATCACTTAGCCTTTGAAAATAAAAATATTTATTTGATAGATAGGAATTAACTATAATGCCATTAAATATATAAAAAACTTACCAAAAAAGCTTAAGAAAATCTTTTGTTGATTTAATCCTTATTTATAATTACTGTTTTACTTATCCCTAAATACCAAGAATATGTCTACAGAATGGCAACAAAATAGCTTATTTTAAGTACAGCTTTAAAAATATTTATCTTTGACATTTGACTTATTAAGTCAAGCAAGAAAGTGTTTTTATACATCATGTTTCCAGAAATAATATTATTTGCCTTATTTTTCCATTACTATCTCCAATTACCGTATTTCAGTTTATTAAATTTAATACTTGTTGGTAAAATGATTGTTTCTTTCAGATTCAACTCGAATTTATACATACAAATGGCATATTTCTGAACAACGCCTTCCAATAAATTAGAAGGAGATCTTCTTATAATTGCCTATAATAGTGTTGCCCAAATGCAAGACCAAGACAAGACTGGGACCAGTCTTGGTCTTGGTCTTGCAACAGCACACCTGGTCTCGTCTTGGTCTTGGTATTGCACACTCGAGTCTTGGTCTTGGTCTTGGTATTGCAGCAAGAGCCTCGCAAGGTCTTGCAAGTCTTGCAGTTGGAATAACGTAACAGTCATTTATCATGGCAATAAAAAATCCAACTAAATTAATCTAATATCATCCTATCCTATCTATCCATATGCTAACCTATAGTCCACTATTGAATATAACCCTTACCACTGGGGAAAATTACTCTCCTATTCCCCTGGTGTTACATTAGACAGAGTTACTACTCCTATGACAAAGGAAGGAATTTCGACCCTGTTTTCTTAAGACGTCACCACACAGGGCAGTTGATACAATAAATTTTATGTCATTTAACATTCCCCCTTTCCAACAAAAAAGATTTTTTCAATTTGATTGGCAAGCGACGGAGTTATTTGACCACTGACGACAAGTCACGCTGCTCTGGTGGTCGGCACAACAACGAGGCGGCGTGGATACGGGTGGGTTATGGGCCCGTGCGCCATCCTTTCATCGCTCCGGACGGAATGGACCGCGCGTGTGCTTATCATAGCCCACCCATAAAAAAAAAATAATGGCTTCCTAACACCATTGCCTCGGTCCGATTTGATACGACATCCACGGGTAAGAGAGTGGTGAATTGTATTCGTACTCTGTCCCTACACGGACATTTATGTAGATTAATTGTAGGTATATTTCTATGTCCAACAGTGAACGTCGTTGGGCTACTGAATAAACGGATATATAAATATGTATAATGAGCAAGAGCACTCTCGTGGTTATTGTCCTTAAGCCGGTATTTTTGTCCTTAAGCCTTTCCGAAGAGTAATTCTGAAAAGCCAACACCAACATTGAGAATCGATTGGCCAATAGATGGATATCTCAAGACTGATTTGACTTGCCGTGTAGTGACGGAGTAAGAATACAATTCATCACCCCCCTATTTTACCCGCGAGAGCGAACTCAGGACTAAGGGCTAAAATATATAACATCGGTGCAAGAGAAGGAAAACTTGACATGAAACCCTGTAACAACACGGCCGATCACCGTGGCGATTCCTCTCCGGCCACGGCCGATTTCCCTCCTGTTATATAGAAGACACGAGCTCCACCGTATATAAGCTGGAATGGTGATTTGAATTAAATGCAAGACCGCGAGACTCTTGCAGGCTCAGTCTTGGTCTTGCTCAAGTCTTGCAGAGCCAGTCTTGGTCTTGGTCTTGCAAAAATTAAGCGGTCTTGGTCTTGGTCTCGGTCTCGCATTTCTCGCAAGACCAAGACCGCAAGACCAAGACTTTTTTGGGCAACACTAGCCTATAAGCTTCTTTTTCTCTTAAATTGGTCGACTTAATTGTTTATTTTTTTATAAATATTGGTATTTTATAGCGTATGTGATAACAGATTATTTTGGATTGTCGAAGTAAACATCGCTACTCGAAGACTTGGCACTACCAAAGATACAACCATTCCGCTTACTCAGTGCTAAAGTAAAACACTACAATTGAGAAAAAACGGCCAAGTGCGAGTGGGACTCGCGCACGAAGGGTTCCGTAGCATTGACTAGGTAAACAAGTGCTTCCCTATTGCCATTATCGATATTGAGCAAAAAAATCAAGTCTGTTGTATGGGAGCCCGCTTTAAATATTTATTTTATTTTTAGTATTTGTTGTTATAGGCCGCTATAGATAGCGGCAATAGACATACATCATCTGTGAAAATTTCAACTGTCTAGCTGTCACCGTTCTTGAGATACAACCTGGTGACAGACGGACGGACGGACGGACAGCGAAGTCTCAGTAATAGGGTCCCATTTTTACCCTTTGAGTACGATCGCGGCCTTGCTGCGCCTGAAGGCCGTGGTAGCGGAGGCCGTCACCGGCGGAGGAGTCCTGTTGGCGGTGTCCCTGGACATCGCCAACGCCTTCAACAGTCTGCCATTCAGCTGCATCAGGGAGGGGCTGAGGTATCACGGGGTGCCCGTGTACCTCAGGCGGTTAGTGGCAGACTACTTGGAGGGGCGCAGGGTCCTCTACGTTGACCGAGTAGGGGACGTTGTGCGAACGCCCATGACGTGCGGTGTCCCACAGGGGTCGGTTCTGGGTCCGACCCTGTGGAACATCGGCTACGACTGGGCGTTGAGAGGAAGTCTCCCACCCGGGTTGGGCGTAATTTGCTACGCCGATGATACACTGGTCACAGCCCGGGGTGGGACGCTAGAGGAGGCGGCACGCCTGGCAACTCTTTGCACCGAGGAGATTGTCAGGCGGATCGAAGCGCTGGGGTTGAGGGTAGCCCTGGAAAAGACGGAGGCCCTCTTGTTCCATGGCCTCCGTACCGCCGGGCCTCCCGCCGGCGCTTCGATCACCGTGAAGTCGGTCACCATCAGCATCCAGGCCCACATGAAGTACTTGGGCCTGGTGCTCGACGGGCATTTTTGGTTCCGTGAGCATCTCCATCGACTTGTTCCCCGGCTTGTCGGCGCGGCGTCCGCCCTTTCGCGGCTGATGCCGAATGTGGGTGGACCCAGTGCTACGTGCCGACAGCTGTACACGGGGGTGATCCGATCGATGGGCCTGTATGGCACACCGGTGTTGGCGGGGTCCCTGACCGTCCGTCTTAGGGCCCTCCTATGGCGACCACAGAGGGTCATGGCGATCAGGGCCATACGGGGTTACCGCACGGTGGCGACGGAGGCAGCGTGCCTCCTGGCCGGAACTCCCCCGTGGGACCTGGAGGCGGAGATGCTCGCCGACATTTATCGGCGGGTGTCGGAGACGCGCGCCCGCGGCGGTATGGTCTTCTTGCAGGAGATCACCGCCTGGCGGATCGACGCCCACCGAGGAGTCATTGCCCGTTGGGCAGTCCGGCTGGAGAGTCCTCGGTACGGTGTCAGGACCGTCGAGGCCTTCCGACCGGTGCTGATGGAGTGGTTGGAGCGGACGCACGGGGTGCTTTCCTTCCGACTGGTGCAGGTGCTGACGGGGCACGGGTGTTTTGGGAAGTACCTACACAAGATTGTCAGGAGGGAGAGACACACCGTCCTACCACCACTGCAGTTGCGACGAGGACACGGCGCAGCTTACGCTCGAGGAGTGTGCTGCGTGGGAGGGGGAGCACCGTGAACTCGTCGCGATTATCGGTGCCGACCTGGCGCTGCCAACCATCGCCAGGGAGATGCTCGACAGCGTCAGGAACTGGGACGCGGTCGCCGCCTTCTGTGAGGCCGTAATCTCACGGAAGGAGGCGGCGGATCGTGTGCGAGTAGAGCTCCTATTCGGCGACACGTTCTGCCGCCGGCAACTGGGGCGGCGCAGGCGCGAGTAATGCCGCCCTAGCCGAGGCCGCGGGTGATCAGACCGGGGAATTGTCCATCACCCGCAGAGAGGCTGACCGCGCGATGGCGACCGACGTCCCAGTACGTCGAGACGTGAGGTTACCCGAAAGGGTATTCCGTCGGGCCGACCACTGATGACAAGTCACATCTGCTCCGGTGGTCGGCCCAACAAACAACAAGGCGACATGAGTACGGGTGGGTTATGGGCCCACGCGCCGTCCTTTCATCGCCCCGGACGGACAGGACCGCGCGTGCGCTTACCATAGCCCATCCAAAAAAAAAAAAAAAAGGGATGTCAATCTAAGATCAGTTAATCGAGTAAAGGATCTATGGAATCAATATATTGAAATCGATGACCTATATTCAATTAATTCCAGTACATTAATATTTAAGCGTGGAATCGAAATTTCTATAACATCCAAATTGAAATAATTTGCTGGTGCAAATCATAACAGAAAGCTGTTTTGATTTGCATCACCAAATATTTTGTAATTATTTGCATTTATATACATACATACAGGGGTTTAATAGCCTGAAACGGCTTAGACGCCAGCATGATTTGAGTATGGGATGAGTATTACCATCATCAATGCAGACCATTTATGTCCCACTGATGGGCTCGAGCTTCCTCCACAAGTTGAAGTTAGGTTAGGTGTTTGGTCGAGTTGTATTCTATCTATCTATCGGTTTATATTACTCTTAATTTTTTTTTTCCATTCGATGTTATCTGCACATTAAATCTTTAGAGCAACATCTACGGGACAACAGAGGCGATAGTGAATTGCGTTCTTACTCCGTCACCACACGGCAAACGGGTAGTTCTGTTTTAAGCTTTTTCCTTAAAATAACTTAAAAGTATCGATTCGTTTTTTCCTTTAATTATATGTTTGTAAAATCCTTCGCAATACAAGGATTATTTCCTTAGTGCAAGGTGTTGTCTTTAAAAAACAAAACCAATAAATAAAATTGGAGTGTCTGTTTGTAATGTTAAAATAATAGGCTTTTTTCATGCTCACACGGTTATTTACACGTATGCCTAAAATAGCAATTAAAAAATTTTTGTCTGTCTGTCTGTCTGTTTGTTCCGGGTAATTTTCAAAACGGCTGGACCGATTTCAAAAATTCTTTCACCAATGGAAAGCTATAATATCAGGGCGTAAACTAGGCTATATTTTATCCCGGTATTCCCACGGGAACGGGCACTATGCGGGTAAAATGACTATAACCTATAACCGAAGCGAAGCGAGGGCGGGTTGCTAGTAGTAATAATATGTTCATTTTGGTTTTCTATACCGTGTGGTGACAAAGTAAGAATCCAATTCATCACTTCCCTTCTCTTGCCTACGGGTGTCGTAAAAGACGACAGTGGGACATATATGGGTTGAAATAACGATGATTATAGATCAAAGAAATCATCGCGAGGAAACCCGCATATCTACTCGTATTGCAGAAAAATGTCCTTGTAAATGTGTGAAATCGATGTCTCGGAAAGAACTTAAGTCATCGTTCCCGACTATCATAAGCAAATGTCACACAAATTTTTAACTTCTTGTTTCGTCCTATAATATTTTTATCCTTTTATATTTGAGAGTCACTTTGCTTGAAAATAGAAAGAAAATCATAAAATTGCAAATATTTTCATAACGTTAATATTTCAAATTAGAGTAAGTAGGAACACTTAAATTGGGATTGAAAATAAGGCAAAATAATCCTGTATTACAATCAACTTTCAGAACTAGATTCGTCTATTAGTACGCTTCTGAACGCCACTCACAGGCCAATAACGGTAGTATCATACATCCATCAGCATATAGACATCTACTATTGGACATATTCTTAATAACAGTATACATAAATATACATATATTGCCGTATTGTGTTGGAATAACTCACCACCCTCCTTATCAGACCTGTGAATATAATAAAAGACTATTAAGGCATATAACTTGTATTTAGATACCACCATCTGTCTAAGAAACTCGAAATAAAACCTATGCCAATTTACTGATATAGGTCAATTTCCCTCCTATTATAGAGGAGGTTCGAGCCCAGCATTGGGAGATATATGAGCTCAGATGTTGATACATATAGGTAATATACTAGCCGACCCAGCGAACTTCGTACCGCCATACTTTTTTTCGTTAATATATTTTCTAAATTTCTGAAAATATAGTCTGTCTATAGCTGTCATTTTCGTTTTGTTATTACATAATAGATGCGTTTTTGTTATACCACGTTTTATAGTGACTTGTATTCTCTTTGACATTTTATGTCAAGTCCCACGGGAACCCGGTCGAACGGGATAAAAGTACCCTATGTCTTCCTCCTGGTTCTAAGCTACCTCCCCGCCAATTTTCAGGTAAATCAATACAGCCGTTCTTGAGTTATAAATAGTGTAACTAACACGACTTTCTTTTATATTTATAAATGTAAGTATAATTGATTTCACTTACTCAGGTTTTCTACTGAAAACCGAGTCTTTACTTGATCCACCAAAATATAACCAATACTTTATTTGATCTATCAATTACTGGTTCAGGTCTATGCATAATTTATATACATTAAATTTATCTATGTAAAGTCTCACAAAATATAAAATTCTTTCATTAATATAAGTTGTTATCTTTTATAAAAAATAATCATGTAAAATATGTTTCTGTGACATACATTACATGAAATGCTGAAAAAATTATAACAATTTTAAATTGTCATTCTGTGTCCCATTGCAATGTTAACTTTTTAAATGCCATAAGTAATTAAAGCTTTCTCGTAGTCGCATTTGTTTACCGTTATTTTTTAACAAAGCAGTCACGTCTGTGCACACCATTGCCTCTAAATTTATATTTCAGCTTTCGTATTCAAGGCACCCAAAAATCTAATGACTATTTTAATATAATTATGGTAATTAAATTCGGAAAAGAATATTACGGTTTTTCTTTTTCAATTCCATTTATGTGAAGCATTCTTAAATGTCTTAATAATCAGTTCCTTAAAAATTACCCCATAGTATAGATATTTTTCAATATTAGTTTTTTTGGCAACTGATATTCTGAATTAAATTAAGTCAAATAATATTTAAAACCTTTAACGCGTTCTTTCTCTAAAAGTTAGAAGAACTATTTATCAGTAAGTACCGTTAGGTACTGATCTACAATGTAAGAGCGCACGCCCTTCCAAATTTATTTAAATTTTTGATCTTGAATTCTCATGCGAAAAATTTAAGTAATCATGATTTAAGTGAGATTTTGTTTTCATATCTCACAAGAAATATCTCACTTATTCCAAATTATCTATAATTTAATTAAATTTTAATATTTATTAAGGAGCTGTTCAACTACATTATAAGTAAAAACAAAAAATATCGAAATATATAAATAATTTTTGCTATCAAATGAACTATAACATCAAGTAAACCACTTGAAATATTATTTCATCCAAAATAACGCAAACACAGCAATTTATCCCATTAATATTCACATTTATTAACTTCCAACCACATTAACTCGTAGTCGCAATAGACTGTTTCCTTATTGAGACTTAATAATTTTCATCTTTATTCAAAGAGGTCTATGAATAAAACAAAGCACACTTGTGGGGACGCCGATACGCCAAGCTTGCAAGATGTTCAACGGCCTTAACTTTATTAATTTTACAGTTAAACTTAATTAAAATGGGTATCTTAATGATATAATCTAATAATAATAATAACGAAAATGTAGATTGGCGCATTGGATATCCATCTAATGTTCGTAAATGAATAAATTACATGACTTGGCAATGGCATGGTAGTATGCATTAACTAATTTCAGCGATTACTAAATAGGTTTATTAATATAATTACTAAACCTTATAAGGTACTGTCAAACATAGGTATATTTGATCTTATTTTAAGCTCCAATTTATTTACCTAGATACATGCGTAGTAGATTAAGTAACATTCATCCTAACGATTGTCGTAAATTGAATTCGTATAAAAATAAAAAACATTTTATATGAGGTCAAAAAATTATCGAATGATTAATGTCAAATTAGTGTAGTTTTGATATTCTACCATAACACAAGCATTATTCTTCAAGAATTATTCTATAAATCATTTTGAGTCTTTACAAAATAAGTTATTAAAAAAATAACAAATCAAAACTGAATTAAGAACAATGTAGTCTAGATGAATCAAATTCACAATGTTTTTTTTTTTCGGCGCAAATACACAATGTTAAGAATAACTCACAAAATGCTGATCAGAATTTGAACAAATTTATATAGGACTACCTCTAAAGTATGATCTACCAAGCACAAGAAAGAATAATTAAAATCGATTCTTAATTGGCGGAATGATCGCGTAACGTACCTAGTTAAAACACAATCGATTTAAGAACCTCATCCTTTTGAAGTCGGTTAAAAACTAATAAAATGCATAGTCTTGTCAACAATTACTGTTAGACTATCAAGAGCGTCAAAATTTAATGTAATAAAAACTTTGTAGACAGTAAGAGTGGGGGGGCACTTAGAGACAAATTGCATTTTAAGATTGGCTTTAGAGATGAGAAAAGGGAATATTGACTTTGATATTAGCGGGTATTGTGTGCAGACGTGTGATGCGCCTTAGGCATCAACACTCCACCCCCCAATATAACAAGTGGCTGAGCTACGAATACAATTTAACTTGAAATAAAATTTTGTTATCCCTCGCCATGAATAGGTAGTATATGGTTCGGAAGAGAAGGGCGCCTTTCCTATCTTACGTTATATCGCTTCGGGTACACCTCGTAAGTTTCCGATTCTCCGACTTCTTTGTGTTTTATGTGCCTAATGATATGAGTAAAGTTACGAATGGGATTAAAGTTAAATGGAGTTTGGATTTTTTTGCCAATCTTCTTATGTAACACGGGTTTCAAATATCTCAAACGATTTAAAGGAAAAACCATTTTCAGACATAAATTTAGCTGAATATATATTGTTAACTTTATACATTACTGCTATGTCAAAAAGGAAGGCTATGAATGACGACTTATAAATTCCGGCTATATAATAAATTATTTACGTAGTATTACTCAAATATGCATTACGATAATTTCGGATTCATAAAATGTATTTAAATCTTCTAATTCTCAGTAGAAAGAATAATCAATAATTCTACCTAATTATTAATATCATCTTTAGAAATAAAAATTTTATTCATAGAGTACGCGTACTAAAAAAGACATTCCAACTATTTTCCTTCCCGCTGGTCTTCTAGAAAGGAACATCAAATGTACATATATGTATATTTTTACAGCAAGCTAGAAAAACTTGAAATAAAATAACATACTAATTCCTATAGACAGCCTCGTATAGTAGGCTTATTTCCTTTCATTGAGGAGTGTCTAATTAGGTCATATGCCTATGAGATGGAAAAATAAAACACGGCATACATCAAGTGCTCAAGCCCTCATATTTCTATGTATTGACGAACTAAGAATACAATTCACCACTGCCTCTCTTACCCGTGGGTGTCGTGAAACACTACTAAAGGTTTACCATATAATAAGCAGATAACATCTATGCAAGGGAAGCTAAACTAGACATAAAACCCTAGAATTCCCCCTTTATTGTGGAGGAGGCTGGATGCATTCCCCGTTTAAGCGACTTAGCCAATGTTCGTGATCTCCAAATATTTAAACAAGATAGTGTCGTAATTATTGTCTTTTAGATAATTAAACTCCTTCTAATTTAGAAAATACACAGAATTTTTACTATAATGAACATGCATAAAAATATAACTCAAAATTCTGCATTCCATTTCTTAGAAATACATCGATCAAAGAAGATCGTAATAACAAATCACTATGGATAAACAAAGACTCGTATGTAAACCTGATATCAATTTCAAGGAAGTTACCCAAACGCCTTGTGCAAACATCTCGTCAAATCGTCGTGGATTGCCGGATCTTTTCGGATTTCTTCGGAACGTGAGAATCGACAGGGATCTGTATCACTTCACCTTTGTTTGCTATATTAACTTTGCTGTTACTTTTTTTGTTGTTAACACCATGTAATTATTGCCAGGGATTACAGTTTTTGATGAGAGCTTGTGGTTTTCTTAACAATCCTTAACATTATTTAAAATTAATAGTGTATTAAATTGTTTATTATAAGGGAACCTGAAACCCATCCAGTTTAATTTGAACCATGAATATATTAAATAATTACTTTAACAAAAAACTAAGGCAATGCTAAAAATTATAGTGTGTTTCTATCTTTTTTAAAACACTTAAAAAAGTTATGTAATTATAACTTACAACTGTAAACAAACGACTGTTGACAGTGAGGTCCTTCCACTTAATCGCCTTTTACGATAACCACGGGCAAGACCCCTGGGATGGTGAATTGTATTCTTGCTCTGTCATCACACGGAAAACATTTATAGTAGTAAGAATAATAAATATATTTTTAAAATAGTGTAATGTATATACATCTTTTACTTACATCTTATTGTAAGTAAAAGATACGGAACAAACTTGAATCCGATGAATTTCATATGAAGTCAGCGCTACACATCGTGTTTAAGGAGTTTGGTTTATTGAACCTCGTTAAACATTTTTATAGATCCGTACAAGTTTTATTCAACGTACATTGTAGAATGTTTTTGTATGAGTTCAGTTGAATTAACTGTTTATCTGAAAACTTGGACAACAACTATGAATGTACTACTTACAAAATAAGAAATATCGCTTTGTTTTCATTTGTATATGGGTTTTGTTTAGGGTTTGCTGTAACTCCCTAGCCGAGACCGCAGGTGACCGTACCGAAGATTTTAGTCCGTTACCCGTAAAGAAGCTGACCGCGCGAGGCGACCGACGTCCTGGACGTCGATAGGAGAGGGAACCCCTCTGGGACAAGGAACTCGATACCGGTAGTCGGCCCAACAACGGTGTCGTAAAAGGCAACTACGGAATATACGGGGAAATAGTAAATAAATTTCCTTTCGATTATGAAGGAAATCTGAGCCCAACAGTGGGGCTTATATTGGCTAAAATGATTATGAGAAATGAATTCAACTAGCTCCATAATATTGTTAATTGTATTAGCAATAAGTACCGTTTAGCAGATAATGGACAGAAGACTCCACCGTTCATAGTAAGGGGAAAACATAAATATAATTCTTTAATAAAATAAGTAAATAATAAAGCGGGGCTATTCATTGTTCGATTTACTGAACAGCATGTTTATTCTCAACGCTATGCCTAATGAAGTGAAAGGGAATGATGGATGGCATGGTAACAGATCGAACAGGGGCGTTATACACAATATTTATATATGGCAAATCTTTGTGTACAACAATACCCATACATTTTACTGAAGCAACCATATTTTGATTATAATTCACTGGCTATTGCTTACGGTTGGTGTTCAAATTTCCATATTTAACAAAGTATGCGCGTACTGTAATGCTATGGGAATTGGCTAGTGGTATATAAAATTGTTCAATGGTTATTCAACTGCATAGGATTTTGTTCCTTATTTTTAAGTCAAACCTTCATCATCGAAGGCATATGCAAATTTTAATTTTTTTATTTTATATATTAATATTTCAATAAATGACTGACGCAAAGATATTAAAAAATACATAAGTAAAATTAAAAATTTTGAAGAACCCCCGACACAAACTAAAATAATTAAAAAAGTATTAAGTTCAGGCATTATCAATTAATTGTCATTTAACGACTGTACTGGCACGCGTGAAGCACTTAATCGTGTAATCATACGCCATTACATCATATATTAGAAAAGAGCTGATACTCTTTCACTGCTGGACCGATACTAACTAAATATAGCTAAGAACAACCGCAAGGAAACTGACTTTCAAATGAAAAACACCACATTGAAAACGGCCCATTTGTTTGAGAGCTACGACAGACAGACAGACACATACACAGACAGATATCAAACCTATAAACCTACAAGATAGTCCGTCACTACTCGAAAAACATACATTATATTAATTTAACTACTTCTATTCTCATTCACTAGGAAATTACATTATCACAAATTAGTCATTAAATGCTGATACAGGTAAGATATATAAATGTCATTTCTAAGGTATAAATTGCTACGTATTATGCTCTAACGAGTTCTCATCATCGTCAAATTATATGATTATTAGTATTATCAGACGATGAATGAAGTAAACTTCTCCTCGGAGACCGCTATAACGAACGATCTCAAGAGATATTGTGTACTATATCCGTGGATGGTTTCACCATCATAATAAGATATATACGTCTAACATATTTTCAATGAATCGAAATGACCCTGCAGCTATTTGTTACATGGGTTTAAGTCTTACTAATCGTCTATGTTATAATATGATTGTTTTTATATTCTCATAATTGTACTTATACATTTAATGGTAAATTATATCCATAACAGGCATAAGTACGCGAAAGATACATTTTTTTTAATAAATATCATGTAATTAAATAGTGCACGACATAGCACGAAGAATTACCACGCTGAAGTGGCAATGGGCAGGCCACATCGCTCGACGAATAGACAACCGCTGGGGAAGAAAGGTACTCGAGTTGCGACCACGTATCAGATGATGCAGAGTAAGATGAACTAGGGGAACGAGGAACTGATGAAAGTTGCTGGGCGTCGCTGTATGCAGGCGGCACAGACCCGCACTTTGTGGCGTAACATGAAGGAGGCCTACGTCCAGCAGTGGACGGCGATAGGCTGAAATGATGATGATGAATTAAACAGTATTTTTTTTAATATTTTAATAATTAAGTATCGCGATCACACAATTATAATAAAATATTAAAAGAACCACACCATATCTTACCCGTGTGTATCGTAAAAGACGACTAAGGGATATGAAAGGTCTATAACATTTATGCAAAAGAAGGAAAACTCGTAAAATATCACGTTGATCAATCGTCTTGGTATAGGGTTTTGTATCAAGTTTCCCTTCTCTTGCAGTTATTTGATCTACGTATTAAATCCCTTAGTCATCTTGTACGACACCCACGGGGGTGACGAATTGTAGTCTTACACCCTCACTACACAGAAGAGGTAAAGTAATACTCTATTTCCTCATAGCTAATATCTGACTGAATCAATATTTCATAATCTACGCTTTATATGATTGCCAAAATAAAAAAAAAATAGTTTAAGTAACCTTAATACTTTCAAGTCAAATCTTGCATAATCTATAATGTATTGTAATTATTGGAATAAGGCGCTGAAGTGTATGAAGACTTGATACAACAGCAAGAGCATCTAAAATCGATAGCAAAGGCCAAACAATATATTTCATTAATTTAAAAAATGGATTTATGCCAGTCAGACATTTTTATTATGTAAGTGGAACAAATTTTGGTCGATTCATTGTCCATTCGGTTTTGATGGTATAGTGTTGTGCCAAAAGCCGTTTATTTGCTTTATTTTTTTGTTTGTACATTCGCAATAATATTTATCAATGAATTTGAATCCGTATTTTATAGAACATAGGATAAATCATGCGACTTTTAAAATAACATAAGTAGTGGGATTATGCAAGATAAGTAGCATTTTTATACAAGTTTAAAAAAATATATTTTACGGATTTTATCGCGTTTGTGTTTGATTTTGTATTACCCGACGTTTCGAACATTTTACAGCGTTCATGGTCACCGGCAGATTAAGATGTCTCACGTCACATCATCATTATTACAGAGATCAATAATTATTATCTACCCGGTACAGAAATTTTAAAAAATCCGTAAAATAGTTTTATTTACAATGTGTAATACTCGCGTAAACGTCAGAAATCATTATTATTATTCAATGAACTATACTTATATTTTTGTTGATGTAATATTTGTTATTCCGAGTTTAATATTTTGAGTAAGAAGAAAAATAAACAGTCTTTGTAATCATCATCATCACAGCTCAGATACGTCCCACTGCATGCAGTTGAGCCTCCTCCAAAATAGGAGGGCATTTGATCTACTATACCTACCACGCTGAATAGACGAATTGATATAGGATTTTATTTCGAGTTTTCCTTCTCTTGCATAGATGTCATCTACAATAATCCCTTAGTCGTCTTTTACGACACCCACGGGCAAGAAAGATGGTGAATTGTATTCTTACTCCATCACTACACAGAATATATCCTACTAATTTTATAAACGAAAAAATTTGTGAGTATGTATGTGAGGATGTTTATTGCTCTTTCACGCAAAAACTACTGAATGGATTTTGATGAAACTTCACAATAATATAGCTTACATATCAAAATAATATATTGCCTATAATTTACTAACTATGCGAGTAAAACCGCAGGGCGCTGCTAGTAATCTATATATCTTTGTAATATTTTCTTATTAATATAACCGTAAGAGAAAGGTTTTGCAACATATGTCATAACAGCACAACAGATACAAAAATAAGGATGAGAAATCAATTTCCTTATGCTATTGTGATAATAAATCGTTCCTATTAGAGCATAAATCCAATATTTCATTATTATGAAACACAAACCTGTGGAGGCTCAAAATCTCACATTCGGTGAATTGTTGTTGCTTTAATTAACGCTTCCTACGATGTCACCATTAAGTCGGCGTTGTCTGGTTGCGACTGTAACAATGCCAGCAATGAGCCTTTGTTTGCACGAGACCGTTGTTTAGAATCCTCGATGTTATTGCGAATGGTGAACGCAGTTTCGCACTACATTACGATGTACACTGCGGGGTTAATAGAATAATTCTATGGGATCATTGTCTTGTAATCTATAGGGAGTCAACGATGGAACGAAATCCAATACCAAGTTTGTTCTCAGTTGGCAGTAACCTCACTTGACTCAATTTCGCGATGATAATTGGAATCACGGCGATATTCCCGCGTGCCGTTCGCCTATTGTTGTATATGAATTATGACTTTATAGCCAATTAAGAGTGAAATAACAAACCCAAACAGTATATTAACACTTGCCAAATTATATCTCATTGTACTATTTAATTCTCAAACAATGAAATAACACCCCTTTCTTCAACCCATATAGGCCATGGGAATACTCCATAATGGGTATAGTATAAATGGAGTATGAGGCTTTATTTTGGAGTTTTAATTCTCTTGTAATTGCGGCAGGTCCTGACATCCCTTTGTTGTCTTTTACGAAACCTCAAATGAAGGAGAGATCGCATTCTTATACCAGATTGATGAAATAAACGTATTTTATTGGACTTTGCCTCTCTTTTTAACACCTATAAGCCAGGGGTTCCATAGATGACATCAAAGTTTGACATCTAGCAGTGGGCGATGGAGGTCTAAATGCTGATAATGCGGGGCTAAACTTGCAATTACCGCTACCCTTTACTTGATCGTGGGAGTCATAACCAGCTGAGGGCTACAGCAGGAGATTGGGCACAACTTCTCTCCTGGTAAACGTATATCAATTCGCTCCGATCGGTAAAGGGTAAATGGTATGTGACAATAGTCTCAAGCCGTATTTTGTTATACAAAAAATTACATAAAGACATATATTTGTTTCTTTTTAGCTTTTTTTTTTAAAGACTACACCTTGCGCTAAGAAAATAGTCCTTGTATTGCGAGGTACTTTACAAACATGTAACTAACGGACACAAATTACAGCCAGACTCAGAACAACAATTTGTGGATCGCACAAAGTATTGTCCTTCGTGGGATTCGAACCCTCGACACTGACTCTGTAGGTCAGTATCTTAACTACTACGCCATTTGTGGAGTCATATGGATACTCTATGTTCTTCAAAGTTATTAGCGTGAAATTTAAAATATAACATGCCTTTTTAAGGATCTTTAATACAACATAATAATAGTTACTCTAAATTAGCATTTCTTAATATTCACAATACCTGTTTTAGAATGTAAAGAAGTTTCACAAAGAATGAGCACTTAAAACTGTTGTCGCGAGTAGTAATTATACCGAACTTGACACAACAATGCACCAACCACTGAAGTGCTTTAGCGATACCAGATTTACAAATCAGTAAACAGTAAACTTACATTGTCTTGAGCATGTTTATGTTAAAACTGTGGGCTAACTGGGAAACAATAAAACCAGAGGACCTAGACGTGATTACGTAAAAAGGGGAGGCGCTTCGTTTTGAAAAGTTACATAACTTATTGCAAAATGTCTTTCCAAACAGCGATTATTATTGTAGATAAAACTACTTTACGGATTTTATCGCGTTTGTATTTGATTTTTGATTGCCCGACGTTTCGAACACTTTACAGCATTCATGATCACGGGTACCGGGTTCCAATGCATTGTTTTAGTGAACTAAAGCCATTAATGAATAATATAATATACGTATACATGCGAAGGTTTCAAAGTCTATAAACGAGCTAGAAACATCCTTTTTGTTTTATTTTTCTGTATACATTTTGCTTTAAACATCCTAAAAGAATTCAGTTTTACAAATCTAGTTTAGCGTGTACAAAAAACCATTTCTTCAGCTTCAGTATCATCATCATCATTTAGTCTATTGCCGTCCATTACTGGAGGTAGGCCTCCCGCATGTGCCGCCATAAATGAGATGTCTCACTGTTTAGTTGCCAAGACATTAAAGACTTAGGTACACGAAAGTCAAAGTCACAGTTCATATATGTCCTACTACTGGACTCAAGCTTCCTCCAATCACTACACGAAAAAGTAAGTGGCTGTACTAAAATGAAAATTTTTCTTCATTTTTCAGTCCCTATGTGCATATTTATATAAGAGTAAGTCTTTCCAAATTTAGTGCAATTCTCACACTATATTTCAATGGCCAGACAGGTTCGCATGGGATAATTTTTCGAGTCTCACCTTTCTCCGTACAACCATTAGTCATTTCATATGCTATATATAGTAAAGAAAAGTATAACACATTATATAGTTAGTTGCCAAACGTAGAATAGTTAATATACATAAGAGTAAGTAAGATTCGATTGAGTGAGGATACAATTGGCTAAAGCTATTCGCGCGTACAAAACATTCACCAAATAGGCACCAAATCACTTTTATCTTTTTGTGTAACTGAACAGAAACATGTCATAATAAAGTGTTATCAGCTCCATATAAATCATACAGCCTCTGCCCCACCACCGAGATAACAAACTTACTCTTGATTTACTCTTTAGTTTTATGATTCAAGATAGCTATTTATTCGCAACGACAAATATTACTGTAAGTAAAATCTTATGTTCTGGCCAGCATGGTATCGTCGTCTCAGTTGATACACATACCAGTGTTTGGCTCCAGCCGCCTCCCCAATAGGAGGAAAGTTCACCTACTATACCACGCTGGTCAGACATGTTGATATAGGATTTATTTTGAGTTTTCTTCCTCTTGTATGCATATTGTCTACCTTAGACAATGCATATTGTCTACCTTAGTCGTCTTTTACGACATCCACGGTCAAGTACTTAGTTATATTCTTACTCCGTCACCACACAGAAAGCGTGGTGTAATAGGTAAAAACCCCTCCTGTAAAGGGATATATTTGTAACAAACAATATCATCATTATCGTGATCTTATCTCATTTGTAGGTCGGTACAATAAGTAGAGTACATAGCTCCCATCTAGACCGCCTGTCTGACCTCAACCCTACTTGAGAATGTAATTCTTGACAAAACTGCATTAGATGGATTTGGTTCAGTTCGCTTTGAAGCTCTTAGTCGTCCTTTACGACCCCCACAAACGGTATAAGTGTCGGTAGCTTTCGTACAAAGCAAAAAAAAAATATTCTCGCAACAAACAATAATACGTATAATAATTGTATCTCATTTGGGATGAAAAAGATAAATTTATTCGCACAAATAAACTTGTTATGACATATCTTCAAATTAACTAGTTAAATTACAGTCATCAGGTATAATTACGACGGATATATATTTATTAACGGATATATACTCATTTTAACTAATTATAATGAACTTTAGTTCAGCAGCAGAAATATTATTACAAAGCATCAATAGATTACAAAAATCTCGAGTTCGAAACCAGGGCTAATAAATCTGATATATCAAAACCTATTTTTGGTAGTGGTAACTAATTCTACATTCTTAAAACCTTCTCACATAAACATAAAATCTTTTGACTTTTTTGTACAAAATCCTGAATGAAATGAAAATCACTGCTCAAAAACTAAATTTAAGTTGTTTTTGAACGCAACTCACACTATTGCCTAAGGCAGAACTACTTATTTGCCGCGTGGTGACGGAGTATTTACTATCCCCTCTACTTATAAAAATACTCTTTGCCAACACGTCTAACCATCTTGGTCATGTCAAATTTGCCTCCCACAGTAGGAGAGACCCGAGCCCAGTAACGGCACTTATATTGGCTGAGACGTGACGATATAATTACTTGTAACAATTCATTCATTATACACCACTTGTACATTAACCACAGATTAAGCCTAACTTTTAGAAAATATTTGTTTCCATCTCATTTTATAAAAAAAAAATATTTCTGCTAGAAACTTTTATATATAAATATAGACTGTTTCGCAAAAAAGGCGTAATGGGTTTTTATGCTAACATACAAAGAAAATTAATAAAATGGTTCACTGCCTATCTTGAATTTTAGTTTTTTTTTTACTCCCAACACCAAGTAGATATTATTTAAATTATAAGAAACGATGGGAGGGTGCGCAAGTTGTTCAATGAAAATGCTTATCTAGGTGACTGCGGTACCTATCTTCGCAAGAAACTCTTATTATACTCTGCATAAATATGTCTTGGTAGACATTTACATTTTAAATTGCCGAAGATTCTATTTTCTGATTGTACTTAACTGGTTTTGCTTTGTTCAAGTTGTATTTTCAAAAGTATTTACGATCGACAGGGCTAAATAATTTGATTACAAAATTAAAATATATATTATGAACAATTAAATAAAAAAATTAATGTAACGTTAATTTACTATTTTATAACATGTTATACTTCAGTCAATTTAGTCACTTAATCTCAACGAAATTGACCTAATATTGTATGACAATAATAAGTGTTCTAAAATATATCAAACAATATCAAAAAACCAATTCTATAAACAATTTTTTATCTTTCTTCCTATTCTCTACACCCTATGAACGCATAGGTCACTCACGAAATGAAATCGTTTACCCAGAAGATATTTTTATCTCTTGCCATCTTATGCGACCCTTTGCCAGTTTTATATGTGGTTCAATTTGTCTCAGCTTAATTGAAACCAAAATGGTGTACACGTTGGTATTTCCAAAGTTGTCTTCATTTCCCGCACATTCGGGTGAAGTCCCCGTCGACAAGCGGATTACTACAACATAAGCCTCGTAGCAACTGTTAGAGGTTACGACCCACATTGCGTAATAGTCTTGGCGATCAATCCACTGGAACTCATATCACGGATTAAGTGTCACGGATCTCGAGTTCGATCTTGTCGCAAAATGCTTCGTAAATCATTAGGTCAAAGCTTAAGTTAAACTGAGATTAGAGATTCATTATCTTGTGGTCCCGAGGATGATAGTTTGATTAAAGCATTAGATTTGCCGCGTCTTAAGTACAAAATTTATTACTAAAATGCATGATTAACTTTAAAACTTGAAGCACGCTTTGTAATAATACGATGAATGAGAAATACGCAAAAGGATCCTATGGTATTATTTTAGTCATATAAATCGTGGGAAATTAGATAAGTTTATGCGAAAGCGAGTAGCAAGCACAATAGCACTCACTGGGAGCAAGATATTGCGTTATCGTACATATATGCAATAATTTTAGGCGTCCCCACATCGAGGCCATTAAGAAGCGGTGACATTCAAAGTAGGCTTAGAACTAAGAAATATTCTTTAGTATGGATAAACCGGTGGCTCAATTTTTAATACACATTTAAATAACCAACGCTAAACTTAGTTTGACCGTGTGTCTGAACACGAAGCGCTGTGATAGTAGACTATCTAGCTTTACCAAAATCAAGCAAAGGCCCTAACTAAAAATGTCTCTATTTCATTTCTATTACTGTAATAATATAAATACGAGTATACGCAGTTTAAGTAAAAAAAACGCTCCATTTAACTCCTTTGATATTTACAAAGGACGACTTTCAGTTATTGTAAAAAAATAATTGAAAAGAAAGTGCCGGGCATCCAAATATCTGTATGTATGGATCTTGTATGACTACGTACGTCACTTTTTTTTTTGGGGTGGGCTGCGGTCGGCGCGCTCCTCGCACCAATCCGTCCGGGGCGACAGAGGGGCATAAGCACGCAACACCCGCAACCCACCCGAACACCACGTCGCCTTCGTCGTTGGACCGACCACCGCAGCAGGGTTACTTGTCATCAGTGCTCGGCCCGACGGAATACCCCCTACTTGGGGTACCCTCCCATCGACCGACGTCCCCCCTCTCGGGGAGGACGTCGGTCTTTCCTCACGCGGTCGACCTCTCGGCGGGTGACGGACTAATCCCCGGTCACGTCACCCGCGGCCTCGGCTAGGGCGGCATGGCACGCAGGTAGTCGCGCCTGTGCCGCCCCAGTCGCTGGCGGCGGGTCGCTTCGTCGAGGCTGTGCTCCTCGCGCGCGCGACCCGCCGCCTCCTTCTGCGAGATCACTGCCTCGCAGAAGGCTGCGACCGCGTCCCAGACGTCCGTAACACTTAACATATCGAGACATTTTTTATTAGCTACAGTATTTTAATACGCTGTTTACTATTGCAAATCTCTCCATAATACATGGCTGCAATTCATGACTACATAATTTATGTAGTTTAATTATAATTTACTTCATTTTTGGTTTGTTTACAACGAATGCGTAGCGTGTCTCTGGTTTAAATAGAAAATATTACGACCTTTTTTCTGTTTTGCTTGCCCATCAGGGGTATCAATACAAACAATTATGAGATGTGACAAAGTAAAATCATCATATATTGACATAAGGGTCATTACATATATATTAATAGATAGAAAGACTCGACAGAAACTCGACGCCATTACATCAGACCATTTAACAAAAAACACCCAGTAATCATTTTTTGAGAATCACCACATTTTATCCTTGCCACCTCTGTTACCTACCACAATCGAGAGTTTTCGTACAGATATTTTTAAGCGTCTCATTGAAAAAAGCTATTGACGAAGATTCAGCTTGATAGTAATTATTTTTATATAAGGGTCTGTACTATTATTTTGAGCGTAGGATCGAGATAACGTACCACTCAATTTGTAGGACAATTTTAAGTTAAGTTATAAGTTAAATTGTTTAAGTTTTCAAGTTAAGTTATATCAATATTAAATAAGTAAAAAAAGAAAATCAGTAGGTTAGTAATCATTTTTGATGACCTCGTTATCGATACATGTTGGAAGGAGAGGACTCTTTGATCAAACCATACATATTGTAGGACAAATACTTTTTCAAATAATTTAGATAATTATCTTGAGATTTAAGAAAAAAACGCCCATTAGTACCTAATACATTTATGAGAATCACTAAACGGACATATTTTATCCTTGCTACCTACCTACCACAATCGATAGCTTTCGTACAGATATTGTTGGGCGTCTCATCAAAATGAAGCTACTCACGGCAAATTAGCTTGATAGTAATCAAGTGCAAAAATGAACCGCGGATCCCGGACTATCACAGACTATATGCATAAATACTAGAACATAGAATACTACAACATTTATAAATTTAATGTAATGTTGTCAATTTATATTGAAAAAACGCATGATTTGAAGACTAACCTAAACCAAAATTCCCTTAACCAATAGTATGCCAGCGTGACTTAAAATCTTGATGATGATGATGGTGATAAAATGAAATTTGTTCTGGCAGTGAAAAAAAGAAAACGTGATCCACTTCAAAGAAAACAAGCTTCGTGTGTAGCACGTGATTCGTAATATTTACTATGTTACTACGTAGCGAGAATATCTTATACATTTGAATCGGTACGTGTCGTTTACTTCAAAGCCTTCAGCATACTACCAATGTCTTTGAAGTAATTTAGATAAATAAAAAACTACAAATCGTATTTATTCTTATAAGAACATTTTCAATGGGAACGTTCTCAAATCCGTGTACTTCAAATGTCATTTATTTCTAAGTAATTGTACTTACAGTTTCATTTAATAATATTCTATATAAGTACAATTTCTTGAAGAAGAGAAATTAATTTACTTATAACCACGTTGATCAGATATGATGTACGTGCTAGTATGGGGTTTTATTTCGAGCTATCCTTATTTTGCATACGTTATATGCATATTTATTTTTTTAATAATTTTTTATTATACCCAGAGCAAAAGAGGCAATGACTTCTATTTTACTCCATCATCACACGGAATCTATAGGCAAAAAGATAAATTTCGTATATTTGACTATAAAACATCGCCTCTAGAATTAATTATTAATTCGATTCGATAACGGAAGAGTTTAAAACACATTGTTCGATTTTGAACGATAGTACGGAACCCTTCGTAAGATTCGCATTTTGTCGATTCTGATATATAAAATATATACTAAGAAATCATACAACAGCATAAATTAATTATAAAATTATCGATGAAAAATGTATATGAATATTAAAGAATCTTGCGAAGTTCTTTCAATTATGTTTGTGAATAAGTTTATAAAGTACGGCGAAGCCGTATGGATTTTTTGATGTAATAATAAATCTGTTGATGAATATAATTATAGAGTATCGATTTTTTTAATAAATATACGTGTAAATGTACCCGCTCTACGTATTCCAACATCCTTAAGGCTCAGATACGGCAATGTATGCGAGAGATAAAGTCGCCCACTTACATTATTTCACTACCTTTGACACTTGTGAAGTAAGAACTCAGTATATTTACTATCTCACGCACCTGAGATAAGTTAATATTGCAGAATTACTCACAATGGTTTCACCTATCCGCTCCTTGGCCGTCCGTAATATATTCCTGCGTAATTGTCCCACCATACCCTACTCACAGTTATTCTATGAAGTGTAAAGGGTTCTAGATTTATAGTATAAGTTGAAACCGCTCAAACGTGCTTACAACACTTTCCGTCGTGATAAAATCTTCTTAATTACTTAAACCAAGTGCCGTCGTGGGCCTCGATAAAACAGTGATTAGAAATTCTTTGGATGCTCTCATAAATTTTGTTTTAAAATTCAGTTCTTAAAGGGCATCGTTGCGCGACGAGATTATAAGTAAGAGCCATGGATGGGTGAAAACTTTGCTGGCAACTTATTTTCTTAGTGTTTTTTTTTTTATATGATACTAATAATATGAGAACTGGGACTTGTTCTTTTAAAGATTTTGTGTTGACTGCGAACAACCGACAAAGTAAAACTTATAAACACGCATAGGTAATAAGTCTGTTATAGGATTATAAGAAAATATTTTCTTATCAATTCATACACTTCTCTACAATAAGAGGGAGTTTATCTACTATACCTTGCTAATGAGATGGTTTAGTTTCCTGCAAAAATATCGTCTGCTTACATCACTTAGCCGTTTTTTAATTCATATCTGTTGGAAATAAAGGAACAAATGGAAACATCCAACACAGTAAAAAATAATAATTTAACAGACTGCTCAAACCGATTGGCATTTTACTTTCGATTATCTTTTTTTAATATCTTTGTCTTTTACGCTACGTTTACTCTTTTTAGTTGTTACTATACACACGAAAAAGAAGTATTGAGTAAAATTGCCGCCTTAGACCGTCACCCCACATACTAAAGCCTAGAGTTCATAGAAACATATAAAGGTATAAATTTTTGATATTTTTACACTTATATACATAATTTAGTTTATCACTCAGATAAGTAATATTTATAGACGATATCGATTTATACAAATATAAATAATGGAGGAGTGCATTGGGTAAGGTAATCAAGTTTTTAATTACAATGCTGCGCAATTAGCCTCAAATAGTATATCAGACTTTTAATAGTCTTCGGACGTTTTATCTCCGATCTACATTATATTACTAGAATTTTAGTACCGCATCTAATTCTACTGCGACAGCCATTTTACTTTAGAAGACATAAAACTCATAATTTATATTATCAATTCGAATGTAAGTTTGTTTGTTACGACTAAACCATTAAACCAGTATTAAAAATTATTTTACTAATGGAAAGCTATATTATCAGCAAGTTTTATGTGGTAGACTCACATTATCGATAGTCACCTGTATACAGCCGAAGATCCATCCGGAGTAGACCATACGCTGCAAAAACGACATCTGAATTGTAGCAATTTGTTACTGCACTTCATTCAATGAGCAAAAGAATGGGCAGCCCAACTTTTTGGGGATGTTTGCATGTGGTGGGTTTTGATGATGCTTATAGTATCACCGAACCTTATAGCATGCATTCACACTATCTTCACACTGGCTTCACTTTCTTCACGGTAGTAAGCGGCCTTGTAAACATTCATGAGCGCCGCCAACAGCAGTAAAAAAGAGTAACATGGGCTAAATTTTAACCCCGTATGGCTACGGGAAGGACAACTAAGCGAGTGGAAACGGGTATTTGCTAGTATAAAAAGAAAGTCGGGTGACGTGACCGGGGATTAGTCCGTCACCCACCGAGAGGCCGACCGCGTGAGGAAAGACCGACGTCCTCCCCGAGGGGGGGACGTCGGTCGATGGGAGGGTGCCCCAGGTAGGGGCTATTCCGTCGGGCCGACCACTGATGACAAGTAACCCTGCTCCAGTGGTTGGCCCAACGACGAAGGCGACATGGTGTTCGGGTGGGTTGCGGGTGTTGCGTGCTTAAGCCCCTCTGTCGCCCCGGACGGAGTGGTGCGGAGGCGCGCCGAACGCAGCCCACACCAAAAAAAAAAAAAAAAAAAAAAGTATAAAAAGAAGTGCTAACAGATAGACTAAAGTTATTAACATAAAGATTAATATTATCTTATGCTGATGGATGGATGAATATTAAACATGTAAAGTTAATGAAGGCGTTTTATTATTAACTAGCTGACCCGGCAAACTTCGTAACGCCATAATCTTTTTCTTAAATAGGTATATTTTCTAAATTGCCGAAAATATAGTCTCTAATGGCAGAACTATTATAGCTTTGTCGAGAAAGATTCGATAGTTTTGGTCGCGACATTGTTAATGATGATTCAAAGAGAATACAAATTACTCATTATTGATTTCTGACAAAATTATAATTATCAAATTTTCCAACTATACTTAACTACAGACAAAATTTCGTTTAGCTGTCATTGGCATTTTGTTATTACATATCAAATGCGTTTTTTTATACTATGTTTCATAGACATGACTTGTATTCTGTTTGACATTTTATGTCACGTCACACGGGAACGTGATCAAACGGGATAAAAGAGTTATTGGCGAAATCTTGTAAACACGATTAAAAAAAAGAAACGAGATTAAAAGTATCCTATGCGCGTCTCCTGGTTCTAAGCTACATCCCCGCCGATTTTCAGCCAAATCGGTACAGCTGTTCTTGAGTTATAAATAGTGTAACTAACACGACTTTCTTTTATAAATATAGACTAGCAACCTGCCTTCGCTTCGCTTCGCTTTCTGTCATCTTACCCGCGTAGTGCCCGTTCCCGTAGGAATACTGGTATAAAATATAGCCTATGTTACTCCCTGATATTATAGCTTTCCATTTGTGAAAGAATGTTTTGAAATCGGTCCAGTAGTTTTGGAGCCTATTCAATACAAACCAATAAACAAATCTTTCCTCTTTATAATATTAGTATAGATTGAATTTATTTTTAATACATTAATGGTGGCTACCCTTTTCTATGAAAGCATTCCCTGTATGACAATGAAAAATATGGCAGATGAGATACCATTTATAAAACCAGCTCCGTGCATTCTTTAGAATAATTAAAACAGTTGTACAGCAATAAAATTAGTACAAATTTAAACGTACCGACTGATAAAAGTCTTACCCTATATTAGTCCCCAGTGAACGCCGGTCCAGGCTTATTTCGTAACTTTAGGCCATAAAAGCTAAAGGTCGCATTAAAGAGAAGTAATAAGCGAGTAACACACCCCTAAATTGGCCAGACAAGTCCAACCCCTGATGTGCACACTATTGACTGAAGAACTATTCCTTATACTGGTTGAAGATAAAACTTTTATATCGCTTATATATGTGTGACCGATATTTGTTCGGGTTTCATATAATTATACACCTACTATCTATAATCGCGCATTTGTGTTATAACAGTTTAAAAAGATAATATATTACTACTTTTCTGTTCTTGTAACTGTCGTAAAAGTCGACTAAGGCATAAAAGAAGATGACCTCAAAAGAAGGAAACATTATATGTGGGGTATGAAGGAATGTCCAAGGATGGAAAGATTCAACATAATAAAATTAAAAAAAAACAGACTGATCGAACCGATTGGCACTTAACTTCTAATTATCTTTTTATTTTAATAACATTATATTTTACTCTAAGCTTCCTTTTTACAAGCTTTTATTTAGTTTCACCTGTCCCATTGTCAGTAATCAAATCTTACAAGTTAAATTTGATCGACGCAACCCCATCGAGTTTAGGCTCATTTGATTCGTCTTGACGAGTACTTTGATACTATATGGTAACCAGGGTCTGATGATAGACCTGGCTTTTTATCTTTTTAGTTCCTTTTGTTAACAAATAATAAAAGCTTGTTTTTAAAAAAGGTTTTTTTCTTTAATTCTTCTAATTGTTTCTTATAATACCCACAATAAAAAGGGATTCGATTCTTAGTATCGATTTCTTAGACTGTCATCACACATATTAAGCCTATAGGTGTAATTTTGCGGGTGACGTGACCGGGGAATTAGTCTGTCACCCGCCGAGAGGCCGACCGCGTGAGGAAAGACTGACGTCCTCCCCGAGTCCCCGAGGGGGGGAGACGTCGGTCGATGGGAGGGTACCCAAGTAGGGGGTATTCCGTCGGGCTGACCACTGATGACAAGTAACCCTGCTCCGGTGGTCGGCCCAACGACGAAAGCGACGTGGTTTTCGGGTGGGTTGCGAGTCTTGCGTGCTTACGCCCCTCTGTCGCCCCGGACGGAGTGGTGCGAGGAGCGCGCCGACCGCAGCCCAACCCAAAAAAAAAAAAAAAGTAGGTGTAATTTTATAAATATTTTTTACTTCTTACACTTATATAATTGTTGTAAAAGTCGACTAAGGCATAAAAGAAGATAATATGACCTTAAAAGAAGGAAGCATTGCCCTTCTGAACAAAATTCAACTCATTTGATAGTAAAGAATGCGTCAATTTCGCTCTTATTATATAGACAACTTGCACACAACAATATTTGTACTAAAAAAGTACCCAAACGAAATGTACTCAGTCCGTTTATTCATAATTTTACAGAATATATTTACATTCTTTATAACTGTTCCATTTCTATTAGGAGTATAGTCACTGATATATGAATGTACAGATGGTGTAGTGGTCTAACTACCGACTTGCCGTACGAGACTTACGGGTTCGACCTAGCGCAGGACAGTTCCTTATGTGATCCATTAAAGATTATTTCTGATTTTTACGCAAATATTACACATTGTAAATAAAACTACTTTACGGATTTTATTGCGTTTATATTCGATTTATGATTGCCCGACTTTTCGAACACTTTTAAGCGTGACCATGAATGCTGTAAAGTGTTTGAAACGTAGGGCAATTATAATTTTTTTTTTTTTTTTATTGCAAACGGTGGCAAACGAGCAAACAGTACACCTGATGGTAAGTGTTGCTGCCGCTCATGGACCTTTACAAGGCCGTTGCCTACCGCGAAGAAACCGAAGGGAGTGTGAATGCGTGCATTGAGGCTCGGTGATACCAAGGGCACCACCAAAACCCTCCACACGCAATCACCCTCAGAAAATTGGGCTTCCGGCTCTCTCGCTCACCGAACGAAGCGCAGTAACAAATTGCTACTACTCAGACGTCGATTTTCTGCGAGAGCATGGTACTGCCCCGGACGGACTGGCCCGCGGCTGTAGACAGATAACTGTCAACAGTGTAGTCCTACCACTCCTGAAATATATAAATCAAATACAAACGCGATATAATCCGTAAAGTAGTTTTATTTACAACATCAATGATTAATTATAATTTCAGAGTTGTCTCAACTCGTACTCATCCCACTGCTGGGCTTGAGCCTCCTCCCCATTATGAGAGAAATAGACTTACTATACCATGCAAGTCAGACATGTTGGTATAAGGTTTTATTTAGAGATTTCCTTCTGTTACACAGATGCTATGTGCATATATATCTTTTAATCAACTTTTATGATACCCACGGCCAGGATAAGAAGTGGTGAATTGTATTCTTACTTCGACACCACACGGAATTGCAGAGTAATCAGTATTTTATGTTTATAATCTTGCAATGGCTGACGTCAGGCAGCTGGCCGGTCATAAAACTATTGCTAATAACTTTTACAATCTGTATTATGAAAGAAAAGTACGTATTAAGTTGATCCCAAGTAATTTGAATAAGAGGACAGTGATGATGAAAGTCCCCCACAATACAAGGATTTATTCCTTGGTGTTCTTGTGTGTTTATAAAAACACTAGCAACCCGCACTCGCTTCGCTTTGGGTTCTACTTGGATAAAATATAGCCTATGTTACTCCCTGATATTGTAGCTTTCCATTGGTGAAAGAATTTTTGAAATCGGTTCGATGGTTTAAGTGTGAAAGCATAACAAACGAACAAACTCACTTTCGCATTTATAATATTAGTAAGGATATTTTACAGCTTTGAAAACCCCTAATAAACAAGTATAAAGGAAATATAACAATAAAATAAGTATTTCAAGAGAATATTCATTTCAAGCAAACATATTTGGGCAAATAAGTAATGTATACTTTATTTTCCGTTTCAAGATTTAGGCATAATAATAATATAGAAAAGTTATAAGAAGTGTGTAGATATATAATAAAATGTGTGAAACATAAAACCGACTTGAAGCGAACTTGAGCTCTTTATACTTAGAAATTTGTGACATTTGAACTTTTGTAATAAAAATGTCGACTACTGCAGTGCCTTTGTTCCATGATCGACCACAGACACTTTATGAGATGTAGGAAAATTTGCTATTCCCTTAATACAAAAGGGTGTATTGAATATGAAGGTTTTTTCTTTTTTTTGTGTGTGTACAGCTGTTGGCCGCAGATGGCCTTGACAGCTTGACGCGGACTATGGGTGAGCGCTGAGGGCTCTCAACCCAGTGAATATGAAGGAATGTTGTTAGGAATTATGTAGTCCTTTTTTAGGGTGCCGTACCCAAAGATAAAAAACGGATCCCTATTACTAAGACTTCGCTATCTGTCCGTCCGTCTGGCTGTATCTCAAGAACCGCGATAGCTATACAGTTGAAATTTTTACAAATTATGTATTTCTGTTGCTGCTATAACAACAAATACTAAAAATCAAATAAAATAAATATATAAGGGGCCTCCCAAACAACAAACGCGATTTTTCCTTTTATTGCTCGATATCGATAATAACAACAGATATGCACTTGAAATATTCACAAAACACTCTTATATTTTTATCTTAATATTAAATAATAAAATTAAAATAGTATAAATATTTTAGGCGGGCTCCCATACAAAAAACGCCATTTTTTGCCTATTTTTACTCGATATCAGTAAATGGTAACAGGCAGGCACTTGAAAATAAAATACTTAATTGTATATTTAATAATAATTTACGGAACCTTTCGTGCACGAGTCCGACTCGCACTTGGCTGATTTTTACTATAATGCTAGACTTGGACACCATTCCACTTTATAATAATAAAAATATTACTATCACTAACATTTTGACTCATATATATCCCACTCCTGGACATGAGCCTTTTTCACAATAAGAAGAAAATGGACCTAATATACCACGTTGGACAGATGTGTTGGTTTAAGGTTTTATTTAAAGAGTTCCTCCTTGTAAATAAAACTACTTTTACGGATTTTATCGCGTTTGTATTTGATTTATGATTGCTCGACGTTTCCAACACTTTACAGAATTCATGGCCACGGGCGGACTAATACATCTGACGTCCAAACAAATCAATGTTATTACAGATTGTCCTCCTCTTGCATAGATGTTATGTGTATATTATATCCCTTAGTAGTCTTTTACGACCTCTACGGGTATTGAATTCTATACTGCATCACCCCACGAAAAATTACCATCACTAACTATCATCATCACCGTTTTCTTATCCCAATTAATAGGGGCAAACTAATGATGAGTTCGATATATCAAAACGTAACTTATATCGGATATGTGTTAGATATCATACCATATCGATATCTATATCAATGTAGCCGATATCACAAAAACCGTATCGAGTCAAAACTTAAAACTATAACGATATGAACACGTACGAACAAAACGTAAACTTCACAAACGATATTGAGATATGAACCATATTCGTTCCTCTCGTTCTAAGTATACATTCTTTTATTAGTAGGTATAAAAGAGATGAAGAGAATATGAAATAACTTTAGCCATGTTTGCGTGGTTAATATATCTTACTGTACTAGCAATAAGGTTTAGTTTCCATTGTATAGTTATAGTTATGATAACGTTTCTGGCGGCTACGGCTACTCGATATTAATGAGACACTTATTCTACAAAGTGGAACTAAATTTCGAAGTTATAAGGTTGAATTTGAGTTGTTACAATATGGACACAAGTCTGTAAGTAATAATAATAATTGTTGTTGTTTCGTGACATATTTTGATTTGAAAAACAAATTTTGTATTGTTTGTGATAGTTTTTAATTGCACTATATTTAATCATTGTAAATATATCAATTTTTAAATGCGTCAGAGAAGTAATACCAGTTCACAAAAGAAAAATTAACATTTACTAGTCAATAACTTTTCTGCTAGTCCTAAGTCTAGTAAATAAAGCATGAAGGGAAATCGCCGTAGTTACAGTTAGCTAAGTGTTAAATAACTTTAGATAAATACCTATACCTAAGACCTGCATCGATGTACCGCTGACAGCTTAACTGTAAATGTGAGAGTATGTGTTAGTTCGCATTCGTAGTTAGTTTGCTCATTTTAATATCAAAGTTAACGTTTGAAAACTGTACTACTGATATCGATATGAGAAAACCGTTTTCGATATCGATATGCAAACTGTATATCGGATACATAAACGTTTGTGGCACAAACAGAAAACGCCCATATCTAGGGCAAACTCAATATGTACTGGTCTTTTATAGTACTTATTGCAAAAGTTATTGGTAATAGTTTTATGAGTGGCCGCCTGCCTTCCAAGGAAATGCGAACTAAATGAAACCCTATGCCAAGCTGTCTGTCAAAGTTGGATAGTGGGTCTTCTTCGCTGAATAAAGTTCGCGCCTATACATATCTTCTTTATATTATATGTTACCGGAAATGTATGTAATCTAGGCATTGTATACCTAGGAAATTTATACAATTCCGAAGTTATTTAAGAAATGTATAAAATACTGTTTCAAAAGCTATTTAATACACAAATTTCCTAGGAAATGTGTACAATTCCTATGAATTGTATAAAATTCCAATATCGTGTTAGGAAATGTATAAAAATAATGCTTTCTGTAATAAAACACGTTGTTAAAATGAGAATAATAATTTTATTAAAGCACTCGTTGAGACAACAACGTTCAGATAACAATCATAGTGTAAAATATAATAATCTTCATATTATCTTACTAATTAAGGCTAACCTAACCTATCCCTGATCAGACGAAGCAGTACCCCCCCCCTCGCCCGCTATCCCCGCGTACTCATTGATCTCTCAATCTCTATCTCAATTGTTTTACATTTCCGATTGCTTTTCAGGGCATGTATAGATTTCCTAGGAAATGTGTCTAATATCATTTATTTTACATATTTCCATACGATTTTAGGAATCACACACATTTCCTAGGAATTGTATACAATGACGGATTACATACATTTCCGGTAACATATATATATTTCTTGTGTACATGTGTATGTCACTAAACTCCTAAACAGCTGGACCGATATTGATGAAATTTTTTATGTGTGTTCGGGGCGATTCGAGAATGGTTTAGGTCCACAATTGTGGCCGGTAGGTGGCGTTATTTTATTTGAACAGAACAACGTTCTGTTCAAATAAAATAACGCCACCGCGCCGGCACTGCGATCGATTCCAAGGAAATCCATTTGAATTTTTTTGTTTAATGTATACAGAATAGGGTCTTTTTAGTTAGTTTATCATCATTATCACAGCTCATATAAGTCCTACTTGTAATCCCTTAGTCATCTTTAAAAGACCAAGCAACACAAGGATGATGAATTAAATTCTAATTCCATAACCACACAGATCCATTGTATTTGTTTAGTTCATTATCGCAGCCTACATACTCGTACGTCCTACTGCTGGTCTCGGGCCTCCTCCACAATGGAAGGGAATTCGACCTACTATACCATGCTGGTCAGACATGTTGGTATAGGTTTTCATTTCAAGTTTTCCTTCTCTTGCACAGATATGTGTATATTATATCCCTTAGTCGTCTTTTACGGCAACCACGGGCAAGATAGAGATTGGCAAATTGCATTTTTACTCCGTCACCAGATGGACTGGTTAGTTAGTTATTGATATACGCTAAAGCAAGTGAAGAACAATCTATGTAAGTATTATAGGTCAGCCTCTGTATAATCCTGGTAAAAATCCTTCCATGGATATTTTATTACTTAGGGAATTTGTTACTACGCTTCGTTCAGTAAGCGAGAGCCGGAAGCCCAAATTTTTGAGGGCTTGCATGTGGTGGGTTTTGGTGATGCCTTTAGTATCACCGAACCTCATTCCACGTATTCACCCTCCCTTCACTTTCTGCTTGCTTGACTTTACTAGGCAGCGGCCTAGCAAAGATCAAGCAAGTATCACTTACCACACTGTTTGCTCGTTTGACATAATTTTCAATAAAAAAAAACCGTGCGCCAAGATGTGTACAAAATGTAGTAATAAATTAAACAATTATAAGACATTATTACAATATCAAAAACCATTTCCAAAGAGACAGAAGTGGTTTCATCAAACTTGAGAACCACAATACTCATTATTCACCAAAACTCATTGAGAAAATGGCTGGCTCGATGTAGGATTAACGGCTCTTCGATATTATTAATTTACCTGAGATAAACATTAATCTTATTCAAATTTGCACATTATCTCCTCGAAGACAAGGTGTTGACTTAAAATGATGACGGTCAACGACAATATTTAACAATATTTTATCGGAGACTATTAATGAGATGTCAATTTTCGTTGTTTGAAAATTATGCTATGCTTTTAGCGTAAAATATTACGAACTAACCAGGATAAATATTTTATACCCGTTTTCACTAATGACCTCTAAAGTTTAAGTAATACCTAACGCAATATAAATAACACATAACATTGTCGTTATGTGTAATTTTAATCGCCTTAAGAATTATGTAAAAATTTAATTTTAACATTCAAAATTAACAGCTGTTAACATCAAAAAATGTAATTAACCTCAATTTTGTGTGTCATTTATGTAGTTGTAAAGGTTTAAGTGTCTTCCGTGTGGTGACGGAGTAAGAATACAATTCACCACCCCCTATCTTACCCGTGGGTGATCGTACGAGACGACTAAGGGAGATAAAACGCATATAACGTCTATGCGAGAGAAGGGAAACTCGAAATAAAACCCTATACCAACACGTCTGACCAGCGTGGTATAGTAGGTCAATTACCCTTCCGTTATGGAGGAGGCCCGAGCCCAACAGTGGGACGTATATGGGATGAAATGATGATGATGATGAAGTGTCACCTAAAATTTAAGAGGCGTTGATGAGACCTATTTTTACTAACGACTCCTAAATTTACGCTTATGTACTAGCACTTAATCGACGCTCAACAGTGGGAGGCTATGAGCTGTAGCTCTGATGATGATTATTATTATTTTTCTAAGGTGTTCATAACGATTCAAATGGCAAAAGATACCTGTTAACCATTTTTATATAACATATGTATATATAATATTGACTTGTTTAGATATGCTAGACGGTAGGCATGTCCAATGCTCCACATTGCACTTCCAATGCAGGTGTCGAAAGCACCGAGTACTTGCGGCCTACAACTACATCTAACCGCAAGACACCGTTACTCCATATACACTATTACAATCATATTCGCATATAAAAACATACATCGTACATCAGAATATATATAGCTTACTAAATAAGTAGTTTAATAGTGGACTAGTTCTATTAAATTTTCTCTTTTATAAGACTGTTTAATTTAAATTAAAATTATTGTAATAAAAACATATACACCATACATAGGCATATACCGTGAAAACATAATTATTAAGGGATTTATGTATGACGTTTCTACATAATTATATTATGCTAGCCGACTTGGCGAACTTCGCCATTTTTTTTTCGTAAATATTTTTTCTTAATATACATTATCTTAGTTAGCACCGTTTAGTTCTCATTTGCGTTTTGTTATTACATGTCAAATGCGTTTTTTATTATACTACGCTTTATAGTGACTTGTATTCTCTTTGATGTTTTATGCCACGTCACATGGAAACCCGGTTGAACGGGATAAAAAGTATCCTATGTCCGTCTCCTGGTTCTAAGTTACCTCCCCACCAATTTTTAGCCAAATCGGTATAGACGTTCTTGAGTTATAAATAGTATAACTAACACAACTTTCTTTTATATTATACAGATTTAATTCAAAATTTTGCCGTATGCTGACGGAGTAAGAATACAATTAACCACTCCTTATCTTACCCGTGGATGTCATAAAAGATCGCTATGGGATATAATATGCACAAAACATCTGTGCAATAGAAGGAAAACTCGAAATGAACCCCTATACCAACATATCTGACCAGCATGGTATAGTAGGTCAAATTTCCTCCCATTGTGGAGAAGGCCCGAGCCCAACAGTGGGACGTATGTGGGCTGCGATGATGATGATGATGAAATCATAATATTTACAACAAATGCTTAACAACATGAGCTCTGTGTGGCAGGGGATATCACATTTTTATCACGGAGAGAGTTCATCTCAACTTATATACAACTCAGTCCTGAAGTGAAGCATCCTCTCTCTCCATCCTCGCTATAAAAATTATTTTGACCTACTATATTATTTTGACCTATTATTTCCAAAGTGCTTCCCTTGTATATGCAATTTTTAATTATATACCTATATCCTGCAAATTATATACCTAAATCCTCTTTTCACGTTGTTTAACTGTATTTTTACTCCGTCACCACACGTGGTGAGAGTGGACAGTAAACGAGAAATCAAATAGATCCCTAACAAAAATTCAGGTCTCCAGCTAAAAGCTCCCAATACTTGACCTAGTCGCAATATTATCTTTATATATATATACTAGCAACCCGCCCTCGCATCGCTTCGGTTTCTGTCGCCTTATCCCCGTTGTTCCCGTTCCGGTGGGAATACCGGGCCGTTTTGAAGATTACCCGGAACAAACAGACAGACAGACAAAAAAAAATTAAATGATTTTTAGGCATATGTATACTGCAAATAACCCTGTGAGCATGAAAAAAGCCTATTATTTTTACATTACAAACAGACACTCCAATTTTATTTATTGGTATAGATATGTTCCTGTTCATGTGTTTGTGATTGAACTCCTTCCAAACGGCTGAAGCGATTTTGATGATTTTTTGTGGCTGTTCCGGTATGAGAATGGTTTAGATTATTAATTTATAATAGGAACCGGTAGATGACGCTGCGATCGATTTCAATGAGAATTACTTTTACTATCTTTTATTAGATTTGAACAGAACAACGTCTGTTGGGTCAGCTAATAGTAGTTAAGTTAAAATCACCAACGAAAGCAGATTCAAAAAGCCATTTTATCTTTTACGTCTTTTCCTCTTTCTTCATTCTACATTAAAATTGCATAAAAGCTTTTAAATGTTTGTCTTTTTAAATCGCATTGTGAATTAATGTGTCTTCTTCACTGTGCTATCGCAGATTAAAAATCTAACTCAAAGTGGATTTCCCAATCACTAGAAAGTCCTGCATGGGACAAAAAAGGACAGCCGCGGGTGTTATTTAATATGATTAAGTCAGATAAGCAGATAATTAAAGAAATAAAAACAGAAAACTGAAAAGAAAACTTACCAACCAGCAAGTAATCCGTCAAAATACCGATAAGAAGAAAATAAACAAATTCAAAGGAATCAAAATTTGATAACTCTTTGGAAGTAGTTATCAATTTTATTGTCAGATACCAAATTACCATTTATTAATTTATTCTACGCGTGCTTTACGTTGTTTAAGTTGTTTTTTTTTTGTGTTGTCTTCTTAATTGCATAGTGATCTAATTAGCAATCATCCTAATTCGGTTGTAGGAATCCCACGCAGAACAATTTTGTTTAATTGCTCTGATTCTGAGTAGTTTGATAAGTTGTAGATATCCATTAATTATTTTCGGCAAAACCCTTCCTCACAAGGAATTATTAGCGGCGCAAGTTTCGTATTTCCTAAGACACTAGCTCACAAAATAGACGCTAATCTAAATAACTCTAAAAAATCTTTTAATTTAATCGCAGCGATCTGTTGGTTCCAAATGCCAATCTAAGGCATTCTTAAATCAACCGTTTAGGCAGTCATAAGATAAATTTCAAAATTAGTTCAACCGTTTAGAAGGAGTACATCGGTAGTTCTTCTAATTAACCTACAAAAAGATTTCTCCCGCCATTAAATGGAGTAAAATTCAAAAATTTACCAATAATGTTTTTATATGTATTACATCATGCATACTACTAGAAACGTAACATATAATACCACATAAATTAAATTTGTAATAAAATGATGTTTCAAAGTTGTTGATTTATAGCAAAAATATGCTGAAAATGTGATAGAATGATATTGTAGTATAGTTTTGTCACGTAGATGTACTATTTTCCGTCAAATCCACTTTTTCTTCACGTCAATAATTTTTCCCGATAGAAAAGACATTCAACTATCATAAACAAATATAAGTGCTGACGAAACAGCTTTACATTTTTTTTACGAATTACAGCTAACATTTTATCAAGATGTAGGTTAAAAATGAAAGAAAGGTTAAAGAATGACCCACGTGCATTATTACACAACGTACAGAAAATATACATAATGATATAAATCATCATCATCACTCAAATATGTATGCAGGGCTCAAGCCTCCTCCACAATAAGAGGGAAATTAACTTAATACACCACGCTGGTCAGACAGGTTGGTATAGGGTTTTATTTCTAGTTTTCTTTCTCTAGCACAGATATTATTTGTATATCATATCCTTAGTCGTCTTTTACGACACCCGCGGACATAGTAGAATTATTTTCCTATTTCCTTCTCTTGCATAAATGCTATATGCATCATCCCTTAGTCGTCTTTTACGACAACCAGGGCAAGAAATGTGGTGATAGGGAGGTATTCTTAATCCGTCACCACACGGAAAGAAAAATAAAATTATATAAATAGTAATTATATATTTACTAGCAACCCGCCCTCGCTTCGCTTCGGTTTCAGTCTCATTATCCGCGTAGTTTCCGTTCCCGTAATACCTTGATAAAATATGGCCTGTGTTACTCCCTGATATTACAGCTTTCCATTGGTGAAAGAATTTTTGAAATCTATTCGGTGGTTTAAGCGTGAAAGCGTAACAAACAAATAAACAAAGAAACAAATAAACAAACTTACTTTCGCATTTATAATATTAGTAAGGATATTCAATCGATTACCTGTTATAATTACATGTACAGAAAGTTGTATATTTACTAACATGTCGATTAAACACGTGCATAGAAATACACGGTAGCGACGCAGCTAATGCCTTAACCAGTTATAACCTACAACCATATGCACACCTCATAGGAAAGTGAACCGGTGGCATTTCTGCTGTTTTCACTCTTACTTAGCTTTCTCCACGGAGTTTGGCCGATCGACACAATCTATACAAATTAACCAAACAACTCATCAAATTTAATTGAAATCGATTAGAAGTAAATACTTCTTTGAAGCAACTCGTTTGATCGAACACAAACTTTCGTTAACTCATTATTTTTAGATTAATTACTAAATTAATTTAAACTGTTATACAAAACTATCTCTTGTTCGATAAGTGCTTTTGTGTATTACCAAGCATTTTGTTTGTAAAAAAAAAAGTTGGAGAAAATATGGCGCGCTATTAATGTTTACGAACATAACTAAAATGTTAACATAAGATGAGCCGAACAATCCTAAAAGCTTTCACTCCAAGTAGGTTGTATTAATGCTTTGTCCATTATGAACTCTCTATGCGCAGACACGGGAATGAGAAGAAAAATATAAATTAAAATAATACTTTTTCGGTTATGTTTTTCATACTCCAAATGTAATAATTCACACAAAGGCTACTTACAGAAATCATTAATGGCTGCGGCATTTTATAAAAGCCTAGCTTGACTGGACAGAAGATAGGATAGAGTAGGTGTCTATTACAAAATTCATCATTTCGGCTTATATACGTCCCACTATTGGGCTCGAGCCTCCTCCACAGTAGGAGGAAATTCGATCTACCATACCACGCTGATCAGCCGTGTCGGTATAGGGTTTTGTTTCGTGTTTTCCTACTCTAGTATAGATGTTATATGCCTATTTTATCTCTTAGTCATCTTTTATGACACTCAAGGACAAGAGAAGGGGTGATGATTCATTCTTACTCCGTCACCACACAGATACAAATTTTACTAGAATGGATTACAAAATTACTTAGATGGAAAACTTACTGTTAAAAATCAGGCATCCAAGGGACAGCTTATTATCATCATCATCAACTCAGCTCTTTCTTCTTACTACTGGGATCGAGTCCCCTCCGTAATAGAAAGGGAAAGTGACCTACATTGACCTAAATTGGCCCGAACCCAACAGTGGCAAGTATATAGGCTGAAATGATGATAATGATACAAAGTTGATCAGATAGGTTGGTATAGGGTTTCATTTCTAGTTTTCTTTCTCTAGCGTAGATATTATTTGTACGAGTACATTATATCCCTTAGTCGTCTTTTACGACACCTATAGACAAAGTAGGATTATATTTCTACTTCATCATCACACAAATAAGCTTGTGAACGTCCATGCTTGAACATAGGCTTAACTTATATTTACATAGGTTAGACTTGAAAAAAGATAAAGCCGTAATCACCACTCTTGGTAGCTTGGTTGATGATTGCAGAATTTATACAGAAAGTAGCATTAAAATTCGTCCAGCTCGTAATAATATAATGATTACAATGATAAAAAGCATTATTACAATGCAGAACCAGAAATTTATAGATATGTTTTATGAATAGAAGTACATTTAATACAATAAAAGTATACGAACACAGCTATTAAGAGCTGAACGGACGAATATTGTGCACCTTATGTTTGCTCGTTACGGCCCATTTCGCACCCCAGGTGATAAAGGCGTTAAATACGATTAAGAGGTCCCTAATGACCGCCTCAATAATACCCAATACTCTCTCTCTTTCTTATCACACTTCGACCCAATTTCCTCAATTACTAGGATCAAGAGAAGTAATGAAATGAAAGTAATCATTATCTCATTCGTTCATTCTTTTCCGCACGGCTCCATCGGCGTCGCCGGCGGCTCTGTAAAGCATTAAAAGACTGCTGCGGATTATCACACAATTTATTCAGGTGCTTAATTTGAGCGGCGATCCCACTTTGAGTACAATTTATTTTTATTTCACTTAACTGTGGGCTCAGGGACCGAGGAGATTTACCTTCACTTTTCATTAAAGCGAGCTTTGATAATAGTCATTATATCTAAAAAGAAAAATTAAAACGTGTTTCTTGATCTAATTTAAAATGACTGTAAATTATACTTAATTAAGATATTTCCCGTATTATCAGTGTGGTGATAGATTAAGATTACAATTCACCACCCCCCTCTCTTTCCCGTGGGTGTCGTAAAAGACGACTAAGGTAATAATATAATATGCATATAATATCTATGCAAGAGAGTAATACGCGGAAAAACCCCTATACGTCTGATCAGCGTGATATAATAGGTTAAATTTCCCTCCCATATGAAGGAGACCCACGCCCAACAGTGGGACTTCTAAGGGCTGAGATGAGATGAAGATATTTGCCCCGGTGAACTGTAGGACAGTTTTCGATTGTAAATCTTCATAACGTAAGTCTATTTCGATGCGCAAAAGCACCTATGCCCAACTTATAACTAGTTTAATGTGTTTGAGTGTAGTCTAACAACGAGCACTGGAGCTTCCTACGTGGAAACTTTCAACAATTATAGAAGTGTAAATACGTATTAGATTAAATACACATTTCGGGTGCAGTCATCAAAGCCCGACTATACTGTGCCAAGCACGCCAGCTAACGTATACCGCAATTGCACTCGACCGAATGGTTGGCAGTCCAATTGAAACTTTTGATTAAAATCAAGCAAACTAGGCACTGTGCATTGATTCGTACTGAATGTGGATATCTTTATTTGAACGTCGTATGTTATGTTCAGATTGCAAAACTCAGATTGGAAATCAATGTTTGTATAATCGATTAAATCTTCGCAGACCGTGACTCATGTCAACTAAGCCTTATTTGTATTGAATAATTTTTTTAGTAATATTTATTTCATATCTGTGTGATGATTATGTAAGAAAACAATTCTCCTATCTTGCCCGTGGGTGTTGTAAAAGACGACTAAGATATATATAATATACATGTTACATCACACGATACGTTACAGCAAGACAAGGAAAAAATGGAAAATAAAACCCTATACCAGCTTGATATGGCCCGTCTTAACAGCTTGATATAGTTGGTCAAGCTCCCTCCTATTGGAGAATGAGTTCCAGCCCTGCCATGCGGCGTATATAAGCTGAGATGAGGTGATGATTCACTTGTTGGGCCGGCAGCTTCACTTATGTAAGATAGCAACAAATGCGCGGAAGGAACTATATATGTACGTATTTATACTACTACTTTACGGATTTTAACGCTTTTTTAAATAAAACTACTTTACGGATTTTATCGCGGTAGACTAAGATGTCTTACGTCCAAATTTTCTGCAGTAACGATACTGCAGAAAATTTATTATTATCTACCCGATACAGAAATTAGTTTTTAAATATTGACCCACATTTTGATAAAAATTTATTGCCAGTGTAAGAAGAAAATGATTCTATATGAAAAAATTATATTGTTTATGGTTAGTAATTATTTAACATTAAAATTAATAGTAATTATATTTAAAAAACCCAACAATCTAGTATACTACCACCGGATCAGAACGCGGCCGCACTGAGAAAGATCCGCCAAGAAAACTCAGGTGACATGATGCTAAATTAATATTAATTTTGAAGGTGGCTTACTTTATGTTACTAAGAAGTTTTCATTTATAAAATCATCTTTAGTTATTATTATTGTGGGTCAAATCTATACAATAAGAGCTCACAGTGTCTTGAAGTCTTGTGGTGGTCTTTTTGGTCTATTTAAAATGTGTAATACTTGCGTAAACATCAGAAATCAATATTTATACTATTTATTTTTAAGCTGTAATGTGACAGCTCGGCGAGGCATCATGGGAACCATAAATCTTTATGCAAACGTCTCCGTCTTCTGAGCGAATCACTATTATATCTGTTTTTAAAGTTTATTTACTAATTTCCACATGTACGTATTATTCCAGGATATAAGATGTTTCCTTTCGTAATTGTAATCAATTCACTTAAGGTATTAATGGTTGAGAATATGCATCATTGCATTAATATACACACGTACTAACATATAACAAAAATGTAGGCAAGTTATATCTGTCTGATTAAATTATTATTTCATCCCGCAAAGTCATCAAAAGAGTCATTTCTTTATTTACAGTTCATATATTTACTTTTTCGTGTGATGCTGCAGTAAAAATACAATTCACCATCCCCTATCTTGGCAATGGTGTCTTAAAAATTGTGTACTAACCTTCTAAAACCAGATTTAAATGGCTTAGGTACTAAGACTATCAGAACGGATTAGTTGTTATTGTAAAATGAATCCATCTCTACATTTCCAGTTTTTTACTATACGCAGTCTTCAATTTATTTATTCCATACTAGCTAACCGACTTACTCTTGTGGAAGCTATAAGCCATAGCTATATCTCTCTCCACTCAGTAGTCTACATCTTTCAAAAATCTAGCCGAGCAAACATAGAATTATTGTCAAAAAATACGCATGAATGTTTATTGATAATAACGAATAATTGTTATTTACAAAGTGAAAAACATTCATGACTAAAATAATAATAAACACTCAACTAAAGCGTCAGAATAAGTGCATGCTAAAATGCCAATAGCAAAAATCATTTAAAGTTACCTTATTGTAAGGGCTTTATAAATTAATCGGATTAACGAGGGTAGGGGTGCAATGGTTGTACGGGCGCAACTCGGGCGTGATGTTGTTCTCGTGCAACCGAACGCATGCCGCGTCACGCTGTGATGCGGAAATCCCATTAAGAGCCACGAATTTACTGCGGCTATCTGTATTTAGATGGCATCGATTTTAGATAACTATTGACGATTTTAATTTGGAAACCATTATCATTAATGAATACATCATATATCAAAACATTAATCAGTAGTTACTATCATCATCAACTTCAAATTCTGTGACAATACATGTTGCAAAGGTTTTTGTAATAACATTATGATCGGATACCTGCCCGACATCAATCCTACTGAGGAATGTAATTGTTAATCAGACGACAACCGATGGAGTGACCCAGGTGTATGAAGAGCTCTTAGTGGCTTTCTACGACACCCACAATCAAAGCAATGGACGGTAGTAGTCGTAACGGTACAGCAATTAATTAGTAGTCTTTATAAAAAGGTCATTCTACTTATGTGGTGATAACGTATTAGAAATACAACGTCATCATGCCTTTGTCTAAAAGAAAATAACATCTAGTGATGTTATCCTTTCTATTTATTAATTGAAAATTATCTAATTTAATAATCGGTAAAAAGTGAAATCCTAAACAGATTGTCACGAGATTTTATTTTGACTTTTTTCTGATCTGTGTACTATTTATACAATAGAGTAATCCTTCTCCCATTGAGGAATCCATACCCAGCCGTGGGTTGAAGAAGAAAAATACTGCTTCCAGGTCTGAAATAATAGTGAGCTAAAGGTAACCAAAGCATAATCAATCTATCAATGAGCAAAATTTAGTTGGCTTCGAAACTGAGCGTATAAGAACACCTGAGCTTTGCCACTCAACACAAGTGATAAGCCTTTTGGGCATTAATATCTTAAACTTCAAGTAAATAAACGAAAGCATAAAAATAATATTTTACAATGTAAAGTCATGGATAATTGTGAGAAACACGTAAATCAGACAACCTGAAAACATTATCTAATATTTATTATGTAAAGACATAATGAGAAAGCGAAAATAATCTTGATTTAAACACTAAAATTATTGATCGCAGCAAAAACACAATTTTTAGTAATGCCTGTCATTATATTGAAAGTTTAAATCAAAGCGCTAGATCCTCGAACAGTAAAGTCGGCTTTTTAGTTATCGTAACTTATGAAGTATCAATGCACTATAAATGCTAGTGAAAGGTACTTATCCACAGCTGGACATTTCAACTACTATGTACCGGACCGATTAATTTTTATAACGTAACTATTACATACATTTTATATATTAAAAAATAAGTGGTTTGAGTTTTTAATCGCAACTGAAGGGTAAATGGTAGCTAATATACATTTATTCTACGAAGTACAATAGCTTAGTAAACTAAACTTGATAACATAACTAATTGTTCTAAGTTTGGATGTAATTTGAGTGTATTAATTACGTTTTATATCTGTTTTGTGATATCTAGCTTATAATATAGAGGCTTTTGTATTTTATAACTAGCAATCCTGCATACATACTTGTTTCAAAACTTTGTGACATTCATAAATTGTTGGTCTTAGTTTTGGTGTAATTGGCGTCCGTTATATAATATATTTGTGCGGTCCCCCGCAATGCGTTTTGACTTTAAAAAATACAAAATTTAATAATTTCTGATGTTTACGCGAGTAGTGGGAATATGGGGGTTATGGAGTCGCGTGTGCCCTTTTATCACCGTGGACGGAACGGACGGCGCACACTATAACCTGTCAAAATACAAGCAAAATTGATAACACGTAAGTAAACATACATAAACGATTTATTTGTTATTTATACCATATATAGCAATCCTTCCACTTTCGAATGTAATTCTATTGCCGTAAAACTTTACTATAAAAAATGCAAATTCCTTGAACCTTTTTAATTGAACTGCGAAAAGAAAATGCTTAACCACTTAGCTTAACGCGATTACCATTTTTTCTTATCATAATAGGTTTTTCAGTGATTATAAATTCATTTTATTAAAGACTATCGTCAGTATGGTAAATCGCTTTTTTATCTGTATACACTTATAATTTGAAAATATTATGAATATTCACGTACAAGACATTTAAATTATTCTCATACTTAAATACAAATAATTATGTTTTGTATTTAAAATCATTTCAAAGAAAAAAGGTGATTATTATTATCACCACTTTACTCAATCCTTTTCCATTTAAATATATCTAGAGTAAGGCAGGTTGAAATTAAGTCTTTGTCGGTTGACAACTTAAAAGACTAAGTATTATCGTACGCATGCAAATTCCTTCAAAAATTTAAGCGTATTATAATTACTCGTAATTACATAAATTACTAAAAGACAAATACGCAATTCCTTGGAAGTTGCAATTTGACCAGTTGCAAGACTTGGTAGTGTTACAAATAACTGTATTTAATTACACCGGTACACGAAAAATGGTTGTTAGAAAAAAGGAGTTAATGGGCAAAATATATTTCAGCAGATCAAATTACATAAGAATCCTATTCGATTCGGGTGTACAAAGTTTTTTCATAAATTTTAAGGGCTTTTTGCAATTTTCATACAATTACAACAGCTTATTGTCTAAGTACACTACAGATTCGTATTCAGCGGATCGAAATACACAAAAATCATGCTTGGATTAGATCCCTTTTCTTTATTGCCCCAACACCCAATTTAACCCCATCTTTTATATATTTTTTTTTTACTTTGAAGGTCCAAACTGACTTCAAATTTGGATTCACCGGGTCAAAATACATGCCAGTAAGTCATCTCAGCTTATAAACGCCCCACTGCTCGGCTCAAGCCTCCTCTCCAATAGGAGAGAAATTAACCTACTATATACCATGCTGGTCAGACATGTTGGTACAGGGATTAATTCAAGTTTTCTTTCTCTTGCATAGATGTTATATGCAATATCCCTTAGTCGTCTTTTACGACATCCACGGGCAAGATAGAGAGTGATGAATTGTATTTTTACTCCTTCACCACACAGAAAATGCCGATAAGTAGGCAGTGCCAAATGTACAAATCACTTTTTTTTGTGCCGATGTCATTGCCTAGCACCAAAATATTTATTTACAGAGGATCATAAATCGAACCAAAAACTTTATAATAAAGTTATCTATGTAAGCCAAACAATGGCAATATTAGTAATAATATTTGCAACGAACAGAGTAATATAAATATTTAATTTTAATGGTGGAACAGCGCAAAGATTTGGTATGTTAATAAATGCGAACTGCTTGGTTTGTGCGCACATAATTTATTTTAATGGCATAAAAAATCGTAACCTTTGTTTAATATCTTTGTTTATTTTTATTAAAGTATAGACTGCTATTTCATTTTCATCTTTGAATACTAACATAATGTATTACACTAATGTTTACGTTACTTTTGTTGTAGAAGAAAACCAGGCTCACTGGTAGTGCATATGTATATACGCTAAAAAGGAAAGATGAAGGTAAATATGCAAAGTGCTTAATTTTTAAATAAAACGCATTATGGCCTAGTCTGATCTCGGGTCAGCACTCATAATTCGACGCCCATAATAATTTAATGCGATACCCAAGTAGCTATTCTGGGCTATATTCTCTATACATAACATAAACATTTGTAAAGCCTTTTTACATATATTCGTATTTTTTCAGTGGATTGGGTTAGATTATTAGAAAATACTTAAATTATTTCAAATCGAAATATTAAACTAGTATTTATCATCATTATCATCTCAGCCCACATAATTTCCATTACTGGGCTCGGCCCTCCTCCAGAATAGAAGGAAAGTTGACTTACTATACCGCGCTGGTCAGATATATTGGCATAGGGTTTTGTGCCGAGATTGCCTTCTCTTGACACCCAGTCAAAGTGAGGGTGGTAAACTGTATTCTTAATCCGTCACCACACGGAAGTATTAATTAGTATTAAATAAATAGTACTTATTCCATTATATTGTAGCGCAAGCCTATTGCTGTCTACGAGGTATAGTTTCAGCGTAACACAAACCTTCGAATCAATGAAGCAACATTATTGAAACTATCTAAAAAATTTGCTTCAACAAATTTTTGTAGGAACTGTCTATAAATAAAATACTTGTTGAAGATGTTCACGCAATCGCATATTTTATCAAATTGTGCAATACCTACCTTCACGTCTATCAAAAATCATCACGATTCAACCATCACTTTCGTTGATAATGTGCTGAGGTGAAACGTGTGGGGTAATGACCGTGGCCTTTCAGATGAGAGGGCGTGTGTTATTATATTGTAATAGTGACGTAACAGTTTCATTTGCATTTAAATATCTTCATTAAGATATAATAATATTAAGTGTAGTTTATAAAATAATATTTTTCTTAACAAGAATTTAGTTTTTAGAACTTTTATGCGCTTAAAAGTGCATAATAATGATAATATTATATATGAAATGAACTTTTTACATGTTTATGCAAGTCCCACTATTGGGCTCGAGTCTCCTCTGCAATAGGAGGACAAGTTGACCTAGTATACCACGCTAGTCAGACGTCTTGGTATAGGTCTTTATTTCAAGTTTTGCTTCTCTTCTTTTCATGGAAGTTAAGAAAAACGTATAAGTAAAGCAATACGTAACCATTCAGCTAGTTACTGATTATTCGATCAATAAATATCGCCATTTCCATTAACACGAGTTTATTTAAGTCATATAACAATTGGATATGTTTATAAAATAGATAAATTATTTGACCAGTAAATACGCTATGGTACCCTCACTAAAACTGAACTAAATAATATCCATCCTACCGGGATAAAAGATACCCTATGTTACTCCCTGATATTATAGCTTTCCATTGGTGAAAGAATTTTTGAAATTGGTGGTTTAAGCGTGAAAGCGTAACAAACAAACAAACATACTTACTTTCGCATTTATAATATTAGTAAGGATGTGATTAGACTGCCCAATTATACCGGTACGTAAATATTGTATTTTGTTGCCTGTAACTTTTATTTTGGTGCAATAAAGTACCTAGGTATTTGTATTCTATTGAATTATTTATAATTATTCATCATCATCAAAGCTCATATATGTTGAGACTACTGCCTCCTTCATAATGGGAGGCAAATTGAACCACTATATCATGCTAGTCAGACGTGTTGATGTAGGGTTATCTATGACTCGCCCAGCCCCCTGAGGGGTCCCCCTGAAAGTTAAGAGTACAAACTGCCGAAGTCGTCATCTCCTCTGCCAAGTCGGACACTTCCGCGCATTCACATAAGTACGTGGATTGTGTCGACGTCCGCGGGGCGGCACTACCGTCGTTTTTATTTTTTTTATTGCAAACGGTGGCAAACGAGCAAACAGTACACCTGATGGTAAGTGTTGCTGCCGCTCATGGACCTTTACAAGGCCGCTGCCTACCGCGAAGAAAGTGAAGGGAGTGTGAATGCGTGCATTGAGGCTTGGTGATACCAAGGGTAACACCAAAACCCTCCATACGCTAACACCTTCAGAAAGTTGGGCTGCCGGCTCTCTCGCTCACCGAACGAAGCGCAGTAACAAATTGCTACTACTCAGACGTCGATTTTCTGCGTTTTGTTTGCCTTTGAAGATTTATTACTGAAGAATTAGATTTGCAATTTGAGTCTATACACCAACTCGGAGCAGTGACCGCCGAATCACCCTTTGGGACACTGGTCGTCCGGAGCGTGGCCCCCTCCAGGGTTACCGAAGGTCTCACTCCGCTCGGACAGACCGTCCCTGGGGTGTGAAAATCGGTTGCTGATCACCGAAACCACAAACATGGCAAATCGCTATTTTGAGGTCAGGCCAACCATGAAGAAACACTGTTAAGCGTAGCGGTATAGACAGCCGCCGCGGTAAGGGGCTGCATAAAGCATAGGCTCGATACCGCCACCGTCCACCCCTTCGCTTGGAGGTCCACTCGCTTCGCCGAAAGGGAGCATGAAGCACAGTTATGGTGTAGGGTTATGTTTCAAAGTTTTCTTCTATTCCTTAGATGTTATATGAATATTATAATCTTTTAGTCATATTTACGACACCCACTGGCAAGAAAGGGGCATAATCTTGAAATCAGAAGATATTCATTTAGGATTAATGGCCTATCGGAGTACGCCAACCGAAAATGGTCTTAGTCCAGCACAACTTCTATTTGGTAAGCGAATTCGAACAACTGTGCCTATACTAACAGATTTACTAATACCAAAATATATAAATATAAAGACAATTAGTGATCACAAGAGGGTTAATAAAGATAGAGTTAAACAAAACTATGATAGAACGCACAAAAGTAAGGAGTTGCCTGCTTTTGTAATTTGGTACGGAGAAATAGGCGGCATATTACTGAAACATCCTATGACGTCGCTAAAGAGAAAGAAAGGGAGCGCAGACAAGAACACAATGAAGATGTAAGCAGTAGTAAGAGATGGCCTACTCGATCAGCAAGATTCAACTCATAGCTGAATTATTTACTGAACGTACAGTTGTTTTTCATTTCTTTTATTACTATTATTATTAATTTTATTTTACAAAAGGGAGGATGTTATAATTAAACATGTATGTTTAATTATATATTTAATATATTTAAATAATAAACATTATTCAAATTCATATGTATATTCTAATCTGTCAAGTTCTAATTTCTAATATATTTTTCCTCATAATAATCTAGCTTCCAATAATAATAACCAAGAAGTATTTACTTTAAATGACATAGAAACTTAATATAACATCCTCCCTTTTGTAAAATAAAATTAATAATAATAATGATAAAAGAAATGAAAAACACCTATACGTTCAGTAAGTAATTCAGCTATGAGTTGAATCTTGCTGATCGAGTAGGCCATCTCATACTACTGCTCACATCTTCATTATTTTATTGTCTGCGCTCCCTTTCTTTCTCTTTAGCGACGTCATAGGATGTTTCAGTAATATGCCGCCTATTTCTCCGTACCAAATTACCGTTTGATGTCTTAACGTCATAACTTCTTGGTTCATTCCTTTGTTTGACAAGTACTCCATAGCTCCTTGAAATCGCATCCCACACATGCGTGCCAGGAGCCAAAGCAGGCAACTCCTTACTTTTGTGCGTTCTATCATAGTTTTGTTTAACTCTTTCTTTATTAATCCTCTTGTGATCACTAATTGTCTTTATATTTATATATTTTGGTATTAGTAAATCTGTTAGTATAGGCACAGTTGTTCGAATTCGCTTACCAAATAGAAGTTGTGCTGGACTAAGACCATTTTCTGTTGGCGTACTCCGATAGGCCATTAATCCTAAATGAATATCTTCTGATTTCAAGATTATGCCCTTCACAATTTTTACTGCAGCTTCCGCCATACCGTTACTCCAGGGTGCATGAGGACTACTAGTAATGTGCTTAAAACCCCATGAATCAGCGAATTTTTTAAATTCAGCAGCTATAAATTGTGGTCCATTATCTGACCTTACTATCTTTGGAATACCATATCGAGCAAATAATTCTTTAAGTTTGGATATAATAGTGGTTGAAGTTGTAGAATGCAAAGAAAACATTTCTGGAAAACGCGAAAAGTAATCAATTACTACCATAAATACTTTGCCTTTTGCATTAAATAGACCTACACCTACTATTTCCCATGGCGATATGTAATTTTTTCCACGATCAAAGGTTCAATTGGGTTAATTCTATGTTCTATACATTCTTTACACTTATCAATAAATGTGCGAATATCATTAGAGATTCCTGGCCACCAGATAGACTCTCTAGCGCGCCTTCGACATTTCTCTATTCCTTGATGGCCTTGATGTAATTTTAGTAACATGTCTTTTCGCCATTCTTTCGGTACTAGAATCCTATGACCTCGCATTATAAGACCTTCTTGAATTGCAAGTTCTGCTCTAAACTGGTAAAATATGCCAATGTTTTGATTCATATCATTTCTTTTGGGCCAGCCGTTTTGTATTAACTCTTTGAGAATAGAGCATGTGTTATCGCGTTCTTGCGCGTCTTTTATTGCTAATAGTAATGTCATAGGAATGTCAGACTCTGTGAATGTCTGAATGTCACACATAGGAGTGTAATGTTATAGGAATTGATTGTATTTCAGCAATCATGGCTTGTTTAATTTCACATTCATTCACAAAATCTCCCATTTCCTCTGTTTTTACAGGACTTCGGGAAAGTAAATCTGCTATGTGCATATACTTTCCAGGTATGTGAGCTATTTTGTATGTGAACTTAGATAACCTCATACGAAATCTTTGCATACGTACAGTTAATTCAGCAATTGGTTTATTGCCCAATATTTTCAGCAAGGGCTGATGATCTTTACGTAATTCAAATTGTGCCAACCCTATAAGATACATAGAAAATTTTTCACACGCTCAAGTTAATGCTAAAGCCTCCTTGTCAATTTGAGCGTAATCCTCTTCTGTTGGAGTTAAACTTCGTGATGCGTAGCTGACTGGTTTCCAGATATTGATTCTACATTCAAACTGTTCTATAACAGCCCCTAAACCATAAGAACTAGCATCTGCTGATACTCTTATTTTTTTATTAGGATCAAATAATGCCAACGTACATGGTTTTGTCAAATGATTCTTTATATCATTAAATGCTTCTTCACATTCTTTCGTCCATGTAATAGAGTTGCTAGATGCTATGCTATGATTTTTTGTTTTTAATAAGTCTCTTATCGGTTTTGTAATTGTAGCTAAATTAGGTAAGAATTTTAATTGAAAATTTACCATACCAAGTAAGCTTCTCACTGTTGTAACGTCAGTGGGTCGAGACATTAATAATATTGCTTCTGTCTTTTTAGGGCACGGTTCAATGCCGTTTTTAGACACTACATGTCCTAAGAATGAGCATTTTTCGACCTGAAATTGGCATTTATCATTGTTTAGGGTGACTCCTTCATTTTGTATTCGATTCAGAACTTCCATTAATCGTCTATTGTGCTCTTCTAGCGTATTGCCGCAAATCAGTATATCATCTTGACAGCAAATAACACCTTCAATCCCTTCAATAATATTTTGCATTTTCCTCTGAAAGACTTCACTAGCGCAATTAATACCCATTGGCATTCTTTTAAAAGCGAATCGTCCGAATGGAGTTATAAAAGTTGTGAGTAACCTTGACTCTTTATCTAGAGGTAATTGAAAATATCCTTTATTTGCATCTAATTTCGAAAAAACCTTTGCTGTACCTATTCTTGCCAAGCATTCATCAACCGATGGTAAGTGGTATCTAGATCTTTTTATATTTTTATTAAGTTCTGTATAATCAACGCAAAGTCTTATGTTACCATCTTATTTAGGGCGGACTACAATACCTGCACAATAGTCTGTTGGTTTGTCTACTGGAAATATAACATTTTGATCCTGTAGCGTTTTTAACTCTTTTTTTAAGGCTTCATATAAAGGGATAGCTACTCTTCTGGGGTATTCTATAGCATATGGTGTGGCTCCTTCTTTTAAGCAAATTTTATATTCTCCTTTTAATCTACCAAGGCCTCCAAATAATGTAGGGTAGGCTCTTTGTGGGTCTGTATTTTCTGTGCAACACTCTTTGTTGATTCGAATTGTTTGTTCAATAGTGTTTATCCGCGTAATTATTCCCAATGACTCAATTTATCTTTTTCCAAGCAGAGAATGTTGTAAGTTCTTTATGACATATACAAACGGTTTTATAATGTTGTTTTGCCATATTATTTCAGACAGAAATTGAATATATAAATAAAATCGATCCATGGACAGCAAAAATAATGCTAAACGGAAGTGAATTAAATTTTAAACTGGACTCTGGTGCTGATGTGTCAGCAATAAGTGAGAAAGTTTTTGAAAGTATTAGAAAAGGATGTAAATTGAATGCAACTGAGACTTGTCTGAAAGGAGCTGGTAATAAACCCCTTAATGTTGTAGGTAAATTCCACAGCATTAAAAAGTATAAAAATGAATTATATAAATGAATGACTTAAAGGTAAAAATAAACGATTGTTCCTAAACACTATCACACGTAAACTGCCCTAATCCATATATATCCTAATTTTAAGGACGGACCCCTGAAATGCGAGTGTTGACCCAAGCTACATAAGCTCAAAACGTTTCTGTATGATTTTATTTTGGTAAAACCTTTTCTTGTTACCGCAATATATTGATTGCTTCATTTATTTTTAAATGTAATATGCCTTAAGCCTTTGTGTCATTGGAAGGCATTAAAATATATTTTTTTAAGTTCACAGTATCAGTGTATGTGAATTTATTGATATCATTTAGTACAATTATAACAATTTTATAAATTATATGAAATTATATAATTATATTATTTATCCAAGTTTATCTCATTATGTATCAATATTTAGGTAAAAATATCAGAATAACTTCATCAGAAATCTTCGAAATAAATTTTCACAGCAAATATGACTCGCAAATTAAGAGGTCGCAAAAAGTTATAATAGGATTCGTTTAAAAAGTTTTTTCTGCTGTAAGAATTTAATATTAATTATGTATATTCAAATCACATTTTCTTGTTTATTTTGAATTTATTTTTGAAGTACTCTTAGATATGTTGGATGTCAAATATTTCGTGTTCCCGTAAACTTAGATGCTGATAAGTAGCCCAAATATCGAATAATAAAAACAAAATTAAAAGTTGTTAAAATAACTTTGTATAATGTTTGTTTATTCCAACCATTCGTAATACTCACATAGCTCTTAAAAATATTCTGTAGTGCGTGAATGATATTGACCATCAAATCTTTGAAAATAAAATGAAATTTGTTTTTTTTTGACACCATCTTTTTTTACGCGTGTGACAACACCATGCACTAAGGAACGACTGCACAGATGACGTTAAGATACCGACCTACCATGCCAGTGTCGTGGGTTCGAATCCTAAGCGGGACAACACTTTATGCGATCCATAAATTGTTGTTCTGAGTCTGTCTGTAATTTGTGGCCGTTAATTATGTTTGTAAAGTCCCCCGCAACATAAAGATTATTTCCTTAGTGTAGACTATTGTCTTTTTAAAAAAAAATAAGGAAGAAAGAAAGAAAAGTATTTATTTTATGCCACAGAGTAGACGTTAGTAACACACAGAAAAAATCCTTATTATTATAAGGTTTTTGATGATTTTTTTTTAATGTAACACACAAAAATCAATAAACTAAATAGGGAGACATAATAATTGTGATAGAATGAACGCCTCAGCTGCGGCAGAAAAAGGATAAAAACAATAAGGTAATTATCCTTGTATTGCGAGGTGCTTTACAAACATATAACTGACAGACACAAATTACATCCCAACTCAGAATAACAATTTGTAGATCGTACAAAATGTGGTTCTGCGTGGGATTCGAACCCCTGACACTGGCACTATAGGTCGGTATATTAACCACTATGCAGTCGTTTTGAAATCAAACCTTTTAGCGTCCATAGTTACACGTAGATCTTCGTACGAGAATTTCACTTACAAGAGTTCTATACATATACACTATGTATGCTACAATTCCCTACAACTTTCATGAAATCATCACTCTACTATGGCCGTCTCGGTTACATATGTTTTTCTATGAATTTTCACAGTCCAAATTTCGTTTCACCCATACGTGACCCATACAGGAATCCTCTCTTTATACCCTAAGTGGTTTTTATGCTAGGTATAAAGCCACTATTACATAGTTATGTTAGTGTATAGACATTGTCAAACTTAATGGCCTATAAGAAATACGTTACACATATAAATATAAGACAATATTAACTGCACAGTTCTACTTCGCAAGATCGCTAAGTATAAAGAATGCGGATAACGTTTTTATGACCCATACATATAGCCCATTAGGATATTTTTTTCTTAAAATATATTATGTTTTATCTTATCATATAAGTGTGTTGCATCTTTTATTTATTTTTGTTTATATTAACATAAAAGTAAACAAAATTTAATATCAATCAAATTGTTTGTGGTTTGTGTGACAATTTCATAAAATAGACACCATTGATAAGTTAGGTATCATAATGACCTATAGTTATAAGAATTTAGCAAAATTACTTGCCATTTATCATTCGTTTCAGCTCATACTCGTCCCACTGTTAGACTGGAGCCTCCTTCTCAATAGGGGAGAAATTGATGTACCATGCTGGTCAGACATGATGGTATAGGGTTTTATTTCAAGTTTTTCTTCTCCTACACAGATGTTATATACATATTGTATCACTTAGTCATCTTCTACGACATCCACGGGCAAAATAAGAAGTGATGATTGTATTGTTACTCACAGAAAAATTTATCATTATCATTATATTTGGGCAAATCTTCAATATTATAATTTATGTGTTATTTTCACATTTATGTATAATTACTAGCGACCCGTCCTCGCTCCTCAGCACAGACAGACAATAATTTTTTAATCTGTATTTTAGGCATAGGTGTCGTACAAATAATCGTGTGAACATGAAAAAAGCCTATTATTTTGACATTACAAACAGACACTCCAATTTTATTTATTGGTACAGATTATATTTATATTACACATATATTATAAAAAAAAAAAATTTACTTTCAATCCGTTAATCAGTTTTTCGTGGAAGTAAAGTAAACTTCCTTACATCCTCTCTAACTTTGACATTTATAAGTTTAAATGAGTAGTTTTCCTCATACGAAACTCCTTCATTTCAAATTTCACCAAAGTAAGCCAATGTAAGTAGCAAGACATGTTTCGTGAATTTTTGTACATTTCTTCCTAGAAAAATATAGTTATTGCACGTCACTTTCTTATACATAAAACAACGGGGGATTTGGTTGCGTAATGGAAGTTCCTTTTGATTTGATATGCTATCTGCTCTTTCTACATTTAATAAAAATAGTAGAAGATTATCTGATTATTAAGCAGACTCTTATGGTGGCAAAAAGGCGCGCTAATACATTACAATTATATTCCCATGCACCCCGTGTGAATACTGGACTACAATCCCTCATTGAAGCGAAACTTCTATACATCATCATCATCATCACAGCTCATGTACATCCCATCGTTGGGCTCGAGCCGCCTCCACAATAGGAGGGAAATTGACCTTGCAATACCATGCTGGTCAGACAGGTTTTTATAGGCTTTTGCTTCGAGTTTTCCCTTCTCTTGCATAGATGTTATATGCGTATTATATCCCTCAGTCATCTTTGCCAACATCCACGGTAAGATAAGGAGAGATGAATTAATTGTATTCTTTTTCCGTCACCAAACGGAAAACTTCTATACAGACGCTCTGAAACCAGACACTTATTTTAAGTACTAAGCATGAGTAACGCAGAGCAGCCGAGGGCAATATGGCGCTGTTTGCATCAGCTGACTGTGTAGTCTATAGACTTTTACTTATTTATGTCCAGTACTCCACGCTATTTGTTTGTTTTTGTCAGTGTTTAATGTAAATGTTGCTATTTTTTTGTAAGGCGAAAAAAGTTTCACTTTTACCGTGGTTTCATAAAACCACATAATCAATTTTTTCCCACAGGCGTCCTAGAGTTCTAACCCGACAACGAACAAACGAGACGATTAAGGTATTTTTACCTAATCTAGGAGTCTATTTTGAATAGTGATATCGACAGGCTGATAAGATAGAGGTAATATATTGTATTTATATTGTATCATAGGTGCATATTTTAAGTTAGAGCGACCTCGCATTCCGATAGTTGTCGATTCATTTCAATTCTTTGTGTAGCTACTACGCTGAGGTTGAGTGTAATATGTGTCCCTTTATTATATACTTGTGGTACAATGTGTGATAACAGCTATGAATAGTCCGTATAGAAATTTATTGGTGGTAGTGGTAAATCGACGTCTGAGTAGTAGCAATTAGTTACTGCGCTTCGTTCGGTGAGCGAGAGTCGGAAGCCCAACTGTCTGAGAGTGTTTTCATGTGGTGAGTTTTGGTGATGTTTAGTATTACCGAACCTCATTGCACGAATTGGCACTCTTTTTACTTTCTTCACGGTAGGCAGCGGCCTATAAAAGGTCCATAAGTGGCAGCAACACTTACCATCAGGTGTACTGTTTGCTCGTTTACCAGTTTGCAAAAAAAGAAAAAATCACCAACACTTATATTGTTCGTTAGTGTATTTAATGACTACTAAGTGCTGTACATGGACCTGAACTCCTTTCGACACCGTTTAGTCAACAATTACATTTCCAGGGACGGTTGAGGTCAGACAAAAGGCCGGTCATAAAACTATTGTCTGAACTATACGATGGATGAAGACATGTACCGTCGACCCCAAGTAATTGAGATAAGAGCAGGATTGTAATGCTGATAAATACATCATTCTGCACAATTATTTATTTTTAAATATAGAAAGATTTTTCCTGTGATCAAAGGATATTATTATTTTGTGTTAGATGAACCTAAATGTATTTATTTATATGTTACTTTTTATAGAAGGACTTTGAAAATTTGATCTACAATTTTTTTGTGTGACGCAATGTCTGCGAGGAAAAGAGCTTCGCGTACTTACGTCACACACTTTGAAGGGAACTTGAAAAGAATTAGAAATATACTTGATTTCATAATTTTATGTAAATAATTACATGATAAACACAATATAAGCTATTCAAAAGTGATTAATGAATAAATAAATGTTTGCCTGTTACACAAAACTTTCATTTCTACCATGTGTCTTTACGATACAACCTGACTAGTTTTTTTTACTTGGATTCGGTAGCTGTAAATTGTAATAATTTATTATTTATCTTTATATCTCACCAGGAATATTAAGCAATACTTTACTTTGAAAGTCGAGGTCAATCCTATCATATTTATAATCATTACAATTGTATTCGTGAGCAGTTTATCGAATTAAATTATCTAAGTATAATTATTATGTCAAAATATTTGCATTCATATAATGAAATATACAAGTATTATTTATTAATCAGTATAATACCCATGTGTAAGGCTATAGTAGAAATATGATAATATTTCTACTATTAATATATATGCATATTGAGTTCGAGCCTGTACCATAATATGAAGGAAATTGACTTAACACGCTAGGCAAACAGGTAGGTATGGGGTTATATTTCGCATTTTCCTTGTCTTGCACAGATATTATATGCATGTTATATCCTTTAGTCATCTTTTACAATACCCACCGGCATGTCAAAGAGTAGTGAATTGCATTTGTACTGCGTCAACACACGGCCAATCACAAATAAGGTTACAGTATCTACCGCCGTATATAGGACAATTCTAAAAATATCATAATTATATTAGCGATTCATTTACTTACTTTCATTCATGTAAGTTTGAAATCCCAACCATATGCCTCATATATGGGTATGTATAAATTTCCTATACCAACAAAACTATATTCATTATTTCATTTATACACAAAGGTTCTAATTAAATTGAACTATTATGGAGCATAATGTACAAGGATAGCAGTGTAATTAAAAAGTTATAGGCATTTAATACTAAAAATAAAACAAGGGTACGTGCCTGATAAAATAAATACATAGGATCAGTTGGAAAGCCAAAAACTGAACACACGTCACGATTATGGTGCTTGACGCAGACCTTCTGTCACCGGGTTAGCTGATGGGGTGCAAAAAATCACAGCCCGCAACAAAAAAGAAAATTAAATTACTAGACTACCTTAATTACTGGATATATAAATACCGATACCCGATTGGTGAGTTTGGGCATTATGCATTATCCACCCGCAAGAGACTGCGTAAGTGCAGCAATCTAGCGCCTAGTCGTAAAAATGTCAACAGGTTAACCCAATACGTAAACTACAAATTAAGTCAAGACATTCCTTCTGGCGATATAAAGAAGGTTATAGGATCGCACGTTATTCGGATATTTGGACGTAGTTTAACCCTAAAAAAACTACATATCAGGAGTATGAAGAGCATGGCTACGATTAAATCCGCCATAGCAGAGCACGCCGATCTCTCGAATACAAAGCACTACATTCGGTTCGACAAAGCTTTCGTATTAACCACAGAGAGGCACTATAGACCGCGCAAAATACGTGGCGACGGTGGATGGAAGCTACCGTCGGCATGGATACCAACTCTTAATACTTCCTCGAGTCGTAAGTTTGTGGTTGGTGTGGAAAATGACGTGGTCAGCGTGGCATATGATGGTGACGGCACACGGAGTGGCACCATACCAACAACATCGCTTAACCCCGGTTGCGATCAAGTCTCGTTGGACGATTCCTCCAGCGATGCTCAAGAGGCAAGCACCTCCCCGCACCCTTCGCAACCGTGTTGCGTCGCGCGGCACGTCACGCGGCCCGCAGTGCATGCCAGGGCCTTACAGATGGCGCTGCGCACTCGCCCTGATGATGAGCATCGGATATGCTCAAAACCCCGGTCAACGTAATCGATCTCAGTGCGTGAGGGTTTTACCGTTATAGATATTATAATTTCAAACACTTACTTTATAGCGCCAATACTAAAAAGAGGCAGCCGAATATTATGTCGGTAATGTATATTACTCTATAAAATTCGTAAAAATGATTAAACCTAGGATAGGGTTTTAGTTACTTATAAGCGTACGACGTGCTTACAATGATAAATGTAACCAATAATTCCAATTCATTGATGTGAAAAACGCAAATTCCTGATACATATATATATATATATATATACAATAAATTTTTCCTAAGAAACATTTGAAAAGATACGCTTATATTACAGACGCTTATCATGTGGATTGCCGTATTCAATTGTCAGCAGAAATGTCTAATTCAATGAACAAAAGAGTCTATTCTTACATCAAAGGATATCAATCAATCAATACTTCAAAGATTGTACATACAGATTTTTACAATCGTTCAATAATATCTCGTAAGCTGAATATAAGTAATTCTATACATACATAATGACGTTAAGTCTTTTAAACATTTGGTATTAATATAGTTGACAATTTGACATCCTTACTAATATTATAAATGCGAAAGTAAGGATGTTTGTTTGTTTGTTACGCTTTCACGCTTAAACCACCGAACAGATTTCAAAAATTCTTTCACCAATGCAAAGCTATAATATCAGGGAGTAACATAGGCTATATTTTATACCGGTATTCCCACGGGAACGGGAGTTACGCGGTAAAACGACTGCACCCGAAGCGAAGTGAGGGCAGGTTGCTAGTTATATTATAAATAAGCAAGGTTTAAGAGAACGAATATTTTAAATAATATCCTATAGTTACACATCTGACCAGCGTGGTATTTGTTTGGTATTTTAGGTAGATTTTCCTCCTTATATGGCTTGAGTCCAACAGTGGAACGTATATGAGCTGAGATGATGATGAAACAAATTAAAGCATTCCACAATTATGAAGTTAGTATTCTTTTATCTTTAGATATTTGCTCATTTACCACATAAATTTGGAGGGAATCATAATGTTTATTAGGATGCTATGATTTAAGATATTGATTTCTTTTTAAATTTAATTTGTACATTCTTCTTATTATTTAATGAGAATAAGCTACAATAATATGAGCTATTGGTGCCAGTGTCAAGTTATTATATTGATTATTTCGTCTATCTACGTCTTTAGTCTTCGTATTTTAGTTAATCGTTAGCAATGATTTGGTGCTGATAACCAAATCATACTTACTCCGGGAATTTTGGCACAATGTGAAAATACACGCATTTCACTATTATGTCATATTCACTACATTTCTGCATTTTATCTGCATTATATTAGATAAAATATCAACAAAATCATTCAATATACGAGGGGTGATCCAAAAGTAATGATAATCAGTTATTTCTAGTGCACACAAAAATACAAAAAAATTTCAGTCACTTGCTCAGTTACCCACTAGTTCAGGAAAAAAAAATCATATAAATAGGCCACAATTCCCGGGAGCTACATTCATTTGAATACGGACTGTCAAGGAGTGAACATCAAAATGGAAAAACACGAAATCAGAGCTGTCATTAAATACCTCTGCTTGAAAAAAATGTCTACCAAAGACATACACAGCGACTTGGTGGAAACATTAGGGGACTCTTCTCCTCCATATTCCACAGTTGCACGCTGGGCTAAGGAGTTTAAGCTGGGAAGAACATCGACGGAAGACGAACACCGCGAAGGACGCCCATCGACGTCCCTCACTGAAGAAAATGTGAAAAAAGTTGAAGAAGTTGTATTGGAAGATCGAAGAGTGACTATCAGGCATGTAGCTGAGGTCACAGGGATCTCATATGGCAGCATTCAAAGAATCCTTGCGAACGAATTGCATATGAGAAAGGTCTCCGCGCGTTGGGTACCGAAAATGTTAAACGACGAGCAAAAGAAGAAACGAGTCGACATGTCAAGAGCAAATCTCGAAAAGTTCCAGGCAGACAAGGACAATTTTTTGTCACGTTTTGTGACCATGGACGAGACCTGGATCCACCATTTTGATCCTGAAACAAAACAACAATCGATGACATGGAAACGATCCGATGAACCGACGCCGAAGAAATTCAAAGTGTCAAGCTCAGCAGGGAAGGTTATGGCGTCTGTTTTTTGGGACGCTGAAGGAATAATCATGGTGGACTACTTGGAAAAGGGGGCCACTATTACAGGCTCCTACTATGCAGAACAAATAAGAAGATTGCGGGAGGCTATTAAGGAGAAAAGGCGAGGCAAACTGCGGGCTGGAGTGTTGTTCCATCAAGACAACGCACCTGTTCACAAAGCTGCAATTGCCATGGCTGGCATTCAGGAAGCGGGCTTTGAGTTGGTGGAACACCCCCCCTATTCACCAGATCTAGCCCCCAGTGACTTCTATCTCTTTCCACGACTCAAGGAACACCTCCGAGGCAAGAAATTTGATGATGATAGCGACGTGATGGCCGCGGTTGAGGACTTTTTTGAGAGTCAAGATAAAGATTTTTTTTGTAAGGGAATTTTAGGTTTAGAAAAGAGATGGACTAAATGTATAGACTTGCTAGGAGACTATGTTGAGAAATAAATATATTTTTTTATTTTATTCATTGTGTTTATTATTGATTATCATTACTTTTGGATCACCCCTCGTAATACTATAAAACACTAAAATAATGAATAAAATTTAAAAGCGCTACATGACATTTTGACATTTTCGTCTAAAGTCCAATTTGTACATTCTCAAGAAGCTTTGACGTTCAGCGTTCATCATAAAGCTATTGCCAAATACTGCCAAGAAATACAAGTAAATAGGATCGGAGCAGGACGGTAATATATACAGGCATACCTGCACCTATATGTAAGCATATAGGAGCAGGTTAACGATGATTATAATATGCCTGTTAAACTTGGTGATTATGGCGTTATTCTTCATTCGAAGACAATAGTGGAGGTCAATAAGCTGATATATTAATGATGGATCATTTCATAACTAATTTAAATTATAATTCAACAAATCAGTTCAGCAACGGAACAATATAAAAATTATATAAACCATTGAGAAAATCCCTCTATAACGCGGATTAGCGCCCAGAGAATAATATTTCTTAACATTAAAGCTAGCGATAATTAAGAATTTAACACTAGAGTCTGTACCTTAGTACAGATTTTAGTGTTAAATTGTTAATCGCCATTTTTTTTGGGGGTGGGCTACGGTCAGCGCACCCGCCACCCAGCACCGTCCGCGGCGCGCGGCCCCATAACCCACCCCGTGGCACGCCGCCTTCGTCATTGGGCCGACCACCAGTGCAGGGTGACTTGTCGTCAGTGGTCGGCCCGACGGAATACCACTGAGGAGTACCCTCTCCTCGACCGACGTACCCCGTCGGGGACGTCGGTCGCGGTCGCAAGGTCGGCATCTCGGCGGGTAACGGACTAAATCCCTGGTCCAGTCACCCGAAATTGTTAATTGCCTAAATAAACCTGTAGTATGTTACATACATTGGCATATTAGGGCAATATGATAAGAGTATGTTTTACGAATCGCGCGGGCATCGTTACGAGAAACCAACACCCTGAAGTAAGCTAGTCAACATTTTTTACAACACGTGCGCACACTGTCACAAATGTCAACTAGATACGTTGTAATAAAACTTTCAATGTATTATATAAACCCTTTTTACTATTATTAGTGTTGTTTTTTCTACTAACGTAGGATAGGGCGAAAAAAAATTTTTTTTAAAGATTTTAACTTGTGACATCAAAGACGTATAACTTCTTCTCTTTCGTGCGTACATAAGTACACACACACACACACACACTTTTTTTATTTAGTGTAGACTCCAGCCCCTTACACAACCTCTGAAGTATTGTAAGCACGTGTTAGGTACAGTTGTAATGTTTTAATTTTAATCCCATTTTGAAAAGAAATAGAAATGGTTATTATTTTTTTAACACCATCATCATCTCAGCTCATCTGAGTCTCACTGTTGGTTACAGAATTTCTCCACAATGGCAGCGAATTTGACTATTATACCACAGTGATCAAACGTTTTCTGTCAAGGTTATCTTCTCTTACATCAATTTTATGCCCATATCATATCCCTTTGCCGTCCCTGACTATACCTACGGGTAAGAGAATGGATTGTGAATTGTATTCTTATTCTGCTACCTCACGGATTTTAATACCATACTATTAAAAAATGAGAGCTACGCATCGTGTATTTAACTAATGACCTCTGCATGATATCCAATAATCTCTCTAAGATTTCGCTGTTTTTTATATAGTATTGAATGTTTATGGTCTAATAATAATCAATCAATTTTTTTTAAAGCTAATAAATATCATTACGTCTGACGAAATGATGTACGGTGTATCATTTAATTATAAAATTATAAATAATCAGCTCAAAAACATAAAAAATTAGATTCTTTTCTCTTTCCTACTTTCTTAAATGCATATTTTATGAAGGCGATTTAGCAAATCAGAAGCCTAATTTGTATTGGGCGAATATCGGTCTCATTAAGTAGAATAATATTGTCGTAAATCTCTCTTAATAGTCTTTCGCTATTCCTATCTTGTTTTTATGCTGTAGTAAATTGAAATTAGGGAAACTAATCAACTTAATATTCGCATAAAACTTGAAAATTAAGTCTTATCTTTAATTTTGAGGAGTATTTGCGACTCGTTTACCTTGATGGTGGAATACAATATAATCTAAAAAGTAATCAAGCTTTATTCGACTATTGAATTTTAATCAATCACGCACAGAATATATACAGATATGATAGAAAAAAAAATATAGTTTATATTTTTTTACTTGTATTATGTATCAAAATTTTCAAATGCAAAATTCGCCATTGTGTTAAATATAATATAAAGCCAATACTAACATGATTGATGTTATTGATAATATACAGGGTGTATCAGGTTATGGGGCAACTGGTCAAAAGGGAGCTAGGCAATGGTGGTACGAACGCATGAAAAAAATTTGAACGAAAAATATCGATTCGTTAAGGAATTAGAGACGTGTAAAGTTTTCAATTTTGTCGTCGCTTTTTCGTGTAAATCTGATTGAAATGTATAAAGTCAATGATACTTATTACGCAACATATTCATACTTTGTTAAATGTTCATTAGAAATTGAATAAATCAATGATTACATTCACATAAACAAAACAAACTTCGCTTTAAAACAGCTGATCTGCCTATGACCGTTGACCGCTCGCCGCTCGTAGGTACGTACTACACTGTCATTGAAACATTTGCGCAATTCTAGGTATTACGGAATGAATTTATACTGTTGAAGCTTTACATGCCTACATGTATTCTGTCTGTACATGCCTACATAATACGTAACATTTAAGGCATAGACTCTTAGACACATTTTTTTGAAATCACTATAACTTTTATGTTATATTGTTTTTTGTGTAATGTACATTCTAATTACGATCTAAGACCGTTAAACTACAACATACTCGAACAGTTGCCCCATATTATGATACACCCTGAATATACATAATTTACTTTAAGTGTGTCTTATTGTTATTTTGTTAAAGAATCATATCTTCTGTATCTAACAACAACGGTTTATAGCCAATATGTGTCAGCAGTGACCTATGGCACATAAAGGTGATCTCTAAATGTCGGTCTCGTAAAAAGACTCAAAGTCGCTCAGTGTGCTAGAAAGGGCTATGTTCGTTATTTCTTTACGTGATAAAGTTCGGTATACGGATATCCGTGGAAGAACGGGTGTAATCAACATAGCCCGATTAGTTAGCATGTTGAAATGGCAATGGTTAAGCCTCGCTGACCCAAAATTGTATACAAATTAATAAATGATGTAGTGTTAAATGTATGTATTTATTAGATTTCGGCTGCGGTTGAGTTAAAGGCGTCTATTGAAATCATTCGACCTTTAAACCGTATTACAACATGCTATTAATAAAATTGCGTATATTGTAGGGTAACACAACAATGACAGTAGCTCAGAAAACCGAAACTGAGATTGGCAATCATAACAGTTCTGAAACTCTAACTAAAAGTGCCAAATTTGTGTAAAATTTTGGAACAAAATTTTCTTGTTATTCTATTACAATGTACACTGAAATGGAATGAAATTGTTCAACTGTTATTAAAATTATTATATAAAGTTTTGGAATGTTTATATTGATTTAGATATAAATTCCTATCGGAATTAACAATAATATAAAGAGATACGAATACAATTCGTCACCTAAGCAATGGATGTCGTGAAAGACGACTAAGTTATTAAAATATGCAGATAAAATCTATAAAAGAGAAGGAAAACTCAAGATAAAACCCTACAACAACCCAGCAGCGTTTGGGAGACTTAAGTGGATCTTCTCATCCAACATACCTCAGTGTAAGAAAAAACAGGTCTATGAGCAGTTTGTCTTACCAGTGATGACTAACAGCGCGGTAACGTGCTCACTAAATGTAGGTCACTATAACCAAGCTCAAAGTCACTCAGCGTGCTATGGAGTGGTCTATGCTCGGGATATCTCTGCAAGATAGAATCCGAAATACGAAATCTGTAGAAGAACGGATATAAATGCACCAAGAATCAGCACACTGAAATGGCAATGGGCAGGTCCCATCACACGATAAACCGACAACCGCTGGGGAAGAAAGGTTCACCAGTGGCGACCACGTATCGGACTACACAGTGTGGGACGTCCAACTAGGTGGACCGACGACCTGATGAAAGTTGCTGCGCGTTATTGGCTATAGGCGGCATAGGACCGTACTTTATGACGAAACATGAGGGAACCCTATGTTTAGCAGTGAACGGCGATAGGCTGAATGATGATGATGATGACCAACCCGTCCGACCAGCGTGTTAATTTTCCTCCAATGAGTTGTGAAGATGAAAGAGATAGATATCGTGTCATTAATATATTCAAACAATACTATTCAAAGTAATAGAATAAATGAATATGTATTTATTAATTCTAGCTGTCAAATTATACCGAATATGACCTCAATGTATAATTATTTACGTAGCAACTGCGCTACGCAATAAAGACAATTCTTTAAACTGATTGCAGCAAATGCACATTTCCGATTTGATTAGTTACGGATCGCTCGTGCTATGAAGAAAGTATCACTAAATTTGTTCTCGTTTGCCGTTGTGTGCCCACTAAATCTATGATTAGCGGCTTACAGAATATTGTACATTGCATGTAGGTATAAATTAGTCGGTGTTCGGTATTGGGCTATACTTTCTTGCTTCTCGATGTGATTCGGTATTGATAAATAATATTAAATATTATGCTAATGAGCGTGTTTAATAATATTAAATATACAATTTATAAGGTTTATACCTTATGAAAAGTTTTTTATGTGAACAAAAATTAATGCTGCCGATCGTGTCAAAATTAAAAATTTATGAAAAGTATAATATTTTTATGAAAAGTATAATATGTTTGACAACTGCTGCCCTCGGCCTCCTTAAATGCGCTTATGTGTATTGCGTGAACATATATGTGATTTTTTTGCGATTTTACCCTGTGTAGTGACAGGTTAAGAATAAAATGTGTCACTGTGTAGTGACAGATAAAGCATACAATGTGTCATTTTTTAGTGACAGATTAAGTATACAATATGTCAATACCCTTTAATTTCCCATAAGAATAGCAAAAACTGAACAAGAGATCATCAGGAGAGAGAGCAACAGCAATCTCCTGCGAAACTTATAAAATCAACCACCACCACTGACTCGCTTTCCAGATTGATTATGTATTTACATTACTCCCCCTTAGAGATGTCACTGTCCGACAGTTGAATGTCGTAGAACCCTGTATGGCCTGGCTGATTTTTTGATAAAATTTTTTTCACTATCATTTAAAAATCCTCTCATTTAGGTTTCAAGTTCGCTATCTTTTTTATGCTTCAGTGTTGTATTTATTTAGGCTCGCAAATATACACGGGCTGTGCTAGGTATTACATTTAGTTATGAAAATAGCTGGAAACACTGTAATTATACCAATGCCCTCACGAAAATTGTCCTGTATCAATTTCATTTTCATTGTAAAATCTTACATCACAGATATAAATGGTAGAACAAAATATGTGTATTTCATTTAAATTGAATCTCAATACTGATAAGTTATAAATTATTATATTAAATCATAATTTAAACCGCAGATGTAATGGACACACGACATAAAAAGCTTGTGCGCAGAGAAAACGCCAAATTTTCACGGTCAGTTGCCTGCCCGCTATCATCGCTCTTAATAGCAGCTATTGAAAACGACCACCTTAGATACACTTAATGAAAAATAAAAATATGTGATAGTGAGAAGAACTAAATAAAACAACAGAATCGAAATAGAATATCTATTACTTAGATTAAGTGAAATTTATAGTAGATACCTAGAATCATCCATGTGGTGACGGAGTAAGAATGCAATTCACCACTCCCTATCTTGCCCGTGGATGTCGTAAAAGACTGCTAATATAATACGTATATAACATCTATGTAAGAGAAGGAAAACTTGAAATTAAGCCCTATACTAACCTGTCTGAGATGCTCAACAGCGTCAGGAACTGGGACGCAGTCGCCGCCTTCTGTGAGGCCGTGATCTCACGGAAGGAGGCGGCAGATCGTGCGCGAGAGGAGCTCCTCTTCGGTAACACGTTTCGCCGCCGGCGTCTCGAGTGGCGCAGGCGCGAGTACCTGCGCCTGATGCCGCCCTAGCCGAGACCGCGGGTGACCGGACCGGGGATTTTAGTCCGGCACCCGCAGAGAGGCTGACCGCACGACGGCGACCGACGTCCTGGGACAGGAACGTCGAGAGGTGAGGGTACCCGAAAGGGTGTTCCGTCGGGCCGACCACTGATGACAAGTCACCCTGCTCCAGTGGTCAGCCCAACGACGAAGGCGACGTGGGTACAGGTGGGTTATAGGCCCGCGCGCCGTGCTTTCGTTGCCCCGGACGGAATGGACCGCGTGTGCGCTTCCCATAGGCCACCCATAAAAAAAAAGAAATACTAACCTGTCTAACCAGCATGGTCAATTCAATTCAAGCAAGGTCAATTTCCCTCCTATTGTGGAGGAGGCTCGAGACCGATAGCGCGACTTATATAAGCTGTAACGATGATGAACTAAAAGTAAGTAATCCAACAAACACTATATTCATATTTTAATATATTAATAAAGCAATTTTTATAAACACGGAATGAAGCCACGGGACCATTAAAACTCTATTCCAAATAGCAAAAATAAACTCAAAACGAACGTTTTTGTGTTGAGAGTATCAGCTATTGTCTAATTCTTGGAACTTACGTTTGCCTTTCATATCAGTCGAGCAAGAATCACCGGGTGGTAACTATTGTCACAGACCTCAGTGTTGCTAATAGGACGCTCAAGACACTGTCACACACTTTACCACGTATTGGCAAAAGGTGCCATGTCGAGTTTTCTTCTCTTGCGTAGATTTTATCTGCATATAATCTCCCTTAGTCGTCTTCTACGAAACCCACGGTGAAAGAGTGGAGATCGTGAGTTATATTTTTACTCCATCAGGAAAACACACAAATAATATTTGAAAAATACTAATCCTTTAAGTTTACAATAATCTTTCAATATTTGCAAGTCACTCAAATGGACGGATTTAAGAAATAATCCCAGAATCACTCTCTGAATCATAGAAGTAAGCGTGATTATGATATCAATCAATCAAACTAAGAATTTAAATATGCAGGATTGCATAGACGGCGTAATGGTGTAAGTAGCGATCTGCCATATCGAGTGGCATGCGTTAAATCACTGGACAGTTCTTACACGCTAAATCCACAATTAATTGTTCTTGATTAAAGTCTTGGTTTTCGTTGTGTCCGTTTAATGTTTATTTGTGCAGCCTCCACGTCATAAGGATTTATTCCTTAGTCCAGGGGTAGTATTTAATACCCAAAAGGGTAATCCGCCGGGTCAGCACAGATGTCAAGGAATCATTACTAGTGGTCAGTCTAATGGCAATGGGGAGGAAACGCCGCCCATCCGTCGCCCCGGCCGGAACGGATGGCGTGCGTCCAAACCATCCAAACCATAGTCCTCTCAAAAAAAAGTATAACCACCGGTAGCATTATTAATGGAGAATAATATAATATTTTTGTGGCGTGGTATCTTTCCGTGTCGTGACGGAATAAAAATACAATTCATCATCTTACCCGTAGATGTCGGAAAAGACAACTAAAAGGTCCTATTTAATAACAAATTTAAATACATCTCAACTAAATTCAAATAATACATGATATCCAAATTAACATCAAAGCAATTATCAAAATGAATCATTCGATACAATAAATGTCAAATTATACACGTAATCGCAGGCTGAGGTGCGGTAAAAATTTCGTAGTAATAAATTCCTCATTAATTGTCTCGAATTTTAGAAATAAAATAATACTCGTAATAATTAGTCTTCGGCACGAGCTCACAGCATAGATCATCACTGATAATTTCTAAAAACTGGTTTATGGTCATCGACGCACATTAAAAAACCACACATTTGTTCGCGAAGGTCTACCGAAGCCGAATCAATCGCCGGCGGACACTATAACGGTATTCTTATATGGCAGATTCCAACACGTCCACTAACGGTTCACCCTCCTGTCTCCGCTGAATACTTGTCATTACAATTTGAGCGTCGTCATCTGATTCGGATGAGGAGAATCTAATAACTTTCTAAATGACTTATAAATAGGGAGCATTAATTCATCATAGCGAATTTTAATTCTGTCTAAATAATCATCAATTGTTTCGGCAACTTTGTTCTATTGTCGAGTCCTATACTTGTAATGCTTAGCATGAGTCATTTTGTGAAGCTTTTTATTATCATTTCTTGAATGCTTACAGACATTCAATGACCAAATGAATAGGCAGTGAACTCGTTAGTAATTGCGCACTTCATACGATGTAACGAGAGTAAAATTTCAAGTTTTCAAGCGGCAATCACTCGAACGCTGGACCGTGACATATTTAGCAACGGTTTAATTACTTGCACTAATGTTTGCCTTCAGATTTATATCGTAATTTTTTATTATAGCATTTCATAAAACTATGCTACTGGGAATATTACAAGTATTAATTATCTAATATGTTACATTTACATAACATATTACATTTTATCCGTGTGGTGACGGAGTTGGAATACAATTCACCACCACCCTTTTTTACCCGTGGGTGTTGTAAAAGACGACTAAGTGAAATAATGTGGCAACGGACGTCAAGGACTCTGTACCAATGGTCAGCCCAATGGGGAAGGAGAGGGAATACGGTGGGTTATGAAACCGTGCGCCAATCTTTCGTCATCTTGAATGAAACGGTTGGCGGGCGTCCACACTGCTATACTAGCCTGCCCAAATGAAAAAGATTTAATGCGTAATGATTTCTGATGTTTACGCGAGTATTACACATTCATTCATTTATTCATATACTCTCACCTCTTTCCCATAGGGGTAGGCAGAGACCACTTTCTTCCACTTGCTACGATCTTGACACACCACTTTCGCCTCCTCCACATTCATTAATCTCCTCATACATGTTCTTCGGTTCAGGGTACTCCTAACCTGGCCTTCTTAAGAACGTCCCCGATTTAATTGTGAAACGTACGCCTTGGTCTTCCCCTTCTAACACTTCCATTCGCATTCACCTTATAAATTTTCCTTGTTAGTCTCCTGTCATTCATTCTCTCTACATGGCCGAACCAACTTAACATACCTTTCAATCCTTGTCATTACATCTACATTTATACCACAAAGTTCCCTAATCACTCTGTTTTTAATTCTATCACTCACTTTCACACCAATCATGCTCCTCAGCGCTCTCATTTCCACAGCATTTATTCTTCTTTCGTGCTTCTTCTGGCATACCCAGCTCTCACTTCCATACATTAGAGTTGGTACAAGCACTTCCCTATGCACAGCCAGGTGAGCCTTCTTAGACAGGCTTCAGCTGCCCATAAAGGTGCGCAAGTAGTATTTCACAAAGAGTAGGTACTACACATTTTAAATAAAACTACTTTACGGATTTTATCGCGTTTGTATTTGATTTTTGATTGCCCGACATTTCGGATACTTTGCAGCGTTCATGGTCACGGGCGGACTAAGATGTCTCACGTCGGGCAATCAAAAATCAAATACAAACGCGATAAAATCCGTAAAGTAGTTTTATTTTGGTCGGCCCAACGACGAAGGCGACGTGGTTTTTGGGTGGGTCGCGGGAGTTGCGTGCTTAAGCCCCTCTGTCGCCCCGGACGGAGTGGTGCGGAGGCGCGCCGACCGCGACCCACCCACAAAAAAAAAAGTAGTTTTATTTAAGATTTAATACGCATATAACATCTATGCAAGATAAGGAAAACTTGAAATAAAACCCTATAACAAAGTGGAACGTATTCGAGCTGAGATAGTTGAATATAACATTTATTAAGTTTTCAAAGCGTGCACAATAACATAAGACTATTAAGCCGATTACACCTTATTAGCTTTCTAATATTGTGGATATTTCATCAGCGAAGATAAATGTTATGTTTGACTTGAAATAATTGTGTTCACATAAAAAGTAAAGTAATTTAATTTTTTGAACTGGTCTATTGCTAAATTATAGTTGTTATTTTAATAAAGCAACTGAAATATGTGGTTGATGACTAACCATGTACCTAAAACTTAATGACCACGTCCTGTTTGGTATAAATGTTTTATTTCACCGTTTGTGTTTTAACTATTCTCTTAGGCACATTCATGAATAAGGTTATAATCGTTTTACCCGCGTAGTTCCCGTTCCCGTGGAAATACCGGGATAAAATATAGCCTAGTTTACGCCCTGATGTTATAGCTTTCCATTGGTGAAAGAATTTTTGAAATCGGTCCAGCCGTTTTGAAGATTACCCGGAACAAACAGACAGACAGACAGACAAAAATTTTTTAATTGCTATTTTAGGCATAGGTGTCGTGCAAATAACCGTGTGAGCATGAAAAAAGCCTATTATTTTGACATTACAAACAGACACTCCAATTTTATTTATTGGTATAGATATAGTATGACATTCGATCGATGTGGTGACCTTTTTTTTTAGGAAACCTGACAGTGATTTTATTTTCTATATAATCGAAAACTTAAAATTTAAACAAAAAAACCACGCTGATCAGATGGATTAGTATATGGTTTTTTTTTCAAGTTTTTCTTCTCTTGCAAATATAAGATCTGCATATTCTAATCCCTTCGTCATATCTTACGACACCCACAGTTGTATTCTTCTCTGTAATAATTGCTCTCCTTGTAGTAGCGTCGTTACTACAAGAAAACAATTATTACCATCATTTAAAAACTTTACTTCTTCATCTTCCAGAGTTATCTAGAAGATAAAATTTTTTTAATGTACTTAACATTTGATACGCCAATAGTACAGAGAGTGTATTTTCAGACCTAACTCCCATCAAATTGTATTATCCTATGTAACTGCCCTTAAAAAAGCCAAAGATGAGTTTCCTCAAATTTCAAGTCAAAACAGCAAGATCGTAATCGTTTTTATGTAACTACAGTTATAAAATAATAAAGTTACAAAATAGTAAAGTTATTACAAAAACGGAGAACCTTCACTGAAGTGATCGATCGAATGTCAAGCGTGACTCCCGAGCGGTTTTAAGTTGCGTCTGATTTGAAGTTTACCATTATAAAATAGACAACGCAGATTTTTGTCTAACGTTTAATATAAAGTACTTTGAGATAAATAAAAGTAATTCCGTGTCATGACGCAGTAAGAATATAATTCACCACTCCTTATCTTACCCGTGGATGTCGTAAAATACTACTAAGGGATATAATATACATAACAAGATATGGAAATCTCGAAATAAAACCCTATATCAACAGATCTGACTAGAATGGTCAATGGTCGTGGTTAGTCAATTTCCCTCCTATTGAGGAGAAGGCTCGAGCCCAGCAGTGGTACATTTATGAACTGAGACGACGACGATGACTTGCATTAAATGTTGGCGATAGAGCTATTGAAAAGGTAACATCAATAACTACTGTAGGTTTTTATTTCTTTGTCTGCTCTTATTCCATAACATTTTTACGATACATCATTAATAAATATCATTATTTCAGCACATATACGTCCTACTGATGGGCTCGAGCTTCTGCCGCAATTGAAGGGGAAAACCTACCGCGCTGATTAGACGCGCTAATATAGGGTTTCCTTTCGATTTTACCATCTCTTACATAGATGTTATATGTATTTTATATCCCATAGTCGATTTTTACGACACCCACAGGTAGGATAGAGGGCGGTGAAATGTATTCTTACTCCGTCACCATACGAAAAGGAATATACTTTTAGGAACATTCTCTACTTCAACTATCCTTCAAACTACCAACGTCCACTTTTGAAGATGGCGACGCCCTAATGTTTTTAATGCTATAACCACGACGGTTTGTGATCGGGTTAGTAGTTCTCATCATTCTCACTGATCATTAACAGATGATAGCACATTATATTCTCAACTGGTCATCTCATATGCCACATGGGCCACATAAACATATTTTTTACTTCGGAAGTATATCCTGTCATATGATTTTTGTGAAAGGACAATGGGCAAAAATGTATGGCGCTTGTCCCATCGGCGGCCACATCTGTCCTATATATTTTTTAGTCGACAATTATGTATATATTACGACTGCAAAAAATTATTTCGGCAACTTGTTTAGATAAAAAGTTATAAAGCGTTGATCATATAAAAAAATCGAATTAATTAAACCGAAAGTACGTAAATGATAAAACGTAATGCATGTCTAAGTATAAGATAATGATGGATTAAATAAAACTAAAGGTTAATTGGTTATTAAATACATCGATTTATTGACAGACACATATACAATGCTCGTATATAATGCTAGTATTCCTTTAAAAAAAGAAAATGATGGGATTCAATTGTCGTCTACAATAATATCGTTTAAAAAATGAGCTGGTAAACGGATATCTTCCTCTTGGTTTCTCGCCCACCCTAAATACCACACTACACACATAATGTGGGCACAGCAACCAAGAGTGCGCTTACCGCTTAGACAACTGCAATAGTAGTTTTCTATGGCTTCTCTGCCGCTTTTCTCTCTATCTACTATAATGTACGAATAATATATTTTTGACCTAGTATGTCTAGATTGTATTCGACATCTTAGCAGCCAAACATTTGTTGCTGTGATGCCGCACCTGCCTAGGCCTGTAACATCGGGGTCCCTATACGTTTCTATATTATAGAGACCTTGTCGCACATGCTCCGCATAATAGCTGCGGGCTAGCTTCACTTGGTATGTACCAAGTGCAAAAATGGTTAAATCGTCCTCAGTCAGCAAAGGAAAATCACTTATGTTATGTTGGTTTCCTGTAATGCTATCGAAACTAGCCCGTCTACGATTAAGGTTGTTGGCTAGGACATACTGTGCTAGGTTATTTGGTTGGTTCACTCTTTGGTTTATAACTTCTATAAATATTTCAGCGTGAACGTTATCTGACAATGGTTCTCTGCAAGCATTCAATAATGCAGCACCTATTCTAAAATCTGTCATCATATGAGGCAAAGCACGATTGAAAAAGTCTTGTCGTAATAGTTTAAAATCGCGTTTGAACCAACCATTTATAACTTCAACAACCCAGCGGCACATAGTAACCAACCTAGACTTATTCGCTTGTTCTGTCGTCAATTGATCTTCGTCTCGATTTTTTGTTTTCGGTAAGTGAGCTTCATAACCATAGGCATGTAAGTCGTCGATTACGTCGCGAAACCCACGGTCTAAGATGAACACATCTCCATGTTCAAAAAACCAATGGAAAGGATTTCCTTCGTCGTCAATCATATTTTTCATTATTTGTGCATCTGATTCTATGGCCAAAAAGATGTATACTTCATTTGGGTCCATGTCATCTATATTATCAAAATCTAGTATAGATCCTCGAAGCACCGCGATTTTCATGAGGCTCATGATATGCACAAAATGTGTGGCATTGAAGTCGTGGAGCAAGTTAGGGCTGTCAATTATTTGATCCCAATCATTGGATACCAAATGATGATCGCAAACTCTTGCACTATTTGGAATATAAAAATTAAAATGAATCAAGAATGTCACTTTAATGTTATCCGGAATCCTTCGGAGATCCGTTCGTCTGCAGTTTTCATACATACAACGCGTTGCTGTATTAGGGAGTCTTGAATATTCTTCAATATGTAATACACATTCGTGTGGACGGTCTTCTCTTGGCTGCACAGCTCTTTCTGCCCGTTGCCAGCATGGTCGACAAATGTACTCCTGACCATTGTATTGTATCTGAAAATGAGAGTATTACAATTAGTTAAAACGCTTAGTTATTTTCATTGAACGCTGTTCAAACAAAGCGAAATATAAAGAAAAATATTTTATTCGATTGCCTAAGCAGTATTAATTATCTCGCTTACTCATACGTAAATACCGATACTTCTATCCCGTTCTCGCCCCGTGGATCAAACGGAACGACAACGTCGCCGCGTCGGTAACAGTTTACTTACTACTTACAGCGAAATGTAATCTCAATGCGCGAGAGTTAAAACACTGTGACCACCTCAAGTTAAACAGTACTATATTGTTGACGTGACAACTAAGAAATAATGATTTCGTTTGATGTACTTACCTGATGTTCAGAGGTAAGAGCTTCAAAGATATATTGGCCTACAGCGGGATGTTCTTCAAACCGAGCACGGGTTATTTCGTATCTTCTTCTGTTTATCACGGATCGATTACATAAAATATACACTTGGCGATTATCTGCCATTGTTATAGGAATCTGCTTAAAAAAAGTCCAAAAAAACGAGCACAAGTCACCAAGATAGATATTAACAAGTCCGATATGCAAGCCAGAGTCAAAAGAAATTGTCAAACAATAATAATCGCACAGTACTCAACGAAACAAATGTCAACGATGGACTGCGCTGTGCGCTCGAGCATAACGGTAATCGCCGAGTCGCCGAGTGCGAGCGGCGCTCGTCGCTGATTGGTTGACGCATGAAACATGGCGAGACCGATTTTAACAAAGGTTCTTAGACCTCTAATAGAAAAAGTATTGAATATTAGGATACATAAATAATAATGAAAAAAAAATAGTATTTTAATAATAGTATTTTAACTATATTTTTTTTCCCAAACGGTATTTCATAGTACTCCTTGAACAATATTTGGTGTCAAAGATCTCCCCTTTCAAATGACACTAGTTTCATTGATGGCCGCTCATGGGCCGCAATGCCCATTGTCCTTTTAACCATTTATGCAGCACATGCAGCGGCAGCTCTCAAAAGAAAAAAAAGATTTTGAAACATTTTTATTTGGTGCTTCGCTCCTATTGGTCTTAGCGAAATGCTATATAGTCTATAACCTTCCTCGATAAATGGGCTATCTAGTTTAGTTTAGGTTAGTACACTGAAATAGTTTTATCAAAGCGGACCGATAGTACCTGAGATTACCGCGTTCAAGCAAATAAACAAACTTTTCAGCTTTATAAATTAGTTTAGATAGAATCCAAGATTACATCAAAATACTTTAGGAGTAATATATGCATTAAAAATATCAACCTGCTTACTTTAAATGGCGAAAAATCTGAAAGCGAGATAGGATATAAACTAAGTGAAATCGCTTTGGTCGGACAGGAACTTGCATTTGCATTTGAATAAGCTATTTTACACTCTTTCAGCGAATAAATTTTCCTAAGCTGTAGTTAGCTGTCTAGATGTTAATTTTTTAAATCATCTAAAGTGCTTGGACGCTTGAAAGTTAACTCAAAATATTTAATAAAAGCCAAAGAAGTGAATATTTTTACTTAAATTTTAATGTAAACGGCTATTCCGTTCTAAGAAATTAATTTTATCTCCTTCCTTGTATGACCGGCAACTTCATCGTTATCAACATTTAACCTTTCTTCGTCCACTGCTAGACGTAGGCCTCCCTCATGCTTCACTGCAAAGTGCGGTCCTTTGCCGCCCGCACCTAATGACCAGCGATTTTATAAATACGAAATTAACCAACTTAAACTATACTCAAAACTCAAAAATAGGTTTGATTCAATCCAACCTACGATACTCTACCAGTGAGCTCTCTACTTAGATCAATAAACTAATATCTGGTTGACCGAGCTTCGCTCGGAATATTTTTGTCGAATTTTTTATTTTTAGATATATATTAATAAAAAATAAATAATGAAAATTATATAAAAAAATTACAAAAAGAGAATAATAATAACACCAAGATTCGCACCGATGCTGATCCAAAATTAAAACCGGCCGTCTCCCCAACTGAGCTATCGTAACTCATGACGTTCACAATTTAAATTCATATTCTTTTAAAATTTAATGTCATTTATTGTTATGCTAAAAACACCGACAAAAGAACATTTTCTATAAATAAAACCTAGCTAGATCGATTTTTTGGACCCGAATCCTCTAGTATGCCAAGTTTCAACAAAATCGTTGGAGCCGTTGCCGAGATCCTGAATATATATATATATATATATATATATATATATATATATATATATATATATATATATATATATATATATATATATATATATATATATATATATGACTATATTATCAATGAGTCTGGGTCTAAAAAATGTCCTCGTGACCGAATTTCAGCGAAGACGCAATCGGCTATTGACGGCGAATACTAGCTATCAACGTACATAAGTGTATATTGTGACACAAGTGCACTTTCTATTCTGTCATTCTTATAGTCTGATGGAATGGTCATGCTACCAGCCACGCGGGCACCGTTGTAAACATTTGTGGTTATTTTCACTTTAAAAAGACCTTTGATTAACCACAATTATACATTCGTGTTATTATCATCATTTCAGCACCTATATGTACCACTTCTGGGCTCAACAATAAAAAAGACTTATAATACCACGCTGGTCGAACGTGTATAATATTACATTTTCCTAAACAAATCTAAATGAAATAATATTGTAATAAGATAAAATGTTATAAACTATTGGTTAAAGGTAAGATTCAGATATTAAGAAACTACCTATTTCCTTAGCATATACAGACATCATTTCGAAATTAAGTCCATACATTTAGTTAAATCTCATTAAAGCCCTTAATAATTTAAATTTAGATTTTAATTTTAAAATGAAAATTATAATATCATAAGGAAATCAATGACATGAATTTTTATCCATCCATTTATACAAAGTACAAATTCGTGAATAATGTCACCAGAAAAAGCTATCTAAATATTAAATAATCTACAAGCAAAAATGGTATTATAAAATTAGATATACCATTTTTGCTTCTATTTATTTACAAAAATCTTACTCATGGGCAAAACTTAGCAATGGCCTGCAAAACTTAATGACATGGAAGGTTTAATTAACTTTAGGCATATCGATACGTGCTTATCAAGATCTTTTTGTTGACCCTTTTTGAGCTACTAGTAGGGATGAAACAATTTACCAAAAGGCCAGATGTAATGTATGCCAGTCAGAGAGCATCTGAACAATCGAAACCGGCGGAAGTTGAGTTCGGGATACGATAAAGTTCCTCCAATCACGCCGTCACGTAACATTCACTTATCTACACAGCCTATCTTCTTATTTTGTAAGAAACTGGTTAAAGAAAAGTTGTCAGTGAAGTTTTTATCGACTTCCGTAGCGGTTTGTTGGCATAGACTTTCCAGATTACTGTTTTAGAAAATAACGGTATCAATCAAATATAATGACGGTGACAAACTACGTTGATTGACTTTCGTGTTACTTTTATATTTTAAAATGTTATCTATAAATGTAATTTCTATAGCCCATTCACGAGAATTGGTGAGAGTAAAGAATACAATGTTGAATATCTTAAAAAATCTTAAATTAAATCTTACTATCCCGTGGGTCTAAACTAATAGGTATCCCTAGGATAGAGTAGTACTCTCCTGGGAACCTGAGAAACTTATAAATACCTGCTGTAACCGCCAACTTGCCTGCCAAATGTTATAACTATAGCATAGGACATAAAGCTAGCCTGAGAAGGGACGACCCTTCTCAGGCAAGCTTTATGTCCAACATTAATCATAGACATTACCTCTGTATTATTTGTTATAGGGCTAAATTTTTAAACTACCTTAATATAATAAGTGTCATATCAAATCTTTTCTATACCGTATAAGTATACTGCCAGTCCTTTTCTGGGGGCACGGCAGTGCCCCCGCCAAGTCGAGCAAAAAAAGGTCGGGTAAAACGCAACACTGCCGTAACATACTTTTTTCGAAGCAATTCAGGGCATTTTCGGCCCCCTATAACTTCGTTGTGAATAAAACTAGAAACCTGAATTTTTAGTTACCCAGCAAGCATTGTATACACATTGTTTATTTCAAATTTCATTCAATTTGAACTAATAGTTTAAGAATTATAGCTAGTCAACATTTCGTAATTTTGTCACTCGCCGACTGACTGACCGATCATCAATATTAAAGAGGCACTTCTAGCAGACATAGAAGCTTCAAATTTAGAATACAATTGGTGTTTAGTGTATAAATGAAGGAAAAATTATAAAACATTGTAATTTTCGTCCAGTTGCCGAGATACACTAACTGCATAAATAAACTTTAATATTGATATAGTCACTATAAGAAGTTGTTAGTTTAGCTATTTACGTAATAACTTAAGAAAAAAGGTCCCTTAAGCAGGGACTGAATGAGTTAACCGACTTGATATAACATGGATCTCATAACTTTTTATGATAGAAGAACTCAGCGAGGCTTGGCTTTTTTCTACAAGTTTTGTTTTTAATGATAAATATATATATATATATATGTACTGACATTTATGATCACTATACTACTTTCATGTTTTCATTACGTTTAATGAAAGGATTTATGCCTATATACTCAGAATACTCAGCCTATATACGTCTTAATCTTGGGCTCGGACCTCCTCTATTATGCGGAGAAAATTGACCTACTATACCATGCTGGTCAAACATGTTGGCATAGGATTTTGTTTCGAGTTTTCCTTCTCTTGCTTAGATGTTATTTGCATATTTTATGCCTTTATTATCTTTTACGACACCCACGGGTAAGGGAGGGTTGGTGAGAAGACGTGGTTGAATTGTATTCATACTCCGTCACCACGCAGAAGAATGAAAGATTATAAAATCAATTTTCGAGATTATACTATCTGTTACTAAACTTTAATACAATCTGTATATAGTAATAGATCTTTAGATAGGATTTTAAATACATATTGCCTTTTTACCTTTTATTTTTATATCTTTGAATCTCTCTAATTGTATTCATACTCCGTTATCACGCAGAAGAATGAAAGATTATAAAATCAAGTTTCGAGATTATACTATCTGTTACTAAACTTTAATACAATATGTATAAAACAATAGATCTTTAGATAGGATTTTATAAACATGTTGCCTTTTTACCTTTTATTTTTATACCTTTGAATCTCTCGAATGTATTTTTTAAGAACGTATATTAATAGACTTCTAAATATATAAATATCCTGTTGCTAGGTTACAGTTATGTAAGTAATAATGAATCCTTTAATAATGTATGATGAAATGAAAAAAAAATGTATTTTATGTATTCTTTATACGATGGCCGCTATAGTAATTACCTCGAGAACTGGTCTAGCTATATAGTAAAAAACAAAAAAAGATATATTGTTCCCTTCTAATATTTAGTATACATCTTCTTTAAATATAAATTTCTTGTATACGTGTGTATGTCACTGAACTCCTCCTAAACGGCTGGACCGACGTTGATCAAATTTTCTATGTATGTTCAAGGGGATTCGAGGATGGTTTAGATTCACAATTGGACCCGGTAGGTGGCGCTGCTGTCGATTTATTTGTACAAAACAACGTCTGTTGGGTCATCTAGCGTTGTATAAAATTTTATGTAAAAGAAGTAAATCTGCGTTTCTTTTCGGTGGCAGGTTATTAGATTATAATTTCAGACAAGATGTTAAATTGAAAATATGTAAATGTCCTCGCAGGACTCATACATAAATAATGATTTGATTTTAATTTTATTTAAAACATAAATTCTCATTTCGCCTTTTCTAAATTCATTTTATGCCCTCCGCAAGGAACTAAGATACCCAATAAACGAGGATACGGTGTAAGAATAGGTTGACATAAAACGCTCCACCCCTATCATTAATCTCATCTCTTTCGCTAGCCAAGTCACGCCGAGTTAAGGGTGAACGTTGGCAAAACGACTTCAGAAAAAATCTTGTCTATCAAGTTACGTCGACTTGGAGTATACTTTGACATTGACGACTACAATTAATTCAATCTATATAAAGTCTCCTAATATTCAAATTTTGTAACTAGTTTTATAGCTAATAGATCTGAACACATTCATCTCCTATGAGGCATATATTTTTTGCGAGGCTGTCATTTCGTGGAAGGTGGGGGCGGACTGTATGCGAGAGGAACAATTCCACGCGGACACGGATAAACCACATACATTACCCGTGTGGTGATGGAGTAATAATACAACTATTCCCTTAAAAACCATCCTCTATCTTGCCCATAACAGGTACCATAAAAGAGGACTAAGAGATATAATCTGCATAGCACATCTATACAATAGAAGAAAGACTCGAAATAAAACCCTATACCAAGCTGTCTGACCAGCATGGTATAGTAGGTCAATTTCCCTCCTAGAGTGGAAGAGGCTTGAGCTCAGTAGTGGGACGTATATGAGCCGAGAGTAACACACACATGGCTGTTTAATGAGATTCCCTTTCAATATATAAAAATAAATTCTCAAAAAAAACACCCTCAAATGTCAATCTGACGCAGTACACTGTAGCATTCTAGTTCCTTATTTAAGTTATGTTATTAAGTGTTATTAATTTTATTATTTTTACTTATAATATAGCATTAAGTTAAATGTTCTGTAAAGGTATTAAAATTGATTGTGAATAAATAAGTAATAAATAAATGTAACTTAACATTACTCAAAAAAGTAAGCCGTCGCTCAGAACGCCTGGCAGATGTGAAACTTTGAAATTATTTTCTACAAGTATATATGATTTATTCATATATACTTGTAGAAAATAGATTACGACAGGAACTAACATGTAAAGTATTGAATAAAATAATACGATTTCTACTATTATTTAAAATATTACAAAGAAATGATATTAGTTCACCGCTCAGTCGCTTACGACCTAACATAGCGTCGCTACGTCTCCCTCACACACTTCTACGTAGTTCAAATCAAAAGGATCGGTTAAGAAAGTGTGATCTAGCTAACAGAAATAACGACATCTATCGAGCTAAGACTAAATCTCAGCTACAAAATATATTTTATAAAGAAATCTCTAATCCTGTAATGATGATGATGATAATGAGACAAGCTATTTAAATTATTTTATCGTCATTGATCCTTGTTAAATTAACAAATTTTAAATGAAATCTGACTATTGAAAGTGGGTCAAGATCCAATTCCTAGGAGTTTGTAACACAAACAAATAAATATACATCTGAAACTAATAAAACACCTATAAAAAGCGATTGTCCAGTTTTCGTACGTGAAAGTACTGTAAGTAGGTATGGTATACTTATGTTGGCAAGTTAGAGAATTATACATTATTTTATAGAACATACATTATTTTATAGAAGTATATATGCCTAAATGAACAGATTACGACAGGAACTAAAATAGCACATTAATAATAATAATATTAGGATTATTTGCCAAGAAAATGATGATTTTTATTCAATAAACATTTATTTTCATTATAGGTAACAATTTACTTTAAGCGCACTAGATGGCGTTGTACAAATTTTAAATCGCACTATGGTTTCGTTACAAAAATGTACACATGTATCCGGATTTTTATTTATAGTTAAATAAAATGGTGTCCCGAAGCGTGGCGTTAACGCCACGCGACAATCGGGATCACCCTCGCCTATAGATGTTTCACATCAAAAAGTGGGCGTGTAAGACCTCTGCGTATCCATGAGGAAAGTCACGGGTTCGGCAAAGTATAAATAGTGTAGCTTCCACCAACAAAAAAAATATGAAGACCCTCGATGCCCTTTCATCGCCCCGAATCACAAGGGCGGGACCTGTCCAAACTATTGGCTTCCGACTGGCTTGTCAGGAAAAGTCCCTATTCATCGTAACAGCTTTGCCTAATTTATATATGAACATTAAAACCCTGGCAAAGTCACGAAGATATACTATACAACAAATCTTTATATGGAAGTACTTGACCAGTGACGACTATTTCACTTATCACTTCTGAGGTATCAAATGGATTTTGATCCCTTTCACCCTATTCCTTCCGTTATTGTAAGAGATTCCTAACAAACGTAAGCAAACAAGCATTATTGAGAATAAAGATTGAAATAAAGTCCTACATCAATACCTCAGCATTACTGGAATCCTCTCATGGGAGAGAATGTCCATGATGATGCCAGGAATCATTGTGGAACAACTGTATTTGATTTAAAAGTATTTAAGGTTAAAATATGACTATTGATTAATAGATTAATAGTAAAACTAACTAAGCAGGTAAGCATTTTCAATCGAAATCCGATTGTTAAACCGAAAACCGTTTTTAATAAACTAATTTCGTAACTTTGTGTTCATACTAGCGTCTACCATAATATTAATCCATTACAAAGCAATATGCCTTAATTATTACGTACATGGTTAACGTAACCTTGTAGATTTAATGAAGAGAATAAATCTTGTAATAATATAAAAGAATTCATTATAATATTATATAAACAGAATCTTATTTCAGTCCTAATGTTCAGTTAATGAGTCTTTTGCATCATACAATAGGCACGGTAATTCAAAGATATCAATTCTATTTGATATCACGCTGTGATTGAAATAAGATCTCTAGTATATTGTGTTCTAGTCATATAGATACATTTAGTATATAGTTTATAGCTAAGTCAAGCACAAAAACTCCGATAATAAGCCATCTTTTATGAGTCAAGCGCCGTTCTCACAACAATTTTGTGCAGAAATTGTAGGAAACTAGCCAAACCTTTTTCAAAATTAACATTTTTATAATATGCTTCAGTTCAAAATAGTTTTAATACTTTAGTATCTAGATTCTCTAGAATATGTTATAACAAAGACTTTATATTTTTATGAATAAAAAACGGATTAAGCTTTGTTTATATTCATTTGGTTCACACTATATTTAAAGCAGTAAAAAGACAATCTGAACAATTTTATAAAAGCTATACGATAGTTAATGATTTTTTTCTTATTAAAAATATCGATTTTTAGCAGGCTATAGTCTGACTTCCATCCTCTTTGGGCATCTAGGATGACAGCTCTTTTCACCTAATAAATTTCAACTTTAATGTCTGGCAGGACTACTCTTTTGAGTTTCAGAGCCATTCGTTTTATTTATTTTTAAATAATTATAAGGAGTGAGCTTTTGAGTTACTTTCAATAAAGAACAGCCTACATAAAAACCTGTAAACTACTAAAAATATTTTAACTAAACAATGAAAATTCCTGTAATTGAAGTCTTGTCTTCATGATCAGAAGTCGCATTTTTATAAATTTAATAGGTCATTATATTATTACGAAAGATGACAAAGCACAATTTATTCGCAAGTTTGCAACGATAAATCTTTAACTTACACCCATTTGATTGTCAGTGAGCGTAACTTAAGATTTAGATCGTGGTATCAAAACAAAACATCTATTATTTTCAATGTTAAGGTGAGTATCAAATGTATTGTTTCTGAAATGATAACATCAATTAAATTGTGTATGAACTCCCAGAAATTTCGTTAAATATTAGCCTGTTGAGTAATTATACTTAAATTTCTGTTTAGTTGTTTATTTTTTATACGTACTCTCACCTTTGTTTTTTTTTTTAACAAGACAACACCCTGCACTAAGGAAATAATTCTTGTGTTGCGGGGGACTTTACAAACATATAATTAACTGACACAAATTACATCCAGACTCGGAACAACAATTTGTATTCACACAAAGTGTTGTCCTGCTTGAGATTCGAACCCACCACACTGGCACGGTAGGCCGGTATCTGAACCACAACGCCATCTGTTACGAGGTTTGTAGTGGTTTTCATCTATATAACGCCTACTGTGTTCGCCCACTGGAATAAAGTTTCTTCAGTCATCATTCTTGTAGAGAGTTTCTTAACTTAAAGACTCAATAAGATATTTAAGCTATTCCTATACCTATTACAGACATTCATTTAATCATTGATTTTGCGAATATGAATGGAGTTGTGTGTCATCAGCATGCAATTAAAAAAAGATTCAACTAACGTTATATACATTAGCGTTACATTTGAATTCGTTTAACGCATAAATATACTTTCTTTTCTATTAATTTAAATAATTATTTAACTTTAATAAACAAGTTGAAATTAAGTAACTAATATAATAATACAATTCATTCATTTCATTCCACTACCGCTACTCTTTAGTCTTCAAAATTTCGTTACACTTATTTACCTCTGTTAATTTCTAATTCCAATTAATAACATACAATGTATTTTTTAATATAATTAAAACCTAATTGCCGTAAGAAGAATAAGCTAGTAATGAACAAATTTTTTAAATTATTATAAATGATAATATTAATTACTTATTTCAACAATCTAGCTATTACAATTTCTTCGCAATACATTTGGTTTTCAAACTGTATACAGAATGCGGAATTACAAATAATTACTGTGAATTTGTCAATCATTAAAATATTTATATGCTACTAATAACAACATACATCTTCGCCTAATTATATTAAGAAATTATATATACCTAAATATTACACCCCAAGGGCAAATTCATGTAGATATACTATGCTACAAATCTATATACATAACTTTTGATTTACTGTACTTTCTATTGGTAGAATACCCTTCATTATGACACCAAAGGTTAGCTTAAAAACAATAAGAGTAACAAAATACTCAATGCATAATAGACATAATACACTATCATGAAAATAAAGCGCCTTCATTTAAGTTATTTCGTAAATTTTAGTTTTGAAGTTAAGATTATATAGTCAAACTTGTATTTAAAACCATTAAAAAATTCTACTATTCTTTCCATTCTGTTGCGACATATTCAATTGTGGAATGGTATTTATTTAATAATAACCTTCAATTTTATATTGAAATTTAACTTTTTCTGATATGCTTTTAAATACAAATTAGTAATTATTCTCTTTACATACAGCTCTTGATATTTGTATATTTTTAACATATATAGTGCCAGTCGCACTAAGAAAAATCGTTTCTTGTTCCGCGAGAAACATTTTAACTTTTTTATTATAGTATTTCGTCGAGAATCGTATATATTTTAATAGTAGCACTTCTCCAGATTTAAATTAAGAATACCATATTTTATATTCATGTTTTGTTTTATCTATTTAAATTAGACAAAAAAAGTGCTCCATAAAAGGGTACTCAATCTAACCCTACACCACAGACATTATCATAAATTAATTATGTATACCGTGGTACAGTTACGTAATTTTATCTTTTTTGATTAAATTCTCATGCACAGTATAGGATCTGTCAGTGTACAAGAACAATAAAGTGTTTAATGTTTATAATTCAATTTAATCCAAGAGGCTGTGTCTAACAAATTATTAACACGTCCTTTTCTTTTTCATTCTGGCGAATAATTCGTCAAACAATAGTTTTTTTAATTTGAAATTATACCTATTTATATATATATATATATATATATATATATATATATATATATATATATATATATATATATATATATATATATTTATATATTTATATATTTATATATATATATAATATGTGACTATGTAAATTACTTATAGTGTACTACTAGATTAGGAATTTTAAAGCTCAATTCCCAAGTATTTTTTTCCTTATGGAAGTATTTTGATTAGAGTTTTTTTAATGCAAACTTAGTTTTTAATATACAATAATATTTTTTGATTTCATATATGCATGTTTCGTAATAATTAAGGACTAAATTACAAATTGTTTTTTACAAATTATTATAGTTTTTGTACACAAACTTCTTTTGGCAAATCAGTAAGCGCAGCATATTATATCATCAAAAGTGCGTTTACCCTTTTCATATTTAAAGTTTTTATTGTACTCAAGTTCTATTATAAAACAGAGTACCAATGCTCGAAGTGTCCAATAAACTGGCTCATTACATAATAAGTCGTACCATATTTTACATTAACGACTGTCGACGAGCTTTATAGCCGGCAATTGAAAAAAAATATTGTTATAGTCTACAACTTAGTCTAGGAAAGCAAACTTAAAATTCGGAATAAGAATGCTACGTTTACACTAAATATATATAAAATAATACCCCATGTGATGACAGATAAAAGATCACAACCTTCTTTATCGGTGAAGTTGTAAAAACCGTGATCATTTCTGATATTTACGTTGTACACATTGTAAATAAAACTATTTTACGTGTTTTATTTTATTATTTTATTATATTTTACACAAAGATTTTACGTTCTACCGTAACCATGAAGGCCGAAAAGTGTAAAAAAAGGGATATGAAATCTGTAAAATTATTTTATTTCTATCTCTAAAAATTATTTTGAAAACACTTTTAGGAGAAAACCATTTCGTACTGATGCACGTTCCACCAAATGATACGAAATGATACACGAAACATGAATTTCAATTTTACACAAACGTCACTTACAAATCCTATTATATAAGCAAAAGTCAAAAGATATGGATGTATATGAACAGCCATATAAGAGCCATGAAAACAAATTCCTGTGGAATCCCTATTATATTAAATTACATAGGTGGATATAGCTTGCGGTGTACGTAGAAAGATAATACAGATATGAGACAGCACGTATTTCGTGTGATAGGATGCATACTAATCAGCCATGTCAATATATATTATTAGATTTCATCACCATTAACTTTAGATATCCACATCACACGTTCCGTGTGGTGACAGAGTAAGAATATAATTCACCACCCCTAAAGCATGTGCTACACGGTTTCAAACAGTGGTTTGAAACAGAAAAGGCAGAAAAGCACTTTCCTGGCTACATGGTTTTTAAGCTTGTTTGAAACCAACAGTGTTTAGAGAACGTGGCGCGGATAGGACGTCTTTACGCTCACGTACCGTATAATCACTACAACGACGTCATGACGCCTTACATATCAAAACAACAAAAAGTTGGAGTAAGTCTTGCTTTTTTGTGTGCAATTGAACGATAAAATTAAAATATCCCATGCATTTCTTTTCTGTGTTTTATTTTTATACCCTTCATAATTTAAGTCCCAAAGGCAGGGCAACTCTTTGTATAACTCGAGAAGTTGAGTAATAAAATCACGATCGCGTTCCGTCTGCTCACGCGCCATTTTGTGCGCAGAACGTCGTCGCGTGCGTCTGCGCTGACCTCTGCAGCGGGACTGTCGTTCGTTTGGTTTCAAACAAGCGGCTAGATGGTTTCAAACAAGATAAAAACCACCGCTTGTCTAGTGGTTTGAAACACAAGCCTCGCTACCAAGGGCGTTTAAAGGTCATACGAAATTTGGCATAAAGCATGCGCTACACGGTTTGAAACAGTGGTTTGAAACAGAGGTTTGAAACAGTGTAGATAGATGTTTCAATTCAATTCCTTCAATTCCTTCAATTCCTTTCCTATCTAATTGCCCAACAATGGTATGATGTATGTGAGCTGAAGTGTTTATAAAATACATCGCACTTTCCTTATTCAATGTTTTGCAAAACTTTTGTTCGCATAATGGTCGTATATCGACAATGTTATTTGGAATTTATACCTTAGTGAAAGATAGTATTCTTTCTCCATCACAACATGGAGGAATAAAATTATTCATTAAATAAATTAACCGAAAATAGTAGTAAAACTATTCTATATTAATATTATAAAGAGGAAAGATTTGTTTGTGTGTATTGAATAGGCTTCGAAACTACTGGACCGATTTCATAAATTCTTTCACCAATGAAAAGCTATAATATCAAGGAGTAATATAGACTATATTTTATCCCGAAGCGAAGCGAGGGCGGGTTGCTAGTTTGAAATAAAGCGAATGTTTGTTGATTTTCCCAACTTGATGTTTGGGATGTTTTCGAGATTTATAGGAGAATTTTACATACAATATATTAAATAACACTGCTATTACCGAACTTATATTTAACCTACATTGTTTTAAGCCATTATATTTAACTCGCACTTAATGCCATATTAATATTCAATTAAAAAAAAAACTAAGCAGACCACCACAAGACAGCAAACTACCGTTAACTCAGGCCTTATAAATCAGACCCATTCTAATAATATACTACAATAATTATATAGGTAGTGAAAATCAGAAAACATGAAGCTATTTGACTGCACAGATAGCGTAGTGGTTAAAATATCGACGTTGCAATGTCGCGGGATCGATTCTCATGCTGAAAATATTTTGTACTATCCACAAATTGTTTTTCTGAGTCTGGATTTAATTTGTGTTCGTTAATTATATATTTGTAAAGTCTCTCGCAATACAAAGATTACTATTTCGCGGCGTTACCTTTATAAAAAAAACAAATAACAATTCTCGATTTGTTGAAATTGTGTTGTTTCCCGTGTGATACCAGAGTAACATAAATCACCATCCCGTTTCTTAGTGCGTCTAGTAATAGACGACTAAGGAATGTATGCACATATTATCTTTTCAAATGAAGGAAAACTCGAAGTAATACCGTTTCGCCCATATAACTCCTTATACAATTCCCCTTTTCATAGGGAGGTGGCTTGAGCCCAGTAGTGAAACCAATATAAATTGAATAGATGATGGTCAAGCTGCTTAGATTGCATATCGTAGAAATAAAAATTTTTGATGATCTTTCAAAAATGACTACCGTAGACATCTCTCTTTCTTAAAAAGTTTACATTCGAAATCCTAAATTGGTCCCAGGCTTTTACGGAAAAAAAATGAAGAAAGCGCAGTAAATCAGAGAATGTAAGAAAACTTAACGACTAGGTATCTAGTTTATTTATCTATACAGCATTTTGTGCATGTTTAAGGGGATTTGAGGATGGTTTAGATTCATAATTGGACCCGGTAGGTGGCGCTTATTTGAACAGAACGACGTCTGTTGGGTAAGCTAGTATATTATAAATATTATATTAATCTTGTATGCATCGAATGATAACAAAGCGACTTAATGGCTGTGACTTTCTATGGTCTGAATTAATAATCTATTTCTATGGGCTGGACTGGTTAGACGACGCGATCAAACACTAGGTCACCTAACCTCTGTGAGAATAAAGACCTCAGTGCCAATGCTATTCGTATCATGTTACTAGTAATAGATGCAATGCACGATGCACATACATTGACGGACTAAGAACATAATAATTATACATGTATATGTTTATATAAGTATATATTTCTTGTGTACGTATGTATGTCACTGAACTCTTCCTAAACGGTTGATGGAATTTTTTGTGTATGTTCAAAGGGATTCGAGAATGGTTTACATTCACAATTGGACTAGGTACATATGTGTGTGTGTGTGTCTATTTTAAGAGACGATTAATTAAATTAACAAAAAAAGTCTTGTATTTTTTATTATTAAAATTAAAACTCCGACTTAGGTATATACGTAACAAGTATATATACACTGTTCAGTAATAGCATATATACATAAACAAATATATCGTTTCATTCTTCTTCTTAGACTTCATATGTCCCAATAATTAAATATACGTTCACAAAACATACATTCCTTAATTATCTTATCTGTATTCCAATCGAATAAAAATAACTTTTAGTATTAAATGAATAAAACATCTTTATGAAACTAATTGCTTTCGACCCTCCCAAATTGGCAATTGATGTCATCCCTTTTTACATGGCACGAACGTATGAAAAAGTAATAAAATGTATTGTAGGGGTAACAATTTTTGCTTTGAAACACTACTGAGGCGTGCAATAAGTGTTATAAAAGTTTTATATTAGCATTTAATAATTATTATCCGTTAGCATTTAATTTTAATATTCCTTGTGGTGACGGAGTAAGAATACAATTCACCACCCCCTTTCTTACCCGTGGGTATCGTAAAAACGACTAAGGGATTGTAATATGTATACAACATCTATTCAAAAGAAGAAAAACCCGAAATTGAACCCCGTACCGACCCGTATGACCAGTGTACAGTAGGTCAACTGCTCTCTCATTGTGGAGGAGTATAAGTTTTTAAAAAATGAGGTTCCATTTACATGTAGAAAAATAAATTCAAAATACTGTAAAAGCTGAAATCCATTTTAAAATTCATTCATATTAGTTCTGAATTGGACCACGTAAACTGCACAATTTAAAATATGAAAGCAACCGCTTAAATATCGTATGAATAGCTTAATCCAAGTAGATAAAAGTGCATTCAATTTGAAATAAATTTTAAATTGAACATGAATTCACTTTAAAAATGTGATTTCAATATTTTCAACCACTATATTGAGCCACAACATACCTTAGTGTCTGAAAACACTAATCAATGACTAATGTGTATTACCAGTGTTAGTGATGACTTATGGCAAGAAAACGTCTCATCGACTCATAACCAAGCTCAAAGTCGCTCAGCGTGCTATGGAGCGAGCTTTGCTCCGGATTTCCCTGCGAGATAGAATCCGAAATACGGACCTAACACAAAATTTAACACGCTGAAGTAGCAATGGACAGGCCTCATCGCTCGACGAACCGACAACCACTGGGGCAGAAAGATTCTCGAGCGGCAACCACGTAGCAGACGACGCAGTGTAGGACATAGGGGGTGGTGACGACCGACGACCTGGTGAAACGTGTTGGGCGTCGTTGGATGCAGTCGGCGTAGAACCGCACTTTGTGGTGAAACATGAGGGTCAAAACAGGCAAACGCCGTTTATTTGCTTACGACTAGCTGTGGATGGCGATAAGGCTGAATGGTGATGATGATGATGATTGAGTGGCTATTACAGTAAAATTTACTGAATTTTCTAATCCTAACATACAGAGAGAAAAACAGAATATATCAACAGATTAATACGTCACCCGCATTCAGCGTCATACCGTACGATAGTGGTCATGAAACTCTATCCATGATCATCGGTATCATATAAGAACTCCACACTGACCAGGACGCTTAGCGTATAACTAATGAACTTAAAATTGTCCATCAAATAACCTGTAATGCTTAGAATAATAACGTATAGAAGGATAGTGTCAGTACTTCGAACTTTAAAAATTTGAATCTAAAAATACTAATGGCGAGCAGACGATTACACACGTACACACGGAAACCACTATACAAATTATGAAATAAAATTTTGTTTTTATTAATATAAATCGTCGAAATACTTTAAAAAGTAATATTAAAAACCTTTTTATGTTTTTCAAATGTGTTGTGGCACCATTTGAATGCACAAGCCGTCATAATTACCTATTTATTTTTTAAGAGTTGCGTACATTCGTGCAGTGCAATGACTTGTACATTACGGGACTGTTCCGGCGTAGGCTCCATTAGGCTCCAATTGAAATGCCTCACTTTTTGTGCGTGGACTTACCTTCTATATGTTATTATTCTAAGCTGTTGTAGTTCTATTATGTTAAGCTATGTTTGCTGTAAATGAACAGGATTTACTGCACCAACACTTTATTTGCAAAATGATAGATCTCCCACTTTTATCCCAAAAAAGCTAGATAGGTACATAATATACACACATTAGTCAATAGTCCTGCTTCTGAAAAACCTATCTACCCTTATCTTAAATATATGCTGATTAGAATTGGACCAGAATATAGAATCGGCAGATAAAGTTATATTACTATATTATGTTATTTTCTGCGCGTATTAAAAATATGACGCTAAGGGTTTTGAATACATTACTTATAATAGAAAAGGCAAGGGATGGAATTGTCTTTATATAAAACCATAATTAACTTTTATGATGACGCAATTTTAAAAATAAAGGGTAAATCTACGTAAAATACTTTTATTAATTACGCAGATGATCTAACAATTTACTTTTTGACCTTTTACGAATGACTTGGCGTAATGAATGTCGTAGGGTACATTCCTACGGCGGCACTTCTTGATAATTTATATTCCAAATCTAGGTATAATGTTTTTATTAATAATAATATAGATATATGTACACAAAAAATATTAACGTTGTACCTTCCTGTGTAAAATTAAAGACAGACGTATGATGTATGAGATATTATTATATTTGTTGTATTTTATACCTCAAATACTGCTTTGTGTGATAGGAAAAATATGATAATATAATTAAATGTTCTACTTCCACTTAATCTAACTCTCTATTACTTGCTATACTCGAAGTCGGCTTGAGCATGACGTATTTTTTCTTCCATGCAATTGTGTTAAATTATTGTATAGATAAATGGATAATGCTGATACCTATCCTATCTTCTTCTTCAGCTTATACAGTCTTACAGAAATTCTCCACGATAAAAGAAACTACCCCTCCTAATTTAAAATTATTTTATCAAGCGATAAAAATTTACTGCATAAGATTCATGTTTAATTTTGACCACCTAGCGTGTTATGGTCGACCTCAATACTCGTATAGAACGTTATCATTTACCATACATAAATGCAAAACGGTGCTATACAGACCTTAGTCACCTTTATCTTACTCACACACAAACAATATTATCTTCCGGACTATTTGTGGCCATTATTACATAGTTATATCCTTACAACTCATTATGAATGTAAAATTATTCTTACGCATTCGTGTTTCATAACATAAAAATTATTATTGGAGAAACATCGTAAAAATCTTTGTATATTGCTACAAAAATGTACTTAAAATTTTCATATTATTACCCTAAATTATCCCATTCCTAAATAACAGCCCTCGAGCGATGCAGGGATGTTGCTCTAACGATATTACCATTTTTGCTTACACATTTCCGCCTTCATAAATGTAAATACTTGATTTCACTGTCGGGCAAGCAAAAGGTTAACCTTATACTAATTTACATTTATAATTTAACTTTATCTTACTGATTTACCACCCAAAATAAAAGAAAATAGTACATAAATAACACTAGAATGTAAATATTTAAACAATAAAATCACTGATAAAATATTGTAATTAATAAAAGACATTGTTAAAAAAATCTTTAACTTCCTAAAATACTAAATACACTGCGTATCTCACTAATGAATAGTTATAAAATACTTATATGTAGTGTTTACTTACCGTTACAGGAAAATTTTGCTCAGCTTCAATAGTCAAGACACAGTTTATTTGAAAAAAACTGAGCTGATATCGAAACTAGTCCCAGAAAACCCAACTGTCATCTAAATACGTATTTGTCTTACAAGAATCGTCCACCACAAATGATTTAATGTCCTTGCACAATAAAATTTCACGTCTCGGATACAATTTCACTTTCTATAAAGCGTCTGTGATAGTAACGACTAGGAAAGACCTTTGCCGGTGCAATACACGATCTCCTCGAAACTTCTGTCGAAGTGAGTAGAGTCGCGGCGAGTACACGGACTGTGTGCGACGTACCACGCTGCCCGAATGCCGAACAGCGACTGTGATAACGACACTTTCAACGAATGAACCTGCAAACCTCTCCATAGACTATAAGCTTGCCTCTCTCTCGCCAACCGTCGGTGCTTAACGCACCCCATAGCACGCGATCTGAACTCTCACTCTGTCATAACAAGAAACAAATTCCAACTATATTCAAAAACCACGAATGCGTCTCACTCGAGACGAGTAACGAGTTTACGGTACGTAAATCGTAGTGGATTTGTTTTGTGGCCCTAACATATTAAGCCGATACCTCGCCATGGATCTTACTGAGCGCTTTTTCCGAATCAGTTCCCGTTAAATAGGGGCTTCTTTTTGTATAACCTGCAGTCGAGCGATCTATATAGGGTCCGGTGAGTATTTACCATGGATAAGAAACAAACTTTCTAAACTACAACTACAAAAACGATATATTTGAATAGTACCTAAATTGTGCTCTTTTTATTATAAAATATAATGAAATCGTTCTATTATATTAATGAAACTTTATCTATTATTAAAAAACAAATTATTGAATGTAATAAGCCGATTGCCACGGTGGTTCTGCATTTTGTAATTTCACAGAAGATTTTTGCACGTGCGATTGTCGTCTACGTTGTAATTTTCAATTCGTAAGTTGCGGTTTTACTTTCAGTGTCAATTACGCGAGTTGCGGTCGAAGCCCCACAATAATGCGGCGGTAAATTGGATAGCAGCCCTCTGAACCAGATTAGACCACCTTGTAAAGACTGTCGGAGGTTATGCAAGGCTGTTTCTAATCTTCACTTACAAATAGGTCAATGTAAGTTAAAACCAAGTGCATTATATAAGACAGCTAAAGTGCGCATATATGTAAAGCCTTCCAAGTATTGAAACCGTAAACCCTTTCGAGTGATCCCGCGACGATACCGAACTGGGTCAGCGCACCCTAACCTTAGGATGAATTCACGTAATAATATACTTTAAGAAATGATAAAATATCAGAGAAATTCTAAAACTTAATGATATCTGATGTTTACGCGAGCACTACACATTGTAAATAAAACTACTTTTACGGATTATATCGCGTTTGTATTTGATTTATGATTGCCCGACGTTTCGAACACTTTGCAGCATTCATGGTCACGGGCGGACTAAGGTGTCTCACGTCCAACAAGTAATCGTTATTACAGACATTTCTAAAACTTAATCATAAATATGAGTGTAGTAAGTTTTGATTAAATTAATATATTCTACATATTATAGGCATTGATAGTTTTAATAAATATTGTCGAAGTTTTACTTCATTTAGACACAAAGAGCTAAATGCAAGAGTACTTACAGATTTATCGGCGATGGCGATATTGGAACTCAATTTTTAGAGATCAAAGTCCATATTTTGAAAATCTTAAAGCTTTTCATTAAATAAAGCGACATTTTTTTTAATAAGTTTACGTTTCTTCTCAAATTAAAATGGTTCTTATTCTTTTTCTCAACGGTCAATCGCTGGGTACGGAGTTTCTCGAATTTAGATTTACACCACGCTCGCCCAATTTTATTTCGACATTTTCTGCTCTTATATTTACTACTATCGTCCGTGTGCTGACGAAGTAAGAATTCACCACCCCCTCTCTTGCCTATGGGAGTCGTAAAACGACTAAGGGATTAAATACCCATATAACATATCTGCAAGAGAAGCCAAACACGAAATGAAACCTTAGGCCAAACCCATCTAATGAGCGCAATCAGTAAGTTAATTTTCCTCCTATTATGGAGGAGGTTCGAGCCCAGCATTGGACGTATATGATCTGAAATGATAATGATAGGTGTATGACCTGAGATGAAATAAGATGGTATTTTCTAACTATGCTTTAAAAAAAATCTGTGGTTTAAAAAATTATAATTTTATTAAAGGCTTAAGTATTTTTATTTGTAAAAAAATGTTTATTTGTAAAAAATATTTTAAGAAATGTGTTTGCTCCATTTGTCATATAATATGTAAGCGGATGAGCCAAAGTGCTCCGTAAGCTATAAAAAGTAACATATTATCTACACTATAAATATACACCTATAAATTTCTTCTCTATTTTGTTCTGTGGTTTTATTAGAAAAACAATAGTAATGCATTCCGATGTTTACGCGAGTATTCCGATTTTACGCGAGTATTTTTATAAATAAAACTATTTTTACGGCTTTTATCGCGGTTGTATTTGATTTTTGATTTAAACATTTTTCAGCATCTGCCCGTGACCGTGAACGCTAAAATTAATTTTATTTATAAAAGCAATAATGGGAAAATGCTTATAGATCAACAAAACAATGCATTGAGACTCGGTAGATGGCGCTGCAATCGATGTCAAGGAATTTTTTGGTTTATTTTACCTTTGATTTTTTACAAAAAAGCGTGTGTTGCGTATTTATTGGAATAAAACTTTTGTATTTTTCTTAAAAGAAATACGATTCCTTTTGTGTGTGCACATTTGGACGTGGCCTAAGGATAGTTTAGTAGTGCCCACCGAGACGTTTCGGGTTCCGCAAACCGAATTCAGCACTACGTCGGCACTTGAGTATGAGTAACGGTAATATTATAAATGCTGGTATACATTCAGAAAAAAAGTAATAAAATTACCGCAAATATCATATAGAAAGACGGAATCACTGAACTGATAACAACAAATGAAACGTGAATTGAATATATGTGCGTAAATAATATTAATATTGGCAATACAATATACATGACAAAATCGAATTTCATTTGAGTATATGTTGGTTATATATATATATATATATCTTTGAAGAGCCCTGGGTGGATATATCAGAAACAATATTAACGATTATTGGATTTTTGGGAACGTTACTTCGTAAAACAAGATTGACAAATATCCTTAAGCTATCATATTTAGTTTGTTTACTACAACCCTTCTAAAAAATGGGACAATAAATTAATAGGCTTCCTAATATATTTGTCTGATTAAACGAGCACGCCCATGGAGGGCTATGTCGTTTTTATAGCCCTGTTATTTTTTATGTGATCAGCAGTTTCTAGTACGCGAACACGATTTACAAGACAGTTTAATAAGGCCCAGATTCTGTGTCAATTTACGGCAACAGCATTATTAAGAGGGAATTATGCCTGGAGTGAAATATCATTTTATACAACGTTACTCGCGGACGTTTCAAGATACTGAGCTGTTACTTGGATAAGATTTCAAACGATCGAGATTGAGTGGTCTGAATTAAGCTATAGCAATATTTTAAGATTATATGATTATTCACATACGGCACTAAGAAATTTATATATATATATACATATATATATATATATATATATATATATATATATATATATATATATATATATATATATATATATATATATATATATATATATATATATATATATATATATATATGTTAGGGTGGTCCTTAATAAGGTTATTTTCAAATTTCTTTGCTCCCAGGGGCTCAAATGCTTCCAAATTGATAAAAAAAAGCTCTTAATATTAACTCTAAGATAGTGCGCATTCCAGTCTAAGTTTCCTATGAAATAACATAGGAAAAATTACTTTTGTTGTTTATAATTTTATAACTTGGGAACGAATGAATTAAAAATTATAAATCATATATACTTTTGTATAGAATTTAACGCTCTACAAAAAAGGTCTCTTATAATTTTTCCATTAGTCTATTGTTTTAAAAGTTAAGTTAAGTTATATATATTAAGCATAGAGCGATACGGAAATATCGCTTCATTCTTTTTAACTCTGAAATACTTGTGCGATATGGTTGGCGCGTGGCAGGGCTACTACAAGTAAAAAATATCTCCGACAAAGACAGCATAATTAAGATCGAACTTCACTTAGGTAAGTCGTCGGTCGTTTGATCATCTAATTCTTAATTAAATTAAATTATGAAATAATCTTTAACTATTATTGTGGATCAAATTTATACAACTAATGCTTACGGCATCTTGCAGTCTTGCAGTGGTCTTGTTGGTTTTATTTTTAATTATGTTTATAAGAGGATCCCAGCCTGATGGTAATACCCAGCCATCTTCTCTATTGAAATTTTTGTTTTTTAATTTTAATAACCGTGACCATGACCATGAACTTTACGTGTGGTGACTGAGTAAGAATACAATTCACCACTCCCTATCGTGCCCGTGGATGTCGTAAAAGACGACTAAAGGATATAATACGCATATGACACCTATGCCAGAGAAGGAAAACTTAAAACAAAATCGTACGGTCAATTTCCCTACTATTTTGGAGGAGGCTCGAGCCCAACAGTGGGACGAATATCAGCTGAAATGATGACAAAATGATGTGACCATGAACGCTGTTCGAAACATCGGGCAATCAAAAATCGCGACGCGCTAAAATCCCTAAAAGCAATTTTATTTATAATGCCATTATATGGTTAGAAATATTTAAAAGAAACTAAATATTTCTTCTATCATTGAAAGTTTCTAAACAATTATATGTTTGCTCTGTTTTCATTCTCAAAATGTAATATTGATTTTTTATAAGATATTTATTATGAAAATAAATGCGATATAAAGCGAAGTACTTGGCATTTAAAATTAAATCGTCTTCTGTTTTAAAATAGTTCGGAATGATGGTAAATAGTGAAATAACCGCGCTGTTTCTGAGCGGACGTTCAGAAATTTCCTGTTTCACAGGAAATCGAGACCGCATTCGGGAAACTAACGTAAGCTAACGCATTACAGAAGATATTTACGTTTTTTCGATCAATACTTTCTACTTTTTATTTTAGTAAGTGACACATGACCTAACTTTTCCATTTGAAATACGTAAATAGTTTCATTATTACATTAATTGATTTAAAAACCTAATATTTCTCCTTTCAAATAATATACAGCATAATTGCTTTATTGTGACTCATATTACAATTATTTTACAGGTGCTGTATGATAGCGGCTGCGAATACTACCCTTACATTGCTCGTGGAGGAAGTTTTTTTTTTATTTGTGGGCTATGGGAAGCGCACACGCGGCCATTCCGTCCGGTTCGACGAAAGGAGGGCGCGAGGGCCCATAACCCACCCGTACCCACGTCGCCTTCGTCGTTGGGCCGACCACCGGTGTGTCTTGTCGTCAGTGGTCGGCCCGACGGAATACCCTTTCGGGTACCCTCACCTCTCGACATCCCTGTCCCGGGACGTCGGTCGCCGTCGCGTGGTTAGCCTCTCTGCGGGTGACGGACAGCTAGGCCAACTCCATCTGATGCTTGCAACGTACTACGTACGTTACTAAAACGTATGTACTAGACATATTGCAAAAAAAGTTAAAAAAGAAATAAAAGTACGTATTGCTTCCACTTCAAGTATGCTGGTAATCATGAATGCCATATTTTGAGACACATATTAGGTATAATGTGTGTGGTGACGGAGTAAGAATACAATTCACCACTCCCTATCTTGCCCGTGGATGTCGTAAAAGACGACTAAGGGATATTATAAGCATATAACATCTGTTCAAGAGAAGGAAAACTCGAAACAAAACTCTGTTCTAACACGTCTGACCAGCGTGGAATAGTAGCTCACTAACCCTCCCATTATGGAGTAGGTCTGAACTCAGTGGGACGTATATAGGCTGAGATGATGATGATGATGATTAGGTATAATTATAATAATATAATCTCCCAAAACTAATAATAATTATAATTCAAGGGCATAACTACGGGGAAACCACTGCGATTCTCCATTTATCGGGGACTTGTGATGGTAAAACCGGCGCCGCACCGCTCGACACCCCAAGCTACTTACACCAATGTTACCCCCTGTTGCCTATATGGACTGCGTGTCTGTTGCGAACGTTTGGGGGGGCCCATTCAGTGAGTTGGCGAGTCACCGTCTGCCAAAGTTCAAGACGATAAAGGTATTGAAGGCAGACGACAGTTTTAAATCCATAATATTCAACTAAGCCAGTCCATCAAACCTCATAACCCCATAATCAGATTTTAGATATCATAATTGAACAATAGTTTTGCACCTACCATAGGCAGTCCACGAGTGTTATGTGCAAACGTGGAGTGTCATCAGTAGATGTCCCATCCCATTTTGACATTAAATTTCTCCAAAGGCCTCTTCGTGTTGGATCCATATCCCCATGTAAGCCTATCAAAGGACCGGGTATCTTCCCTAGGAAAATCCTGTGAAAAAAGAGAGACATTATTATAATAATAATAATTATAAAACCTCGGAGGAACATTATATGGCTCTCTAAGTTCTTTTGATATAAAAGAAAAAATGTATCACAAGATTTATAGGAAAGCCAATAAACCGCAGGGCAGCTTGTGGCGTGCTGAATGTGAGTGGCGACACTGCGGTCCTGAGTGCCCCAGAGAGTCGGCCAGGGCCTTGTATCCAGCTCGCCTTTACTGACTGGTTAGAGTGGAAACCGAAGAGTGCCCGCAGCATTCTCAACTCTGGCTTTCCTTAAACGGCTGGTCAGAGAGGGGTCGCCAGAGCTATATGCTCGGAGGTAGAAGTGTCATTTTCAAGGGCATAACTACGGGGATACCACTGCGGGTCGCCGTTTATCGGGGACTTGCAATCGTGAAACCGGCGCCGCACCGCTCGACACACTTGCACCAATGTTGTTCCCCTGTTGCCCGTATGGCCTGTGTGTCTGTGGCGACCGTTTAGGGGGAGGCCCATTCAATGAGTTGGCGAGTCACCGTCTGCCAAAGTTCAAGACGATAAAGGTATTGAAGGCAGACGACAGTTTTTAAATCAATAGTCTTAAGTTAACTAGGACTAGTTCGAACCACCACTCCTATAATCAGATTTTAGATACCATCATCACACAATAGTTTTACACCTACCGTTGGCAGTCCAAGTGTGTTATGTGCAAACGTGGAGTGTCATCGGTAGACGTCCCATCACATTTTTAGATTAAATTTCTCCAAAGGCCTCTGTGTGTTGGATCTATATCCCCATGTAAGCCCCCTAATAATTTTATCCCTTTCAAAGGACCGGGCATCTTCCCTAGGAAGATCCCGTGAATCGGAGATAGATTATAATATAATTAATAATATATAATTATAATATTAATAATGTAATTACCCGTGTGACGAAGGGATAAAATTATAATTGTCCCCCTTAGTGCATTTTTACGATTCCCATTTGCAAACAAGAGGTGTTTGCAAGTGGAAATCGTAAAAATGCACTAAGGGTTCAAAAGAACAAGCACAGCTTTCTCCTAGGGAAAGTATAATACTTCATTGCAATGTCCAACCCGCCTGTCAAGTGTGGCGATTACGACATTATGGAAACATGAGGACCTAAGTCCAACAGTGGATGGCGAAAACATAGATGATGATGATAAATAATATGATAATGTTTAAGTACTATACCAGCAATAGTAAATATATTATGATTACAGTTTTGTATGAAAATTACATGATAACGAATTTTTGATCATTGTCCCGTTGCATCATATTCTCATCCTAGATGCTCTGAGACTTAAAAGAAATATAAACGAAAAATCCATTTTAAGGACATAAATTATACACGGGATGAAAAAAAAACATTATTTAAGAAAAAAGCTCATGATATTCAAAAGGGAAGATTATTATTTTCACCACTACGCTCTCAGGACTAAGATGTGATCACCCGAAAGGTAAGAAAATATTAGGTATATTTTTACTATAGTTACAGTTATTCTAAATTAAAAAGCAGTCGATTAAGGGCAAAGTATTACATTTAAATGAAAGTACTAATAAGCACGTTATATATTTTTATAATCTTATTAAGCGCGTAAAGCAGAATACAATCATTTTTTTTAATCTCTTATATTTAAAAACACTGAATAATAACAATGTCCCTTGCTACTAGTCAACGATTAAATTATCTTAAATATTTGTTCCTTTTTCCTCTTTTTAGCCCCTATACGTCCCACTACTGGGATCTGGGATCTTCGTCCATAATGGGGAAACTGACCCACAATACCACACTGGTCAGTTAAGTTAATATAAAGGGTTTTATGTCGGGATTCATTCCTCTTGCATAGATGTTATCTAAATATTATATCACTTTGTTTTTTTGGGGTGGGCAGCGGTCGGCGCACTCCTCGCACCACTCCGTCCGGGGCGACAGAGGGGCGTAAGCACGCACACCCGCAACCCACCCGAACACCACGTCGCCTTCGTCGTTGGGCCGACCACCAGAGCAGTGTTACTTGTCATCAGTGGTCGGCCCGACGGAATACCCCCTCGGGGAGGACGTCGGTCTTTCCTCGCGCGGTCGGCCTCTCGGCATGTGACGGACAAATATTATATCACTTAGGCATTTTTACCATACTTACGGGTAAGAAAGGCGGTGCTGAATTGTCTTCTTAACCCGCCATAACAGGGAGAAAATATAAAATATAAATACATTATACGCTAGACATCCAGGAGAATTAGATAAAATATGTTTATTCATTTACTTGAAAACTTTTAGCAACACTCAAGAGGTCACGCGAAGCAGAAAAATCTAATTTCTATCAAGTTTTTTTAAGAAGCATCAGGTTCTATCAAACATTAAAAGGGTTTGAAGAAGGTAAAACTTCGTAATTGGTTTTGGCCGCCTTTTGGTCATTGTACTTTAGTGTGTTTTACTCAATTACAAATTGGCAGATGACTTTCAGAAGAAAATTCTGATAATTGAATAAGTTACAACTCCGACGTATTTCACGAATTATTTTTAGAAGTATATACTGTACAATTAGTAACTTTGTTATATGTCACATTCTTTATCCTTCCTATTACTTTAGTAACTAAATTAATTTATTATTAATATTTTATAATTAAATTTAAAAATTATATAACTTTACATACAAACGCTAAAAAACTTGTCAGACAATCTTTAGGCAGCGGTATAATAAAAATATCTATTAAAAAAAATTATTGCCACGGCTGCATTTTATATCAAATTTGAACAGCGTTTATGAATAATATCAATATCTCCTTATATTAATTTCTTTAATATTTTCTGTATTTACAATAAAACTATACTATTTTGAAATTACAGATAAAATTTCAAAATAAACTATTATTGTGGCTTTTTTGCATTTTAATCCAAAACTATGGCAGATAAATCAATGTTTACAAAATAAGTCTTACGGGATACTTCAAAAAATTTGAAACGTTATGTTTTATAAAAATTCACATTACAAAAAATTTAGATTAAACACTGATAAAAACAAACAAATAGCGTGGAGCGCTGGCACAAATGAGTAATAGTCTATACACTACACGGTCAGCTGATGCGAATCATAGGCGCCGCCATATTAGCCTCGGATGCTCTGTCGAGCGCCTTTCACTTTACCCCTACACCGCGGTCGACCGTCACGCGACATGCAATAGATGGACGAAAAAGTTTGAGGCAATGTAATAAAAAATTCACTTTAATAAAAAAAATATATTTTATATTCATAATACTCGGGTCTATCAGAAATCAATCTTTTAATGCCGGCATTAAATATAAAGCTTAGAAAAATAGTCATTCTCAAACCACCTACTGTCGTAATAAACAAACTAGAGCTTGCATACGAACAATGGTATTAAATACAAGGGTATTAAATACAACGTGCAGTAACTCATTGTTAAACCTTGATTGCTAGGCCACTGCATCGTAGTCACAACAAAGATCCTACCTCCATATTACTATTAAAAGATTAAAAGTTTTATTTATTTATTTTTAACCGACTTCAAAAAAGGAGGAGGTTTCTCAATTCGACCGCATATAAGCTTTTTTATGTTTGTTTGCGGATAACTTCGTCGTTTATGAACCGATTTTCATAATTATTTTTTTTATCGGAAAGGGTAATAAAGGGACTTTCCAAATGGTCCCATGAAAATTTTATCGAAATCGGACAAGCGATTTTTGAAAAATCAACAAAAATCTAAAAAGGTATCTACACTGTCTACGTTATTGCAGGCGGTTTCTTTTTTGCAAAAAATAATTATAAAAACGCATATTTTACAAACTATTGACCAAATCGGAATAGGTTTTCTCAGGTGTCGTTGAGTAAATCTACTCAAGTGTCGTCGTTGTCGCGCACTTTGTGACGAAACATGACGGGGACCTACGTCCAACAGCGAATGACAATGGCCTGAATGATGATGTTTATGTCTATACTTGCAAAAAGCTATAATTTCGTAAGTTGGATTGTAATCCAACTTACGAAATTATAGCTTTTTGAATTCATAAATACACATAAGAGAAAAGACTGATTTAAAAAAAAAAATTTGAAGTATTTACTTATTTTTTGTCTTTAGAGGGGAAAATACTCGGGTGACGTGACCGGGGATTAGTCCGTCACCCGCCGAGAGGCCGACCGCCTGAGGAAAGACCGACGTCCTCCCCGAGGAGGGGACGTCGGTCGATGGGAGGGTACCCCAAGTAGGGGGTATGCCGTCGGGCCGACCACTGACGACAAGTTAACTCTGCTCCGGTGGTCGGCCCAACGACGAAGGCGACGTGGTTTTCGGGTGGGTTGCGGAAGTTGCGTGCTTAAGCCTCTCTGTCGCCCCGGACGGAGTGGTGCGACGGCGCGCCGACCGCAACCCACCCACAAAAAAAAAAAAGAGGGGAAAATATTCTTGAAAATGGTATATTAAACATTAAAGTGACTTACGGAAAATATTTCATATCGACAAAAATGCTTTTGGAAAATAATATCTATAGGATTTAAAATTACAATTGCCTTATACTATTTGATAAACTTGTGAAATAGTAAATTAGCCATTCATGGACCCACTCAAATAGATAAAAAATGACATCGAAATCTGTCTAGCCGTTTAGGAAGAGATCAGTCACACATATGTAGAGAGGAATTGTACATAGGCATATGTATAAGTAAACGTCGAGTGCATTATATTAATATAGTCAAATTGAAATTCAAGTACCAATATGCAAAATTAGGCTTAATATATTATAACAAAAAGTAGAGAGGCATAATCTGTTCATTGAAGATATTAGAGAAAAATATTGTGGTGGGTGCTAGAATCATTGACGGATCACATTCCTTTGATTTGTAGAATTTTTATCTGTGTATGTGTTAATTCGTTCGCAAATCACGCAAAAACAATTAATTAAATTTCTTTTTGGTACGATAATAAGTGTATATAAAATATTAAGTTTTTTTTTTATTGCAAACGGTGGCAAACGAGCAAACAGTACACCTGATGGTAAGTGTTGCTGCCGCTCATGGACCTTTACAAGGTCATGGACATTTCCAAGGGAGTGTGAATGCGTGCATTGAGGCTCGGTGATACCAAGGGCACCACCAAAACCCTCCACACGCAATCACCCTCAGGAAGTTGGGCTTCCGGCTCTCTCGCTCACCGAACGAAGCGCAGTAACAAATTGCTACTACTCAGACGTCGATTTTCTGCAAGAGCATGGTACTGCCCCGGACGGACCGGCCCGCGGCTGTAGACAGATAACTGTCGACAGTGTGGTCCTACCACTCCTAAGTAGTTAATATTCTGAAGTATATAGAATCATTTTAATCAACATAATTTAAATACACAATTTTTCGCTGACTAGCACCCGCTTTCGCTTCGCTTCGGTTTCGGTCGCTTTACCCGCATAGTTCCCGTGCCCGTGGGAATACCGGGATAAAATATAGCCTAAGTTACTTCTTATATAGACCTCGTAGTAAAATATAATCAAAATCGGTCGAGCCATTTTGAAGATTACCTCAAACAAACAGACAAGAGAAATAGACAGACACACAGATACACAGACAGATAGACAAACAAACAGGCAGACATACAAAAAAAATTAAACTGTATTTTATGCAAGAACTATTCTCGTATTAGTATCGCTCTTGTGCGATACTAATACGAGAATAGTTTAAGTACATGATTAAAATAACAAGGTTATTTTAATCATGTACTTAAACAAGAATTTTTCTATATTTTAAGTCCCATTCTCACAAATTCAAAGCATGTGAAAACCATCCCCAATATAAAGACTCCCAGTCTATTCAACCCATTGTCAATCTCCTATCTCCTTGTGGGGTCCTTGTGTGGGTTGTAGTCTTCAAGTGAAACATACACCACTTCTATGTGATAAGGTGTGATAATGTGATAAAGTATCTGCAATGTTGAATTCGCAAATTACGGCAACATTTTTGAAGAATTTTCCAACCAAACACAAGTTTGAGGTAAGTATATTTAGTTTACAAATAATACGAATTGCACCCAGCGATCATAATCATACCAAGTGCTGTGGGTTTATTTCGTACTAGCAACCCGCCCTCGCTTCGCTTCGGTTTCAGTCGCCTTACCCGCGTAGTTCCCGTTCCCGTGGGAATACCGGGATAAAATATAGCCTATGTTACTCCCTGATATTATAGCTTTCCATTGGTGAAAGAATTTTTGAAATCGGTTCGGTGGTTTAAGCGTGAAAGCGTTACAAACACAGGAACGGGAACTACGCCGCTGGTAAAGCGACTGAAACCGAAGCGAAGCGAGGGGGGGGGGGTGGTAGTAAGGATTTATTCTTCACTAGCAACCCGCCCTCGCTTCGCTTCGACTTCGGTTGACTTGCCCGCGTATTTCCTGTTCCCATGGGAATACCGGGATAAAATATAGCCAGTGTTACTGCTTGATATTATAGCTTTCCATTGATGAATTAATTTTTAAAATTGGTTCGGTGGTTTAAGCATGAAAGCGTAACAAACAAACAAACTTACTTTCACATTTATAATAGTAGTAAGGATTATAGATAATTCTCAATTTTTTGAAGAACTATCATAGTCAAACTTATGTATAAAATTATATTGACACCTATCAAACAATTTGATTATGGGATAAAAAACACATCGACATATCGATTATGCATAGTTCATATTATCATGTTGTATTCGATAATATCGAATACAACATGATAATACAACGAGCAACTCCTTAATGTATGAAATGCAAGAGATTATACGAGTCCTATAAATTCATTATAAAATAACTATTAAATACTACAGTTTAACCAGTTATGAATTTGGGTGCGGTAATCATCTAATATTCTGAATGGTGATGCAGTAAGGACACTATTCACTATTTGCCTACTTTGTTCGTGGGTGTTGTAAAAGCGGACTATAGGATTAAATATGCATCTATGCAAGAGAATGAAAATTTTAAATAAAAATAGGGGTTCATGTAACCCCTCTGACCAGTCTGGAGTAGCATATTTTTATTATTTATATCTCTATTTTCTGTTATGGAGTAGCCTTAAGCCGAACATGAGGACGTAAATGAGCTGAAATGATCATCATCTTCATCATCATTACAGCTCATGTAGGTCTCACTACTGGGCTCCAGCCTCCTCCACAATAGGAGGCAAATTGACCTATTATATCACGATGGTCAGACACAGGTGGTGAATTGTATTCTTACTCCGTCACCACATAGAAGAGCTGAAATGATGATGATGATTTAATTTAATAAAATTCAAAACAAAATTTTGATAAAATATTACAACTTAGTCGTTCATATGTAAATGCATCAACGAAAAGAGTTTCATTTCAAAAGTTTTGTATTTTGTTCCCATCGTATTATATAGTTCAGAGCTTCCCATTCAAATTGCTCATCACGTATTTCTAAACAGAAAACCAATGTACCAATGCTGCTTCTATTTTAAATATATGCTAAGATGACAATATATATGCATACATATTTACTATACATAAAGGATCTTTAACTATATCTAAGAAAATACATTTACTTTCACTAGCTGATCAGACAAACATATTAAAATGAGATCGAAGTATTGTCCGAATTGTCTTAACGGTACTAATGAGTTAATAACGTCGTAATATATGGTTTTATTGACTAGCGAACTAATAAAAGTTTTTGTTCAACTATTTGTGCTGCTATCCGTGTGATCATGGAAGAAAAATACAATTCACCACTCTCTTGGATGTCGTAAAAGACGACTCAGGGATATAATACGCATATAACCATCTATGCAAGGGAAAGAATACGCGAACTAAAACGTCGACGGAGACGGTACTTAAAAGGATATACCGTCGGCTTGGTTTCCGAGATCAGGAAAGCGGTACCAGTGATCCGTCTAATGATGAACGGGAAGGGAAACAGTTTATTATGAGGCCACACGTCACCCTTCCATCGCCGTAGGCGGATTGGGCAAGGTGTGTCCAGATCATAGCCTACTCCCAAAGAAAAATGTTGAATTGTCATTTTATTCCATTAATTTTATAAACCGCTAAGAGAACCCCCGGCGGCGAAATGAAAAATACAGTATCGCCCATACACGAGAGTGAAAGTAGTTTACTATAGTTTACTTAGCTATTCAGACAGCTGTAAAAGAAAATGTATCTTAAATTTTCATATTTTTAGTAATACACAGATGGCATAGTGGTTAAGAAACCGACTTACATGGCTAGTGTTGGGGGTTCAAATCTCACGCAGGACAATACTGTGCGAGCCACAAATTGTTGTTCTAAGTGTGGATGTAATTTGTGTCCGTAAGGTTATATGTTTGTAAATTCCCCCGCAACACAAGGATTATTTTCTTAGTGCAGGGTGGTGAATTAATAGAAAAAAAAAAATGAAATATTTTTATGGTGATATTAAGCTATGTGGTAGCAGCCACGAATACTACCAACCCTTATACTGCTCGTGCAAATCGTAAAAGCTGTACATAGACTAGGGCCAACATGCAACTTGCCGTTTGGTCAAAAAATGCGTGCCCAAGTAGGGTCGACGTCAGGTAGGCGGCTGGTCATAAAATTATTGCTAATAACTTTTGCCATATGTACTATGAAAAGGAATACATATTTCAATTTCCTTACACAGTAAATACGCACCACAGGTAAGACTATCTACGCAATGATCAATCAGAAATTTGACTCATGTGAAACCTTGTGAGACCACAACTGGTAAACGTAGACAAGTCCTCTTAATTATATAAAATACCTTTGCTAATAAGCAAAGTACATTCCTTTCTCTCTAATCCTAATCTTCAGATGAAAATCTTGTCCAACAAGGTGTTATCCTTAAATTTTAATTCGTGTAATCCTTTCGGAGCTAATCTAATTATGTAACTAGAAGTCGCTCACAGGGGGGTTGCCATGGTTACCAACGCTTCTATCAAGATTTCTGTAATTCACGTGATATTTTTTTTCAAAAAGGGTTCCTCCATTAGTTCCTAAACAAATATACGGGGAAGGAACTTCGTAAAATCTTTTGTAAGCAGTAAGGCGAGCGACGCACTGAACAATCTTCCTGTGAACAAAGCGATTTAAGAATGTTAGGAGTTCCCCTTCTTTTACACAATTGTTATTTTTGTGTCGTCAGCGTGTCAGTCGTTGGCTACGACACCACAGATCGATGTCAAATAACAAGAGACAAAACATTCAGCTATAAGGAAAAACACAACGAAAAAATAGGTTTATTCGACAGCTGTTGTAAATGCATATTGGTCAAAGGGAAATTCTATTCATTTCGTTATATGTACTTACATAATATAGAAATTGTCAAAAGCAAAGCAAATTCGCTTTTATATTAAAGTATTTACACAAGCGCAACTCAAGTCTATTGTCAGTTCAGGACCAAAGTAAAATTAAAACTTAATAAATGAAGAAAAAAAAATAATTGAATTGTACTATTTGTTTTCAGGAAGCTATCTAGCTGTCAATATTATTATAACAATGGCAATAATACACGTATTTTATTGTTATTGTACTTTTTATGAACATGTATTTTGTCTAATATTATCAAATTCCTAAATGTAACGCCTCAATGCTTCAGTGTCGTTCCGTCACGTCTCGTCTCAAATTGACATAATCATGAATATGAATTGGCAAACTCATCATTCATAATAAGAGAGGAATTAACCCACTATACCAAGCTAGTTACCTTAGAATAATAACGTTTAGAAGGTAAGCTCTCGCACAAAAAGTGAAGCATTTCAATTGGAGCCTAATGGAGCTTACGCCGGAACCGTTCCATAATGTACAAGGTCACTGTACTGCATGTACGTACGCAACTCTTAAAAAATAAGTAATTATCACGGTTTGTGCATTCAAATGGTGCCACAACACATAAAAAAAATAAAAAAAGTATATTAACATTACTTTGAAAAGTATTCCGACGATTTATGTTAATAAAAATAAAATTTGATTTCATAATTTGTATAGTGGTGTGCGTGTGTACGTGTGTAATCGCCCGCGCACTTGTATTATTATTTGCTTCATATTTTTGATGGCTTCCGTGTGGACACTATCCTTCTATATGTTATTATTCTAAACCGCGAACACTAAAAGGTTTTCGAAATGTTGAGCAATTAAAAACATATACAAACATGATAAAATCCATAATAGATTTATTTCAAAAATGAATAGTCATCACAATTCAGCCTATCGCCGTCGACGTAGGCCTCCCTCACATTTCTCCACAAAGTGCGGTCCTGTGCTGCCTGCATCCAACGACGCCCACCGAGCAACCTTCACCAATTCGTCGGTCCTCCTAGTGGGAAGGCGTCGTATAATGTCCTAAATCAAATACCTTTACAAATATCCATTTAATTAGATTAACCAACATAATCTCTCTGTATTTTATCATGAGAATTTATATCTTATTACAAAATAGCCTATTCAGGCAACATTAATCCGTGGAACACATATTTTATTATCTGTATTAATATAAAGCTGAACAGTGTATTTTTTGTTATCGTAGTAATCTCAGTAAGCCTATAAGCTATAAAACTTAATATTAGATGTCCTGGATATATATACATATATATATACATATATATATATATATGTATATATATATATATATATATAAAAGTGGCACTGCAATCGATTTCAAGAAGAATTTCTTTAAGCATGCTATCATAGCACGCAACAACCCATATTAGTTAGCATAAACATCAGTAAATCGAACGAACCACTAAAGTATAGAAGGCTAATGGGACGTTTATTGTCACCTTTTTTTCTTTATTTTTACCCGAGGAACCCTTTATGGATACGCCTTCGCCGGGCGGACAGAACGGTTATGCGAGACTGTAGGTACACGTCATCGTCAACTCTCTAAAACTCGCGGTGTTCCTTCGCTTACCTATTCCGGGAGGAGAGGCTTTAGTTAATTACATTCCAATCTATATCTCTGGCAGAAATCTCGGGTCATTTAAAATAATATAAAACACATAAAGTAGAAATATCAAAACCCAAAATCCTCACATGAAGAGATCTTAATTTCACACTATAAGAACAATCCTTACTTAATATTATAAATACGAAAGTAAGTTTGTTTGTTTGTTTATTCGTTTGTTTGTTTGTTTGTTTGTTACGCTTTCACGCTTTAAGCGTGTAACCGTGGTTAAAGAATTTTTGGAATCGGTTCAGAATGGTTCATCAGAATGGTCGTGGTTAAAGAATTTTTGGAATCGGTTCCGTGGTTAAACCACGGAACCGATTCCAAAAATGGACGGCAAAATTCTTTCACCAATGGAAAGCTAAGTAGCATAGGGATAAGTAGCATAAGTAGCATAGTAAGAAGGGAGTAACATAGGCTATATTTTATCCCGATATTCTCAGAAGAACGGGAACTACGTGGGTAAGGCGACCGAAACCGAAGCGAAGCGAGGGCGGGTTGCTAGTATAATATAAATATTTTTATATATTTTTTTAAAATTTTAATATACAAATACATAGAATAATAGCTAATCCACTACTACTAAGCACTATTGAAGACGTGGTCTATGGCTGCCTTACAAGTTCGAGTTTAACTGAGAACACGCCACTAGCGAACAGTGTGCCTACTCTTGAATCTCGATTCCAATCCTAAATCCAATCGCAGCTCGAATTTGACCAAATTTGGTACTCTTGAAAGCGACACTAGCGCACGATTAGAATCAAATTCGGTGGAATATTATTGAACTAATTGAATTCGACTCTCGTCGATTAAATCAAATATTTGCTACTCCCGACGTGATTTTGACGTAGTTTAAACTCGTTAATATTGCACAATTGCAAGAAAGCGTCTTTGTAGTGATCGAGTTCGATAACATTATTAATTTAAAATAAGAAAATACGACACATTTGGTGAAAATAACAACGTCAAAGGTAAAGAATTCATTCTCGATTTTGTTCAAGAGTACCAAATATAAGTTTGGTGAGATTGGTATTGAATCTGATTCGAAATTAGAATGGATTTCCAGAGTAAGCACACAGATCGCAAACAAATACTTCGATTCGTGCTCGAATCGTTAGAATGTATAGAGAAGAACTAACACATGTATACACGGAGCTATTTCATTTTACTTTTATTCTTGTTTTCTTTGATTAGAAGGACGGTTGAAGGGCAATAGAATGTAGTTGATGAAACTTTAGTCTTTACATAAATTGTCAGATGGCAGTTTTCTGCCAGGTTTTTGAGGCGGCAACACAGCAGGTTTTTGAGGAAATTACGCCGCGTCTTCGCCGCGCTGTTGTTTGTGTATTTTCAAAATGAAGCATAATAAAACAATGACGTATTTTGACTGAACAGACAGCGTAGTGGTGTTAAGATACCGTGCCAGTTTTTTGAGTTCGATTACTACGCAGAACAACACTTCAATCTGTATGTAATTTATATCCTTTAATTTCATGTTTGTAAACTCCTACGCAATCCAATGATAATTTTCTTTACTGCAGATCATTGAAAAAAAAAATGAAATATGGATTATCATTGTGTATTAATTAATTTGAAAGTTTACCTTGAAACTTCTCATGTCGATTTGATTTAGACATTGTATTCAAACGAGCTACAAATAAATATAAATTTAAACTAATGGTACCGATTGAATGAAAATGAAGAAAATGCTAAAACTTTCAACTTTTTATTTAAATGAAAATTTCCTTTCAAAGGACAATGTAGCTAATCTCGTTAATTTGGCAAGCTGATTTACTATTAAACTAGTGCAAATTATAGACAACTAAGATGGATGTATAAAATATATGTAGGTACTAAAGAATATGGATACAAAAAATATGCAAAATGATTTCTAATGTTTACGTGAACATTACGAAACAAAGTATTTTAACGCGTTGTATTTGATTTGTAATATCCCGACATTTCGAATACTTTTCAGCATTCATTTTTACCTAAGGACTGAATTAAAAATCAAATACTAATGTGATAAAATCTGTATAAATAATTTTATTTCAAAGATGCTTCATTCTGTTATAACTCTGTATATCCTCGAAAAATATATTTAAATTAATGATCCATAAACGCGTGGACCTCATTCTTGAACATTATACCCTGTGTAATATAACCTACATTGCTAAGAATTTTACACAATAATATAGATAATTATAAAAAATTCTGACTGGGGTCGGGTCCATTAAAGACTGGAACAAAAATCAAAACTTCTGTAATCACCTGTAAAGTTAATAACAAGGGGACGTAATGGCACAGTTACCATTCTCTGTGGAATAACTAATCTTTTACACATTGTCAAGTATCAAGATGACAAAGGCTAATTTAACAAGAAGAATTTTTCCTTTTGTTCTCAACAGAGGGGATAAATAAAGACGCATAAATTATCATTTAATTAATATTATGTATTTATATCATGTAACCCGTGAGGTGACGGAGTAAGAATACAATTCACCACCCCCCTATCTTGCCCGTGGATGTCGTAAAAGACGACAAATATAATATGCATATAACCTCTATGCAAAAGAAGGGAAATTCGAAACAAAATCTACCAACATATCTGGCCAGCGTGGTATAGTAGGTCAATTTTCCTTCCATAGTAGAGGAGGCCAGAACCCAACAGCGAGACATATATGAGCTAAGATGAATGAACGAATGAATGAAACTATATATTTCAAGAATCAGGTTATAAGAAATATTAATAATATTTGTACGACATAATATAAATAGACAAAAATACTCTATACAACTGCAGAAATTATTTTTAAAAGAGTTTTTAGTTGTAAATTTATGTTTTCGCAACTGATCGTATACTATAAAAAAGGGGTTATGAACTTATAACGTAATAATGTCACAAGCGTAGCTCGCTGTAACTTAGTGCCTTTTATCGGCGAAGTTGTTACACATTTACTCGTAAACATGAGCATGTGGTGACGGACTAAAAATACAAAACATCACCACTCTATTTTTATGACGGGTACTAAAACATGACAAGGGTAACCAAGCAGGTAATAGCAGTAGGGAAAAGTTAAAATAAAATATTCTGATCACAATGTCTTTCACTATAATCACGGAAACTGTAAATATTCGAAACGTTGAGACAGTAAAAAAGTGTGTGTACAAAGTACGCGTATCAAAAGTGAAACTCGTTTATCCTCCATCCTTTATCCATTATCCTTCATCCATTATCCATTATCCACTATCCATTATCCATAATCCTTCATCCTTTATGCTTTATCCTTTATCTCATTCTCTCGCCGACTGAATCCTATACGTTAGCGTGTTAGTGTCTCTATGGACTCGCTTTTTCGTTTCATCGAGTTTAAAATCACAACGATTCTAAAAAAGTTTCACTTCAAAAAGTTAAACTAAAAATTCTAATAAATATTTATTGTTTATTTATTTACTTTTAATAATCTCATAAATAGCTTTTTTTTTATTACTGTTGCTGGCATACGAGCAGACAGCACACCTAATCGTTAGGCTTAGGTTTATGTAAATTTAAATTTGTTTTGTAATAAATTAACATAAATGAATATGAAATTAACATATATTTTTATTGTAAACAGTGGCAAACGAGCAAATAGTACACCTGATGGTACGTGTTGTTGTCGCTCATGGACCTTTGCAAGGCTGCTGCCTACCGCGAAGGAAGTGAAGGGAGTGTGAATGCCTGCAATGAAGTTCGGTGATACTAAACGCATCACTAAAACGTCACGCAAACAGCCTCAGAAAATTGGGCTTCCGGCTATAGGCAACTGTCAATAGTGTGGTCCTACCACTCATCTATTTCAACGTTATTAACCGTTATGCTTAAACCATAACTTATGACATATTCCTGTTCCTAATTTAGATTACAAAAATAACGTAATAAGGAAAGTCAATTATTTCTTAGTATTAAAGCAAAACAGAGGCCGTACATTTCAATCCACTTAATTAGATAACAAAACGCATGAGTAGGCTTCAACGCGCGCCAGGTGTCTGAACGTAAACTCGACAAACGTAGTGACGCGTAAGCGAAACTGTTTTCAGTGTAATCTTCGTTCCGAATGAACGTAAATAAAAAGTAAACAATCGTTTTTGAGGTTTCTTTATAAAAAAAATATGAAAAAATATATAGTAGTAAAAAGTTATTGAAGTATTCCATTAGCCCATAGACATTAGTTTTGGGCATTGATCTTCTAGAGCAGTGGTTCTCAAACTTTTTAAATGACGGAACCCTTTTGGGAAGCAAAATACTTGATGGAACCCTACAATAAAACAATTATTTTTATAAGTGTATTCTATATTAATCAGCATAATAAAAGTACAATGTATCAGTTACTAATTATTATTTACTTCACCACTTGGTAAGGACAATAATAGAAAACATTAAAAAAGAAAAAATCTAACTAGTGGGAGGTATGAAACTGTTTTTTATTTTTCATCAATTGCTTGATATCAGGTTTGATGGAAGAAAGTTGGAGTCTCATATCAGCTTCGGCGTCCAGTCTATTGCGATATTTTGTTTTCGTGGCTGCGTAGGTAGAGAATCCTGTTTCGCACAAATATGTAGTTGGGAACGGGAGAAGAATATCCAGAGCCATTTGGCCAAGCATTGCATATTCATCTTGGATTCTGCACCAAAAATCATTAAGAGGCGTCGTTTTGAACAATGACTCCATACTTGTGTCTGATGACATTTCTAAAAGACATTCATATATCTCATTTGACATGTTTTCAGGCTTTTCCAAGTTGGGTAAAAAAGGATTATGAATCCAGGAGTTCACTTTAATTTTTGTATTGTGTTCTTCGGGAAAATACTTTTCAAAAGATGCGCGCATCGAACTGAGATATTGGACCAATTCTTCAAACACATTATCTTCAAACATTTCTGAGTAGTTTTCGCTAACAAACTCACTGAGTAACGTAAAACTTTCTATTTCTTTCTTACCAATGCAAATGATCCAAAAATCTAATTTTCTTTTAAAAGCAGTTATTTTATTATAGGCCTGAAACACTGTTGTCTGTTTACCTTGCAACGATAAATTTAATTCGTTAAGTAAAAGATATCCGCCATAAAAGACAATCGGAACAACCAAGCTTTATCATACAAACGGTCCTTCAAATTAAAAGAAGTATCTGCTGAAAGAAACATTTGTAACTCGGCTCTAAGTTCAAATAGCCTTGTTAAAGTTTTTCCCCGAGACAGCCATCGCACTTCTGTATGGAGCAGCAGTGTTTTATGTTTGCTGCCATAATCTTCACACAATAATGAGAACAATCGGGATTGTAGTGGTCGTGATTTGATAAAATTAATTATTTTTACCGCTTCATCCATAACTAATTTTAGATTAGACGGCATTTGCTTCATCGCAAGTGCTTGTCTATGCAGAATACAATGACTGGAACTACAATTAGGCGCTTTATTTTTCATTCGTGACACTGCTCCTGCTGTTTTACCTGTCATCGCCTTGGCCCCATCTGTACAAATGTCAATGCAATTGTTCCAACTGAGATTATGTTCTTCAAAAAATATATTTATTTTATTAAAAATTTCTTCCCCGGTAGTGTTTGTAAGCAGCGATGAACACATAAGCATGTCTTCTTCAAAAGAACTTTTATATGGATATCTCACAATAACCAGCAGGATAGCCAAACCAGCGACATCAGTCGACTCGTCCATTTGCAAAGCGAATCGTGTATTTTGTAGACGTGTAACTAGTTCTTGTTTGACGTAGCTTGCCAGATCATGGATTCATCGTGAAACAGTATCGTTTGATAGCGGAACAGTAGAAAGATGCTTTGCAGATTTTTCATCAAGCATACATTTTGTTATGTCTAATACACATGGTTTTATTAATTTCTCAGCGATAGTGTGCGCTTCACCTGCTTGTGCAATGCGATAGCTAACTAAGTATGATGCCTCCGTGGCCTTTTCGTTGGTAGTTTGTGTTACATGCATCATATTTTTTTGACTTTCTAATAACTGATCTTTTTTGCGAACAAAAAATTCTTTATTCTTGTCTTTAGTCTCGGGGTGTACGGTTTCTAAATGTCGACGCAATTTGGCAGGTGCCATGGAACTATTAGGAAGCAGTTTACTACAGAGCATGCAGAGAGGTGAGCCGTTGGAATCAACAAATCCGAAACTGATATAAGATTCATCATACTTCCTTTTTTTCGTCTTTGAAACCGTCGAGCTTGACGTCGTGGCACTCGTGGCATCATCTTCTGGATCGGTGATTGCTAAATTCTCCGCGCGCATTGCTTTTGAACATTCAGCGTCATTAGAAGATGTTGTTGGAACACGTTTAACACCTTTAAGCCAACGTTCCATTCTTCTTTATTTATAATGTTACAAGTCAGGATAGTGGGGTTTAAATAATGCACAATCGTTACTGCGTATAAGAGACTAAATTTAGAACCTACAGGGAAGAAATGTATAAAACTGAGACAACAGAATACAGCAGGCAGTAAAACAATGAACACTAGTTTCTCGCTAGCGAGCTTGTAAGTAGGTAGTAACTTATCGCTCCGAACGCTAATCATCAACTGACGACGCCAACTTTTTTTTTTTTTTTTTTTTTTTTTTTTTTTTTGTGTGTGTACAGCTGTTGGCCGCAGATGGCCTTGACAGCTTGACGCGGACTATGGGTGAGCGCTGAGGGCTCTCAACCCGGAGAAAAGTATGCTAAGCGACATCGCCCAAGGGCTCCCCCTGTGGGGAACGGACCTCGGCTTGGGGCGTCGCTGGAGGCAAAGTGGGCGTGCCCACGTTTTTAGTAGTGACTTTTGCGCGGCGCGGTTTCGCACCTCGACGGCGAGGGCGGAACCGCGGATATTTATTTGTTAAGGCCTCGCGGGCCGTGTAGGCTCTTTGTTGAGCGAGTGTGATAATGTCGTCCTCTTCGTCGAGGACGTGACGAGGACGTCGGATGGAGGAGATTTTGGAGGGTCTATAGGAAGCCGCCCCAACCACTAGTTGGTTGGGGTGTGTCATGGCAGAGTCAAAGTAGCTCTGAGAGCACCGTTTCATAAACTGCTTGATGGTCGGCAGATCGAGGTCGATGTGGAGATCGACGTTTCGTATGAACCACGGTGCTCCCGTAGCTCGGCGCATGAAACGATTTTGTAGTGTCTGTAGCCTGTGGATCCTGTGTGGCTTAACATGCGCGAACACCACGCTGGCATAGGTCATGATAGGCCGTATGCAGGTGGTGTAAAGTCGGACTTTGCTACTCAGGGGCATACGCGACCTAGAGTTGAGTAGACAGTGGAGACGGCCCATCACAAAGGCTGCCCGTGCGCGGACTTTCTTTATGTGAGGGGCGAAGCTGAGTCGATCGTCAAGGGTCACACCCAAGTATTTGGCCTGCCTGGTCCAAGTGACCGGCTTGTTGAAAATTTTAAGGGGGGGAATGCTATCGATAGAGTAGGAACGGGCAGTTCGTCTAGTGAACATGACCGCCTGACTCTTCTCGGGGTTGATTTCTAATCTCCATTTCCTAAACCAATTGGCTAGGGCGGTAACCGCTGTTTGGAGAGTCCTGGCTACTGTTGTCGGGGATCTACCAGCACAAAAGAGTGCGGTGTCATCAGCGTAAAGCGCTTTATGTACCCGGTTGAATTTGGGCATATCGCTAGTGTATAGCGTGAAGAGAAATGGGGAGAGGACCGACCCCTGAGGGACGCCGGCCTTGATAGGGTGGGAGGTCGACAACGTCCCTTCCACCCTGTAGCGAAAGCTGCGATGACTTAAGTAGTCATGTATAATGAGAATTAAGTAGTGAGGGATCTTGAGGAGATAGAGTTTGTAGATTAGGCCTTCATGCCAAACCTTGTCGAATGCTTTCGCTACGTCTAGGAATAATACACCCGTATATCTGTTCATGATGAACTGACTACTTGTGTATTCTACCAATCGGTGAACTTGTTGTACGCAGCTGTGTTTAGCTCGGAAGCCAAACTGTGCGTCGGGAATGAGGTTGTTAGCCTCGGCGAATGTACGTAGTCTACTGAGAACTATTCGTTCGTAGATCTTACCTAGACCTCTTAGTAGACTAATCGGGCGGTAACTACTAGGTTCGGTACGGCGCTTGCCGGGTTTGTGGATTCCTATTACCACGGCCTCTTTCCATTGCGCGGGAAAGATGTTATTATTTAGTGCTGCATTGAAGATGCAGCACAACAGGATTATCAAGTGGGCGGGGAATAGTTTAATGACTTTATTTGAGATTCCGTCCGAACCTGGGGCTTTCCTGGTTTTGAGACCCCTGACTAACGATTCGACCTCATCGGTGGTCACTGCTGGGATTGGCTGATCGGGGCTGTCGTTTCCTAACGAGCGCGAGAGAGTGTTACGACGTTCCACTTCGTCGGCGATGAAGCGGTGATTCGCGGCGTCGGGGTGTAGTGTACTCGGCGTACACTGAAGCTCTAAGCAGTCGGCCAGGCATTCTGACTTTTCATCGTCCATGAATGCCGGAGGCTGGTTGGGTCTGGTGAGAGGAGGGAGAGTGGACACAATGTCTTTTTTGAGTGAGCGGGAAAGCTGCCAAAAGGCTGTGTGAGAGGGTTCTAGCTCCTCGATCATGGCGTCCCATTTGCTCTGTCTCAATTTTTTAATTGCTTGTTTAACCTCCCTCTGGAGTGACCGTAGGCGGGTACGGTTGTCCTCCGTAGGGTAGCGGTCATAAGCGCGTGTCGCGGCGTTTTTCCGTCTCAACAAGTCACGGACGTCGTCTGGCAGGCGCCATTTACGATCGCTCGTATCTGGTACCGGCCGCGAGCAGTCGTCCATTATCGACTGCACGTGACTTGTGAGCGAGTCGATCGCCTGAGAGGTATCTTCCTTAGACGTAATGTCTTTGGGAATTTGATCAAGGTGGACCGACGAGGTTGACTTGAGATTTTTCTCTAGCCGTGCCCAGTCAGTCGCTATCTTGGTCCTTTCGTTATTGTGGCCTGAGGGGCCGGGGGTGCGGGAGGCTAATTCCAGAGTCACCGGGCGGTGATCTGAGTCTAACTCGTGTTGAACTTCTATTGAACATAAACGAAGGTTTATGTTTTTGAGAAGAAAGATATCGAGTATGTCCGGCCTGTGCGAAACGTTAAAGGGGAAGTGTGTCGGCTCTATGGGCGCTATGACATCAAATCCCAGTCTGTCAGCTGACGACGCCAACGCGCGATCGCCGCTTTTATACTTAGTCCTAGACTCGATCTCAAATATTCTCGAAAATACTCGAGTCGGCACCTTTGATAAACAAAAAGCAAAAATAAAAACAGAAATTTAAAAATAGCGTTGTAAACAATATCGACTTTATCCTTTGAAGTTAGAGACGAAAGTCGCTAGTTGACAACTATAGCGTCTAATTCAGAGGCGGCTTTTATCAAAGAGACTGAGCGCTTACAAGTATACTACCCGCTCGTTTTAAGTTTGCCGCTGGCGATAGGTATGAGTGTATGACGTTCGAAATTTTTTATTTAATTGTAACAATAAAAATTGTGTACGTTAGATATTTGGGTAAAACTATGACACATTATAAGTTTTGTTGTCACGTGGGGGAGGGTACGCGCATTCCACAGACCGGCAAACTTAGAGCGAACGCGTTGTACAAGTATAAAATTGTTGAGACCAAACTTATGAGATATTGTACCAGCTAATGTAACACAAGCTTATACAAATACAAATAAATAAATAAATAACATTCATAGCGTTTTGTCTCCGCGCGGCCGCGGAGTCCTCACAGCCGCGGAGCGACCAGAGAGAGGTGTTTTGATTTTTTTATTTCTAAATTCTTGCGGAACCCCGACAGAGGTATCACGGAACCCTAGGGTTCCGCGGAACACACTTAGAGTATAGCTGTTCTAGAGCATGGATGCACAGACCGCGGCCCGCCGGTCGAATATTGGTGGCCCGCCGACAGCAAAAATAATACTCTCGTACATTCGAAAAATATTGAATTCTATTCCAGATTATCAATTCTTTATTGTCTTTAATTACCTATACTTCTGGCGGCCCGCCATCAGTTCATGATTTGCCCGAGTGGCCCCTAGTCTTAATAAGTCTGTGCATCCCTGTTCTAGAGTAATAATTACAGTTTATTGACCGCAGTTGATATTATAAATATGCCTAAGGAGTGCTGCTTACCATTTTTAGGATTCCTACGATACAGTAATAGTAAAGATAAGAACACGAACAAGGTAATCGTTGTATCGATAATCGTTTCGGCCAGCAGTCTAACAGCCAAAGGCCTTGTCCAATGCCTTAGGGGACTCTGTTTAGGTGGTTGGATCAGATTCAGAAGATGATATGATTGATGAATATTCTAGAAAGTTCCTCTCTTTGAAGCCATAAACACCTGCGATTTGGTCTACGTAGTCGTTGCCGGTGGGTCAACACACCTTTTATATTTTTAAATATTTGTTTTTTTTTTATATAATAGTTAAAAATCTATTTATTAGTAATGTTTTAAATAAAAGATAATAAAAATAGAATTTCCAAATTTTACCTGGCACGTTACTCGATGCAACTTAGTAATTAATTCCATAAAACTGTTCTCTTATATTTTCTTAAATATTTTCAAGAGTTGCTGTCTGTTGCATCAATTTTATATCTTGATATAACTTATATTCATTCGAATAATATGAAAGGAATTCAAGAATAAACTAAGAATGAGTCGGACGAGTCATACTTCGTTTATTCTTAAATTGTTTTACATAGCTTAGCAGCTAGCTAGAAAAGAACTTTGGATGCGTTAAACAAATTTTTCAGTGAATGCAACGCACTTTGTATATTTATTTTAAACAAGTTTAATATTACTGCATATATTATATTGGCCCGTGTCTGTTAGATACGAGAACTAGTATAGTAAATAAATTTCTATATCTCCTTAGGTTAAATCCTATAAAATCCTGTTTCTCAAACCTATCTATTGTATTCCAAAACCAAAGTCTAATCTAAACTATTTCTATAGGTTTTATTAATTTGCTATTTATCTATGCCCTTTTGTTTTCCTGAAATGCGTATTTTGACATACTTAACCCTGTGTGATGTAGGTATCATGGAGTAAATCTTGTGATGAGGTCAGTAATTGATAGGACAAACTTTTCTTCTCCTCGTCATAACAATTATATATTGTGATTTCATGGCACTTATTATAGATTTTTGAGTTAACTCTACAGCGTGTATAAATGGAGATAGAAAATACTGGCACAGACTTTACAAACTGTCTACTTACAGAAGCTGAAATGATTAAAGATGAAAATATTATTATCATTGTATATATTTTATTTGACATAATAAAAATAATTCATGATCATCATCGCAGCCCACACGACCCCGAGACTCGGGCCTCCTCCACAACAGGAGGGCATTTGCTATACTATACCATCTTGGTCAGAGATATTGGTGCAGGTTTTTATTTCAAGTTTTCCTCCTCTTGCACAGATTTTATGTGCAAATTATATCCCTTAGTCCTCTTTTAAGATATCCACGGACAAGATAGTGGTGAATTGTGTACTTATTCCATCACCACACGGAATTTAAGAGCCTTATAATAATAAAAAGAATGTGCAATTTATTTGATACTTACATATTAACATAGCTATGATCCATACATTTATGAACACCTTGTAATGTAACGAATAAGATCAGCCACAGAATGCCATATTAAGTTATCCCATATACTAAATTAGATTAATTAAAATTCCAACACCGCTTTTAAACAAGCAAATAAACTATTAAAATATAATTGCTTCACGTACTAATATAAATCTTTTCGCGTAATTTGAACAAATACCATGTTTCTATTCTGATAATAATTACTGGAAAACAAGAGGGAAACTCCATTTATTAGCTTCGTGTTATGTACAATTCCCTCTGGGCAACATTCACACGAACAACAAATTGCTTCAATTCTTTTCCATTTTATAAACATTGCTTATCAAAGTGGAGATTTTGTTAAAATAAATGTATTATAACTGTGTTGTTATCCAGCTACAGATTTTATATTTAATAAGAATTATTAGATTACTGTGGCCTTAATAATGTCGCCATAAATAACGTGTAAATGGTGACGGACTAAGAATACAATTCATAACCTCCTATCTTGTCCGTGGATGTCGTAAAAGACGACTAAGTGATTAAATATGCATATAACATCCATACAAGAGAAGAACGACTCGAAATAAAACCTAAACCAACCCATCCGACCAGTACGATATAGCATTCTCAGTCACTTTCCCTCCTATTGTGGAGGAGGCTCGAGCAACGGAAGTTGAATGGGCTGAGATAGATAGAAATAATGTTTTATTAATAACTGTTGTTAACAAATATAGCTGTAAAATCATACGTGTTAAAAAGGCAGCCAAGTCCAACATCACGGTGTGGTTGTTTTTTTATGATAATATTTCATTTTGATTATACATACCTACACCTTTTAGCCAATAAAAATCTATATTTATATTCTCTATACTAGAGATCACTATAACATGTACGTAAAGATAATTGATAAAGGCGAGTAACAAAACTAAATCTATCTTTATTGGACGACTAGCTATCCGCCCTCGCTTCGCTTCGGTTATAGGTTATAGTCGTTTTACCCCCATAGTTCCCGTTCCCGTGGGAATACCGGGATAAAATATAGCCTAGTTTATGCCCTGATATTATAGCTTTCCATTGGTGAAAGAATTTTTGAAATCGGTCCACCCGTTTTGAAGATTACCTGGAACAAACAGACAGACAGACAGACAGACAGACAAAATTTTTTTAATTGCTATTTTAGGCATAGGTGTCGTGCAAATAACCGTGTGAGCATGAAAAAAGCCTATTATTTTGACATTACAAACAGACACTCCAATTTTATTTATTGGTATAGATAATCTGTGTTTCGAAAACTATGAAATACATAGAACTTATAACAACAACCAAGAATCAAACAAAAATGAAATCTAAAATATCTGACACCATTGAGGACGAAAGTAGACAGACAGACAATTGCTTGTACTAAGCAAATAATCCTTGTATTGCGGGGTCTTCGCAAACATACAATTCAAGGGACACAAATTACATTTAGACTCAGAACAACAATCTGAGGATCACATAAAGTGATGTCCTGCAATCTATACCAATAAATAAAATTGGAGTGTCTGTTTGTAATGTCAAAAGAATAGGCTTTTTTCATGCTCACACGGTTATTTGCACGACACCTATGCCTAAAATAGCAATTAAAAAATTTTTGTCTGTCTGTCTGTCTGTCCGTCTGTTTGTTCCGGGTAATCTTCAAAACGGCTGGACCGATTTTAAAAATTCTTTCACCAATGGGAAGCTATAATATCAGGGCGTAAACTAGGCTATATTTTATTCCGGTATTCCCACGGGAACGGGAACTACGCGGGTAAAACGACTATAACCTATAACCGAAGCGAAGCGAGGGTGGGTTGCTAGTTAATAATAACTTCGTAAATACTAGAGTTAGAATTTTTGGTCAAAAAGCAATAGATGCCCGCCCTATTGCTTTTTGGCCAAAAATTCTAACTCCGATAATATCTAACTTTCTAACTGAGAATGTGTAGTTCGAGAATACACTGGGACGTATATAAATAACGAAGTATTTGAAACTCAAGTGAGTCTATATGCCAATACTATAAAAAACCCTTCAACTTAATAATAATTTTAGTACTCACATAATATTACAGTAAGATGTTGTGAAAATATTTTTTTCTCGCCATTTCTAAGCAATACTTTGTTTCATGTTATCGTGTTCTCGCTTGTATTTCTGAAAACATGTATAATATATATATTCATACACAAAATAAATCTACATATATAAACACTTTAGGGATTTCAGAGAAATTGTGGTCCATTTTTTTCTTCCTAAGGCACAGCAAGGAACTTTTCGTCTATCATAACTCAATGATGGTGATCATAAAAGTTACGTCGGAACTCATAAACCCGACAGGCGAATTCTCAGATGATGTAAAACAGCCATCCGCTACACCCCGTGTTGTTTTAACGTTCACTTATATAAAGTACTAGCAATCCGCCCTCGCTTCGCTTCGGTTATAGGTTATAGTCGTTTTACCCGCGTAGTTCCCGTTCCCGTGGGAATACCGGGATAAAATATAGCCTAGTTTACGCCCTGATATTATAGCTTTCCATTGGTGAAAGAATTTTTGAAATCGGTCCAGCCGTTTTGAAGATTACCCGGAACAAACAGACAGACAGACAAAAATTTTTTAATTGCTATTTTAGGCATAGGTGTCGTGCAAATAACCGTGCGAGCATGAAAAAAGCCTATTATTTTGACATTACAAACAGACACTCAAATTTTATTTATTGGTATAGATGTAAAGTTTGAAAACTAAAGATATCAGCAATAAAGAAAGATTAAATTTAAAAAAAAGAAATAGTAGAAAATATAACTTATCGGGTAGTGAAAAATAATCCATCCATCCATCAGCCTATAGACTTCCACTGCTGGACATAGAATGCCCCACGAGAATGCCACTTGGAACGGTCCTGTGCAACTTGCATCCAACGGTTCCCTGAGACTTTGAGATTATCGTCAGTCCACCTAGTGAGGGGTCGGCCTCCGATTCGTGGTCGCCACTCAAGAACCTTTCTTCCCTAATGGTTGTCGGTTCGTCGAGCAATGTGGCCTGCCCATTGCCACTTCAGCGTGCTAATACTGCAGGCTATGTCGGTTACACCCGTTCTTCTACGGATTTCTGTGTCCCCGGATTTTATCACGTAAAGAAATACCGAGCATTGCCCTCTCCATAACACGATGAGTGACTTTTTTATGAGGCCGACATTTAGAGACCACGTTTCAGTGCCGTAAGTCATCGCTAGTAATACACACTGGTTATAAACCTTTGTTTTCAGACACTGCTGAATATTGGACGAGAAGATCTTCTTAAGTTGAGAAACCCTGCTTGCCACCATTGAGCATAGTGCCAAGGTCCTCCATGGATTCTGCCATGACTACGATATCGTCAGCAAATCGAAGGCGAGTGATGTATTCGTCGTTGATGTTGATGCTGAGTCCGTTCCAGTCTAAGAGCTTGAAGATATCTTCCAGCGCAGTGATAAACAGTTTCGGAGAGATAACGTCTCCCTGTCTCACACCTCTCTGCAACTTGATCGGTTTCGTACTCTTATTCTGAATGCGGACTGACATAGTAGCGTTTCTATACATACACTGCAGCACTACGATGTATCGATAGTCAATTTGGCACCGCTGAAGGGACCGCAGCACTGTCCGAATTTGGACAGAATCAAAGGCTTCCTCATAGTCCATAAACTCTAGACATAGAGGCCGATTATACTCCTCGGTCTACTGTATAATCTGGGGTAGCGTGTGGATGTGGTCTGTGGTTCTATAACCTCTTCGGAAGCCGGCTTGTTCGGACGGCTGGAAGTCGTTGCACGCGAGTCGATTCGTAATGACTCTTGAGAACAAGAGTGAGATGTGGCTCAAGAGTGAGATGGGTCTGTAATTCCTGAAGAGCGTTTTATCGCCCTTCTTGAAAAACAGCACCACTACACTCCTGGTCCACGACTCTGGAACGTCGCCCCCGAGAATGACAGAATTAAACAACTTCTGTAGGGCTTTTAGAACTGGCTGGCTGGCTTTTAGAACTGAAAAATAATATTTAAATTAAAAAATATCATTAGTAAATAAAAAGAAAGAAATCTTCTGTATATTATTATTTAATATATCTAAACAAATAAATAAAACTGAAGTGTCTGTTTGTAATGTCAAAACAATGTGCTTTTTTATGCTGCCACGGTAATTCTAACGCTTTATCCGTGTGGTGACGGAGTAAGAATATAATTCCCCACCCCCTCTCATACCTGTGGGTGTCGTATTTAAGATGACTAAGGGATGATATATTACGTATATGACATCTATGCAAGAGACAGAAAACTCGAAACAAAACCCTATACCAACCTGTCTGACCAGCATGATATAGTAAGGTCGGTTTCCCTCATATTATGGAGGAGGCTTGAGCTCAGCAATGGGACGTGTGAAAGCCGAAATGTTAATGGTGACGGTAATTTGCACGATACCTATGCTGAAAAATTAGTTTAAAAAAAATGTTTGTTTCGGGTAATCTTCAAAAAATGGACGAATTTTGATAATTATACAGGTACATATGTAAGGAGTAACTTAGGCTATATTTTATGTCGGTATTTCCACAGAAACGGGAATTACGCGGGTAAGGCGACTGAAACCAAAGCGAAGCGACGATGGGTTGCTAGTAGGTAATTATATATCTATTAAAATCGCTGAACGTTAAGGAACCAACTATAAAGTACGTCATACGTTAAAGGAGACAGAAGGGGTCGACTTCTTTGGTTCCGTGTGCTTTTTATCAGTATTAAAAAAAAACAAAAAGGAAAAAAAATTAAAAAAATAAACTCGATCTTACTCACTCGCTTGCTCCCTACTCTCGCCCCATGGCTGTGCTTCGTGCTATGTTCGCCCTTTCTCACTCTCTCTCAATCTATCTCAATCGCTCTCTCCCTCTTCTTCAACAAAAACGCTGCAATCTTCGTGACATTAAATTGCGTTTCATACGTAAAAAATTTACCTTCATGCGCGCAAAGAAGTTTCACTTCAAAAATATTTCAATAACCTATCCCTTCATCAGCAGAAATACGCGCGTCACGTTTCAGACAAAGCTAAAACGAGTAAATATTAAAATTTATATTTTGACCGAATATTAAGTCATAAAAACATTTCTTCTAACTGACTGATCTACCTATATTAAACAATACTAAATTTGAAACGCTAAAATATTAGTAGAAGATCCGAACCTACATCGACATTCACCGGGTTGATAATAGAATCAAACTTATTTTATAACAAATTTCGTATATTAGAAAATACCTATATTAAAAATGGACAAAAAAAATCCTGGACAGATCTATACATATAATAAAACTGTAAAGGTCGAAATTCTGTACATTGAAAAAAAACGCTAAAAACCGAGTCAGGGGGGGTGTTAGAAGTGCAATAGAACACATCCAGATTGTTTTTTTTTTATTGTTTCTCTGTCTGTTTGTCTGTTTATCTGTTTGTACGGGCTAATCTCGGAAGTTATTTGACCGATTTAAATGAAATTTTACATGGTGGTACCTTACATCCCCGGTCAACATTTAGGATATTTTTAATCCCGGAAAATTAAAGAGTTCCCGTGGGATAGGTAAAAAACTATAGTAACTTATATAGCTCAGTACACAACCTACTTAATTGGAAATCGATATAAAAAGATTAATTATAAATGGAAACTATTCTGAAAATCCACCCCTCAGAGGATATATTCTTTTTTAAGGGTGTAAAATAGAGAAGGAATTGCTTTAAGAGCGTTATCGGTAATCGGCACTCTCGCATTTTAGGTATTTTGCTACGGTCCGATATCGACGCACACTAATTGCACTACACACACGTGAGTTCATAGAATGACCAGTCTTGAGCCTTGGCGCTTATAATCAATCTCTAATATATTCTTCGGAGGAGATTTTCAAAAATCAACATGATGTAAATTTTAAAATTTTTAATTAAAAACCAAATCTCATAACAGTAAAACGGTTAAAATTGTATTTTTAATATGCAAAGTATAGGAAATAGTAAAATATAGGCACAGAGTATAACTTACAAGGAGACCCTCAGACGTGTGGGTCGGGGATTTCCATGATTTTGGTGGGGTGGTAGAGGGGGCACGAGGGTATCACAAATACCAAATATTAGGGTCAACTGGGCCCTCGTTAAAAAGATTTTAAGGGTCAAAGTTGGATGGGTAATTTATGTACTAGAAAAATTCAAAAGTCGAATCGCCAACAAGCGGTAATCTCGTGGTAACGTGCTCGCCGGCGAGAACTCTGGTCTCGGGTTCGAGACTCGACAACTTATTTTTTTTAAATTATCACATTATTGTGTAATAATTTAAAAAAAATAAAAAACCTCAATCGACGTCCCTATACCGGGACGTCGATAGCCGTCACACGGTCAGGCTCTCTGCGGGTGACACACTGAAGTCCCCGGTCCGGTCACACGCGGACTCGCCTAGGGCGGCGTGAGGCGCGGATACTCGTATCTGCGCCGCCCGAGTCATCGGTGGCGGAACGTGTGGCCAAAGATTAATCACACACGAGCCGGCGTCTCCTTTCGTGAAATGACAGCCTCACAGAAGGCGGTGACCGCGTTCCTGACGCTGCTGAGCATCTCCCTAGTGATGGTCGGCAGGGTCCGGCCGGCACCGGTGATTGCAACGAGTTCACGGCGCTGCTCTGCCCACGAGGCACACACCTCGAGCCTGTACTGCGCCGTGCTCACGTCCCAATCGCAGTGGTAGCAGGATGGTGGTGTGCTCTCTCTCCTAACGAGCTTGCGCAGGTACTTGGCTATCGTGACCCATCAATACCTGCACCAGTCGGAAGGAATGTACCCGTACCGTACCCCGTGCTGCCGACCCAACCACCCCATCAGCACCAGCTGAAAGGACTCGGCGGTCCTGATACCGTATTGAGGCTTCTCCAGTCCGATTGCCCAACGAGCAATGGCGTCTCGGCGGGCGTCGACCCGCCAGGCAGCAATCACCTTGATTGAGGCTATATGTGGCTCGCGTCTCTGATACTCGCAGGTAAAGCTCGGCGAGTACCTCCGCCTGCAAGTCCCACCGGAGAGTTCCGGCAAAGAGGCACGCTGCCTCCGTGGCTGCCGTGCAGTAGTCGAGTATAGCCCTAGTCGCCATGGCCATGGATGTCGAACAAGTCCAGTCAGAGATTTAAATCTACTCACTATAGAAATTAGTTATTAAATTTTGATCCACATTTTGCTATATATTTATTGCTAGTACAAGAAGAAAATGATTCTCTATAAAAAAATTATATTGTGTATGGTTAGTAATTATTAAACATTAAATTTGAGTTAGCTGATAATCTTCAGAAGATGAGGCTGCATAAATGTTCCGTTCGGATTTTTGATGTGAAATATCTATAGGCGGGGTGAACCTGATCGTCGCGTGGCATTAAAAGCGGCGTTAACGCCACGCTTTGCGGTAACGACTTCGAAATAATTTTGATGTTTCACATCTGCCAGGCGTCCTGAGTGACGGCTCACTTCTCTTTTCGTTTACTCTTTTGAAACTATAGGTACCTTACAGTTTTGTCGTGTGTTCTCTTTTTCCTTGCCTTGTAACCGATTTTGTTCCCAAGATACAATCTGCTTTTTCGACCCATCACCTAAAACGTAAAAAGATTCTATATTATTCTTTATAGAGATCGCATGAAAGTAATTAAAAGAATTAGGTAGTAATAAATACTTACGAATCAAAACCGATCAGTCGCAGTATACGCTGAAGTTCGTATTGTCGTCTTTTACGCTGTGAGCGGAGAGCTCGAGCGACGTGACCCTGCTCCGTTGAGCGCCAAGGCGCGACTGGCTTACGAACAATTATGCCGTTCAATTTATAGTAATATTTAAAATTTAATTACGAGGGTGACTATTCGTATTTCAATTTGGGTTTTTTTTTACTGCTTCTACAATAGTCGAACAAATAGTGGGTATTTTTTTAAATATTCCAAGGTTAGTATTATTCACAAAATTAAATGTTTTACAGGAGCCATTTTCGTCAAATTAATCTTAAGGAAATATTTTTTTTTTAGTTTTAAAAGGAAGAAATCTTGAATTTCATTTTATACATACCCAAGAACAGTAATTTTCCTAACATCTACAAGTTTTTTCGAGCTGCCACGACTTATCGTTTATTCGTACCTGAACTTCAAAACTCAGCGTTTTCGTAAAATCTCATTAACTTAAGTTCAAAATACCCTTGCCTTTTAATAAAATAGTTACAATATTGAGTTATAATTCTGTACAAGCACAATATAAAGATGTGTTTAATGTAGTGGTTATATAAATTTTTAGTAAGCTATTATGATGAACGAGTAACCAGTCCTCAAAAAACCACATTTTTGGGTTTACGGCCGCTTATTACCGATAACGCTCTTAATATTATTTTACTCTCATACACAGTAATAAATTCATACAACCTCACTGATTAATTAACTGCACTGATAGCATAGTGATTAAGATAGCAACTTACCATGCCAGTGTCACGGGTTCAATTTCAACACCGGACAATTATTTGTGTGATCAACAAATTGTTGCTGGGTAGAGTAGATGAGATAGTAGTAAACTGAGTCTAATTTGTGTCTGTCACTTATATTTTTGTGAGATTCCTTAGTAGAAGGTGTAGCGGGTGCAAATCATAGTTTGTAGAATAACCAATAAAAATCGGCCAAGTGCGAATCGGACTCGCGCACGAAGGGTTCCGTACCATTAACTAGGTAAACAACAGTGGGTACACAAATTCCATATTGTAACCTTCACCTGTTACCGTTTACTGATATCAAGCAAAAATAGGCAAAAAGTCACGCGATCGCGTTTGTTGTTATAGCGGTAACAGCAATACATAATTTGTAAAAAATTCAACTGTCTAGCTATCGTGGTTCCTGAGATACAGCCTGATGATAGATAGACGGACGGACAGACAGCGAAGTCTTAGTAATAATGTCCCGTTTTGATCCCTTGGGTACAAAACCCTAAAAAAGAGGGCTGTGCAGGATCACTCAAATACCCTTTTTTGACCCCAGGCAGCAAATTATGTTATAGTGGTATCACCTGTGCGCAGTCATTGTTGACAAACGAGCAAACAGCACACCTAATGGTAAGTGATACTGTGCATGAACTTTTACCAGATCGCTGCCTATCGTGAAGAAAGTGAAGGAAGTGTAAATGCATGCAATGAGGTTTGGTAATATTAAAGGTAAGGTATTAACAAAAGCCACCACATGCAAACACGGTCAGAAAATTTGGGTTCCGGCTCTCTCGCTCTGGACGGACCGGCTCGCGACGCTAGATGGACGACTGTCGAGAGTGTGATTCTATCACGTAAAGATAGTAAAGTGCAAGTAGGTACTTGGGCTAGCCCCCCACCCTAAGGCAGCGTGAATGCATGCCACACGCAAACGCCCTCAGAAAGTTGGGCTGCCGCCTCTTTCACTCACCGAACGAAGCGCTGTAACAAATTACTACTACTCGGACGTAGATTTTTTGCAAGAGTATGGTAATACCCCGGACGGACCTACCCGCGGCTGTAGACGCACAACTGTCAACAGTGTGGTCCTACTACTATTTAATAAAAAAAAAGATTTCAAAAGTATGCCTGCTGTATCTTAGCTGGAACCACAATTATGGGAGGGCTCCGTGTATTTCCACATATAAGTCTCACGTGAGTGTTGCGCCCAAAGCGCACGCTGCCTCGGTCGACACGGTATGGTATCTGCGTGTAGCATAAGCACCATGCCTTTCTGCGAATGCCAGAAGAAAGTTTTAAGACAAGTGCTCAGAACTCATCCACGCAGATGCATCGTACAGGGCCATTGATTAAACCAGCCTCGCGTACAGCCGTCAACATATAACACCGCTCAACGAGCCGGGGAGTAATTTGATAAATATGCTCCTGAAAGCACCGTCGCCCGTCGAGTACTAAGCCCAAATATTTTATCTGATCCTCGACTGCGTGCAACCGAATTAACAGTGATTGCTGTGCTGATGGGTGTATAGTTACAAGGTTTATGAAACAGCAAATAATTCGTTTTATATAGAGCTACTCATTGAATTATCATCTAGATACTAATTATGGCCAAATGTATCGCTTATTTAAATTAAGCTCAGCCCGAAGTGAGTCCAATCTCCGTCCAAGCTAATAAACCATACTGTCACCCGCACGAACTACTTCAGCTGGGAGCAGAACAAAATAGGCGTTAGTTCAAAATCCTCTGCGCGCTTCACGCAGAGACCACTTCGCCACTTCAAATAATCTGGAATCAGCCGCTTAAGTATAGAAGCACCCCCTGACAATAGTACCTCCCTTATATACCAGATTGGCAAACTATTAATTGACTTGACTACATCTAAATATACCGCCAACAGCACCTCTCCACCAGTGAGCGCCTTAATGACAACGAGCCACAAACATAGAAAGGCTGCAATCGTCTGCCAGAAAGAGTTGGTCTGATCGAGACAACCTCGCTAACGTGCTGGCTGATGCGGGCAATCAAGATTCTCTACACTAGCTTGCCATCCAGAGCAACACGATGGGCGTGTAGAACCCTGAACACACTACATAGTTATTTGTGATTGCCCCTGCTATATATGATTTCGATGCGAACGAAGTCGCGGGCAAAAGCTAGTTTTTAATCATTTTTTAAAAAATGATATTTCATAAAATTTTGTAATATTGCAAAAGTTGCAAATTTTCTTATTATCTTCATAATAAGAAAATTTTATATCGAACTTAAAGTTTAAAACATAGAATATGCAAACGTAGGGTTGACTATTATTTACCTGGACGAACTACTGGGTTGACTGGTATAAACAGGTATGTCAATGCTAGTTACTTTCACTTGATTGGATAATAGAAAAAAAAATATATCAGCATAAGCGCTGTTTTATTGTGAACACGATGATATAGGGTTGACTGCAAAAAATTCGGTCCTAATAGGGGTATATAAATTTTAAAGATTTAAATTTTAACGCGTGTGGAAATGAGTGACAGAGAGATCTGAAGTAAGTATACCGTGTAATAACAAATAAATAAATATATATATATATATATATTTATATATATTATTAACTTATAAGTATAACAATATATCTATAATAGAAAAGTTTTTATAACTCAAAATATGATAATGTAATTAATGAAAATATCAATAACTCACTTTGAAATTCTTTTGCTCTCTCTGAACAAAATTAAAGGGAAACAAAGTGGACTGCCGAAAATTCAAATAAAAAATAACAAAAAGATAGATTAAAGATCGTCGTGAGATTTTATTCAACCCCCTCCCTCATCCCCCAATCTCACGTGAGATTTTTCAAAATGTGGGTTTCTTACGTAAACGCGTTGGATTGTTATTGTAAAAAGAAAAAAAAAATTTGCTTCGTGCTTTTATTTACGACTTTTTTTTGTTTACGAAATTTTTTTGTTTCAATATGAAAAAAAATTGCGTGATATTTGCCGAGACCCCCCCTCTCTCCAACGTAATATTAGATGAGATTTGACTCAAACCCCTCCCCCCCTTAACCCTTAATTACTCGCACTAAGAAAATCACATAACTACTCGCATGGGGTCTCAGGTAACCCCAAATTGTAGGAGTTATTTTGAATATATAGCAAATATATATGTAAATAAAATTATTTTATTATTAAAGTACTTTATTTTATCTATTATAATTAAAAATAAAACAACACAAAGGACAATGGGCAAAAATGTATGGCGCTTGTCCCATCGGCGGCCACATCTGTCCTATATATTTTTTAGTCGACAATTATGTATATATTAAGACTGCAAAAAATTATTTCGGCAACTTGTTTAGATAAAAAGTTATAAAGCGTTGATCATATAAAAAAATCGAATTAATTAAACCGAAAGTACGTAAATGATAAAACGTAATGCATGTCTAAGTATAAGATAATGATGGATTAAATAAAACTAAAGGTTAATTGGTTATTAAATACATCGATTTATTGACAGACACATATACAATGCTCGTATATAATGCTAGTATTCCTTTAAAAAAAGAAAATGATGGGATTCAATTGTCGTCTACAATAATATCGTTTAAAAAATGAGCTGGTAAACGGATATCTTCCTCTTGGTTTCTCGCCCACCCTAAATACCACACTACACACATAATGTGGGCACAGCAACCAAGAGTGCGCTTACCGCTTAGACAACTGCAATAGTAGTTTTCTATGGCTTCTCTGCCGCTTTTCTCTCTATCTACTATAATGTATGAATAATATATTTTTGACCTAGTATGTCTAGATTGTATTCGACATCTTAGCAGCCAAACATTTGTTGCTGTGATGCCGCACCTGCCTAGGCCTGTAACATCGGGGTCCCTATACGTTTCTATATTATAGAGACCTTGTCGCACATGCTCCGCATAATAGCTGCGGGCTAGCTTCACTTGGTATGTACCAAGTGCAAAAATGGTTAAATCGTCCTCAGTCAGCAAAGGAAAATCACTTATGTTAGGTTGGTTTCCTGTAATGCTATCGAAACTAGCCCGTCTACGATTAAGGTTGTTGGCTAGGACATACTCTGCTAGGTTATTTTGTTGGTTCACTCTTTGGTTTATAACTTCTATAAATGTTTCAGCGTGAACGTTATCTGACAATGGTTCTCTGCAAGCATTCAATAATGCAGCACCTATTCTAAAATCTGTCATCATATGAGGCAAAGCACGATTGAAAAAGTCTTGTCAGTTTAAAATCGCGTTTGAACCAACCATTTATAACTTCAACAACCCAGCGGCACATAGTAACCAACCTAGACTTATTCGCTTGTTCTGTCGTCAATTGATCTTCGTCTCGATTTTTTGTTTTCGGTAAGTGAGCTTCATAACCATAGGCATGTAAGTCGTCGATTACGTCGCGAAACCCACGGTCTAAGATGAACACATCTCCATGTTCAAAAAACCAATGGAAAGGATTTCCTTCGTCGTCAATCATATTTTTCATTATTTGTGCATCTGATTCTATGGCTGAATATGGCCCAAAGGCATCTAAAATGTGGCCATCGCAGCACACTATTAAAAACGGTTTCAACAAATTCGTGTATTTGTGTAGACTATATGATCGCTTTTGGAATAAATAGTTTGCGGACTTTTGTATATATATATAAGTGGCGTCTGCTATCACAATTGCCTTTCTGTTTAAGGCATTTGCATTTCCAAAAATTGCATTTGGAACTTGTAGGTTTCGGTTAGCTACATCAATTCTATTGAGATGATCATAACCAAGATGCCGGGGAACGAAGCCCAGTAAAAGAGAGTCTCTGGCGAACGTTAAATGTCGTTCTAGGGTTCTACGGCTCATATTAAAAAGCGTCGCCAGCCTTTCATTTGCTTCACCGCTTCGCAGTTTCATTAAGTAGCATGCCAAAGATGTTTTCGGGCGTGTTGATACGTTCGACAATGAAGGAGTTTGTTCCAAAATATTCATAAATTGGTCTCGACTAACGCCTAATCGGATGTATACTTCATTTGGGTCCATGTCATCTATATTATCAAAATCTAGTATAGATCCTCGAAGCACCGCGATTTTCATGAGACTCATGATATGCACAAAATGTGTGGCATTGAAGTCGTGGAGCAAGTTAGGGCTGTCAATTATTTGATCCCAATCATTGGATACCAAATGATGATCGCAAACTCTTGCACTATTTGGAATATAAAAATTAAAATGAATCAAGAATGTCACTTTAATGTTAACCGGAATCCTTCGGAGATCCGTTCGTCTGCAGTTTTCATACATACAACGCGTTGCTGTATTAGGGAGTCTTGAATATTCTTCAATATGTAATACACATTCGTGTGGACGGTCTTCTCTTGGCTGCGCAGCTCTTTCTGCCCGTTGCCAGCATGGCCAACAAATGTACTCCTGACCATTGTATTGTATCTAAAAATGAGAGTATTACAATTAGTTAAAACGCTTAGTTATTTTCATTGAACGCTGTTCAAACAAAGCGAAATATAAAGAAAAATATTTTACTCGATTGCCTAAGCAGTATTAATTATCTCGCTTACTCATACGTAAATACCGATACTTCTATCCCGTTCTCGCCCCGTGGATCAAACGGAACGACAACGTCGCCGCGTCGGTAACAGTTTACTTACTACTTACAGCGAAATGTAATCTCAATGCGCGAGACTTAAAACACTGTGACCACCTCAAGTTAAACAGTACTATATTGTTGACGTGACAACTAAGAAATAATGATTTCGTTTGATGTACTTACCTGATGTTCAGAGGTAAGAGCTTTAAAGATATATTGGCCTACAGCGGGATGTTCTTCAAACCGATCACGGGTTATTTCGTATCTTCTTCTGTTTATCACGGATCGATTACATAAAATACACACTTGGCGATTATCTGCTATTGTTATAGGAATCTGCTTAAAAAAAGTCCAAAAAAACGAGCACAAGTCACCAAGATAGATATTAACAAGTCCGATATGCAAGCCAGAGTCAAAAGAAATTGTCAAACAATAATAATCGCACAGTACTCAACGAAACAAATGTCAACGATGGACTGCGCTGTGCGCTCGAGCATAACGGTAATCGCCGAGTGGCCGAGTACGAGCGGCGCTCGTCGCTGATTGGTTGACGCATGAAACATGGTGAGACCGATTTTAACAAAGGTTCTTAGACCTCTAATAGAAAAAGTATTGAATATTAGGATACATAAATAATAATGAAAAAAAAAATAGTATTTTAATAATAGTATTTTAACTATATTTTTTTTCCCAAACGGTATTTCATAGTACTCCTTGAACAATATTTGTTGTCAAAGATCTCCCCTTTCAAATGACACTAGTTTCATTGATGGCCGCTCATGGGCCGCAATGCCCATTGTCCTTTATATATTATTTGGCAAAAAATAAACAAACATAAAATAATTAGAAAAAAGTTTAATTTTATACTTATATTGATATAAAAGTAAAAAAGATAATATTTTTAGGAAATTGCCGAATCACTGTCATCACGCTATTGACAATACATCATAGAGTGCTCGTTGCATACAAATTTTGTACATTTCTTGCATTTTGTTGCCACTTTGCGATCGTTTTTCCGCGGACAGTTGTAACAACGCCCACGCTTCGCTGTGGTCGGTTGGATGTGAAGCTCTCAAAACTCCAGATATAATCAACAAACCCAGGAACGCTTTTATTTCTTCGAAGTCTGTATCTTTTGCGTCGCATTCCCTTTGAAACCTGTTTCTGACTTCTCCGATGTATTTGTTTGTATTCGTTACAGTTAAGTTCAAAATGTCCTCAGAAAAAAAAACTGAATCTTTCAAAGGGAGTTTTTGCCAATTTTACTGCTTACTTGACACCTGGTAAGTGTATAATTATGTTATGCCCTCGTGTTCTTTCAGCGCTTGATGAAGGTGATTTTGACCATTTTTGTTTAGGACCATTCCTGTCATTGTGCCTCATAAAATAAAAATGTTCATACTGCTCTGTGTCGTTTTCAAAATCTGACGAATCGCTGGAGCGTGCAGGAGATTCGTTTATTTCCCTAGCACTATCGTGATCACTTTGGATTACTTCACCCGCCTCCGACTCAGAATTTGAGCCCCCAACTTGTTCTTCGTCGAAAGCTTCAGCCAACCATTGTAAAAGTTACTACTCTCCTCTGTCCATGACTAACTCTAGTAAAAAAAAAACATAAATCTCACGGTAACACGTAATTTTTGGATAACCACGTCATATAAAATTATTAAAAGTGTATTTATAACATTAATTTATACACTGGGCTAATGAAAATATAAGTTGAAGTAAATAATACATTTAGCAACTCACCTCTTTCGAAATAGTTACGCAATTACTCGCATGGGGTCAAGGGTTAAGAGTGCAGCGACATATCCTTCCACTCCCGTGATAGAATTCTTACTAATATGTAAACGTTATGACGAATTAGGAAGCTAGCGGTAGCGAGGTGGAATTCTGAACACGACAAGTACTTTTTTTTAAGCTCGAAAGTGCTTTGACCCCATGCGAGTAATTAAGGGTTAAACATCTCACGTATTTTATGAACGCCCCCTTAGAAGCGTGAACACTAGGATTTTGGTATTAGTTCTAATAAATAGATAATGTGAGACCACAGTGTGATGTCAGTCATTAACCTATACACTAATAGCCCGACAGAAAATATTCTGCCTAAGATATTAGAACAACTCGTCAGTAACATAAGACTTTCCGTGTGGTAACAGAGTAGGAATAAAATTACCCAACCATCTTTCTTGCCTGTGGGTTTTGTAAAAGATGACTAAGTTATTATAATATGCCTACAATGTCTATGCAGAAGAACAAAAACTCGAAAAAAAACTCTGAACCCGACTGACCAACGTGGTATAGTAGGTCAATTTCCCTCCCATAGTGGCGGAGGCTCGAGCCCAGCAGTGGAACGTATATGAGCTGTGATGATGATGATGAATCCGTCTGACTAGCGTGGTATAGTAGGTCAATTTCCCTCCCATAGTGGCGGAGGCTCGAGCCCAGCAGTGGAACGTATATGAGCTGTGATGATGATGATGATGAACGTGAGACTTAACATAAGACTTACCTGTACCAATAAATAAAATTGGAGTGTCTGTTTGTAATTTCAAAATAATAGGCTTTTTTCATGCTCACACGGTTATTTGCACGACATCTATGCCTAAAATAGCAATTAAAAAAAATTGTCTGTCTGTCTGTTTGTTCCGGGTAATCTTCAAAACGGCTGGACCGATTTCAAAAATTCTTTCACCAATGGAAAGCTATAATATCAGGGCGTAAACTAGGCTATATTTTATCCCGGTATTCCCACGGGAACGGGAACTACGCGGGTAAAACGACTATAACCTATAACCGAAGCGAAGCGAGGGCGGATTGCTAGTATGTAATAAATATACAAACCTGTTTCAAATCACGTAGGACTCTTAATAAAAGTAGTATAATGATTACTTTAACAATTATTACAACAGATACGTAGATGTTCGCGGATATTCTCTATGGAACTAGAACCTTCGTTGACTATAATTGAATTCATATGATTTACTCATCCATGCGCTGTTATGTGCGTGTTATAAATTGGATATAGCAAGGGTCAGGAAACATCGATATCACCATTTGACTAAAATGCTTACATACATATATATGTGTAGTTTAGTATAACATTTTCAAAGAGGGTTGGCATTGAGACAGGCGACCAATAATAAAACTATTGCCAACTTCGAATAGTAACGTAGAAGGACAGTATTGGTAATTAAAGCGATCAAAAACATGAAGCCAAAAATACTACATTCGCGCAGGCGATTACACACGTACACACGCACATCACTATACAAATTATGAAATCAAAGGGTATAGCCGGATTAATATGGGAATTCTGCCCCCATGGCTTTTTTGACTCATACTTAGGGGGTCGATTTGGTATCGAATGAAAATAATTCACACCAATTTTTAGCTCTTTAACTCAAACGGTATTCGAGAATTTCAAAAAAACCTGTTTTTTCAAAATTATTTTTATTTTTATAGTAAAATTCGGAATTGATTAATGATGATTTTTTTCCTGATTCTTACGAGTCCAATACATGAAAAAATCATATGATCATGATTCTCACATAGAAAACCGATTTTTAACAGAGAAAAGAAAATTATTATTTTTTTTTTCAGCCTTTTTGAAATATGTCACTCACCAAAATTCGTCAGAAAATGTCTTTTATACTCCTCTATACTCACGAATTTTTTTGAATTTTTAGAAATGGTGGAACAATTCAAAAAAAATTAAAAACTATTTTTTTTTTTAAATCTTGCGTTTTAACAAACTTAAATTTTTTTTAGTACACATAAATACGTAGAAATTTTTTTTTTTACCAAAGCATATCTTTGCAAAAGATAAACAGAAAGATTCAGTAGGTTAAAGTGATTAGAAGGGTTATTATTGATTCAAAAGACACTTAAAGGTAATACTTATATATTTTTATTGGGAAATATTTTGAATTTTGATACAGAAAAAATAAAAATTTTAATCAAAATAATAATTAGGCTAGTCTTCATCACTGTCTTCATTTACGACGACACTGATTTTTTCATCAATAAACAGACGACTAAGTATCTCAGATGGTTTTACGATTTTCGCTAAGTATCGAGCGTGAGATAAATAGTATATAATAGCAGCAATGTGTGAGCAACATCCAACAGTACGTCTACCATTTGCACAATCACAACAATATCGAGTTATTCCAGAGATATCGTTCTTATCTGACTGATATTCAACAAAACAATGATATGTCTTCGAATTAATATGTCGAGATCTGACTTTGAATTTTATTATATTAGGTGTAATTTTTAAATAATAAAGTATTATCGTTCCGTTTTCATCCATCATTTCAGCTAAGTACGATACAGCTTGAGACATTTGATATGATCCCGTGAATAGAATTTTGAGTTCTTGTTCCGTTAATTCAGGAAAATCAGTTAATATATCTGAAGTTATTGTTGCAAAAGGAACTTTTCTTCTTGCCCAACGATTAGTCTCTACTTCTGAGGCTAAGGTATTATCTTGATACTTTTTTGAGTTCATGGCGGCAATAATTCTTCCAGAAAGATCGAGATCAGAATCAAGTCTCTTACCAAATTCATTGTGCAGAAAACAAGCGATTCGACAAAAAAACACCAGTTTTTGGAAGCAATTTATTGTCTAGTTTATGATCTAAAATCCTAAACTTCTGCTTAATATCTCCATGTACTGCTTCAACAACCCAACGGATTTTGGTAACAAAACGGGATTCATTTGATTCATCTGTGGTCAGTTGATTGCGTTTTCCTTTGAGAGCAGGCATTAGCACTTTAAACCCCAATTCTTCTAAATATACTATCACATCCCGGAAGCCACGATCAACTACAATAATGTCACCTTTTTTCAGCAACTTAATCAGACCATTGGGATCACTTAAGATGATTTTCATAATCTCAGCATCGTTCATATTAGCTGTATATGGCCCAAGCATATCTATAACGAAACCATTTGTAGTACATATCGTGAATGGTTTGCACAGAGGAACTTTCTTTTGACCAGAATATGATTTCCTTTGGTATTCGTTATTTGCACTTTTTTGATGACGAATATATGTTCCATCGCAAATGAATATCAACTGGTCATCTTTCACTTGATACAGCACTTTAGCAGTATTTGACGTATTGGCGAGTAATGTCTCCCTACTAATAGCATCGATTCCGAAATACTGAGGTAAAACATCTTTTTCAAACGAAGATATTACTTCATCACAGTAGTCAGATACCATTTGTTCCCGAGCTAAACCAAAAATGGAAGATATCACTGCATTTGAATTTCCTGTTCGTAATTTGAATAAAAAAATAACAAGAGCTTGAATGACATTACGATTCACTGATTTTCTCATCGACGTTAACATTTCACAAAGTTTTATCAATTTTTCCCAGGTAAGGCTCGTAAATACCTCCAACTATTTTTCTGAAAACGAGTGATCTCCAATTTTATCAATTATAGACGAATCAGTGCCAATAGCCAGCTGCCCAAGTAATTTTTCCAACTCACGAACTTCAAATACACTGGTATTCGAAAAAATCCGAAAATTGTTAATTTCTTCATCATAAAACCGCTTTTTTATAATGTGATCTTTACAACACCGATTTCCTTCAGGAATAAAGAGTCGTCTTGTCGAAAACACTTGTTTGCGTGCTTCAAATGGAACGATTGTGATATTTGCTGATAATCCACAAAGGCAACAGTATTTATGTGTCGATATAATTCGGGGAAAACCCAACTCCACAAATTCTAACTCTTCTTCCATTTTTTCTTCAATAACATATGAAGGATCTTCAGATGATGATACGGATGAAACAGTAGTGGATGAAGACTAAGAAAAAATTGGCTGGCTTTTGATACTAACTTGATCTGCAGATGAATCCTCAGTGTTCTTAAGTATAGGTGGTCTTGTTAAAATAACTCGACACTTACTACAAAAGGCATCATTAACAAGAACTCTTTTGCCAATTTTTTTCTGTCGCATTATTAGCTTCATCAGTTGTCATAACAACTTTTTTATAACCAACTGCTTTACGCAAATATATGTTACAATTGATACATTTTTTATCAAAATCCATTCTGAAATCAATATTAAAATTATATATTAGGAATTTGGACATATATAAACTAATTAAATATAAAACTTCACTTACTTGAGTCTTTGTAATCGACTGTGACACTATTTAACGACAAAAAATAGTATCTCATAAAGATGAGACAAGATAATATAACAAAAATGATACTCCGGTATAATTTTATGGTGGAACGAAAAAATATTGTCAATATAAGTACTGAATTAATTGTTTTTAGGTTATCTAAACAAGCGGAACCTTAGAAGAAATAATAAATGGATACAGAAAATCCCGATAGATGGCGTTATAATTTGCCAACTTGGCCAAGATTTTGAAAAACATAGTTTTAACGTGATCGTTTTTTTTTTTTTATTTTTTTTTTATATATTCACGCCTTTTTCCCATAGGGGTAGGCAGAGTCCACTGCCCTCCACCTGCTACGATCTTTGACATATTCAGCGTAGCAAAGCGGTTCTCTGTGGGCCACTTTTCGCCCCCGACGGAAACGAGACGTGACGTGTCGCGAGCCACATCGCCGCCATTCGTACAGTTTTTTAATTTTTGAAACTCATTGCGTTTCCGCGAGAAATACATACACATATAATTAACGGACACAAATTACATCCAGACTCAGAACAACAATTTGTGGATCGCACAAAGTGTTGTCCTGCGTGGGATTCGAACCCCCGACACTGGCGCTGTAGGTCACTAGCATTAACCACTACGCCATCTGTGCAGTCGTGATCGTTGTCTAGTATAAAGATTGAGAATATTTGATAAGTAATGTAATTGTGAATTTTAAACAAAAATAAAATTTTCTACGTATTTATGTGTACTAAAAAAAAATGTAAGTTTGTTAAAACGCAAGATTTAAAAAAAAAATTAGTTTTAATTTTTTTTGAATTGTTCCACCATTTCTAAAAATTCAAAAAAATTCGTGAGTATAGAGGAGTATAAAAGACATTTTCTGACGAATTTTGCTGAGTGACATATTTCAAAAAGGCTGAAAAAAATAATAATTTTCTTTTCTCTGTTAAAAATCGGTTTTCTATGTGAAAATCATGATCATATGATTTTTTCATGTTTTGGACTCGTAAGAATCAGGAAAAAAATCATCATTAATCAATTCCGAATTTTACTATAAAAATAAAAATAATTTTGAAAAAAACAGGTTTTTTTGAAATTCTCGAATACCGTTTGAGTTAAAGAGCTAAAAATTGGTGTGAATTATTTTCATTCGATACCAAATCGACCCCCTAGGTATGAGTCAAAAAAGCCATGGGGGCAGAATTCCCATATTAGTTATGCATAGCCGGATGGCTATGCCCTTTTGTTTTTATTAACATAAACCGTCAAAATACTTTTAAAAGTAATGTAACCTTTTTATGTTTTTCAAATGTGTTGTGACACCATTTGAATGCACAAACCGTCATAATTACCTATTTATTTTTTAAGAGTTGCATACTTACTAATACGTAGGTGCAGTACAGTGACCTTGTACACTACGGAACGGTCCGGTGTAAGCTCCATTAGGCTTCTATTTAAATGCTTCATTTTTTGTGCGCGGACTTACCTTTTATACGTTGTTATTCTAAGACTGCCAATAACCTTTACAATATTTACTATGAAAGATGTGTACATATTGCGTCGATCCCAAGTAATTAAGATAAGAGCAAGATGAAGATATATGTATGTGTTGGTTATTTAAGCTTTTTTTTTTGGGTTGGGCTGCGGTCGTCGCGCTCCTCGCACCACTCCGTCTGGGGCGACAGAGGGGCGTAAGCACGCACACCCGCAACCCACCCGAACACCACGTCGCCTTCGTCGTTGGGCTGACCACCGGAGCAGGGTTACTTGTCATCAGTAGTCGGCCCGACGGCATACCTCCTATTTGGGGTACCCTCCCATCGACCTACGTCCCCCCCTCGGGGAGGACGTCGGTCTTTCCTCACGCGGTCGGCCTCTCGGCGGGTGACAGACTAACTCCCCGGTCACGTCACCCGCGGCCTCGGCTAGGGCGGCATGACGCGCATGGTTATTTAAGTTTTTATATTGTAAGCGGTGGCAAATGAGCAAATAATACACCTGATGGTAAGTGTTGCTGCTGCTCCGGGACCTTTGCTAGGCCGCTGCCTACTGCGAAGAAAGTGAGGGGAGTGTGAATGCGTGCAACGAGATTCTGTGATACTAAAGGCATCACTCAAACTCACCACACGCAAATACCCATGGAAAGTTGGGCTGCCGGCTCTGTCGCTCACCGAACGAAACGCAGTAACAAATTGCTACTACTCGGACGTCGATTTTTTACGAGAGTGCGGTGTTGACGCGAACTATGGCTGCCTGCTTATGTGTGTGTCGGACGCATACAGATGCGCGCATTGCAATTCGTGTCGCCGACAAACTTCGCCTCTCACTCGCACGCTAAACTCGACCGTAATCATACGTCATACATAAAATTGTAAAACCTATATTCAAAATAAACGGCATCGAACCCGAGGAGTCATATTTTTGGATCCACTTACGATAACTCCCCCGAGCATGTGGTACTACCCCGGACGGATCGGCTGTAGATAGTCAACTGTCCACAGTGTGGACCTACCACTATAATTTTAGTAGACACTACCCATGTCTGCAGTTGCACACTACCAACTTTAAAAAATAAAGGCACAGTTAATTTCACAAAACCTTTTCTTAGTTGTTTATGCCGATTATGTATAGAACAAAATTTGACTATTTACAACCGAATTAAAGATAATAGTGCTTGAGAACATTCGACCTAATCGTAAATAATACTGCAGTACGAAACAGTAAAGCACTCTAAATGCAAATTTTGAATTATCTTTGAGTATAACACGTGTAGTAGATAATATTATATCATACATTGCATTTGTTTCTATGAAAGTTCTTCAGTTTAATGTAATTCTTTATTTTAGTTTCACTGTATCCTTTCACCAGCGCCTTCAAGAGCCTAATGTCGGTTATTGGGTGCAATGTCGAACTCCGTCATGCTATTGATAATTAAATGGCGCTAAATTTTAATAAGCCTTTCCAACACCCGACGCGAAAGGATAAGGGTTATAAGTATGACGTGTCTATGTATGTGTCGGTGTGTTTGTGCTAGTGTTGCCCAAATGCAAGACCAAGACGAGACTTGGTGACTTGACTTGACTTGATTTGACAAGACTTGGTCTTGGTCTTGGTCTTGCAACATCACACCTGGTCTCGTCTTGGTCTTGGTCTTGCGCACCCGAGTCTTGGTCTTGGTCTTGCAGCAAGAGTCTCGCAAAGTCTTGCAGTAGGAATAACGTAACAGTCATTTATCATGGCAATGAAAAATCCAACTAAATTAATCAAATAGCATCCTATCCTATCTATCCATCTGCTAGCCTATTGAATACAATACTTACCACTGGGGAAAATTACTCTTCTATTCCCCTGGTGTTCCATTAGACAGCGTTACTACTCTTATGACAGGACTTTTGACCCTATTTTCTTAAGACGGCACCACACGAGGCAGTTTTATAATCAATGTGATATTTTTACAATTAATGCGATTGTTTATATTCCCCTTCAAGTTAAGTGGTATGTATCTATTGTATTTCCAGTTTAGTTACTAATACTCTGGATACTTGAAAAAACCTGTTGCTCTATTGCCTTTATAAATACTTTGGCCGTTGGATCCATGTAGCTCTTAATACATTATTTATTCAAGAACATATAAAACTGATTTAAAATTTTATGGTTTTAATACTTGTAAAATGTATGATATTCGTCGTCATCGTCACAGCTCATAAAAGTGCCACTGCTGGGCTTAAGCTTCCTTCCAGTAAGAGGAAAATTGATCTACTATACCACGCTGGTCAGACATGTTGGTATAGGGTTTTATTTCTAGGTTCACTTCTCTTGCACATATGTTATATACACAGGGTGTATCAGGTTATGGGGCAACTGTTCGTGTATGTTGTAGTTCAACGGTCATAGATCATAATTAGAATGTATATTACACAAAAACAATATAACGTAAAAGTTATAGTGATTACAAAAATGTGTGTCTAAGAGTTTATGCCTTAAATTTTATGCATTATACAGGATATATATGACAGGATATATGTAAGCATGTAAAATTTCGACAGTATAAATAGGTATTAGATTTGCGCGAACCTTTCAATGGTTACGTAGGTACAAAGGCGACTCATCAACGGTCATCGGCCGATCAGCTGATTTATGTTAAAGCGAAGTTTGTCTTGCTTATGCAAACGTAATCATTGATTTATTCAAATTCTAATGAACATTTAACAAAATACGAATATGTTGTAGATTAAGTATCATTCCTTTATACATTTTAATCAATTTACACGAAAAAACGATGACAAAATTAAGAACTTACATGTCTCAATTCATTAACGAATCGATATTTTTATTTCAATTTTTTTTCATGGGTTCCTAACACCATTGCCCGATGCGATTTGATACGACATCCACGGGTAAGAGAGTGGTGAATTATATTCGTACTCTGTCTTTTTTTTCTTTTTTTTTGTGTGTGTAGCTGTTGGTCGCAGATGACCTTGACAGCTTAACGTCAATGGGTGAGCGCTGATGGCTCTCAACCCGGTAAGTAAGTTAAGCGAACATCGCCCGGGGGCTCTCCCTGTGGGGAACTGACCTCGGCTCGGGGCGTCGCTAAGAGCAAAGTGGGCGTGGCCACGTTTAGGCTAATGACTTTTACACGGCGCGGTTTTCGACCTCGACGGCGAGGCCGATACTGCGGAGTTTTATTTGTTATCGTTGCGCGAGTTGTGTAGGCCCTTTCTTGGGCGATCGTAATAGCGTCATCCTCTTCTTCAAGAAGACGACGAGGAAGTCGGACCGCGGATATTTTTGAGGGGACGTAGTTTACCGCCCCAACCACTAGTGGATTGGGGTGAGTCGTGGCAGAGTCAAAATAGCGCTGGAAGCAACGCTTCATGTACTACCTGATGGTGATCGTACTCTGTCCCTACATGGACATTTATGTAGATTAATTGTAGGCATATTTCTATGTCCAACAGTGAACGTCGTTGGGCTAATGAATAAACGGATATATAAATATGTATAATGGGCAAGAGCACTCTCGTGATTACGGTTTTTTTGTCCTTAAGTCTTTCCGAAGAGTAATTCTGAAAAGCCAACATCAACATTGGGAATCGATTGGCCAATAGATGGATATCTCAAGACTGATTTGACTTGCCGTGTAGTGACGGAGTAAAAATATAATTCATCACCCCCTATTTTACCCGCGACTGCGAACCCACGACTAAGGGCTATAATATATAACATCGGTGCAAGAGAAGGAATACTTGACATTTATGACCTGTAACAACACGGCCGATCACCGTGGCGATTCCCCTCCGGCCACGACCGTTTTCCCTCCTGTTATGTAGAAGACACGAGCTCAACCGTATATAAGCTGAAATGGTGATTTGAATTAAATGCAAGACCGCGAGACTCTTGCAGGCCCAGTCTTGGTCTTGCTCAAGTCTTGCAGGGCCAGTCTTGGTCTTGGTCTTGCAAAAATTAAGCGGTCTTGGTCTTGGTCTCGGTCTCGCATTTCTCGCAAGACCAAGACCAAGACCGCAAGACCAAGACTTTTTTGGGCAACACTAGTTTGTGCGTCTGCATGGTTGTATATCTGTAAGTGGTATCGTAGCTCCTAAGGGAATTAACCAATTAAGAACCGTTTTTGTTTGAAACCGATGTGATTTACGTGGTTCTTAACTGCAATTTAAAGCATTTTAAGATCATCAACACATTAAGCTGTACAGGGATCCTATACACAAAATAAAATAGGTATTCACTTTACCCTAAAACATGTCTCTGACTTAAAATTTGGGACACCCATATATGATAGTACCACACAGCTACTCTGATAATGGAGCTCGATGGTAGGAGAAATCCTAAATTACCTTAATAGGTAATTTAATCCTAAATTACCTTAATAGGTAATTTAGGATTTTATTTTTCCTAAATTACCTTAATAGGTAATTTAGGATTTCACTAATGTGCGACTATCAAGTTTGAGTTCATTGAATTCATCGTAACTATTTTCATTCATTTCTCCTGATGACGAGGAGGCAGTGCTTTCTTTTAGATGTTATTTTCGTTCGTATCGGCGGTTACTTAAAGATTTATTTATTCACCAATTATTGTAACTAAACATCTTATTGTTCATAATATTTCAAAACGAATGACCATATTATTCTACAAGCAAGTAGACAAAGTAATTATGGGCTCGCCAGTCTCTCCATTGCTGTTAACATTTTTGTGGTGTGGTTTTGTGGTGTGGTATGTGTCTACACGTTTGTAGAAGTTACTTTCACATTATTACCAATAGACTATGTATCCATATTCCTAAACTATCTTTTTTACGGCATTATCGCTAATAGACCTTTGCTAGGCCACTGTTTACCGCGAAGAAAGAAAGAAGGTGAAGGGAGTGTGGATTCGTGCAAAACGAAGTGCAATAACAAATTGCTATTACTCAGACATCGCTTTTCTGCGAGAATGTTGTACTACCCTAGACGAACCGGCCCGCAGCTGTAGACAGACGACTGTCTGACAGTGTGGCCCTACCACTATACATATAAGTAGTATATTTTTCTATGACAGGTAGATAGAAATTTCTGTAATAACGATAACTTCTTATCCGTGTGGTGACGGAGTAAGAATATAATTCACGACCCCCTTTATCCGTAGGTATCGTAAAAGGCGACTAAGGGATAGATTATGCATATAACAAATGTGCAAGAGAAGGAAAACTTGAAAGAAAACCCTATATCAACTCGCCTGACCAGCGTGGTATAGTAGGCCAATTTCCCTCCCATTATGGAGGAAGCTCGAGCTCAGCAGTGAGACGTATATGAGCCGAGATGATGATAATGATGAACGATAACTCGTTGGAAATGAGACACCTTAGTACTTCCGTGTCCATGAACGCTGAAAAGTATTCAAAACGTTGAGAAATTAAGTATATATGCAAAAAAATCAATGAAAATAGATTTATTTGAAAGATGCAACACTCGCGTAAACATCAGAAATAGTTACATTAAAATATCTTGAAAATACTGCAATATATCCCATTACTATGCATTACGACGTTAATATCTAGATTATTTCTAAAAAGCCCTAGCAATTCAACAAATCAGTTCTTTAGCATACGAACCAAATGATATTATTAGATTAGTGTTATTTAGTTAATCTGTCACTAAGTACTTTGCTAACAATGTATTTAGCAATTATTAGCTGATATTTTATGTAAGTACGTATATTACTATTTCATTAGCCTACATTAGTATAAAACTAATTAGGCGAAGGCGAAATCCATTTGTTTTGTAATTAAAAAATAAATAATTAAATTAATCTATTTGAAGAGAGATACAGTATAACATTTTTTTTACATATAACTTCATCGAGCGCCAAGTTTATCTCCATCTCACGTTAATTTGTGTGAACTTCATCTGATGCCGAATTGAGAAAAATTGTTGGTCAGACCAACAATTTTTCTCAATTCCGAAGATGTATTGACGTCAGGCATATCGGAGGTCACTATTGCCAATAAATTTTGCAGTCATCATCATCATCACAGCTCATATATGTACGTCCCACTATTGGGCTCGAACCTCCTCTACAATAGAAGGTAAATTGACCTACAATACCTCGCTGGTCAGACGTGTTAGTATTTTTTATGGGTGGGCTATGGTAAGCACACACGTGGTCCATTCCGTCCGGGGCGATAAAAGGACGGCGCGCGGGCCCATTACCCACCCGTACCTACGTCGCCTTCGTCGTTGGACCGACCACCAGTGCCGAGTTCCTTGTCCTCAGTGGTTTTATTTCGAGTTTTTCTTGTTTTGCATAGATTTTATATTCATATTTAATCCCTTAGGTGGTTTTTACGACACTCACGGACGAGAATAGAGGTGGTATTATTACTCCATCACCACATGAAAAAATTTTTGCATTACCCTCAAGTTGAATCGACCTCAAGTAATTGGAATAAGAGCAAGATGATAATAATCGATGGCTGCAGCAAAAGTATGTCGCTATATTTTTAACTCACTTTTATTAGTTTCAGTTGTATATATGTAAATATGTATCTATCATTTTGCTCCACATTGAACGAACATATTTTATTTAAATTTTGCACATTCGTCAAAAGCCCATGACAATGTAATAATTCGATCAAAATAGGCGAAAATTCTGATTTGATTTGCCAGGATTTAGAAATTTTTAATATTATCCTTTGCATAAGAGCAAGAGAGATAGAGCTAGCGTGCGAACTACGCTTGCGCGAAACGTCTATGCTTTGTATTATAATATCTAAAACGGCAAAAACACTCACGTGCTGAGATCGATTACGTCGACCCGGGTTTCGAGCATGTCCGATGCTCATCATTAGGGCGAGTGCGCAGCGGCGTCTGCGAGGCCCCGGCGTGCACTGCGCGATGCATATCGAGCAGCACGCCTCGACACAGCCATGAGGGGTGCGGGGGAGGTGTTCGCCTCTTGATAGTCCTCGGCGGAAACGTCGGACGAAACTTCACACCTGGAGTTAAGCGGCGTTATTGGTATGTCACTCCGTGTGTCGTCACTATCACATACCATGCTGGTCACGTCACTCTCCACGCACACCATCACCTTACGACTCACGGCAGTATTAAGAGCTGGTAACCATGCTGACGACAGCTTCCATCCACCGTCTCTGTTGAAGGTCCGATGTCGGTTTATCTCTATGGCCTCACGTATTTTCCGCGGTCTGTAACGTCTCTCTGTGGCTAATACGGAGGCTTTGTCGAACCGAATGTAGTGCCTTGTATTCGCGAGACTGGCATGCTCTGCTATTGCTGATTGTGTCGTATCCATGCTCTTCATACTCCTGATGTGTTCAGTTAGTCTGGTGACGATGTTGCGTCCAGTTTCTCCCACATAACTCTTGCCACAATCACATGGTACTTGATAGACGCCTGGTACGCCCAGGTGGTTTTTGTCTTTCGGTGAACGAAGCATTTGCCGTATTTGGCCCGGTGGGCGGAAGAACGTTCTAATGTCGTATTTCCTTCGCAAGAGATGCCCGATTTTGTCCGTCATTCCTTTCACGAACGGTAAGTAGGACGGAGAACGTTCCACACCTGTTGGCCGCTTACGTTCACTTGGCTTGGCCCATCGGCAGCATTGCCGCCAATTGTACCCGTTGTCCACTAGTGCCTTCCTTACGCTTCTATGCTTCGGGCTGTCAGTTTGTAAGCGTGTTTTTTTGTTCTTTAAACTATAACTTTCTATTATTTTCATAAACCCTTATAAACCACAAGCTAAATAAATGAATAATTCTTTCAACTCATGACGTTTATATACATACGAAAGACATGGTAGTGTATCACGATGACTGGATTTAAAAAAATATTTATTTGTCTTATAGTCATCATTATTATCATCTCAGTTCCTATATGAACTATTGTTGGGCTCAAACTACCTCACAATGACAAAAAAAAATTGACCTTCTACATCTCGCTGATCAGAGGAATTGGACTTCGCCTTTAATTCAAGCTTCCCTTTTCTCGCATAGATGTTATTTGCTAATTACATCGCTTAGTCATCTTTTATTGAAACCACGGGCAATATGGGGAGTAGTGAATTGTGTTCTTACTGCGTCAATACGGTAGGCAAATAGGTCTTATACGTTTATTCAACAATTCCCAATGTTTCTACTGAAGATAAAATACACAGTTCAAATTACATAACCCATTTAAGATCGGATGGACGGCAAGACTGGAATAAACAAAGCGTAATAGGAAACCTATTAGCGTCATTAATCGAACTTCTAGCTAGAAGTAAAGGTTGACAGACTAACGAATAGTAATACTGAGATCTTCTCAGAAAGTAGAAAAGTAACGAAGAGTATAGATTTACAAAAATACTATTTGAATTTACCAATTAAAACAATGTAACGCCAAAATTATATACGTGGTGATGAAGAATACAAATTATCACTCCCCATCTTGCCCGTGGATATCGTAAAAGTCGATTGTGGAATATAATATGCATATAACGTCTATGCGAGAGAAGGAAAACTCGAAATAAATCCCTGTCTAACCAGCATGGTATAGTAAGTCATTATACCGCGTATTATGGAAGAGGCACAAGCTCAGCAGTGGAAGTATATGAGCCGAGATGATGATGAACACTAAAACTAACGTTATTTGTGAATTAGATAACCACACTGCCTCTCCATCCACCCCATCGACATCATCGACAACTGGAGCCTATCCAAAGTGGAAATAATTGTCATAATCGGTACACATAACAAGCGAAATGACGATTGAAGTTGGTATTGTAAACCAGAGATTAGACCCCCACTTGTAGAGAGGCCGACCGCGCGAGGTAATCCGCCAGGCTGGTCACGAATGTGAAAGAGATGAGAATACAGTAGGTTATGGGGACGACAGATTGAGCGGGGTCTGTCCAGATCATAGCCTACCACAAAAAAAAAATATACGTTGCTTCCCACATGCTTCGATCTTTATTATTATATACTTATGAATATAATGTATACTAAGAACAGTATACATATATACGAGTATAATGTTAAGATACAAAATTATAAGAAAAAGTTAATAAGAAGCCCTCTCATTCTTTAAAATTGGCTAGTTATCCAATTAAAATTTAATCTCAATATAACGGACCCAATTGAGTTTCCCCTCTAATAAAGAATGTAAAGAATAAAAAAAGTTTTTAATCAATACCTTCATTAACGCCCGTATTCTTTCGAGTTTTGTAATAAACTCTGTTGTAGGGTACTCTAGGGTCATTAATACTCCATGAGAAACCATCAATATTGCCTAATCCCTTTAACGCTTACACAATAAAATATCAATTTGCTGATGACAAAAACGGGATATACATTGGCATTTTGGAATAGAATTTCTTTAGAAATATATTGTGATAAAATAGCGATAAATTATACTAAACAACCGGTATTGTTGATTGGTATGAAAAACAGTGACGATTGGTAGATATAAAAATAAATATTTAAACGATATGTCGATTTCCTTATGGTGAAGGAGTAAGAATACAATTCACCACTCTTTCCCGTGGGTGCTATAAAAAGTGACTAAGAGATTAAATATGCATATTACATCTATGCAATAGAAGACGGCGACGGCGACCGACGTACCGGGACAGGGACGTCGAGAGGTGAGGGTACCCGAAAGGGTATGCCGTCGGGCCGACCGCTGAGGACAAGGAACTCTACACTGGTGGCCGGCCCAACGACGAAGGCGATGTGGGTACGGATGGGTTATGGTCCCACGCGCCGTCATTTCGTCGCCCCGGAGGGAATGGACCGCATGTGCGTTTACCATAGCCCACCCATAAAAAAAATACTATCACGTCTGACCAGCGTGTTATAGGTAGGTCAATTTTCCTTCTATTGTGAAGGAGGTTCGAGCCCAATATGGGACACGTATATGAGCTTGAACGATTGATGAACAAATGAATGACGCGTCGATTTGAAAACTCGATATGAAGACTGGCTTAATTTCAAAGTAGGGTTAGTTATATTGTGGTTTGCTTAATAACCACTTGGAAGGTAACATTCAACCTGGACACCTTTTAAAAGTCAACAATTTTTTCAGCTGAACTCACAAATGACATAACGGTAACAACTTTTCAGACTGTAGGTACGACTTTCAAATAGGTTAAATATTTGTGCAACGAGCACATATTTGTTTTTGTCTTATTGTGTATTTATAAAATGTCACTCCCAGTTACCGTCCCTTATTTTCCTGACTTTAGTCCCTAGTGCAGTGTATTATATTTCAAAACGTAAAAGACTTCTTGGTTTATAAATTATTAAGCAATCTCTAAACTGCGTGATTCTGTTTACTCTTAATACAATCATCATCATCGTCATCGCAGCCCACATATGTCCCACTGTTGGGCTCGCGCTTCCTCCACAATGGGAGGGAATTTGACCTACTATACCATGCCGGTCAAACATGTTGGTATAGAATTTCATTTCGAGTTTTCCTTCTCTTGCACAGATATTATGTGCATATTATATCCCATAGTCGTCTTATACGACATCCACGGGCAAGATCGGGAGTGGTGAATTGTATTCTTACTCCGTCACCACACGGAAACACAATACCTATTAAACATATTCCTAAAATTCTTAATAATTATTAATAAGTATTAAATACACATATAATTAATTTAATATATTGGAAAATAAGCATTGTTTTCATCAGCATAAAATTAGCAACAATTATATTAAAGTCTCCATTAAAATAATACAAAGCCATTAAAAGCAGAACAGCGGAGACGACTCGGAAATTCATTACAATGGCGAAAATCCGCCTGTTCCATGTCATGTGACCGGACGGGGTCAAAGTGACAAACCTATGACTTCTATACACTCAAATAAATCTAGTAAGAGTCCATTCTATTCGGTCGATAAAATATGCGACAATTTTCTTTGAGTTTATGTCGATTCCATAGGCAAATATTATGAGCTTGTGCTGATATGAAATTCTAGTTTTGATCCTACTATTGTAGAGTTTCTCACTATTTTATAATTTTGCCTTGGAATCATGCATAGAAAGTTCATTACATCAAAAGCAGTAGAAAATCTTCTTAAAATTAAACCTAGCATTAAGATTTATATCTCATTTAAAAATTAAAAATACGGAATAAATACCTACTATATTTCTTGAAAGTAGCTTTCAAACACTTCATCTCATTCGAGATGAATATCTCAGCCCATATACGTAACATAGTTAAACTCATGCCTATTCCATCGTGGGAGGGAATTAGACCTACCATACCACACTGGTTAAACGTGTTGGCATAGAGTTTCATTTCAAGTTTTCCTTGTCTTGTATCGATGTTATCTGCATATTATATCCCTTTGTCGTCTTATACGACACCCTTGGATGAGAGAGGCAATGGTGAATTGTATTCTCACTCCGTCACCACACGGAATAGACAGACAATTAATTTCAATTTTTAATTACAAGCATTTAATTTCTAATAATCACTTTATACCAGTTTACACCTGTTAAGCACCAACCTACACTGGCCAGACAGATTACTATAGGGATTTATTTCTGGTTTTCGTCCCCTTGCAGAGATGTGATATATTCAATGCCCTCATTTTTCAAATAAAGTACCATGTGAAAAGAGGGTTATTTTCTAATCCAAATCTGAACGGTTTGGATTAGAAAATAACTAAAATAATATGAATTTTCAATAATAATTTATCAGAATATTCTAAATATTAATTTATATTTAGTTATTCTGATTTCGTCCGGCAAATCGTACTATGGTAATAGAAATGGACTGCAGTAAAACTAGACTTTCATATTAAAGGTACCTAAAACCAGAAAATTTTATATGCGCCTGACCCAAGAGGAACGATTTGCTTTTGCTCATATTACAGCCATAGTGCCCTAGTAAAATTTTAGGGGGCGAATCAACTCTGCTTAAATTCAATTTTTGGAAGAATCTTCCACATCATCATCGTTAAATTTAACGTTTTCGAACTCGGCTTAATGCCACATTTATAACCCTGAGAATCATTGTTCTAATTATATATAAGACTAAAATTTCTAAAATGCAGAGAGGGCGTACTGGTTAAGGTACCGACCAACTGCCAAATATTTTATTATCATAGGTTGAATTCCCATGCAAGACAATAATTTGACGGCAATCTCCAAATTATTGTGTTGAATCTGGGTGTAATTTGACCCTATTAAATGTATTTTATGAGATTCCCCGGCATTTAAGGATTGGCTACTTGGTTTTATCATATTCAAAGAACTTTCAGCTGGTGCTTTGGAGACCTAAAAGATCTCGTAACTAACCTACCCTTTGGTGCGTTTGAGATCTAATCAGTCTCCTAAAAATACGGTTTTGAAAATAATTATACTACTGTGCGTTAGGGACCTAATCCATCTCGAATTGTTTTTTTTTTATGTCCTTGAATTCACCTTTACGTAGGAAGCAAATATGTATATTTGTCTTACTCATACGTAAAGTACTTTACACGTTAGCGCCTACCGCAAGGAGTGAAAAAACACGATTATAGTCAACGCACAATACAAAAGTCCAGCAAGAAATCTGATAGCTCTCGTAACGTAACGAACGTGTTAAAAGAAATGAAACTCAAGCGCATATAAGGTACAGGATTAATTCACTAAGTACGTAATAAGATCTCTTGCAAGCTCAAAACCATATCACTATGGTAAAACGTATTTTATCATTAAAAATTTCTTTAATTAATTAATGTCACTAATCCATAAATTTAATGCGATTAATATCGTAGGAATAGATAAAGTAGACATATCATTGTCTTATACATTTCCACGAACCGTAACGCATGTCGAGGTCTTACGATCTAGCTAGACCATTCTGTCCAAATAACTAAGTACCTAGTCTACTGAGCATGACAGAGAAACTTGCGGTTAACATCAACTTGGCTGTCTTTAATTCCCTCGCATCAAGTTTTCTATAGACGCCTTTGTCACTGTTCACAACAAAAAAAAAATAACCTAAATACTAACGTAAGTACTTATTGATTTTGTTAATATTTAGAATAAAATGTTAATTTTGTTCTAGAATCCATTTCACTGTACATAATATAACAAAGAAACGTTACAATTGAATACACAAATTTATAAAATTACCCAGTTAAGGTCATTGAACTGAACCTTTGAGCCATTTACTATAATTTACCTATTAAACAAAGATATACCTACCTAAGTAATTAAGTAGGTAGGTACCTAATTAGGTAGTTACAACCTATTCATCATTTGTCTGACTTCCTCCCATGCTAAGTGGGGTCGGCACAACATGTTCTTACCTTCCATAACCTCCTATCACCTGTCATATCGGCACTCCCTCTTTTCATACGCATATCCTCATTCACACAGTCCATCCATTTTTGGATCTCCCACGCTTCTTACATCCGTCCACATATCGATAACCCGCCTTGTCACATGCCTTTCATCCTTCCTCATCACATGTCCATACCAAGACAATCTCGAACTCCTAATCTTCTCTATCACTGGCGCCACTTTTAGGCTTCCCCTAATATACTCATTGATTATTTAACCTTGTGGCCCCACACATCCATCTTAGCATACGCATCTCTGTAGCATGCAATCGTAATTACAACCTATTAAACAAAGATATACCTACCGACGTAATTAAGTAGCCGGTCAATAATTAGGTAGTTATAATACTAGTTAATCATATGCCTACTACTTAATTTTGAATTGCAAAATTCAAACGAAAAGAAATTGTAGCAAATATTGCTAGATTTCGAAATACCTACTTGTTTGTGTTATACCTATGCGTAAATCAACAAACAAGGTAACAATAACTTATAATTACAATATATAATAAGTTGACATCATCGATGACAAAGAACACACCTAATTATTATATTATTATTATTATTATATTACTCATTTATTCTTAAAAATTAAGACTGAAATATAAGACACTCGCGTTTTGCGTTTGATTTATAAAAGGCAGGTAATTTCGCCGATACGTTTCATAAAAATTGTTGATTCTTTTGTTGGTTTCTTATTCTTGATAATCCATTGACATAAACACACAGCTAATTATTAAAGGTTTGAGTCCGGATAAAAGTTGTTACATGGATTTGCTACAGAATGTTATGTAAAGAAATTCCCAATAGAAATCTCATTCTTTGGAACTTCAATACACTATCCTATACCTACCCTAACCTATACCCTATCAAACAAAAAAAGAATTTTGCAAATCGGTCCAGGCGTCTTTGAGTAATCGGTGAACAAACATAAAAAAAAAATCCGACGAATTGAGAACCTCCTCCTTTTTTTGAAGTCGGTTAAAAAGTGTGATATATTAAACTCTAATCTTCATTACATAGACGAAGCCGTAATTTATACAAAAGAATTTTATAACTAATTTTATTATTGATCCTTGATCCTTGTAGTTGCGATCATGAGCGAAATATCATCAATAATAATTTAACAGTCGCCATTGGGACCCATTTCACAAGTCTGGGTATTGTCTAGATAAATCTAACATAAACATAATCAAACATTAACTCCCCGCCTATATCAAACTAATTTATTACAGTCTATACAAAATAATGTTTGCTAATAATTGTAAAGCATTGAACTATTATATCTGTTTGTGTTGTGTTTATGCGATATGCTATGTTCCTGAATATAATGTTAACCTTTGATAACGGTCAAGCGCTGTGTCCCCTCCATATCGCGCGCTCTCTGACCAATAACATGTCATTTAAGCATGGTACCATCTGGTTTGCAATACTCAGCTGACGCTTACCGCCGTTCACTCGTCCAGTCATCGCGCTATATTCGTTCGCAGTAGACGTTCACTAACCGCCCGTGAAAAGTGAAAAGGGAAATAAAGAAGTCAATAATGACTGCATTGCGTGCAACGTTGGTTGCGCTTGCATGCGCGCTCGCGATAGTCACAGCTGAAAAAAATCCATGGCTCACCAATGAGTTTATAGCTCGTATTAACTCTAAACAAAATTTGTGGAAAGCCGCCCGCACGTTTCCACTCCACACACCGATGAAACACTTCCAAAAAATAATGGGTGTTTTACGAGACAGTCATTTTGAAGAACTACCGAAAATAGAACATGATGCTGACCTAATTGCAAGCCTGCCGGACAATTTCGATCCCAGAGATAAGTGGCCAAACTGTCCTACATTGAATGAAATAAGGGATCAGGGGTCCTGCGGCAGTTGTTGGGCATTTGGCGCTGTGGAGGCGATGACTGATCGATATTGTACTTACTCAAATGGAACTCAACATTTCCACTTCTCTGCTGAGGATCTTTTAAGTTGTTGTCCTATTTGCGGACTCGGTTGTAACGGAGGAATGCCGTCACTAGCCTGGGAGTACTGGAAGCATTTCGGTCTCGTCTCAGGAGGCAGTTTCAACTCAAGTCAAGGCTGCAGACCTTACGAAATTCCGCCCTGTGAACACCATGTGCCCGGTAACAGAATGCCATGCAGTGGTGATGATAACAAAACTCCCAAATGCCAGAAATCGTGTGAAGACAGTTACAAAGTAGATTACCGCAAAGACAAACGTTACGGCAAGCACGTCTTCTCTGTATCAGGTAAAGAAGATCACATTAGAGCAGAATTATTCAAGAATGGACCTGTAGAAGGCGCGTTTACTGTTTATGCAGATTTGTTAAATTACAAAACTGGAGTGTACAAGCATGTGGAAGGTAATGCTCTCGGCGGTCATGCTATCAAAATTTTAGGTTGGGGAGTTGAGGATGGTAATAAATATTGGCTTATTGCTAACTCATGGAATAGTGACTGGGGCGATAATGGTTTCTTCAAAATTCTCCGCGGAGAAGATCATTGCGGTATTGAAAGTTCCATTGTTGCTGGTGAACCTCTTTTAGTCAGTTAATTTAGTGTAATTAATCCTTTATTATTGTAAATAATTGTGTAGAATATAAATAAGATATTAGTGTTATATTATTACCAACAAAGTAAAATTTAACAACGGTAAAGAAGTGCTTTATATTATTTCGCCCATTATTTTTTCTGTTCGTTATAAAACGTACATTGTTGTCTTTTGTTATTGAGTTCATTAAAAACATCAACACTAATTACTTTCTGAATTTTAATGTATGTCGATTGTTGAGTGTAGAGGGAATGTGAACTTTGGCATTGATAATTAGGTAAAGCGTAGATATAATTACATAGATTCATAATTATTTACAAACATTTTTAAACTCTTCTTGATTACCTCGAGAGTTCAACTAAGGATATTTAAAATATTGTTTTCGCTATTATTTTTAATTATTATATGACTTTTTCTCCTTAGGGGATGATTCTGTCACCTACTTTGCAAAGTTTATTACTTTTAAAATAAGTATATAAAATAAACAAGGTATTAGGGTGTCGTAAAAACTGGCTGAAGGATCACCTGGAGCATAGGCAGTCATCTTTGGATAATTATAACATCAACTGCGACCTTTATGCCTTTATCCCTCAATGGGAGCAATACGTCCAATAATGTACATAGTCTGATTGATGATATATCTTCTTCTGGTCAACTCACAGTTACCCTACTGTTAAGCTCTGATCTCCTCCACAACAGGACCGAAATTAACCTTTGCCGTGTGGTGAAGGAGTAAAAATATTATTCACCACGACAAATCTTGTCCGTGGGTATCGTAAAAGACGACAAAAAGATTAGGATATGCAGATCGACGGTCCCTACGTACATAAAGACATGTCAAAAATGGTATTTTTTTATTGTATTTTTTAGGCTTTAGATTTTCAATACATATGCAGTATGAAATGTGCGTATTGAAAATGTAAAGCGTAAATAATACAATAAAAAAAGCCCAAAGAATACAATAAAAAAAAGCCTAAAAGAATACAATAAAAAATGCCATTTTTGACATGTCTCTATATACGTAGGGACCGTCGAGATATAAGAGAAGGAAACTCGAAATAAACCAGCTACCAGTTTAACCAACGTGGTATATTAGGTCAATTACTATCGCATTGTAGAGGAGGTGGAGGGAGGGATTTATGAGCTATGATAAAATGATACCGCACTTGTGCTGTTGAATTCTTTTCCCCTTATATAGATATTAACTGCATATCATATCCGACATATAATTTTTACGACGCTCCCGAGCAAGAGCAGATTATGAATTGTATTCTTAGGTCGTCATCACTCGGAATACATTACACTAACATCTTATCAAGTGACCTCGTTATCACTGTTCTTTGTGTTATAAATGACCTATGTACATTTATGATAACATAATCATATACGTGGAATAATAACAACCTTGTTTAAAACGATTATATCGACCTAGGCAAAGTGACATCTGATACCGTTTGACCTACAATTATATACCCAACATGGTTTCCTATCCACGTCAGCTAGTTATAAAACTACTGCTAAAGAGTTTGTAATATTTACAATGGAAGAAGAGTACATGTGCGACCATCATACAACGACCCCCTACTAGATGAATTGAAGACATTTTAAAAGTCTCAGAAAACCGTCGGATGCAGGCGGCACGGGACCGTTGTGAGTAGCATTCTCGTGGAGGCCCGTCTTTAGCGGTGGAGACGTCTGCAAGCAGATGGATAGGTGAATGGATTATTTCCTAAATAATATAATCTCTATACCCTTAATGACTTAACCCAATGGAATCATAGTTCCCTACAAACGTGGTGCAACCTCGTTGAACTCGATAGCTTTATGCACCTGGAGAGCATTCATAATATGTGCGATGTCCTAAGTAATTAGGCTAAGAGCAAGATTATAGCGGCTCGCAAAGGCGGAACGACGCCCGCCAAGCGGCCATCTCTCTCAGTGAAACTGAGTCGCTCCCGTCCCGCGCCTCCGACACCTGCTGATACAGTTCGGCAAGCATCTCCGCCTCCAGGTTTCACGGGGTAGTCTCGGCCAACAGGCACACTGCCTCCGTCGCCACCGTGCGGTATCCGCGTATGACCCTCACCGCCCCGGCCCTCTGTGGATGCCACAAGAGAGCCCTTAGTCGGATGGTGATGGGGACCTCGCCCACACCCGTGCGCCGTACAGGGTCATCGACCGGATCACCCCCGCGTACAGCCGTCGGCACATAGCGCTGGGTCCGGACGCCGCGGAACGAGTCGACGGAAATGCTCCCGAAACCACCAACGCTGGTCGAGCACCAAGCCTTAATGTATAGATTCTGCCTAAAATTTGTATGACTGTTTACCATTACAGAAAGTGCCATCTGAACCTATATAGCGACGAACGCATAGTGATAAATTATGAATATAATAGTCCACTAAACGCACTAAAAATCGATTAATGGATATAAGTAGTTAACATCACCACAGGACAAGGAAATTTTTAAATAAACCAGCGTGTATAATAGACTAAAATCCATCAGTTATCAGAGGCCAATACTAAACAGCGAGATGTTATAGGATTCTAGTCCTATGTCTAGAAGAAGCTAATATGTAACAACAGAATAATAAGTTGCCGTTTACGCTAATAAAACTACTAAAGAGGTTAATCGCTCCGTTTCCGTAATAGCAGTTACCGTGTATAAATTAGGCTCATCTGTATTATCGTTTTATTGGGTCTAAATGAAATAACTACACTGTCCAAAACTGTTAGTGTGTTATTGTTCCGTCTGGAATAGTTGAACTTCTCGACGTTGTTAGTTTTTATTTCTCAAGCGGGTTTCAGACTACGCTATAATATAAATAGTATGTAGCTCATAGCACAACAATAACACGCGCACGTTCACACTGTACTTTACTATATTTTATGTATGGTGCGCGATATTGTTGTGCTATGAGCTATATACTACATGCTATTATATTATAGCGTAGTCTGAAACCGTCTTCATACAATACATAATATGTATTACCTATGAGGTCGATTTCAAATGATTTAATATGCTCTAGCGATCAGCCTTCACTGCGCTTCGGTTACAGCCGCTTTGCCTCGGCCTTTTAAATTTGCAGTATCTCTTAATATATGGTTTCGGGTTCAAGTTCCGGATCGGGCATAATTTCATGGCTTTTTTTTTGAGAGAAAAGGAGCCTAAGTTACTCCATGTATGGACAGCTACTTGGTAGTCAAATAATATCATAATCGGTCTAGTCTTTTAAAGAGTACCCGGAAAAAACCGGCAGACAAACAAACAAAAAGTTTTAAACTAGTCCATAGACATAGGTATCGTGCAAATAACAGTGTGAGCATGAAAAAACCTACTATTTGACATTACAAACAGACACTTCAATTTTAAATATATATAATATAATTTGTATTTGATTTTTGATTACCCGACGTTTCGAACACTTTGCAGCGTTCATGACCAGCGACCATGAACGCTCCGTAAAGAAGTTTTATTTAAAATGTGTAATACTCGCGTAAACATCAGAAATCATTATGTAAGCCAGACACTTCAATTTTATTTATTTATATAAATAAACTGTGGAGGAAGGTATTTCCTTTCGTATTGTAAATTTTATATAACATTTTAAGTCAATTAGACATAATGGAATAAAAGCGACGCATGGCGCCAATCTGTGATTATTTTAGAATAGAGGAAAACAAGACCTATCAATTTTAGTCACTGAATCATCCTGATGCCTCGTTTAGGGGAAAAACACGTGTCGAATCATTCAAAGTTGTGTGGCAAATTGCAACTTTTTTGGTTATAGAGGCTGATCATCACAGACTAAGAAGATCTCGTTATATCCTATTCTCTATTCTTTCCTTTATTAAGGTGCATAATAATATCATATATTATATAAAAGTGATGGGATCCCCCTTCCATTTCAAAACTTTATTTGATCAATTAATATAAAATAAAAATGCAGATTTCACTGAGGATATCAAAGTTGGCATAATTGTTCTTTTTCTTTATTTTGTTCCTTTAATATTTTTTCTTATATAAAATAATAGGTACATTTGGCAATTACAAACTAAAGTTGAAGTTAAAAGCTGACGTGCCCCATCTCCCCGGCCAAGACATAATTCTTTAATTCATTTAAATCGTACCCAATTTTACAAGTAAATATACAAGGTGGATTGACGTCGTAACGTTGTAAATGCCGTGACTAACCGGACTATTCTAAATGGCAATCTCATGGGATGGATGGAAATTAATATGAAAAACAATGTCGTTCGTCCAATTATAAAATCTCTGATAGAGTAAGTATACCATTCACCACCCTCTCTACCTTTTCAGTGGGTGTCGTAAAAGATGACTAACACAATATGCATGGGATACAATATGCATATCATCGTCTACGCCAAAGAAGAAAAATTCAAAATAAAATCTTAAGCCAACCTATCTGAGCAGCATGGCATACAGTAGGTGAATTTCCCTTCTATTATGGAAGAGATTTCGAGCTATGGGACGTGTATGAGATGAGATGATGATGAAAGATACAACCCTGCGACTAGCAATCATCATCTCGGACTCGAAATCTGGTGCGTTGAAATACTCGTACGAGATTTACTGCTCAGACATTCTCCATTACAGGTAAGAAGTACTGAATTATCTGTGGTTGGTAATACACTCACCTGTCCTATTAATATTTATAATAGTCTTCCGTATGGTGACGGAGTAAGAATACAATTCACCACCGCATCTCTTACACGTAATTGTAGTTAAAGACGACTAAGGGATGTGATATGCAGATGACATCTATGCAAGAGAAAGAAGACATAAACCAAGGCGTCTGACCAGCGCGGTATAGCAGGTAAATTTCGCTATCATTGTGGTTCGATTCCAACAGTTATGTGGGCTGAGATGATGATGATGATAGTTACATACATTGAAAAATGTGCTTACATTACACATCTGCTTTATCTCGTCACACATAAAAGCGTGATAATTAAGAACAAATATATGGGAATCTTATCTATATCTATCTATACCAATAAATAAAATTGAAGTGTCTGTTTGTAATGTCAAAATAATAGGCTTTTTTCATGCTCACGCGGTTATTTGCACGACACCTATGCCTAAAATAGCAATTAAAGAATTTTTGTCTGTCTGTCTGTTTGTTCCGGGTAATCTTCAAAACGGCAGGACCGATTTCAAAAATTCTTTCACCAATGGAAAGCTATAATATCAGGACGTAAACTAGGCTATATTTTATCCCGGTATTCCCACCGGAACGGGAACTACGCGGGTAAAACGACTATAACCTATAACCGAAGCGAAGCGAGGACGGGTTGCTAGTATATCATCATCATCTTGCTCTTATCCCAATTACTTGGGGTCGACGCAATATGTCATCTGTTTTGACATATTGCAAAAAGTTTCGGCAACGACTTTTATGCCCGGCCGCCTGCCTGACGTCAACCCTCCTTGGGAATGTAATCGTTGACCCAAATGGTACCATGGAGTTGGTACGGGTCAATCTAGGGCTCTTAGTCGTCTTTTACGACACCCACGAGCAAAGCAAGGGTTGGTAGTATTCGAAGCCGCTACCACACAGCATACCACACACACATATATATATATATATATATATATATATATATATATATATACTAGCAATCCGCCCTCGCTTCGCTTCGGTTATAGGTTATAGTCGTTTTACCCGCGTAGTTCCCGTTCCCGTGGCAATACCAGGATAAAATATAGCCTAGTTTACGCCCTGATATTATAGCTTTCCATTGGTGAAAGAATTTTTGAAATCGGTCCAGCCAGCGTAAAGTGTATTTTAGGCATATGTATAGTGCAAATAACCGTGTGAGCATGAAAAAAGCCTATTATTTTGACATTACAAACAGACACACCAATTTTATTTATTGGTATAGATTATTTTTTATTTTATTTACTTGGCAAACAAAAGTTGAACAATAAATAACAATGCATTAGCATATCCCTATACCTATAGTAGGTCCCCGTAGCGTGGTATAGAAGGTTAATTTCACTCCCATCTTGGCGTAGGGTCGAGCTCAGTAGTGGAACATTTATGAGCTGAAATGAAACAGGCATATAATTATAATTTAAAGTAGTTGGTCAGTATCAGAAGAGTTTGTAGTAAAGAGTATAGTTAGACGGTAATAGAAGCTAACTATAAAATGCAAATGAAATTTTATGATATCTTTTTTGAATGAAGGTAAATTTAAATTAAAAATATCTATATTTGCAAAAAGTTCATTCAATTATGTATATTAACAATTCTGTGTACACGTTCACCAGCATTTTTTTTTTATTTATTGAAGAAATAAAAGGGCTTTGTCGCCTAGCGACCATATGGCCCAATACAAAAACCAATACATATTAGAACTAATAACGTTAAACTTATATACTATCTTATAGCTAGTCTGTATAACTGTATTGCCTCACTTGATAGTGGCGACGCGAGAATGGATTTACAGTAGCCTATATCATACTTTTTGTTAGGTCCGAAAATATTAATTCTAGTGTTTTCATTCCGAACACATTCCATCAAAATGTGGTAAAAATCATCAACCACGCCACAATTGATACAGTCTCGTTCACCAGCATTAGTGCGATATATACCTCATCTTCACCAGCATTAGTTTGACGTATATACCTCATCTCATTATCCTCATCTCGACCCACTTAAGTCCCACAGGCTAAGCACAATGGGAGAGAACTTGACCTACTAAACCACGCTGGTCAGATGTGTTGGCATGGGGTTTTATGATGAGTTTTCCTTCTCTTACATAGATGTTATTTGCATATCATATCTCTTAGTCATCTTTTACGACACCCACAGGTTAGATAGAGGGTAGTGACTTGTATTCTTGCATAGTCACCATACTCATATACTTATACCTTATTTATTTTTGGGACTAATCCCATCACACATTCCCACCACTGTAACTCCTGTAAGCTAGTATCTACAATGGTCTCCGTATTAAACACCGAGGTTTGACCCTCAGAAAGTTCCGGGAAACGCTTTTAATAGTCTTGGTACTCGCAACAAATTTAATTAGAAAAAAAAACAGGAGGAGAGAAAGATTCCACTCATATATAACTATAACAAACATAATATCTATATCTTATAAATACAATACATATCGTTTCATAAAATCATGTTAATTGTAAAGACATATGTCTCGAGCCTAACCGCTATGACAATAACTATTATCTGTCCTTCGTCATGTTTTCATCCTAACACTATAATATCCATAACATGTGATTGTCGAGAACAATTAACCACTAATAATTTGCTTATTTGAGCGTTCAATATATGATGTTATATTCAGCGCTATATAGAAAATAAACATCGTAATATTAGTATCCTAACTTAATATTTATAAATGCGAAAGTAAGTTTGTTTGTTACTCTTTCACGTCTAAATAGCTGAACCGATTTTAAAAAATCTTTTACCAACGGCAGGCTACAATATCAACGAATAACATAAGCGATATTTTATCCCAGTATTCTTACCCCTCTATCGCATATGAACTCAAATATAGTGCCTCCCTCCTATTACGGAGGAGGCTCGAGCCCATAAGGGGGGCATATATGATGATGAAATCATTTATACAACTGATTAGGATCCGAAAAGTGATTTTACAATTGATTACATGGATTTCTATTCATTACTTTAAATTTAAAATGAGAACAAGAATAGAAAAACTAGGAAAACAACAAAATAAGGAAAGCAAGGAAAGCGTTTTTATTTTTAAAAAGCACTCGGCATGAGAGGTTACCCACTCTGGAAAACCATGCTAGTCAGATTGGTTCACTAACGATTGTGTTTAAAAATATTGCGATGATATTATTTGCTTACGTATGTTTTATGTCATCAATCGAAGAACTATAGTGACGACACTTTACCTATAATATTAGATCAAATCACAGCATCTGTGATAAAGAATATATCAATAAATTACCTCTTATCTTTAATAATTTTCACTCAATAAGGCATAAAATAAAGGTTGATATCGTATTAAAATACATGACTCGTTGAATCTATTTTGGCAATAAACATTAATATATCTTTGCTCGTTCGACTTAAATAAAGGTTACTGATCTCCTGTATCCGGGCGAAGGCGAATAATTGTAGGATACAGATTCCATTCCATTATCACATGCTTCCTCCAGATGAATAAAATTGTACTATGACGCTAGATTTCCGTGTGATGACGGATTAAGAATACAATTCACCACTCCCTATCTTGCACGTGGATGTCGTGAAAGACGACTAAGGGATATAATATGCACATAACACGTGTGCAAGAGAAGGGAAGCTTGAAATGAAACTCTGTACGAACATGTCTGACCAGCACGGTATAGTGGGTTAAATTCCGTCCCATTGTGGAGGAGGCCCTAACACAATAATGGGACGTATGTGGGCTGCGATAATGATGATGATGATGACGCTAGAGCCATCTGTGATGGCAAAGTTTGATTGTGAGTTATTAACGATACTATTCCATTCTTACTCATAATACAAAAAACAAATACCTAAAAATCATTTCAGCTCATATACATTCCACTGTAGGACAAGACGCCTCTCCATAATGGGAGGGGCATTAGTCATTCTGGTCCCACGGGCAAGATAGTGGGTGATAAATTGTATTCTTACTCCGTCACCACACGCAAAATACATAACTCTACAATAAAGTAATTTTTTTTTCATATTTAAAAAAGATTATGAAAACTTGAGTCTCTATACTCAAGTTTGAAATAACCATTACATACATAGTAGTTATAAGTGAGAAACTCGGACTGCCACGCAAAAGTCACTGGTGTGAATTCTGCGCGACGTACCTCTTTGTTTTTCATATTGATTTAGGTGAACGATTTAATATCACACATCTTAAATTCAAAATATTTTACACCTGGTTTAAGCAAATATTATAACGCACCGTAAAAAACGATATTCTATTAAAACTCACTGTAAAATCGATCACAGTTTGATTGGGAATCATCATCATCATCATCTTAACACATACACGTCCCACTGCTGGGCTTGGACCTCCTCTATTAAGTGAATTTTGACCTACTATATCACGCTAGTCAGACGTGGTGGTATAGGATTTTATTACGAATTTTCCTTCTCTTGCATCGATGTTGTTTCCATATACAATTATATCTTAGTCGTCTTTTACAACACCCACGACCAATATGAGTGGTAAATTGTACTCTTACTCCGTTACCACATGAATAATTGGGAATAAGGACTAGAAAAACATAATGAACAACGTAAATACTTCTTCTACATTTACGACCTATTATTCCAAATAGCCTTTTCTAATTTCCAATCATCAGCTTGTCTTCGTCTATTAACTAGGATCTTATCGTGTTAGTTATTGGTGATCCCCTAGATACTCCATCCCATCGTTATACTGCCGTTTTGCCTTTTTGTTAACATTTATGGTCAATACACTTCTATAAGTTGCGGTGTTACATTTTATAGCCTTGCCCGATAAATAGGCAATCAATTCGAATTGTAGTCGACTTGAGATTAGCTCAAAGAATGTGATCAAACAAACATATTCTTTAGCCAGCATTTAAGATAACGTCTTTAAATAACTTTCGAGAGTAATATTTTTCCTTCCGTGATTTATTTTTATATGACATTTAACCGCAGTTGAAATTCTGAAAATCACATTTTCATATTTTCTATGTGGTATATAACAATATAATGAATTGTCTTTTCCTCTTGTATATTATACCCCCTATGTTCGCCATGGGTGTTGTAAAAGACGACTGTGCGATATGTAAATAAAATATATACAGGTCAAAGAAAAACTTAAAATAAAACCCTATGCTAACCCGTCTGAGCAGCGTGGTATATCAATCAATTGCCCTCTTATTGTGAAGGAAGCTCAAGCTCCCTAGTATGAACTGAGATGATGAGGGTATGTTTTCAGAATTTTAATTTATGTCTCGATTCCAAATTACATTAAGCATCCATAATACGACACATACGACATAAATAATAAATACTCTTACCTACCCATCAGCCTATAGCCGTCCACCATTAAACATAGGTCTCCCCACGGGAATGCCTCTCGTAACGCCCTGTACGACTTGCATCCAACGGTTCCCTGCAACTTTCAAGATTTCGTTACTCCACCTTGTAGAGGGTCGTCCTACGCTACGTCATCCGTTTTGTTGTCCCCACTCGAGAACCTTTCATCCCCAATGGTTGTCGGTTCGATAAGCACTGTAGCCTGTCCATTACTATTTCAACGTGCTAATTTTGCGGGCTATGTCGGTGCCACCCGTTCTTCTACAAATTTCCGTATTCCAGATTTTATCATGTAGAGAAATACTAAACATAGCCCTCTCCATAGCACGTTGCGTAACTTTGAACCTTTTTTATGAGGCCGAAGTACACTTATAAATTATTTTAAAACTTAAAAATATAATAGAACTGTAATGGAGAGACCTAATTGGCGTAAAATAATGGTGATACGACAGAGGTAAAAACGACAATAAATAGTAGGTATAGTATAAACAACATTGCAAAAACAGGAAATATAGTAAATATACCAATATATTCCGATCAAACCCGATTCTAAAACGATCGTAAACAGCCAAGAAACTCGTAGTTAAAAAGACTTAATTTAAAAGTTTTCGTCATAATGGCTACAATAATAACACGAGGCGTAAACTTTATTACGGTATCATAAATTTATAACGTAAGTGCGAATTTGCTTTTTTTAAATCGGTCTTTTAGCTTTTGAGCTTCTTCTTTATTTACGACCTAATATTGCGAACAGGTCTTTACTAATTTCCAAACATCAAACTATCTTCATCTGTTATTGAACATCGGCTTCCCCAACGAAGCATAACGCCATCATCACAATTGATGAACGTATTGGCGATTCTAGTTGGTATTATACTTCAGATTCCTGGGACAGTCCTGCTACTCTTTCTTACGGTGATCCAACAGCCAATTTGTATGTCTTTCGCAACAAAGTAATAGATGATTTTTTTTTTTTTTTGTTTTTTTTTTTTTTTTTTTTTGGTTGGGTCGCGGTCGGCGCGCCTCCGCACCACTCCGTCCGGGGCGACAGAGAGGCTTAAGCACGCAACTCCCGCAACCCACCCGAAAACCACCTCGCCTTTGTCATTGGGCCGACCACCGGAGCAGGTTTACTTGTCGTCAGTGGTCGGCCCGACGGAATACCCCCTACGCGGGGTACCCTCCCGTCGACCGACGTCCTCCCCTCGGGGAGGACGTCGGTCTTTCCTCACGCGGTAGGCTCTCGGCGGGTGACGGACTAATCCCCGGTCACGTCACCCGCGGCCTCGGCTAGGGCGGCATGAGGCGCCTGCGCCGCCCCAGTCGCCGGCGGCGGATCTCCTCATCGAGGCTGCGCTCCACGCGCAGACGATCCGCCGCCTCCTTCTGCGAGATCACTGTCTCGCAGAAGGCTGCGACCGCGTCCCAGTTCCCGACGCTGTCGACCTTCGCCCTAGCGATGGCCGGCAGCGTCAGGTCGGCACCGATGATTGCGACGAGTTCACGGCGCTGCACTGCCCAAGCCGCGCAGGCCTCGAGCGTGTGGCGCGCCGTGTCCTCGTCGCAATCGCAGTGGTGGCAGGACGGTGTACTCTCCCTCCTTACGACCCTGTGCAGGTATTTGGCGAAGCTCCCGTGCCCCGTCAACACCTGCACTAGTCGGAAGGAGAGCGCCCCGTGCCGCCTTTCCAACCACTGCATCAGCACCGGCCGGAAGGCCTCCACGGTTCGCACCCCGAACCGAGGCCTCTCCAGCCGGACTGCCCAACGGGCAATGACGTCTCGGCGGGCGTCGACGCGCCAGGCGGTGAGATCCCTTAACGAGATCACACCGCCCTCCCCGCGCACCCCCGACACCCGCCGATACAACTCGGCGAGCATTTCCGCCTCCAGGTCCCACGGGGGAGTCCCGGCCAATAGGCACGCTGCCTCCGTCGCCACCGTGCGGTATCCGCGGATGGCCCTGACCGCCATGACCCTCTGTGGTCGCCACAGAAGGGCCCTAAGTCGGACGGTCAAGGACCCCGCCCACACCGGTGCGCCGTACAGATGATATACGTCTGATGATGTATGATATACGTCTGTCCGTAACGGGAAAGACATTAATTTACTATAGCATCCAGGTTTGTCCTGGGTCACAGCGTTTTCTTTAAAATTTTCCTTTTTTTGAGATGCTGTTTCTTGTTACTTGCATACTTTTATATGTTTTTATTACTTGTATACTTTTATATTTAGGCGATTACCTATTACGATAATAAATAAGGACATTGATGCTGAATTTTGTTTTTACTCCGTCATCAAACAGATTTTTAGGAAGCTAACTAACTCAGTACTATGTATGTATGTCTTTAGGTATTTCATATTACTTATACTAGTGATGTAACGAATATTAGGATTGAGACATTCGCGAATGCGAATGTGAGTGCGAATATTTATCTCCAACATTCGCGAATGCGAATGCGAATATGCGAATATAATATATATGAATGTTGACTTTCAAATAAAGCGCGTGCATAATATCATACGGGTTTAACATTTCGTACCAGCCATGTTTAAGCCAAATATAGCAAAGGTTAACCGTTACAAGTTGAACGAATGAAACTAATCAGATTCGTTCGAAAATATTCGTTGTAATTTGAGATTAGTTTATTATTATTATTGTATTTGTCAAATTTACAAACATGAGTAAAGCATAACATGTGCACTGAAGTGTGGAGTTATTTCACAATTTGTGACGCTGAGAGTGTTAAATGCATGGTATGTCAAAAAAGTTTAATGATTATTTAACAAAAATAATGTAATTTTTCACTTTTTTTATTGGCAAAATTCATTATTCATTCACACAAAAAATTGGTTGTCTGTAAAGTCGGTTTACTGACGATAGTTGAACGTGACAACGTCATAAGAAAATACTGATGGAATGGTTTCATTTTTCAAAAGAAAATTTTAATTTTATTTGTTTGCTAGATATTTTGTATGGCAAGCCTTAAATGGAACTGGAGGCGGCAGTGCTCGCCGAATTGTATCGGCGGGTGTCGGGAGTGCGAGGGGAGGGCGGTGTTGTTTCCTTAAGGGAGCTCACCGCCTGGCGCGTCGACGCCCGCCGAGATGTCTTCACCCGTTGGGCAGAGCGGCTGGAGAGGCCTCGATACGGTGTCTGGACCGTGGAGGCCTTCCGGCCAGTGCTGATACAGTGGTTGGAACGGCGGCACGGTGTACTCTCCTTCCGACTCGTGCAGGTCTTGACGGGGCATGGATGCTTCGGCAAGTACCTGTACAGGGTCGCTAGGAGGGAGAGAACACCGTCCTGCCACCACTGCAATTGCGTTGCATGCATTGCAATTGCGACGTCCTCCCCGAGCGGGGGACGTCGGTCGATGGGACGGTACCCCGGGTAGGGGGTATTCCGTCGGGCCGACCACTGATGACAAGTAACCCTGCTCCGGTGGTCGGTCCAACGACGAAGGCGACGTGGTGTTCGGGTGGGTTGCGGGTGTTGCGTGCTTAAGCCCCTTTGTCGCCCCGGACAGAGTGGTGCGGAAGCGCGCCGACCGCAGCCCACCCCAAAAAAAAAGCCTTAAATGGAACGCCTCAGAGTGAGGTAACGCCGCATACGTCATGTTTTTTCGTGTGTGCAGCTGGCTCCATCGAATTATAAGACGTTGTCACGTCAAAAACAAATATAAATTCCGGATAAGTATTCACCAACATATCATATACTAAATCTTTCTCCGAAACATGCTGCATCTTATGGTATTAATATTATTCTGATCGTTCAGTGGTTTTCGCAGTATAACCGAACGAAAAACCGGTTCCCCATTCATTAGTTTATATTAGACTGACAAAAATAAGAGAGACAGTATTTCTAATTTAGTTGTCGACCTGAGTGTTCCATAATATTGTTTTATTCAAATACTAGCAACCCGCCCTCGCTTCGCTTCGGTTTCAGTCGCTTTACCCGCGGCATAGTTCCCGTTCCTGTGGCAATACCGGGATAAAATATAGCATGTTACTCCCTGATATTATAGCTTTCCATTGGTGAAAGAATTTTTGAAATCGGTTCGGTGGTTTAAGCGTGAAAGCGTTACAAACAAACAAACATCCTTACTTTCGCATTTATAATATTAGTATGGATTATGAGTAAATAAAAATAATAAATATTTTCATATCATTACACAGTTACATATAGGTATAATTTGTTTTTAGTTTGTCAAATATATTCGCCAAACATTCGCATCGTTCCTTGCGAATGCGATTGCGAATGTCAGAAACATATGCGAATATTCGCGATGCGAATGCGAATGCGAATATTCGTTACATCACTAACTTATAGTATTTAAGAAACAGTTTAATTCTTTTTACGTTGAAATACAGGACAATATATAACAAACGTAAAAAAAAAACGGTTATCTGTAAAGTCGGTTTACTGACGATAGTTGAACGTGACAACGTCATAAGAAAATACTGATGGAATGGTTTCATTCTTCAAAAGAAAATTTTAATTTTATTTGTTTGATAGATATTTTGTATGGATCACGCCTTAAATGGAACGCCTCAGAGCGAGGTAACGCCGCATACGTCATGTTATTTCGTGTGTGCAGCCGGCTCCATCGAATTATAAGACGTTGTCACGTCAAAAACGATATGAACCATCCTTTAAAAACAAACAACAATAACGTTTTAGATATCTTAAATACATTTATGAAACTGCCAGATTTTGTGGGTAATCCGCTTATAATGGTCTTGTCACACTATTGTGTACGCAACGACAAAGAACTCGCGCGACAGCAGATTATCTGGATCACTGACGGATACACCATTCAAGCAATGAATAAAGCGTTCGTAAATAGGTCGCTATCGCTTTGCAGTAAGCCTGTCGATCTTATCTTTTAATGTTTCGTCTTCATCGTAACATATCCAAACTAAGCATTTATCTACCTATTTACTTTTTGTAATACTATTGTTTGATCAGCAAGTACTAAACGTAAATATTTATTACGAAGACCGACATTAAATTCTTCTCGTTTAAGTGACTTAGGCGGCTTTATTGTTTATAGGGCTCTGGCCCAATAAAAAGGTACAAATTCAATCTAATTTTAAATTTTATCTAGCTTTGCATCTCTTTCAGTTACGTTGTTTGCTTCTTTTCAAAAAATGACTTTTTTACGAGGCATGGAAAAGAAAGGATCGATGGTTTATACTGTTACTTCTTCACCACGTATGAAACTTATATTCAATTCATAATTATTTAATTGAACAAAGCAAAATATTTGTTTTCTGTTAGCTTCTACGCTGTTTTGGCACCCACTGTTTCCAATTAGTCTCGGCTTGCGGAATATCTGCCAAAAGTATAAAGTTGCAATAAAATTAAGTAGGTAATCTAGGTATATTTACTTCATTAAGTATACGATAGGAAATATATATTTTCAAATGACATTTTAATTAACCTCTTACAACTAACAAATTCTCGATTTCACACGTGTAGTCCATGTTGCCGTGGGTATACGAGGATAAAATTTAGCCGATGTTACTCGTTGATTCATCACAGCTTATTTACGTCTCACTGCTGGGCTCGAGCCTCTTCCACAATGGGAGGTAAATTGACCTACTAATCAAACGGGTTGGGGCAGGGTTTTATTTCGAGTTTTCCTTCTCGTGCATATTATAATCACTTAGGCGTCTTTTACCATACTCAAGGGCAGGAAAGAGGATGGTGAATTGTATATATTCATAGATACGAATATTATAAAATTAATAATTTAGATCAAAGAAGATGTATTATATGTTCCATTTATGAAGATTTCATTCGCCTAATTTCCACAGACCTTCATCCACCAGCCTATCGACAACTACTGTTGAGCATAGGCTTCCCAGAACAGTGAGGGAATTACCATAATTATCACGCTAGGTAGTCAACTTGGCGATTAAACTTAGTGTTACAAGTAACCCTGTATAGTGCTGCCACTTACGCCTAATACTACCCTAGCCATCATCGCAGTATTAATCCGCCACCCTCAAAGAAATTGATCTCGTGAAGACGACAGCCCGGTAGCACTGTGGTTTGTTGCCGTGGCGGTATCCGAAATGATAACCTATTGGGCTAGCCACCGAGGTCAAAGAGTCTCTACCAGTGGTCCAAACGGCACTGGCAAGGCTACACGGTAGATTATAGGGTCGCACACCGCCCTTCCTTTGACCAGGGCAGAACGGGCGAGGTTTATCCAGACCATAGCCTGCAAAAGAAAGGATATTACTACTGACTATTCTCCTAGTGATCACTTAGGGAGTTTTACGAATCCCTTAAATGGAGATGGATTGAAATTTTAACCCGTCACTATACCGGAAAATCTTCACTTATCTACCAATTAGTTGTTTCATGTTATCATTAGCGTTATGATATCATGCGGGTGACGTGACCGAAGATTAGTCCGTCCCCGCCGAGAGGCCGACCGCGTGAGGAAAGACCGACGTCCTTCCCGAGTGGGGGACGTCGGTCGATGGGAGGGTACCCTAAATAGGGAGTATTCCGTCGGGCCGACCACTGATTACAAGTAACCCTGCTCTGGTGGTCGGCCCAACGACGAAGGCGACGTGCATCGTGGGTGGGTTGTGGGTGTGCGTGCTTACGCCACTCTGTCGCCCCGGACGGAGTGGTGCGAGGAGCGCGCTGACCGCAACCCACCTCCTAAAAAAAGAGCGTAATGATATTGTAGAACTAAAATTACAATAAAACTACCATTTTAGTGTGATAATTTGTATGAAATATTAGATGATCTCTCTCTGAAATACTGAACAACCTTTTTCCCGTATAGGGACAGAGTAAAAATACATTCACCACACTCTATCTTGCCTGCAAACAAGACGAGTACGGATGTATTATGGAAATCCTATACTAACTCATCTGACCAGTATGATATAGTAAATTATTACATTGCAGAGGACACTCGACACCGGCTGAGGAACGTATATGAGCTGTGATTATGATAATGATGACTAGACGAACCGGTGAACTTCGCATCATCAATAATTTATTTGATTCTAACTTTGATCTACGATCATAATCCTAATCAGCCTTACAACTTAAATTTTATCGAGCCTAATAATAATGGTTTCAAGGGATAGAAAATTGAAATAAATAAATAATTAATTAAAATATCGCAACATGAAATTGACAATTTAGTTTTTCGAATTTTAATCGTTCTTTTAAGGGCTATTTATACATTTTTTTATGTTTTTACACCATCCCTGTAGCGAACAAGTGATCAAAACAGAAAAAAGAATTATTCTTATTGGTTCCAGCCGTTTTTGAGCTTTAGCCAGACTAACGAACAGCAATTGATTTTTATATACATAGAGATTACAACTGTTATTAAAAGCTTTATCAGCATGATTATGCGACCTTGTGTTTGGTTTTTAAGATATTTGAGTAATATAAAAACAACTTCTGATAAGCTGTAGTCGACTTTTTATATTCATCATTCTATCATCATAGTGGTAGAACCACACTGTTGACAGTTGTCTGTCTACAGCCGCGAGACGGTCTATCCGGGGTAGTACCACACTCTCACAGTAAATCGACGTCTGAGTAGTAGCAATTTGTCACTGCGTTTCGTTCGGTGAGCGAGAGAGCCGGCAGCCCGACTTTCTGAGGGTGTTTGCGTATAGTGGGTTTTGATGATGCCTTTAGTATCACCGTACTTCATTGCCCGCATTCACATGCGTTTCACTTTCTTCGCGGTAGGCAGCAGCCTTGCAAAGGTCCATGAGCGGCAGCAACACTTACCATCAGGTTTACTGTTTGCTCGTTTGCCAAAGTATGAAAGTAAAAATAAAAACAAAAAAAAATTATTGTGTGGTTTTATGAAATCATGGTAAAAGTGAAACTTTTTTTCGCATTACAAAAAAAATAAAACATTTACATTAAACACTGATACAAACAAATAGCGTGGAGCACTGGCACAAATGAGTAATAGTCTGTACATTACACGGTCAGCTGATGCGAACGCCGCCATATTGGCCTCGGCTGCTCTGTCGAGCGCCTTTTACTTTACCCCTACTCCGCAGCTGACCGTCACGCGACATGCAATAGATGGACGAAAAAGTTTGAGGTGATATAATAAAAGTTTCACTTTAAAAAATACTTCATCAAGAAATAGGTTATAGGCATTAATGGAAAATAGAATTATTAATATATTTTAAAAATAAATCTCGCAATTTGTAATTTGTTAACTAATTCATCATCATCGTCGTCATTTAAACTCATATATGTTCCACTGCTAAGATGGTAACCTACTATACCACGCTGGTTAGACGTGTTGATATAAGCTTTTATAACGAGTTTTCCTTCTCTTGCATAGATGTTATATGCATACTTAATCTCTTTGTCGTCTTTTACAACACCCACGGGCAAGGGAAGAGGTGGTAAGTTGTATTCTTTTTCATCATCACACAGAAAAATAGCTGATTAAATATCGATAATGCTGTTTTTGCATTTCAAAATAATATGCATTTTTTTTTTATTGGAGGGCTATGTTAAGCGCACGCGCGGTCTATTCCGTCCGGGGCGATGAAAGGACGGCGCGCGGACCCATAACCCACCCGTCACCTCGTTGTTGGGTCGACCACCGGAGCAGGGTGACTTGTCGTCAGTGGTCGGCCTAAAAAATAATATGCATATGCCTTTACTTTCATATGACTCATTTAGATCTAAATAGTTTCATTCTTGCTTTAGTGACGCCGAAAAATCACATACAATAAACTCAATGACCATAAAGCCTTATTTAACTTGTACTTAACTGGGAGTAAAAAATAAAGTATTTTTAGACTGTCATCATGAGATATATAACTTTGTCATATAAAATAGATTTATCATTATGATTATGAAAGGATGATCTTTCGTCTTACTATTAGACTTACACTTTTGACCGCACATATAGCGTAGTAGTTAAAATACCAACCTAGAGTGCCAGTGTTATGGATTCGATTCCCACGCAGAACAATTCTTTGTGTTATCCAATAATTGTTGTTCGAAGTCTGAGTGCAATCTGTGTCCTATAATTGTATGTTTTATAAAATCCGATACCAGGATTATTTCCTTAATACAAGACATTGTCTTACGTCTTACATAAAAAAAATGTTTATCGCTAAGAATAATAACGTATGAGTTATTATTCTAAGCTTTAACCTGTTTTATTTTTCCGCGTAGTGACAGAGTAAGAATACAATTCACCAAACCATCTCTTGCCTGTGGGTTTCGTAAAAGACAACTAAGGGATATATTATGCTTATAATATCTATGCAAGAGAAGGAAAACTCGAAACAAAACACTATACCAACACGTCTAACCAGCGTAGTATAGGTCCATTTCTCTCCCATAGTGGAGGAGGCCCGAGCCCAAGAATGGGACATGTATGGGCTGAGATGTTGATGATAATGATTATCCTATGTTCGTCATAGAACTTTTCCTAAATCAGCCGATTATAATTTTAACATACGCATGCCATGAAGGATTCTTTGAAAAAGAATAAATATGGCCAATGAAATTTCATCGACTTTTTGTAGTCTATCTCTTACCACCAACATCGAACCATCAGCCTGTGATATTCACTATTAGAAATAGTGTTACCTAAGGGGGATAATGCCATAACCCACACGCCTGACAGTCAAGGAGGTGGTCGCAGCAGGTGTTATAATTTTACCAGAAGACAAATACTCATTATCCTGATATCCTCTCAGTTGATTTTGCGATTCACAAAAGGACATGTGTTTAATAGCAGACCTACATGTCGAGCACTATAATGTGATAAATACCCCATTGTAAGGTTATAATAATACTAATGTATAAAAGACAGTATCCAACTGAAATGAGTTTAGTGAGCAATAAAGAAAAAAAAACTACAAAACTCCAGAACATAATGAACAAACTTTTCATTGCTGGAAATGAAGCTGGGTAACGGGTGTCATCCCCTAAGCCCACGAGGGTCGGCGTTCATTAAGGGCTCGAGAGTAGCCTATTTAAAACAGTCCTGGTGTATTCGTTACACGATTAAAGCGACTTAACCCGCGCGGCACTTAAAATGCCTAGACCGCGCTTACCGAGTTAAAATTTTAATGAAATGCGAAAAACGAATACTTTTAATGTCTGAGTTGCTTTTACAGTGTTCAGTTTAAATTAGTACACAAGTTCAACGTTGCGGATATGTATTACTTATGGAGTATAAATGCAAATGCTTGGTATAAATGGCAGCGTTAAAACCATAACGAAATTTTAATAGGATTTTTAATGTTCGTGTATAATTCCACCAATATGTATACATTTAAAGTGTTTATGAGACTACTACTATTGCCTTTTTATGGATTTCATTTTTATGATTGCACTTATTGCTTTTGACCTACGGCATTAAACTGTATAACATGAGATTTGATTTTGAGCAGTAAGCAAATTTCATACTTACCGCTTGTTCTCAAAATTCAAAGCAAATATATTCGCAAATCATGATCCTTCACGATTAGTGATTGGATGCAAAATTATTTAAATGGTTAAAGGATGAGACAACAGGATGTTTTAAATGAACACTTTTAGTTGATACGTTAATTTTTAAGCAGTAAATTAAAGTCCGTTTCGATTCGCCGCCCCAGGCCCCCAGATGCATTAGTCAGCCAATATAATGTTTCGTAGTATATATTTGTCTTGCCGACGGCTGTACGCGGGGGTCATCTGGTCGATGGCCCTATACGGCGCACCGGTGTAGGCGGGATCCCTGACTGTCCGTGTCAGAGCTCTTCTGTGGTGTCCACAGAGAGTCATGGTGGTCAGGGCCATACGCGGCTACCGGACGGTGGCCGCGGTGGCAGCGTGCCTCCTGGCACCGGCCATCGAGCATTGCCACCTCCAGGTCCCACGGGAATGTACCGACACCCCCGTGGGACCTGAAGGCGGAGATGCTCGCCGGAATTTATCGGCGGGTATAGGAGACGCGCGCCCGCGGCGGCATCGTCTCGCTGAAGGAAAGTGACGCCTGGTGGGTCGACGCCCGCCGAAACGTCATTGCCGCTTGGGCAGTCCGGTTGTAGAGGCCTCGGTACGGTGTCTGGACCGTAGAGGCCTTCCGGCCGGTGCTGATGGAGTGGTTGGAGCGGACGCACGGGGTACTCTCCTTCCGACTAGTGCAGGTCTTGACGGAGCATGGTTGCTTCGGCAAGTACCTAAACAAGACAGTCAGGAGGGAGAGCACACCGGCCTGCCAACACTACGATTACGACGAGGACACGGCGCAGCATACACTCGAGGTGTGTGCCGCGTGGGCTGAGCAGCGCCGTGATCTCGTCGCAATCATCGGTGCCGACCTGACGCTGCCGACCATCGCTAGGAAGATGCTCGGCAGCATCAGGAACTGGGACGCGGTTGCCGCCTTCTGCGAGGCAGTCGTCTTGCGGAAGGAGGCGGCGAAGCGCGTGCGGAGGGAACGCCTCCATGACGACGCAATCCGCTGCCGGCGACTAGGGCGGCGCAGGCGCGAGTATCTGCGCCTAAGGCTGCCCTAGCCGAGGCCGCGGGTGACTAGACCAGGGATTTAGTCTGTTTCCCGAAGGGAACGTTGAGAGGAGAGGGTACCCCACGACTGGGGTATTCCGTCGGGCCACTGACGACAAGTCACTCTGTTGCTGTGGTCGGGCCAACGACGAAGGCGACGTGGCCACGGGTGTCTCCGTCCGTCCGTCTCCGTGTCTCTGTCGCCCTGGACGGAGCCGGGTGGCGGGTGCGCTGACCATGGCTCACCTCCTAAAAAAAAAATTATATGTTTGGCTGTTTAACCTGGTTGTTAAGTACATCTATAATCTTTGAAGTGGAGATACATTTAAACATGCTGAGATCTGTTCTTAATATTGATCAACGCGTTCGCCTTTCGGTGGTAGAAGTCGAATGGCAGTTTCTCTCTAATGAAATGATATTTTACTGAAACTGATTCACAAATTGTCAATACAATTGCGAAGAATAAAGGCTCAGAACATAGAGATGAGATGTGTAGCATCTCTACCGCGACTAGTGCCATTTTCAACTTGTCCATCCCGTTGTCCCTAGCCATATAAAAATATACCATTTTTGTAAACAGGGTATAAATGATCATTTGTTATACTGATATGAACGTGTTCTTAATTTTTTTTTAACTTTAAGACCTTAATTTGCTTTTAATTTTATATTTTTATCAATTTCTACAAGTGTCCCGTTCTGACACAAAAATCTCGTTATGCAAGCGTCTTGATTTGACATAAAAAGATGCTGTTAACGTTATTATATTGAGCATCACTGAGAAAAAATAATGTAACCTGAAAATACCTGGCGTGTAATAAAGTAACACATCTGAATACAGGCTATGTCTGCATGAAGATACTAGTTAGGTACCTGTCATAAAAAGATATGCTTTGCCTTTGCATAGAACCTACGAAATTTTATAGTGTATTTGAAGCGATGAATATTTTATATCAATGCTGTATCTGTACTAGGATGTACCTACCAATATAAACAGGTACATACACGCTGTTTTATATTTTCTGAATAATAAACAAACTCTGTTCAAGCAAAATCCCTATAATAATATGACGTATCAATACGGCTATTTTTTTGTAATTTTTCATCCCCTTCCCGGTTTTGGTGACCATCTGTAGCACAATATTAGATCTAGCTTTATTTAAGCGTAGTATTTTTGAAGATGCCACCTCCGTTAAATAAGTCAGGTAGTGTGGGTACGTTCTCTATCTTACTTATATTTTATAATAGTCTATAAAATAAGTCCTTCATTATAGTATAGAAATACAAATTATTTTAATTGGATAATCAAACTTCCTTACTGTTCTCATTAATGGAAGAAGAATATAAATTATTTTATCAAAATACCTACCATTCTATATTAATAAATTTGTTGCTAAGCTGCATAATTTAATTATACCCAAAAATAGTGCTATTAATAACAAATAATCTATATAAATTATATATATATAAAAGGAGAAGCTGACTGACATTTCAACACAGGGCTTAAACTATAAGGGTTAGAAACTCGAAATTTTGCACAGGGGTTCCTTTTATAACGTAGGGGAGCCCTAAGAAAGGATTTTTGAAAATTCACCCCTTAAGGGGGTCAGACGGGGGTGCAAAATTTGTATGAAACTTTGTCGTTTTTGAAGTTATTCAATTGAAATATAGTACGAAGGTTCTTCATTGAAAATCATGAAATAGGTATAAAATATTTTTTCGAAAATCATCCTTTAAGAGAATAAAAGGGAGATCCAAACCTAGTTTGAAAGTTCTCTCTGATTTTTAGGGTTCCGTACCCTAAGGGTAAAAACGGGACCCTATTACTGAGACTTCGCTGTCCGTCTGTCCGTCCGTCCGTCTGTCACCAGGCTGTATCTCAAGAACGGTGATAGCTAGACAGTTGAAATTTTCACAGATGATGTATTTCTATTGCCGCTGTACCTGTCGACTATGATCTAAGTGACGGTCGGCAGTGACGCTTGCGATAAATTCACGGCGCTGCTCTCTACCCAGGCAACACAGACCTCATAAGTAGGTCTGCTGTGTCCTAGCTGACATGGCGCGGTATCCGTGTGTAGTTTTAAACACCATGGCTTTCTGCGAGTGCGAGAAGGAAGTTTTAATACAAGTGGTCAAAATTTGCTCAAACAGGTGTACCGTACAGGGCCATTGATTGAACCAGTCTCCCGTTCAGACGTCAACATTTAACATCGCTTTAACGAGCCAGGGAGTAATTTGATAAAAATGCTCCTGAAATACAGTCGCCTGTCGAGTACTAAATCCAAATATTTTATCTGGTCCTCGACCAAGTGGAACCGAATGAACGGTGATTGCTGTGCGGACCGGTGTATAGCTACAGGGTCTATGAAACACCAAATCATTCTTTTTATATAGAGCTACTCTAGGCGGCATCGTGACTCATCGAATCACCACCTCGATACCGAGTATGGCCAAACGTGTCGCTTACTTAAATTAAGCCCAGCCCGTAGCCCTCTACGCCAGCCTCTACCCTCTACGCCCTCCAGCCTCAGCTAATATACAATACAATCACCCGCAAGTACGAGCTCAGCTGGGAGCAGTACAACATAGGTGTTAGCACAAAGTCTCCTGCGCGCTTCACGTAGAGGCCACTGCGCCGCTTCAATTAGTCTGGAGTCAGTCGGCCTTAGGTATAGAAGCACACCCTGATAACAGCGCCTCTCTGATATACCAGATTGGCATTAAATCATCCAGTGCAACAGTGAGCCTGTAGAACCCTGAACGCACTACACAGTTATCTGTGATTGCCTCTACCACACATAATTTCTACGCGGACGAAGTCGCGGGCAAAAGCTAGTAATATATAATTACATATGTATAAGTATTAAAATAAGGTGGGTGGACTATGGAAGGCCATGCTCCTTTGAAGGCCAATTGTAAAAAAGTCATAGTTATTGGCATGTGATGACAAATACCTTCCACTCATATTAAGATCCACTAAGCGCAATCACACAAACGCGTCGGCGAGTCACTCGCGTCGCTATTTTGTTAGTAGGTTCCCTCACTTTGTAGACTTCAGTCGACGACGTTTAAATTGTAATTCCCGCTCACGGCAAAAAGTCATTTTTATGTAAGTAACCCATTATTATCATATTTTTCTTAACTGTAAATTGTCATGCAAGGCGTTGTTATGGCGAAAATAATAATTTTGCTTCGGTTGGAGTTAAAATATCGGTAATTTTCTTATGAAAGTCGGTGGTTCCTTGTAAGGCCAATCAAAAATTTAACAGATGGCCTTTCTAGGGGACATAGAACAAAAAAACAGCAAAAGATTGAAAATAGAGATGAAGGAAGTGCAGAAGGTCAAGAAAAGTAATGGCGCATGTGGTGAGTGTAGATTCGAAGACATGAGGCAATTAAGGCAAGCAGATGTAGAAGGTCAAAAGTGGTATCACGAGGCGTGTATTGATCTCATTAAAATATCCCATATTTTTATGCTCAGATTGTGATTAAATATCCAAAACCTATTCTTTTTAATTTATAAGTTTGTTTCAAAACTTTTTTATTTCCTTTTATTTTATTTTCATATTTTAATCGTTGATTTGAATGGTTGATTTTAAATATTCCTGACTACAAGACTGACAAGTGTCATTATAAATTCGTAATAATTAGAGAAATTAGTCGTTAGTTAGTGTCTATTATTAAATATAAAAAAGTATGTCATAATATCACATAATTATCAGTTTGGCCTTCTTAGAAACATTTTGGCCTTACAAAGAATGGACCCCGTAGAAGGCCATACTAGGTCATTTCTTTTTTTTTAATTGCCTTCTAAAGCGCATTGGCAACTTATTTTTTATCAATATAATACTCATTACTATAAATTTTAAATAATTTCTATTAATATATTCTTAGTTATACGATGTTGTTCATGCAATGTTCAGTAATTTTTTAAAGAAGATTATAATATGTTAAGCATTTATTGTTTCGTTTAAATGAAATAACTTTTTATATAGTTTTAGTAAAAGCAAATATTTTGATTATTATAACTCTAGTTTTAAGTTAAACGACTGATTTATAATATTGGCCTTGTTTGGAGCCCTATTCCTTGCAACGCCGTTTGGAAGAGCTTAATAAAAGTGCCAATTTAATGAATAGTAATTATATCTAGAATAAAAGAAAGTAATTCATATGTTACACAATAAAACAAAGTGTTAATTATTTGTTTGTTTAATTTAGTCAGTAAATGAACGAATATAAACTGTTTATTCGTTAGAGTGGCCATCCATGGTCCACCCACCTTATATGAATATAGATAGCCTTAATTTCCTGGTAATAACTAAATATATGTAATACAAATTCAAAAATGGATTTGTAAGTGGCACTCTCCGCTCTAAAATGGATGTAAATTGCTTAAAGTTAAATTATATTTGCCTGTTACAGGTATCTATTTACATATGTACCTATATATTATGTTGAAAAGTAAAACATGTGTTGTTATCACCGCTTCAAAATTATCGAAAGATATTTTTATTTAACCTTGTTTAATAACCATTTCTTATTCCTAGAAATTATAAAAAGAATTATGACAGCAAAATAAATAATTATTTGTCTATCGCATATTATATCATCATATCTTTAGTGGCATTCTCCTTATGGTGACGGTGTAAGAACACACTTCACCACCCTCTCTGTTAAACGTTGCTGTCGTAACAGACTTCTATGGGATTACAACAGGCGACTGTGTGTCTTAAAATACGACTATGGAATTAGAATAGACGGTTAACAGCTATACAAGAGAAGGAACTCGAAATAAAAATCTATACCAACCCGTCTTACCAGCGTGATATATTAAGTTAATTTCCCCCATTGTGGATGCTCGAGTCCAACAGTGGAACGTAGGTACATGAGCCAAGATAATGATATACCATTATTTATATTAATATTTGTATTTACATTTTTTCAATAACTGATTACAGCAGATTTAGTTATAAACTAAACTATAACCTAAACTAAACTATAACCTTAAACTATAAGCTATAAGCTAAACTATAACCTTATACCCTTAGACGATATCGGGTACCAGTTTAGGCAGTAGAATCTAAATTGTTATATGTATTAATTATATCATTCTCTTTGAGCAATTTCAAGTGAATGTTATGCCTGCTCTTTTCCTAGATATGTTAAGATTTCATAAACATTCTATGATTTTACAACCTAAAGCGTTACATTCCAAATGAAATAAGGTGGGTGGACCATGGAAGGCCATGCTCCTTTGAAGGCCAACTGTAAAAAAGTCATAGTTATTGTCATATGATGACAAATTCCTTCCACTAATATTAAGATCCATTAATCTTAATCAAACAGACGCGGCGGCGAGTCACTCGCGTTGCTACTTTGTTCGTAGGGTCCCTCTCTTTGTAGACTTCAGTCAACGACGCTAAAATTGTAATTCCCGCTCACAGCAAAAAGTCATTTTTATGTAAACATCCTAATATTATCATATTTTTGTAAATTGTCATGTAAGGCTTTGTTATGACCCTAAACAAGAAAATAATAATTTCGCTTCGATTGGAGTTAAAATATCGGTAATTTTCCTATGAAAGCCAGTGGTTCCTTGTAAGGCCAATCAAAAAAGCCAATCAATCATAACAGATGGCCTTGCTAGGGGACATAGAACAACAAAACAGCAAAAGATTGAAAATAGCGATGAAGGAAAGTGCAGATGGTCAAGAAAAGGAATGGCGCATGTCGCGAATGTGGAATTGAAGACATGAGGCAACCAAGGCAAGCAGATGTAGCCAGGGTCAAAAGTGGTATCACGAGGAGTGTATTAATCTCACTAAAATATCTCATATTTTTATACTCAGATTGTAATTAAATATCCAAAACTATTATTCTTTTTAGTTTATAAGTTTGTTTCAAAACTTAAGTTATTATTTTCTTATATTTTCATATTATAATCGTAGGAATGGTTGATTTTAAATATTCCTGACTACAAGACTGGCAAGTGTCATTATAAGTTCGTAATAATTAAAGAAATTAGTTGTTAGTTAGTAGTTAATATCTATTATTTTATTAAATATAAAAAAAGTATGTCACAATATCACATAATTATCAGTTTGGTCTTCTTAGGAACATTTTGGCCTTACAAAGAACGGATCCCGTAGAAGGCCATTATGGGTAATTTCTTTTTTTTATAATTTCGTTCTAAAGCGCATTGGCAATTTATTTTTTATCGATATAATACTCCTTACTATAAATTTTAAATAATTTCTATTAATATACTCTTAGTTATACGATGTTGTTCATGCCAGTTCGGTGGTTTTTTAAAGAAGTTTATTATATGTTAAGCATTTATTGTTTCGTTTAAATGAAATAACTTTTTATATAGTTTTAGTAAAAGCAAATATTTTGATTATTACAACTCTAGTTTTAAGTTACACGACTGATTTATAATATTGGCCTTGTATGAAGCCCTGTTCCTTGCAAGGCCGTTTGTAAGAGCTTATTAAAAGTTTCAATTTAATGAATAATAATTACATCTAGAATAAAAGAAAGTAAAGTTTCCGTGTGGTGACGGAGTAAGAATACAAATCACCACTCCCTATCCTGCCCGTGGATGTCGTAAAAGACGACTAAGGGATATGATACGCATATAACATCTATGCAAGAGAAAGAAAACTCGAAATAAAACCCTATATCAACCTGTCTGACCAGCATGGTATAGTATGGTCAATTTCCTTTCTACTAGAGGAGGCTCGAGCCCAACAGTGGGACGTATATGAGCTGAAATGATGAAAAGAAAGTAATTTATATGTTACACAATAAAACAAAGTGTTAATTAATAATTTATTTGTTTAATTTATTCAGTAAATGAACGAATAAAAGCTGTTTATTCGTTAGAGTGGCCATCCATGGTCCACCCACCTTATCTCAATGCGATTGTAGTTCAAACATGCCTAAACATAAGTTATTTACATACCCATTCATATTGATAACGTTATCCAATAACACGAACATTGCTTTGCAATTTACAAGCGCTGTGTTTATGAACAAAATATTATTGTTTCGATAAGCAAGGGTCAAAGTAAAGCGACAAATAAAATGACCACAAAATGACGCATGATTAGCAATTATTTCAACGATAATCCCCAAAATGTTTACTGTCTCGTTCAGAAACTGTTACTGTATTACCGATTTTTAAATCTATATTATAATAATACAGAAATATTAAAATGAGGTAGAAGTGCGGGTGTTACTAACATAGACCGAAGAGTAAGCATACTACAAGGAATAGACCATATAGACCACAAAGAGAAAAAGTTTTCGTGACGTCCATGAATCTGAAAACACATTATAGGAAAGAAATGAAGAAAAAAAAGTGTGCTTCTCGGTACGCCCGACAGAAGTGATAACTTAAACTAATCTAAGTTGAATTATTTAATATTGAAATTGATTAACTAGAAAAAGCTTACTTATTAGTATCATTATTTAGTCCTATAAAAGTAACAATATATTAAATATTAATACAATATCATAGTAATAATTTTTAAATAGGGCTAGCGCTGTGGAGTAAAGTGAGAGGGGAGGAGCATACTACTGCCGTATGCATAAGGAAAAGCGAAGGCAGAAAAACTGGCGACGTAACGCATTACGTAACGAAGCGGTTTATTCTCTCATAAGAAGTTATCACTTCAAAAATACCGACCGTTGGGTGCAGGTAGCACAGCAGTTCTAATTAGTATTCCAGTGGGAATACTTATGTTCAACAGTGGAAGTCGATAGATAAGATAGAAGGATGGATTAATATAATAATTATATTATGGCTTTTCCCCAGTAGCGTAAACATTCTACTGGCGACTGTGACGTTCGACGCGCGGTTAAGACAAGGACTACTTGTCAATAAGTCTATATTTTTTGGAGTAAATCAATGTTCGCTATTGAGAATTCTTTATACTGAGATTTACTCCAAAAATATCGAACATTCAACACAAAATGAGACTGATAAGACGAAAATAGCCTTCTGTATGTTATCGGTACATTGAAAAATAAAAGTTTCTTGTATTAATTCTGTTGTTTATCTGTACTTAAACAAAATAATATGCACGCACATACACACGCACGTAGGCTGACACACTCGCATGCACGCAGCGACGCACGCAGCCACGCGCACACGGCCTTATGCAAAAGTGGATCAATGAAAAATGGTTGATGAAAATAAAATACTGATATTTGTATAACATTTTATTCTAACTACAAAAAAAATAGATACTCTGCGTCAGAAGTATAAAATCAGTAATAAAGTCCCAAAAATTTTGATTGTATAAAGTCTATAACGATAAAATATTGATAATAGTAACTTCGATGGCAAGTTATATATACGTATGAACTATATTTCATAATTAATGTTTTAATAAATACTATTTTAATCTAAATGCATATTTACGTTATGACCTTCAAGTCAATTAAGATTCAACATAAACGTTGATTAATATAAGAATCCATACAAAATCCGAATTTGAGTAAGAATACAATTCACCATCTATGCTGCCCGTGCGTATCGTAAATGACGAATAAAGGATATAATATGCATATAACATCTATGCAAGAGAAAGAAAACTCGCTAAAAACCTTGTACCAATCTGCCTAACTAGAATTATAGTATATAAATTTCTTTCCTATGGTGGAGAGGAGGGTCAAGCTGAGGAGTAGGACGAAATGAGAAGAGGCGATGATAAGAATAGAAGATGATATTAAGTAATACAATTCATAAATGCTTCATAACAAAACTGCTTGATATTTTATAACAGAAGAAGCAATTACATTCTATTTAAATTATATGTAAATAATTTTTATATTCATCACGCTGGTCAGATATATTGGTATAGGGTTTTATTTCGAGTACTCCTTCTCTTGCATAGATGTTACGTGCATATTATATCCCTTAGTCGTGTTTTAGAATACCCGCGGGTAAGAGAGATGGAGTGATGAATTGTATTCTTACTTCGTCACCGCAGGGAAAAGTTTTTTATACACCGATTTTATAACAATGACGCAACCATAATTGTTAAATACATGATGATAAAAAACTAATTTGATTATATCTAATATATCACAAACCATGACTGATCACCCAGAGTTCGTATCAGTCCTAATGTACCACTAATATAAGTTAAGTGTTACCAGTAATGAAATTATAAGAGATTTAAAGTTAAATTGCAGACATCAATTGCACTGTTTTGATTATATATAGAATTATGTTTCAACATTGACAAGCAAAAAGCTGGGCGTCCTGAACAGAGCTAGGCGGTACTTCACACCGAGACAGCGTCTTATGCTATACAAAGCACAAGTTCGTCCTCATGTGGAGTACTGCTCACATCTCTGGGCAGGTGCGCCCAAATATCAGCTAGATCCACTTGACTGCCTGCAAAGACGGGCTGTTCGAATCGTCGGGGATCCCAATCTTACGGATAGATTGGAATCGCTGAAGCAGCGGAGAGACTTTGGGTCACTCTGTGTACTCTACCGACCCTTTCACGGGGAGTGCTCCGAGGAACTGTTTGACTTGGTACCACCGTCACCATTCTACCAACGTACCACTCGACATCGTAGCAGGGTTCATCCATTTCACCTGGAAACATTATGGGCTTCAACTGTACGTTTCCAGCGATCGTTTCTCCCACGTACGTGCAAGCTCTGGAATGAACTACCTGCTGCTGTGTTTCCCGAGCGCTATGACATGTCCTTCTTTAAACGAGGTTTAAGAAGAGTATTTTCTTCACGGTAGGCAACAGCCTAGCTGTGCTCCTGGTATTGCAAAGGTCCATATGCGGCAGTATCACTTACCACCTGTGCTGGTGTGCTTGCTCGTTTGCTACCGTTGGCAATTAAAAAAAAGAACAAATATGAACCAATTCATTATTGCTTTAAAATTCATATTTGCTTGCGCGAATATATGGATATTAGAAAATAATAATACAATTATTATGATTTTTACTTCATCGTGTAATATGTCGTAAGCTTGGCATCAATATTATCCAAACCATCTAAGTAATTCCACTTAACGATCCAAGTTATATAAGTATTGAGGCCAAGCTTTCACATCATCCGTGTAAGAACAGATAAGCTTAATTCAGCGCCTTCTGCCCCAAAAAACCTGCAGATGTAATTTCACGAATATTTACCCATGAAAGAAGACAAGACACCATTTAATACAAAGTGAAATCAATCAAATACAGTGCAATAGATTAAATAAAATATAATTGCAAAAATTTATCTTATAATTTACAATAACTACACATGCGTCAGTCTATTAGAAATCTTCATTTACATTTATCAATGATTTTTGGTACACATAGTTTTAAGCCAGAAGACAGACACAAATTGTGATGATGTACAATCCAAATATCTATTTAGATGTTATATATATTTTCTACCCACCATTCTGGGGGAGACATTACAATGTATATAAGCTGCAAGTAACTTCTTTCTTTCGATTCGAACAAAACTAGATTTTAAAGCTACTCTAACTTTATTTCAATTAGAACAATCTTTACTCTATTAATATTTTTTAGGCTGACCCTTATGAGTCCTAAGTCTGGAGTAAATATCTGGTTTAGTAACTAAGGATAAAATTTAGTTATTAAATAAAGAGATCCCCTAAACTTAATATTAAATATAACGTCATTATAATTTTAAATTTGAAATTAAAGATGAAAAACTTTAGGGATATATATATATATATATATATACAATTATTAGCAGTTTTATTAGCCTAAGATACAATTCAGAGTAAAAAAATACAAATAGGTAGCTTAACTTTGGATAACCATAGATAAACATAGAGTACAATGTACAGAGCGGGACGGGCTGTGTGATATTTTCTTACTAATTAGTATATTACAACTGCTCGCATTGCGCCAAGTCTGTTGCAATGTGTTACCGTCCGTCTGCTTTTTGACTAAGGCTATAAATTTAGTATGGCCAATAAAAAATAATAATCAAAGAATTTTATTATATGGTTTTATGAAACCACGGTAAAAGTGAAATTTTTTTCGTATTACAAAAAAATAGCAATATTTACATTAAACACTGATAAAAAACAGACAAATAGCGTGGAGCGCTGGCACAAATGAGTAATAGTCTATACACTACACGGTCAGCAGATGCGAACGCCACCATTTTGGCCTCGGCTGCTGTCTAGTGCCTTTCACTTTACCCCTACTCCGCGGCCGACCATCACGTGACATGCAATAGATGGACGAAAAAGTTTCAAGCGATGTAATAAAAGTTTCACTATAAAAAATCTTTTTATATACTGGTTAAATATCTTATTTATAAATTACTGGTTAAATATCTTAGAAAAGGCTGTATAGCTAATTTCTTAGAATAGTCTTTAGTAAATATAAAAACTAGAAGCATAAATCTATTCTTTAAATAGTACATTTCTTTTCATATATATGCAGGTTTTTTCGTAACTAACAACAATCCAGTATGATTATATTTAAATTAAATAACATATGTCACTATACTAAACATTTTAATAAAACTAGATAGATTGGAATGAATAAGCTTAAAAAATCTGATAAATACGTTAATACTTTTAATATTTGACACTGACGTAGGAAATTTGCTTGTTTTAATCACCAAGGAATAATTTTTATTAGGCAACTCCTAAGCGTTGTTGATATCTAGTTCCCAATTGTTAACTGGGAACTAGGCGTTCTCTCTTGTAAATATACCATGCTACGTCAAACTGCGCACATAGACGTATCGCATTTATTTACTTTAAGGAATTCTAGTATTTGAAAGCCGAATTTACATAGGCCTAAAACAAATTATTCTAAAAATACACAAAATAGTAACCATTTAAAGTCTAAAATCAGTTGCAACTGTACCTTCCGTGATACTCTAACATCAGATTCACCAAGAAATTATTTTCTGAAAAAATTAGCAAGTAATCAAATTTTCTTTGGTGATTTAAACAGCAATTACTACTTAATCATTGCTGTTCGTTATGTCGCAGAAATACATATTGATTACCGAAAGGCAGTGATTAAGTAAGAATAGATACCATCAAAAAATATCTATGGATCTCAAAAGACATTAAAACAAGGCAAACGTATTCAGATGTATATAACACGAGATTTTTTGATTCAATGACTATTCTCATTATGAATTCTACTTGAGAACTTAATCTAGTTTTAAAATATGTACCGAGGGCAAGCAGCTATTACAAAAATACATTATTATTGCATCATAAAAAATATCTGTTACACGATTTCATTATTGAAAATTTGAGGAAACAATATTTCGAAACAAGGACATGAAACAAATTTCCGTTTTTTAAAACGCTTTTATTAACTTGGTTTGTGTATAATGGAATCTTTGAACGTGATTTTAATTATAGACGTAGGATTAATTTGAAACTTTGCACAATCATTAAAAACGAATGACAATGGAATAATTTAAATAGATTGTGATTTTTTTTTATAAAGGCAGCTGTGATTTTGGTGTGACTTGATGTAATTGTACTTTTTGGTTCGGTAATCTATAAAAGCGTGAGTTTTTTGATAGTGGCATGTTACTTTTATATGGGTATAAAAATATTTTCTTATTTATATAAAACTTTAAAAAAAACTTAGAAGTTTTATATAAATTAGTAAATACTAATAGTTTTATTAAATACCGATGAACATTTTTGTGCATATAAAAAATAGTTCCTACAATTTCAACAGAGGTTATTAAAGACGCTACCATTATTTAGAGGTATCAGATAGTGAGAATCCTTGAAAGTAAATGCTTCTTTCTGAATCCCTGACAATTACTAAAATAAAAAAAAAACATAAGCGCGTGTTTTTAGAATAATATATTCACGTGGTTTAAACAGCCGAGTTAAATTGCCGAGAATTATGCAAATGGACATCCATAGAAGTCAAAGACCCTTTCCTTGAACGGGAAAGCATTAAATGATGATTCAACTATTCATTGTCTATCTAGTTCGTTATGTAAATGCTGTGTGGTGACGGCTACGAATACTACCAACCATTATATTGCTCGTGGATGTCGTAAAACACGACTAAGAGCTTGACATCGACCAATACCAACTCAATATTCTCAAGTAGGGTTGACTTCAGGCAGGCTGATCATAAAACTATTACCAATAACTTTTGCAATATTTACCACGGAAGAGGAGTACATATTGAGTCGACCCCAAATAATTGAAATAAGAGCAAGATAATGATGATAATACGTCACGTAAAATTATGAAATTTTATGCATTATTATAATTCTTAACATTATAAATGAAATTTTGTTCAACAAATTCTTTTCTAAATGAGTTCTCAATTCATTTTTGTCTCCATAGAGCCAAATAACACTGCCGTTGCCAGAGAAGACATATAAAGACTCATAGACTTAAAATTTCATACAACAAATTTGTTTTTATTTTAAACGAGTTTTCATTTCATTTTTGTCTCCATTGGACCAAATAATACTGCCGTGGCCAGCGGGGCGTATAGACTTATAGACTTCTTAGATTGCGTATGACTCAATTTACTCTGACTAGTAATGATTTGAACATTATTTCAACTCTTTCAAGCATATCACATGTTTGATTGAAGACCATTTGACATACGGCTACAAGAAAGTCGCTAAGGTACGTGAACCAAATAAACCAATTACTACGACTGTGATTACTAGTTATATGGTTTACTAGGTTTATATTCCGCGTATCGCGATGGAAAAGCTTAACCGCATATGACGTCACAAGACAGATCCATAGATATTTTTGACTACCGCAATTAATTTACGGCTTAAATTACCATATCACTTAGTATTACAAAGAATGCTAATAATAATAATTGTTTTTATTTAATATTTTATTTATATTTTAAAATAAACATTTATGACACGCACACTTTGAAATCTAATGCAATATGATGTTTTAATGTCACCAATATAGATCAATATATGGTATAATTACGTTTGAATTTACGTCATAGAATCATATCTAGTGTTGTTCGTTAGTGTTTCGGTATCGTCTCGCTGACGGAAATTGAAAGCGTTACTAAAACTGTCTCGAAGTCGCTCCGTAAATGTTTTGTAGTCTGGATGTGATTGGCCAAAGTCGAAATCGGCTACTTCAATGGTATGCCTGAAACATATAAATATTATTGTATAAATTGATCGAGGAACTGCGGGCGCACCACCAACTTTTAGAAAACAATAATGTTTCAAGGCCGTCTTATTTCAATGTTAATATAATATTACGACGTTTGGTACCATGATCTCTCATAAACCAACGACTAGTGACATTGCCAAAATTGCATAACGTTTACGATAATAAAGTAAGACTTCAGTCATTTCATTGCAATAATACTATTTTAAATAATTTTAACAATAATTGATTGAATTAGGCGATACATAGGCGTACTCCTTCTATTGTGGTGTGCGGTATATTGATTATTGTGGGAAAGTGGTGGGTCTCCCTTCCTTCCTTCTATTTTAAAATTAAAATAATTTTATCAATAAAAACTTCTTAAACTGGACTAAATTGAAATAGGACCACACAGGAATAGACAGCATTTAAATAAAAAAAGGAATCATCAAAATCGGTTCACCCAGTCGAAAGTTCTGAGGCAACAAACATAAAAATGTTGAATTGCGCACCTCCTTCTTTTTTGAAATCGTTTAAATAGAGGAAAAACACCTTTCTTATGGTATGCGGTATATTGATTAACCATTGCCTCCATTTTAAAATAATAATGGATTGTCGCCATATATCGCATAATTCAATCAATTATGTAATATTACCTATACCGCTATACAGCATGAAACCCTCACATTTTAGTATAAGGACTAACCTTCGTTATCTTCCTAAGACCGTTAGTGAAATACAAATTATCTACCATATATAGAAACCATAATAGTTCCGTTAATAAAAAGCTACTGGAACAAATTCCCAAACAATCATAACACTAGAGGAGCTGTGGTTATCTCTTTCTCTGTTTCACAGCACTAATAGGACTCTGATTATTTTTATTTCACAGTATAATTTATCGAATATTTTACAAAGTCATACATATTAAAATACGAACCTAGTGCGATGTTGGTAGTACGCAATGCCGAAGACGACCAAGATAACGGCGACTGAGCAGAAGAACACAGGTACCACTATGATAGACAACTGAGCATGCACGCGAGCTGGAAGTATCATAAAATTAGTATCGATAATCTATTTTTACAATGGTAGATAAACAGCTGTGTTCATACGGTCACCTCGAATTGGTATATATTAGGGTTGCCAACCCAAAAATTAAAAAAAAAGTTAATAAAAGCCAAACCTAAACTGAATTGTCTTTAATTCAGTTTGAAAATAGGACACAGTAATAGAGAAAAGATATCACCGAGTGCCACGTTGCGGCCTGGTAAAACATAACGGTTGGCAACTCTAGTATATAGTCAAAGCAACGCTGACAGGAAAAACGAAATAACAAATCATAAAAGTAACATAAATTGGTCTAGGAGACCACCAGTCTTGGGTGGTCTACTTATAGTAACAACTAGCAACCCGACCTCGCTTCGCTTCAGTTATAGGTTATAGTCGTTTTACCCGCGTAGTTCCCGTTCCCGTGGGAATACCGGGATAAAATATAGTCTAGTTTACGCGATGATATTACAGCTTTCCATTGGTGAAAGAATTTTTGAAATCGGTCCAGCCGTTTTGAAGATTACCCGGAACAAGCAGACAGACAGACAGACAAAAATTTTTTAATTGCTATTTTAGGCATAGGTGTCGTGCAAATAACCGTGTGAGCATGAAAAAAGCCTATTATTTTGACATTACAAACAGACACTCCAATTTTATTTATTGGTATAGGTAATAAAATATTATTTGCAATCATAATTATGTTTTCGTATAGCGCCGAGTTAAGAACATAATAATACGACCGACATGCATGGTGCGTTAAAAGAAGAATTTAACGTATCACCACCACACCAAAACTTATAAACCCAGCTACGATTGACAACCCGCCTGCGAAGGGCGACCGTTATGACATGATCTCCTAGGTCCAACAGTGGACGTCTATAAACTAATGGAGGGAAGACACGTGGACAAAGCCATTCATAGCTACTCACACTCAAAAATATTTTTGGAATAAGCTACTCTTACCTTTATAAATATTAATAGCGGCTCTCGATACAGTCTTTCCAATATCATTTTCAATAATAACAACAACAGTATAATGTTCGCTATCAGCAAAATAATGTACCAAATGAAAATTATCGGATATAGTCTTAATTTTGTCTTTACAAGTCTCGTTTCCAGTGACATTGTATTCGCCAAGTTTATACTGAATGCAATACAGGTATGGCGGTGAACCTGAATATTTGACAGCTAAATTCAACAGATCACCATGTTGAAGCCAATTTTTGCCAGTTATGTTGACTGTCGATATCGGTTCTGGAAATAAAAAAAAAATAATTTATATTAACTGATACAACAAAAAATATAATTTAAAACAGAAGAGAAAGAACTGTAAATCGATCGTAGCGACATCTACCGAGTCCTAATGTTTCTTTGTTTCAATAATAAAACCCTTAGTCAAAGATTATTTATAAAGCCCAAAACTTTTAGTAAGATAAAATAAGCCGCCTTTTAAAAATCAATAATAATTTAGCATCATGCCTCGTGAGTTTTCCTGCTGGATTTTCCTCAGGCTGTGTATTGGTATATTGGATTTGTTAAGTTTAAATTAATAAATTTGTCATAATATAATCGTTACTACAATTTGACGTTTAATAATTACTAACCAAAACAGTATAATTATTTCGTTTAGAATCTTTTAGTTTTAGTACTGGCAATAAATTTGTATCAAAATGTAGGTCTAAATTTAATAACTAATTCTGTAGCGGGTAGATTTAAATTTCTGTAATAACGATGACTTGTTGGACGACATCTTAGTACGCCCGTGACCATGAACGCTGTAAAGTGTTCGAAACGTCGGGTAATCAAAAATCAAATACAAACACGATCAAATCCTTAAAAATAGTTTTATATACAATGTGTAATACTCGAGTAAATACCAGAAGTCAACTTTTTATAAATGTTACATTTAATATATAGTGGGCAACCACCAAGTCTATTGCCCATGGATGTCGTAAAAGACGACTAAGGGATATAATATACAGATAACATTAATACAAGAGATGGCAATCTCGAAATCAAACACGTGCCCTATATACAAAGCACCCTATGCCAATAACGTCAGAGTAGCGTGGTACATATAGTAGGTAAAATTCCCTGTCATACTGGAGGAGGTCCGAGCCCAACAGTGGGACGTATATGAACTGAGATGATGATAGTGGTTTACTTTTTAGATTTATCTATATATTCCTTCAGATATCTGTAGTAGTTGAAGTACAGATTTCGGGCTTAGTATCTTAAGTGTGATTACCAAGCAGGACAATCCTTTGCGTGATACAGATACAAGATAAAATCTGTAAAAAATTAAATTATGTGTAATACTCGCGTAAACATCAGAAATTATTCGTATGTCTGTATTGTCCTTCACACAGGGATATAACTTTTTTGAGTGAAATATTACTTAGAGGACTTATAGGCAACATATTTTATTTATAACAAATAGAAACCTTCTATGTAACACTTTAAAACTCTACAAGATACCGTCGTAGTATTCAACACAATTTTAACCCATAACATTCGAAACTTTCGATGTATCATTGTTCAGGTGTTTAGTATAAGAATGGAGGACCAGATATTGAATTTATTAATAAGATAACAAATAGCAGCAAACGAAACGTCATTAAACGAAATTTTTCGAAAATCTGTTTTTAATGTCATCTATTTGCTGAGCACGGAATTTACACATTGGTCCAATTTATATATTTTAATTTCACTTAACTGTTTAATTTTTTTCAAAAATGTGTACGTCGCTAATATTTTAAATTATTTATATGTAATATTAATTATTTATATATTATAAAAAAATGTGCTTTAATAGGAATAATAGTTGTTAATAAAATTAAAATAAAAGACAATTATTCCTGAAACAATAATATACTCTTATTTATATTAGTTAATATTCGTCATAAATCTTTAAATACCTCTCTTGTAAAATTTGCTTATTTAGGATAGTGATGGTATTGGAATAAAGGTGCGGAAATGTGTATTAAACACACTTAGTAAATGAACGAACTAACGTGGATTATCTGGATTAAAAACATGCTGATAGTGAATTAGTAAATAACTACACGTATTTTAATTAGTCCATATGGCGCGATGTCTCGTCTATCATTTGAAACAGAACAGGATTGCATGTGAAACAGAACAGGCAGCAACAGTAACAAGGCACATTAGAGGTGATGGAAAACAAAGAAAATTTCGTCCTATCTGGGGGCACGGTAGTGCCCCCGCCAAGTCGAGCAAAAAAAAGTTGGGCATAATGCAAAACTGCCGTAACATACTTTTCTCGAAGCCATTCAGGCCATTTTCGACCTTATATATAGTTGTGACTCATAGGACTAATTTCTTTTTAGTTTTCCTAGTACGGCTATTTGCCATCGAATTGTGACTTGTTGTCTATAGTAATATATATGTGGTATAGTAAAACGAAATTAAAATTAATAATCTTTTAATAATCATAAGTAAATAAAAAGTCTTTCTATTTCCAAATTATTTATATAATAAATGTTTTTTTATGACAATATTCATTCAGATTTCACGTGTCTTGTGGTAGTGCAACACTGCTATAATTTTTCTACATACAGCCATAATTCGGTCCAGGATAGTTACCACACTCGAATCGACCTCGGACTGATAACCATTTAATAATAATAATTTAATTCTTTCACTCTTGTTTAGTGAGCGAGAAAGCCAAAGGCGCAACCTCAATTTAATGTAGGCACCGATCCAGGTATGCCTTTCTTATTACCATTAGGAAGCAAGACAAAAAGTAACAGTAATAATAGGATATGTTCACGTCTTTCTAACGGCGAGCACTTGGACAGACACAACCAAGTAACCAAGATCGCCCACCAGCAATTTGCTTTGCTATACAAACTTGTGAACGTAGAGGTGCCGTATTACAGATATGTATCAGAACCGGTTCTCGAAAATGGGCATGCCATATTGTAGGACTGATCTATCATCACTGATAGTAATTTTGTAGCCAACAAACCTGATATCGTGATGATAAATCAGCTAAAGGATTGGGCAGTGATTATCGATAACACAGTTCTACATGACGAGAATCTTGTAAAGGCTAAGAAAAATCAACAAATAGAATATCAAGACCAAGCTCAAGCGATTGTCGACAATTGGAATGTAAACACGGCGATTATTGTACCGATAGTAATTTCGACCAACGGTCTAATACCGAGGAGCCTCAACCAACACCTTAAAAGGCTCGCGTTGGGTGGTTGGATTGTTGGCCTGATGCAGAAAACAGTATTTGCTGGACACGGCGCTCATCGTGAGGAAGTTTCTCTCTTTGGTGCCCTAACCACCGACAGCTTGGTGCTTGTATTCGCTGCCGCTGAGTCATTTCCCTTTACATATTTGCAAATATTTTATTTTCGCAGTTAAAAACGTTTTAGTACATATAAGTTTAAATAAAGAGGATAATTTTATAAAAAAAACAAATAATTGACTGTTTATCTAAATTACGCATATTTTTAGTGTCAGATAACAATACATTTCATACAGGAACATAAATAAGATAGGCGAATTGTAACTCAGTATATTAAATATTTTCAAAGTAATAATATTACGCGTCATATTTCCATTCATTTATGGACTAAAAATAAGGCACAAAGCGTTGAATAAGAATAAAAATGAAAATGCATTATAGAATCACAAAAGAACGAAAATTCGACAGTATAATAGCATAGCATCCACCACCTCAGCCCATATACGTCCCACTATTGGGCTCGGGCCTCCTCCACTAAGGGAAATTGACCTACTATACCACGCTGGTCAGAGATGTTGGCATAGGTTTTTTTTTCCTAATTTGCCCTCTCTCTATGTAAGAGGGAAAGGATATAACATGCATATAACAATATACATATATCCCCAAGTCATCTTTTACAACACCCACGAGCAAGAGAGGGGGTGGTGAAATTTATTGTTACTCCGTCACCACACGGAGAGCGTAGCATAGTAGGTCAATTTCCTCTTTTAAATTAACCTTATGAAGACAGCCATTGTAATTATAATCTAAGATTAAACATATTATATTTTAGAGTGCCGGCTCCCTGGATAAAAAGCCTTAGATGTGATTAACTACAAGATAAATAAATGTTCAAGTTTTATCGCCAACAAGAAAAGCCACGTCCTTATTTATTTATATTCTATATTCTAGTGTTTTAAGATTTGGTATTGAATGGATTTATATATAGACTGACAACCCGCCCTCACTTCGCTTCGATTTCGGTTATCTTACCCGCGTAGCTCCTGTTACCGTAGGAATACCGAAATAAAATATAGTCTTCACTAACTCCTTATATAGACAACTACCTGGTAGTAAAATATCATCAAAATCAATCCAGCCGTTTTAAAGATTACCCAAAACAAAAAGACAGACAAAATTTTTTAAACAGGTTTTTAGGCATAAGTATCACGCAAATAACTGTATCAGCATGAAAAAAACCAATTATTTTGACTTTACAAACATACACTTCAATTTTATTTATTAGTACAGAGTATAGATGAAGAGCTTACTGAATATATGTATAATATGTATGAGTTCATATTATATTAAGCAAAGCCGTGTTATAAACTAGCCCCCGATCGACTAAGCTAACGAATTAATTAAAACAATTACTCAGATAAGAGAAAACCAATTTAAATAATAATTCTTATTATTTACGCCACTGCATCTATATTATACTATATTAAAATAAAACAAAACCTTATTATAAATTCTATTACGTTTTAAGTTAATTTTGTTCGCCACATACACTCATTTGCAAAAAAAACGGGCACCTAAGCAATGAACCATTTCAAATGTTAATATTTCTTTGTTTGATAATTATAGGTAGTTTTATCCACACAATTTGCTAAATTAATAAGAAAATAATCGTTTTCATCAGTATTTCATAAAATTTAGATACAATTTATGGGAAATAATGCTAAACCTCGCTAGTAGTGTATATTCGCTAGTAGTGCATATGCTCATGAAGTAAAAATAAAAAAGTTTTTTTGTTTGTTTTTCTTTAATAAAGTAAAAGCAGATAAATGTTTAGTATCGAGTGTGACCCCCTCTAGCTAAAATCACAGCTTGAATTCGTCTGGGCATGCTAGCGAGTATATCCCGGATACTTGCTTGCGGAATACGTTCCCACTCCGCAGTAATCACATTCTTCAGCTCTCTGATGGTCTGCGGAGCCGGGTGTACTGATCTCACACGCCGTTTCAGAACGTCCCAGACATGCTCTATGGGATTGAGGTCGGGACTTCGAGCTGGCCAATCCAAACGACGAATGCCGACCTCTTGCACATACGCATTAACATCGCGGGATCGGTGGGCGCGAGCATTGTCGTCCATAAAAATCGAGTCTTCACCTAGAGCGGCCAATGCGGGTTGTGCATGAGAAATTAGAACTTCCGTTATGTATCGATGCCCAGTCAGTGAGCCGTTTTCAATGAAGACTAACTCTGTACGATCCATTGAATTTATTCCTGCCCAAAACATAACAGAGCCCCCACCATAAGGTGTGATTTCTTCGAAACATGCCTCTGCAAAGCGTTCTCCTTGTCTTCTTAGCACTCGCCGACGTCGATCTTCACCGAACAGAGATATCCTGGCTTCATCAGAGAACAAAACCCTATTCCAATCGTCTTGAGTCCATGATTCACAATTTCTAGCGAACCTAAGCCTGTGAACTCTGTGCTCACGGAGTAATTTGGGGCCGCGGGCCGGGCGGTGACTGCGTATATTGGCAGCGAGAAGCCTCCTCCTGACCGTCCATAGACTAATATGCACATTTCTTACTTCTTGGAGGTTGTTCTTAAGATCCACATACGAAGATTTGCGATTTCTCAATGCGCGACTCACAAGAAAACGATCATCCCGTGGTTGTGTACATGGTTTTCTTCCAGAACCAGGCCTTCTCTCGACGGAACCAGTCTCCTGATATCGCTGCCAGGTCCTTTGGACTGTCGAGCGACTAACATTTAGCCTCCTAGCCACGAAACATTGGCTGCAACCCTCTTCAAGCAGCGCGATAATTTTGGTAGCTTTTACCACTTTATCTACCATTTTTGATACAGCCAAACAGCATTAAATAAAGCTTTGACAGTCAAGGATATGAAATTAATCGATAAAAATTGAATAAAAGTTATGAAAGTCGATGTTAACTTCTGGAACTTCGCGCCAAAAATGTAGGATAAAAAGGGGTTTTCTGTAAAAATGAACATCAAATGAAAAATTGAATTTAGAACGTACTTTTTTAAATACCACAGCATTTTTAAAACCGGCCAGTAACGTGTACAAACGATTGAAACCTTTTTGGTATTGTATCTTTTTAAATATGAATGAAAATCAAAACCGCCCGTTTTTTTTGCAAATGAGTTTATTTCTAATACTTTATACCATCCAAAATTACGAGATTCCTCCCAAAAAAAAACAATTATAATACAATAACTTTCCGTGTGGTAACTGAGTAAGAATATAGTTCACCACCCCCTCTCTTTCCCCTTGAGTGTCGTAAAGCATTAAATATACAAATAACATCTATGCAAGAGAAGGAAAACCCGAAATAAAATATATGTTCGAAACCGGCTGACCGTGTCATTTCCCTTCTATTGCGGAGGAAGCTCAAACCCAATGGTAGGACGTTTGTAAGCTGAAATGATGATGATGAATATTATAATCATCATCGCTGGGCTCGAGCCTCCCCCACAACGAAAAGGAAATTAACTTTCTACACCACGTTGGTCAAACGAGTTGGTATAGAGTTTTATGTTGAGTTTTCCTGCAATGCTGTTTACTGCATATTGTATCCCTTTGTCATCTTTTACAACACCCACGGGTAAGAGAGCAGATGATGAATTGTATTCTTACTCCATAACCACAACGGAAAATACAGTAAAATACATTAAAGTCACAAAAGTAGTTCTAAATAACTTTAAAGACATATTTACTCCAAATAGCCATTTTGTGAACTGTAACCGATTGCCAAAACAAAAAAGAAATATAAAGATGCTCTCTAGACCTCTGAGTCAGACTATACCGCCTTCCCATTAAACTGTCGCTGCGCTTATCACTAGGCATGACGCGTGTTATTTATTAATTACATTAATTAACTGGAAACTCATTCCATCGCTGTACTTATCGGTTTTACCGAAAATATTTTCGAATATATTATATTCATTATTCAACGTAACACTATTTTTGTTTAATAACCCATATATTGTTTCCGTGTGATGACGGAGTAAGAATACAATTCACCACTCCCTATCTTGCCCGTGGATGTCGTAAAAGACGTCTAAGGAATATAATACGCATGTAACATCTATGCAAGAGAAGGAAAACTCGAAACGAAACCCTATATCAACCCGTCTGACTGGTGTAGTATAGTAGGTTAATTGCCCTCCTATTGTGGAGGAGGATCGAGCCCAGCAGTGGGACGTATATGAGCCGAGATGATGATGAACCCATATATACAAATTTATTATGACAAACACATTTCCCGCGTCTGGATGGGATAAAAATGCTTCTATTCAGTTAACCTTTCTTTGAGGAATAGGCTATGTAAGGGACGGCGCGCGATCTCATAAACTGCCGTACACATACTTCTCTTACGCTAAGTGGGCGGGTTCTCGGTACCTGTCCCCATCATTAGTGGCCAATTCACGTGGTTATCCTTCGGATACCATCTCGTATTTACCACTGTGAGCAGTACAATATGGGCGACAGCGCTCTCCTTGGAAGTGCAACCCTATTGCCAAACGTGGCAATTGAAGCAATAAGCCTATTTATGAAAGTCATGGCGAATCGATGGATACAACATAGAAACGTACCTTGTGGAGTTCTATAAGGAGGCCCACGACCATCAGAGGACAGTGAAAGGTTTAATAATGATTACAGATATACAACTATACTCAGACTTAAACGATCACGGTGACGGAGTAAGAATACAATACAAGAGAAGGAAAACTCGAAATAAAACCGTATACCAACACGTCTGTCCAGCGTGGTATAGTAGGACAATTTCCCTCCCATTGTGGAGCAGATTCGAGCCCTACAGTGGGACGTATATGAGCTGAAATGAAACGATCGGTTGTTGATCGCACTAAGAACATTCCTGCTTGGGAATCAAAGCTCTCAAAAGACACTCAGTATCACAGGTGGGTACTTAGATAGCTACAGCATCGGTCCAGTCGAATATATAAATAAATGCCTCTCCATTTCATAATAAATTCAATCGAAAAAACCAACAGAAATTTGACCAAATAAATGTAATGAAGAAATACTTGGTTATTTGATATTACTATACAATAATATCGTAATATGTTACAGTGTTATGTAGTGAAAGGTAAGGTTTCAAAATATTAGCAATACCCATTTGAATGTAACTAAGCTAGTATTAAATTTGACTACATTATATATCCAACATTTTTTTATTTATTCACAATCTATTTACGACGTCTACTCCATAATCCATAATAAAAAAAAAATATGAAAATAAGGGATCATACCTAAATTATGTCACCCATTACTTACAATTTTCAACTTATTTCGATGACCATCCGTAGTACATAATTAGAACCAACCTTGTTCAAGCGTAGTATTTTTGAAGAAAACGGGTCACATAGTATGGGTACATTCCCTAAACAATGCTGACCATTCGGATTGATATAGGTTTTATTATAGTAGTCTTTTGAAATGATACCTCTTTTGGCGCATTAGGAAAAAGCTAACGCGCAGACGTCACAAATATCAACTAGATAATGCGTTATAATAATACTTTCAATGTATTTAAATACCTTTTTACTGTTTTATTAGTGACGTATTTTCTACAAACGTAGGAAAGTGCAAAGAATAAAATTTTAGAAAGATTTTTATCTTGTCATGCCAATAGGCAAAATCGAAATGTTTAATAACAAACATCGATGTGCAAAAAACATCGCCCTTAAAACATCGATTTTACTTGAAATCTATGCGATGAGCTTTTTTTTAGCTAAATCAAGCATATTTTTACATGAAACACCAACATTTGCGTGATGTGCGGACCTTTTTTTGCAGACTCTGCTAAAAGTATCATCCATTTTAAAACATGCAAGCAAAACATCGTATAAAATAACATCGATACATCGATGTTTTACAATAATGAACATCGATGGCAAACATCGATGTTTTTTTTATTGAAACATCAATGTTTCAAAAATATCGATGTATCATTTGCATCCCTACATGCCAAAGAAGTATAACTGCTTACGTGCGCTGTTATATTTATTGCTGTGGTATTATTTCCTTATATGTTACGATACCTACGGGAAAATGAGACATAATAACAAAATATATTAATAATCTGTAATCAATCATCATAATATTTTTAGCATAAGTTCCAAATTATTATCGTAATAATTATGAAGACAGCTTTTTCCTGTTTATAGCACAAATAAAAAGTTTGGATTAATATTTAAAACATCACTCACCTCTAACGTTAATAGTTTGATGATAACGTCCGGAGGTATAACCTTTACCGATAGGTATATAACCATTAGTACAAGATTTAAAATCATTCACAACGTCCATAGTTGTCCTATTAGAGACAGCTCTCTTCGCAATCGTGTGAACGTTACTATCATTAACCGGTGCTGTGGTTGGTGGATTTGTAGACGTTGATTTCAGCGTTGATGTTGGCGGTTCAGTTGTTGTCGTTGGTTTAGAAGTCGTTGTTGTTGTTGTAGTAGTAGTAGTAGTTGTTGTTGTAGTAGTAGTCGTAGTAGTTGTCGTAGTTATAGGCGGCAAAGGCATATTATTCGCAACAACTATAGCTGTAACTTCATGCGTTCCCATAACATCATCATACGTATAATTCAATGAGAAATCTGTCGTTGTATCTATATATACGCAATCCATAAACCAATAGGTGACAATAGACGAGGAGTTCTTGATCAAATATTTCATCTCATGCTCTGGTATCTTGATGAAGTGGTTCACAGATTTATTCACCGCTACAAAACTGTTCAGCCTTAACGTTTCATTTTGTATCAATATTAAATCGCCATGTAATGAATCTGTAAATTAAAATTGTGTATCAATGATACGCAACACTGCGTTGCGCATGCATGCATGACACATTAACAACACTGCGTTGTTGCTAATGCGTCAAAGGGGGCGGTACCCGAAAGGGTAAGCCGCCGGGCCGGCCACGGATGTCAAGAAATCGGTACCAGTGGCGACGGGGAGGAAATACTATAGGTTATGGGGTCGCACGTTCCTCATCCGGTGCCCCGAACAGATTGGACAGGGTGTGTCCGGACTATAAGCCGATAAAAAAAAAGTAGGCCTAGGTCAATGTAAAGCTCGAATGCAGGATGCTCTTGGTCGTCTTTTACGACACCCACGCGCCATGTAAGCGTTGGTAGTATTCGTAGCAGAGTCAATTGTGTGTTTGTAAAGATTCCCGCAAGGATTAGTTCTTTATTGCAGGGTATTGTCTTAAAATACTACAAAATTAGTTATCGACCAACATAGGTGTATGTAACGAATTGTGTATACAATAAATAGTGCCTAATACGTATCGTCTAACACTTAAGTGTTATCATTGGATAACTAGAAATGGAAGCTTTTTAAAAAGCTAAGCTAAATATAGGTGTATTATATACCTACCTATCTACTTTCAAAACCTTTTTATTTTCGTTATAAATAAAAATGAACGCGATATACAAATGCGATAAAATCCGTAAAAATAGCACGGCCCTTTTCTAACAGATTCGTAAAAGACTAATAAAAACTGTTAAACAACTGGAATTAAAACTTAGTACACTTTAAATCAATGTTACATTTCGCAACTCTCGTCATACAAATAGATCACAAAACCGAGATAAAATTCAAATGCGAACTTTACCAAGTGCGATCGGTCCTTTCTGTCTTTTTTCCAATTAACTGGACGAATTGAGGATACATTACACTAACGCTTTCAGAAGCAAAGACAATAATAAATAACATACTCAGTAATGGAACGAAATGATTGTCCTTCACTAATAATGAAGGATAACACAAGGGAACAAAATGAGACTTTTTTTTTGTTGCATGGAATTTACTGACTGTTGTTTACTAATTCGAGGTCGCTGATTTCAAATCTACCCGCATTTTTTCTCTAGCAGCTTTTGTTTTTGAGATATAGCTATTGACTATATCTTCTCACTAGTTACATTTAACTTTCATAAAACAAAGCAGTTTATTTAAAAAGTATATATTTTTTATCATGTCCATGCCGCGAAATATCTGTAAAAATGATCCTATTTCTGTAATATATGTGGTAAATATAAGTTTAAAGATTGTAGACTAAGGGTGTCGGAGTTCGTAAAACGGGTGTACTTTGATTACTTTGGATTTTCTTTGGACACCCGTGACAGATACTGGGTGCCTAAAATTTTGGGTGCCATTAGTATATAGGGATCGCATAATACTTCCACCTTTGCACATCAAATTTGAGCTCATGAAACTATTTGTTAAAGCTCTGAACAAAAATGGCGATTGTTATCAATACATCTCAAAACAGTTCCATAATTTGAGTACAGAGAAAAGGAAAGCCGGAATTTTTGATGGTCCACAAATAAGAAGGTTGATGAAGGATGAAAACTTTCATAGTTACATGACCAATATTGAAAAAAATGCCTGGAATGAATTCGTTTGGATTGCACAAAATTTTCTGGGAAACAAAAAGGTTGAAAGCTATGCGAAGCACATTGAAGAGATGTTGTCGCACTTCCAGCAGCTTGGCTGTAATATGAGTATTAAAGGTACACTTCCTCCATAGCTATTTGGACAGTTTGCCTGAAAATCTAGGTGATCTCAGTGAAGAACAAGGTGAACGGTTCCATCAAGATATCCGGACTATGGAAGAGCGGTACCAGGGTCATTGGAATGCCAACATAATGGCGGACTACTGTTGGAGCATTAAGAACAGCCCTAGTGAACCAAGTCAAGCAAGAAAATCTTATAAAATAATCTTTTTTGATATGTAGTGGTTGTATTTCTGATGGTTTTTGTTAATTAAATTATTTGTTTCTTGAAAATCACGTTTTCTTCATATCTCAAAAACTAAAGCTGATACAAAAAATCCGACTTCAGATCTGAAATCAGCACCCCGAAAATATACAATATTAGTCGTAATATTTCATGCAACAAAAATTATGTTCCTTTGTATAATCATTACAAATAAATGGGCTCATATTAAAATTGACTTCTTCGAATACGTTAATGTCCACTATACGATGAAATAAAACCTAAAGATTAAAATTTTTCGAGCATAAAATCAACTCGACCATCATTGCATTATTAATGTTTTATTTATGAAATGTAAATTATATTTTTATTATTAATGCCGCACAATTTAAATGCGGAATTTGTTGTTTCCACAATTATTAACGATTCTAATTTTTAGTATAATAAACATTGACAGAACTTTGATCTCTACCTACAAATCACTTTTGATGCAACCGAACCTTACAAAAGCGCATAATCATCTTTGGATATCACACAATGCGAACCTTGTGATTTGTCTAGTAGGTATAGATGGTCTGTGCTGCATGGTAGCCACTACAAATACTACCAACATTTACACTTAATTATCATTTGCCTGCCCTCATCCCACGCTAAGTGGAGTTGGCACAATATGTTCTCACCTTCCATAGCTTCCTATCAGCCGTCATATCTGCACTTACTGCTTTCACACGCATATCCTCATTCACACAATCCATCCATGTCTTTTTGGGTCTCCCATGCTTCTTACATCCATCCACAACCATTTCATCCCTCTACATTAGTAATGGTTGTAATATAAGATGACTAAGAACTTTACATCGACCTGGGCCGACTCCATCTGATGCCATCTGCTCAACAATTACCAACATTCCTAAAGAGAATTGACGTCAAGCAGACGGCAGATCATGAAATTGTTGCCAATAACAATATGAATGGTTGAAGAGGAATACATATTGCGGCGATCCCAAGTGATTGGGATGAGAGTAGAATGGTCTATATCAGGGGTGGCCAACTTGATTACGCCCAAGATCTACTGTTTACTGAGGAAACCCTGTGGAATCTACCAATTACGTATTCCTTGAAATCTTAAATGAAACAGCATATTCGGTACACAGTTGATGCGTGCAGCAGTTGGTGATTACATTGCAGTCTGTTGTTCTACATACTTATATATATTTTTTGCCTTCTCACAATCAACTGTCACAATCGACTGCACAGATGGCGTAGTGGTTAAAATAGCGACCTACAGCGCCAGTGTCGAGGGTTCGAATCCCACGCGGGGCAACACTTTGTGCGATCCACAAATTGTTGGTCTGGATGTAATTTGTGTCCGTTAATTATATGTTTGTAAGGTCCCCCGCAATACAAGGATTATTTCCTTAGTGCAGGGTATTCTCTTAAATAAATAAATAAAAAAAAAAACTGGACTAATAGACGCAATCGACCGGTTAGCCACCCGTGGTCTATACAGTGAATGAATTGATTTAATTATATGTTAGAATACATACCTGTCACATTGAATACAGTGTTATTTTCAGCGATTTTTTGCCATAATATATCAAAAAATTTTTGCTTAACTTCCACATCAACTTCATACTGACCAGCCTCATAAGTCTCCTTACTGTATTCAATTGTATAATTTACAGTTCTATCTGTAGTTACGATCTGAAAACGAATTACTATCGTAATATCTGCTAATTGTAATGTATAAGTACAGGTGAGTCTCCAAAACACATTTACTTTCAATACAGGTAGAAAAATAAAACAAAAAATATTGTATAGGGCTTTCCATCTCTCCGAAACTGTTTACCACTGCACTGGAAGATGTCTTCAAGCCCTTAGACTGAACCGGACTCGCCATCAACATCATAGGCCAATACATTACCCACCTTCGATTCGCACACGATATTGTAGTCATGGCAGAATCCATGGAGGACCTTAGCACCATGCTCAACAATCTCAGCAGGGTATCTCAACTAGTTGGTTTACGAATAAACATTGACAAGACAAAAGTTATGGCAAATGCCCATGTCATTCCTGTACCGGTCCTAGTTGGCAATGCGATTCTCGAAATTGTCAAACATTATGTTTACCTAGGACAAGCAGTCCAGTTAGGTAGATACAATTTTGGGAAAGAGATCAGCCGACGAATCCAATTCGGTTGGGCAGCGTTCGGGAAGCGTTCGGAAAACTTAGGAGGATCTTCTCGTCCAACATACTTCAGTGTCTAAAAACACAGGTCCATGACCAGTGTGTGTTACCAGTGATGACTTACGGCACGGAGACGTCGTCCCTAAATGTAGGCCTCATAACCAAGCTCAAAATCGCTCAGCGTGCTATGGAGCGGGCTATGCTCGGGATTTCTCTGCGAGATAGAATCCGAATTACGGTAATCTGCAAAAGGGTGACCGACATAGCACGAAGAATTAGCACGCTGAAGTGGCAATGGGAAGAAATATTCTCGAGTGGCGACCACGTATCGGACGACGCAGTGAAGTTTACCTAGGTGGACCGACGACCTGGTGAAAGTTACTGGGCATCGTTGGATGCGTTGGATGCAGGCGGCACAGGATCGCAACCTGTGGCGTAACATGAGGGAGGCCTACGTCCAGCAGTGGACGGCGATAGGCTGAAATGATGATGATGATAGGGGTTTTGGCATACTTCATAAATGACCACCTACACGACGTTAAGGAAACCTTGGATAGAATAACTAAGCAAAACTGCAGTTGATATCCCTTAGTCATCTTTTACAACACCCACGGGGTAAGTAATGTGGTGATAAATTACATTCTTACACTACACTGTCAATACACAGACAATAAATCCAACATATATAACCTCCTTATAATACAATGCTGATCATGTATTAGCAGGTACAGATGCAATCAAAATATTCAAATAACACCTAACAGGCAACTTTTAATATGCCCACAAACACTGGTAAGATTGGTAGTATTTATGGCCCCTACCATACAGCATGCTATGCATGATTTCATGATATATATAACATTAACTCCGTATAGTGACAGAGTAAGAATACAATTCACCACCCCCTCTCTTGCCCATGGATGTCGTAAAACATTAATCATGTTTCTGTCCTGTCCTGTCAGACATGTTGGAATAGGATTTTAATTCGACTTTTCCTCCTCTTGCATAGATGTTATATGCATATTATAACCTTTAGTCATCTTTTACAACATCCACAGGCAAGATAAGGAGTGGTGAATTGTATTCTTACTCCGTCACCACACGGAAGACGGATATAATATGCAGACAATATAGATAAAAGAGAAAAAGAACTCAAAATGAAACCCTATATGAAAACATCAGACCGGCATGTTATAATGTGTCAAATTCCTTCCCATAATGGAGGAAGTTCAAGTCCAACAAATCACAATATTAATAATAATGATAATATAATATTAAAACATAAAAAAGAAATTATACCAATATGGAAACTATTCGTGTGGTGACAGGGTAAGAATACAATTCACCACTCCCTATCTTGACCATGAATGTTGTAAAAGAGGACTAAGGGATATAATATGCACATAACATCTGTGCAAGAGAAGGAAAACTCGAAATGAAACCCTATATCAACATGTCTGACTAGCATGGTATAGTAGGTGAAATTCCCTCCCATAGTGGAGGAGGCCCGAGCCCAACAGTGGGACGTATGTGGACTGCGATGATGATGATGGAAACTTTGGAGGGGTATTTAGTTTGGAACTTAAAAATAAAGTAAACTAAGGAATTAACTACAAGGTAGTATTGATAAAGTACATGACTTTGTCAGGTATGCAAAGGATAACTACTACTAAAGAATAATATGTATGTATATTTACAGTCTGCATTTTTTTATTTTTTTTTTATTGCCAACGGTGGCAAACGAGCAAGCAGCACACCTGATGGTAAGTGATACTGCCGCACATGGACCTTTGCAATACACAGCCAGGCCGTTGCCTACTGTGAAGGAAATACTCTTCTTAAACCTCTTTTAAAGAAGGACATGTCATAGAGTTCGAGAAACAGCAGCAGGCAGTTCATTCCAGAGCTTGCACGTACGTGGGAGAAATGACCGCTGGAAACGTACAGTTGAAGACCATAACGTTTCCAGGTGAAATGGATGAACCCTGCTACGATGTCGAGTGGTACATTGTTAGAATGGTGACGGTAGTACCAAGTCAAACAGTTCCTCGGAGCACTCCCCGTGAAAGAGTCGGTGGAGTATTAGCTTATTTCCATGTAATGACTGTGTAAGAATACAATTCACCACCCCTATCTTATTTAAAAAACTATATCCTTTAGAACACAGCTGCCTTTTACATAAAATCTTTATATTCAGGATTATAAATATGCATATAGCATCTATCTATATTTTCCATGTGGTGATAGTAAAAATACAATTCATCACCCCCTCTCTTGCCTGTGGTTGTCTTAAAAAACAACCAAGGGATTAAATATTGCAACATCTATGCAATAGAAGGTAAACTTGAAATAAAACCCTATGCCAACACATTTGACAAGCATAGTATGTTAATTTCCCTCCTATTGTAGAGATAGCTCGAGTCCAACAGTAGGATATATACGAGCTGAAATGATGATGAATGATCTAAACAAGAGAAAAACTCGAAATAAAACCCTGTATACCTATGTACCTGTACAAAAGTAAAGTATTAATCAGACTTATCAGATATTATTTGAACAAAGTTCTTGCTTTATTAGTGGCACAATGAAACAATTGTATAATTATTGTGTTTTTTACAAAGAACTATTATTTGTAGTGAGGGAGTAAGAATACAAGTGTCATAAAAGACGACTAAGGGATTAAATATGCATAAAACTTCTTTACTAGAGAAGGAAAACTCGAAACAAAACTTACCTTACCTTTAGTAACCCCTCTGACCAGTGTGGTGTAGTAGGTCAATTTTCCCTTCTAATTGAAGGAGGCTCGTTGGGCTCGAGCCTCCTCCAATTAGTGGGACGAATATTAGCTGAGATGATGATTACAAAGAACCATAAATAACAGTAAAATGAGAATGTACATCATTTTTTTTTTCAGGCTTATTCATAGGAAAGAATATATTATATCGCCTATAAAACAAAAGGTATGCTATGTTGCACGAAATCTATAGGGCAAACACTTACTTCTTGCGAGTCTGCATCGTCAGTGAAGATAAATTGAAGTTCACCTGAGTAATTGTAATCTAAAATATTAGCTGTTATTGTCACGTTAGAACCGCGTACTGCAGGGCCATTATTAGTCACAGTCACGATATATGCTAAAATATATCCTAAAAAAAAAATACCACCATTTAGATAATATAGAAAATGATTAATAATGAGATAATATAATTACAATTACCCGTTTCTAAGGCAAATGCCACGATAAATAAAATGAAAGGTGCCATATCGAAACGAAGAAACCGGAATTAATTTAAGAATATCATAACAAGATCATAGCAGAAAATGATGTTTCTACAGTATTAGTGTTGGCAATAGCATAAACTGATATAAAATAGTCTAAACGTAATTGCAATTTAAAATATACGTCGTCACAAACACCAAAATACGAACAATTATTAACAATTTTGACAAATGATGACATCTATTTCTTTTGACATATTGATTTTTTTAATCAGTTTAAGGTTCGGTGCAGCAAAAGGAGTAATTGCCATATATCCAAATCTATAGTGACGACTACTCTGTGAATTTCAGAAAATCACACAAAAACGAAATAAACATATGTATAATATACACTATACTCGTTCCAACCATTTATTTTACTTTTGACACATGCTTTAGGACGTAACTGTTTCATTATACGCAATTATTAACTTTGAAACGAGTGAACAGAGAAATATATAAACTGCCCAATAATATTTATATATCTTAATTATTACCCACTAAATACATTAATATGCCGTAAATAGCTCTATTCATAAAATTTAAGTGATAATTCATTTCCGTTATAAAAAAAGTTACGTTCTATCGCATCTAGTGACAGGATCAAAAGTATTCGGTGCAAACGCATTCATTAGTTTTAATGAATCGCAAATAATCGATTACACTTATTTGCAGTTAAGTCAGCTGACAACTGAGTTTTGAATTGTTGTAATAGACAACACGTTAAAATTGTATCAGGGAGATATAAAAATCTTCTCATCATACCTATAACATGAAATAAAACAACCAAAATATTTTAATATTATTTTATTATAACGAATCGTCGGATTCTTCATACGAACTCGAATCGTCGCTTGAATCATCTGCAGTGTTTATTATTAACTCTTGTGTAGGTATGTTGTCAAATTCAATTTCCCGATCCCAATCAGAGAATATTATATTTTTTGTCTTGTTGACGACACTCGCCCAGTTTTCAAGCGTCACACTAGCACATGCGTTTTTTAAAAGTTCAAGCATTTTATTTGCTGTGAAAGGAGGAGTTGTATTGTTTCTTGCGGCGTGTCCTTTGACTTGTGCCCAGATCATTTCAATTGGATTATATTGACAGTGGTACGGAGGAATTCTGATTACAACATGCCCATATTCTGCTGCCATTTCGTCGATGACATATCGTTTTGACTGCTTTTTACTTTTTAATATTTTAAGTAATTCTACTTTTAGTAGGGATTCGTCCACATCTTCCCCATTATCACGAAGCCAGTTTATAATCTCGTGTTTTTTGTTGGCCTGTGTTGGCATTTTATTAATTTGGCGAGAGTGATAGGGTGCATTATCAATAAATATTGTTGATGGCTCTTCAAGTGATGTAAGCATTTCTCTGAACCACTTTTCATACACGTCCGCATTCATCTCCTCATGATAGTCTCCTGTTATTTTTTTATTTGAACGCTAACAGAGCGTCTGGTACAAATACCTTTGTAGTTCCCGCATGGCAAATGATGAGGCGTTCACCTTTCCCCATTGGCACTGCAGAAGTAGAAGCAGCAGTATCGTCAGTCCAACCTTTTGGTATGGAATGATTGCCATTGAGCCAAGTTTCATCTGTGAAAACGACATTCGACCAGTCTTCTATTTTCTTCGCTTGTCTTAAAAATTCACAGCGAGACAAGGCTATATCACGACGTTCCATTAAAATTTTTCTTTTGTCGGATTTCTTATACAAGAACCCGATTTGGTGCAGCACCTTTGACAAAGAAGATTTTTGACCACGAAACAAGCCACAATTTCGTAGAGACGCTACTAATTTTTTCAAAGTAGGAATCTCTTTGCTTGTGTAATAATTGTATATATGACGACGAATAGCATCAGTATCAAAACTGTCAATTGCTGTCACTTTACGGGGCTGACGTTTTTTCTTAGGTGAAAATAGCTTGTTCTGTTCAATACCACTACTACCATAGGCTTCTTTAGTGATTTTCGCCACTGTTGGAGCACTAATACCTAATGCTGCTGCAACACGGTCTCTAACTTGGGTTACTGGTATAAGGAATCCGCCATTGCGGCTTTCCTTTTCAAAAAATTCACGAAGCCGCAGCACTAACTCTCTGGATTGTCCTTTAAGCACCATACCTTTCGGCATTTTGCAAGTAAAATCTTACTGGGAGGAACGATACGCTCAACTCAATCAAAGTAAGAACAATGAAATCAATACGGTGGAATATAAATACTCAACACAGCGTATGAAAAATATGAAAGAGCACTCAGCGAACAGAAATGTGACTAGCACGGGAGTCTTGTTGCGAGTGACAGACAACACAACAAAATGGCGTCGCCGGCGCGCCGTTCAGTGTTGCCAATTCGGCTTAAAAAAAGGGGTAGGCTGGATGAGAAAATTAGTAATTTACTACCGCAGACGAGGGCGCCATTGTCTCTAAGTAAAGTTTGGAGCAGCGGACCCCGTTTAATGGAAAAATGCTTCATAAATTAGTTATTTTTTATTTTGCAAAGTACAAGGTAAAATATTTTGGGAGGACTGAATTAGTGAGTATGCAAAAATTAATGTGCCCAAATAACAAATATATTTACAGAAGTGAAGTTTTTAAATAATATGAAATATGTATTTAAGCAAAAATAAAATATCCGTGTTAAATCGATTAAAAGTTCTTCCTGACTAAAATCGATTATTACAAAACATAGTATCCGTAATACATTGGTACAAAACTAATTGATCAGAATTCGACTTGCCAAAAGTAAAATAAATGGTTGGAACGAGTATAATAAAGATGAACATATATTCTTTACATTTTAGTTGTGAATTTTTTATATTAGAATAGATAAAAACAAAATTATTTAATATGACACATAAGAACAATAAGTGGAGAACATATTTATGTGTTTCATTTTTGGAATAATTGCAAAACATATTTTAATCCACATTTGATGTCTGGTTTTTGAGTATAGTAAATGCAATTGTTATAATTACAATAGGTGTTAATACACCTATTATAAGTATAACTATTGCATTTACCGTACTATAATTATTAATAGAGAATTCATTGTACAAATATTTGGTTTTATTATTATTCAGTCTTATTTTTTTAATAATCTAGATTATTACTCCTCACCGTCAATTGAGCAGGTCACTGAAACCAACTTCTTGACTTCAGAGGATCATTTCGTGGGTTACTTTTGGATTTGGACATTAATTACGATTTGCATTTTTATGATTATGCATGTGTAAATTACTATTTGATATTTAGAGGTTTAATTGTATAAATTCACATGTTGATGTATTAGTGGCTCCTCTACTTTTTTAATGAATTAGCAGGCAACTATTGTTCTTGTGATTATTCTAGGTGCTACTGACGCAAATTGCTTTAGTGATTGTTTTAAAAGAAACTGCAGAGAAATAACATCAAAATTCATCATATTAAGTGTAGGATACAGAATGCATATAAGTGAGAATATTACTACGCACAATATACTCGGGCGCTATTGTTTAATTATTGCTTCAAATAATAGATGGCGCTTTCCATTTATATGACCGTAAAAAATTGGGAACTTTATTCATTAGTACTCTATTCTCATTTTCCCAATTTATTATTTTACTCTAGTCTATGCACTCTATGCATTTAACAGAGACAGACTTGTTGTTACTTTTTAAGGGTTTTACGAGGAAGTGAGTCTAGCAGACGTTTTTTAAACTTTCTCAAAAATAAATTTGTGATCTCTCCCAGACTTATTGTGAATAATCTTAATATATTCTAATATGCGTTGGCTGTAAACAGTGGGCTAAAATAATTAAAATGGCTACCGTTTTCGATAGTCCTTTTATAAGACAACGTTTACATCGACTAAGGCGTCGTGACTATGATTTTGATGAAGATCAACGATTTGGACGATGTGACTGCACAAGTTATTCCTATTTCGTACTCTCCATGGTTTTATTTTCGGTAGGTACCGTGATTACGGTGTTGGCATTGGGAGACGCCGATGGTTATATTCTAAACAATTTGGGACACATGTGGCTTGTAGGCCCTATTTTTATATGTTCTGGAATGATGGTTGCTGTGAAAAGTATGTTATACCTCCGAAGGAAAAGTGTTATACAAATGCTATTACATCAACGGGCAATTATCAGGGTGAGTAACTTCTTTTTATTTTATTCGATTTACGAAAACCTCTGCACAGAAAGTGTTCGCAGAAAATAATTTGCTAATAATCTTAAAAGGATTATTTTATTTTTTAAATCTACATTAGATTTACTTCTGAAACTACGTTTGTTTAAATGAGTTACGTGATAAGACAGACAATTAAAATATATATAAAAATATTTGGATGCTATTTCTTGCATTTCAGATAGGTTCTGTTTTATTTTGCATTCTTACAGCTCTCTTTATGCATAGGCTTATACAAATATTCTAATGTCCAATATATCCATACTAATATTATAAATGCGAAAGTAAGGTTTATTTGTTTGTTTGTAACGCTTTCACGCTTAAACCATTGAACTGATTTCAAAAATTCTTTCACTAATTGAAAGCTATAATATCAGGGAGTAACATAGGCTATATTTTATCCCGGTATTTCCACAGAAACGGGAACTACGCTGCGGGTAAAGCGACTGAAACCGAAGCGAAGCGAGGGCGGGTTGCTAGTATTCTAATATTTTTAATGTATTATTTGCACAGATTAACTGCATCTATTCAAATCTAGCTTCCTTCATAGGAACTACTAATCTGTTATGGATCACTTCCATAAAGAATTACCAGTAATTAATATAAGTTACATTGATAATTGTTAATACTTGTTTTCATTAAGCATTGTTAAATTATTTATAGTAGACAGAAGAAATAATAGCAATTATTTACATGGTCTCTGGCCCAATATATACTAATTGCCTGTTAAACAATGCCTATATTCCTATGCTAAGTGAAAAAAAACACAATTTTACAATAAATATGCAAAACTAAAGGATTTTTGATAACTACAGATGTTAATGATAATTAGAAAAGTAAGCAAAGAATTTAAAGTCAGTATTTTTTTAGGATATGGCAGCTGTGCAAGCTGAACAAGCTTATAGTGGTCAGGTACCACGTACTGCATCTAGTGCTACTCTACCTCCTTCTTACGATGCTTTAATATCAAATGCAACAACCAGTAAACCCCAGCCATCCAGCTCTGAGCCACCACCTCCCACATATGATGAAGCGATGTACCTCATAGATGATGAAAAGCTCCGCATGGAAAATAAATCTGATGAAAGTGCCAAGCAAGACACTAGCATTCAGACAACTACTTCTAGTTTAGATATTAGTAAACCTTGAAATTTAAGTATAGTACTTACAATAATGTGTTTATTAGACTGTAAGAAAAACTTAAATTCTTCCTTTTGTACTTATAATTTTAGATACATAGTCATTTACTATTTATAGTATTCTCAGATGTGCCTAAAATATTGGTTTGTTAGCAATATTGTTATATATCTCAAATGTAAAGGGTAATTTTAATATGTAGAATATGATTAAGAAAACTTATAATGTTTTGACTGGCAGTTATTGGGAGATATTTTTATCTACCACAAGATATTGGATCTGTTTATGTGTATATTTCACATTTGAAACAATAATTACATAAATGTTTTTCATTTGAATATAACAATTTTTATCACTTTTTAATTAAAGTTTAATACTTCATTATCCAATAGATCTGCTCAGTTCATTAGCTACATGCAGTTATCAGTGTTGAATTTGAAGGAAGTTTTTATTCACTTAGAATGGTTAACCAAGATGAAAATCCTTACACATTTCTATAACTATGTAATTATTGTTCCAAATGAGTTCCTTAAGTATTATTTTGATATAGCATCTTTAGCAGTCACATGTGGTTTTTACAGTGTGATGAAGACACTTTGGGTGTCACTTATGTTTAGGTGTGTCTTAACTAATGTAATAATGCATATTATTTTTGTTGAAATTCTAAGCTTCAGGGTATTTTAACTTTGAAAACCCCAGTGTAAAGCGCTAGGATGATGTTATTCTAGCATTTATTTAAAATTGTAGGCGAAGGGTAGCCCACCCTAAGCTTTAATATCAATGTTTGTTGCATTCTGCAATTTGCTAGTTGTTGATATGAAGACTGATGCATTTATAACTATAATGTTGCCAGGTAATAGTCAAGTTTGAACTTATTACTACTACCCATTAAAAAAATTCAAAAATGTTAACCACCAAAGATTCCATAATATTATTGTTAGATACAGAAGAAACTTCTATAAAATTGTATGGCATATTTGGGGCCTTGTGCAAGAGTCTGTTAGGACATCAATAAGTACTGAATATGAAAAGGATGTTCTTTTCAGTCATCCTTTCTTAGAAAAAAAGTGGACAAATCTATGAAAAGCTTTATTAAATACAAGATTTTTATTTACGAATTTTTACACTGCCAACTGCTACAACTTTTACCAAATTTTTACACTTCATCATGATATCAAAAAATATAGGTTTTATTTATTAAATGTAAAAATGTGTTGCTTTATTAATAACAGTATGTGTATTTACTAATCATAGTATACAATGTTTGATACGTAATCAACACTCCTTTTATTTCTATATTTGTCTTATAACTTAATTACAGTTAGGCTCCTAGGAAAATAGAGAATGGAATTAAAAATTGGTATATTCTTCAATATACAACTGTAGGTTGATAATGTTGATGAAATGTATTTGAAACGGAAACCTTTTTAATATAATAGCCTCTAATGCAAACTTACAAGAATAGTTTTTAAAGGTCTACATTTCAATCCAGGTTTTTTCATTTTATTGCTAACATAAAGTACTTAAAAATAATTCACTTAGTCTTCTCAGTTAAAATATGTTCAATGTTTCAAAAAGATTGTCATGTGCCTTTTATTCATTTAAGAATTCTTTTTAGATTTTAGAATTGTAAACAATGGAATTGAATGAAATGAATATTGTAAAGTTCATCCAATATACAAGAAATAAAAATAATTGCTTAAAAGTTCAGGTTTTATTTCTATTGTGTCTGGTCCAACATAAATATTGTATTTATGTGAATAATATGCAAATATAATTCAAGTTTTCTATTGATTTTACCAATTTGAATTAATCTTTTCAGATATTGTTTCATAATGTAATACACAGTAAGTAAAGTAAAATTTATGCATACTACATATAGTAGCTATTTCCTAGTTTCACATGCATTAAATTACTTATTGGACATCCTGTATGGAGTCCAAGTGACTAATACCTGTATGAGTTATTAATTCTTGTGTTTAAAATTTCACCTGATTTGATTCCATTAATGATCTCTTGTGGGTCTTAGCAATGTCTTTTAGCCTTCTAAATAAACAAATTCTTTATGCGCAGCATTATCTCAGTCCATATAAAACCCTCTGTTAGGCTCAAGCCTCCTTCACAATGGAAGGGAAATTGATCTACTATATTGCACTGGTCAGACATGTTGGTATAGGGTTTTGAGTTGTCCTTGCATAGATATTATGAACTGTACTCTTACTCCGTCACCACACAGAAACTTTTTCTTAGCTCGGCTCATATATTTCCTACTATTAGCTTAGGCCTCCTTCATTATGGGAGTAAAATTGACACAATATTATGCTAGTTTGACGTGTTGGCATAGATTTTATTTCAAGTTTTCCTTTCATTGCATCAATGTTCTTTGCATATTACATCCCTAAATCGAATTATAGAACCCACAGACTAGAAAGGCGGTGGAGAATTTTGTTCATTCTCTCACCAACAGTATTTATACACTCTGTGCAAATGCAAAAATAATCTTCAAATTAGTCTATCACTACGATTTAATATTGGGAATTATACACATGTCATTACACATTTTTTCAATTGCAATGACCATAAGTTTGGGAAAGGTTATTATTAAAACAGTCTTAGGGTTCTTCACAATATAATTTGTTACAATTCATATTGTTCTTTTATTAATTATATTCGTGAGCACACATCCATAGTATTATAAATAACAGCAAAATGATTATAAATAACAAAAAAGGATTATAAATTTGTAAACGATTTTTATTCTTAAAACTAAATTTATCTCACAATACAATTATTAGCTGCTATTAACTATTTAAGATAGATTACTTAATATTAACTTATTGGCATTAAAATACCTACATTTAGAAGATTTGTCTATCTGTATCATGTATGGCCTGTAACTTAATAACACATCGGCTAATCTTAATAAAAACAGCATCAAGCAGTCAAACCTGGATAAGTGAGAAAACTCTATAAGTGAGAGTAATAGCCAGGACCCGTCATTTTAAGCTCCCAAAACCTCTATTAGCGAGAAACAGAAACCTCTGTAAGAGAGAGTCGTTTTTCCCTCATGGACCTCCGTAAGTGAGACTGCTACTTATCTATACCTCTATAAGCGACAGTCGAGCTTTATTTATTTATATTATTTAGGAGGAACTATAGCTACAATAAAAATATACACACATACAGGAACAAATGACAAAACAAATTTATCTGCTATTTTATGACTCTTTCTTAACTTTCATGGCACTTCCTACCATTGTTTTTTAATTGTTTTCTCGTCAATAGTGTACCTATTCTATTTCGTGGAACTAAATAACGTTGTTATTTTATCGCATTCTTATCGAATGGACACGTGTGCCTGTGTACCGACCCGCTTGTCGGACTTACTCAGTTTATAGTTAATCAATTGCGAAGGAAAGTTCTGTTCTGCATCATGTCAAAACGGAAAATTAAAGTACTGTCATTAATGATAAACTTAAAATAGTGAATGCGTTTGAAACCGGCAAATCGCGTAATGAAATTCAAAGGGAGTTTAATTTACCAGAATCCACCTATTATAAAATTATAAAATCCAAAGACTATAAAGTCCGAGTGAGATGATGATCCGAGCCTGATGGACATGGCAATATTAAGAGGACTAGAGTTTTTGAATTTACCAATATCGAAAAGTGCCTTTTGGAATGGATAAAACAAACTCTCGATAAGAACATTCCTATAGATGGACCTTTGTTGAAAGTAAAATCAAAAGAGTTTGCTACAAAACTGGGAATCCAGAACTTTTCTGCTAGCAACCTGCATTAGCGAGAAACTCGGGTTAGTGAGAAACCTCTATAAGCGAGAATGAGATTGTGCTCCCTTGAACTCTCGCTTATCCAGGTTTGACTGTATATAAAAAAATTTTGTAAGTCTGACTGCAAAAGTAACTATAAATTTCAACATTAATTTTCAATAATGTATAGTTAACAAAAATAGAAAAGATATACAGTAGAATTCATATATAACGACTTCGCTTATAACGACTAACCGTTTTTAACGATGATAATGTTTACTCAAGTTAGGTTTCATAGTTAGGTACTGAGAAAATATAACCGTTTAGTGCGACTCCGGTTTAAACGACAAACTGCTTATAGCAACCATTTTTGTGATTAATACATCCGGTTAAAACGACACGCAATGTTTTGTTTATACAACCTACGCACCAATACTTCGGCGGCCCAACTTCATCCCGCCCCGCAAGCTTCACCTTTCCTTATTGGCGCGCGTAAATCACAGTTAGTGTTTGTCACATGTTATGAAAAGTTCTTAAAGCTCGACAAAATGAGTTCTGTGAAGTGAAAGTGTTTTACAATTGAAGAAAAAGTGCAATATTACAACGATTAGAAGGCGGTGAATCAAATGTAAGCCTTGCGAAGGAGTTTGGCGTGTACATAATTATGTATTCGTAGGTTAGGTACTTATGTACTTAAGAAATAATCCTACCGGCTAGTACGACATAGTATCGCCGGTCCCTTAAAGATCGCTATATCCGGATTCTACTGTATTCTTAAAACATTTTTCAAGTCCTTTTACATCTGTATAAATGTATGTAACCTATATTAATGGCAGACTAATTAAGCCTACCATAGTATTTAGCCCTGAAACAAGTATCCCTCAATTCAGGCCATTGTACAATAAAAACATCAGCAAAAAATTGCAATATTTTACCTGTCAATGATAAAGTACGCACTCTACAAATACTCTCTATAAAAACTATCCTACAATCTAAAAGAAATAAACACCTCATAAGAAAAACAACAAAACATACCGGAACACAGGTACCAGGTCCATTACAAAATATTATATTAGGTTTATAATTGTATATTATAGGGACTGTATAGGTAGTAGCTTGTAAGGTAGTGACTACAGATGATTGATAAGACTGCTGCACATTTCGACTTCTTGGTATCCTCACAAGCCTGTAAGTCTTCTGAGCTCTTTCTGTATCATGTATTTTAACTTCACTGCTTCTATCATTATCAGCAAGGATATACAATCTTGGGTTATATTTGCTAATATTTAGTGTACCAATTATTCCTAATAATTCTGTTGTATGACCTCCTGAACCAATACATATGATGGTACGTAAAGGTCTTGACTGTACCAATGCACAATCGCTCGTATAAATTCTAAACAATACAAAAGTTATTCTAATAAGTAGTAGTAATACAGCACTAATTAGAATATAGCCGATGATGGCAATAATACTCATTTTAAAATGTAAGTTTACTCGCACTCGTGGATACTGAAACAGCTACACAGTAAAACTATATTGGGGTCTGTATTATTTATCTAGGCACCACACCTCTATACTTGTTTGAATGGATAAGAAATTTCAACCAACAGACCAGGCACAGGCCCAAGTGTTAATTTGAAAAGTACTCGTTAAAACTTTGAAAAGACCCACCGGCTTCCTAATTTTTTTCTACAATAACAAAAATACTGCTAAACTAAATGTCACCTGAATTAAATTTGACGTTTCTTACGTATAAACTAGGGATGGCGATCTGAGATCAATTCAATTTTTTCTGCCCATTCAATACTAAGTATGTTTATGTTTTATACTATGTTATAAGATTAATAACACTTAAATTTTCTGAAAAGAAAAAAAGAAGCTCATCATATATTTACTCTCCAGATTTCCTAAAAAAACAGGTCATCACAAGCCCGTTCAAAAGAAAAGATTACTAAATCGATTAATCGGGAATCGATCCTTCAGAGCTCAATTTTCTTGTGAATCGATTCTTTGGACGACATTTCGAATCGATTCAAGAATCGATCTTTTTCAGAAAAATCGCCCATCCCTAGTATAGACTTCATACAGTATATATAGTATAGAATATATATATATATATATATATATATATATATATATATTGATTATTTATTAGTGCTTTGTAGTAGAAAATATCATATATTACTAGAGAGTGAACCTTGTTGAGAACATAGATGTTCTAAATACTATAAAAGTTAATAATTTTTTGAGCTCAGAATATCCATCTATTTTCCATGTGGTGACTGTGTAAAAATACAATTTACCAGTCCCTATCTTGCCCGTGGATGTCGTAAAAGATGTTTAAGGAATGTGTATATAACATCTGTGCAAGGGAAGAAAAACCGGATACAAAATCCTATTCCAACACGTATGACCAGCGTGGAGTTTTAGGTCATTTCCCCAACCATTGTGGAGGTCTGTGTGCCTACTCTGAAATCTCGATTCCAATCCTAAATTCAATCGCAGCTCGAATTGGAGCAAATTTGATACTCTTGAAAGCGACACTAGCGTACGATTGGAATTAAATTCGGTGGAATATTTTTGAACTAAATGAATTCGACTTTCGTCGATTAAATCAAATATTTGCTACTCCCAACGCGATTTTGACGTAGTTTAAAATCGTTAACGTTGCACAATTGCAAGAAAGCGTCTTTGTAGTGATCGAGTTCGATAACGTTATTAATTTAAAATAAGAAAATACGACACATTTGGTGAAAATAACAACGCCAAACGCGAGGAATTCATTCTCGATTTTGTTCAAGAGTACCAAATATAAGTTTGGTGAGATTGGAATTGAATCGGATTCGAAATTAGAATGGATTTCCAGAGTAGGCACACTGAGCACAACAATGGGACTTAATATATTGGCTGAGATGTTATCCATCTATTAACCTATCGACGTCTATTGCAGTATACAAAGCTCTCCAAAAGGGAAGGTTAATGGCATAATTGACACGCTTGGCTGACGGGTTACTTAGTTGCGGCGAGTATGAATTTACTAAGAGAGCCTACTACCTTTGAATACTAGCAAGTAATATATCAGTATAGTCGGTTTTTTAGAGTCCCACGGGGAAAAAAGGTGTAACAACAGATTGAATTCTTAACCCGTCATCAAATGGGGGAGAATCGGACTCAGGATACTACTATGTCTATGAGATGCCACTGATTGACATATTTCTTGACATGTTTCACCTTAGAATGCGAATGAAGTTACATTGGAGTTATATAAACCAAAATAATTTCAAAAATATATTTTGTGACTTTGACCTTGACAGCGCACTTACAAACTTACAGCGCAGATACTGGTTTAATAAAAATTTTGAGACATCTTTTAGGGCACAAAAATGAATATGTATACGAGTTTACAGCTTATTATCCCTAATTCTGAGGTTGACCCCTTTTTTGGCTTAAGTGGCTGTGTACTGTACCCATTTTATCAACTCATTGCATTTACATGAAACAAATTTGGACGACAGAGTTAGGTAGGTTGGTAGTCTCTATCGTTCTTCTTCTTCTTAGTTAATGGCAATGAGCTACAATAATATGAGCTATTGGTGCCAGTGTCGAGTATATTGATTATTATTCACGTCTTTAGTCTTAGTCTTTCAGTCAGTCGTTAGCATGACTTGGTGCTGATACAAGTCATGCGTCTCAGGAAATTTGGGTAGAATGTCAAAATGCACGTAATTCACTATTATATCATTTTCACTACATTTCAGAATTTTATCTGCATTATATTACATAAAATATCAGCAAAATTATTGAATATAACACTTTAAAACACTAAAATAATAAAAAGAATATAAAAGCACTACATGACATTTTGACATTCGCGTCAAAAGTCATTACATTAACCTATTTTAGTATGTGTCAAATTGACAATCAGATATTTATGAACTTAGAGGAGAAATTTTTGAAGTTCACCAAATTTCTATTATTTTAGATGTAGATAAAAGCTTCATTATAAATGAAAATTACTTCAGTGTTAGTTTTAGATAGTTGACAACGTTAAAAATGAAATTTTTAGATATACGTTCTAGTTTTTTTCAAATTACATCTGTAGTTTTTGTTTTGGGTTATTTTCTTGGCGTAATAAACATGTATTTTAGTGACAAAAATAACTTCTGTCTAATGACTTACATGTTTGAATATCCTCAATTTGTCGTAAGTATGTTTCGTAATAGTTTATATACATTAAGTGTTCATTAAGATAATAATTTTGAATCTTTTTAGCGTTTGTCAGTGCCAGAAAATAAAATATATCCACAATATGGTTTATATGCATATAGCGAAGGAAGATTTACAGAAAGAACCAGGAAAATGTGGTATGTATAATAAAAATACGTTTGTATCTTTGGTTTTTACTATGCAACTAAGGTTGACTTACAAAGATGTCTGCATTATATTGTTGTTCACCAAATATTTAAGAGTATGCTCTATAATAACTGTAATGTATTATTCTTGTACTAAATATCGTAATATTGCAATAGGTTTGATGGTGTACCGGTACTATTTCTACCTGGGAATGGAGGCAGTCATATGCAAGCCAGGTCCTTAGCTTCAGTAGCCTTAAGGAAAGCACTTTCTAGAGGATATCAGTATCACTTTGATTTTTTTGCAAGTGAGTAATTTGATTATTATTTATTTAATATTGTTTTGAAATTATGTATAAAATTTTATAAATATATACTTGCAGTGCTCTTTTGTTAGCTGGGGATAAATGTCATTATTTGTGAACCAAACAAAGGCCGAGTCGCCAAGCAAAGCCACTGAGTAAAGGGAATGACAAAACAGTCAATGGACCAATAGTTGAAATCATAAATATAATTAAATCTACTTTTCCATTAGCTGGTTGCAAGAAAAAATCACATACACAAAGTAGACTGGATTGATTGATAAAATGTAAAGTTTACTGTGTTTCAGTTTGGAAACAATGCTATAATCATGATCGTTTAATTTTTTAAAATGCTGTTCTAATTTGATCCACCAACAATACAGTGGATTCTTTTGTCTATTTGTAGTGCCACATAAAATAAACTACTGTAAATTGTATTAGAGAACATTTGCTTTTATTTATATTTACACACTTATTAAAATCTATATGCCAGTCTATAAAAGTGATGGATGAGATACTGCATGTGTTAGAGATGAGAATGGTTCAAATCATATATTTTTTTAAATCTTGCATCCTGCACTAAGGAAATGATACTTGGGCGATTTTACAGGCATATAATTCATAATCATCATCATCACCATCATTTCAGCTTATATACGTCTCACAGTTGGGCTCGAGCCTTCTCCACAATAGGAGGGGAATTGGCCTTACTATACCATGCTAGTCAGACACGTGGTTCGAGTTTTCCTTCTCTTACATAGATGTTATATGTGTGTTATATCCCTTTGTTGTCTTTTACGACATCCACAGGCAAGATAGGGAGTGGTGAATTGTATTCTTACTCTATCACCACATGGAAAATAATGGGCAAAAATTACACCATTTAAATGTCAGAAAAACAATCTATGGATCTCAACAAGTATCGTCATCATCATCATCACATGGACGTGGGAGATGATGGGAGAGGATAAAATATGATGTTTGTGTATGAATGGATAGATTTATTATTTGATTAGTTCAACTATTATAATGCAAATAAAATTTGTTTGCATTATCAGCAATTTTACTGCAATATATTAGGTTGATTTTTATTAAAAGTTTTATATTTTTTAATCATTCAATGTCGAGAAAATGACCTAATAATATTATACCTAATAAAAATTATATGTAACTGTCCCCCTGGGATCTTTATCAGTGTAGGGAGATATTATAAAATGAATTATCATAGCAATATTGTATCTTTTATATATATATATATATATATATATATCTTTTATATATATATATATAGTATCTTTTTTGTTTTTTTAGTCAGTTATAATGAAGAATTATCTGGTCTCTATGGTGGAGTGTTACAAAGTCAAACAAAGTTTGCAGCAGCTTGTATAAATAAAATTTTAAGTCTATACAAAAACAAAAAATATACAAAAGCTATACCTAATTCCGTTATACTTATTGGACATTCAATGGTAAGTTTCTACTCACATAGAGATAAGTATCGTGACAATAAATTTTTTTATCAGTACCTACAACGTGTAATTTATTATATTATCTTTTAGCGGCATTTACAATAAGTACATATTACTTCCTTTTACGATAAAACGTGCCGCGTATTCTAAACTAATACTTTCTCCGCAGCTTCACTTGTTAAGTTATTTGATCTATCGTTTATATCCTACTTTCCTTTTGGAATTCATCCAAATCATATCTTAGCGTTGATTGATTTAAAAAACGTATTACGAATAGCAATTTGGCTATTGACAAATTTTTTAAGATATGTATAAAATAGACTAAAAACTGTATTGATCTGTGACAAAAACATAACATTCATTTTCTTATTAGTTAGACAGAGAGAGCTATACAAACAGCGTGATGTCAACTTAGCATTTTGTATGCTAATGTGCGTCTACTCTAACCAAATCTCGTATTGCGACAAAAGGATAAAATGCGGGTCTTTTTTTTGGGGCTAGGCCATGGTCAGCTCGCTCGCCGCCCAGCTCCGTCCGTGACGACAGAGAGGAGCCGCGCGGCCCCATGATCCACCCGTGGCATGTCGCCTTCGTCGTTGAGCCGACTATCGGTGCAGGGATCCTTGTCTTCAGTGCTCAGCCCGACGGAATACCCCGGTCGCGGCGTACCCTCCCCTCACGACGTCCCCCCTCGGGGACGTCGGTCACCTTCGCCTGGTCGGCTTCGCGGCGGGTGACAGATTAAATCCCCGGTCCAGTCATCCGCGGCCTCGACTCGTTTAAAAACTTGCAACTATTTTAATTGTACGTAATTTTTTTTACAAGCGCGCGCGCAGACATTTCGAACTTACGAAATGATATGTGGTCATTGTTAGTTATAATTTGCTTGTTATCTATACCAATAAATAAAATTGGAGTGTCTGTTTGTAATGTCAAAATAATAGGCTTTTTTCATGCTCACACGGTTATTTGCACGACACCTATGCCTAAAATAGCAATTAAAAAAATTTTGTCTGTCTGTCTGTCTGTTTGTTCCGGGTAATCTTCAAAACGGTTGGACCGATTTCAAAAATTCTTTCACCAATGGAAAGCTATAATATCAGGGCGTAAACTAGGCTATATTTTATCCCAGTATTCCCACGGGAACGAGAACTACGCGGGTAAAACGACTATAACCTATAACCGAAGCGAAGCGAGGGCGGGTTGCTTAGCTTTAGCTTAATATACAAATATACATATAACTAAAAGATATTCTTGATAGTGCGTTGTGAAATACTTCAGGTAGTTTCGATCTTTAGACATAGGTCATAATTAATACTTGCGCGGTTGCGCCAAGCATAGTGGTGGGCCGTTATTTTGCTGCTGTCTCGGTTTTCCTCTATCATCATCATCTCAGTCCGCATAAGTGCCACTACCCAATAGTGGCATTTATGAGAGAGCTTCCTCCACAATAGCAGGGAAATTGACCTACTTATATCACGCTGGTCAAACGTGTTGGCATAGGGGTTTATGTCGAGATTTCCTTCTCTTGCATAGATGTTAGCTCCATAATATATATTATCTTTTACATAATATATATTTTCTTTTACGTTCTCCACGGATAAGATAAGAAGGGGTAAATGGTATTCTTACTCCATCACCACACGGGACAGTTTATGTCAGTTCCGAATTGGATTGTTCGATACATTCAGCTGCTCATTGTTTTACGAAATTCGGATGAATAAGCATGTATAATTAGTCTCCTACACCATTCAGGCCAGATACTTTTAGCATAGGGTTTTCTTGTAAAATGTTTGCTTATGTAATGCATTTTTGAATATTTGATCGAAGCTCTTATATCAGCATCATCGTCATAATATGTTATAATATTTGAAATGTATTTATTAGGTATGTATTTTGCCGACAGGGAGGTCTAATAGCTAAACGGCTTTTAGCGTACCCAAGCACCATTAATGTAACTTCGCTAGCCATTGCTTTAGCCGCGCCTTTGGAAGCCCCAGTGATCAATGTAGATATCGCAATGGACGACTACTACATGCTTATGAATCTCGAGTGGGAGACAAATATTAGACGAGATATTAATACTATAGAAAAAAAAATGTTACTGAGTTTTGGAAACGGTGCTCGGGATGTTCTTATGCCGGCTGCGTTGACGTCATCCGAAGATAGTTATATAAATGCACTAGTGAGTACCTTATTATTATAGTTGGTTAATTATTTTTAATATTGTTACAATTGTATAAACATTTTATATATCTTGTATTTTTACCATCTTCAGCCCACCTTCCATTTAGCGTTGCCGGTCGTCTTCATAAGAACGGATATGTCCGGCAATCAAAAAGCCTAACCACCGTTAGGGTTTTTGATTGCATGTCCCGCCAAAATAAACGGTGTCCGGCTATTGTTAGGCTTTTTAAATTGCTGGTCGTTTTTCCTTAGAATTTAACGAGATTCATGGTAATAATATAAAAATGTTTGATGATATTGATTTATATTTTTTTTTGTTGTATCTATTAATACTAAGACAGAAAATCCTCAATAATCTAGGGTCTGGACTTTTAAGCCAAAGGTCCGGACAAACTGGCTAGTCGTCCGGCTATTAGGTTTGGCGTCCTGGCAACCTTATTTCCATTATAGGGCACAGGCTGCTCTTCACAATGAGTTGGAAAAAGACCTTACTTATGCTACGCTAGCTAGATGGATCAACATCTTTTATCTCGGATATTCCTTCTTATATGGGGACTTTGTCTGCTTTTATTTTCTCAGCTATGTATTACGACGCCCGCGGGAAAAGATGTAATAGTGTGTGATGGTGTGATAGTATTAATTTTGGATAGTTTCATTCTGATGATTTCATTTTGAGGCAAATATTACCGACGAAAAAACAAAAATCACTAAAAGTTGATTACCACCTTACTCTAAGATAACTATGACGTTAAGCGCCAAGATATAATTCGTGGAATTGCTGTGGAATAGTATTTGTCGAATTTCTTGTAGTATTTGAGTTCTAAAAATGTTATAGCCATTAAGCGTTAAGGTCGTGAAATTCTAGCAGCTATAGCCAACAGTGGCCCTAATATAGTTGTTATATTCCAGATTACTGCCATACCCGGCGTCTGGGTCTCGCCAGATCATGTTTGTATAGTGTGGTGCAAACAGTTAGTGATGGCTATAAATCGATTTCTCTTCTCCATCGTGGACCCTCAAACAGAACAGATAGTAGAAGACCGCCGGATTTTAATGCTAAGATCAAGACAATACTTTCAGGTTCGTTGTTTTTTTATTACATAATATAAGAGCGGCTTAAAAGAAGAGTAAAATTGAGTCGGCCCCAAGAATTGGGATAAAAGCAAGGTGGCGATAAAGATAAGAACGGTTTAAAAGACCGACTTTGAAGAAGACTTCACCATAAATTGCCTGTCTGACACAAACAACGACTTACAATACATCTGGGTGGTAGGTAAATCGAACTATATTTGAAAGATTATTCTAATTCATGCTGAATTTTTTCAAAGCATTTATCTTATTCCTTAAAATTCTTATTCAAAATCTTATTCCTTTCTATTATTATATTTATACTTATAGGTTTGTACCGCCGCTCTCCGAAAAATTATCTGGACAGATATAGTATTTACTAGCAATCCGCCCTCGCTTCGCGTCGGTTATAGGTTATAGTCGTTTTACCCGCGTAGTTCCCGTTCCTGTGGGAATACCGGCATAAAATATAGCCTAGTATACGCCCTGATATTATAGCTTTCCATTGGTGAAAGAATTTTTGAAATCGGTCCAGCCATTTTGAGGATTACCCGGAACAAACAGACAGACAGACAAAAATTTTTTAATTGCTATTTTAGGCATAGGTGTCGTGCAAATAACCGTGTGAGCATGAAAAAAGCCTATTATTTTGACATTACAAACAGACACTCCAATTTTATTTATTGGTATAGATTTAGTGTCTGTTAGAAGAAAAAATATTTTTGCCAAAATACGTATTAACTTCTGAAGTTAAGGTTATCATATGATTATCAGGTTATCATATGACTCCACCTACCAAGAAGCCCCTTCACGCTACACGCAAGTCCCAACTTTACCATTGCTTAACGAGTCAACTATATGCTCATCTGTCAAGGATAGACCCGTCGTCATACAAACCCTAAAATAGTCTCTTTACCTTTTAGTATTTCCTATATCTTCAGGCTAATACGGGAGGCAAAGCCTGCTTCGTGCTGGACACTATATCAATAGCCAAGTAATTCTCATTATGCGAAATAAAATTCTTGCTACCTTTTTAGTCTCGATATATTCATTCTTAAAAAAAATATGTTATGATAACAAGATGTAATTATCAAATGTTAACTTTTAGATTAATTAATATTTTAACTGTGCCATTAGCACCATATCGCTTATCAAATATTTAGATTGAAATTCAGATAAGATAATGTAATTGGGGTATTTGTTTCCATGTTCAAATGATTGTCGTGTTATACAGGCCAATCGTACGATGACATTGAATCCAGTAGTGATACGACCCGATTCGAATATGATAGCAGATGCTTTCTGGTATGAGGACAACCGACGTATTTATCAAGTATCGCGACCGCAGATAGATAAGTATGAAGTTATTAAATTACGACAATCATTACACTTATCAAATAATAGCTTAATATTTGAGCTTAATCATAAGTCATAATATTAATCGAAATATTGTGATTGTTATTTTATCTGATGACGGATATACTTATATGCAATGTGTCAACACATTTCCGTATCCTGAAAGTCGTCTAAGATTACTTAGAAGAAGCAGCGTTTGATCAGACTGGTGGTCAGTTAATCACCCGAAGAGAGGCGACCCTCCGGCAGCACTATTGTTTGTTGTCGTGACGTCGACGGGGAAAAGATAGGCAAGGCTAAACAGTAGTCAATGTAACTACGATCATGAGGCAATACGGTAGGTTATTGGGCCGCACAAGTCTTTTGCGAAATAAAACCAACGCCTGTAAGGTTGGGCGTTGGGATGCAATAATACGATCTGACTGCTGTATAATAACTAACTGCTGTATAATAAATAACACACACACGCACACGCACACGCACTCGCACGCGCACGAGCGCGCGCACGCGCACGAGCGCGCGCGCACGCACGCATGCACGCACGCACGCACGCACGCGCGCGTATATACAGGTGTATCAGGTTATGGAGCAACTGTTCGAGTATGTTGTAGTGTACCGGTCATAGATAGTAATTAAAATGTATATTACACAAAAAACAATATAACATAAAAGTTATAGTAATTTCAAAAATGTGTGTCAAACAGTCTACGCCTTAAATGTTACGTATTATTTAGGCATGGATAGACAGGATACATGTAGCATGTAAAGCTTCGACAGTATAATTTCATTCATTTATACCTAGAATTGCGCAAACGCTTCAATGGGACTGTAGGTACAAACGTGACTCGGCGACGATAATCGGTCGATCAGCTGATTTAAAGCGAAGTTCGTTTTGCTTATGCGAACGTAATCATTGATTTTTTCAATTTCTATTGAATATTTAACAAAGTACGAATATGTTGCAGATTAAGTATCACTGACTTTATACATTTCAATCAGATTTAAACTAAAAACAATGACAAAATTAAAAACTTTACATGTCTCTAATTCATTAGCAAATCGATATTTTTCCTTCAAATTTCTTTTATGGGTTCTTACCACCATTGCCTACCTCCCGTTTGTCCCATAACCTGATGTATATAATGCAATTACAGTATATTTCAAATTTATATTCATATTTATTTATTAAACAATTAATACGCTAAACGAATTTTCTTATAACTAAAAATGTAACATTTTCATAAAGAGTATAAACAGATATATATTTAGCACAAAACATTTGCAGTAAATAGTACTACAGTGAGAAAGAAGTTTTTCACGAGTATTAAATTATATTAATCATCTCTTTCCATAGAAGGTGATAATCATTTAGAATATCTCTCTTAGCATCATCATCTTTTAACGCCTTTAATTACGCATAAGTAGGCGGGGTCCGGACTACTTGGGCAGTTTACTTATATATTGAGCGAGCTCTTTAATTATACTACTTCGATATTATTTTCATCTTTCATTACATATAAAGTTTGTCTAATTTCTTATTTGGCAGTCACTTATTTGGTGTATTTTTAACCCTGGAGTCGCTTCAACATCGTGTAGTGTCTCGACTACGTACTGTTCACTTAGTCTCGGGGGCGGTGTGGGAGGGGCTCGTCGCACTGTCTTCTTGTAGAAATAACTTCTATTAACAGTTCTCACTCTTCTCACCACTCTCTTCTAGAAATAAATTCGTATTAACATTGTTCTCGGCATTGAACTCTCGACACCATTTCTATCGAACTTCAGCAAGTACTGCGCCGTCCAATCGGTAATATTATTTTGACTTTACTGCACGCCGAAGATCAAAGTTCATATGCCACACGTAAGCGAATTGTAACCCAAAACCGCTCCACCAAACATGGCAGGGTCGCCATGTAAGGTTGGGCGTTGGGATGCAATAATACGATCTGACTGCTGTATAATAAGTAATAACACACACACACACACACACACATATATATATATATATATATATATATATATATATATATATATATATATATATATGTATATATATATAATAGGATGTAGATGTAAAGTTCGTTGGCGTGTAGTGTACTACACGCCAACGAACTTTACAATATACTGGGCTGAAAGATGGAGATCAAATAGCCAGCCTGGCGGATATATGTCCTGGTCATCCGTCTGTGCATAGAGCAAGAAGATATTATGTGACAAACATTTAGAAATCGTGATAAGGATCTTCATCGCAGCCCACATACGTCCCACTGTTGGGCTCGAGCCTCCTCCGTAATGGGAGGGAATTTGATCTATTATACCATGTTGCTCAGACATGTTGGTATAGGGTTTCATTTTGAGTTTTCCTTCTCTTGCACAGATCTGATGTGCATATTACATCCTTAAGCCGTCTCTTACGATATCCACGGGCAATATAGGGAGTGGTGAATTGTATTCTTACTCCGTCACCACATTGATAATGCTGAAATTTAAAATAATCTGCTCGCAAAGATTCGATAGATATTAATTAGCTAATGAAATTTTAAAGAATCATTAAGTGTTCCATGAGGATTTGTGGTTGATCTATATATTGGCAGATATCCAGAGATTCAGGAAATGTGTACATTAAAATTCTATTATTACATTAATTACGTCATTCCGTCTAGTATTTTTGTAAATACGGGAAAGAAGGTCATATTTACGATTACTAATTTATGTCTCAGTAACCTTGGTATAAATATAAATCATGAACTTGTTGATAAGAAACTGTGAAATGCGTTTCAATTAGGTGTTTTTACTTCACTTGTTGCGAATGCTTAAGTATAGATTTGATACTTTTGCTGACATTGGATATTTCATCATCATCGGCTTATATATGTCTCACTGCTGGGCTCGAGCCTCTTCCACAATATGAAGGAAATTGAACTACCATACTACGCTAGGCAGACAGGTTAATATTGTAGTTATATTTCGATTTTTCTTATCTTGCATAGACATTATATGCACATTATATTCTTCAATCGTCTTTTATAACATCCACGGGCAAGATAGGGAGTGGTGAATTGTATTCTTATTCCGTCACCACACGGACGATTGATGGATACTTACTCCATATATTTATTGTTACTAGCTTCTGCTCGCGACTTCGTCCACGTGGAATAGTTACTTTGGGCTAATGCTAACTTTAACCCGCGACTTTGTTTACGTAGAAGGTGAAAATGTTTTTAAATAATACAATTCTGTCACACATTATTTTTGCGAAACCTTAACCGTCTATGCAGTGCATGCAGTGGAAGCTCTTACAGGGAAAAAAAATATTTTGAAATAATTCTCAATGGTGCTTCGCTCCTATTGCTCTTAGCGAGATAATATATAGCCTATAAGCCTTCCTTGTTAAAATATGTATCTGACACTGAAAGAATTTTGCAAATCGGACCAGTAGTTCCTGATATTAATGCGTTCGAACCACCAAACTTTTCCGCTATTTATATTAGTATAGATATAGATTTGCCACGTCTATTATGTAATAAACGCATTAACTACACTGTTATATTGCTTGAGGTTGTAACAAATTGCTGTTAATGTGATCTTTGAAAATCAAATTTCTTGTGAACTTCCTTAAATGCAACTATTGATTATATAATACTAGCTGACCCAACAAACGTTGTCTTGTTCAAATAAAATAAAAGCAACGCCACCTACCGGGTTCAATTGTGAATCTAAACCATCCTCAAATCCCCTTGAACACACACACAAAAAATTTCTTCAATATCGGTACAGCCGTTAAGGAGGAATTCAGTGACATACACACGTACACAAGAAATTTATATATAAAATATTCTATTGATGCTGTGTTCAAATATTCTACCGTATGGTGACGGGCAAGAATACAATTCACTACCCCCTTTCTTGTCCTTGGGTGTAGGGATGAGACTTAGAGGGAAAAAATCGTTTTTTTTTTCTTTAAAATTAAACGATTATAAAATAATCGATTAATTAGAAAATAAATAATCGATTATAAAATAATCGATTTTTCTTCCAACAGGATTATGATGCCCTTTTTTTAAGTAAACGTGAGCTTTATTTTCTAATATAGTATAAAACACTGCACGCAGTATCGTGATAACCTTTTTTTTAGAAAATCTGGCAGTGATTTTATTTTAAACAAAAAAGCAAATACTAAAATAATCGATTAATTTTAATATAAAATTCGATGTTTTTATTATTTTGATAATCGATTATTAAAATCGATTATTATAAAAATCGATTATTTTTCACATCCCTACTTCTATCCCTACTGGAGACTTGTCAGAAAAGTCGACTAAGAGATACGAGTATGTGAATAACATTTATGCAAGAGAAACTGGACATAAAATCCTATAGTAGAATAAAGAAAAAATTTTACGCGGCAATGATTGTAAATAAAAGAGAAACCTTTTAATAAAAGATGATACGTTTTTTGTGGAGCAAAAGTAAGCCGATTTCGTATATCTCATTCAAATATTTCATTGAGTCATGTTTTCGATAATTTCTTTAAGCTGCCCCTGGTGTTTGACTGTACCGCTTACTACTACTATATTAATAGATAGTTCTTCGGCAGAATTTGAGTGTCTACTTACATCCTTTAATTGTCTTGTACGACACCATGTGTCCATCCATCCATTCATCAGCCCACAGACGTCCACTCGGAATGGTCCCGCGCCACTTACATCCAACAGTTCCCTGCGACTTTGAGAATGTCGTCAGTCCAGTAGTGGGGGGTCGTCCTACACTGCGTCGTTAGATTCGTGGTCGCCACTCAAGAACCTTTCTTCCCCAACGGTTGTTGGTTCGACGAGCGATGTGGCCTGCCCAATGCCATTTCAACCTACTAATTCACATTTACACCCACCACCATGTGTATACTTGGGCACCATGTGTATACTTGGGCATCATGTGTATACTTGGGCACCATGTGTATACTTGGGCACCATGTGTATACTTGGGCACCATGTGTATACTTGGGCACAATGTGTATACTTGGGCACCATGTGTATACTTGGGCACCATGTTTATACTTGGGCACTATGTGTATACTTGGGCACCATGTGTATACTTGGGCACCATGTGTATACTTGGGCACAATGTGTATACTTGGGCACCATGTGTATACTTGGGCACCATGTGTATACTTGGACACCATGTGTATACTTGGGGCGTTCTTACTCTATTACCACATATAGCGTGCGGAAATTATATGCAATTCGTAACTCTTTTCACCTAACTCTTTATCGCTTCCTAGAAATAACATGATAAATTTATTGGTGTATTTTTTTCACAGAACTACGTATTTAATGATACGTCTTGTAGGATTCCCGCAAAACAGATTTGTTGCTATCGAAGCGGTGAATGTCGACGATAAGGAATGGGTATTTGGCTGCAATGCTCAATTTACTTACGGCACTCATAGATATTGGTAAGTATACTTTAACTTATTCTAGAAATTATTTTTCTTTTAGGTTAACAAATATTTTCTTTTTGTATATTCTTATTTTTAAGAGAAGGAAAACTCGACATTAAACCCTATGCCAACACGTCTGATCAGCGTGCTATAGTAGGTCAGTTTCCCTTCCCTTCAATTGTGGAGGAGGCCCGAGCCCAAACAGTGGGACCTATACGGGCTGCGGTGACAATAATGATATGCTTCTTTTCTTCTGGTAACTTCGTTGGTCGAAAGTTCGCACGGGTCCATGTATATATGCCATTTAAGCCAAGTGTAACTTGTATTTAGTTTTTTTTTTTATGAAGACACAAGATAAGATATACACAAATACAATAATAGCTGTCCAGTTTCCCTCCCAGGGCCCAGTAATAAGACACATATATTGTAATATCTATAACGGCAAAACACTCACGTACTCAGATCGATTACGTCGACCCGGGTTTCGAGCATATCTGATGCTCATCATCAGGGCGAGTGCGCAGCGGCGTCTGCCCGGCTAGGGCACGCCGGGGCCTCGCCTCGTTATAGATATTACAATATTTGTCAATCTCACGATAATTTCAATACTAAAAAAGGCACATATAATAAAAAGAGATCACACTTTTCACGAATTAAGCGATTTAGTTTTAAATAAGTACGAAAAAAATAATAGTTTAACGTTTAGTTTATAATATTTATGCCATTAACAGATATTATGTTTAAAATACATAAAAAACACAAAACTTATTTTGTGATCCTCAAGGGCATAATGAGATCCAAACCAAACCGCAGTTTATGGTGCGTTAAATTCATATAACAATGGCGGAAATATAAGTAACATTTTCGTTAGTAGAAGTCGACATCTTTATTGATAAAGTTCACATTTCAACTAAGCCATTTACGTTCCACTGCTAGACTCGGGCTTCCTCCAATATGGAAACAGAAATTGACCCATTATACCACGCTGGTCAGGTGTGTTGGCACATGATTTTGTTTCGAGTTTTCCTTCTCTAGATGTCATATGCACATTATATCCCTTAGTCTTTTACGACACCCACGGACATGAGAGGGGTTGGTGAATAGGCGTGACGACAGTATAAAAGAATCGATGCATTAATGATTTTAAGGGAAAATACATATTAAAAAAAATTAATACGCTACTTTAGATTTATCTAAATAATTGATATTGTTAAGATTTTCAATAAATTAAATCATTAAAATACTGCATTCGGCCATTTTGGCTGAAACCCCAATCACAGTGTATTACGTCACGTTAAGGTAAACTACTCTGTTTGTTGTTCTCAGTACTACTGATTACGCATTTGAATTGATTTTTTATTTGTTTACGTGTGATTTACCGACTCCACTCGATTATTACAATGGAACCAAGCTTTGTTAAAGCAAACAGCTCAAATTTGCCCAGGATTGATGTATTGTCGGCTGGTGGCAGACTATTTGGAGGGGCGCAGCGTCCTCTACGCCAACCGAGTAGGGGACGTTGTGCGAACGCCCATGACGTGCGGTGTTCCACAGGGGTCGGTCCTCGGACCCACCCTGTGGAACATCGGCTACGACTGGGCGTTGCGGGGGAGCCTCCCACCCGGGCTGGGCGTGATTTGTTACGCCGACGACACGCTTGTCACAGCCCGCGGTGGGACGCTACAAGAGGCGGTAAGCCTGGCGACCTCAGGCACCGAAGAGGTCGTCAGGTTGGGCAGACTGGCTAGAGAGGCCTCGATACGGTGTTTGTTCCGTGGAGGCCTTCCGGCTGGTGCTGATGCAGTGGTTGGAAAGGCGGCACGGGGTGCTCTCCTTCCGACTCGTACAGGTCTTGATGGGGCATGGATGCTTCGGCAAGTACCTGTACAGGGTCGCTAGGAGGGAGAGAACTTCGTCTTGCCACCACTGCGATTGCGACGAGGACATGGCGCAGCATACGCTCGAGGTCTGTGCCGCTTGGGCAGAACCGCGTCGTGAACTCGTCGCAATCATCGGTGCCGACCTGACGCTGCCGACCATCGCTAGGGAGATGCTCAGCAGCATCAGGAATTGGGACGCGGTCGCAGCCTTCTGCGAGGCAGTTATCTCGCAGAAGGAGGCGGCGGGTCGCGAGCGCGAGGAGCACAGCCTCGATGATGCAACCCGCTGCCGGCGACTGGGGCGGCGTAGGCGGGATTACCTGCGTGCAATGCCGCCCTAGCCGAGGCCGCGGGTGACGTGACCGGGGATTAGTCCGTCACCCGCCGAGAGGCCGACCGCGTGAGAAAAGACCGACGTCCTCCCCGAGGGAGGGACGTCGGTCGATGGGAGGGTGCCTCGGGTAGGGGGTATTCCGTCGGGCCGACCACTGATGACAAGTAACCCTGCTCCAGTGGTCGGCCCAACGACGAAGGCGACGTGGTGTTCAAGTGGGTTGCGGGTGTTGCGTGCTTAAACCCCTCTGTCGCCCCGGACGGAGAGGTGCGGAGGCGAGCCGACCGCAGCCCACCCCCAAAAAAAAAAAAAAAAGCCTGAGTTTAGAAACGTAAAAACTTCTTTGTAAGTAAATTTTTGTTTATCTTTACTACCATGTTTCTAGTACCCTAATCTCTAGTACCAACTTAGATATAATCTAACTCGTTTTGAACTGATGTGAGTTGATTTTATTTTCATAGTTTATTTTTACATTAAACTTGTCATTGTTTATTCTTGAGGTTAGCTCCCTCACAGCTTTGCGAGTTTTAACCACTTAACTCTTATTATTTTCTTGTTAGGAATATGTACAAATACTTTGTTGGGGGTTTTTATTGATGTATTTTTGCACTGAGGTACTGCACACCACTTATAAACTTTGGAATTCATTTTTATCACAAGAATTAATTTAATGTTTTGCTTACTTTCTTCGCTACACATAGACACAAGGACGTGGTTACCTTAACGTGACGTAACAGCCGACGCCATGACACCGGCGAGTTGTTTTCGCGCTATATTTAAAAAATATTGGAAAATTGTTTTAAACTTCTTTAAACATAAATTTATTACCGAAATATAGAGGTTTTTTCGTAAATAGTAAGTGTGTGCCCACATTACGGAAAAGGATTTCAAAATCTTTCGTCACGCCTATTATATTCCTACTCCGTCACCACAAGAAAAGTTTTAGTTTACACTTAATAGGGTAATTTTTTGAACTCCTCTACTTCATACGTCTGTAGTATAGCAGTACCTATTTATACCATTGGGGAACCAATGGTATAAATGGATACTACTATACTACATGGATCAGATAAGTGGGCATTTCATTTAGAGTGTTCCTTTTCTGGCAGTAACAACAAACGACAAATAACATTATTTGTTCTTCTCGTTTTAAGATACTCGCGAGAAAGGAATGATGAGTAATAATGAATTGCGTTCTTACTCCGTCACCGATGGATCGCTCTGTATGAGAGATCCCATTTTAAAAGTTATTTTTACTAGTAAGAAGCTATGACATCCGTAAATGCTGCCCGTTACATTTTATACTATGGGGATAAGTAATTCCTATATGAAAGGAGAAAACGGATGTACGGTAGCGCTGTCAAAATATATTTTGTGATTATATAATGATTTCATATTCAAGAAATGTAATTTTATTATAGTGAGACATTGATTTACGGTCTAATGCTTTTAACCGCGTATCAAATTTTATTATATTTTTTTACTTACCTAAGAACATACCTGGTTGAGAGCCCTCAGCACTCACCCATAGTCCGGTAAAAGCTGCGAAAGCCATTTGCGGCTAACAGCTATGCACACACACAAAAAAAAAAAACCTAAGAATATTGAATAAAAAGAAAGTGTACTTACGTAAAAAGCTATAGTTCTTTGGCATAACAAAAAATCTTTCCTAAAATGATATCCCTCGCATTATCCTACGTTTGTAGAAAAACGTCACTAATAATAGAAAATAAGGTATTTAATGCATTGAAAGTGTTACTATAACGCTATCTAGTTGACATTTATGATGATATGCGCGCGCAACCTAAAAAATGTTGACTAGCTAACTTCAGAATGTCGATTTTTCATGACGGTTCCCAAATGCGCCAAAAGAAGTATAACTTCAAAAATAGTCCTAAAAAATTGCCAATCATGAAAGCAATTTTCAGTTAAAAGAATAAAACAACAGAGTTTAACTGAATATGTAATATTGTAGCAAACAAGCCACGTCGTTAACAGAAATGAGTCGCTGGACAGGTGCCGCAAATGATTTTGGTAAAAGAAAACTAGCGACCATACATCTTCATAATATTAAACAACAGTACCCCGATTGGAGTCACGTTATCGTCAAAATTTCACCTACAAAGAAACCGGTAAGAAAAAACATTCACTTTCTTATGTTAATCATTTCGATAGATTATTTAGATAGCCTAGAAGGAAATATTTAAGATTTGTTTGAGTGTTGTGGATATGAAATTTTGGAATTGAATATGGTTACGGACATAAGGATTACATTATAAAGGTTTCAGATACGGTTCTCCACAATAGAAGGAGAATTAACCTACTATACCACGCTGGCCAGACGTGTTAATATAGGGTTTCATTCAAGTTTTGTTTCACTTGCATATAGTAGTCGTCTTTTACGCGACCCATGGGCAAGAGAGGGGCTTGTGAATTGTATTCTTACTCCACCAGTACACGGAACCAGATACGGTTACAGATATGAAATAATTTCCGATAATCCGATAGTTATGAATAGTTTCAGTAACGGATATTGGAGTCTTAGAGGATTGTAAAAAGGAAATATTAGGCGTAACAATTGTCTTATTATTCATGTTTGGGTTTTACGCTTAATACGGTTAGGCTGTCAATTCAGCCGGTTGAAATTAAATCTACCATAACGTGTTTGAGGCAAACCAAACCTATCCGAAATTATTAATTATTCGAAACTGTCATTGGGCTCGGTCACCGTTTCGGATATCTAGCAAGCTTCAGTTATGGCGCTCATTGCAGATGATTTATGACAATGCACTCATATAATTCGGGAAATATTAAGTATTGCCTTCAATCTGAGCTCCTTGGTATTAAGCTATTACACAACGCTAATGAAGCTGGTTGGTACAGGCTTTATTACAAGTTTCTTCTGTTAGTGACGTCATTGGTTACATGCCTTAGTTGTCTCTTATACCCCTTTTTTATAGGGGGTATTCCGTCGGGTCGGCCACTGGCGTCAAGTCACCCTGCTCCGGTGGTCGGTCCAACAACGAAGGCGATGTGCATCGTGGGTGGGTTGTGGGTGTGCGTGCTTACGCCCCTCTGTCGCCCCGGACGGAGTGGTGCGAGGAGCGCGCCGACCGCACCCCAACCCAAAAAAAAAGAAACCCCCTTTTTTATCCACGGAAAAGGAAAGTAAATTATATTCTTACTCTGTCACCACAAGAACGCAACGTTAATAAAAATGCAATTGTAAAATTCACAGCTTATTTGCAGATAGTATTGAATATTGATATAAATGATCATGCCTCAAGAGAGATCTTCGTAAATGTACCATCTGATTTTAACTTTGGAAAAACTATTATAAAGCAAGAGACGGCACCGGAGAGTTTGTATTACGAGTTGATACTAAAAGGTTTCGATGCCATTCACCAAGCTTATTTGCTATACGTGGAGCCAACAGAGAATTGTAAAGCGATACAGTACCACGTTACAGCTGAAATGCATGTTCCTTGGGCAATGAACCATGAATATCATCATTATTTTACGTAAGTATTATATTTATATAATTTTAAACCACATTATCCATGAATATAACACAAATACATTTCTCCATGCTTATTTTGCCACACTTACGTAATTAACCACGAATTCATTGTCGTGTATTACTCATAGAAATAGTGACTATAAATTAATAATTAACTTATGTAGGTAATAAAACCTTAAAGCAAACAATTTGGAAAACCATCGGTTAAGGTCATATTCGATTTTAAAATTTAAGAGAAAATAAGGTGTTTTCTTTTGCCAAATTGTTTAATTTGTGGCTGACACGAAGTTTACTTATATTTTGAATCAAGTTTTATTTTTATTTGGTACCTTATTATTTACATTTTTATTGGAGCAAACGGGCAAGCAGCAAACCTGATGGTATGCGATACTACCGCACATAGACCTTTGCCAGGCGCACAGCTAGGGCGGTTGCCTACTGTTAAGAAAATGTTCTTCTTAAACCTCATAAACATTAACAATATCCTTTCCATCTCATAAAGCTACTATTATTTGTATAAATTATTGTATCTTTTCCAGCCAGTTAAAACGAACACCTATGAAGTTAAGATTGTTCAAAAGTAATCCAAACATAACGTTTAATGGCGAAATTACAGAGTATGTGAAAATAACATTGTTATTGGACCCACAATGCACATACACTATAAGGTGAGAATAAATATTACACATTTATTGCAGCGGCATTGATAAAATACAGTTATTTATAGATTTGGCTCTACTTGACAATAAAATACAGTGGCCGAATGAACTAGTTGAGCTATATTTATCTTCAATACTTTAGCGTTTACACAACATTTTTTGAAGGTCAAGATCGTCGAATCTTAAAGTGCCGTCGAATTCGCGAAGGGCTAATGATTTTTGGGATTGCCTTGCTTAATAACTTAAACATATAAGAATTCTAAAATCCAAAGTTTACAGGAGTTAACGTTCGATGATTTATTTCTTTTTTTTTTTATTGCAAACGGTGGAATACCAGCAAACAATATGGTAAATTTTGCTGCCGCTCATGGACCTTTCCAAGGCCGCTGCCTACAGCAAAGAAAGTGAAGGGAGTGTGAATATGTGCAATGAGATTCTGTGATACTAAAGGCATCACTAAAACCCACACCACAAACACCCTCAGAAAGTTGGGCTTCTGGCTCTCTTGCTCACCGAACGAAGCGCAGTAACAAATTGCTACTGCTCGGACGTCGATTTTCTGCGAGAGTGTGGTACTACGCCGCCGCTGTAGGTAAACATCTGTCAACACTATGGTCCTAAAATATCTTGTTTACTACCTGCTCTTTGGTAGCGGTTACTAATACTACCAACCCTTACGTTGCTTGTGAATGTCATAAAAGGCGACTAGAAGCTCTATATAGTGTGCAAACTCTATCTGATAACGTCTAGTCAACAATTACAATCCTAAGCATGGTTGACGTCAGCAGGCGGCTGGCTGGCAACAAAGCTGTTGCCAAAACTTTTGCAATATTTACTATGAATGACACAGCACTGAAAATTTGATTAAGTATTGCCCATAGATGTCGCAATTCGAGAGGCCTTTATATTTAAGGCCGATTGTTTTCTTTTTCAGTGAATTTCTTACAATCCGCCTTTTATCACTTATGTAATTTGCACATTGCCACTATTCAATTCAAACGCCGTCATATATAGGTATATAACCTTCAACATAGCTGTCTGTAAAAATATATATGGTTCGTTGTTTATAACTGTCTACTTTTGTGAACCTTCTTCCATGGATTGAAAGGAATGGAAGAGAAATTGCCGACGAAATCATGCTGGCCAGACGAGTTCGCATAGAATTCTATTTGAAGTGTACCTACTCTTGTTGATGTTATTTACTTAAATTTCTTACTCTTACAATACTTTTTTATGTGTTGTCGAGGGCGATGGAAGGGCGGCCTGCGGCTCCATAATCTACCGTATCCCTTCACCATCGTCATTGGACTGTCCACTGGTACCTTATACTGATTCCATGGGCCCGGTAGCCAGATCGGCGGGACTCTTACAATACCATATCATATCTTATACAAAAGGCAATTATGACGTGTATTTTACTACGAACACATGCGTCACTAATAAATATATTACAGTAGAACTCGTTTAATACGATTTCCCGCAAAATACGCCATTTTGTGTCAGTCCCAGCAACTTGAGACACGTTTTCATACATTTCTTAACGCTTAATACGATCGTCATCCCGTTTAATACGCCAACACGTGCCACTAAAATACACATATTACCCTTTGCGGCAGCGGCCAGCGACCGACGAAGTGACGACTGTCGAGCGACCCTAAGTAATGACCAAGAAGAAGCTGAGTCAACTCCTATTTTGTCACACGCCCACGCATTATCAGCAGTTAATGATTTAAGACGCTATGTAACTTCTTTGAATCAAGCGAAGACGCACTGCGATAATTAAATTACGTTGAAAATCTTGTATTTGCTAATGCCTCAAAATCTGTTTGTCAAACAAACAAAAATAAGTGATTACTTTAAGTAACGTAATAATAATAAACACCATGTTTTTAAATTTTTTAATATTTAAAAATGTATCTAGTAGTATTTTAAATAAAGAAAATAAACAACATTTTATTTAGGTAATGTTTAAATGTTAAATTCAATACGTAGGTATTCAGAATAATAATAGAATGTAAGAAATAATAATGGCACGTTTATTCCCTTTCCCGCCTAAGACGCGTTTTTAGTCGGGTCCCCGCGAAATCGTCTTAAACGGGTTTTACTGTATACGCTTAACTGTGTGTGATAAGCAGACTGCACGGATATCGTGGTGATTTAAGTAAAGATTTCTCATGCCAAGTTCATGGGTTCCGATCACCATGCAGGTCAGTTTTTTTACGGTTCCACAAAAGATTATTCTGAATCTCGATGTTATTTGTGTGCCTTAATGTATAAATAAAGAAATATCTGCGTATCTGAGGGGGTTAACAATAAAGTTTTGCACTGCCCTTACTGTAAGAGTCCTAAAAATCATATATCTTTCAAGCGTGGTGATTATGCTATTATCCTCTTGCAAGAGAAGGAAAGCTCAATATAAAACTATACCAACACGTCTGACCAGCGTGGAATATGTATATAGTAGGTCAATTTCTCGGCCGTTGAGGAGGAGGCTCGAGCCCAATAGTTAAACGTATATGAGCTGTGATGATAATGATGAAGATGATGTTGACTGCATGAATGAATTGATAATAAAATTATATTTCAGTATATCTACATCTTGGTACCATCGTCTCGCTCAATTTGCGCGCAATTACACTCCAATATTAGTGCCATATGTAGCTGCAATAGTATTATTGGCGGTTCGAAGCAATATATTGCAGTTACAAAATCATGGGACTTGTTCATCGATGCATAGTGCATTGTCTAGCGAAGGTGTCAAACCATACTATGTACTCGTTTTCGCGAGATTAGCTGCCACAATTTTGGCGTAAGTAAAGTTCTATTTTCTTAACCTAATATAAATCGTTTTGTTTTCTATGTATTCAGAAGAATATAATTCATAATTCGTTTTTCCCTGTCTTGCCTGTGGATGTTGTAGAAGACGACTAACAGATATATGTAGGTAACTGTGCACGAGAAGACAAAATAATAAAATCCGATACCAGCATAGCGTAGTAGGTCAATTGCACTCCTATTGGGAAGGAGGCTCGAGCCCAGAAGTGTGAGCTGAGATGATGAGTTGTTTAAGAATAGGAATCGCCTCTTCAATATGAGGAAAATTAACCTACTATACCACGACAGGGGCGTGTTTTAAAATAAAATGTATGGTTTAAGCGCCACCCCTCTAGAGGCGGGAAATAATGGCAGTCGTAAATAAGTGCTTAAGGGGTCACTACTAAGCCAGCGGCGGCATAATATTGAGAAATCTATAATAGCAGATATGATCGCTAAATCGCAAACGTGACAATTATAACATAAACTCTCTTATGCTAACGCCTATATCCAACAATAGATGTCGATAAGCTGATGGATAGGCCTCACTGGGTTCTACCCTTTCTTGCCTGTGGGTGTCATAAAAGACGATTAAGAGATACAATATGCGGTAAAATCACTGCAAGATAAGACAAACTCGACATAAAACCTTAATCCAACGCGTCTGATCAGGGTGGTATAGTAGATGAATTTCCCTTACACATTGCAGGAGACCCGAGCCCAATAGTGGGCATTGGACATGTATGGGCTGGGATAAAATGATGAATATATGCAATAATGACCTATAAAATTTCGGCACAGCTGGTGTAATGCCTAAGATACCTATCATGCCAGTGTCATAGATACGATTTCAATGCAGGACAACCTTGTGCGATCCACATATTTTTGGTCAGTCTAGACCATTGATTCCGAACATGGGGGTAATTATCCCCGCGGGGGTAAAACTTGTATTTCGGAGGGGTAACAATTGTTGTTGTTGTCTCGAACGCCGAATTTTAAAATGACAAGTCTGAGTGCCGACTAGTGCGCAATGAGTACCTTTAATTTCAACGTTGGGAGGAGGGGTAAAATCAGTGACCCTAGTTAGGTCATAAGGGTAACAGACCTAAAAAGGTTAAGAACCACTGGTCTAGACTCTAGAGTGTAATTTGTGTCCGTTAATTATATATTTGTAAAGTCCTCCGCAATACAAGAGTATCCTTAGTGCAGGGTATTATTAAAAAAAAAAACCTAAAACGTCTTGTTTTAAATACGATGCATTTATCAGGAATATATTAACACGTTTCTTTTGATTTCCTTTTAGATCGATTCCTGTACTTTCCTTTCTGTTTGAGAATGCCAGCTGGAAAAACTTAGAGTTACAATACTTCATAAGGTCCCTATTGGTGCTGCCGACTTACATGACTGCGCTTGGTTTAGTTAATGTTATACTTGTTGCTGTAGTGGCAGTTATGGTGTTCTCATCGCAAATTGCTCATAGATTATTTTTTAGGTATGTATAAAAAAACTTTCTGACAAATAAGATGAATTCATTTATTATGTTTTTTTTTTCGAGGTGGGCTATGGTCGGTGCTGCCGCTGCCCGGTTCCGGGGGAACAGGGGCGGCGCGCGGCCCCATAACCCACCCGTAGCACGTCGCCTTCGTCGTTGGGCCGATCACAGGTACCGAGTTCCTTGTTCTCCGTCGGCCCGACCGAATACCCTGGGGAGGTATCCTCATCTCTCGACGTCGCCTTTCCGGGACGTCGGTATCATTTATTATGTATAAGGTAAGGTCACCATACGTCCTGTTTTGAACAGGATAGTCCCGTTTTGGTTGTTTGTACTACGTCACCAGTAGTACAACAATGTCCCATTTTTGCAAGCGGTGCATAAATGATGACTTGTTATACTGATAACATGTCTCTATTGTTGATATTTTAAGGGCATAGTTTTAACTATTTCTGTAAATTTCCCGTCCTCTTTGACCCAAAAATAACTGGACAATTACTCAAGTGCGCCGTTTTGATAATTGACAACCCACCAAGCGTGACTATAACGGCATTATTTGCTCAAATGAGTATAGGACGCTCCCCAACCGGCGGACCGACGACTTGGTGAAAGTTGATGGTAGTCGTTGGATGCGGGCTGCACAGGACCGCACTTTGTGGCAAAATATGAGAGAGGCCCACTTCCAGCTGTGAACGACGATGGGCCAAATTGATAAGCTCCTCCAATTGCATATCATAACGACCAGGTGCGGTATATTTTTAGTTTGCCGAAATTGGAAACAGTGAAAGAAAGCAATAACGGATACTCCTACGCAGCGACGACGTGGATTAATAATATCTTATTGATTAGTAATGGTTTATTATCTTACTAGGATTATGTGGCGAGGGAACTCTAGTTTGGCTGAGAAAATGGCGTTGGGATTACAAAAGGTTCCTATGTTAGTGACTGGCGCGCTTCTGTTTGGAGCGCCCTTATCGTGTGGAGCAGCGGCGCTTGTCGCAGGTGCTGCCTTCTATTCATTTATAGTGAGTATTATTTATTACAATTCATCACCCTCTATCTTACTTGTGGGTGACGTATAAGACGACCAGGGGATTAAATAGGCTTATACGATCTATGCAAGAGAAGGAAAGCTCGAGATAAAACACTATAACTACTCGTCTGACCACCGTGGTATAGTAGATCAATTTCTCCTATTGTGGAGGAAGCAGAGCCTATATATGGGACGTATATGAGCTGAAATGAATGAATGAATATACTATTTATTAGTGAACTTAATAAAGTTTATAGACATATATCCGCGTTTTACCTTAAAAGTTTTATGTTGAACTAGCAGCGCCCTGTGTCTTTACCCGCATAGTTCCCCTTCTCGTGAGAATATCGAGATAAATATAGCCTATGTGTTATTCTGATATGTAAGCTATATTATTATGCAGTTTCATCAAAATCCATTCGGTAATTTTTGCGTGAAAGAGCAACAAACATACAAACTTTCGCATTTATAATATTAGTAGGATGTCAAAATGTACGAAGCCAAAAAACCCGACATATCTTCAGGCAGCTACAATAAAAAAAAAATAAAATGGGCAGCTACTACAAAGTAACGCAATTTGAATCACAGTCATCGTCACCATCACCTTGCATTTATTCCAATTACTTGAGGTGGACTTAATATGTACTCTTCTTTCATAGTACATTTCGATTCGATTTTAACAAAACTGTAAAAGTCAGGTGATGTTATAAACTACTAAATTCAACATGTAGTTATATTCGCTAACATAAAGCGAAAATAGTGTTGATAAATTTAAGAAATATGCCAAATTTCAATGACACGATGTATCTTATCAACAGGAAAGGCGAACAGAATTCTTTATATATTTACTTTTTTTTTGAGTTAACAATTTATAAACGATAAATTAACTTATCGTGTTGAATTACCTTTAAATTCGGTAAAAGAACACGGATGCAGAACAGCAATGCAAGCGAAGGGAAACCTGAAATAAAATTATATGACACCCGTCTGAGCAGTATGTGATGTTAGGTCAATATCTTCCTCCTCTCCATCCTGCTATCCGGAGGAGTTTTGAACCCAATAGGATGTTATGAGCTGAGATGATGATAATGATTGCTTTTTAAAGGTGTTTTTTTTTTTGTTACTATGAAATATATTTCAGAATACTCAACCATTGACCAATGGTTGATACGCCATTTTATAGCTAATTTTAACCTCTAATAAAGAAGATTGGCTTGATCTTAGGAAACGTACCCATATTACGTGACCCGTTTTTTGTCCTTAAAATACTACGGTTTGTCACAGGAGCAGGAGGGGTGTCTCAGATTTTTGTCACGCAGTCGATTTTACTGAGAAAAATCTCGTATTTTTTTACTTATATTCGAATACTTTTTCATAACATATAATTCACTAATAATTTAAGTATGCATTAAAGACGAGTATGAGCCAAATTATTTTTTTTCACATTTTGCCTGTGAATTGATTAAGAATAATAATTATGACTTACTACGTGAAACCTAAAGGGGAAAGGGGTCTTGGGATATACTAAGAGTGGTCACTGAGGGGAGGGAGGGCTCGAAAAATCTAAAAAATAGGTCACGTAGTATGGGTATGTTCCCTTATAACTTGTGTGTCACCGATATGTGTTTACAAAAATACCGTTACTAAGTTACAATTGTTTAAGTAATAAATTCTCAACTAACCGTGTAATTTTTCATTATTACACAATTGAGTCTTCTTTTCCAGTTGTCTAAAATGTACGAAGAATACTTAGAAGATTATGTATACAAATTAATGGCAAAAATAGCTTCGAGAGTATGTCGTATTTTTAAAAATAACAAAACACCTAATGAATCTGAAAATAGTCTCGTAAAAGCAGATTGTACGGAATTGTCTAGTCAAAGCTCAAACGAAAACTTTATAGATAATATTGACAATGAAAATAAAAGTATTAATGAATCGAAAGATGAAAGAAGTGGTAAAGGTAAAGCAAATATTGATGACGTTGATAAAGATAATAAAATTGTACCAGTGAATTCTAAAAGTAGTAGCGATGATGAAATTAAATTAGAAAAATCGCTTAGAAGAAAGAAGCGAAGGAGTAGTAACAAGCAATCGAATGTTGATGAAGATCTGAACAATTTGAATTTCCATATGATGATGTTCTCCATGTGGATTATAGTGACTCTAGTCAATGTGCCCGCTTTGCTAACTTGGGCAAGAAACTTCTCGTAAGTGCCTTTTTACAAATTTTGCATTGGAACTAAGTAAAATGTAAGATGATGATAACTATGACCTAGATCAGTGGTGGGCAAACTTTTTTAATAGCGGGCCACAAAGTTTAAGAAATTCTAGAGGAGAGCCAAAATTATAAAAAAAATGCATTTTGTATTAAAGCTTTTTAATAAACAAAATACCTTTTACTTTTACGCCTTGTTAGGCGTGTGAGACATATGGGATTGTTTTTGATTTTCTATAATCTTTTCGAAAGTGGATGCCATCTGTGACGAAGCAACTTTCAGCAGTGCGAAATGGTGTTCATCAATCAATCGGTTTCTGATTGAGATTTTCCGTTCTCGCCGCCACCGTCTGCGCCTCACATTTCACCACGCTTTGCGCCCCGTATTTCCCAATACATGAACTATGCGGTTAGTTTAACTCCACCGATAGGTGAATAGAATGGAATTTTTCCAATAAATAAACGAATACCTGCGACAGACTGCTGAAATAATTAAAATTTTGGCACGTTAATTATGAGATAATGAAAGCTCAAAACACCCCTGACGAATTGGAGCTTTTCTAAAAAAAGCAGATTTTCAATTATAAACGTCAGATTTTAATTTACGCGGCAAAATGCTGACTAGAATATTTAGGATGGATGGACTCTCGGCGGGCCGGATTAAGTACTTTCGCGGGCCGGAGTTGGCCCGTGGGCCGTACTTTGCCCATCACTGATCTAGATGAAGACGTATGTTACTGTTTAGCCAGAATATAAGATCTTCCTATGGTATTATAACCGGATATGGTTACAAATGTAATATGTGAGCATTTTCATAAAAACGTACAAGGGCGTTTTCAGGCCTGTCCCTCTAAAACATTACCTTTTTTAAACAAATATCTGGTTGACCGAGCTTCGCTCGGAATATTTTTGTCGAATTTATTTAGATATATATTAATAAAAAATATATAAAAAACTACAAAAAAAGAATAATAATAACACCGAGATTCGTCCGACGCTGTTTAAATGTCACATAATCCAAAATTAAAACCGCCCGCCTACCCACCTGAGCTATCGGAACTCATGACGTTGACAACGAAATTTGAATTCATATTCTTTTAAAATTTAATGTCATTGTTAGTTTTGCTAACAACACGGACAAAACAACATTTTCTATAAATAAAACCTAGCTAGATCGATTTTTTGGACCCGAAACCTCTAGTATGCCAAGTTTCAACAAAATCGTTGGAGCCGTTTCCGAGATCCTGAATATATATATATATATATATATATATACAAGAATTGCTCGTTTAAAGATATAAGATTAATTCTATTTGAAACTAGCACAAAATTTTACATTAGGTTTATTGTACATTTAAGTAATATTTTATAATATTATTTAAGCCAATTATAGTATAATTTTTCGATTAAAAAAAAATATAACAACAGATTGCTATCATTTTATCGTGTCCCTTTGTAGCCAGTCGATATTTCAACACTGAATTTACATATTAGTTGTAATAATTTGCTCAGTGCCGTATTTTGTTTTTCTGGTAGATAGTGTAGGGTCAATTTATTAAAAATATATATTAACTAATAGTGTTATTATTACATAAAACATCTACAAAAAGAGTAGTATTTCGTAGAAAATGTGGTAACAAAACTGACGTGTACCTATGTAAAATAATATTCCAAGAAAACGAACTTTCTGTAATGATACCTGATGTTTACGCGAGCACTACACATTGTAAATAAAACTACTTTTACGGATTATATCGCGTTTGTATTTGATTTATGATTGACTAACAATTAGTCCACCCGTGACCATGAATGCTGTAAAGTATTCGAAACGTCAGGCAATCATAAATCAAATACAAACGCGATATAATCCGTAAAAGTAGTTTTATTTACGAACTTTCTGGATCAAATACTTCATTGTAACCATCTATCAGTCTATCGACATTCACTTTTTAAATAGGCCTATTATGGTGACGAAGTTAGAATACTCATCACTCCCACTCTTGCCCGTGGCTGTCGTAAAAGACGACTAAAGGATATAATATGCATACACCATCTATGCAAGAGAAGGAAAACTGGAAATAAAACCCTATGCTAACACGTCTGACCAGCGTGGTATAGTAGGTCAATTTCCCTCCCATAGCGGAAGAGGTCCGAACCCAACAGTGATAATGATTATATTACATAAGGGCTCAATAATATCATAATCACTCAACAGGGCAATTTTAACATCAACTGCTGGTATTAAAAATTGCCCAGGAGACAACTGCTGGTTGTTCATCCAGTCATCCTTTAACCAGTATTTACTATTCCCATGGGATAATATGAGCTGGTGATATGTTTTATTTTTATTTCGTAATTTCATTTCAAATTTCAAATGAATCGTTGCACCATTAGCTTTGTGAAAAAGTAATACATGTTTTTTAGCTTTCTGTATTATATTTATCCTCAATTGATTCCTATTATTTCAGATATAGTATGGTTTTAAAACCGGATACGTCGTATCATACAGGTCTTGTTATGTCAGCTTGTTCAGCATATATATGGCAAATTGAAGGCCCTAAGAAAAAACTGTAAGTATCAATAGCAAATGTTGAGAATTGCTTCACAAAAAACGTTATAATAATAATCTACAAACTGTACACCATTACAAACCATATAATCTCAAATGCATTGTTAATACAATAATTGTTGAGAACAAGTTTTGTCTCAAGTCTAAGCATTGTTTAAGAGATCTCCTCCGCATAATTCTTTTTTGTTCGCCCTCACACATCGCACTGTCCAACACGAACCTTCAATAGATGAGGGAAATCGGCATACACACCACCCTATAAAGACGGGTTGACATATAGTTTGTTTCAAGTTTTGCGTCTGTTGTGATATATCTTCTTACATCCCTGAATTCTTACGATACGTACGGTATAGAAAGGAGTAGCGATCATTATATTCTTTGATCACAGCGCGATCTACTGGGTTCAATTGTCAATATAAAGCATTTTTAATCTACCTCAACACATAATAAAATTTATCAGAATCGCGCTAGACGTTTTGTTAGTTTGCTAGCATTATATATATAAATACTAGCTGACCCAAAAGACGTTGTTCTGTTCAAATGAGATAAAAGGAATTCTCCTTGAAATCGACAGCAGCGCCACCTACCGGGTCCAATTGTGAATCTAAACCATTCTCGAATCCCCTAGAATACACACAAAAAAAATCATCAACATCAGTCCAGCCGTTTAGAAGGAGTTCAGTGCCATAGATAAGAATAGAATATACATATATCTAAAGATCAGATAATTGGACACAAGAGCACTAAACCAACAGCTGAATGATGTTGCATGCACGGCAAATCATTACTTAAACCACAGCAAATTAAATAAATTTTCTTTATTACAAATGTACATTTCTGTTGCAGAAAACATTACAATGCGGTATCAGCATTACTGTTTACTATGGCAGTCTTCATGTTGGTATTAGGACCATTGTCCCTAGCGATAGTCAATTACGGTGTTACATTTATGTTTGCTGTCATAACTGTACAACAAATTTGCGATACTGAAGATGTTTTGACTGAAAATATTAGAGGTAGTACAGATAATCAAAACCTTAGTGAAGAAGCCACTGACTCAGTTAATAATAAAGGACAAGACCATCGAAAACCTGAAAACACTGAAGAATCGAACGCAACTTCCAGTGACGATTGCAATGTATGCAGCGAAAATAGAATTTATAATGTGTTTAATGAACTAAGAGAAAAATTTAGTCATACCGAAAATTTGTAGTGCCTCACCTGTGATATAATATTTCTCTTAACCTAAGATATGCCTCAGGTTAAGCTTCTCTGAATGCCAAAATGGAATGCAGTAATCATAATTCTGGCATGACCATTTATATATTGTGTGTCCAAATGGCTTAGTGGTCTGAATAATGACTTATCATGTCGAGGATGTGTTCAATGACCAGTTTTTTATGCGATCTATAAATTATTGTTTTTAGCCTAGGTGTTACTTGTGTTAGTTAATTATATGTCTGTGAAGTCTCCCGTGACAAATTTATTCTTTATTGCGTAGTATTGTCTTAATAAAATACAAAGATATCTAAAAAGTTCAAGGTGATCAGCAAACTCATGGTTCAGAAGGCTTCCTATGAGCTCTTACTGAATATGGATAAGGAATTGATATTTGTCTCACAATTGTGTATAAGTTAACAATTTGGAAATTAATTTGGATAAGTAGGCTTTTCGAAGTTAAAATTTTGAATGTAATATTGTCAGCTTTCAATAGTGCAATATATTTTTGGTGTTTTATTTTACTAAATTTGATCCCACTACCTTTTTTTTAATCGTTTAGTGAAATATTAATGCTACTTAAATTCTATTTATCCAAGACAGAGAAAAATATTTGTAGATAAAATGAGGCCATGAGAACCATACTGGCCTAATTCATTGGACAAGCCTTTTGAGTACCATAGAAAATAAAGACAGTTTAGTAAAAATCATAACAATTATTATGCTGCCTCTAGTGAATATTTGTTTTATCACTTGTAGGACACCTTGGTTCTATCAAAATGTTCAATTATATCCGTAAAAAATCTTAAACTCAATACTGTAAAAAATTGTTAGGCCACTATGGTTCTCATGGCCTCAAATGATACATGAAGAAAGATTTTATATGATGCATATACATACCTGCTGTAATTTCTAAGTATTAGAGATATTACTTTACGAGGGTATTATTATAATTTATCAATCTCCAATGTTTTTAACATAATCCAACAAATGTTCATTCTTAAAACTTATTTCATGTCGCAACATAATCAGATCCTCCCTAGAGATAATATGAAATGAAATATACAATAGAAACTCGATTATGCAGACCTCGGATATATGGATTCACGATTATCCGGACTACTAACCGTGACCTATATATTGTACCTACAAATCATATTTATGCAAGCATGAACGTGTCTGAAATGGCATGACCCACGGAATCACTGCCCTACGCGGTTCGTTACTGTTCTAGTTAATAGGTAATTATTATTCTGATGTGCGTGGCCTGTGGATATGTATTCGTCTTTTAATAAACGCATAAAATTATGTACATATTACATATGCACAAAACCTAAGGAGGTTTTTTATACATTTGATTATCGGAATGCCTAACGATAATAATTAGTCCGGTTAATCGAGTTTCTACTGTATTATACTGTGTAATTTGGAGCAATAATAAGGTTTAATTTCTGTTCAGTTCACAAAATTTTTGTATTAAGTATGTGAATCAACCAGGTATTGTAAATAAACCATATAAAGAATATATCTGTAAAATTCCTTAATTCTTGTTATTTCTTCTCACAAAATCTTCATGAGCCTGCAACTTCTCCACAATAACAAGGATATGGGCATATTACACCATACTATCTTAATGGGTCATTATAGGGTTTTATTTCAAGTTACCAAATTACTTACCTCCTTAACTTGTAACATGTGCGAGGAATGAACGGTGAACAGGCAGTGCCATATTGCCATCCATTTACCATATGGACATATTAACTATCTTAAGTTATATTGATTGCAAGTTATTAAGTTGATCAACTGAAAGCATAAAAATCCCAAAGATAACTTGGAGGATATGAGATTATGACATTGTAATAGCTTGACTTGTTATGACATATTTCTTATAGTATTGTGGAACTCCTTAAGGTGCCAGAAGAGTGAATTAATTCACATTTTTTTACAAAGTCTTTATTTTGTGTAAAATTTCACAGCCATTAAACAGGTATCAAATTTGTCAAAAACAATTAAAAAAATACCAACAAATTTGAGATCAATATAGTTATGTTATTTATAATGATTTCAGCAAATTTTGTTGATATATATATTAATAAATGAGCAATATATGATAACCGTTGAAATGGCAATGGGCAGGCCACATCGCTCGTCAAACCGACAACCGTTGGGGAAGAAAGGTTCTTGAGTGGCGACCACGAATCGGACGGCGCAGCGTAGGACGACCCCACACCAGGTGGACTGACGACATTCTCAAAGTCGCAGGGAACCGTTGGATGCAAGTGATGCAGGACCGTTCCGAGTGGCATTCTCGTGGGGAGGCCTATGTCCAGCAGTGGACGTCTGTAGGCTGATGGATGGATGGATATGAAACCATTCAAGTCAGGGCTTCTAGATTGTAAACACCTAACTCATCTACCTTAATGAAAAGAAAATCACTCATTATGCAAGTAGCCTCATGGTTTTTAATGATAATTAATAGTTTTTATTATACCCGGTAGAAGTGGGTTTTTCGATTTATTAAAATCACATTTCTAATTTGAGATCAAACTGACTACCCTACCAGATATTTTATGCCTTACACCAAAGTATTGCTTTAAAGGTGTTCTAAGATTTAATTTAACAAAATAGAAATGATTTAATTAGACAGTAAATAAAGCAAACATGAATTATCTTAAATGCTAGCTTTATTACAAAATATTACAGAACAAAATTTTAATAATTATTTTTTCCCCTTCTTGCCTCCTGATGATTTCTCTTCGTTATTCCTAGGATTTTGCCAGTTTAATGGGTTGCGGCGGTACATAGGCCATGGTGGAACAGTCAAGATCGCTGCTAAGATGAATCCAGCTCCAAGAATATACACAGATTGTGAGAACTGTTGAACGATGTATCCCCATATGAAGCCGACTATACTGAATAACGTGATTATAGCTCTATAGAGTTTTTCTGCCTTAGCTTGGCCAACATAATCAATGTGTGTTGGTATAGAGGTAAAGAAATCCATGATGATGTTCAATAGATTGTAAATTACTAAAAACAATTCAAACACGACTGCACAACAAAATAACTTGACAAGTCAAGACACGTCAGCCAGAGCCAGTGCTGAGCTTATTTTTATTTATGTTAGTTATCTATGGTTTAGCCAAAAGTCAAAATTATTGTCCATAGTGAGTGGGACTGGGAAGTGAGCTTCTGAATAAGCTGTCAAATCTCTACAAGGTTGGTCTTATTTTTCTATTGTTTTCAATAATTAAGAACATTCAAAGCAATGATAAATGTGACAGTAAACATAAAGCAATTCGTATTTATATCAGTGTTTTTTGAAAAATTGTCAACAATTATCAGGTTCTATGCCAACGTTCATACTCTATCCTATGACTTTATTAAGGAAAATAAGAAACCAGCCAAATAATGGCCACATTTCACATTTCATTAATTTTTGTTAAGTCTGAAAGCACAGGTCTATATATAACCAGTATGGACCAGTGTGTTACCAGTGGTAACTCATGGCACGGAAACCTTGTCCCTAAATGTGGGTCTCATAACCAAGCTTAAAGTTGCTCAACGTGCTATGGAGCGGACTAGGTACGGGCTTCCTCTGGGAGTTAGAATCCGAAATACGGAAATCCGTTGAAGAACGGTTGAAACCGACATAGCACGAAGAATTATACGCTAAAGTGGTAATGAGCGGCAACCGCAGAAGAAGAAAGGTTCTTGAATGGCGACCATGTATCCGATGACGGAGTGTAGAACTCCTCCCACTAGGTCGATTGACGTGCTAGTGAAAGTTGCTGGGCGTCATTGGATGCAGGCGGCACAGGACCACACTTTGTGATGAAATATGAGGGAGGCCTTCATCTTGTAGTGGACAGCGATATGTTGGATGATGCTGATTATAATATAGTTCAAACCTAAAGAATGACATAACAGTTTTGTTCTGTATGGGGTTTATAATATGGACTGTGCATATTACAGACGTTATGTGCATAATGTGCATATTACATTCCATAGTCGTCTTTTACGACATCCACGGGAAAGATAGGGAGTCGTGAATTGTATTTTTACTCCGTCAACACACGGACAACATTTAACTTAGTACAGCGGTCGGCAACTTTTTGGCAGGCAAGGGCCACAAGGTGGCAAAATAAACTAAAGGCGGGCACACAATCCTAGATTCTACCTGATAATTACGTATAATTGATCATATCTGACGCGCATTCGTAAGGCTCGATCCACACTCTACGGTATACCGTCGATCGCGGTTCGTTCATGCATTCATTTTAATATTTATAACTTAATTACAAAACATTCAAGGGCCGTAAATGAGAGCCACGTGTTGCTGATCGCTGATTTAGTATATATAATGCTATATGAGAAATTTTATCTACAGTAAAATGATTTTATCGATATTCTTCGATTCTATCACACGTCACTAGCAATTATTTATGGTCTATGAGTAGCAAAAATGTAAACAAAACATTAGATTCAGAACTCCGTAATATATAATAAAAAAGAGATAAATAGTTTTATTTTACTTCCAATTCATAATATGCAAAAGCATTTTAATTATACTTTCATAAGCTAAACTCTAGAGCTACAAAGCCTTTGAAATATTTAAAGCATAGGGATTTGGAACATTTCAAAATTAGATTTAGATTCCGAAAAGATGACACTTCAGATTGATATTAAATCTGTAATTTCGGGTTCGGTTACTTTACTTTTAAATTGTAGGATATAGCTGGTGATCGAAACACCAACCCAGTCAATGCGCATGGGCAAGTTTGACCTGGTCGTCGTAAACTACCCTCTTTACATGCTTTCTATTCAATGTTCTATAATTTATTATTGAAAATTTGAGATGTATATATGTAGCTTCGAAGAACCGAAATTACCTATATGTAATTACAATATCCCACAAATACGTATTGAAGCAAGAGAACGCATCACATCTTTTTGAAGTGATTATTATTAATTAATAATGATGTAGAAATCAGCATGCCATTAACATAAATATATTAAAAATAGGAGACTAAGGAATAAGATGTAAATAAAGAATTTAAAATCATAATCCGCGCCGACAAAGAAACGATAATGTTTACTGATTGTAACGACGGTTGGACCGTCAGCCCACTTGGATTGTCAAATGATGATATTTTATTAATATAGACCTTCGTTGTTAATAGCCTGGTATGCAACAAAGACCAAACAGCGTAACAGTACATTTTATACCTTTAATTTTCATACGTAAAATTGCATTTATTGTTAATAAAATAGAGTGATTTTTGTTTATAAGTAATTTCAACGGCTTGACGTTGCGGGAAACGAAGTGAGTGTTACTTTGAAATTTGAATTTAAAGTAAAGAATTTAATTTATTTATTGTTTTAGTTTGTTGTTTTACTAAAAAAAACATCATACATTATAAAGTGCATATAACAGTGAAAAAAACCTGTAAATATATCAAAAGTGTAAATAAACCGTAAATATAATCATTGTATATACAATCAATTTACTTTTAAATACGTCAGCATTAATACAAATTTAATTAAAATAATAGTTTAATTAAATTAGAACAGTTTTCTGAACCTGTTATTTCGCTAAAACTGAAACAGGTCTCACAATTTAGCTGTTGTAGAGCACCCCTAGTGATTCAGGGCCCTGAATATCGTGTAGTGTAGTAAGCGTTTTATGGGTTCCTGTAATCGGCATGCTCATTAGTGATACACGTGCAGTGTGCTCTGCACCTTAGACACTTTTTATATGAGTGAAAACTTGTGCGTTCGGGTCACTAACATGTATATCTGTACCTATGCAGCTAACGTATATTGCTGTTTATATCTTGTAAGAGAAATTGAATAGATTTAATGAAAAGTTCAATGTGTATATTCTGTGCCTTGTTAAAATAGTGTTTTTGTATGATTATTATTTGAATTGTTAAATTGAAGAATCATTGTGCAGTAACAATAGTGTACTAAAGAAATATACTAATATTTTTAAGATAAAAAATAAATAACAGAAAATTATCTTAAGTATTCAAATTAATTTTTGCGTTTGATAATTATATAATACTAGCTGACCCAACAAACGTTGTTTTGTTCAAATAAAATAAAATGAATTCTCCTTGAAATCGACAGCATTACCACCTATCGGGTCCAATTGTGAATCTAAACCATTCTTGAATCCCCTTGAACACACACAAAAAAATTCATCAAATGTTATTTAGCCGTTTAGGAGGAGTTCTGTGACATACACATGTATACAAGAAATATATAATATAAAGATTAAAAAAAATGGCAGTTAAGTTTTCACTTCTGTTAGCAGTTTCTGTAACGGCCAATTTTTTTTATAACCTCCTAGTTTTTTTTTTGTGTGTGTATAGCTGTTGGTCGCTGATGGCCTTGACAGCTTAGCCCGGACTATGGGTGAGCGCTGATGGCTCTCAACCCGATAACCACTTGGGACAAATCAATATCAATTATAGGCAAATCAATCCCCACTACAATTAAAAACGTGTACCCAGAGACGTATCATAGTGTTGTGTGTAGTCAATCTCTCACATATCTCCTTTGTTTATTTGTATCCAATAATTTCTTTTTCCTGCGAATAATCGATTACAGTGACAACTGATTTATATATTATATACCAGCTTATATATGATAGCTTATGTATTACCATAGATAGAATTCTCTATTTACACGAATTACAAACAAATTTCACTATTCATTAATGTGTTTGTATTATTTAAGAATGCAATTATTAATCTAAAGTACTTGATATAAAGTTGATAATTGCCTTATCTTAATCAATGGAAGCCATTGCCACCATAAATATATTCCTTTTCAATTCAGGGAAAGTATATTTCAATTTCTTTATTATAGTAATCTTATTATCGAGGCAAGTCCAAATTTTATGCTAAAACGTAAGGCAATACTATATCATATACCAAGTATAAAAAGCTTTTTACTTTTATGTTTTTTTTTTTAAGAAAAAGGTGCTTTCAGCTGTGTAGGTTATTGTTGGCGGAAGTATATAGCAATACCAACGTATACTTTCCGTCAGTCGATTGTCAACATTCAGTACGATCGGACTCATTAGGTTAATTTTTAGTTAACAACAAAGATAACTTAGTTTTATTTTTTAGAAGTACCAAATTAAGAAATTACAAAAATGACAACTTTCAAGCAAGTTCCTCTCACATGTGGTGGCCATACTAGACCAGTCGTGCATTTGGATTTTAGTGACGTTACAAAAGATGGGTATTATTTAATTTCAGCCTGCAAAGGTGAGTTTTACTACAAATTTATCATTGTGTCCTTTTCCCTTGGCCTATATTGTGATGGAAGTCTTGCAAATGTGATCAATTTTGAATTTTAAAGTTAAGCGTGACAGATGTTGGTGACGAGATGTGTTTGAAAGGCCTTCACTTTTCTTGTTTGTCTGTTCGTTTGGCCGGCGTGCATTCTATGCATGTTGTGACCTTCTCTTTCCGGACATGCAGGAAGTACCTTGAGTACCCACTGTAGTTTCCTCAGCTGTTTGCCTTGATACCGGCGCGTGTGCTTTTTATACACGCACCAATGTGACAGATAACTTACTTTAAGATTGAGTTATTGAATTGTGATATGCATAAAATTTTGTTCCTATATTGAATGTTGACATTTCACTTGTTGTGGGTCACCTTGTGTGTACTCAAGGTTTGTCAAAGTACTTGACATTATAATGTTTATTCTGTGTAAGGGTCTGTAGCTAATCTGTAAAAAGTTACTTTCAATATTATACCATAAAAGGAAAATTGTCACTAACCATTCTAAACTTAATCCCTTCCTACTATTGTTCTTTTGTATATATTATGTTGTGATATGTGTCTTTTAAGCAATTAAATTAATATTATAGAAGATTAAATTCAACGAGGAAACAATGTCAGAACACTTTGCATATTAGGATAACATAGATCAATATTCTATAACTGTGGTTGTATTTTGAGATTAAAGTTTATGTTGAATATCTTTTAAATTTGTTGATTATTTTTATTTTTGTGTGAATGAGAAGTCAGGAGGCATTTGAGTAATTAATGATTTACCATTATAAATTCTTTGTTGTCCTCCTTTTTAATTTATTTTTAAACTTGGAGGTTTTTTGACTTTGTGCATATTGATCCTTTCATTATAGACATTATAACTCCCATTAAAATATAGACAGATTTCTTCTTTCAAAATAATGTAACATTATTTATGTTGCACTGATTTTATGGCGTCCCATGCATTAATTTTATTATATCATAAAATGTTTAGTGTTTATTTATTAAATAATAAAACAATTGTTAATGTATGGCAGAATGACCTAGTTTTCAAATGGTAACAACATTTATTGTTTGATGAGATAGTATTTCTGTGAGAACACAATGCTATAATCAATACCTAAAAAAATACTAATATTGTTTGGAAAGCTTGTAAGCTTTGTATGTATATAAGCTTTATCAATAATATTATTTCATCTAAGAATTTCATTTCAGATGGCAAGCCCATGTTGCGGCAAGGTGAAACAGGTGATTGGATTGGTACATTTGAAGGTCACAAAGGAGCAGTGTGGGGGGTAGCTTTGACTCAGAATGCTAACCTTGCTGCTAGTGGAGCAGCTGATTTCTCAGGTAAATAGCATTATACCAAAAGTGTTTTGCTATAAACAAAATTCTCTAGTATGTATAATTTGTTAGAATTCAATATAAATGCTATAGCATAGATTGTCATAACTTTTGAATGTTTTTTTCAACAATCCACTGACTTTAATATTGATTAAATTATTTTCACCGTAATTAATGCTTCGTTGTGAATGAGGCTATGTGTGGCGAGTGGGATGCACTGTTTGCTTGCCCATGGGAGTGGTAAGAATCGGCTAAGGGTCACCAGGAGAGTGGGCAGTAGTTCTCTCCTGGGAAAAGTATAACATTTTACTGCGATCGCCAACCTGCTTGCCAAGCGTGGCGATTACGTCATTCACTCCCCCATATAACGGACGAAGAAGAAATTGCCCCCCGTCACGGCAGCTACGCCCTTATAATGAGAGATGCCAATGTTCAGCAGTGGATGGCGATAGGCTGAATGATGATGATGATGATGAGACTATCAATGTCCACTGTTGGACATAGGTCTCTCTACTTGAACAGATAAAGCCACATTTGCCATGCTTGGCAGGTGGGTTGGCATCACAGTTGACATTAGAAAATATGCAGCAAAGCACTCCACCACAGGCAGAATTAATGATTAATCATAATATTCTCAGTATATTAATGAATACAATGGGTTACCTAACTTTATTATTGGTGTCGTAAAAACTCTGTAAAAGAACACTGGGACTTTAAGCCAAAGAACTCTCCAGGGAAACAACATCATATGATGATCAATCTATTAGCCAAGCAAGTATCGATTAAGACATTATTTCCTCAAGGTGGAAATCGTTCAGCAAACAATGATGAAGGGTTGATATATAGAATACTAATTCTCACATGATCAAATTGAAGGCATTGCGTTCAGTGTCAAGTTTTTAACTTCTCGAATATCATCCAACATGCCAAATAGAAAAATCTTTCTCAAAAATATTTTTTTAGCAAAGCTTTGGGATGCCAGATATGGTGAAGTGGTGCATACATTCGACCATGAACATATAGTGAAAAGCGTCAACTTTAATGCGGAAGACACACTCTTGCTCACTGCCAGTAACGAGAAACTTATTAGAGTATATGATTTAAACAAACCTGAAGCTGGATGTGAGTAATTTATAATATTATCTATTTTTATTTTTTTTGTGCTTTTCAACCCTATTATGAAGTTCTTCTAACTTTTCTCATAATTATTTTATGGTTTCGCGATTTTGTACAGGTGTATCAGATTATGGGACAACTGTTCGAGTATGTTGTAGTTTAACGGTCATAGATCGTAATTAGAATGTACATTACACAAAAAACAATATACCATAAAAGTTATAGTGTTTTCAAAAAAATGTGTCTAAGAGTCTATGCCTTAAATGTTACGTATTGTGTAGGTATGTACAGACAGAATACATGTAGGCATGTAAAGCTTCGACAGTATAATTTCATTCATTCATACCTAGAATTGCGCAAACGCTTCAATGAGTGTAGGTAACAACGGCGAGCCGTCAACGGCCATCGGCCGATCAGCTGTTTTAAAGCGAAGTTTGTCTTGCTTATGCGAACGTAATCATTGATTTATTCAATTTCTAATGAACATTTAACAAAGTATGAATATGTTGCGTATTAAGTATCACTGACTTTATACATTTCAATCGGATTTACACGAAAAAGCGATGACAAAATTGAAAACTTTACATGTCTCTAATTCCTTAACAAATCGATATTTTTCGTTCAAATTTTTTCATGGTCTCCTTGCCTAGCTCCCTTTCGACCAGTTGCCCCATAACCTGATACACCCTGTATATGAAAAGGTAGGCAGTGTTTTAATAGAACCAGATTTAGGTATCATCACAGTCGCTTACGATCCCAGATTCAGACTTCGTACTGAAAAATGCTTTAAAACTTTAAATCTACTTTAGATTGCAATATAAGTGAAACATTCCAAATGTGAACCATACACTTTGGTATGGAATTAAGGAAAGGAAGGATATTTTTTATCATTTTTATTGTCCATCACTCGAATCTTCGTATTCTCGTGTTCTATCCCCATTAGGTTATAATATATTTTTGCATACCTATTTGTTGTTGTAAATATTCGTGTCGATAATACGGAATAAATATTAATACTTCGTACAACAATGTTCTGAAATAGATTCAAATCGCTCCGTGAATTTATTCATTCTCGGTATTAATAATTATCCGTGTGGTTACGGAGTAAGAATACGATTAACCATTCTTTCTATCGCCCATGTATGTCGAAAAAGACGATTAAGGGATATATGCAGGTGGAGCAGGAGAAGGAAAGAAGGGCGATGCAAGAGAAAGAAAACTCGATATAAAACCTAACCTACTATTACGACACGTCTGACCTGTTTTTCTAATATAGCAAATTTCCCTCCCATTGTGGGGGAAGCCTGTCTTCAATAGTGGAACTTATATAGGTGGAGATGTTATGATTAGTTATGAGGATTTTTAAAGTACAAAAAAATACTAATTATTAGTACCTAATTTAGTCCATCCTAATTCCTATTAGTCCAATATGTAATTTTATACTAGCCAATTGCCATTCAACAAGATTACAGTATTGACTGACAGCGGCGGCCTTACCCATTGCGAGGCTCCGGGCGGCAGGTCTCTGCGAGGCCCCGGGCGGCAGGTCTTTGCGAGGCCCCGGGCGGCAACTCTTTGCGAGGCCCTTTGTCCTTCGTGAAAAGTATGAGATACGAAAGTAGGTCTGGTTATTTGGTTTAGGGATTTGTCATGTTTGATGAAAAATACTAAAGTTGTACAAATAAATAAAATTTAAGTTTTATAATATTGAAAACAAAGTGAAAAATATAATTAATAGGTAAAAATGTAAATTGAAATCTATATTTTTTTTAATTTGCTTGAGTTGTTGCGTGAGGCCGCTGTAAGCGCGAGGCCCCGGGCGATTGCCCTGTTCGCCACCCCCTAAGGCCGCCACTGTTGACTGACTCAAGATCTAAACTTATTAACAAGTATACTATAATAGGATTATGGAAGATTATTTTTGGAACATGACTTGTGTGTTAAAAATAAATCCTTTTAATTTTTAGCTCTAGAGAAATTCAGCGCACATACGAATAGCATCAGGCACGCAGTATTCTTGCATAATTCGCGTATAGTCAGCGTGAGTGATGATCTTACAATGCGAGTCTGGGATCGTAATAGTGGACAGGTAATACGAATAAAAAAAAATTAAATTTTAGCTTTAAGACTAGAGGAAGAACAAATAAAAGATGGATGAATGATGTGGGAATAAGCGCAGACGTTAAACAAAGATGTGTGAAAGAGAAACCATGCTGCGTCACGTAACTGGGACAGCGGTAGAAACGTGACCGTATAAACGTGTTTGTTATTCATATATTTTTTTCTTTAATTGTGATTGATTCAGTTAAAAAGTACTGGGAATTAATTCTTAAACTGGGTAATAACCTTAAATATATGTGGCAGGAGCACACTGTTGACAGGCATCTGTTTGCAGCTGTGGGCCGGTCCGTCTGGGTCAGAAAATCGAAGTTTGAATAGTAACAATTTGTTACTGCACTTCGTTCGATGAGCGAGAGACGGGAATCTCAACTTTCTGTTTGCGTGTGGTGGGTTTTGGTGATATACCTTTAGTATCATCGAACCTTATTGCAAACATTCACACTCCCTTCACTTTCTTCGCGGTAGGCAGCGGCCTGGCAAAGAGCCATGAGCGGCAGTTTCATATTAAGTGTGCTGTTTGCTCGTTTGCCACCGAACAATAAAAAAAAATAACTTTAATCTTCCACACGGGGCTGTAAGTAACAGAACAAGACAAGGAAAACTCTTGTTTCAACCATGAGCAAACACTTTGCTGTTTTGTATGCATGAGACAATCCAACATTTCTTTTCTACGACTGAGAACACGGTCATCGTAAACTTTATAGGTATTTTATGGCGAATTAGATTTTTTAGAATTTTTTAATTACAGTATGATTTTCTCGTACAAGAATAAATATATTTATAATAAATTCTTAATGTCATTATAAATGATCACTTGATTTATAGGATAAAGGACGAATAACGCAGCGCGGAAACGTGAATAACAATATCTGTCACATTGAGAATTTTCTAGATAATGTTGACTTGCGTTCTAGTGTGTTATTTTATATTAGGTCATTATGAATTAACCAAAAGTTATTTCAGTAAGAAGTTGTTATTAAAACAGTAAATAAAATATGAAAAGTTTATAAATTTTAATAATGTATTGGTCATCATAAACACGTTCTAATACACATTAATACTCATGTGCTAAAGTTAGAATACTCTTTGAATCATTTGTACTTGTGATAAGTTAACGAAAACATGTAACAGGTCTTTTGGCTGTGTCTTATAACAGTTTCTGTATGTGCGCTCAAAATTGTGTGAATGGCACTTTATTAAAATCAGAAATTTCCATGTGGTGACGGAGTAAGCATACAATTCACCACCCTCTCTTTTGCCTGTGGATGTCGTAAAAGACGTCCAAGGGATTAAATGTGAATATAACGTCTGTACAAGAGAAAGAAAACTTGAAATGAAAGCCTCTACCAACACGTCTGACCAGCGTGGTATAGTTGGTCAATTTCCCTCCTATTGTGGAGGAGACTTGAGCTTAATAGAGGGACGTATATAAGTTGTAATTAATGATGATGCTGATAAATGAATAATCAGAAACGTATTTTAGTTTGCGTATGTTGTGTGGCTATAAATATTATAAATACGGGCCTACGTCCAGCAGTGGATGCCGATAGGTTGAAATGATGATGATAATGATAAATACTACCAGCTAATAATAATTTTGAGATTCATTTAGTGACAATTTCACCTAGTTCTGTGTTCAAATAAAATACTAAAGTTCTATGTTAAGAGCTTATTATTAATTATCGCTCATATTGTAGAAGAGTAAGTGTCTTTCTTTATAATAGGAGGTATATTCGTCTAACAGCCACTGTTCCAGGTTATTGAGAATTTACCGATGGGCTAGTCATGTAAGTTTCAGACCGATCAGGGTATCAATCCGCATAGTTAGCAGTGTGTTTATGCAACCAGACAAATCAAGTAAGTCATGCGGCGGTAATAAAACAATTAGTTTGGTATTTTTTACATTTCTCCATTTTTAGGGTTCCGTATTCAAAGGGTAAAAATGGGACCCTATTACTAAGACTTCGCTGTCTGTCCGTTCGTCTGTCTGTCACCAGGCTGTATCTCAAGAACCGCGATAGTAAGACAGTTGAAATTTTTACAAATTCGGTATTTCTGTTGCCGCTATAACAACAAATATTTAAGGGAGTTCCCATTCAACAAACGCGATGTTTATAGATGGTACGGAAACTTACGTGCGCGACTCCGACTTGTACTTAGCCGGTTTTTGTTATTTTTCAGGAGGTGCAGAAAGTTGAATTCTCGACAATCCCAAACAGTTTAGAACTGTCACGGGACGGTGCAATATTGACAGTAGCTCATGGTAAGATTTAATACATTTATTTATATTTTTTCATTAAGGTATCATCCTCCTACGTAAGAAGCGTGGGAGACCCAAAATGATATGGATGGATTGTGTGAGAGTATGCGTGTGAAGGCAGTGAGTGCAAATATGACGGCTGATAGGAAGCTATGAAAGGTAAGAACTTGTTGTACCGACCCCACTTAGCTTGGGATGACGGCAGGCCAATGATGATTAAGATATCCTCTTACAAATCACCATTGTCTCAACTCATATACGGCCCACTGTTGGACTCGAGCCTTATCCACAATTGGAGGGAAATTAATCTACATGACGCTGGTCAGACGGGTTGATATAGGTTTTTATTTCAAATTATCTATACTAATATTACAAAGAGGAAAGATTTGTTTGTATTGAATAGGCTCCAAAACTACTGGACCGATTTTAAAAATTCTTTCAGCAATCCAAAGCTATAATATCAGGGAGTAACATAGGCTATATTTTATTCCGATAATCCCACGGGAACGGGAACCACGCGGGTAAGACGACTGAAACCAAAACGAAGCGAGGGCAGGTTGCTAGGTATTTATATACGCTTAAAGAATTGTTGCCGTTGGGTGACGAAGTAAGAATAAAATTCACCACCCCCTATCCTACCCGTGGATGTTGTAAAGGATGACTAAGGTATATAATATGCCGATAACATCAATACAAGAGAAGAAATACTCGGAATACAACCCTATACCAATCCGTTTGACCAGCATGGTATAATAGGTCAATTCCCTTTCCTTTGCATCGAAGCTCGATCACATCAGTGGGACATATATGAGCTGTGATGATGATGATGATAAAGAATTGTATGGATCGGGAATCAAATCCATGCCTTTCGATTAGCAGTGTTACTAAGACCATTCCGCTACTGTACTGTGCAGTTCTTATTATGCTTAGTTATATAATAATATATATAGTTTGTTATTGGCTGACCATGATACATAACGATGTTTTAATTCAAGGTCGATTCGTATGTAACCACACTTGTTCTTGGTTATATAGATCAGGTAGTTAGATATGGGCGTTTTCTGTTTGTGCCACAAACGGTTATGTATCCGATATACAGTTTGCATATCGATATCGAAAACGGTTGTCTGATATCGATATCAGTAGTACAGTTTTCAAACTTTTACATTGATATTAAAATGAGCAAACTAGCTACGAATGCGAACTAACACAAACTCCCACATTTATTACGTTATCATTACTATAACTATACAACGGAAACTAAACCTTATTGCTAGTAGAATAAAATATATTAACCACGCAAACATGGCTAAAGTTATTTCATATTCTCTTCATCTCTTTTATACTAATGAAAGAATATATAATTAGAACGAGAAGAACGAATATGGTTCATATCTCAATATCGTTTGTGAAGTTTGCGTTTTGTTCGTACGTGTTCACATCGTTATAGTTTTAAGTTTTGACTTAATAGTTCTCGCATGTTAGTAGAAGTTTTGACTCGATACGGTTTTTGTGATACCGGCTACATTGAAATAGATATCGATATGGTATGATATCTAACACATATCCGATATAAGTTAGGTTTTGATATATCGAACTCATCATTACAGGTAGTAGATGATGGTGATAAATAATCGTACGCATATTGTACACATTTTAGATTGCATAAATTATTGCATGGATCGGGAATCAAACATATGTCTTTAGACTAGCAGTGTTACTTAGATCATTCCGCTACTGTACTGTGCAGTTCTTATAATGCATAGTTATATAATAACATATATAGTTTGTTATTGGCTGACCATGATACATAACGATGTTTTAATTCAAGGTCGATTCGTATGTAACCACACCTGTTCTTGTTCTTGCTTATATAGATCAGGTAGTGTATAATAATGTATTGAAAGACCGCGATTTTAAAATGTAAATAAACATGTCTTTAGGGCTGTCACGCGATCGATATTGTTAGATTCGTTCCGGTATTTTTATTTTGTATTATTGTCAATAGTTCTATTCGATATTTTGACTGGTTTATGTTTAAACATTTGTATATTATAGTCGTACCGTATTTATAGGTGCTATGAAATATTTTAAATGGGATCTTTTATCATTTGGGCTAATATACGATCCACTGCTAGGCTCGAGCCGCCTTTACAATAGGAGGGAAATCGATCTTACTATACCATGCTGGTCAGGATGGTATAGGGTTTTGTTTCGAGTTTTTCTTGTCTTGCATAGATGTTATTTGCCTATTATATCCCATAGTCGTTTTTTATGATATCCACGGGGAAGATAGGGAGTGGTGAATGGTATTCTTATTCCGTCAACACCACACCACACTGAAATGGGATAACAAAATCAAATTAGAACGTTATTACGGCCGTTTATAGGTATCATTATATTCGTGTGGTTTTTTTTTTGAGGGATGGGTTACGGTCGGCACACTCTTCGCCCGATTCCGTCCGGGACGACAGAGGGGCGTACGTCGCACTCAACTCGGAATGAAATCCACGCAACTCGGAATGAAATCCATGCAACAACACGTCTGACCAGCATAGTATAGTAGGTCAATTTCCCTGTTATTGTCGAGGAAGCTAGATCCCAGTAATGGGAGGTATATGAATCGAGATGATAAGTATCATCCTCACGACAGCTCATATCAGTCCCACTGGCGAATATTGACCTACTATACTACGCTGGTCAGTCGGTTTGGTATAGTTTTATTTCAAATTTTCCTTTTCTTCTATCGATCGGTTTCATAGATCATCAGTTGCAATAATTAGAAGTCGTACAATAACAATAAATGTCAGTAAATCGGTCAAAAATATACTACGAGGCAACGTTAGTACGTTTCTAGACAATCGCCGTAGTCATAACAACTATTATAATACGCTCAAATTGTTATTGAAGTGTTAAATGGGATTATTATTTAAAAAAAATATATACCTATACTAGAATATGATTTAATACTCAATATAATAATAACAGTGATTATCTAATCTGTGTTAGTATAGTTGTGGGAACAAGTTAATTGATATAAATACATACAATTAAGATCAGTTAACATACAAAGGTAATTTGTACGGTGTAAATGAGACTTTACTATATCAAATACTATAAAGTCCGTATGCGAACTAAAACGAGATTCATCATCATCATCGTCATTTCAGCTCATATACGTCCCACTGTTGGGTTTGTGCCTCCTCCTAGGAGGACAATTATCCCTTATTATACCATGCTGGTCAGACAGGTTGGAATAAGGTTTTGTTTCGAATTTTGCTTTTTTCCATAGGTGTCATATGCGTATTATATACCTTAGTCGTCTTTTACGATATCCACAGGCAAGATACGGAAACGAAATTACTTACAAATAAAAAAATAAATAAATTACATTGGAATACGATTCCAAATTTATTGCTAATCCGTTCACACCACAATTCGAATTCACATTTCGAAGCCATGCTTTCTAAACCCAACATTATTTTTATTCTATTTTACTTTGAAGTCTTGGTTCAATGAAGCGACCATGTCCTTGTAATGCTACCTAATCTGAATATTATTAATTGATTCATTCATCGGTGTGGTGTCTGAATACAGTTTACCACCCCCTATCTTGTCCGTGGATGACGTAAAAGACGACTAAGCGATATAATATGCAAATAATATCTATGCAAGAGATGGACAGGAGAACTTGAAACAAAACTCTATACCAACCTGTCTGGCGAGCATGGTCTAGTAAGGTCAATTTCCCTCCTACTGTGGAGGAGGCTCGAGCCCAGCAGTGGGATATGTGCTGAAATAATGATTCATTCATCACAGCTCATATACGTCACACTGCTGGGCTCGAGCCTCTACCACAAAGGGAGTACTATACGCTGGTCAAACGGGTTGATATAGAGCTTTATTTCGAGTTTACCGTCTCTTGCATAGATGTTATAAACATATTATGTTCCTTAGTTGTCTTTTAATATACCCACGGGTAAGATTGGAGTGAATTGTATTCTTACCCAGTCACCACACGGAATAATCTGAATATATAAAAAAAAAAATCCGATTATATATATCTGAAAAATAAATCTGAATATAAATAAATAAATATAATTTGCTATTAATATTATTAAAATAAAACTTCTAAGCTAAGTCCTAGAACGTATACCGAGTTGGAAAAGTTTATTCAATGTGACGGAATTATTTGCATTAAAATAACTTGCATAGATAGTGGTTAAGATACTGACCGACAGTGCCAGTGTTGAGAGTTCGAATCCCATGCAGCGCTACACTTTGTGCGATCTGCGAATTGTTGTTCTGAGTAATCATTGTATTGCTGAGATTATTAACTTGGTGCTGGGTCTTTAAAAAAAATACACTGGGAAAAAGACACTCATTTAAAATAGAAGCTGGTTTAGATAAATAAATGACCTCTACAATACCACTTTTCCTTGTTTTGCTTACAACATTTAATCTAAGACTTGATATATATGATGTGAGTACCAAACTGGTCGCACTTTTACCTTCCTGTTGTAGTCACGAGTAACGACTTTGGCCTGCGAAAGATCAAACCTTGATATTTTCTTGTAATCTGACAAGTGAAAACATGGACTAAGGTTATATTTAATGACTTGATCAGTAGCTACCTCAATTTTTTTTATTGTTGTTGGTAAACGAGCAAACAGCAGATTTGATGATAAGTGATATTATCGCTTATGGAAATTTGCTAAACCAATTCCTTTAGTGAAGAAAGTGTGCGAATTCGTGCAATGTGGTTTCGTGACACTAAAGGCATCACCAAATCTCATCACACGCAAACACCCTCAGAAAGTTGGGCTTCCGGCTCACCGAATGAAGTGCTGTGACGAATTGCTATTACTCGGACGTCGATTTTCTGCTAGAGTGTATTACTACCCCGGACGAACCGCAGAAGACTGTCCACAATGTGGTCGGTACCATATATCAATCAATCAATTTGAATTCTTTGATGTTCATCATCATCAAAATCATCATCATCAAAATCATCATCATCATCCTCCAAATTTCTTGGAGTCGACGCAATGTGTACTCCTCTGCCATCGTACGTATCGGAAAAGTTGGCAATAATTTTTATGACCGGCCTCCACCCTGACAGCAATCACCCTCCTTGGAAATGTAATGTGGGGGGCCAACTTAGGGGCAAAAAAATTTCTGTATATGATATATTAGGCTTTCACCGTATATTGCGGCTATACTAATTTTCCGTTCTCAATAATAGAATAAAGAATAATAGTGTCATGTAAGACCTACTTACTCGGCGTGCTCTTAGTGTGTGTAATGGACGCGTAATTCGAAGTGGTTTAAAATAAAGTAACTAGTTGGTCCAAATACATAAGCACACCAGGAAACATTGTCTGTCCCATTGTTCCCAGCCCTACACAGATATCTTTGTTTTTGCAAACAGAGCATAAATGATAATTGCTTGTGATACGCACGTATTCCGTTTTTTAGGTTTTCAGTCCATGATTTGATTTATTCCTGCAAGACTTTTCATCTGTTCTTTTTTATAGTTTTACTTTCATATTTCTATCTATTACTGCCAGTGTCCCGTTTTCACACAAAAAAACCGGGCAGTTACGCAAGTGCTCCGTATTGACTTAAAAAATATGGTCACATTAAGTGTAGCTGGTTTAGACTGAGACGCCGCGATAATTCTCGTTTCTCATTACATAGTAGCTAGCTAGCTAGCTATAGAAAATCCTGAGATTTTTTGATATGAATAAATATACATAATTAATCAGAAGGTCTATAGTTATCTAAAATATAAAATATCTCATCCGCAACGAAGTGAGCTCATACAATGAGGATATAACTGTTCATTTACATTTATTATGCACGTATTAGGCGTTAAAACGTTTATTTATTAAAATAGTAATTATATATTAACGGATAATGAGTGTCATCAAGGACGGCTAGTTATGGCATTATCTCAGTCTAATTGAATATAAACTTTAAATTATTTCGTGTATTGATATTGACTGTGTAAATCGTTGTGATAATCTAAAGATTCATATTCGTGTATTACGGCCAATTGCAGCCGCACGCGACTGATGTGTGTGGCCGATGCGACAAAATTCGTAGTTTATAAAATCTGATGCAGGACTATTTGACTACGTGATAGTAGGTAAACTATAATTATCAGTCCGTCACCCGCAGAGAGGCCGACCGCGCGGTTGCGACATCCCGGTAACAACCAACATCTCGGCAATAACCAACACCTCGATAACACAGTTGGTTGTTACCAGGGCGTCGATGGGCGTCTTTTACGACACCTAAGGGCAAGAGAGGGCAAAAGGTGGTGAATTGTATCCTTACTCGTCACCACACGGAACACTTTTTATGCAATAGAAGCAGGGTTGGGCAAAATCTGATTTTTATTAAAAAAATCAAAAACCATTGATTTTTTTCAAAAAAATCATGATTTATTTGATTTTTTGATTTTTTAAATTTGAACATAAAATTTGAACATTTTGATTCTTTGAAATTATTGTTAATTATTTTAATGTATAAAAATTGTCTAAAAATTATAATACAATTTGCGCCTCAAAAACTTGTGACAACGCATTTGTCGCGCTTCTTGCAAGAAAATTCTTGTCGCGATTTGTTTTCCTTCTGTCCTATACACTCACTCACTATACAGTGCCGAGTGAGGCACGAACGCGTTTGTTGTGCTTTTTGCAAGAATATTCCTGTCGTGTCGTGGCTTGTTTTCCTTTTCAACCTATAAATTGACGTTCGCGCATTTCGCTAGTTTAGTTAAGTTAGTTAAGTGAAGTGAAAACATATAAATAAAGTAAAATGAGTGGAAGAAAAGAGGACCAGATATGGCAGTTCTATATTAAGACAACAAATCCAAATAAATTGGGGTGTAGGGCTATTTGTAGAAAGTGCAAGAAAGATATTCAAGGGTTAGTCCAAAGACTGAAAGCACACCACGATGTTTGTAATTATCAAGAGAGGAATACAGGTAATTAAATTATTAATTTTATTTTATTTATATTTTAGGCATATGATTGTTTTTTGTTTTTAAATGTTAGGTGAAATCTAACACGTGGCGTGGCCTTTAATGTAACTTTTTTAACGCGACCTTTCCCAGGTTAATTATTCAAGATTATCTTTACTCTTCTATACTTACTTATTTTTAATTTTTTTCAACTTAAAAAAATAAATTTGCTTTTACATCTCTATTGAACATTTTAACTTTATTTTAAAATCAATAATTCAATACTATATCAATATATCATCAATTATAATTAATCAATTTCAATTTTCAGTTATGTTTTTCTCTTTCCAGAGAGTCGTATGTCGCTTGACAGTTTTGCTAGCACATCATCTGCCTCAAGTTGTAGTTTACTCATGACGAAAGTACCAACACCAACAAGTCCAACAACTTTTGAGCCAGTCCAAAAAAAGAAAGCAATCGAAACTCAGCCTACCTTGAGTACCATGAGTAGTTTTGTAATGCGGACTTCAACTGCTGAAAAACATAAAATTGACAAACAAATAGCAAAGGCTATTTTTACTACTAATTTGAGCTTCAGATGTATTGAGAATTTAGAGGTGAAAAAAGGCATTCAGTTATTAAGGACTGGTTATACACCGCCCTCGAGAAAAACGGTAGCAACAAGTCTTTTGGACGAAATCTATGAAGAGGAAAAAGAAAAATATTTCTCCTCCCTTTCAGGACAGTCCGTAAATATGTTAATTGATGGGTGGTCAAACGTGCACAACGAACCAGTGATATGCGCAACGATAACCACTGAAGATGGACAAGCCCTCCTATACGAAACTATAAACACATCAGGAAATCCACATACTTCAGAATATTTAACTCAAATAGTTTGTGACCTGATTTCTTCACGTGAATTAAAATACAAGTGTACCGTAAAATCTTTTGTGACAGACAATGCCGCAAATATGACACTTATGAGAAAAACATTAGAAGAAAAAACGAACGCAAAAGTTATAACTTATGGCTGCTCTACACATATTTTTAATTTACTGTGCAAGGACTTTCAAGTTAAAGACGTTATAGAACATGTGGTCCAAATTGTTAAATATTTTCGAAATAACCATTTGGCTAGAGCTAAATTCAGTCAAGCAGGAGGCAGCGCTTTAGTCCTTCCAAGCGATGTGAGATGGAATAGCCTTGGCAACTGCTTAGAGATGTATGTCACTCAGTGGGACATCATATTAAAAATCTGCGAAGAAAATAAAAACGAGATTGATTCCACTATTTACCGAAAAGTTTCAAATATTGCGATTAAACATGCAGCGCAAGATTATTTAAACATTTTAAAACCTATATCAGTTGATCTTGATACTGTGCAGAGGAAAAATGCTACTATCGCAGATACTGTAGAGCAGTGGAAACATTTACAATATATCTTTGTTGAATCTGTGGAATTACCATTACAAAAAACACAACAATTTAATATTTAACAAATAAACACAAAAATTAAAAAAAAAAATCGATATAAGCAAGCACTAACGCCATATCATTTTATAGCGTATATGTTTAATCCCCAAAAAACAAAATACCAGTTAACACCAGAAGAAAAGAATATAGCTTTAGAAACAATTAAAGAGTTACATGAAAACAATGGACTGTTACCTTTAGTAATAAAGTTAAATGCCCGCAGTGCTCCATTTAAGCAAGTTATGTTTTCGGACGAAGTAATAAAAAATGTAAACAGACTACAATGGTGGTTATCACAAAATGATGAGCCGGAAATCTTGAAACAGTTGCCAATAATAAAACAGTTCTTGTGTGCAACTGCTTCTTCAGCTTCAGTAGAACGCGTATTTAGCTCTTTTGGTCTTGTACACTCGGATATTAGAAACAGATTAGGCATAGTAAAAGGAGGAAAACTCGTGTTTTTGTTTAAATTGTATAACGAAAATGAATAGACTGAAAATATACGGTAATAAAATTTAGGTGTTACGTTTACTTTAAGAATTTGGAATTATGTACTTCTTTTTTGTTGTTTTTGCTAAAAGCAGATACTTCTTTTGATTTTTGAGAAAACTTTTATGTTATGTTGTTATCTGGTTCTGAATAAAAAGGAAAAAAAATTGATTTAAATCATGATTTTAATTTTAAAAATCAAGCGATTTAAATCATGATTTTAATCGTGATTTTAATCACTTTATTTTAATCAGCCCAATCCTGAATAGAAGTTAATATAAAAAAAATAAACGTCTCCGCTGAATTTCTTGCCGGCGCATATTAGTGACGAGCCGGTGATAGATTAGAAATTGAATTAAACGTAACAAAATGTAAAATTTATACTAATATTATAAAGCTTTTTTTTTGTGGGTGGGCTGCGGTCGGCGCGCCTCCGCACCACTCCGTCCGGGGCGACAGAGGGGCTTAAGCACGCAACTCCCGCAACCCACCCGAAAACCACGTCGCCTTCGTCGTTGGGCCGACCACCGGAGCTGGTTACTTGACATCAGTGGTCGGCCCGTCGGAATACCCCCTATTGGGATACCCTCCCATCGACCGACGTCCCCCCCTCGGGGAGGACGTCGGTCTTTCCTCACGCGGTCGGCCTCTCGGCGGGTGACGGACTAATCCCCGGTCACGTCACCCGCGGCCTCGGCTAGGGCGGCATGAGGCGCAGGTAGTTGCGCCTACGCCGCCCCAGTCGCCGGCGGCGGATCTCCTCATCGAGGCTGCGCTCCTTACGCAGGCGAACCGCCGCCTCCTTCCGCGAGATCACTGTCTCGCAGAAGGCTGCGACCAAAGATTATAAAGCTAAAGGGTTTGTTTGGTGGAACGTACTAATCTTAGGAACTACTGGTTTGATTTTGAAAAATTCTATTGGTGTTGGTTAGCCCATTTATCTAAAGTCCCGTACAGACGTTGGCCGAGCCTAGGCCAACGCGAGCGTCGGCAAATAGGCACAAGGCAAGTGCTAGCGTCTACACGTTGGCCAAGTGCGGCGAACGCCAACGCCAGTGGCCAACGTAGACGAGCGTTTGTAGAAGTGTCTAGACGTTGGCCGATGTCAGTGTTCATTGTGCACTGAAACACTACGGACGTTGACATTAACGTTGCTGCAGCTTCGCCTATTTATTTAATGAGCGTATGTAACTATTATCTCAGTGTATACCGCAGTAAAGTGGGAAAAAAAGAAGGTGGTTGATACCGAGTATTCACAGAAATAGAACAGTGTAAGATATATCCGTGTGGTGACGGAGTAAGAAAAAAATTCACCAGTCCCTATCTTGTCTGTGAATGTCGTAAAAGACGATTAAGGGATATAATACATAATAAGCATATAACATATATGCAAGAGAAGGAATCCTCGAAATAAAACCCTATACCAACCTGTCTGACTAGCATGGAATAGGTACTAAGGTCAGTTGCCCGCCTATTGTGGAGGAGGCTCGAGCCCAACAGTAGGACGTATATTAGCTAAAATGATGATGAATGATGAAGATACATTTTGATACTATAGGTAACATATAGGGTGACTTGGATGTAATTATTTACGTCGCATATCTAGAAGTAGTGATGCAAATTTAAAATATAATCATTTATATTGAGCGACAATATCACATTAAACACGTCTAACCGCGATGGATGTCAACCGTGTAATGACGACTCGACCAACGTGTAGACGGCATTGGCCGAGCGTAGACGAGTGCCTTTGATTTGTGCACAAAAACCGACAACGAGGCGAAGTGAGGCAAGTGATCACGAGCGACGGCGAGTGACGGCGAGTGAAGACAAATCAGCTGTCCACACGTTGGCGCTTGTATTCACTCGGCCAACTAGGCGAGCAACGGCGAGCGTTGGCCAACTATGGCAAATCGGGTGTACTCACGTTGGCGTTCACCATCGCTCGCCTGCACTCGGCCAACATGTAGACGTCCTATAAGAAGGCTATAGACTATATAACATCATGCTACGACCATTAGACGTTTCTTTAGCATCTTTTGTATTGTTGCGCGTTATAGGCGCACCCCCTCTCTCCCACCCTACCCCGCTCCCTCTCTCCTGGGTGTTGCTGTCCAAGTTGCATGGATCAACTGCTTGATTATGTAGAAGTATCCTTATAACGTTTTTATATTATCATTTCAATTTATTCAGGTACAAACGTATCATTCTACTCATCGGATACGATGCGCAAAATGCGTGAGTTCCCAGTACCGACTAAGTGTTACTCGGCATCGTTGGCGCCAAGCCGAGCGACCTTCGTATGCGGCGGGGAAGACTTGAAAGTTTACAAGTTTGACTATAACACTGGCACGGAACTGGGTAAGTAATATCTTATTACTAACTGCTACTGCTAGCCGGTTCCCCATGTGGTGATGAGTTGCATGTGTTATCCTTACTTTCCCGTGGAAAACGAAAAATCGGCTAAAGAATCACCAGGAGAATGGGTAGCAATGTTCATCGGAGATCTTTATAATACCAACTGCAATCAGCAAATCACGTGGATGGCGACCGCATGGCGATTATGGCGTATTACTATTCCTGTCGGAAGACCTGTTCGTCAGTTTAATAGGATGATGATGATTCATGTCCTAGGGTTTTGAATGCTAGAGTTTTCCAATACCGGATGTGCATTAAACGAATGTAATGTAAATGTTTCCTTTCCGTGTGGTGACGGAGTAAGAACAGAATTCACATCCTCAATCTTGAGTGGATGTCGTTAAAGACAACCAAGGGATTATAGTATGCACATAACATATGTAAGATAAGGAGAACTTGATTAAACCCTATATCAACCCGTCTGACACGCATGTCATAGTAGGTCAGGTTCTCTTCTATTCTCAAGAAGGTTCGAGCCCAGCAGTGTGGCATATATGAACTGTGATGATGATGATGTAGAAAGAGACGAAAAATTCAAAATGAAATCATATACCAACACCTCCGACTTAGGTACTATATAGGTTAATTTCTCTCTTATTGTAGAGTAAGGTCAAGCCCAGTAGTGGAATGTAAATGAGATGTGATGATGGTGATGTTGATAAACTCTATTTTTGTGTCCCTCGCGATGCAAGAATTTTTTATACCTTAGTGTAGGGTATTTAAAAAACTACGTGTCATAATTTTTCTGTGTCTTTCCTGCTTTAAAAGTCTGCAAAGTTCCACGTGATCCCTAAATGTAGGCTTTATAATGAAGCGCAAAGTCGCGCAGCGTGCTAAGGAATGGGCTATCTATGCTCGAGAAAGCCGCAGCATATATAGCCGGACTATTGGGGGAGTGTCCCATTCGACGCAGTATAGGACGCTCCCCCATTAGGTGGACCGACGATCTGGTAAAAGTAGCTGGGTGTCGCTAGATGAGTGTGGCACAGGACCACACTTTCTGGCGAGATATGAGGGAGGTCTACGTCCAGCCAGTGGATGGCGATAGGTTGAATACTAGTTCTGTAAAAGAAACTGCTTTGAAAATTTTCTCCCTCTCACATTTGATGATATTAAAAATTTTTGTTTAATTTCTACAGAATCAAACAAAGGACACTTTGGACCTGTGCACTGCGTCCGGTGGTCCCCGGACGGCGAACTGTATGCAACGAGTTCAGAAGACGGCACTGTGCGACTTTGGCAAGGCGTTCCTGGACGCGTGTACGGTCTTTGGCGCCGAAGCAACGAACACACGCCCGTTGTCAACGGATTCAAAGAAGTGGTGGCTAACTGATATCACTCACCCTTCTATAAGGTATAATGGATGAGTTCGAAGATATTTTCTTTTAAGCTTGTTAGTTTACTCTCTGATGCTATTTGGTAGCCACTGTTCACCGACTTATTAATACCCCGCTGTCTAAGATACTCCAGACTATATTCCTTTAGACAAACGTCATTACATTTTGAAGCACTTCAAGGTAAAAACAAGCCTTAAAGTAAAAAAAAAAGAGTATGTCATAGAGCTAATGTAATTTTTTTTGACGACGAAAAGTAGTCAGTGCACTTGGGTCTTGAATCTGTTCCAAGCACTTCATGAATTAGGCGATTATAAGTAGGTTCGTATAGTGACCAAATTGTAATTCCCAACGTCTTTACGGGAGACGTTTTAAGATGGTTGGAACAGGTTTCTAATAGATGTGAATTAGTTTTCTTGAGAGTAGTAGAAACTGGTTAAGATAGTACCAAAGGGATGGACAGCCGCCCTCACCTAGGAAACTTATAACAACAATTGCGATTGTCAGCTCGCCTGCCAAGTGTGGTGATTGCGACATCTGTGCAATAGAGATCTAAATCTAATAGTGGCGGTCGATAGATAGACAGTTGGTTGGATCAAACTTACAACGACTTCATCTGACGGAATAGATAAGGAAACGTACCTGTTATTATGTGACCTTTTTTATTACAATATTTTATTCAATATTTCCAAGTAGTGACGGAGTAAGAATCCTATTCATCACCCCTTTCGTGTCTGTGGGTGCCATAAAAGATGACTAAGGGATTAAATAAGCGTATAACATCTATACAAGAAACGAATAATTCCATCTGACTAGTGAGGTATGGTAGCACAATTTCCCTCCTATTCTGGAGTAAGCTCGAGCCAAATAGTGGAAAGAATTATGAACTGAAATGACGATGACCTAGGTAAGCACCTGTAGTATAAAATTAAGGTCTAATTTTGTTCAAGCGTAGTATTTTTTAAGACGCCCTTCCTCACTAAACAAACATGTAGTATGAGTATGTTCCCAATCCGCATCATATATTAGTTAATCACATACAAAAGCCGTTCAGCAAAAATTATATTGTTTCAGGGAAAGGACAGTGACTTTGCAATCAAAATCGGATACTTGGTGGCAGCACTGTTATTGTGTGGTGTTAGTGTCACCGGGCCATGTGTTTATGATCTTAAGAGGGGACTAGCCTGAACAATCAAGACTTTTTTAAGTATTCAAGTTAAATTTTAAGAGTTTGTGTTGTTTATTTTTTATCACAACATCAAGTTTTTATACTCAGACATAATGTATTTATTGTAAAAAGGAAACTAAATAGACTTGAAATGCAACAAAATAAAGTGATTTGTAAATATTTATTGTTGTTTGATTTGATAAATATTAATTGGATATTTGGTTCAAAATGGATAGATGAGAATGTTTGGAAGCTGAGAATAGGCTATTAACTCTAAAGGGTGATAAACTACGTCAAATGTTGTGTTCAATGTTGCCTTTGGATATTAACACTGTATTTAGCCCAACTGACGAGCAGCTGAGATAAGGTCTTGGTTGACTTTTATATGCATGAGACACAAAGATTTTATACGCCAGGGTGTGTTAAGAAAAAGTAGTATAAAAGTCGTAACGTAAGGTAAATTAGTTTTGAATTTTAAGTTCTTTTTCATTACCCTTCATTGTGACAAAGACATCTTTATCCATCTTTGATCAGTCTTGTGATTTTGCGGGGCTGGCTGTGTGTGTACCCTTCCTGAAGATGGATATTCTGTCTATTATCCGTCTATAACCGTATGCAGCTAAAGATTAAAATTTATGACTTTTTTTTTATTTTTGGGTGGGCTGCGGTCGGCGCGCCCCCGCACCACTCTGTCCGGGGCGACAGAGGGGCTTAAGCACGCAACTCCCGCAACCCACCCGAAAACCACGTCGCCTTTGTCGTTGGGCCGACCACCGGAGCAGGGTTACTTGACATCAGTGGTCGGCCCGATGGAATACCCCCTATTGGGGTACCCTCCCATCGACCGACGTCCCCCCCTTGGGGAGGACGTCGGTCTTGCCTCACGCGTTCGGCCTCTCGGCGGGTGACGGACTAATCCCCGGTCACGTCACCCGCGGCCTCGGCTAGGGCGGCATGAGGCGCAGGTAGTTGCGCCTACGCCGCCCCAGTCACCGGCGGCGGATCTCCTCATCGAGGCTGTGCTCCTCACGCAGGCGATCCGCCGCCTCCTTCCGCGAGATCACTGTCTCGCAGAAGGCTGCGACCGCGTCCCAATTCCCGACGCTGTCGACCATCGCCTTAGCGATAGCCGGCAGCGTCAGGTCTGTACCGATGATTGCCACGAGTTCACAGCGCTGCACTGCCCAAGCCGCGCAGGCCTCGAGCGTATGGCGCGCCGTGTCCTCGTCGCAATCGCAGTGGTGGCAGGATGGTGTACTCTCCCTCCTAACGACTCTGCAGGTATTTGGCGAAGCACCCATGCCCCGTCAAAACCTGCACCAGTCGGAAAGAGAGCACCCCGTGCCGCCTTTCCAACCACTGCATCAGCACCGGTCGGAAGGCCTCCACGGTTCGCACCCCGAACCGAGGCTTCTCCAGCCGGACTGCCCAACGGGCAATGACGTCTCGGCGGGCGTCGACGCGCCAGGCGGTGACATCCCTTATCGAGACCATACCGCCCCCCGCTCGCACCCCCGTCACCCGCCGATATAGTCCGGCGAGCATCTCCGCCTCCAGGTCCCACGGGGCAGTCCCGGCCAATAGGAACGCTGCCGCCGTCGCCACCGTGCGGTATCCGCGGATGGCCCTGACCGCCGTGACCCTCTGTGGTCGCCACAGAAGGGCCCTAAGTCGGACGGTCATGGACCCCGCCCACACCGGTGCGCCGTACAGGGCCATCGACCGGATGACCCCCGCGTACAGCCGTCGGCACGCAGCGCTCGGTCCGCCCACGTTCGGCATAAGCCACGATAGGGCGGACGCCGCGCCGACGAGCCGTGGAGCGAGCCTGCGGAAATGCTCCCGGAACCACCATCGTCCGTCGAGCACCAGGCCGAAGTACCTCATATGGGCCCGGATGCTGATGTCGACCGAGTGGACGGTGATCGAGACGCCGATGGGAGGGCTCATATGGCGCCCATAAAATTTATGACTTGTCGTCACTTTTATGTGAAACCTTTGATGACACGGTCAGGATAGGAATTGAATTTTACACACCGTAACCGCACTTCCCATGTGTCATAACAAACCCTTTTCCATGGCAGTCATAAAAACTGGATATGGGAGAGTGAGTTGCAGCTGTTTTATGGGAATTTTGACGACGCAGTTCGGATAAAAATAGGATTTTACATGTCGAACGGTACTTCCCGCGAATCATTACGAACCCGAACTTAATTAAAAATACATTGTGGCTTACTTTGCTGTGGGAATCATAGAAACCAGATAAGAGAGCACCAGGCAAGTGGACCACGAAATAAGCGCTTTCCTGGTAGCTCAACAGATATTATGAACATCATTATCTAACAATGAAAGTTGATAGCTCATTTTTAATGATCATCTAGGATGATGTTTGAGTGATCATCGAGAAGGGAGGGTAGAAAGGGAGGGAGGCCGCCGAGCTGGCCATGAACGTCAAGGAATCAGTATTAGTGGTCGGCCCAATGTGAGAGAATACGGCGGGTTTTAGAATCGCGTGCCGTACTCTCGTCACTTCGGATAGCACGGACGGCTTGCGGCCACAGCATAGCCTGTCGGAAAACCAAAATAAAAACCTTGTAGAATTTTAGTTAAGTTTTACGTTCGGCCGCTGGTACAGACGTTAAACCTTTTTGGGAACGTAAATGTTAATCAGACATGAATAGGTGGAATTGGCACAGGTTTTTAGCCCGTTCTTATTTTCTTTGGGGTTGCGGTCGGCGCGCTCCTCACACCACTCCGTCCGGGGCGACAGAGGGGCGTAAGCACGCACACCCACAACTCACCCACGATGCACGTCGCCTTCATCGTTGGGCCGACCACCGGAGCAGGGTGACTTGACGTCAGTGGTCGGCCCGACGGAATACCCTCTATTCGGGGTACCCTCCCATCGACCGACGTCCCCCCCTCGGGGATGATGTGACCGCGTGAGGAAAGACCGACTTTCCTCACGCGGTCGGCCTCTCGGCGGGTGACGGACTAATTCCCGGTCACGTCACCCGCGGCCTCGGCTAGGGTGGCATGAGGCGCAGGTATTCGCGCCTACGCCGCCCCAGTCGCTGGCGGCGGATCGCCTCATCGAGGCTGCGCTCCTCGCGCAGGCAATCCGCCGCCTCCTTCCGCGAGACTACTGCCTCGCAGAAGGCTGCGACTGCGTCCCAGTTCCTGACGCTGCCGACCATCGCCCTGGCGTTAGTCGGCAGCGTCAGGTCGGCACCGATGATTGCGACGAGTTCACGGCGCTGCTCCGCCCAAGCGTCACAGACCTCGAGCGTATGCTGCGCCGTGTCCTCGTCGCAATCGCAGTGGTGGCAGGACGGTGTACTCTCCCTCCTAACGACCTTGTGCAGGTATTTGGCTAAAAGCATCTAAAGTTTAGATCGCAAGGTAATAAATAAATAACTTGTAAAATAGATGTGGTTAACACCACATCTATTTTACACCGTCTTACATAAACTCGATTACGATACTTAGATCTACTAAATTTTAAATTTATGTCATCATTATCTCGGCAGATATATGTATGTCCCACTGTTAGGATCAAGTCTCCTCTATAATAGAAGGGAAATTCACCACCTATTATACCACGCTGGTCAGACGGTGTTTTCGAGGTTTCCATCGCCTGCAAATGCTATACAAGTATTATATTTCTTAGCCGACTTTTACGACGTCTATGGAGCAAGATAGTGAGTGCGGAATTGTATTCTTACTCCGTCATCATTTGGATATTTATATCGATATATATGTACTACGTACAATATATAACTATACTAGCAACCCGCCCTCGCTTCGTTTCGGTTTCAGTCGCTTTACCCGCGGCGTAGTTCCCGTTCCTGTGGGAGTACCGGGATAAAATATAGCCTATGTTACTCCCTGATATTATAGCTTTCCATTGGTGAAAGAATTTTTGAAATCGGTTCGATGGTTTAAGCGTGAAAGCGTTACAAACAAACAAACAAACAAACAAACATCCTTACTTTCGCATTTATAATATTAGTAAGTAAGTATGGATATAACTCTATAGATATTTATTAGTTTGTGGCGACTACGAATGATACTCTTATGTTGTTCGTGGGTGTTGTAAAAGAAGACTAAGAGAAAAAAGACTACTCATATAAACCAGGGCCAGCTCCGTTCCCTAGAAGCGGTAACGAAAGGCCAGTCATAAAACTTGCCAAAAACTTTTGCAATGTGTACTATGAAAGAAGAATATATGTATATGCAGGGGGACGATGATATATTGGTTCTTCTATTTCCTTAATTGTATAAATCTTCTATTTCCTTGTGGTGATAGAGTAAGAACACAATTTACCATTCTCTATCTTGCCCGTGAATGTTGTAAAAGATGACAATGGGATATAATATGCACATAACATGACATGCACATATGTGCAAGAGAAGAAAAACTCGAAATGAAACCCTATATCAACATATCTGACCAACATGGTATAGTAGGTCAAATTTCTTTACATTGTGGAGGAGGCCCGAGCCCAATAGTGAGATGTAAGTATGTGTATTACGATGGAAACATATTAATTGAAATAATTCTGGCCTCGAGCCTGCTGACGTCCACTAATGAACAATAATTCAACAAAAACCTCACTAAGGGAAAATATCAATAATAGTCACACTTGGCAAGTAAGTTGGCGATCGCAATTAGTATTATAAATGTCACAGAAGAGTTTTGCTGCTTCTTTTTCTTGATGATCTTTTGACCGGTTTTTATAACATCTACTGGTATTTAAGAAATGTTGATAAATTGTATTCTTAATCTCGTTCACTATACATGAAATCGTAGATTTTACTAATTCATTTTAGAAAATGAGTTAGTGAACTTAGATGGATCTTTTCGTCTAATGTTCCACAATGACTGAAAACAAAGGTCTATAACCAGGGTATTTGTTACCAGCGATGACTTATGGCACAGAAATGTGACCTATAAATGTAAATTTTAAAAAGCCTCAGTCTCGACATGCTATGGTGAGAGCTACGTAATGAAATCTGGAATACGGATATCCGTAGAAGAACGAATATAATCAACATAGTCCAAACATTTAGCAGGTCGAAGTGGCAAGGGGCAGGCCACATTGCTCGCCGAACTGACAACCACTGGGGAAGAAATTTTCTTGACTGATGACCACAAATCAGATGATGGAGCGTACGTCGACCCTCCACCGGGTGGACTAACGACATTTTAAAAGTCACAGAGTATCGATCAATACAAGTCTGTTCTGAGTGGCATTCTCGTGGGGAAGCCCATGTCCATAGTGCTGTTAGGTGGATGGATGGATTAGAAAATTAAACAACATTAGAAATAAAAGTATTAACTTACGAGTATATTAAGTTTTCGTTGCAATTGTATTTCATACAACTAATAAATTATAACTAAAACGTTACAACTATAAAATCTCACGCTTAAATAAACCAATATAATACAAAATAATTTACAAGACACATTAAAATCTAGGCAGTGACATTTTATTGAGCTTGAATGATTGTTAAAATTGAACTAACTTTTGGCTGCAATATAAATTGTAATTTGAAATATTCTATAATACAAAAGTGATTAGCGGTAACTTCGACTTTATAGTAAGCATATGGTTTGAATGAGAAGTAGATGCTATAGACATAGCTATGATTTCGTTATATATCTAGCAATAGCCGCGATGACAATTCCTTCTGCGTATCGTGCTTTGACAAACTATAAAATTTCATATATTTATTTCATTTTACCACTATGCCATTCGCCATTCCGGGAATGACTGACGTACCGGAATTCGTGCTGTCGATAACTATAGTAGGTCAGTAATATAATGGTAATTCTGTATAACAAATATATATGTCTAAAAGATGAAAATATATGTCCAAAACGAAGCTAGAATCAATGATGAAGATAAAATTATCATCATCAGTCCTAAGATCCATATTTTTAAGTGTTCATATTTATAAAATTGCGTTTTTGAATAATATAAAATATTCTTGTAGAAAAATATCTATGCCAACCCGTCTGGTCAGCGTACATAATGGTTGAATTCTCGTGCCTCAGTAAGAACTGAGAATAAGAGAAAAAGTTTGATAACAAAATGTGAAAATTTGCTTTGACACTTTCTTATTTTGAGTCTTTGTATACTCTTGAAATTAGTCGAGGTAAATCTATATATTGTTAAAAATTGCATGCAATTGTGATTGAAAGTTGCATACAATCACAATGGAAACTTTAGGCATTTGAAAATTGCATGCAAATGTATTTTGTTATTATTGCAATAGATGAAATGGCTATTGTAACAGCTGCGGAATGACATACTGTAGACGTCATGTAGGTATGGCTTATTAGTTATACACCAAATTAAACTACGTTTCTTAAAAAAAATTAGGTGTACTTAGTTATTGACCCCGCAATCAGTCGAATACATTATGAATGCATATAAATATTGATATCAATTATAATATGCATATAGTAATACGTATTGGTAACTTCACTTAGTTGATTAGCACTATTTTAAATGCTAAACTCACAATATTAAGTTTTTGGGCATACTGCACATAGAGCGAAGAGCTTCTGTAAATTTCTTATATCTTAAGGACATAAGAAGGTAATAAAAGTTAATGTATATGATTATTATGTCAATATGTCCGCCGAATCTTCATTCGGAATTAAAATTATGTATGTAAATATATAATTATACTCATTAATGTTTATATATATTTACATATATAATTTTAAGTTATATATAATTATATTTATTTTATATAAATATGTAGAAATGATGGATTATACTTTAAAATTATAGTAATATTTTATTAATGACGATATTGCACAGATCGTTTGGAAGAGTAAAGAGCAATGATACGATGATTATTCTGTATTTAATTTTTATAAATAATCATTTTAACTTAGAATAATAACGTATAGAAGGATAGTGTCAGTACTTCGAACTTTAAAAATTTGAATCTAAAAATACTAATGGCGGGCAGACGATAACACACGTACACACGGAAACCACTATACAAATTATGAAATCAAATTTTGTTTTTAATAACATAGATCGTCGAAATACTTTTAAAAGTAATGTTAAAAATCTTTTTATGTTTTTCAAATGTGTTGTGGCACCATTTGAATGCACAAGCCGTCATAATTACCTATTTATTTTTTAAGAGTTGCGTACGTTCGTGCAATGCAATGACTTGTACATTACGGGACTGTGCCGGCGTAGGCTCCATTAGGCTCCAATTGAAATGCCTCACTTTTTATGCGTGGACTTACCTTCTATATGTTATTATTCTAAGCATTTTAACTTTAATGTAATCGTTCTAAATATTTCTTCTTCTTCTTTTTTGTCTTGGCAATCAGCTACAAATACGAGCCATTTTTGCCAGTGTCGAGTTATAATTATCTTTTCAAGTTCTCAGTTTCTTCATGTCAGTAATGGTCTGTCAGTAAGTTAAAATGTCGCCCTCAACAGTGTAATGACCACTGTTAAGGGTATCTTTTGAGAATTTTGGTGGAAATACAAAGGTATGTATAGCAGTTTTATATCATATTCACTACACCTCAGCAATTCTGTCGCTATATATTACATAAAATGCCATCAAGATTATTTAACATAACACGTTAAAACACTAAGATATTGAATATAATACAAGAACACCACATGACACTTCAGATTCCCGCCAAAAACTCCTTCTAAATATTTTATATGCACATTTTTGAAAATAATCGACTCGCCACATTTATTTTTTTTACAATTTCTAAACGTAATTATTTTCAAATCTACGTTCTTAGAAAAATAAAAATTTATCAGCACGTATATCACTATACGTGCTGCGTAATTTATCACTTAGACAAACAAAATTGTAAACAGTGTTGCCCGAATTCAAGAATAAAACTTTTTTAATCTCACATTTGGGCACCACTATTCTACATAATATTCTTCATGTACTTATAGTGGAAATATTTACAATTTTACACTAATCGGTAAAATATTTAAGTTAAATATTAAAACGAATTTAGTATCTGTCTAAAATATAAATGAGCATATTTCGCTCATTTTATTATTACGAGTGTACTATGCTCAATAGTTAGACTCTCTTTAATATGTCATATAATTGACGTATTTTCTCTTTTAAATTAATGATGACATATTTGGATTTACTTTTCTATTGTTTATTTTTTTAATGATAGTAAACTATCTGAAGTTATAACGCTTATCACTTAGCGATGAATGGTGATAGGTCGGGGAAGTTGAAATTGATGGCTGGTCGTCTTGAAGGGCGTGCTGGTGTGGCTTGCGAGGCAGAGCTGGCACCACATTGAGCTGCGCATACATCGTCTCGCTGTACGGCTTCTCGAGGCCATTCACGATGTAGCTGCGCGCAATCTGTGATGCGTAGTGATGCGCATTGAGCCTGAACAGATATAAAGACATTCGTTAACATTTTTGTAGTGAAAACTTCTATAGGCTTTGAAAGGAGAGTAAATTCATATAGGTTCGACATGGTCATGGTCAATTAATACGTCTACTTACTTTAACATTATATTTGTAGCTATGTCTATGTCACTATATCTATGACGATATATGTCAGAACAAGAGAGGGGTGGTGAATTGTATTCTTACTCCGTCACCACAGGAAAATTATGGTATTTATTCTATAATAATCGTTTATGGTAACACAAGCAAGTTAATAAACTACATACCCCTTCAACTGTGCAGATACACGATGTGCAAGGTGACGGGAAGGCTGATTCTCCTACAGCGACCGAGCGACCGGCAATGAGACAACCTTGCGCAGAGTTTTCGCGCCAAGCTGACAGATCAATTTGTGGTAATGATGAGCAGGATACTCGTGGATTTCTGTAATAATAACAAATAATATTATTAATACAAATAAATAAAACTGTAGTGTCTATTTGTAATGTAAAATTATAGGTTTTTATCCTCACACAGTTATTTGCACAGTACTTATGTCTAAAAACAAGTTTAAATATTTTTTGTACGTTTGTCTGTTTGTGCCGGATAATCTTCAGAACGGCTGGACCGATATTAATACTATTTTACTACCAGGTAGCTATATATACTCTATGTAAGGTTCCAACGGCTCGAACTTTATTGATATGGGACTATTGGCTCCATTGCGATTTAGATCTAGGGTGGCATATCTTTAATACATTTAACTGGTTGAATATTTAAATATGTAACACTTACAAGAAATTACTGGGTAAGTCGAAAGCGGCTCTTTGGATATCTCCAGGAATATCGAAGTTGTCACATAGTAATTTGGATAGCGTAATTTTTCTTATCTCAGCCAGTTGTTGTTCTGTGAACCTCGACGCCGGATTGTCATTTTCATACCTGGAATATACAGATCAAGAATATATTTGATTCCATGTGTCTCATCATTTTTAGTAGCTCGTTAAAATTCTAGTTGATATTATTACCAAATGTATTGGGTTAACTATTTAAATACATATAGAGTTTAATCGAGTAGTAAATGCTCTGCGTTGAGTCTTAGTAGTCAATTGGTTCAAAAACAATACCAAGCGTTTGTAACTTGGCTACAGATGCTAGTTTAATTGTTATTATGAATGATGCTATTGTAAGTTTAGACCAAATGTGACTTTGAATATCAAACTGTTGTGTGTCCAGTCTATGCTTCAACTCTTAGGTAGGTTTGGATCATGCTAAAGAAAATGACTACTTCTTTATTTAGAAAATTGTACCTGTGACATAGACGGATCCAGTTGATTGAGAAAAAAAAAACTACCTAGCTAATATATGCCAAATAATTTCAATACAGAGGGATAAAAATTTGGCTACTTTATCATTTTAGCCACATAGGACTTTTGTTTCGAATTTGCCCTTTCTGGCCTATGATATAAATTTATGATACTTGCAGAAAGACAGTGCTCATAACACATTTTTATTCGTATTTTCAGTCCATCATGACACTAAGAAGTTATTTTATGTATTGTAAAAATGTTACATGCTGTTACTACCATTTCAGCATTTGGCACGTAAATAATGAATTGTATTTGAGCACTAGTACAGAAATTGCGCAGGACATAGTTTAGGGTAAAATACTTTTAGATATGAAATTTTATGTGTCAATATGGAGACAAGGCAAGAAATACACTTTCGTAACCGCAGTTGTTGTAACATTTGTTTGAGAACGCAAAGAAATAGCAATAAGCACATAAAAAATTAATTAAAAATCCTTGCAAGTTCGAGTCATGAGAAAAGTGTAATAAGTCATTTTCCTTATTAACTAGCGTGTATAGAACGGACAGTCTGAGAGATAGGAGAACCACGCGCTTATGTGGAGAAGTTTTATGTCTATAATGGGGCTTGATATTGTTAAGATTATTGTTTACACGTTAAAATCTCTCAGAAAGATTAAAATGATGAATTCTTACCAATATCTGTCACATTTCCTCAGCTGTCTGAATTGAATGGCGATGACGCATGCAAATGTCGGTCCAATCAGACCTCCTTGTAACGGTCTCTCGCTCATACCTCCAGGGAATAGATCAATATCATCAACTGTAGCGTATATTCTTTTGAACCTGCAAGTATAGAAATAATTATATAGCTGTATCGTAATGAGACTATTTGGAAAACTATGTTTTTGTTATTTTATTTTACCTCGCAATAACTTCATCTGGTATTTCTCTCGATAAATCATCAAAAGTGCTGGCCCGTTTTAAGTTGCAGAGTGCTCTGTAGTTATTGTAACTAGGTATTCCATGATCTCTAGCACGTTGAACGTTGAGTGCGACTAAATCAATTCCAGAAAACGGTATACGACGGTCTTCAAATAGATGGTTGGTGACTTCACCAGTGATGAACTGGTCAAGGGTTTCCATCGGTGTTGAAGCAAGACCACGAAGCAGTTCATCTACCAGTGGTGGGTGCTATGAATAAAGAAAAAAAAACGATGTAAATAAAAAGAAAAAAAAAACGATGTTTGCTAATTTTCTATAAAAGTTACAAGTGGTTTTTTTTAATTAAGACAATATTCCTTGTATTGCGGCAGACTTTACAAATATATAATTAATGAACACAAATTACACAGAACAACGATTTGTGGATCGTACCAAGTATTGTTCTGTGGGGCAATCGAACGCGAATCGAACGACACTGGCGCGGTAGGTCAGTATTTTAATCTTAATGCGCCATCTTTGGTGTAAAAATGAGTTATGTCAGTGCCGTTCCTTACGTGGATCCCAACCCTCTTCGATGTTCTTATTTTGTTGGAAACCCACGTGAACTCATGGCGTTAAAAGTAATATCAATATAACATCCATAAAACATTCATAACCAATTTTATTATCCCAGCGGTTGCAATGACAACGGCGATTGCCCAGAAACCTTGATGTACGACATTTTTTATATTATTATTAAAATTATTTTGCCTTCCTTATTTACAATTAAAAACTGCCTTAGACAAAATATGCCGCGCCGATCGCGTAATGTATTATATATTAGCATATAACCTATCTCGAGAATCAGGCTCTATTATACAATAAGGTTTTTTGGTACCGGACTCGTTGTTTTTGAGATTAGCTCTTTTAAAATAAATTTCAGTACAGCATTCAAATTTGTAGCACTTGACTAGAATAATGTACCTATTCAATTTCTCCGATTGTAATCATACATTTTACCATCACCCCTTCGATTTCGTGGGTGTTGTAAAACATGATAAGATCTTACTATAATTATAATAGAAGGAATATCCGAAACAAAAGCTAAACTGTGTTACCAGTATGAGATATTCAATTCTTTAGTTCAGTTTGGAGTATAACATAATGGCTGCCTTGCATTCAATTGTAAATCTACACTAATATTATAAAGAGGAAAAATTCTTATTTTTGTGTGTATGTTTGTAATGAATAAACTCAATAACTGCTGTGCCGATTTCAAAAATTCTTCCACCATTGGAAAGCAGCTACATTATCCTTGTAATACAGTCTACATTAATAGACTATATTTTATTCCGGTGTTCCAACGGGAATGGGAGCTACGCGGGTAAGGCGACTGTAACCGAAGCGAAGCGAGGGCGGGTTACTAGTAGGTTATAAATATATGGATTGAAGAAATTTAAGAAACATAAATCATATATGTACTTATAGAAGATATTTATGAAAGGTATAAATACTTACAGCCATGAACATATCAGGCCTGAAAAAGCCATCTCTGAGCAAAATTGGAGGATCTACGGGTTGATATTGAGGCGTAAGTCGAGGCAAATGTGGTCGCAATAGAGAGTGGCCGAAACGGAACGAAGCAGCAGCGAACTCGGTCACGATAGAAGGATTGCAGGTAGGTGAATATTCTTTGTAATAACCTGTGAAATAACAATAATTTTAAAGAATTCTTTGGCACAAAGGAATGTTAACAAATTAGGATATTTATTTTCGGCATTTATGCAAACGTTGCCTATGTCTTGCGTAGTGATGGGTCAGGAATTCATTGTAACCACCGTTATCCGCAGGCCGTCCTAAAAATCGATCGAATTATGTTCCATAAGCTTTTAGCAGCATGAGGGGACACCGAAACGAACATCAAGGAATCGAATCGAACCGGTGGCCTGATCAATTGGCGTTCAGGATTAATATGGTAGATTACAGGGCCACATGCTGCCTTTTCGTCACTCTTGATGGTTTGGCCAGGGTATGACCAGACTATAGTCTGTAAAAAAAGCATTTTCATACAATTGGGTAAAAGGGCTCTCCTGGGGTACTTATAACATTAAATTCGGCAAGCTGTCGGTCGAACTTGGCGATAATGGCCTTAAATCATCCTTGTGACCTTAAATTCGTGGGAAATTCTACGGCGTGTAGTAAACCTCTATAGGCTAATAAATGGATACATGTATGTATTAAAGTTATCAATTTTGATATCCCATAACTGACCTGAAGGTAATAATTTGAGTCCATACAAATTGACAGCATTCCAGGACAAAAGTCTTGGCAAGAATTCGTTGTAGATTATATGGGTCAAGGTGGCTGTCACGATACGTCGAGTATGTTCGAAGAGTTGATCCGCATCCCAGTGTGGGTTGACTCCACGTAGACCTTCCACGATCCGATTGTGATGTCTCAAGAAAGCCGTGTGGATAGCTGTTAGACCTGGCTGCTCTGACGCACGACCATCACCTAAAAATCAATTTTTTTTTTATTATACATTCAATATAGTTACCGCATCATACACTGCAAAGAGACATTAAAAAGTTTATTTCTTGAGTCCACAGGTGACTTAGAAGCCTAGAATAACTCTATGTGCGATTCGAAAATACATAGTTATGCTGAGTTTGAGTATAACTTATGTTCGTTAAATATAGTTACAATATGCCCATTTACACAACACTATTTTAGTTAGGTTCAAGCTATTTATTATAGGCTGACGGAGTAAGAATACAATTCACCACCACATATTTAGCCCGTAGGTTTTGTAAAAGACAACTAAGAGATTAAATATGAATATAATATCTATGCACGAGAAGGTAAACTCGAAATAAAAGTATGGTATAGTAGGTCCATTTCCTTATTATGGAGGAGGTTTGAGCCCAACAATAGGACGTATATGAGAGAAGTTGATATGTTATAAAAATCCTTTTTTGTGAATGGAACGCCAGGCGAGATTAGAGCACGGCGAATGATGTCAATGATGTTAGTGTATTTTGGTATTAATTATAATGAATTCACCAATGCGAGAGCACCTAAAACTTGCTAATTTTCATTCCTGTGTGGGTAATGCTAGAACGCTACTAACCTTCATCCCTGGGTTACTAGTGGTATCCATTAATGTATTATTTTACAACTATAATATCAAATATTGCCTTGATGAAGGCAATTTTCATAGACATATAAATACATATGTGCGTGTATAGCTTCAATTTCATGTGGTGATGGAGTGAGAACACAATTCACTACACCTTTTCCTCCCCGTGGGTGTCGTAAAAGACGATTAAGAGATGCATACAACAAGTGTAAGGGAGGCAAGAGAATGAAAAGTCAAAATAAACGCCTATATCAACCTGTAATCTGCATGGTATAGTGCAGGAGTGACCAACCGGTCGATCGCGATCGACCTGTCGATCGCGTCTGTTAGTCCAGTCGATCGTGGCAAGGTAAAAAAACACAAATACGTAGAACAGACTGCTGCACGCATGAATTGCAATTGTATAGGTACTGAACTATGCTGTTTTATTTAAGATTTAAGTATGTACTTGGTAGATCGCACAAGGTCTAGTCAGTAAATAGTAGATTTCAGGCCTAATTAAGTTGGCCACCCCTGGTATAGTGGATCAATTTCCCTCTTATTGTGGAGGCGTTTCGTGCCTAGCTTGAAACAGTAGAACTTATGTGAGTTGAGATGTTGATAGCGTGAATTATCTTACAATTTAGGTATTTAATAATAAATTATTTATGTAATGAGTATTATAATAATACTCACCAGCAATGAAACAGAATCCACTGGCAGCTTTACACTCAGGATGGCTGTCGCTTCTAGGGAGTAGCTCCCTTCCATTAGCTGGATTGGCGGTAGAATTCAAGCGTCCATTGAAACCCCGCAACTTGCGGTAAATGCAAGGATTCTCGCCATAGATCACAGACGCGTCGATATATGCAGTATTTTGGTTTACTTGTTCACGGGGACCTGGTATAAACAGTAAATATTTATATGTACATAGGTATATTGACGACAATGGTTTGGCTGCAAAGATCCTCCTAAAAATGGTAATTTATTTTCGATATACATATATTACTTTTGCGCTCGTAAGGGTTTTGAAACATGAGTAGGCATATACTTGCGTTAATTTCGGACTTGTACAAGTTTTAAAAAAAAGATTTAATTTTCGATTGCCAACTTGTGCAAACTTTTGAAAAGAAAAAGCATTTACGCGAGTTCATTTGAACATGCGTGGCAGATTTGCGTAAAAATTTCGTTATCGTACTAACCGTCTATACGAACGCACAATCTGTGATCGATTTTCCGTATATTTGTGTAAATTTAAATTTGCGCAAGTAAATTGCTATGTATGTCGCTACTTTAAGATCCAATTACGTGCTATTTAATTTTTAAGCCATTTTACAATTTTTTCTTTATAAAATATGAACATTATAAAATATTACCTGTTATACTGATTGGCATTTAATATTAATTTATTTAAAGGTATGTAATGCCACTACATCGCGTGAAGGGTAATGTAGATAGGAAGTGAAAGGAATATAACGTCGTGTGGAAAAGAAAGACATGTTACGACAATTCCGATTGAATGGGATTGCAGGATGAGGGTCAATACTACGACCCTGGTTATAAGAATCATCCTGATATTCTATGCCCAAATTCATTTTAATTTATAAAATTAGTTTGAAAAAATAAATCCTAATGCCACAAGTGACTTAAAACCTTTAATTATTGGACTTGAAAATATCTATTTATGGATTACATAAAAATATATTTATAAATTTATCATGCTGTCAAGAAGATATAATAGGTATCCTTACAAATAATATTTTTCTAATAGTTGAAAATGTTAAAGCAAAAGTAAAATTCACCAAAACTGACCAAGCTGCTGCTGTCCAGGTAAACTTCTCATGAAGGGGAAGCAAAGTCTTTCGCCCGATGTCACATTAACTTCGGGGTAGTAATGGTCACCACGTGGCACTGGAAACGGATTGCACTCAGGATGTACTGTGCGTGGAGAATCGCAGGAACGACAATCTGGAATCGACTCGTGGAATCCTGAAATAATTTTAAATATGTGTGAGTTTGAAATCTAGTACTTTAAACGCATGACTATTATATCAGAGACTTGAACACTTAGTGCAGAAGTTATAATTTTTACCGCTATAAACATAAAAACGTAGACAAAACTGTTTTACGGATTTTATCGCGTTTGTATTTGATTTTAGATTGCCCGACGTTTCGAACACTTTACATTCGGGCGATCTGCCCATGATCATGAATATTATAAAGTGTTCGAAACGTCGGGGAATCAAAAATCAAATACAAACGCGTTAAAATCCGGCAAGCAGTTTACAGCATTCGGGTGGTCCGCCCGTGATCATGAATGCTGTAAAGTGTTCAAAAGGTAGGGCAATCAAAAATTAAATACAAGCGATAAAATCCATATAGTAGTCATATTTACAATTTGTAATACTCGCGTAAACATTAGAAATCATTATAAAACGTAGCTTCATAAATTTTCACATAACATAAAGTACACACGTTTATTTAAAATTTAGATTTTTTTTATCATCATCATATCAGCCGACATAAGTCCCATTATCGGGCTCAGGCCTCCTCCCTAATGGGGGGGAAATTGATCTATTATACCGCACTGGTTAGACGTGTTAGTAGCTAACATCTATACAAGAGAAGGGAAACTCGATGTAAAACCCTATGGTTTTCTTGCATAGATGTTACCTTGCATAGTCGTTTTTTACAGCACCTACGGGCAAGAGAGGGGGTGGTGAATTCTATTCTTACTCCGTCCCCATACCGAGAAATATGTATATATCAATAATACATATAAACATCTAGCCTAGTTTATTTTAATGAAAATAGCCTAGTTTATTTTAATGAAAAATAATCTTAAAGTTCATATTTTTTGTAGAGATTTTAAGTATGCATTATTTTAAATGCTCTGAACATGAATGAAATAAATATTATTTACCTTTGTGTATGGGTGTCATAGTGAGCTCGTGGTCCAGAAACTGAGCGAACTGCATCACCATTAGTGTGTAGCGTGTATGTAAGTTTGATATATCAGGGTGGATTACAGTGGACACCACCCGCGGTGATGGCAGAGGCGTTCCAGTAACAGAGTTGATGCGAGGACGGCTGACACCTTGAACAAAAACATAAATTTGAGGCTACGGGTATTATTTGAGGATTTTGTTCCTTCAGTCAATATAATTCTCTTTAAAGGGATCACATCCCAGCACTAAGTAAATCCTAATGCCACAAGTGATTTAAAACCTTTAATTAGTGGACTTGAAAATATCTATTTATGGTTTGCATAAAAATTGTTCCACGTGGGAGTTAAACCTATATAATTCAACATAGAAGATCACTTATTAAAGCATTATTCGCCATTTGTACAATGGAACTTACCATCTTCATAAACAGGTGGCAACAATCTAGCGAATGTTGTCAAACTTTTGCCTAAGTTAGGATTTCTAAGGTTATTGCAGTAACCAGTATAAGTTCTGAAGGGGCTGTCGGGGTCACAAGTTCCTTTGTCATCACATTGTGGTTCAATGATCGGTCCAGATGAGTCGCCGAGGAATCCACTGATATCAACTGATTGTAGGGAATCTACGAAGTCAGATGTACCAAAGCCGAGAGAATCATCTAAAATTTGACGTTTGCGACGGTGCCTGAAAAACACAATGTTTATTAAGACTTTGGGGTACTTCTTTAGAGAATCCATATGATCCACTATTATGAGGCTTTAATAATAAGAGAGAAAATGAACTGATATACAACGCCTATCTTGACTTTTGCAGTAATGTTATATTTTTTCTCTTACACTCGCGGGAAAAGAATGGGTGAAATTATGTTATTACTAAATTATTAGGTATTATTACATTTTAGTTAATTAGTTCATGCTATCATGGTATCGTTTAAATACCTAAAGGCCTTTTTAACTCCTCAATCAATCTCCATCCTTGTATATGAATTTATCATGAAATTATCACTCCTACTACGAAATGGTACTAAAACTATTTCACGGATTTTATCGCGTTTGTATTTGATTTTTGATTCCCTCGACGTTTCGAACACTTTAGAGCGTTTATAGTCACGAGCGGACTGTCCGTAAAATAGTTTTATTTACAAAGCTTTAACAGTTACAGGAATCAAACCTGACTCTTTATAATGAGTAGTTATCTGGTTGGTACTAAGCTAGTTAATAATATTAACAATCATTTTCTTGATTTTTATTAACTTACCCGCTGTTGACAGAATTGATAAGCTCGTTTGTGGCAAACTCTAAAAACAGTGATGTATTAGCAAGTTTGAGAGCGTATTTGTTTGCCTTGGAAAAAGATGCAGCGGTTCCCACTGGTGACTTCGGATCGGCTCCACCACCTAATGAATGAAATTAATCATCATCATCATCATCATCATTGCAGCCCACATACGTCCCACTGTTGGGCTCGGGCCTCCTCCACAATGGGAGGGAATTTGACCTACTATACCATGCTGGTCAGACATGTTGGTATAGGGTTTCATTTCGAGTTTTCCTTCTCTTGCACAGATGTTATGTGCATATTATATCCCATAGTCGTCTTATACGACATCCACGGGCAAGATAGGGAGTGGTGAATTGTATTCTTACTCCGTCACCACACGGAAATGAAATGATGAAATGAATGAAATTAATAAATTTTTAAAACCTTTGCTCTTTTAATGTATTATTATCTTCATTTGTCCAAAAAATATTGTCATTAAGATGTTTTTATAAGTATATCCTGAATTTCAAATTAACAATAATCTTCAAAATACCCTCGATTTTAAACATTTCTTTTTATTTCTGATCTATATTGCCAGAAATTACCCTCTACATTTATAACTTAAATATTTTACCTGTTTAATAAATTGGTTTAGAAAAGAAGATTTAGAATATTTTAAGCATACTATTTTCTACAGAGTCTGTTCGGATCTATTAGTGAGTCCTTACGTGATTCCCATAGCATATATTCTAAACGTTTTCTATCAGCCATCTCTTGTTTAGCCTTTTCGATAGCGGTGGCGAGCATGTCTTGGGAAAGTTGTTCAGCAGCTTTAGCTCCGCTTTCATCTCTCCAAGCGACCAGTTCCAAACGGGAGTGTTGAGAACACTGTTGAGCAGCGTTCCTGAAATCGTCATTTTTTGTTGAAAATATACGGTACGGTGACGAATGGAGAATTATATAAGAAAAAGACAATATGAGATAAATATTTATTCCAACAGACTACAACTCTACATAATAGACTAAAGTCCTCTCAAAAAGCTTATGCCCATTTGTAGCTTGTGTAAGAGAAGAATAAATGTAGTCATACATCTGAGCATAAACTACTGGAATAAGAAGAAATATTTCAAAGCTGCATTTTTTTTTTATTGCAAGCAGTGGCAAACGAGCAAACAGTACACCTGATGATAAGTGTTGCTGCCGCTCATGGACCTTTACAAGGCCGCTGCCTACCGCGAAGAAAGTGAAGGGAATGTGAACGCGTGCATTGAGGCTCGGTGATACTAAAGGCACCATCAAAACCCTCCAAACGCAAACACCCTCAGAAAGTTGGGCTTCCGGCTCTCTCGCTCACCGAACGAAGCGCAGTAACAAATTGCTACTACTCAGACGTCGATTTTCTGCGAGAGCGTGGTACTGCCCCGGACGGACCGGCCCGCGGCTGTAGACAGATAACTGTCGACAGTGTGGTCCTACCACTCCAAATCATCATTCATCCACTGCATCATTTTGGACGTGATCTTTTTGATTTTTTAAAGTCGCCTCCTACTATCAACTACTACTATCAAATGGTTAAATATTGTATACAAGTATTGAATATGGTTTCACAATCCATCCGTCGGTCCATGTACGTAAATTCTTGGACAAAGTTCTCACAATACCTGGTCAATAATCGCCACCCTTAGCACGTGGTTTGGCAATCGTAGTTTGTGTTATGAGTATAGCTACACTCCGGAAGCTCCCTTAGGCGACTTTTACATCTCCCTAGGGAAAGTATTAAAACAATTCCCATACTTCGGTTAAGTTTACAGATGACAGATTGTGTAATTAATATTATTGAATCTTATTTAAACTTAAAGGCTGATCTCAAAGTATTTGGGAATAAGCCTAAGGATGATGACTTCATTTACAACTACGGCTATTATAGTAAATATATAGTAAGCATTTTGTTACATTTGATGTAAAACGAACCTAAGTCTATATGTATCTTGATAAGCCAAAATTGTGAAACATAATCTAGTAGACTTTCGAGATCATCATATACAATGTGAATTAACTTACAAGTAGGGATCTTCTTTAACGAAGGCTTTAGGTTGGATGCTTTTGATAGAATCTTGGACGTCACAGAGGAGACCTGCAAGTGACACTTTTCGGATTGCCCCAAGTTGTTCAGGAGACAAAGACGATGGCGGGAGGTCGTTTTCGTACCAAAATCTAAAAATATAATATATTTTATTATAGATACTACACGCGCTGTTCTCGTCTAGCACAGTGATATAATCACTTTCTACGTTTATGTATAAAATAAACATGTACCGATCACTCTTCTTTAAGCTAGCGAACTGCATAGCCATGACGCAAGCTATAGTAGATCCAACAACTGCACCGCTGGCAGGTTTTTCCATAGCACCACCAATCATAAGCTCAACATCATCAGCACTCCTAAAAAAGAGAGAGACGTAATTTAAAATCTAGGTATTAAAACAATATTAGTGTTTATGAATTATATTATTATTACGAATTATCCTTTTTCTGCTGACAAGTTAGGATCTAACCACACCCCGCCTGACTGTCCGGAATGAGAGAAAAATGCGACAAGGTCCTGCATCGCCCTAGCTCGCCGTCTTTGGAACGGCCCGTGCACTTGCATAAATTAATTATAGATCATATTTTATTCTTTATCAACATATGTTATATCAAGTTTTAGACTGGAAGAAAATGGAAGATATCTTCATTAGTTGGTTTGGTATCCAGTCCCGGTAAGACTTTTATATTTTCAAGGTTTACGTTCATTTAGATAAAGAAACTAGTGTGCATTCAAGCTTTTTACGAAATAGAAGAACAGCTAAAATTAATTTCCTGGTGTATCATTCAATGTTGACCTAGCAATACGACAGCATAACTAAAAGACTTTGTTTGCCTAACGTTATTAAATCTCAAGTGGAATCAACATTCTACCTAGTCAAACACTAGATTTTTTGTTCAAATGTAAAAAAAAAGTTCTTACTTGTACATATCAGCCATCATTTCCTGGTGCTTTCTATCGAAGCCCATTTTGGCGAAATCACCGAAAGTTTTGACATTAGCAGTTGGTTCGCACATTCTTAGTGTTCTTAAGTATGATGCTACGCCATGGTCACGAGCTCTGTTCAAATCCCATTGTGCGGAGGCGGGGAACTGTGAGACTTGTTGGGCACTAACACGGAACAAGTTTTCTAAATTGACTGTAGTATTCATCTGAAATGCATTCATGGTATAAGTATTAGTTTTTTGGAGGATATCATAAAAGACGACTAAGAAATGTAAAAAAAAAACGACAATGATGGACTGCAATGGCAGAAAACTTTAAAATAGCCTCGTGTTAACCCATTTGACCGGTTTGGGTTTTAGAGTATTTCCCTTTCATCTTAAAGGACGCCTGTTGTCTGAAGCTCAGAAGATAAAAAACATGCAGCTGCCATGAGGATCTCAGATCAGAGTTGTCATTGACTTTTATATATAAGAACACTCAATAGCAGCTGTCTGGAGTGGATTTCAGTAGACGGTAGAACTACCTTTATTATGTAGGTTATTAACCTACATAACCTACCTAAAGCTATTAAAAAAATATACTTTTACTATTTTTATTAAATTTAGGTTTATCTAACCTTCTTACATATACTATTGAAAAAGTAGCTCATTTATTATCTATTTTAAAGCTGTAGACAAATTCATTTTGATTTAATTAACTAAGTTTTATGACAATTTCCAAAATTTTAACTATGTATATATGATAGGATAGTAGCTTACCAGTTCCTTGTTCATCATAGCGTGGAATATTGGAGCTACAGCAACAAGTTCAGAATAAATGCCAGCACGGTTGGCACTAGAATAGCCGCGCCAAAAACCTAATGACGTCAATTTCAACTCTGCTTTAGCCATGCCAACCTGGAAAAAACATTAAAGTATTGCAATCTACCCGAGTGATTGTGGACTGATATTACATTGTGTTTCAAACATGTTCTTTACACATTGTTGTAGAGATAAAATTTTGATATGGGAGAAGGTGAGTATGAAATAAAACCCTATAATAGCATGTTACTTCAGAATTGTACCTATATAAAACTTTTAGTTTAATACTTAGAATAATAACTTATAGAAGGATAGTGTCAATACTTCGAACTTTCAAAATTTGAATCTAAAAATACTAAATACTAATGGCGCTTACACACGTACAGACGCACACCACTATACAAATTATGAAATCAAATTTTGTTTTTATTAACATAAATCGTCGAATTACCTTTAAAAGTAATGTTAATAATCTTTTTATATTTTTCAAATGTGTTGTGACACCATTTGAATGCACAAACCGTCATAATTACCTATTTATTTTTTAAGAGTTGCGTACGTTCGTGCAGTACAATGACTTGTACATTACGGAACGGTTCCGGTGTAAGCTCCATTAGGCTCCAATTGAAATGCCTCACTTTTTGTGCGTGAACTTACCTTCTATACGTTATTATTCTAAGGTTTAATAGTAAAGCTACGAAGGGGTGTATAATTATTAGCGAATTCAATATGTTATTGGTATCTTATTGGTGGAGAAGAAATATGCGGTGGGTTGTGGGATTTCGATTTTATTACCGAAGATAATGTAGTATTATTGGTGTCCAAGTGGCTGAGAGAGGATAAATAGCAGTTTATGGAGGTTTAATTTTATTACCGAAGTCAATGTAGTTATTGGTGTTTAAATTGCGGATTAACTACTGAGCGATACTGCTTAATAAACTGTTTAAGCAATGAGGTGCTGGGCGGAGTAGATTCAATTTCCAGAGAAAAGAAATATTTAATAGTTATTATAATCTTGCGTGATTTGTATTTATTCATTACTAGCAACCCGCCCTCGCTTCGGTTTCAGTCGCCCTACCCGTGTAGTTCCCGTTCCCGTGGGAATACGGGGATAAAATTAGCCTATCTTACTCTCTGAAATTATAGCCTTCCATTGGCGAAAGAAAAATTGGTTCGGTGGTTTAAGCGTGAAAGCGTAACAAACAAATAAACAAACAAAGGATATATTTGTCAAATCATCCGGACTGTGTGGTGACCTATTAAGAACATAATTTATCACCTCCTTTTTTGCTCGTGTTGTAAAATCAATCAATCAATCAATTTTCATCTCATCGTGGAGTCAGCTTGCCATCAGCCCAGCAGTGGGATGTATAGCAGCTGATATGACAATGATGATTAAAATTACCCGCGATACGTGGATTATTTTGGCGAGAGTTATTGTGAAAATAATGAAAAAAAATACAAAATATGTTAACCCCAACGTTACAGATGTAACAAAAATTAAAAAAAAAAACTGGCTAAGTGCGAGTCGGAGTCGCGCGGTTCCGTACCATTGTCTATAAAAAGGGCAAAAAAAAATTGCGTTTGTTGTATGGGAGCCTCCCTTATTTATATTTATTTTTAATATTTAGCCTGGTGACAGACAGACGGACAGACAGGGAAATTTTAGTAATAGGGTCCCATTTTTACCCTTTGGGTACGGAACTCTAAAAAACTGTAATTACTAAGCTAGAAGTAGAAAATATAATGATATTAAAAATCCTTACCTCACCCAGTAGTACAGGTAAGAACTCATTGTAAGTAATATGTTGTATGATAGCGGCTATTGCTCGTCTGCTCTCCAGGAACAGTGTGACGTCATCCCAGAATGGATTCAATGAATATAGATCACCGGCTATACGGTTGTGTGCCATTAACAAAGCCTTGTAAAGAGGTGCAGTGGGCGATCCATCGTTACATCTGTAATAAATCATTAGTATTATCAAATTGTTTAGTTTTTTACTTCTTAAACTAAGGCGATTCCCTCAGACTCATTATTCGCTATCATCATCATTTCAGCTTATATATGTTCCATTGTTGGACTCGAGCTTCCTCCACCATAGCAGAGAATTGACCACGCTGCTCAAACGGGTTGGTACGGGGTTTTGTTTCAAGTTTTCCTTCTCTCACATAGATGTTATAAATATATTTAATCAGTTGCCTTTTACGATACCCTAGGCAAGAGGGGGTGTTGAATTGTATTCTTACTCCGTCACTATACGGACCCCTTATTCGATACGACCGCATAAAAAAATGCAAATTAAGAATATAAGGGTTATAAGTGTTGTATACAAATGAGTTTTATATTAACATAATGTGAGTGATATATCGTTTACGATAATTGTAGCTGTAAAGTTAGAGGTACTAAATTGCAAGAACCTTCACCCCAATACGAGATCAATTAGCTACTGTACCACTAGGTACACAAATTGGCAAAGAATTTTGTTTATAGTTAGTCTTGCCTGACATATTAACCCTAACCTAACACTACCTATATTGGTAGGAAAAAAGCTTAATGGCAAATAATGATCTTAGTGACCATGAATGCTGAAAAGTGTTTGAAACATAATTTCATGGTCTCTCACATATTTTTTTTTATGGGTGGGCTATGGGAAGCGTACCCGCGGTCCAGTGGTCTCTCACATATACGTGTAACTGTTGGGCTCGGGCCTTCCCCGCTATGGGAGGAATATTGACCTATTATACCACGCTGGTAAGACAAGTTGGCATAGGGTTTTACCTCGATATTTTCTTCTCTTAACGTCGAAACTTCGGGCAATCAAAAATAAAATACGCAATAAAATTGATTCCTCGAAACATCGGGCAATCAAAAATCAAATACAAGTGCGATAAAAGCCGTAAAAATTGTTTTATTCCAAATGTGTAGTACTCGCGTAAATAACAGAAATTATTATAGTATAGGATCCCGCTATACAACGACTTTCACCGAGATGCTTATTTGATGAAACTTATTTTTTACGTAATTTAATCTATACCAATAAATAAAATTGGAGTGTCTGTTTGTAATGTCAAAATAATAGGCTTTTTTCATACTCACACGGTTATTTGCACGACACCTATGCCTAAAATAGCAATTAAAAAATTTTTGTCTGTCTGTCTGTCTGTTTGTTCCGGGTAATCTTCAAAACGGCTGGACCGATTTCAAAAATTCTTTCACCAATGGAAAGCAATAATATCAGGGCGTAAACTAGGCTATATTTTATCCCGGTGTTCCCACGGGAACAGGAACTACGCGGGTAAAACGACTATAACCTATAACCGAAGCGAAGCGAGGGCGGGTTGCTAGTATGTCAATAAATATATTGCATATAGGTTGTATAACAAATTTTAGTCCAGAGTATGATTAATTAATAATTTAAAAAGAAATATTTTTTTGAACATTGCAACGTTAGATTGCCTATTCTTTTCCGGTCACAACTCTCCGGTAGCCAGGTATAAACAGATAAATCGATACCAGCATTTTGCACTGATCGACGTTTGCATATTCTATGGGCTTCATACTTTCGATTCGTATAGAATTTGTCTAATAATCGAACTAGTGCAATGTACAAAAAAAAATATTAATGAATCATACTCTGGACTAAAATTTGTTAGGCAACTCATATGCAATATATTTATTGATATATTAAATTACATAAAAAATAAGTTTCATCAAATAAGCATCTCGGTGAAGGTCATTGTATAGCGGGATCTTAGACCATTACGTTCTTAGTGTTAATTATATAGGTTCTAGGGTATCAATTTCTTTATAGAATTATTATGCAAATGAATATTCAAAAGGCCTTCCCATAAGTATTTCAATTGGTTATCTCACGCGTCTATGGTGTCAATAGCTGCCGATGCAAATATATAAGAGATTGAAATCACTATGTGAGAATGCAAATCATCTCAAGGTTGGTTTGTCGTCTTATTTACATACAATCCATGTTATGAGGACAAATAGATATTTTTACTTTGTAATGTTCTAAACAAGAATTATTTGTGTATTTATTTAATATTTTACGAAAAATACAGCATTTTCCTATAATGACAGAGTAAGAATACAATTTATTACCCTCTATCTTAATCGTGGATGTCGTAAAAGATGACTAAGGGATATGATTTGCATGTAACATCTAGGCAAGAGAAGGAAAGCTTGAAACAAAACCCTATACCAACCCGTCTCACCAGCATGGTATAGTAGGTCAATTTCTATTGTATTGTGAAGGAGGCTCGACCCCAGTAGTGGGACACATATGAGCTGAGATAATGATGAAACTTACATCATTGTTCTCTATCGAAATTAATAATTATTATACTTGTGTATTTTTAATATTATTTTTTACTAGCAACCCGCCCTCGCTTCGCTTCGGTTATAGGTTATAGTCGTTTTACCCGCGTAGTTCCCGTTCCCGTGGGAATACCGGGATAAAATATAGCCTAGTTTACGCCCTGATATTATAGCTTTCCATTGGTGAAAGAATTTTTGAAATCGGTCCAGCCGTTTTGAAGATTACCCGGAACAAACAGACAGACAGACAAAAATTTTTTAATTGCTATTTTAGGCATAGGTGTCGTGCAAATAACCGTGTGAGCATGAAAAAAGCCTATTATTTTGACATTACAAACAGACACTCCAATTTTATTTATTGGTATAGATTGCCATTGCCATTGCTGTGTGGTAGCGGCTTCGAATACTACCAACTCTTGCTTTGCTCGTGGGTGTCGTAAAAGACGACTAAGAGCCCTAGATTGACCCGGACCAACTCCATCTGGTACCATTTGGGTCAACGATTACATTCCCAAGGAGGGTTGACGTCAGGCAGGCGGCCGGTCATAAAAGTCATTGCCGAAACTTTTTGCAATATGTCAAAACAGATGACATATTGCGTCGACCCCAAGTAATTGGGATAAGAGCAAGATGATGATGATGACTTTGGTTATGTAGTATCAAATTATTGTCATAATGTGTAGGGCAGCCATGTTTTCTTTTTACACGATACTATTACATATGTGACTATAATATTTAAGTGAAAATAATTAAAATGTTACATTATAATTTTATACTATATAGATGTGTAATTTTACTTGAAATATTTTGTGAAAAAAAAAATAGTCGTAATTATACATAGTGCCCTTTTTCAGATCTTTTCTTATTCTTATTAATTTTTTTAGGAAGCAACATATTTTTTATATTATTTTAAATTATATACCTATCAAATCCAATCCAATGTTACAAATAATACGTATGTTATTCTTTCCGTTATTTTTATTAATATATTTTTATTATGATTTTCAAGCGCTTGTTGATGGAATAACGATTATATGGCCCTGCAGATATGCCAACTTGTCCGGTTACCTTGCTATAGCAGTTTAATTGACCTAACGTAAATGAATAGAAAAGAACTATATAACGTTAGTCCTTCATCTATACCAATAAATAAAATTGGAGTGTCTGTTTGTAATGTCAAAATAATAGGCTTTTTTCATGCTCACACGGTTATTTGCACGACACCTATGCCTAAAATAGCAATTAAAAAAATTTTGTCTGTCTGTCTGTTTGTTCCGGGTAATCTTCAAAACGGCTAGACCTATTTCAAAAATTCTTTCACCAATGGAAAGCTATAATATCAGGGCGTAAACTAGGCTATATTTTATCCCGGTATTCCCACGGGAAGGGGAACTACGCGGGTAAAACCACTATAACCTATAACCGAAGCGAAGCGAGGGCGGATTGCTAGTAATTAATAAAAAAGCAGAAAGTAGGTTAAAGCGGTTGTAATAAAATGCTAAAAAATTGTGGGTTCAAATCCTGCCAATGATTTCTCTTTTTCTTCTTAACTTAAAAGAAATAATATAATGTTTAATTTAAATAGCGTTAAAATATTTTCAATACAATGGGGAATTAATAAAAGGTTTTTATCATCATAATCGCAGCCCACATGCGTCCTAATATTGAGCTCGGGCCTCCTCCAGAATGGGAATTTGACCTACTAAACCATGCTGGTCAGACGTGTTGGTATAGGGTTTCGAGTTTTCTTTCTCTTGCATAGATCTTACATGTGTATTATATCCCTTAGTGATTAGTCGTCTTTTACGACATCCACAGGCAAGATAGGGAGTGGCGAATTGTATTCTTACTCTGTCACCACACGGAAATGCTCGGCTTTCCTCTGCAATAAAAATAGCCTTTGTTCTATTTCCAAATGAATTCAGAACATTATGGAGTGATATTAAACCAAATATAGACTCCAAAAAAAGTACAATCGACTTTATTTATACGAAATACAGTAATGAGAATAGTTCGCACACTAAACATGGTTTGTATTCTTAGCAATCAGTATCTATTATATTAGTATTGTTTTAGTGTTTACTGCAATCTAATTAGTCGGTGGTTTTCTTCCTTGTTGAATGAAATCCTTCATCCGTAACAAATTTGTATCTATATTGTATCTATTGAATGTACAAAAACAGTATTTATTTTTACCATTTTTAACCATTCAGGATGTTATAAGGAATTAGTATGACTACTTTATATTCCACTAGCAACCTGCCCACGCTTCGCTTCGGCTTTAGTTGCCTTACTCGTGTAGTTCCCGTTCCCGTGGGAATATCGGGATAAAATATATATAGCCTATATTACTCCCTGATATTATAGCATTCCATTGGTGAAAGAAGTTTTGAAATCGGCACAGTAGTTTTTAAGTATATTCATTACAAACATACACACACACTAAAATACAAGTTTTTCCTCTTTATAATTTTTGTGTAGATAAATGATTCCGACTAATTTTCTCCCATTAGGTAACGTTTTTGAGTTACAGAATAAAAAAAACAGTAAGATTGTGGATTAAAAAAAGAAAATACAATTAAATTATTAAATACAAAAATTGAAAGAACATTAGCCGAGATATTTGATATCCAAAAGTATAATTTATTTTATACAACCTTTATTTATATTACCTAAAGTAAACCAATTTATATACAAAAGCCAATTCAGTAGTTTTTTGTTACTATCATTGTTTATGTGTTTGTATTGTTTTGTTTTCAACATTACAATTGTTGTATTACATTGTTTACTTACTTGCGACAAGAGTCCACGTCAAGCTTGCCGGCATCGTAGAGCCTCAACGAACGAAGCTCCTTTTCTGAACTACCATATAAAGAAGATCCATCCAAGAATGATGTTGCCAAATTCATCTGTTCACGTTGTTCTGAAAAGAATAGTTCAGTAAATTTTACAGTACTTTAAATTCACACTGAGAAATAAATCGTTGTATTGTGGGGCATTCACCCAAATAGAATTAAATATACGATTTTTTTTTATTAAAGACAACAACTTGCACTAAGGAAATAAACCTTGTGTTACGGGGGACTTTTCAAAAATATAACTAACGGACACAAATTACATCCAGACTCAGAACAACAATTTGTGGATGGCACTAAATGCAGTCCTGCCTGGGATTCGAACCCGCGACAATGGCACGGTTAGTCGGTATACGCTACGCCATCTGTGTTGTCAATTTGTTTGCCCTCATGCGGTTAATTAAAAACTTGTGATAGAAGGAAAATTATTATATAAAAATAACAACCAAACAATTTGTCAATTTACATTTCTAAACTATGAATTGTAATAGTAATTATATTGTTGAAATCTAACACATATATATTGAAATAATACCGGTATCGCTCCAAGCATATTTGTAATCATATAATAGGATAGGAAGAAATATTTTAGTTAAGTTTAGTTTATAACAAATAAATTTGTAAGTCAATGCTAACTGGTTAAATAATTATGGGTTTACTTTAAGATAAAATTATATAATCAGTTATAGTTGTAATAATGCTAATAATGTTATTAGCATTTATGTTGTGTATTAAATCATCAACCATCATTGCCGTATATGAATATACGTCCCACTGCTGGGCTCAAGCCTCTTTCAGTGTAAGAAGGAACGATCGAGGAGAGGGTACTCCTCAGGGTTATTCCGTCAAGCCGACCACTGACGACAAGTCACCCTGCACCGGTGGTCGGCCCAACGATGAAGGCGACGTGCCACGGGTGGGTTACGGGGCTTCGCGCCGCCCCTCTGTCGCCTCGGACGGAGCCGGGCGGCGGGTGGCCTGACCGTAGCCCACCCCTCAAAAAAAAGTAGGAGGGAAATTGATCTACTGTACTTGAACTTAACGTAATCACAGATAGTAAAATTAAAAATAAATTGTCCCATAAGGGACCTAACCCTTTATAACCAAATGGTAAGCCATTTGGCCACTTCATAGAGTACCTAAAAATACAGCACCATTGTAGCTCGTGAGAAATTCATTTGTATGCCTTACGAATTGCTCAAGTTATTCCTAATAACGTTATTGTGAAGTTACACGCACATTAATACGAAGCCTATTTTTTCCTTCCTAAAAAAATTTTCCTAGTGGTAGGACCACACTGTCGACAGTTATCTGTCTACAGCCGCGGGCCGGTCCGTCCGCGGCAGTACCACACTCTCGCAGAAAATCGACGTCTGAGTAGTAGCGATTTGTTACTGCGCTTCGTTCGGTGAGCGAGAGAGCCGGAAGCCCAGCTTTCTGAGGGTGTTTGCGTGTGGAGGGTTTTGGAGGTGCCTTTGGTATCACCGAGCCTCAATGCATGCATTCACACTCCCTTCACTTTCTTCGCGGTAGGCAGCGGCCTTGTAAAGGTCCATAAGCGGCAGCAACACTTACCATCAGGTGTACTGTTTGCTCGTTTGCCACAGCTTGCAATAAAAAAAAAAATAAACACAGAATCTCGTTCTAAATTAATTTAAAATTTATAAGGTGACAAATCATGATTAGTGGGCCATATACTCCTTATAAGTCACCTGACCGGTTAATCAACATTTTTAACGCTTGTTAACCACAAGATTATGTCAACATTACAAAATTAAGATAAGATACATTCACTGAAACAAGTTGGTCTACCACTTCCTTTATGTGCAACATTTCAAACAAGTCATGTCGTCATGAAGTTGCTTATAATATATGATACCTATATTAATATTCATTAACCAATTATCCGTGTGGTGACGGAGTAAGAATACAGTTCATCACTCCCTATCTTACCCGTGGATGTTGTAAAAGACGACTTAAGGATATAACATCATACGCATGTAACATCTATGCAAGAGAAGGAAAACTCGAAATAAAACCCTAAGTTGGTAACCTGTCTGACCAGCATTGTAAGGTCAATTTCCCTTCTATTATGGAGGAGGTTCGAGCCCAGCAGTGGGATCTAAATGAGCCGAAATCAAATATACTATTACAATAATTTAATCATATAAATGAATAAATATGTGTTTTAGTACATATTTGCACTTTTTTTAAAAACTGCACAATAAATAATACTTGTATTGCGGGGGACAAACATATAATTAACGGACACAAATTAAATCCAAATTCAGAACAGCAATTCGTGGATCACACAAACTATTGTCCTGCTTGGGACTCAAACCCACGCCATTGGTGTGCTAAGTCGGTATCTTAACTACTACGCCATCTGTGCAGTCAATAGCAATAGTACTTAGTACAATAAAATGATAAAATTAATTAAGATTATAACATTTTTTATACATACTGAAGCCACAAGAGTCGATATTCCTTGTAGGTGCAGAACGAACGTATTCACAAGTAGCGTCTTTACAATCCTGTAAAAAAAGATAAGTTATTTATTAATATACCTTTTGTTTTATGAACTTAAAGCTATAATTTTATAAGTCAACTTCCCAAAAAGAACGCAACAAGTCTTTAAGAATTTTCAATGGGCAGCAAGGTGACATATAGCAGGTTAGTGACCCGCCCTTCAGTTTCCTCGTTTGGCTGGGCGGAGTCTAGACGGTTTATAATCTTTACAAAACGCTTTTGTAGGTTAATTAACGTAGCACAGTTTATCGTAACATAGTTTAGATGAATAAAAATAAGGTTAGAAGAATACTGTTTAATGTGGATAATTACGAAAGTTTTCTATGCTATGGTTCTAGGTGGTAAAGTTTCGAATTCGGTTACATCACACACTGGCCCATGACATGCGTTAACTAAATTTTAACCATAATTACGCTCACGATGATAAGAATAAAATTAATATTCATTAATAATGAAAACAAATACTATATTAATTTAAATCTGAGTGTCAAGATTCAAAAGGCAGTTGTCAAAAGAAGCCTAGAATTGCCGAAGTTTGCTTAATTTACTACACATTTAGTTGTATTCTGTTCAGTAAACTTCTATTAACCTCAGGTGGAATGTAGCCAAAGAACGTTTTTTTTCGTTAAAAAAAACTGGTTCACTATCATTAACCTTGTTTTTTTTGTCAATCTAGTTGCACCGCCTTTCAGTCCACTACGTATTAAAATATATGCTTAATAATTACGATATTATATTATAAGGTTTTAAACGAATAGTCATTACGTTATTGGATTGTTTTTCTGAGACTATGAAGTAGTTCGTTCGTTTATTTCGGCTCATATACGTCCCACTGCTGGGCCCAAGCTTCCTCCATAAGGAGGGAAATCGACCTTACTATATGATGCTGGTCAGACAGGTTGGTATAAGGTTTTATTTCGAGTTGTCCTGCTCTTGAATACATGTTATATGATTATTATATCCCTTAGTCGTCTTTTGCGACATCCACAGGCAAGATATGGAGTGGTGAACTGTATTCTTATACGGAGTCAGAATACAATTTACCACACGGATCAGGATTTTGAAGAGAAATTAAAAATTTAAAAAGAAAATAAAAAATAATTTATTTGCGTGTTCTGCTTTTAATTAAATTATACTCTTCTTTCAGAAAACCATAAAGATAATTGTCAGCATTATAAGCAATTCTGTTAATCGATGCTTAGCTTGCATTCTTTACTATCGTATTATGATTGCGTCTTCTTTTATATCTTCTTAATATATATAAATTACATGTCACGTTGTTTGTCCGCGATGGACTCCTAAACTACTTAACCGATTTTAATCAAATTTGCACACCGTGTGCAGTTTGATCCAACTTGAAAGATAGGATAGCTTACATCTTAATTTATAGTCGCAATATTATTTTATTGCAAATTATTTATATATTATTTGACAGGCTGCACAGATGGCGTAGTGGTTAATGCTAGTGACCTACAGCGCCAGTGTCGGGGGTTCGAATCCCACGCAGGACAACACTTTGTGCGATCCACAAATTGTTGTTCTGAGTCTGGATGTAATTTGTGTCCGTTTAATTATATGTGTATGTATTTCTCGCGGAAACGCAATGAGTTTCAAAAATTAAAAAACTGTACGAATGGCGGCGATGTGGCTCGCGACACGTCACGTCTCGTTTCCGTCGGGGGCGAAAAGTGGCCCACAGAGAACCGCTTTGCTACGCTGAATATGTCAAAGATCGTAGCAGGTGGAGGGCAGTGGACTCTGCCTACCCCTATGGGAAAAAGGCGTGAATATATAAAAAAAAAAAAAAAATATTTGACATTCACAATTATCTGTTAATTCCAAACGATTTTAACAGATGGCGATATCTGTTGTCTGGATTGAGTAAGTAATTAATAGATAATGTAATATAACAAAAACATTAGCCACAGCAACGCGTGGCCGGGTCTGCTAGTAATATATAAAAGAAAGAAGATAAAGAAGAGCATGACGGTATGATTATAAAAGCAATTACTGTATTTAATACTAGCTTTACTCGTAATGATGTAGAATTTAGCGATATTTTTGCCCGTTTTTTCATCATTACGGCTCATATCAATCCCCTGCTGAGCTCGAGCCTCCTTCACAATTGGAAGAAAATTGACCTACTATAACTACACTAGTCAGAAAGGTTGGTAAAGGATTTAATTTCGAGTTAACCATCTCTTGCATATATGTTATCTGTGTATTAAAATCCCTTAGTCGTCGTTTGCAACACCCACGGGCCAAGATATTGAGTGGTGAATTGTATTCTTACTAACCACACAGTAACAATAGAATAAATAAAAATCGATTCAATCGGATACCGGAAAGTGTGTTACATTTAACGTGCAAGATTTGATTACAGGCAGACAAACATCGGACAGGTGAAATTAAATTAAAGGTTGTAAAAAAGACCAAGTGTAAGTTGGAAGTGTAGCATTGTACAAGATTTAACACTATCTACTTTATTACTATCGGAAAAGAATTTCTTTAAAATGTACAACTTTAAAATGAAAAAGAAATAGTGGTAGTAGAAATAAATGCTTTGTGAACATTTAGTCTGTCTACCTAATATACGTAATACTGGCTGACAAAACAAACGTGAACAGCGACGTGTTCAAATAAAATAAAAGAAATTCTCCTTGAAATCAACAGTAGGGCTACCTACCGGGTCCAATTGTGAATCTGAACTATTCTCGAATCCCCTTGAACACACACAAAAATTTCATCAACTTCGGTCCAGCCGCTTAGGAGGAGTTCAGTGACATCACACGTAGACAAGAAATATATACATAAAGATAATATATAGTCCGATAGTAGTAGTATATAATATAATAGTAGAGTCTCAGTAATGAGGCTTCATTAGCGAACTTTTTTATCCGTCCATAAAATAAGCCTATTTCTAAAAAATATTTCAGTTAAAACGCAAATTATCATTTTAATAAAATTCATAAAAATTGTGCGTCATTACAATTCTATAATTTAAGTGTATAATTAAAAAGTGTAATCACAATTCTAAGAATACATCAAATTTGATGAAAAAAAATTAATATAATTAAATATTTTCCGTGTGGTGACGGCGTAAGAATATAATTCATTACTTCACATCTTCCCCGTGGATATCGTAAAAGACGACTAAGGGATATAATACGCATCTAACATTTATGCAAGAGAAGAAACACTCAAAATAAAACCCTATACCAACCTACCTGACCAGCATGGTATAGTACGGTCAATTTACCTTCTATTGTGGAGGAGGCTCGAGCCCAACAGTGGGACGTATATGAGCTGAAATGATGATTAAAATATATCTATTGAATAGATGTCTACATAACGTAACGAAAAAAAAAATATTGCCTTTGAGAAGATATTTCGTTCATGCATCGACTACAATAGTTCAAGCACTCAAGTAGAATACTAAGATAGGAAATAATATTATATGTTAATAACATAAATATATGCATGATATTAACATACAAATATCCTGCAAATTGTACTATAACTTCTACAAGTAAAGCGAAAAGTATTACAGTTATTTATTTAATTAAGAACTACGATAGCGATCCAATAATTGATTCTAAATACACCAATTATATTAAAACTTCAAACGTAATAGCCGATGCTATATAAATGTTAATGGGACCTTATAACCTTTAATAATATTAAACCAATTAGCACGGGGTAATATAAAATAATGAGTATCATCGTTATATTAGCGGTTAAAATACTTTACAATGATTATTTACTTTGATTATGCTGTAATTTTTTTACTTTTTTCCAACCCCTCTCGTGCTATAGGTGTCGTACAACACGACTAAGGGATTAAATATGCATATAACATCTGTACAAGAAAAGGAAAACTTGAAATGAAACCTTATACCAACACGTCTGACCAGTGTAATAGGTCAATTTCCCTCCTATTGTGGAGGAGGCTCGAGCCCAACAGTGGGACGTATATGACATGATCATTTTTCGTTAATTTGAGCTCATATACGTCCCAGTTCGAGCCTCCCTCACAATAGGAGGGACATTGACTTTACTATACTATGCTGGTTAGACAGGTTGGTATAGGATTTCACTTCGAGTTTTCCTTCTCTCGGATACATGTTACAGGCGTGTTATATCTCTTAGTCGTATTTTACGACATTCACGAGTAAGATGAGTAATAAGATCTATTCTTATTCTATCACTATATGGAAATGCTATATTAATTATCAATGAAATTACAATAGGTTTGTGTTGTTCAATTGATGGTGAGACAAGAAAGGTGAGCCTACAAGGAAATGAGAAGTTACCTGTTACCTCATACTTGCTTTCACTGCGATGTACGTAACCTTTTCTATACGACCTCGCGAACTATCACGAAGATTATTTAACAACAAGTTTTATTGAATTATTATTTTATTTGTCGCATAGTAAATGGTTTGTTGCTGACATCGAGAAGTCTAAGTGAATGATTTTTTTTAACATCGTGCATGATCGATGTCGTCGCACTTTAAAATGTGTGCTAGTCATCATTTAATCAGTCCTCATATATCATATAAGTGAATCAATTTCCGTGTGGTGACGGAATAATAATACAATTCACCACCCATCTTGTGCGTGGGTGTCTTATAATACGACTAAAGGCAAACGCATATAAAACTCTATACCAACCCGTCTTATCAGCATGGTATAATAGGTCAATTTTATTCCTATCTAGAAGCAGGCCACGTATATGAGTTGAAATGATGATAAAGTGTATTAACAGTAGATCATATTTACGTATCTGAGCTGCTCAAAACTATGTTTGAATTAGTCTTACATACGAAAGCTATATCTTTATGACTTGGAACTGTCTCTGATAAGTGCACGTACATCTCTTCTCTTTATACTTACAAATTGTATGATTCTTGCATAGATTTAATCGATAGAGACCTTGTTATATCTTCGATTAGGTAATGCTTTAGATACCTCTAGAATATTTTGCGATATTGGCTCTTCTGCGATAGTGACATACGACACACACGCGTAAGACATTCACATTGACATATCTTTATCCTTAGCATTAGAAAAAGAATATTTTTTATTAAGATAAGACTAGATATTGCATATTTTATTTATATTTTATTTATATCTAGTTCACACCTATTTATTTACTAGTGAATCTCGGTCAAGTTCAAGTCAATATAAAATTCACGTAAGCATTCAGGAGGTTCAAATAATTAGACGTACGATTACGCGGCCATTGAGTGTCAAATTGCGACACCATCCGTCCCTCTTAACAAAAAGCATGCATCCGCTAGCCTTCGCAATAAACACATGATGTATTAATGAGACTCAAGCTTAGGCATACATACATATTACCTAACAATGATTACTTTTGGCTGAAATCAATACATAGTTACGATTAAATGGAATTTTCTTTATTTTTTCATTCATTTCCTCTGTGCGGTGACGGAGTAAGAATACAATTCACCACTCCCTATTTTGCCCATGGAGAACGTAAAAGACGATTGAGGGATATAATAAGCATATAACATCCATGCAAGAGAAGGAAAATTCAAAACAAAACCCTTTCCAACACGTCTGACCAGCTTGGAATAGTAGGTTAATTCCTCTCCCATTAAGAAGGAGGCCTGAGCCCAATGGTGGGACATATATAGGCTGAGATAATTCATTCATTCATCTCGGCGCATATGTCGTCGTCGTACGTCCCACTGCTGGGTTCGAGCCTCCTCCAGAGTAGGAGGGAAATTGACCTTACTATACCATGCTGGTCAGACAGGTTGGCATAGGATTCTATTTCGAGTTTCCCTTCTTATGCATAGATGTTATATGCGTATTATATCCCTTAGACGTCCCTTTTACGACATTCACGGGCAAGAGAGGGAGTGGTAAATTGTATTTTTATTCCGTTATGAAGATTTTCTTTATAGATATTTCAAAATCACATTAAAGATATTTAATAAATAAAAAGTAACAAGCGCTAATCAGGCCTCTATAATGTTTAAATGCTTTTAGTGATATTCGTAAACCTTGACCTGTGAAATAGTAAGTGCACCGCTAAAGCGCTAGTAACAAAAAAATAAACAAGAATATGTTTATGTCAAGAATTATGTTCAATGTCATCAATTATAATAAAATTGAGTTATGTTAATTTAGAACAGCGAGGTCTCAAAATCAAATTGATGCGCGCATTATGGATTTTAAATTATGCATGTATGTATATGAAATTAAATTATCACGACGTCTCATAAATGTTCCACTACTGGGCTTCAGTCTCCTCCATAATAGAAGAGAATTGATCTATTATATCACGCCGGTCAAATGGGTTGGTATAGGATTTTCTTTCAAGTGTCCCTTTTTTGCGTAAGTGTTATATGCATATCTCTTAGTATTTTTTATTATAAAACAATAAATAATAATACCTACGGGTAAGATAGGGGATGGTAATAATTAATAATTTACATCAATTCTCTATTTTGCCCGTGGATGTCGTAAAAGACGACTAAGGCATTATTGAAGATAAATATGCAAAAAAAGGAAAACTCGAAATAAAACTCTATACCAGCCTGTCTGACTAGCGTGGTATAGTAAGTTCAATATCCTATTGTAAAGACGGCTCGAGCCCAATAGTGGGACGTATATGAGCTGAAATGATGATGATTAATTTACAATAGTTTCAGAACCATTGTGCATGCAATAACAATTAAATGTAACGCAATCTTTATAAGCATTTTTCTCGATGATTTATAATTTCAAAGAACGTTTTGCCATTAGTCTTAACTATCATAAACCTTTATATGTAATAATTGAGATTGCTACCTCAAATTCAATGGTCAACTATAGCGTTAGATCTTTGCGTTGAGGAATTTCAATGAGAGTCGCGCTATGGTAAATGTTAGTACAGTACATTTATAGTAAGATTAGAAAGCTCTCATAATATAATTAAAAATAATAATAGCTAGAGGGATTATTCAGAAATATGATAATTAATGCTGAAGGTAATAATCAATACCTAAATTCGTAAATACTAAAATTTACATAAGTTCAATGATGTACCTTGTTCCCATTGGCAGTCGTTATGAGATCATCCATAAGTACTTGTCCCCAGGCAGCTAGCATGCTTGTCACGTAATCGTGGTCACCAGCAGGAGTTAATTGAGCGGCAGCGTGTACTGCTAATGATGCCTCCGGGAGATATGGTGGTGATAAAGGTTGGGATATACCTAAAAAGAAATAAATTATATATAATACCTTCATGATTATTATGTGTTTCCATTTGGTGAAGCAGCAAGAACTGCGTTATCACACGGAAGTACACTTCGCCATCTTCTACCTTGTCCGTGGGTGTCGTAAAAGACATCTAAGGGGTAAATATATAAGGGGTATATTCATATAATACCTATGCACGAGAAGTAAAACTCGAAATAAAACACTGTTTTTTTTTTGGGTGGGCTACTGTCAGCGCACGCGCCGCTCAGCTCTATCCGGGGCGACAAAAGGGCGGAGAGCGGCTCCGTGACCCTCCCGATAACACGTCGCCTTCGTCGTTGGGCCGACTACTGGTGCAGAATTCCTTGACTTCAATGGTCGATCCGAACAAATAAAACCCTATACCAGTCCTTCGGAACAGCGTGGTATAGTAGGTCAATAACCCTCTTATCGTGGTGGAGGCTGAAGGCTAGGAGAGTGTCGTATATGAGGTGAGATGAAGATTATTATGTTGTCACAGTTTTATTGTTCCACTTTTGGACACAGAGTTCCACGCATATAAATCAAATACAAACGCGATAAAATCCTTAAAAGTAGTTTTATTGACAATGTGTAGTGCTCGCGTAAATATCAGAAATCATTATGCATATAACATCTATCCAAGAGAAAGATTTAAAAGGCGCATCATATGTATCTTCGAAATATCATAAATAAATGGTGTAAGTAGTACTTAAATAGTGACCATAATTAATCGGAAGACCGTCTTCCTTATAGATTGTGACTTGTTCTTGAAGAGATATTGTATCAAGTAAACGTCTTCATGTTTCTTTTTTAATCCTTTCCCTTCCTATAAAGTATCCTTCGATAATAAAATATGTAAACAACTCAAGATTGTTAGTTGCAAAATATTTAATTACGCCGACTACTGCAGGTCTCAAATATAATATTGTCTATGTCAATTAACGGCTTTACTTAATCAATGTCAGTTTAAAATGCATACAGATTTAGTAACGAAAATAACTACCCATGATATAATTTGCATCTAACATTTATGTATGCAAATATTGTTAAATGAACCAAAAACATTATATAAAATTAATAAATTGGATTCATTTTGAAAATGTAATTTCAATGAGAAGTTTTAAACGATCGTGAACTATGTTATTATGTTATAACACCCGACTGGTTCCGTCAATCAGTGGTTTATATTTTGAAACCGTTCTATTTATATAGTGTTAGTAATTTGCCGTGGTTTCACCTCAGTAGCTCCTGTTTCTGCAGGAATACGGTGATAAAATACAGTCGATATTCATCATCATCATCACAGCTCGTTTACGTCCCACTACTGGGCTCGAGTCTCCTCCATATTGGGAGGGAAATTAACCTACTGTACCACGATGGTCAGACGGGTTGGTATTGAGTTTCATTTCGAGTTTTCCTTCTCTTGCATAGTTGTTATATGCACAAGATATTCCTTAGCCGTCTTTTAAAACACCCATTTAATGTTACTTTTTAGTCAACTTGTCTCTCTAAATAAATGTCAAGAGATAAAGATCTGCTAGAGAAAATATTTGAGAGTACAGATTCCATAAATCGATTTCAATATACACGAAAGGCTTAACTACCTTTCCGTGACACGGACATAGGGATATATAGTATAATAAAGCTACTGCTAATGTAGCAACTAATAATTATTATGTTCAGATAAATAATTTTATTGCATTATTATTATATAGGGAAGTGATGGCTGCTCTAGTACTTAACTTGTGAGCGGATACCGCTTGTGGGATCTGGTCCAGTCATATTTTTATTATAAGACTATGTTTCGAAAAAAATAATTTATCCTATTTCGAACGGCACACTGGAGTCAATATTAAGTTATATGTTGTATACGTAAAATTTCAATTAAAGAAAAGAGATTTGAAAAATTACGAGGTTTCTAAGTTTCTTGCCGAATCTTTTTAGCTTATGGCGTTTTTCCGTGTGGTGACGGAGTAAGAATATAGTTCACAAGAAGAAAGAATATGCATATAATATCTATGCAAGAGAGGGAAAACTCGAAACAAAACCGTATATCAACATATCTGACCAGCGTGGTATAGTAGGTCAATTTCCCTCATTGTGGAGGAGGCCCGAGCCCAACAGCGGGACATGTATGGGCAGAGATGATATGGCGTTTAGATTCAGTGCTTAGATTATTAGTTTCATTTCAAACGATGTATAAAGACAATATGTAAGTGCCTTTAAGTGGCGGAATCAAACGAAATTATTTATTCTGTATAAGCATACAGAATAAACAATTTCATTTGATTCCGCTAAGGAAGTCTCAATTGCTATTATGTTTTACTAGCATTATGCCAGATGATAATATGCTTGCTATTATTCCAGTTCGGCTAAAATTTACATAAGATGGGTGTGTCCCGTGTGTCACGCCTTTGCTTACATTTTAGAGCAAGGTGTGCTTAAATAAAAAAGTGTTAGTAAAAAAGTATTAACCAACCATTAGTTTGTTTTAATAGTAACAACATGATATATTGTTCGAAAGAATCTCTATTGTTAATAGTGATCACGTTTCCGCGTCTCGAGCGAGACAAATTACTTACATTTAATTAATGGATTTCTTAGACGTTCTCAGGTTGTATTTAAATGATATCTTTTATTTTATTTTCACTGATGACGGATCATCTTGTAGTATTTCGTCATTTAGGGCTTTATCGTTACAATCGTGATGCAAAATGGAAAGTTGGTTGACGTTTGGTATTAATGTAACATGTTATGTAATTTAAATCTATGCTAGCTGTATTCATAACTTATCGCCTATGAAATGTAGATATACTATCGTCATACAGATATATCCTGTTTACCTAAAAGAGTATTAGAATAACATTATGCTGTGTGGTAGCGTTTACAAATCCTACCAACCCTTACATTGTTTGTGGATGCCATAAAATAATGAAAACGACTAAGAGCATTGTATAGATCTGGGCTAATCCATCTGATGGTCGTTTGGTCAACAATTACATTCCTAAGAGGTTAACGTTATACAAGCGGTCGGTCATGGCGGGTAACTGGACCGGAGATAGTCTGTCACCCGCAAAGAGGCTGATAGAATGAGGGTAGCCGACATCCCAAGAGGGGCATTAGGGAGCGACGGTGCTTCCTAATGCTTATCCTCCTAAGGGTATCCCGCCGGGCTGGCCAAGGTCGACAAGGAACTAGGTATTGGTGGTCGGTCCAATGACAAAGGGGAGCGAATATGGTGGGTTATGCGTCCGCGCTACGTCTTTTCGTCATCTTGGACGGAACGGATGGCGAATGTGCTGCCGTCCTTTTACTGTATTCTTGGGAGAGGAAGGTATGGTGAAACATCATACTGTTAGACCGTCATTACACGTGAATTTAACTATAAAATCAATAAAATACGAATTATAATAAAGCGGAGTCACAATTAGGTCCGTATTATATTTATCTGAACATTTCGTAGCGACGGTGACCGCTTTAAGCGTCCATGCAAAACAAATCTTTGTTTTGTTTTCTATAAATAATTTAACAATGTGTAATATCTTACGTCATTATAATCATTTGATAAGTTAAACAACATAAGTATTTATAGGCAACTTAAGTCATTTGTTTGTTATGGTAATTCCTATGTCGTGTGAAATCCTAATTCTATGTACATCTATGATGTTATTGGAAACCCCTATAAATAGCAATGCGATACGATTGAAGATCCTTGTATATATTCCGTTAGCCGATTCTATGATTTAGCTTGTTATATTGGCTTACATATATACTACTGTTAGGCTCGAAGATCCTCCACTATAGAAGAGAATTTGACATGACCTGAGAAGGGATAGGGTATGATATGGGACCTCATGCTATCCTTCCGTCGCCCCGGATGGATTAGGTAAGATGTATTGAATACACTTTGCAACCATACCCTACCCTAAAAAAAGGGCAAAAAAGTGTTATACTAAAACTCCTTAAGTTTTCGGCAAATTAATATTGAATCTTGATGCTGCAAATCAATCTACAGTAAAACGATTTTTGTTATTATGATGTCACAAACAAAATAAATTATTATGTAAAAATTTGCTCTTAAAACGGTAATGCGACATAATATTTCTATTATCTTTATCTATCTCGTGATATGTCGTTTAAGTTACGGGCTGCGGTTTCAGGAAATCGGTATAATAAACATTAAGTCAAACTATAATTAATAGACTAAGAGCCTGTGGACGCCAGACCTTCGTGATTTTATTAAAGCTGAAATTTTGTCAGCGCATGCTCTCAACACAGGTAAGAACGGTGGCCCATTATGAAGTTTGGGCTACAGTGGCTTTGGCAGATAAAAGGTACCAAAAGGGTGTAAAATACCGATCTATTTTCGTCAAATTATTAAGCGTGATTTTTTGATATTACCTTCAGAACGTTATTAAAAATCACGTTCTTCATTGCCAGACACTTAACATGGTGGCAACCCCTTGCCAGACACCCTTAACGTTCATGAAATTATAATTCTACTAACGTTATACATACCTAGTATAAAAGCTATTTTTATATATAGTAATTGGGTTATTACCCACGGAATATTCTTTTCATCGAGTAGAGGTGCACTAAGAACGGATTTTCCGAAATGCCACCTACAAGAGGTGTTGCGGGGCCGTTAACATAATATAAAGGAGAGAGGGGTGAGCTGAAACTACTGAAGCTAGAAAAATGAAATTTGGACCGTAGTTTCATTTCATGCCGTAGGCACCAACTAAGAAAAGATGTTTTGAAATTCAACACTTTTTTTTTTTTTCGTGGGTGGGCTGCGGTCGGCGCGCCTCCGCACCACTCGATCCGGGACGACAGAGGGGCTTAAGCACGTAACTCCCGCAACCCACCCGAAAACCACGTCGCCTTCGTCGTTGGGCCGACCACCGGAGCAGAGTTAACTTGTCGTCAGTGGTCGGCCCGACGGAATACCCCCTACTTGGGGTACCCTCCCATCGACCGACGTCCCCCCCTCGGGGAGGACGTCGGTTTTTCCTCACGCGGTCGGCCTCTCGGCGGGTGACGGACTATTCCCCGGTCACGTCACCCGCGGCCTCGGCTAGGGCGGCATGAGGCGCAGGTAGTTGCGCCTGCGCCGCCCCATTCGCCAGCGGCGGATCTCCTCATCGAGGCTGCGCTCCTCGCGCAGGCGATCCACCGCCTCCTTCTGCGAGATCACTGGCTCGCAGAAGGCTGCGACCGCGTCCCAATTCCCGACGCTGTCGACCATCGCCCTAGCGATGGCCGGCAGCGTCAGGTCGGCACCGATGATTACGACGAGTTCACGGCGCTGCGTGGCCCAAGCGGCGCAGGCCTCGAGCGTATGCTGCGCCGTGTCCTCGTCGCAATCGCAGTGGTGGCACCTTGTGCAGGTATTTGGCGAAGTTCTCATGCCCCGTCAACACCTGCACTAGTCAGAAGGAGAGCACCCCGTGCCGCCTTTCCAACCACTGCATCAGCACCGGCCGGAAGGCCTCCACGAATCGCACCCCGAACCGAGGCCTCTCCAGCTGGACTGCCCAACGGGCAATGACGTCTCGGCGGGCGTCGACGCGCCAGGCGGTGAGCTCTCTCAAGGAAACAACACCGCCCTCCCCGCGCACCCCCGACACCCGCCGATACAACTCGGCGAGCATTTCCGCCTCCAGGTCCCACGGGGGAGTCCCGGCCAATAGGCACGCTGACTCCGTCGCCACCGTGCGGTATCCGCGGATGGCTCATTCAACCCTTAATTCAACCCTTAAGGGGGTGAAACGCAACGATAAAGTCTGTATGGAAATAAAAAAAATCTTTAGCTACTGTCTTCAAATTAAGCACAAATACTTTTCATTAAAAATAAATACACACGTGTTTCAGCGTTTCTCCATTTTCATCCTCAAAGAGTGTAGAATAGGTAGAAAGATGTTAGTTTACTGACTCATCACAGAGCCGAAACTATTGAAGTCAGAAACATGAAATTTTGACAGTAGTTTCTTTTCGTGGCGTAGAAACCCACTAAGAAAGGGTTTTTTTTGAAATTCAACCCATAAAGATGTAAACCGCAGTAGCAAAGTTTGTAAAACAAGAAAAAAAATCTTCATCGATTTTTATTAAATTGTAAACAAATACTCTGTAATAAAAATAAATAAACAGGTGTTTCAGCATTTTTTAATTTTCACCCTCGGGTGTAATCTATTCCAATAAATAAAATTGTCTGTGTCTGTTTGTAATGTCAAAATAGTAGGCTTTTTTCATGCTCACACGGTTATTTGCACGACACCTGTGCCTAAAATAGCGATTAAAAATTTTTTATCTGTCTGCCTGTCTGTCTGTCTGTTTGTTCCGGGTAATCTTCAAAACGGCTGGACCAATTTCAAAAATTCTTTCATCAATGGAAAGCTATAGTATCAGGGCGTAAACTAGGCTATATTTTATCCCGCTATTCCCACGGGAACGGGAACTACGCGGGTAAAACGACTAAAACCGAAGCGAAGCGAGGTCGGGTTGCTAGTCTACACTAATATTATAAAGAGCAAATGTTGTATGTTTGTTACGAATAAAGTCAAAAACTACTGAACGGATTCTTTCATCATTAGAATGTTACAGTATCCCTGAGTAACATAGGCTATATTTTATCCCGGTATGCCAACGGGAACTTCGCGGGTAAGCGGCGACTGAAACCGAATCGAAGCGAGGGTGGGTAATACTAGCATATTATATATAAAATCAGCTATTACATTATAACATAGTATTAATAATATTGTTCTTATAATTAATAATGAATATTAAATTAATAATACTTGAAGATAGCATTATTTTAGCTGCTATAAGCATGTACTAAATGTTAAAGAATATAAGCGCATCTCACTCGCACTCACCCATGTATATATCTACTGTCTCGCATTCGCTCCTACAGCTACCCTACATCTTTGTCTGGCAAGGGTTTGGAACTATGAAAAATGTCTGGCTACTGAGAAAACATCATCTACTCATTACCCAAGTATTATATATAAAAATAGCTTTTATACTATGTATAACGTAAGTAGAATTATAATTTCATGAACGTTAAGGGTGTCTGGCAAGGGGTTGCCACCATGTTAAGTGTCTGGCAATGAATAACGTGATTTTTAATAACGTTCTAAAGGTAATATCAAAAAACCACGCTTAATAATTTGACGAAAATAGATCGGTATTTTACCACCTTTGGTACCTTTTATCTGCCAAAGCCACTGTAACCCAAACTTCATAATGGGCCACCGTTCTTACCTGTGTTGGGAGCATGCGCTGATAAAATTTCAGCCTTAATAAAATCACGAAGGTTTGGCGTCCACAGGCTCTTGTGTTATAACGATTATACAATGATGCTAACAAGAATCTTATAGCTGCTACTGTTTTAAAAAAAATATCTCGCACTTTACATACTACTGGACGTACGGGACCATACACACTTCGGAGCACGGACAGTTAACCTGTTATAGTCCCTAGTTCGCCTAGTCGCCTTTTACGACATCCACGGTAAAGAATGGGGGTGGTTAATTATATTCTTACTCCGTTATCACACGGACAGTATTGTTTATCTATTTGATACATATTTTTCTGATCCTTCTCGACGTTTTCAAAATTATTTAAAGGACTTACCATCAGAATAATTTGGCGGCATGAGCCTGAGGAAGACATCTCCTCTTCTGCCCCACGGCCTATGCCGTACATTGTTACATTCGCCGCTCGCGCTGCGGTATTTGCTAGGTGGGCACGGGATCGTGCTAGCCTCATCTTCCGTAGATGAACAGTTTTGTCTACAAAAGTAAAATATTTGATTATTTGTGAAGTATAAGATTGTCTCGTTAGTCTGGCCGTATCATTACGCCATTATCGACAGTTATTAATTCTCTTTTGAATATTGGATATTGGAACCACACTTTACTTTATATGCATATAACATCTAAGTAAGAGATTAAAAGATTAGATGCCGGATTTAATGCCGCTTCTAGATCTAGTAAGAAAGCTATTACCAGAGTCAAGGCGGAATATGTTGCCAGAATTAGCGAGCGATTGCAAAGCTATCCCGCTGGGAGTCGTGCATTCTAGTCGCTTGCCAAGGCTGCCCAAGGCAACTTCTGCCAGCCCAATCTCCCACCACTACAGAAACACGATGATAGTCTAGCCCACAGCGCAAAGGAGAAGGCCGATCTTCTAGGTCAATTCTTGGCCTGTAACTCGACTTTGGATGTCGGAGCTGCCACACCACCTACCATCCCACGGTGTGAAAGCTCACTTCCCAAAATCCGCTTCACGCAGCGAGCGGTTAAGCGGGAGTTGCGGCTCTTAGACATCCATAAGTCGAGTGGGCCGGATGGCATCCCTGCAGTGGTACTAAAGATATGCGCCCCTGAATTGACTCCCATCCTCACGCGCCTATACCGACTTTCTTACGTTACTAATAGGGTTCCATGTTCGTGGAAGGAAGCCCATGTACACCCGATCCCTAAAAGAGGAGACCGGTTTGACCCATCGAATTACAGGCCAATTGCGATAACATCCTTGCTCTCCAAGATAACGGAGAAAGTTATCAATTACCAGCTTCTGTGGTACCTTGAGGATCGCCAGCTGATCAGTAATCGCCAATACGGTTTTCGTCATGGCCGATCAGCTGGTGATCTTCTTGTATACCTCACACATCGTTGGGCAGAGGCCTTGGAGGGCAAGGGTGAGGCGTTGGCGTTCAGCCTAGATATCGCAAAGGCGTTCGATAGGGTCTGGCACAGGGCACTTCTATCGAAGTTACCATCATACGGAATCCCCGAGGGACGCTGTAATTGGATCGCCAGCTTTTTGGATGGTCGGAGTATAAAAGTCGTCGTAGATGGCTCCTGCTCCGATACCATGACCATTAATGCTGGTGTACCACAAGGCCCGGTGCTCTCCCCGACGTTGTTTATCCTGCATATCAACGACATGCTCTCTATCGAGAATATGCCTTGCTAGGCGGATAACAAGACGGGTGACGAGCGGTACACCGAGCAACGGAATATCCCTCGGAGTACACAGGAAAGAAGGGTTCAACTTGTGTCTGAAGTCGAGCACTCTCTGGGGCGGGCCTCAGAATGGGGTGAACGGAACTTAGTCCAGTTCAATTCAAATTCAAATCATTTATTATGCTTAGACCTCGAGAGGGCACTTACATATTGTCGATTTTACAAAATAAAATAAAATTATCCAATAAAAATAAACTACCACCGGATCGGAACGCGACCGCTACTGAGAAGATCCGGCAAGAAACTCAGCGGGCTTGTCTATCATTTTAATTTTTTTTTCTTCTTACTAGATATAAATTTGTGTACATGTTTTGTAAGACCTAGCTCCAGTGTGATGCCCTTCGAACTGCAAGATACTTAATATAATTCAAATGATTATGGCTGGACCAGATTCCACAAGCGGCACCCGATCACGAGTTAACTACTAGAGCAGCCATCACTCCCCTCAACCACTATGGAGGGAAGGGAGAGACCCGCTCCACGCAGCTACCGCAAGTAGATCCTTCAGTGAGCATGACCAAGACCATATGTTAAAAACGACGAAAATGCAAAATTTCGTTAGGCAAAACACGCTACGCTTTACAATATTAGAGTTATTAAAAAAGAGTTTATTTAAAATAACAAGGAAATTGCATAATGAGGAGCTGCTCACAACCAATCTGTATTATCATCTACATAATCCTAGATTTTATAATAAGCTTTCTTACAAAGTCTATTCTTGATATCTTTTTTAAACTTTTTTGTTGGCAGGTCTCGAATATCTTTAGATAATCTATTGTAGAAACGTATACATCGCCCCATGAATGATTTGCTAATTTTTTGGAGACGAGTAGTATGTACAACTAGTTTGTCCTTATTCCAAGTATTCATTTCATGAATGTCACAATCTCTTTTGAAGATAGCGATATTTTTTTTGACATATAATATATTTTCGTATATATATTGTGATATAGTGCTGTGTGGTAGCGGCTTCGAATACTACCAACCCTTGCTTTGCTCGTGGGTGTCGTAAAAGACGACTAAGAGCCCTAGATTGACCCGGACCAACTCCATCTAGTACCATTTGGGTCAACGATTACATTCCCAAGGAGGGTTGACGTCAGGCAGGCGGCCGGTCATAAAAGTCATTGCCGAAACTTTTTGCAATATGTCAAAACAGATGACATATTGCGTCGACCCCAAGTAATTGGGATAAGAGCAAGATGATGATGATATATATTGTGATATAACAGTTAGAATATTTATTTCTTTGAATTTCTCTCGACGTGAGACTCTTGGGCCCAGATTATAAATTGCACGGACAGCCCTTTTTTGAAGAACAAAGATTCTATTCAAGTCCGCGGAGCATCCCCACAGTAATATGCCGTAAGACATCAGACTATGGAAACAAGCGAAATAAACCATTCTAGCTGTTTCAATATCGGTTAACATTCTTATTTTTTTTACTGCATAAGCCGCTGAGCTAAGCCTACTCGACAACTTTTCAATATGAGGTCCCCATTGAAGTTTAGCATCTATGGTGATACCTAAAAAAACGGTCGATTCCACAAGGTCCAGAGCCACACCCAATCCCACAAAGACACAAGTTTGCGCGTTCACTGCAAAGTAGGACCCATTTGTCATGGCGCCTCAGTTCCAAAAAGTAACTCTCCCAATTTCTGAGAGTATTGGGATTCGCGGCGTCGAAATATCGGGCAAAGTACAGTTTGGGAGTCATTTGGAGGACAAAGCCAAATTGGCTAGCAAAAAGTTGGGCGTCCTGAACAGAGCCAGGTGGTATTTCACACCGAGACAGCGTCTTGTGCTATACAAAGCACAAGTTCGTCCTCATGTGGAGTACTGCTCGCATCTCTGGGCAGGTGCGCCCAAATATCAGCTAGACCCCACTTGACTCCCTGCAAAGGCGTGCTGTTCGAATCGTCGGGGATCCCAATCTTACGGACGGATTGGAGTCGCTGGAGCGGCGGAGAGACTTTGGGTCACTCTGTGTACTCTACCGACTCTTTCATGCGGAGTGCTCCGAGGACCTGTTTGACTTGGTACCACCGTCACCATTCTACCAACGTACCACTCGACACCGTAGCAGAGTTCATCCATTTCACCTGGAAACGTTATGGTCTTCAACTGTACGTTTCCAGCGATCATTTCTACCACGTATGTGCAAGCTCTGGAATGAACTACCTGCTGCTGTGTTTCCCGTGCGCTATGACATGTCCTTCTTCAAACGAGGTTTAAGAAGAGTATTGTCTTCACAGTAGGCAACGGCCCGACTGTGCCCTTGGTATTGCAAAGGTCCATGTGCGGCAGTATCACTTACCATCAGGTGTTCTGCCTGCTCGTTTACCATCGTTGGCAATAAAAAAAATATATTATATCCCCTAGTTGCCTTTCACGACACATACAGGCAAGATAGGGGGTGGTGAATTGTATTCCTACTCTGTCACTGGCGTAGTGTACTTGGTCAACATCCTTATAATTACGGGGGTGTAGTTTGCTGAAGAGTAAGAGGTATATTAGTCAAAGAATTACAATGGATGATGCTGACTGTAAGGTGATAATAAGGGTTATCTTAGTTAAAAAACACTTACGTATCGCTAGCTCCTAATAAGAACCTCTTTTCTAAAGCTAGTGCTTCACTAACGATTCTTCTTAGATCGCTTGGTACTGTTTGAACATTACTATCATCTAGTTTTGTTTTCTGTGCACTTATCTGTACTGCAAGTACTATTGTAAAAACCACTATACTTCGTCGAAATCTGAAACAAAGAGATGATAGCGTCAATATATTTACATTGGATACATTAAAAATATGTTCATCAGTCCGTCCATTCATCTATCTGCCTATTGATGTCCACTGATGGACGTCGGTATTGCTGCGATGGGGAGGATATCATTTTATGATTGCTACGAGAAACAGCGACATATCGTAGTCTTTAAAACAAACTTTACCATACATGCAAAAGAAAAAAAAGAAAATTAAACAAGGATTAATATTAAATATATAATACAATAAATAAAAAGTTAAATGAAATAAGTAAGCTTTAACGTTAGTTAGCCTGTTCATTGAGAAATATTTAATGGCCACCAACACAACGCTACGATCCATTGAAGTACCGCTAATTTCATATTATTAAGGCTTTGAATAGCAAATATCGGCTTTTCCAGAGCAGAAAATATTGCTTGAAATACTCAGCACGAAATAGTCAACAATTGCAATAATTTACGATACGTAACATAAATAATGCAAGGCATTAATTTACATTCGCGCCTACAATGCAATAAATTCATTATATTTAATAAAAATTATTTAATTTGACGTACTAATAATAATTAACTGTAAAAAAAATAAATTGGTGCTTAAAATAGAACTGACTAGAAATAAGAATTAGGGATCTTGTATGATTGAGAAACTTAATTTAATATTTTAAAAGCATTTTTATTTCGAATTCACAATATTTAGTGTTTTATATTAAAGAGATGTGAGTATTTAAAAACATATTATAATGTCAACGTCTTATGATGAACATATTTCCACCATTCTAAATTCGATCATCTAAAAATCCTAGATAATTAATAAAAAGTTATTATAATATTAATGGTAAATCAATATAAAATTTATTTAAATTAGTTGATTCTAATTTTATTCCTGCCTTTATATAAAAAATATGACGCAACATTTCGCTAACTCTTATGTTTTATGAAGTCATATGTAATAATTTTAATAATTAATACTGAAAAAACTAGTTTACACCACTAGAGTTCTGACAAATATTTAACCAAAAATACAAAACGTGTATAGAGTACACATACTACATTAAAGCTAATAGGTATGCCTATTTAAGACTGCATTGACATTTTCGTTGAAAAGATTTTCAGCACTAGCTTTTTAAAATATAAATCCTTCTCAAATATTAGTACAATGATTTAATTAAGAGCTTAAATATTTGAGGTATAAACAATTTGACATTTTTATATTGGTTAATGCGCTTGCAAATCGCTCTCCTAATTGTTAAGAAACTTTGTACGTTTTTACATTTTTTACAGATGTTTTATGGACGACCGTGAACGTTTTTGAGAAAAGAAACTTCCTTACAAGGTCAAGTAGATAAGTGAAAATATTAGTATGATGAAAACTCAACTCGAAAATTTGTTTGTAACTTTAGAATGCGTGAAGTCGAGCCAGTCATTATTGACTATTACGAAATTCCTGAAAAAACTTCCTGAACATTTACGAATATGAATATATCACATGGCGGCTTTATAAAAAATATATTAATAACGCTATTAAATGCCAGTATTAAACAAGAAAATGACGACTTCAAAATCAGGTATTTACACAAAGAATTAATGCCATATTTTTTTTTATTTGTCGTATGGTGACGTAGTAAGAATACTATTCATCGCTCCCTATCTCATCCATGGTGTCGTAAAAGACGACCAAAGGTTTATATGTATATAAAATCTATGTAAGATATGAAAAACTCAAAATAAATCCTTATACCACAACGTCTGCCCAGCGTGTTATAACAGATAAATTACACTCTTATTGTGGAGGAGGCTCGGGCCCACTTCGGGCAATGGGACGTGTATAAGCTGAATTAAATGAAATATATAAGAATACAATTCACCACACCCTATCTTGCCCGCGGATGTCGTAAAAGACGACTAAGGGATGTAGTCCTCCTATTGTGGAGGAGGCTCAAGCCCAACAGTGGGACGTAGATGAGCTGAAATGATGATGATGAAATGAAATATTGATTAAAAATATTTTTTTCTTATATTGTATTTGTGTTATGCAAATTGCTTTAAAAATTAATGGAATACTTTTCTTTAATAAGAAATGGAATACTTTTTAACCGACCTCAAAAAAAGGAGGCGGTTCTCAATTCGTCGGCATATTTTTTTTTATGTACGTTCAAAATTCTTTTTTTGTTTTATACCCTATACTTCCCAGGTGGTCTCATAGTCATCAGATCAGGATCTGATCATGGTATCCTTGAGAAATTGGTGGCACTCTTAAAATTTTATAGGCAATTTTAATATTTTTCTTATACTTCGTAAAGTTTTTTGCTTTTTAGTTTACTGTTTGAAGTCGGTTTTTTTTTTGTTAAAAATTAGTTATTATAAGATAATCCTCCGTCTTCTTCTCAGCTCATACACGTGCACGACTGACACGCAATGCTGGGTCAGTCTCTTTCGCTATAGGAGAGAAATTGATCTGCTACACCATGCTGGTCAGGCATGTTGGTATAGAATTTTATTTCAAGTTTTGCTTCTCTTGTACAGTTGTTATATGTATTTTAATCGTCTTTTACAATATGCACGGGCAAGATAGGGAGTGGTAAATTGTATTCTTACTTCCTCATCACACGGAGTCAAGAAATCATCTTAATGATCCATCAAGCTCTTTTCACTTTTATATAATTTGTTGTGGTATCATCTATATAACTTCTTACGAGTACTATATTTGCTACAAATTACGTTTATTCAAATACTTTAATGGTATTAAGTATACTTAAACCCTCATTGAATAGGATTAATTAAACTAATCTCTGTCAGAAGCACAACCTTTAAAGTGATATCATGATTGATTCATTTCGGATCGCTGAACTCATTAGATAGAAAGTAACAAGTTGTTCATGGTATACGTATATTATGTTATAACCGGTACTGTTACATACTTATGAGCTCATAGATAAAAATGAAAGCATACTTGTGGTAATTTTATGGCGCTCTCATAACTTCGTCTCTAGTTTCGAACGTAATTGATGTCATGGTCGATAAGTCAAATCTTTTTTTCTGTTTGTTAAATTTTAAGAATTTTAGGACGACCATACTAAAATTACAATTTTTCAAGTTTAGAAGCGTTTGCGAAGTTAATTAGAATAATTAAGTTTAATTAAAAGGTACAATATTTTTGTAATGTCATCATGGCAGTCCATATACGTCCCACTACGGGCCCGCCCTCCTCCACATACATGGGAGGGAATTTGACCAATTATAACATGCTGGTCAGACATGTTGGTATAAGGTTTCATTTTGAGATTTTATTCTCTTGCACAGATGTTATGTACATATTATATCTCATAGTCGTCTTTTACGACATACACGGGCAAGATAGGGAGTGGTGAATTGTATTCTTACTCCGTCACCACACGGATAAAAACCCGTTATTTTATATTTCAAACAGGGTCTTCACATTTTTTAGAGGTTTGTACTCGACAGGTTTATCCGCCGATCGAGCCACAGAGGATACACCCACGGTGCAATTGGTTTCCTCAAAAAGAAAAAAGTTTATAGGATTTCAAGCTATTTATACTGTACAGCCGTTTGATGTGCAATCAATCGCCTTTCCAAGTGTCATCACGTTTCTAAATTATGCTTAACGATTTGGCTAAAATTACAACACATACTCTTTTATTTTTGCTAGTCCCATTATTATACAATTAGAAATTAGTTAATATATTTTGAAACTTTTAAATACGCTAAAATAAACAATTGTAACCCAATTAGTGTGTTACAATATACATAAATTTTGATAAGTATACTAACAAATTGAATTCACAAGCTCATGATGCTTTTGAATGTATTTACAAGAGGTTCATATGGACAAAAATACGGTATGAGCAGAATATGCTAAATGAGAAAGAAAGTAAAACAATTATATATGAGAAACTGTCTAATTTGCACAACAATTGTACAGTTGTTTTTAGTGATTTAACATAATAGTTTCACCGTTCAATGAGACTTTTTGACTATACTCTGTAGAGCGAACTGTTAGATATTCCTAGTAGTTTTGCTCCAATGAGTAACGTTACTTAATCATCAACGTAAATTTAATTTGCGCAATTATCCTTTGTAAGTATATTGCACTTAATTGATTGGTGCTTTATTACTGTGAGCTCTGATAACGGAAATTTTTATTTATTTATTGTGTTCAAAGAAATAATCAGTATTTTGAGCATAGAATAATAACGTATAGAAGGATAGTGTCGGTACTTCGAACGTTCGAAACATGAATCTAAAAATACTACATGCGCGCAGGCGATTACACATGCACACCACTATACAAATTATGAAATCAAATTTTCTTTTTATTAACATTAATCGTCGAAATACTTTTAAAAGTAGTGTTAAAAACCTTTTTATGTTTTTCAAATGTGTTGTGACTCCATTTGAATGAACAAGCCGACATAATTACCTACTTATTTTTAAGAGTTGCGTACGTAAGTGCAGTACAGTGACCTTGTGCATTACGTAACGGTTCCGGCGTAAGTTCCATTAGGCTCCAATTGAAATGCTTCACTTTTTGTGTGCGAACTTACCTTCCATACATTATTCTTCTAAGATTTTGAGCTAATTTACAAGGCAAATAAAATTAATAACGCTGTCACCAATTAAGTTTCTAATAAATGTAAACTACTGAGGCTGCAGGTAATTTGAATTGATTTTTATGTTCATTATCATCATCTCGGCTCATATATGTATGTATCACTATTAGGCTCCAGCCTCTTCCATAATACGAACAATATTCACTTACTATATCACGCTGGTCAGAGGGTTGGTAGGGTTTTATTTCCAGTTTTTCCTCTTCTACATAGACGTTACATGCATATTACATCCCTTAGTCTCCTTTTACAATATCTAAGGACAAGATAGAGAGTAGTCCCGAGAGAATAGTCCCCGTCACTACAGGGATATTTTTTATATAATAATAACATAGCAACGTGGTTTCTTAAGCGTCCGAAGTAATAGTAAAAATGTATGTCTTTATTTCATCACTATTTACCGTAGGAATTACTTTCAATAAAACGATACGGTATGAGTCAAATGTTATATTGACATAAATTTAGGTGTTACAAGTTGCATAATACTTTTTCGTTATGTAGCACGTTAGATATTTTCGTTATTCTCGGCTCGAAGGAGCAACCCTGTCACCGCGTGACATGACTAAATGTCAATGTGCCACTTTCACACACACAGATTTCGAGTATATTGTATCGAGTGTTATATCATTACATAATGTAAAATAGTAAAAATTGTCAGTGATCTGGTGTAAGTTTCTATTTCATATTTGGTTTTTTTTATTCTTTTGGGTTTTGCTTGTTGATATTGTTAGAGTTAATTTTGAACAAAACAATTTCAACAATTTTGTCTATTTATAATTTATGCAAACAACACGTTTCAGAACTTTTTGAATTATGTTATTATTAAATATCTTCTAATGAGCAATTTTTGTGTATTTTTATATATGCCGAATCTTGGAGACGGCATCAACGATTTCCATGTAATTTACGAGGACGGGACGAGAAGTCGATCTAGCTAGGTTTTAATTATAAAAAAAAATCTACTGATGTTTTCGGACAATGAAAAAATTAATAATGGGAATATGAAGGTAGATTTACTCACATTACATCATTGCCATCAAGAATAAAAAAAACACTTAGAGGAAATGGAGGAGTCCCTCAATCCACATAGCCCCAGTTCGATCCTGATTCGTTTTTTAAAGTTTTGTAGTAGAAAGATTCTTCTTTGTTGAGGAAAACTATTATTTTCTAAAATATATTATAAAAAAAAACGAAATAAGCTCGGATGACTGAGCTACTATTGCAACTATTGCCATTTTCATACATTCTTCTACAAATTTATCTAATATTTCTAAATCGAATAAAAAATGTAGAAAAAGCTGAAACATGCGACATATTGTCCATAAAATAACTTGTTCTATCTGTGATTATGAGTGATTGGTATAGCATTTGAAACGACAAAGTAACAACAAAATAATTTATTAACGATAAATAATTTATTCCGTAAAATAATTTTATTTAATATAAAAGGAATATTTAGATTTAAAATACTTAAATCGTAAAAGTAAAAAAGTAGGATATGAATATATGAAATAAATTAAAATATTACTACTTATTTTAAATATTTCAAAATATTTTCTAATTACCTTTGCCACAATAAACGGTGTAATCGTTTGATACAGAAAACGTTTTGTTCTTATATTTATGATGTGTCTACGTTCGTATTAGAATCAAGCAATAACTGACTGAAAAGGACTTTGCAATATTTCTTTGTGTTATATTATAATTTTGGAAAAATAATAGTAACAGATGTAAATAGCTGGATGTGTCTACTGATATGACAGGGATAGTAATTTGGGTCTGCTGATTGGCGCTTTTAGTCTATAGATAAATGAATTCATAATGGGTTCCTTCGTATCTCTTCCTATTAAGTTTTACTCTTTGTACTTAGAAGGGGAATACATTAATATGAGCTATTGTGGCAGAACAATAGTTTGGTCTTTAGTGAATTCTTCTTCGGGTCATTTTACACGGGATGGACTGATAATATATTGCAAGGCGGTTTGTCACGGCAGCAGGGCAGAGTACGTCCATGCTTCAGCTATTGAACCATTGATACTGTGTCTTTTTTATGGTCTTTACCTACTCTAAGTAGATTACAAACCCTCATCCTGCTCTTATGCCGATTATTTAGGGGTGGGTCAATATATATTTTTGTTTTATAATACTTTTGGAAATAGTTTTATGACCAACCACTTGCCTGGCGTCTAGTCTCCATCGGAATGAAATAGTTGACCAAACGCTCAAAGCTCTTAGTCATCCTTTACGATGACGACTTTACGACGATTACGCGAGCAATGTAAGGTTTGGTAATATTCGTAGCTCCTCCTATAGGTACAGCACAGTTAGATTGAAAACTATATAAAACTAAAGGATTTTCTACCCCTGACGTCACTATTTGCATGAAATTATATTCAAGAGTACTTTAATCCACCATTCAAATCCATAAGTACCTTAATCAGTAACGAAATAACAATTTGAATAATGCACTTAAAACTAACAGAAGAATATTAAGCTTTACAGTGGGAAAAAACGTACATATAATATGTTAGATATGTACTGAACAGTAATTACAACAAATGAATATCACATTATCCTTCAAAACAATTTTATTACTTCCGATATTCTTTCGAGATATTGGAAGCAATATACGTACTGAGCTTTTATGAAGGTCTACATTGCCGATTTAATCGTGAACAATTTCAATTTAATTATGGAAAATAAAAAACTCCGGTAGTCATATTATTACTTTATTTACATCCGACTATACACTTCGCTAACTTCTGAATTTACAATGTAATGGGCGTATTAAATTGTTAAATTATCGCGTTCTTTTAACGGTAAAGGAAAACATCATAACGAAAATTTTATCCTACCATCTATCGGATACGTTTACTTACTTTATTTATACTTTTATTTATGATCGGCTTTGATATCGATTTTACAGTTCAATGTAAGACGTTTTAAAGACTGAACTGTATCTTTCAAATTTGATACTTGTACGAATATTTTTATAAGTATAATTTCAAATAAACACTTAAGTATTTTTAAATATGTGTGTAGAAAATAAATTTCTCTGTGGTGACGAAGTTAGAATACAATTCAACACCCCCTCTCTTGCCCGTTGGTATCTAAAAGACGACTAAGGGATATGAAATGCAGATAATATCTATGCAAGACAAGGAAAATCGACATAAAACTCTAAGTCAACACTTCTAGGGATGTCGAGAGGTACCCAAAAGGGTATTCCGTTGGGTCGACCACTGAGGACAAGGAACTTGGCACTGGTGGTCGGCCCAACGACGAAGGCGACGTGGGTACGGGTGGGTTATGGGACGCGCGCCGTCCTTTCGTCGCCCCGAACAGAATGGACGATGTGCGCTGACCATAGCCCAACCATAAAAAAAATGCCAACACTTCTAACCAGCGCGGTATAGTAGGTTTATTTCCTTTCCAATGTTAAGGAGGCCCAAACCCAACAGTGGAACTTATATGGGCTGAGATGATGATGCTGATATAAAAAACGTCAGCACTAATTTCAATTAAAATTTGTCATTGGAAAATCGCATTATGCTAATTAAAATGCAAATGTACTAACTATAATTTTATAGCATATTTCCCATCTAATTAAAATGTATAACACATCTATAAAAAAGTTTTTAATTTATAATTTTCATTGTCAACCACAATAATAGTTAATATGAACTGATTAAAAAAAACGGAATACACTCAATATTAGATTTTTTAAAGCTTTTGTCTATGACAAGGTAAGTGCCTCAGACATGTTTCGCCACGAAATATTTCAAAACCCACCCCACGCAAACACCCTCAGAAAGTTGGGCTTCCGGCTCTCTCGCTCACCGAACGAAGTGCAGTAGCAAATTGCTACTACTCAGACGTCGATTTTCTGCGAGAGTGTGGTACTACCCCGGACGGACCGGCCCGCGGCTGTAGACAGATAACTGTCGACAGTGTGGTCCTACCACTCTTAATAATATATAGTCCTTTAGCATTTACTGAGCCTAGTTGCAAACATATCGATCATTTTAGATAATATTTCTTCAGAAAATTCAGTAAGAACTTTGAGTATTTAATATGGCGCGTGCAACTTATCCCATAAATCTGCTTTCATCGAGCAAAGATTTAAGTAAGTTGCTTGACCGATTTGAAATGTATTAAAGTTAGTAATAATCTTAAATTATAATAAACTGTTAGTCTTTTAGTCAGAAAGTTTAAACATTCAGGTTTATCGGCAATGTTATAATCCGATTAAGTAAAAATAAGGCATTTTAAAGCCTATTTTTTAATTGTTGTAAAATTACAGTAGAAAAAACTGATATACGATTTATCAAAATCAGCTAAATGGATAATGTGTTGTATCTTGAAACTCTTCCGTATGTATTTTGCAGAGCAAAGACATATAACGTCCTAATGTTCACCAAAAGAGCAAATTGCGTGTTCAACTAAAACTTTAATATGCGTGAAATTCACTATGTCACAAAATATTCAATACAAAAATGCTTATTATTCCATAATATTACTCATGCAGTAAAGCGAAAGTGTGTTTAATACAATTACGTGACCAAAAACTTTGAACACTTAAAATGGATATCGCTGCCACAAATGTTGAACAAGGTCAGCTGTGGCGAAATAAACCAAAAGAGTTGCACTGGATGTGACTATTGGACTTTTTGTTTTTCAATTGATTTTTTAATATGCGGATGTTGCTATAAATGGATAATAATTTATGAAATAATATAATTTTAGCTTTATTTATTGCTATGATATCAAAAATAGACGATTTGGAGAATTATATTTCATTGTTGCTACGCTTTAAATTCATTTTCTTAAAAACGAAAATTTTACAGGCTTAGGCACACAAAACTTTTAATTATTAAGATATAAGATGTATATGCTACTAAAAAACAAGTAATCTATCTTTTAGTCTCTCAAAAAGGCTGAATTAAAAATGCAAAATATTTTTAATTACATACCCGGGAAAAAATGTTCAGGCCTGATCAGGCATGAAAAATGACCAGGCCAGATCCGGCCTGGTCAGGCCTGACTAGGCCCGAAGGCTCATGCCATCAAACGTTAATCAGCCAGTTATTGGTTTTGTTATTTTATAAGCCTGAGAGCTTTAATTAACTATATTATTTAAAAAAAAATAAATACTTATCATATAATTTATATGTACTTAGAGAACAACTTAGATTATTACGGGAATCTTTTTTTTTTGTGTGACTTAGTTGTTAGCCTCGGATGACTGTGACAACTTTACCAGGACTAGTGGGTGAGCGCTGAGGGCTCTCAACCCGGCACCCCCTGTGGGGTACGGACCTCGGCTCGGGGGGTCGCTGGCAAAGTGGCCATTCCCACGTTTATGACTTTACCGCGGCACGTTTTCCGTCCCCGGCGGCGGGGGCGGAATCGTGGATATTTACTTGTTAGGGCCTCGCGGGCTGTGTATGCCTCGGTCTGGGCGAGTGTAATACTATCGTCGGTTTCGTATAATATTAGTCGCGGTTGTTTGATCGCGGAAATTTTTGAGGGATTACGGGAATTTTTTTTTTGTGTTTGTAGCTGTTGGTTGCAGATGATCTTGACAGCTTAGCCCGGGCTGTTGGTGAGCGCTGATGACTCTCAACCCGGTAAAATTACGAGAACAATTTTTTTTTTGTGTGTGATTTAGTCGTTAGCGTCAGATGGCTGTGACAACTTTACCCGGACTGTTGGGTGAGCGCTGAGGGCTCTCAACCCGAGTTTATTACGGGAATCTTTTTTTTTGTGTGTGACTTAGTTGTTAGCCTCAGATGGCTGTGACAACTTTACCCGGACTGGTGGGTGAGCACTGAGGGCTCTCAACCCATAGTTACGGGAATCAAATATCCGGATACACATATCTACATTTGTATAACGAAACCATAGCGGATTTAGAATTTTGTACAACGACATCTAGTGAGCTTAAAATAAACAATTTCTATTATTAGTGTCGTTTTTTTCTAAAAACGTAGGATAACGCGAAGGATAAAATTGTTTTTACTGCAAAAAAATGTTTTTGTTATAATAATTTTAATACTGATATTGAGAATTGCATTTATTGTCATGCGTTGGAAAAAGATTTGGCTTTTTCTTCGAAATTGATGTGCATGAACAGATCAGATACATGTTTGAGCATCGAAATCAGTTTGAAAAATTGATTCAAGTTCAATAGAGACATAGTGACAATGGCAATATTACAGATTATTATAGATGGATCTGAATGTATAAAAGTGAATTCTCGGATGAATCGTCAAAAATACGATTTAAAATTAGTATTAAATACAGATGGTCTTACACTAGTTAAAAGTAGTGAAGTCATTGCTGGCCAATAATTTTTTTTTTTTTATAATTGTACTTCCCGAATATCTTCGAGAGTTATATTTGACGACAATAGGTCTTTGGTACGATAAAGATTGTAAACCAGTAATGAAGACGTTTATGGAACCATTAGTAACCAAATTTCAAAAATGTTTCACTGACTATGTTGAACGGACTCATCCAAAGACGGGGGAAAAATAATTTCAAGAATTGGTTCCATGAATAATAGCTGATGAATAGACCTAATCAGGCTGGATTAGACATGATTAGGCCTGGGGCGTTAAACACGTTCAGGTCTGTTCATGCCTGATCATGTCTCATTAGACCTAAGCGTATTTAACACTTCAGACCTGATCAGACATGAACAGGCCTGACCATGTCTAATTTCAGGTCTGATCAGGCCGGATCAGGCCTGTTCATGTCTGATCAGGCCTGATCATTTTTACTCTAATTTACATTTTAAAGTTGCAGAGTACTGCTTTTTGTTTGCATGGCATTTTTTTTTATGATAGACTCAAAGCGATTAGGAAAAATAGAAATGTTTGATATAATTATAAAAAAATATGCTTTTTATTAGCTCTGTTGTTTACAATGAAAAAAATTTTTTTGTTCATTTTTTGTTTGAAGCCGTTACCTTCATTACTATGCATCCATTTTTTTTAAATATAACAAGAATAATAATGAAATTGTATGTGGATTTTTACCTTACTTAGGAGTTGTCAAAATTGGTTTGCCTGGGAAATAACACTAAGAGAATGAGCAGCAGCAGTTCTTGGGAACTAACTAACCAGCTGCGATCGCCACGCCTTTGCTAAGCGTGGCGAATGTGACATTAACCCTTATTTCCACATTACGAGTAGTAGTATATATATAAATATATATAATTATATATACATATATATATATATATATATACTTTCTAAACTATAAAAACCTAGGTTATTGTAACGATTTTATTTTTAATATTTGTCGAGAATAAAATTAATTTGAAAATTTACGTGTTGAACTTATCTAGACGATTAATATCTATGCAAGTGGTCTCAGATGTTAGATATTTGTTTCAACACTCATTGTGCGCATGGGAAGGTTATTCAAATAACCAAGAGTTTGGCACATAATCGCATAACCACATATGTTCGATTGAGTAATTTTGACAACAAAGCAAACATTTTACGTGCGTATAAGTTTGCACAACGGTAAGTTGACAGAATCAGATTAGTTTTTAAGGCAAAAATCTTTAATACAAGAGCGTGCGAGCGAGATTAGGAATTGGCGTATCTACCTATCTTTAAAAAAGTAAATACAGTAATACCCCGGACTAACGCGATAGGTGATATTTATCGTATAAGTCGAATTCGCGTAAGTCGGGATTTAATTGTGCTTATATTAAATGTACAAAAAAATTGGTTATTTGAAACTAGTTTAAAGAAGACAATTATTTTAAAGAATATGGTCAAAATATCCATACTAATATTATAAATGCGAAAGTAAGGATGTTTGTTTGTTTGTAACGCTTAAACCACTGAACCGATTTCAAAAATTCTTTTACCAATGGAAAGCTATAATATCAGGGAGTAACATAGGCTATATTTTATCCCGGTATTCTCACAGGAACGGGAACTACGCGGGTTTAAGCGACTGAAGCCGAAGCGAAGCGAGGGCCGGTTGCTAGTTATATCATAAATAATTGAATTTTTTTGAATAGAAAAGTAAATCTAAGGCTCGAGTGCTCGAAGAAAAAACCTCGTATCTTTGAATTCGCGTAAAACGGGGTAGCGTAAGTCGGGGTATTGCTGTATAATATTTCACTATGCGGTCTTCAAACGATATTGAAATGATTTAATATTTAATGTTATCATTACTGTAATACATCTACTTTTACATAACTATTTTTGTCGGTCAATAAATTTAGTATTCTACTGTTTAGTTGCCAATGTCGAACGATATATATCAAATTTTATTAATATTTTGCGTATTTTTGCAGCAATTATATTATTTTTATATTCTATAACGCATAATTGTTAAATTTCAAGGTTAATTTAATCACTTATACGACCTAATTAATATAATTAAACTGCTCCGCTAGCTAAAGTAATACAATTATATTTTACTAATAGCCACTTTGTTGCTATACTTCGATTGGATGTAACGAGTTTGGTTTTCTTCTTTTGTATAGCATGGTAGATAGTCGATCGTTGCCTAATGTCAAGATCATCTTAGCTATTTCAAATACCTTTTTTTGGCGGAGCGCACCCGTCGCCCGGCTCCGTCCGGGACGACAGAGAGGCGGCGCGCGCAGTCCAGTAACCCACCCGTGACACGTCGCCTTCGTCATTGGGCCGACCACCGGTGCAGGGTGACTTGTCGTCAGTGGTCAGCCCGACGGAATACCCCTTGAGGAGTACCCTCTCCTCGACCGACGTTCCCACGCTGTTCGGGAACGTCAGCCGTCGTCGCGCGATCCGCCTCTCGGCGGGTGACGGACTAACTCCCCGGTCGAGTCACCCGCGAGCTCTTTCAAATACCTAAACTAACTTTTGTTCTATAACAAAGAAGGCTAATGTTTTATATACCTTGTAACTTTATAAGCATTTTATAAGCTTGACCTCTTACCGCTTACAGATTATTAAGTAGCTTAGATTATGATTGTCTTAACGGATATGCCGAAACATGACTTGCGTCACATGGCGCCATGCTTTTTTGTTGGCAATTAACTGACGGATGAAACATGTTGCATGAAAGTGGACAAGCCATTACTAAAAATTGAAATTTTTGGACATGGACATCCAACATAATGGGTTGGAAATAAGCATGAAATAGTTATACGGGTTGGCTTTGTGGATTTCGCCTTGAGATCTCTTAAGATAATGGTATGTGGTGTCGCTTGTGGAATCTGGTTCAGCCAAAATTGTTTGTATTATATTTGAAGACTAGCAACCCGCCCTCGCTTCGCTTCGGTTTTAGTCGTTTTATCCGCATAGTTCCCGTTCCCGTGGAAATACCGGGATAAAATATAGCCTAGTTTACACCCTGATATTATAGCTTTCCATTGGTGAAAGAATTTTTGAAATCGGTCCAGCCGTTTTGAAGATTACCCGGAACAAACAGACAGATAAAATTTTTTTAATCGCTATTTTAGGCATAGGTGTCTTGCAAATAAACGTGTGAGCATGAAAAAAGCCTATTATTTTGACATTACAAATAGACACACCAATTTAATTTATTGGTATAGATACATACATTCACGCCAATTTCTCATAGGGCCAAGCAGATACTAAATTATATTAAATTATGGTTAGAAGGGTTTCACACTGTAGTTAATACTTACTAAACTTCTTTTTATAATTGTAACGATTTTATATAAGTTTTTGCAATTTTATGCAAAAGAAGTCGGTTAGAAATAAATAAAAAGTAAATAAATGCATTGAGCTCCTGCCACATTTTCTCAGTGACAGTCACTATTCAATCCGGTGGTTATTTTTTAATTAATTTAAGGTAGAATATTTAAATTGACAATACGTAAGTGAATACTTACGAGAACTCGTAAGAGAAGGAAATCTCAAATTAAAACCCACCAACCAACACGTCTGACTAGCGTGGTATAGTAGGTCAGTGTCCTTCCCGTTGTGGAGGAGGCTCGAGCCCAACAATGGGACGTATATGAGCTGTGAGGATGATGATGACGAAGTGTTCTCGCAGGGTTTCGAATTCTTGGGTGGGTTGCGGGTGTTGTGGGTGGGTTGCGGGTGTTGTGGGTGGGTTGCGGGTGTTGTTGGGTGGGTTGCGGGTCTTGCGTGCTTACGCCCCTCTGTCGCCCCGGACGGAGTGGTGCGAGGAGCGCGCCGACCGCAACCCACCCAAAAAAAAAAAGGATTTTGAATTCGAATTATATGTTTGAAATAAAATGAAATGATTTATTGTTCACATAAAATAGAGTAGATGAGTTGTTCATTATATCTAGCAGTTAGTTCTTCTATTTAACCAGGAAAGGCATGTGAAACTAAAGATTATGATGGGTACAAACAGTGTTATGGCAGGATACCAAGTCTTAATTTACAATTTAAAATAGTTTACATCCCTCAGTCGTTCCTCATGATATAAAGTAAAGAATGATGAAACATTGCATTCTTAATACGTCACCACATAGCAATATAAAGACATGCATAAACACAACATGAATGATTTGTGGGTGCAGTGTCACCACGAAGTAATAAGAATGTTATCATTATCATCATCGCAGCTCACATACGTCCCACTGTTGGGCTCGGGCCTCCTCAACAATGGAAGGTAATTTGACCTACTATACCAAGCTGGTCAGACGTGTTGGTATAGGGTTTTCTTTCGAGTTTTTTATATTTTGCATAGATATTACATGCATAATTATATCCCTTAGTCGTCTTTTACGGCAAGACAAGGGGGTGATGAATTGTATTCTGAAGAATACATTCACATATTGTCAATATGTTTATTGTTAATTATATAGTAAACCGTGAATGCTAATGTGGTAAATAAATGTGTGAGATATGAAACTTTTTATATATTTCATTCAAAACGATTTGCCGCACATTTATAGGTAATTATTATATACGAGTATGAGACGCTTAACGCCGCGTCCCACAAACTTGGATTTATATTTAAAAAAAAAAAACATATATATATATGATAAGAATTATTTATTATGTTTTCTACAACTACCGATATTTCTATATACGAAATATGTTAAAAAAATAAACGCTATTATTAAAAATCCGCAACTATACGACCAAAAATTCATATTGAGAAATAATTAAAAAAACATCCATAAATGCATTCATATTTTTATACTAATTAATCAAGTCATAAACATATCCAAATTTTTGTAATAATTAACTATTGCACTAAAATATGAAGAACAAAAAATTTATCACATGAGTGAATCGTTTTGATGACCTCACAAACCGGACACCTGTCGACCTTTACATATCTAGACAGACTACATCCGGAATGCTTCTTCAATACTTAAATAGTACACGTGTGAATTACGTACAGCAATCATATCGTCGGGAATTAATACTGTTCCTTATGCCTAATATGGATTGATTGATTAATCTGGTGGACCACTGATACTCGTTATCAGTGACCTTGAAATACGCACACGAATGTGAACGGAATCAGGTTTCTGTATATATAAATTTAATATACCATCGTTTGATTTAACGGTGGAAGATATATGACTGCGAAAACATAAGTTCAAATCTAAAGTCTGGTCTTTTTTTCAGCCTATGTAAGACGCATTCAGCCTATATAAGATCTCCTTCGCAATGAAAGTTTAGAAACATATACTTACATAAATATTTTAATATTGTCTCGTTTGATTTAGCGGTGGACTATATGTGACTGCCGATTATTAAAGCGCTGGTTTAAATCAGAGATCGTAATTTTTCTTCTTCAGCCTATTTGAGACCCACTACTGGGCCTCTTTCACAACGTGAGGCAAACTTGCATGCTCAACAATTTGGTATTGGGTTTTTAAGTGTTTTTTTTTTTCAAGTTATTTCCTTGCAGTGATGTTGCCTGCCTACCTGTGATGTTAACTGTATTCCAACTCTATTATCAGCTTGATATCAATTAATATGTTTGCCTCTATTTCCTAACACATCTTTCTTCTCAACCTATATATTATGTTTGATTACTGGGCATTAGCCCATATGCTGGGATGTAAAATGGCCAATTATTTCATTCTAAGAAACATGCAGATGTTACGCTGGGTTCTTATGGAGGTTTAATTCAATATTTCCTTGTTTATCATTAATAATACCTGTTTCAATCGTTAGGTGACTTTTACGACATTCAAGACAGGACGGGTAGGTGTATAGTAATCATATTCCGTCACGACACGAATACATCTGAACGAGCATATTTTATCGGCCGCAGAGCTACAAACGTCGTCCTTGCTATTGATAGATATACCGTATTATAACACTCCGTCATCGTTTGGGACGACGTCGCTTCGACCACTGAAGTCACGGAACTCTGAACCGGTGGTCAGCCCAACGACGAAGGCGACGTGCTATCGGGTGGGTTACGGGGCCGCGCGCCGCCCCTCTGTCACCCCAGACGGAGCCGGGCAGCGGATGCGCTGACCGTAGCCCACCCCAAAAAAAAAACCGTTTGGGACGACAAAACAAAGATTCAGTGCCAATGGTACCGTACCTTTGTTTTCAGTGACAGTTTTACTCTGAGAAATACTAGTTAATTATTCATTTTCTTAATACTCTGGCAACTATTCATAACGCTTTTTATATGAGAACTGGTTAAAGTAATAAATTAAGAAGCAAATGCAATAACAAATAGCTATCTAGATTTAGATCGGGGTATTGTATTGTCATAGGTCATCTATTTCTGTAATAAGAGAATTGCTAATAATTCAGCACAAAATAATGTTATTATTCAACGTGTCAATGCGGCCAGTCTTCTCAGTAATTAATTATAACACAACAACTTGAAGAAAGCCTCCAGCGTAATATGATTTTTGTAATTGCTTTTAAATATGCATACATTCAAATGCCAATTACATACATCTATGTAATAATCCATACTAATATTATAAATGCGAAAGTAAGGATGTTTGTTTGTTTGTTTGTAACGCTTTCACGCTTAAACCGCCGAACCGATTTCAAAAATTCTTTCACCAATGGCAAGCTATAATATCAGGGAGTAACATAGGCTATATTTTATCCCGGTATTCCCACAGGAACGGGAACTACGCCGCGGGTAAAGCGACTGAAACCGAAGCGAAGCGAGGGCGGGTTGCTAGTTATTAATAAATCATAAGTTTAGTTATATATGTAGAAAATTATATAATAATATGAATGCAAATTTGTTTCTATAATATAAATTATATCAAATTACATCTGACAAAATAATAAGTAGGTATATAGTTCATTATTCGGCTTCTCATAGATTTGACTACTTTAATTTATTCGTATTATAATGTTTGGCATACATTATATCTACAAAACTTTTTTCATATGAAATCATTTTGCACGTCTGTTTCCGTATGCGTACAAAAACTGTGACGTAACCTGCATGCGGGTCTTGGGTCTTGGGCAACCTGCATCACGTGAACTCCCCACCCCATCTGTTTGTTTTTATTATACATCGTGTAACACTTATTCAAATGTATACATAAGCAGGTTTGAAATTTACATATAAATTATTTATTATGAACCAGGCTATTTTAGCGATGAATTACTAAAAAGACGTTGCATATTTGTTTTATTTACATGATTAACGACTAAAATTTGGTTACTTAATCGATGTTTTTATGCAGTGCATCTGCAGCGGTGACTCTTACCATATAATAGCGGTCATGAATACTATTAACAAAAATGCTGTGTGTTGACGGGTTAGGAATATAGTATGTAGTCGCACCTTACTTATCCGTTCATTCATTCGTTCATTTCGGCTCATATACGTCCCACTGCTGGGCTCGAGCTTCCTCAACAATAGGAGGGCAATTGGTCTTACTTTTAGGGTTAGGGTTTTGTTTCAAGTTTTCCTTCTCTTGCATAGATATTATATGGGTATTATAGTCGTCTTTTACGACATCCACGGGCAGGATAGAGAGTGGTAAATTGTATTCTTACTCCGTCATCACACGGGCACTAGTCCGTGGGACTCGTAAAACAACCGGTTAAATGGAGTATTAGTGTGCTGGACAGCAATGCTCTTTACTTTTTTCTGACTGGCTATGGTCTGGTCATACCGCACCCAAACCGTCCGAGGCGACGGATGGGACGATGCCTAGCCTCTTAACCTGCCGTATTGTTCCCCTCTGTTGACATTTCACTAAGATCCTTAACACAGATGCTTAGTATTTTAATAGATGAGTGTCGCATAGATTATAATAATTGTATAACTTTTACTCATAAGATTGTAATCTCAAGTACCAAAAAATAATAATAGCAATATTTGGGATGACCAGATAAGGACTCGCCTTATCTTCGGTGGAGCAGTATTCTTATGAGAAACTTATTCCCACTGTGACCATCAGTCCACCTAACAAGTGGTACTTATTGACAGCATTATGTCTGATCGTCTCCCTGATCCTTTATTCAATAGTACACTTCTGATGGCTGGCTCCAAAAACTTTATATGGATGCTTTTAAAGTTTAGTCTTACCATCTAGCAACAGTCACTAGTGATGATGGCTGGTTTGTCATGAATACAAATTCAAATAAATTCAATTATTCGGAATATATGAGTTTAGCACCGCATACGCAATATGTATCATAGTCGCCATGGATGGTCCCGTCGCACGACACGTCAGGTATATCTTTTCGTAAAATTGCCTAAACTCTTTGCCGATTCTTCAAGTACAACTTGATAAAAAGGCGAGAAACTTTTCCATCATTGAAGTGCGTACCTACTTAGTAAAGTAGGTAGGTAGTAACCTAGCATGCTGGCCAAACGTGTTGACAAGGTTTACATCTCGATTTTACATTTCCTTATAATATTTTTGTTTGAATATATTCCTAAGCAGAGATGCAATGTTATTGACATTAACTTTGGACGAGGCAAAAAAATATCTGTAGCGGTGACCTGTTTTGGACGAACTAATGTTTATCATGATTATATAAGACTATTCTATTTTCTAAAAACAACTTTTTATAAGATTACAAGATTGGTAAAACCGGTTATTTGCGCGGTGATGTAGTAAAAATGACTAGTGTCACATATCCTATATACCTACATCACGAAAGCGTCTGAGGAAGTAAATTAAATAGTACGAATAGCGAATCAGTTATTGACTGATCGACTATGAAATAACGGTTGGGAAAGTGAATCAATAATACCTTTCATATTTTTTTCATCAGTCTATAGAAGTTCACTGTATGGACTATGGCTAAATAACGCCTGCCCATTGCCTCTTCAGTGTGCTAATTCTTCGTTGCGATTACATCTGTTTTTATATGAATTTTCTATCTCGCAGAGTAATCCCGAGCATAAGCCAGTTCCGTAGCACGCTGAGCGACTTTGAGCTTAGTTATGGGGGCTACATTTAGGGACTTGGTTTCTGTGGCGTAAGCCATGGCAGTAACTACACTCTTTTTAATAATGTTTTCGGATTTATCAAATTCCTGCTTTGAAGAACACGCTAAATCATCGATTCAATTATCTGAAATGGCCATGACAGTTAACATGGACCGTCATGATGTCGCCTCCCCTTGCATTAAAGTTGTAAAAACAATTAAAGGAGCATCAGAGGTCAGGGGAGTGGACATGAGCGCTCTCTTTGGCAATTCATAATATGTATGAATTTTATAAGATAAAATACCTTTATCCATATGTCTGTTAACTAACATTATGCGACAACTAAAAGTGCATATTTATGAAGCGGAACTTGATCACCGATCATGCTTGATCGATTTTCTGTGACCTCCTCGTACTGTGGGTAAATTTACTTTGGGTTACACCAATTAATGTTCACTTTTAGCGTTAGTGTGGCAACATGCTTGCGAAAACTCACCGAGTCCGGGGAAAAACCGTTACCTAACACCTACAATATAATTTTTGCTCTTCGAACGTATGAGATATTGAAATGAGAAAATCAGATCGATGTGCACGTGCGTATCTTAAGCATTTGTTGTAGTTATGTACTATTTGTGACACTTAGTGTTAATTACATAGTTATGTATCACTGTTTTATTTTTATTATATCCGTATGGTGACGGAGTAAGAATATAGCTAACCACTCCGTTTCTTGACACCCACGAGGGTAGAACAAGAAATAAAATCCTACATCAACCTGTCTGTACAGTTAGGTAGGTCAATTTCTCTTGAAGAGGTTCGAGCCCAATGGAGACACATATATACATGCGCTGAGATGATGATAATGAAAATGTTATTCTTATTCTTTGTGGTGACGGAGTAAGAATACGTTACTCCTTTTCTTGTCCGTAGATATCGTAAAAGATGACTATGTACACAATATCTATGCTAGAAAAGGCAATCTCGAAATAGAACCCTGTATCAACACGACTTTAACAACGTGGTATTGCAGTTCAATGTCCTCCCTTTGTGGAGGAGGTTCGAGTCCAGTAGTGGAATATATATGAGATAAGATAGTGTGGCGATGAAGATGTTGTTCTTTCTATAATAAAAAAAAAACGGCTGAGTGCGAATCGGAGTCGCGCACAAAGGTTTCCGTACCATTATCTATATACTTTTTGTATGGGAGCCCCCCTTAAATATTTATTTTATTTTGTTTTTAGGGTTCCGTACTCAAAGGGTAAAAAAACGGGACCCTATTACTGAGACTTCGCTGTCCGTTCGTCCGTCTGTCACCAGGCTGTATCTCAAGCACGGTGATAGCTAGACAGTTGAAATTTTCACAGATGATGTATTTCTATTGCCGCTATAACAACAAATACTAAAAATAAAATAAAATAAATATTTAATCTCATAGAACAAACTTGATTTTTTTTGATTGATTGTTGTCTTGATTCACAGAATATTTAGTTAAAGTTATCTTTAAATATAAATAATTAAAATAAAATAAATAATTAAGGGGATTCCCATACAATAAAAGAGGTTTTCGCCGTTTATTTAGATAATGGTACGGAACCCTTCGTGAGCGACTCCGACTCGCACTTGGTCGGTGTTTGTATTGTTTTTTAGTATTTGTTGTTATAGCGGCAATAGAAATACACCCCTACAACATCCCCTCAAAATATGAACTCTGCGAATTCTAGGTTAGTATGATGAATTAGCATGAAATCTTCTCAATTTAAAAGGTCTCTTCGTGTACAACGCACTACGCAAATAAATACATTCAAGCACACATATACAAATGCATGGCCTCATATTATATTTATAGTTTTTATATTTAACGTAGTTAATAAACCTTTGTGGTATTTAATCTCGAAAACTTGCACTTAACCTTGGTGTTGTAAAGTGGTCGACTTTCAATGGTCTGTAGTCGACCGGAGAATTAAATGCCTGTTAACAAAAACTTACAAGTTATTATTATTAAAGCAAGAATGTGGAAATGGATCGTGTTTTATTTAAAAATTACATTTCGAATATTTGTATTGCATATCTCAATAATTAAATTCATTGGTGAATAAAATATGATTAAGAAAATGAAGAAAAGTTGAATATAAAAACTGTAAGTTATCATGATAATCATCATCATCGCAGTTCATTAGATCCTACTGTTGACCTTGAACCTCTTTCATTTTACAATGGGAGGGTAATCATTGTTTTTCACGAAACTCACGGGCACGTGAGGGAGTGGTGAATTATATTCTTTCTCCGTCATTACACGGATAAAATTGTAAATAAATTAATTTGAAATGTTTTCGCCTCGGACTCAGCAAAACTATGCATAATACTATGCTGTTTCACGTTTTATTGGCATTTATAGTTACTGCTTTGATCCAATGTTTAACCAAGGTATAATTAAAGGGAACTGCGAAATTAAAAATATTTGTTACATATTTTATTAACTAACTAGCAACCCGCCCTCGCTTCGCTTCGGTTATAGGTTATAGTCGTTTTACCCGCGTAGTTCCCGTTCCCGTGGGAATACCGGGATAAAATATAGCCTAGTTTACGCCCTGATATTATAGCTTCCTATTGGTGAAAGAATTTTTGAAATCGGTCCAGCCGTTTTAATGATTACCCGGAACAAACAGACAGATAGACAAAATTTTTTTTATTGCTATTTTAGGCATAGGTGTCGCGTAAATAACCGTGTGAGCATGAAAAAAGCCTATTATTTTGACATTACAAATAGACACTTCAGTTTTATTTATTGGTATAGATTTGGCATAAAAGTTTTAGTTTTTCAATATTAGTTTTGCAAAGGGTTTAGCACTTTGAATATGTGTTACATTCTAGAATTAATAGATAAACACATATATTTTACACTTACAATTCAAGTCATCATTTCAACTGTCACGGCTGGTCCAAGGCCTCGTTCATAACAGGAAGGAAATTGATCAACTATAGTGCGCTATCAGACGGGTTGGTAGAGGGCTTTTGCATAGAACATCTATGCAATATATATGTATATTATATCTCTAAGTCGTTTTTTAATGATAACCTCAGACAAGATAGGGGGTGGTGAATTGTATTCTTACTCCGACTCTGACACAATTAAAGTGCAAAAATTGAAATTAAGCACAATAATATCTATCAACAGGATTTTGACTATTTTGGTCAATATTATAAATATAATTAAATTAATTATAAATCATAATACAAAAAAGTTACTGGCAGTAAAATATTAGTAATCTATTTCTTAGAAACCAAGCGCAGTAGTTACGCAATATGTTTTCACAACAATAGTTAATAACTGATTTCTTAATGTTAATTTTCTGCCTGTTAATCCGGATCTAATGTTAGTAATAGATTCTTTCTCACCATTAAAATTACTGAACATTGCGTGTATAGACAATATTGTACGTATATTATTATTACAGACGCATAAGGCAAATTTTAATGAATTGCCACATGTCTTATATGGACCATAGTTTCGACAGTCATCTATCTATAGATGCGAGTCGCCCCGTCCGGGTTAGTACCATACTCTCGCAGGCAATCGACGTCTGAGTAGTAGCAATTTGTTACTGCACTGAAGGCGAACTTTCTGAGGATGTTGCATGTGGTAGGTTTTGGTGATGCCTTTAGTATCATCGTACCATAGATTCCGTATGGTGTCGGAGTAAGAACATAATTCAGCACCCCCGTTCTTACCCGTGCGTATTGTAAAGAGGACTAATATATATATATACAGGTGTATCAGGTTATGGGCAACTGTTCGAGTATGTTGTAGTTTACCGGTCATAGATCGCAATTAAAATGTATATTACACAATTTCTAATGAACATTTAACAAAGTACGAATATGTTGCAGATTAAGTATCACTGACTTAATACATTTCAATCAGATTTACACGAAAAAGCGATGACAAAATTGAAAACTACATGTCTCTAACTCATTAACGAATAAAATTTTCATATATGGGGTATAACCTGATACATTCTGTATATTTACAATATTTATTATATCTTGTGATGATATTACACGAATATTACACACAGTAAATAAAAATACTGTAAATACTACTTTACAGATTTTATAGTGTTTGTATTTGTTTTTTGATTGCCTGACGTTTCAAACACGTTACTTGAGTTTATGGTCACAGGCGGACCATGACCACTACATAACGTAGTTTTATTTACTATGCTGAAAATGTTATTATCTATAGAGAGATTATAAACAAACAGTTATGTGTCACTGTATACAAACTGTGCATATAATTATATAATTGAAGTATCAACAACAATCAATATGATGTATACACAATATAACTAGCTTTTAGTTTTTACATAGAAAATATTAACGTCCCAATCACGCACTACTGGTTAACAATCGAAGATTTCGAAAGACACGCCAATTAATCGTTTAAGAATGTGTTTGGATAAATGTTCCCATCAAATTGATTAGTAAACACTCTGTAATTACTATCAAGCTTTGTAAACACCTATGGTTTTTAAAATAATTGTTTGCAGTAAAGGATTCTCTTTACATATAACTCTGGCTAAAATAAGTTTAAGTGAAATCTTTGTTATCTCTCAAGTGTTATTATTTAGCTGTTTTAAGCCTAGTGGATTGTTTTTAAACAGCCTAATAGGTTTCTTCATATTCATGAAGATAAAAGCAGAGAAAATATACTACATGAGGTTTTGTTTTTATTAATCTTTTATGACCTATCTGGCCCTAATCCTATGTACCATCCTTAGGTATTCATTAATTAGACGTTTCGACTAAAATTTAGGTCAGGGTGGTGTAGAACTTTTTCATCATCTGCGAACCGTATAGTTAAAAATTATCTAGAGTGCAAGTTTGATGAATTGAATGAATGAAAAAAATGGGTTTAGAAATGAATAACGTTTAAAATTAGATTAAGATTTACATTCTTTATCTGTATTTTCTATTCTACTTGTATTAGTCGTATAACTCGTAATATACGATAGAACGAAATAAATTGTGGCATTTTTTTTTTTGTGGGTGGGCTGCGGTCGGCGCCTCCGCACCACTCCGTCCGGGGCGACAGAGGGGCTTAAGCACGCAACTCCCGCAACCCACCCGAAAACCACGTCGCCTTCGTCGTTGGGCCGACCACCAGAGCAGGGTTACTTGACATCAGTGGTTGGCCCGACGGAATACCCCCTATTGGGGTACCCTCCCATCGACCGACGTCCCCCCCTCGGGGAGGACGTCGGTCTTTCCTCACGCGATCGGCCTCTCGGCGGGTGACGGACTAATCCCCGGTCACGTCACCCGCGGCCTCGGCTAGGGCGGCAAATAAATTGTAGCATAGAATAGTTTATTATCATTTGCAAAAGAGCAAAGCGCCAGCTCTTACGCATAAATGAATGTATATGATTAAAATACATGGAGAACCTGCAACGAAGTATCTGCAGCTGTTTTCCGAGCGCTACGATATATCCTTCTAAACGAGATTCAAGAAGGGCTCTTTCTTTACGATAGACAGTGGCCTAACTGTGTTCCTGGTTACTACGCTACTTATTATCAGGTGCTGTTTATTACATCACTATCAGCAATAAAAACAATATTAACGTGTATAATTTCTAATTTCTCAAATAAAATTATTTATCAATCAAAATATATATTTATCACTTAAGACTTTATAAGAATAAATTGATATAATGCAAAATGTCAGTGCACTTCCATTGTTTGTAGTTTTTATTAATTGTTTTATTACACCGCTATTGTGATTAGTACCGACATTAGCTTAAGAAGAGGTTGACTGGCCTTTAATTACTTCCTAATGTTTCGTATCTACTTGCGACCTTTGATAGTATATAAAATAAATAAAAAATAGTTGTAACTGGATAAGTTGTAACTCATATAGGTACAAAATAAATATTCTGGTAAACGTAAGTGTAATAAATACCAATCTTTAAATATGGGCAGTATCATTTTCGAATATTTTGAATATAGTTATTAGTAAAGGTGATTCATCATCATTGTCATATATCATCATATATGTCCCACTGTTGGGCTCGAGCTTCCTCCACAATAAGAGAAATAAGTAACCTACTATAACTACGCTGGTCAGACGGGTTGGTATGGGGTCATATATCCAGTTCTCCTTCTCACGCATAAATGTTACCTGCGTATTATAATCCCTTGGTCGTCTTTTGCGAGATCCACGGGCAAGAAAGGTGAGTTGTATTCTTACTCCGTCACCACACGTATTGTAAACATGAATAATAAAATAAAATTAGCTATCATTTTAAGTAATACTTATTATGGGTCATCTAAAGCAAGGCTCCATAATATATATCAGCTGTGTGGAAACGGCTACAAATACTACCTACACTTACATTGCTCGTGGGCGTCATAAAAGACAATTAAGAGATTTTCATCGACCTGGACCAATTCGATGTGATGCCGTCAGGTCAACAATTACATTCCTAAGAAAGGTTTATATTTTATCAGGCAGGCGGCCGGTCCTAAAATTGAAAATAAAGTTGACAAAATTTTTGCAACATATACTGTGAAAGAAGAGTTATTGAGTCGACCCCCAAGTAATTACTATAAGAACAGGGTCATCTAGAGAAATATTAATAATGCGTCAGATAGTTTGTTACAAATAAACGCAATAGTTGCACTGAGTTTGTTCCTTTTTCAGCATGGTGTAAATTGTTTTAGCCGCATGACTCAGTCTAGCAGTGTACATGCTTAGTAGAAGAAAAAGGCAGGGCCTATTTAATAAGGGTTATAACTATAATAGTATATTATTTAATATCTACCAACGTAAATTACAAGCTTTAATAGTTTATATTTAAAATATTCAAATAACTTTTTTACTACCTAGACCTTCCCAGTTTCGAATACAAAGTATTAACAGAGTCCGGTTACCATGCTACATGCCTATATGATCTTTGCATTGCATAATTATTACTAAACAATTACGTGTACAAGCAGTTAGGTACACCAATGTGACAGTAATTGCAATGAATTAATTATTAGTTTCCCTATTCAATTTCAAGGTAAATTAAGCATAGGAAAATAACTTATTATATCAAAGAAAAAAAAGAAGTTTTACCGATAAACACTATTTCCCGTTCTAATCTGACGAAAAAAAATTTTGCTTTGATGAGTGTGCGAGTGTAAGAAATACAATAACCGAGAACAAATTAAAGAATGAACTTCCACTGACGTCAAAGATTACGTAAGCCGGGCTGAACGACCAGCCACCAAATTTTGAGCTTTTTTTATTCGGCGAATCAGTTAATCGCATAATCATGTGATCGGTAATCAATTGCGGATATATGGATGAGTAATACGATGAATTCATTTCGAAATGTAACCTTGAGGAATATCGCAATGTTTTAGAGGTCATTCGTCACCAATTAGGTATGGGCAATTGCGGACCTATTTGGTACTTCTTAAAACTTTTTACCCACTTATTTAAATAGCTCGGCTATTTCTGTGACGGATTAAGAATACAATATGTCACTAATATTTATTATCAACGATATATATTCGAAATATATCTTTTAGTCAATTCCTCTGTCCAGCTTAGTAAGTCAATTACCCTATTAAGGAGGTTTGTACTTAACTTTGCGTTATCATCATTCATAATTACTGTTGGGCTCACAATAGGAGGGCAACTATAGTACTCTGGTCAGACGGATTATATAGGGTTTAATTTCGAGTTTTCCTTCTCTTGCGTAGATGTTATATGCATATTTAATCCCTAAATTATCTTTACACCCACGGGCAAGATTGGAGATTTGGAACTATATTCTTACTCAGTCACCACGCGGAAAACAGTGAGACATACCTATCCTTACTAATATTAAAAGTGTGAAAGTAAGTTTGTTTGTATGTTACGCTTTCACGCTTAAACCACAAAACCGATTTCAAAATGTCTTTCACCAACGGAAAGCTATAATATTAGGGAGAAACATAGGCTATACTTTATCCCGGTATTCCCACGAGAACGAGAACTACGCGGATAAGACGACGGAAACCGAATCGAAGCAGGTTGCTATTATGTGTATAAAAAGAAGAAAAAAAAACATTATACACCAATGTCACTAATGTCAATTTTAACTAAGATTTAGCCGTGAATTTTAAATTTAAAGATTAAAGAAAAGTTTCTTTAATATATAGTATATAAATCAGTTTTACAGCGTAAAATATATCAACAGCTAAAAACATTTATGGGGCGTTACTTTTCGTTGTAAATTACAGGCGTTAGAAAGTTATGAGATTTTTTTGTGCAACCAAACTTTAGTGTGGTAATCAGTAATGAATATAATGTATAAACATGTACGTGGTAAAGCTTTGGGAACGATGGGAGCCCAAGTTGTTGATGGTATGATAAGAAAAACAATGATTTAATACAGACACGTTTTGTAGTTCCGCCTACCACTCAATTTATATAAATTTACTCATTCTAATTATACAGCTAACAGATTTGTGTAAAAAAAAAATGATAATTAAATAGTAATTTACAATATGTTAAAAAAAAATGATTGTGGTGAAGATACAAACGGATCTTTAATAAAAAAGTTAATTTAGCTGTTCCGAAAGATTTCCATATTCTTTTATTTGATTTACATCCGTAAGTATACTTAACTTTTGGACGGATGTGAAAATTAATATTTTTTTGAGTAAATTTGTTATTTTTTTTAAGGTATTGAATGATAATACACGTAAAAATTAGTAATAGTTTTACAATAGAAAATAGAAAATTCATCATACTTTTTTGTTACTTATAACATATAGGCAGGACCTCCTATGTCATCCCTATACCACCACGTCGGCGCAGAATGGTATAGTAGACAAATTTTCCTTATCTGCAACGTACAGATAAATATTGGAGTAACGTATAAGATCTGAAAGGAATAGGATTGATCCTATTAGCATTAATTGGGCACAGTTCTCATTTCGAGAATAATATCGAGTATTACCTGGGAAAATAATTGAAAATCGAGAAAAATCTGCAGAAGACTTCAATATTTTTTTCGATTCAAGCTATGATATGCATATCAGACTTTACGGCTTGTATCCATATGTTTATGCCAATGCATCAACAAGATAATTGTCGATAACATTTTTAAATACATAAAACATAGGGTTATTAAAAACTATAATCAACACTGTGTACTTAACACAAGATTCTTACTAGTTATGTCAGTAAATAGCATGCAGTAATATTGTGCAATATGTGAGGAAGGAAGAAAATGTATTATTGCCCTGTTGTTATGCGGTAATGATGAGCACGCGGTTTATTACCTAATAGTTAGTTGCGACCGTAACACTTACTGCTGCGGGTCATTCAGCCTTCGTGGTTTACGCTCGAGTTATGACTGCATGCGTTTCTTATTGTTCACAATATTAGAGAACGGACAATGTCAAATTTTAATTAATCATTTAAGATTCGGTTATCCTTGAAAAACATTTTTAAACTATAAGAATTATGTATACAGTGTCGATAATCTAGTTATATAATTAATTATTTTCACGTGGTTTCATTTAAGATTAGATCGATATTGAAAACGTGACCTTATAAGATTACGTATGTATATAAAGATACGTCTTGAGAGACAGATCTTGAGTTGGAGAGTCATATATTTTGCGAGGAAGCTTAAGCTAACAATCACCAATTTCTTGATGCATAGGATCTACTGGAAGCTGAAGGACGTTGAACGCGCGAGTGAGCACACATTTAAGAATGATAGACCGCCATCAATGAACCGGTTGTATTGTCAAATATGCAACACATAAATATTTTTTTTTTTATTTCAAGCAGTGGCAAACGAGCAAACAGTACACCTGATGGTAAGTATTGCTGCCGCTCATGGACCTTTACATGGCCGCTGCCTACCGCGAAGAAAGTGAAGGGAGTGTGAATGCGTGCATTGAGGCTCAGTGATACCAAAGGCACCACCAAAACCCTCCACACGCGAACACCCTCAGAAAGTTGGGCTTGCGGCTCTCTCGCTCACCGAACGAAGCGCAGTAACAGAATGCTACTACTCAGACGTCGATTTTCTGCGAGAGCGTGGTACTACCCGCCCGTGGCTGTAAACAGATAACTGTCGACAGTGTGGTCCTACCACTACTTATTTTTACATATAAATAAATTTTAAATTATTAGCATTAATAAATTATTCTATAATTTATTATTTGATTCTATTTCGTGATGATGAAAAAATATAATATTATTTCTCTTACCTTTGTCAGGGTTAAGAGGCCACTAAGAGACATAGGTCGACAATATCACTACAAATAAGATAAACTCCTGGGTGGCTGGACCGGGGAGTAGTCCGCCAAGAGGCTCATCGCGTGAGGGTAACGTTCTGGCAACAAAAGTCGCTGGGGTGTCAACTCGATATGATACCCGAAAGGGTAACCCGCCAGATGGGCCACTGATGATAGGGACACTGGTCCCTATCATCAGTGGTATCATCGTGGTGAATAGAGCAGTACCTGCACGACAGGTTATAGGGTTGCACGTCGATTCTTCTGTTACCCTTAACGTATTGGAATGTGTGTGACTGCATCCTAGATTGACTCAGAAAAAGAGGAAAATAAACTCGAAACAAAGCTCTTTGCTACCAATGTGATTAAGATGCTATACCTAATAGGTCGTTTATCCCTTCTGTTATGGAGGGTCCTACAAATATAGCAATAATAGACTAAAAGACAAATTATTTCTGTACACCTGTATGTTTTAGTAAATATTTTATCCAACTTGTTAGACGGGTTTAAATTAATTTACATAACATTGGGTAATATTTAAAGTCCAAATAAGATTTCCATAAGATAGCTATCATTTTATTGTATACTAGCAATCCGCCTTCGCTTCGCTTCGGTTATAGGTTATAGTCGTTTTACCCGCGTAGTTCCCGTTCCCGTGGGAATACCGGGATAAAATCTAGCCTAGTTTACGCCCTGATATTATAGCTTTCCATTGGTGAAAGAATTTTTGAAATCGGTCCAGCCGTTTTGAAGATTACCCGGAACAAACAGACAGACAGACAGACAAAAATTTTTTAAATGCTGTTTTAGGCATAGGTGTCGTGCAAATAACCGTGTGAGCATGAAAAAAGCCTATTATTTTGACATTACAAACAGACACTCCAATTTTATTTATTGGTATAGATTTGAGTGTTTCTAGAATTGCTATTAATAATAAACATAAAGTTATGAAAAATAGAGTAAAATTACTTTCTTTGTGTTAAATGTTGACTTAGTTTTTAGTAGACATCGTTAAAAGATAATATCGTTCGGGAAGTTTGTTTGTCTAATTAACTTATACCGTGTAATACATATCTCACTTTGCGTCTGTTGTATATTTAAAAATTATCTAAAATAATGACATTTTAGACATTTTAAAAGATGCACTGCATGTTAAAATTATTTACAAAAAACCCAGAGTACACAGGCTTAACTTCTTCATTCCTGTGAAATTGACATATTGTCATGTGTTATAGCTTATAGTAGTTACTTAAGGCATAGCATAGTACCTGCGCTGGTTAGACGTGTTGACATAGGGTTGGCTTTTTTTTTATAGGTGGGCTATGGTAAGCGCACGCGCGGTCCATTCCGTCCGGGGCGATGAAAGGACGGCGCGCGGGACCATAACCCACCCGTACCCACGTCACCCCGTTATTGGGCCGACCACCGGAGCAGGGTGACTTGTCGTCAGTGGTCGATCCGACGGAATACCCTTTGGGGTACCCTCACCAACATAGGGTTTCATTTCAAGTTTTTTTTTCTCTTGCATATATGTTATATGCATATTTAATCATTAAGTCGTTTTTTACTACACCCACTGGCAAGAGTGGGGGTGATGAATGGTATTATTATTCCGTCACCACACGGAATAATTCTTCTTCAATTAACATAATAATAATATACACGATGTGTGAAACTGAGTGATAGAATTAAGAACAGAGTGATAAGGGAACGTTGTGGTATGAATAGATGATAGATGGTGTGACAAGGATTGAAAAAGGTGACGTGTTGGAAGAGGAAGACTAAGGCGGACGTGCCATGATCAAATCGGGGACGTTCTTAAGAAAGGTCAGGTTAGAAATACCCTAAATCGAAGAACATGCATGAGGAGATTAATGAATGTGGAGGAGGCGAAAGTGATATGTCAAGATCGTAGCAAGTGGAGGGAAGTGGTCTCTGCCTACCCCTATGGGAGAGAGGCGTGAATCTAGGTATGTATGTATGTATAATATACACCATGTGATGTATAAAGTAATAATCGGTAGTCATTTATTTATGATAAAGGTACCTAAGTATGAAAGCGTTTTTGTCCGTAGCTGGATGAAATCGAAACTTTACGTTATGCAAGCGGAAGGCCGAAGGCTGAGGTCCCATTGAGTTGCGTAAAGGTACATGTACTCGGGACCATCATGTTTCTTGTCCTCTATAATAAACAATGACTTGTCTGTTACAAAATACTTAGACTACGTGCTAATATTTTTCGTCTATTTGCTTCACGGATTCAACTGAATTTAACTGACAATGAGATGGGGTAAACTGTGGGTTTTTCTACCAAGCGATTTTTAGTAGCAAACACGAAGTCTGTGATTATATCCGGTAGACAGCAAAAATAGTTATGTCAGTTGAAGTTAAATTTACATACATACATTACCTTTCGCCTCCTCCACCCTCATTCATTTCTTAATGCATGTTCTTCAGTTTAGTATATTTCTAACCTGGCCTTTCCTAAGAACGGCCCGATGTGATCGTGGAACGTCCGCCTTGGTCGTCCCCTCTCAGCACTTCGATTAATATTTGCCCTATAAATTCTTCTTGTTAGTATCCTTTCAATCATTTTCTCTACATGACCGAACCAACTTAACAAAATGTACAAGCCGAAATATTGCTGTAATATAACTTTAGATATTTTTGTAGGCAAAAGTTGTAAAGCCATGTTGCTGACAGATTTCTGTTAGCTATCATCCGACTACAATATTTTAACAGAAAATCAACATTTGAGTAGTACAATTTACTACTGAGTTGCGTTTGGTGAAATAGAGAGCCTGGGGAGGAAGCTCCAGCTTATGGTAGGCATCGAACTTGCTATGCTCTTAACATCGCATAGGTCCATAAAAGGTAGTTGCTACTTATTATTAATGGAGCTGATCGTCAGCCACTAAAGGAAATAAAACAATTCCGTACAAAAAACCCGACTTCAACCTATTTCTTATAGATGGCAAATGGTCACAACTGGACCAATTTGAAATAAGACCACGCAAGAAGCACTAGCTTTCAAATAAAAAAAATAACTATAAAAATCGTTTCACCCCATCGAAAATTCTGAGGTGACAAATGTAAAAAAGAAATGCAGTCAAATTAGAACCTCCTCCTTTTTTGAAGTCGTTTAAAAAAGAAGAGTGGGAAAGTAATAAACCCGAAATATTTTCGGAAAAATTCAAATTCAAATTCAAATTCAAATACTTTATTATGCATAAACCCCGCGGGGGCACTTACATATGGTCACTTTTTTACATTTTTACCTTACACTACTACCGGATCGGAACGCGACCGCACTGAGAAGATCCGGCAAGAAACTCAGTGGGCTTGTCTTCTTTTTTATTCATTTACTATTTTTTTTTTTTAATAAGATAATATACAACAACATTTCTATTAATAGCTCCAGTGTGATGCCTTTCGAATCATCATACAATACAGTTATTAAATATAACGAAAAAGTACCATGGCTGGACCAGATCCCGCAAGCGGCACCCGATCACGAGTTAACCACTAGAGCAGCCATCACTCCCCTCAACCACAATGGAGGGAAGGGAGTGACCCGCTCCTCGTAGCTACCGCAAGCAGACCCTTCAGTGAGCATGACCAATACCATGGGCCACAAACATAAAACACATATTTTCCATATAGGTCGAAATACGTCAAAGATATTTCACACAGTTTATAACTTTCGCTAAATGGTGGTCCTGATAATAATACGCTTATAGTCATACGTAATCCGTTTACGCAATCGTGTGTAGTGACGACTTCGATGAGGCGTCGGCGCGTGAGTTTCGTTTCAATTGTGACCTGCATTCGCTTGCTGTGTCAGGCTGTGTCACGGTAATATTGCATCATCGTCTGCGTATTATCAGTTGGTGAAGTTAGATGCTTGAAAGAAACAAATATGTAGGGTTTAGATAATCTAAGGTATGTGATATTTATACCTCCATTATAATGATAATGATGAAATTTCCTGTTTGCGTTAGATAATTTATTTATCGACAAAGACAGAACTATGAAACAACGTTACAACTTGCAAAGCATTGACCGTAAATATTAATAAATCCGAGGTAAACTTGTAACAGTCATGTATTATGGACCTTTTTTTTTTATTTACTCTTATCTATGCGCGAACGAAAAAAAAAAGAACGTGGACCTGGAGCTATAAATAGTATATAAATGAAAGATAGATTGAATTTGTGAACATCTTAATCTCAAAGAGTACCTAAAATTATTCGTGTGGTGACGGAGTAAGAATACAATTCACCAGCCCCCTTTCTTGCCCTTGAGTATTATAAAAGACGACTAAGGGATATAATATGCATATGATATCTATACAAGAGAAGGAAAACTCGAAATAGATGAGTGATAATAGCTGAATGAGTTGTAATGTTGACGATGATGAATTTGATAAAAATGACACCATTATTTTTTTACTATTATTATCTCTCTTTTGGTAGATTATAGTCTACTATAACTCCTACTGGCCATCTGAGTTGACAATAGGTTGATGCGACCCATAAAGAGGTCTCAGAGGTCTCAGTAATATGAATAATATTAATATACCGTGTTTTATGTATTTATGCCAATGATGAGTTTACATGGAAAATTATGTAGAATACCTATATATTTATATCTGTAATTTATACATTAATAATTACTTAGTAGCAATTATGATGTCAATTAAATGGGTGTAATATATTATTTTGCTTACCTTAGGCATATTAAAAATTACGATACGCTTATATACCATATAATGACGGCTACCTTATTAGTAACTATACTAATATTATTGGAAATATTAAATATTGATATTAAATAATAGACCGAGAATGATAAACCGAGAATGATTCAATGAGAATGATAAACCGAGAATAATAGACACAGAATGATAGGTCAAGAATGATAGACCGAGAATGATTGACTGACAGACCGATAAATGACGGCCACAGGAGCGCACTTTGTGGCAGAATATGAAAAAAGCCTACGTTCGAGGTTTTGGCGGGAATCTGGAAGTGTCACGTGGTGTTCTTATATTATATTCAATATCTTAGTTTTTTAGCGTGTTATATTAAATAATTTTGATGTAATTTATTTTATATAATATATAGCGGCAGAACTGCTGAGGTGTAGTGAATATGATATGAAACTGCTATACATACCTTTTTGTTGCCACCAAAATTCCCAGAAGCTTTAACAGTGGCCATTACACTGTTGAAGGTAACAGTTTGACTTACTGACGGACAATTACTGACATGAAGAAACTGATAATTTGAAAAGAAAATTATATCTCGATACTGGCAAAAATGGCTCGTATTAGTAGCTGATTGCCAAGACGAAAAAAGAAGACGAAGAAGAAAGCCTACATTTGGCAGTTGACGGCGATAAGCTGAATGATGATGATGATTATTTACTACCTAATTCATATCACTGCCAAACGTGGGATTACGAATTCAAAACCTGTGTCGTGTAAATAACAAAACAAGTTATGTGAATATAATTTTAAAACTTCTTTGTTCATTTTAGACTTATGTGACGAACATGTGAGTTTTAAGATTATAATTGGAATGTTAGTAAAAACTTGTCAAACCATTTTTTATCTTAAAAATATCATCATTATATATATTTAGTGTTAACGACATTATGATCTCTAATTGTATATCATTATTTCAGCCCATATATGTCCCACTAGTGGGCTCGAGCCTCCTTTACAAAAGGAGGGAAATTGACCTTACTATACCATATTGGTCAGACAGGTTGGTAAAGGGTTTTGTTTCGAGTTTTCCTTCTCTTGATGTTATATGTTTATTATATCCCTTAATCGTCTTTTACGACATCCATAGGCAAGATAGGGAGTGTTGAATTGTATTCTTACTCCGTCACCACACAGAAACAAAACAGATTGTATATATACTATACATCATACATCTGAACTTTCGCTATCCTTTTTTTTGGTTAGCTCTGGTGGCGCACGTCGTCCGTCTCGTCCGGGTTGACGAGAGGGCGGCGTGCGAACCAATAACCCGCTGTATTCCTTCCCCTTTGCCATTGGGCCGACCATTGGTATGGAATCCGCGGCGAGCCTGGCGTGATACACCTTCGGGTACCTTCCCTCACTTTAGCTGTGCTATAAGCAAATAAAATTCTAACGCAACTTCGCGCGGTACCTACAGAAATTTACGACAAATAACCGTGAACTATTTGACGTGAATGTACGAAGAGTTTCTTTATAATAGACGACACCTTGTATTAAGGAAATAATCTATGTATTGAGGGGAATTTTACAAAAATACAGTTAACGGCTTTAAATTTTATCCAGACCCAGAACAAAATTGTATAGATCACATAAATTTTTATCTTGTTTGGAAATCGAACCTACGATATTAGCACTATAGAACGATATTTTAACCATTATACTACATGTGCTCTCAGTATTTAATCATAGTGAATCAATATGATAATTGCCCAGAATGGTTTGTGAAATTAAAACTGACATTTAGAAATAAAGTGACACTAAGATATTACATACTAGCCGACCCGGCGAACAGCGTACTGCCATAATTTTTTTCGTAAATATATTTTCTAAATTTCCGAAAACATAGGCTGTCTATAGCTGTCAAATGACAGCATTTGCGTTTTGTTATTACATGACAGATGCGTTTTTGTTATACCACCTTTTATAGGGACTTGTATTCTCTTTGACGTTTTATGTCAAGTCCCACGGCAACTCGGTCGAATGGGATAAAAAGTATCCTATGGCCGCCTCCTGGTTCTAAGCTACCTCCCTGCCAATTTTCAGGTAAATCGGTACAGTCGTTCTTAAGTTATAAATAGTGTAACTAACACGACTTTCTTTTATATATATAGATTAGTACCTATTTTAATAGCCGCGAATACTATACAAGTTGACCTTAATAATGTACCTTTATAGTCTGTTAAAAAAGAAAAGAAAAAGAAAAAAAATGTAACCAAGATTAATTTGTTCCATTATTACATTTGGCGACTCTGTACTTAGTTATAACTCAAAAATATTTCATTTCAGCTCATATACGTCCCACTGTTGGGCTCGAACCCCTCCAGTGTGGGAGAGAAATTGACCTACTACACCACGCTGGTTAGACGTGTTTGTATAGGGTTTTGTTTCGAGTATTCCTTCTCTTGCATGGATGTTATATGAATATTTAATCCCATAGTCTTCTTTTATGACACCCACGCGCAAGAAAGGGGTGAGAGGAGAGAAATATTTATTTGTATAATAAAACTTTAGGATTTGGTACTTTTTTAAATTAGCGAGGATAATGAGTAATTATTTGGTGGAATACGAGTATTTCAAGCAAGGTTTAATTTTTGTTTGGTGAGGGTGTACGAATACAAGGGTCACCACTTCTTCACATCTTCTTTTCATAGGATTGTAAGGAAAGAAAACTCAAAATGATATTATGTACTAACCTCTCTGGCTAAGGGTAAGGGCTTATTATTTCGCCCATAATGGAGGAGGTTCGTGTTTAATATTGGTACGTATGTATATAAAATTTCCGTGTGGTGACGGAATAAGAATACAATACACCATTTCTTATGTTTCCCGTGATGTCATAAAAGACTACTAAGGGACATAATACACTTATAACACCTAAACAAGAGGAAGAAAACTCGAAATAAGACCCTATACCAATAGGTCTGACCAGCATGGTTAGTAGAACAATTTTCCTCCTATAGTGGAGGAGGCTTGAGCCCAGCATTGCGACGTGTTTGAGCTGTGATGATGTATATAAGAAGCTTTCATGAATTCAAAAATATTTTAAATTCCGCTTACATTCAAATTGTTTCTTTAACATTTAAAGTAATATATGTAATATTTATATAACCTTGACACACTGTAGTTGTAATAAATTTATCTAATACATTAGCTTTAACATGTCATCAACCTTTCCAATTTGTACCTATTTTTTGACATATTGTTGAACTGTTAATTTTAGTAAGGTTAATATAATAACAAAATAACAAAAAATATATAATTAAATGGCAATTTAACAATTTATTTGTTACCTTTACTAGTCGTGACACAGGTTCGAATTAAATTAAGACACCAAATACTAAAAAGTAAGTTAGGTATGTTTTTAGTATTTATTTTAATCGTAAATGTATTGAATGTTGAAGTATATCTTCAGTATATTTTAGTTAGTAAGCAGTTACTAATTTCAAAGAATAAATACAAATATGTAATACTAATTTTAGTTTTTTTTTTAGTTTTTAGTAATAGTAGTTGTGAATTCACTTAACTAATAATCACCATTTACCAATAAGTATTAATAATTTATATGTCATCGTCACCCTGCTTTTATGACAATTTCGTGGGGTCGACTCAATATATACTCTTCTTTCAAAGTACATATCGCAAAAGTTTTTGCCTTTAGCTTTATGGTCTGCCTGAAGTCAACCCTCCTTAGAAATGTAATAGTTAACCATTTCGATGAAAATCTCTAAGTCATAGTTTACGACATCTATGAGTAAAGTACGAGTTGGTAGTATTCGTAGCCGCTATGACACAGGTAATAATTTATAGGACAAGTTGTTATATATTATAAGCATTGAATATTATTTACGGTTCCATTTGGAATTTCTAAATTAATTCAGAATGAATTAAGAAGTAATTTCAAAATAATTTCAAAATTTTCCGTGTGGTAACGGAGTAAGAATACAATTCATCAGTCCCTCTTGCCTGTGGGTATCGTAAAAGACAGCTAAGGGATTATAAATGCATGTAACATCTACGCAAGAGAAGGAAAACTTGAAATGAAACCTTATACCAACATGTCTAACGATATGCTGCGATACGATGCTAGTATAGTAGATCAATTTCCCTTCTATTATGGAGGAGGCTCGAGCCCAACAGTACTCATATGAGCTGAAATGAGGACGATAAATTTTAAAAAAGATGAAATGATAAAATATCTGAAATGTAGAGCGAATCTATATAAAATCCTAAAACAATGAGGTACAATTTGCTATTTTGTATACTGTTTTTTGAGATCACTATTTCGTTTATTTTTAAGAATAAGTTACACAATGCAATCATCATAGTTACCAAAGTGTTTGCCAGTCTTGTCGCTATTGTAACCAGATTTTTTTGCTAGCGATTCATTCTTTATATGTAACTATGGTGCAATGAATCTGTGAGTAACAAGAGCCTAGGTATTGGGGTAATGAAATTACAATGTATTGATTGATTAATTCGTAACTCCTTTTTAACAATATTGTTGCGCATGCTTGTCATTCATATTAAGAGGAAAATTGGCTCACTGTACAATGTCAGCTAAATAGTATAAAGTTTTGTCTTGAATTTTATTTTACGGCGATTAGTCAACCTTTTAAACATACGCAAGAAAGAATAATGCGTGCGAGAGCTTTTAAATGAGATAAATATTATAAATAAATATTGCTCTAAAGTTGATAGTTAAGGTTATAATTAAATTAAACCGCCTGATGGATGAGTCTTTTATAAATACATATATATATATATTTGTCTTAGAACTCTCTTAAAAATTTCTAAGTCAGATGGGTATACACAGATGGATAGAACATTTTGAGTAAGATAATAGAAGTAAGAGCGAAGGCGCGATTAGAACCACAGATACAGGGTATGATGCCGTAATACCTGAATCCTGATAAATATTTACGAGAACATCAAGAATATTGTCGCATTACAGCCTATTTACTGCCATTAAATTTATAACTAAATACATTGCCAGCACTCAAAACAAGGAACTTGGTCTTAAACATAGTTTCAAGGTATTGTAGGATTACACTAATTGGAGATTTTAGAATCTAAGGAGACAATATCATATAATAGAATTGGTTGAACAAAATTAATCGCCCTCATTTTAATTTTATAGCTATTTATATTTATTTAAAACAATTACAGCTGTAGGTGAATTTAGTATATAATAGAATATCATAATATCCCACTGCTGAGCGCGAGCCTCCTCCACAATCGGAGTGAAATTGATTTACTATACAAGGCTGGTCAGACGTGTTGATATAGGGTTTTATTTTGACTTTTATTTATATGCGCCAAATATCTTTTAGCCATCTTTTATGACAACCACGGAAAAGATAGAGGGTGGTGAATTGTATAAAATGAGCGGATAATGAGCGACATGAATAATAATCGAATATAAAAGATTTTCTTTTTATTTCTTCATCTTTACACTTTATTGTAACTTATTGATTGTACGAGAAAAAAGTTTTACATTATTGATATAAATATACGAGGTCAAAGGTGTATTGATTTTATTACTTTTTTAACTATAAAATGACTAAAAATACATCATGTAGTCTTATTCATTTTCTGTTCAATATTAGTTCTAGGAAATTGGCACTATCAATAGAGTAGAAACATATATATATGTATCTACATGCAGATTAAATATAATCAATAGATTTTGTATAAATAAAACAATTTACATATTATTCACGGTAATTTTTAACACACAATACGCATGCAATGCATGTTAGTTTAAATATTATTCTAAGCACACGTAACACCGCGTGTGATGTAGATCTATTAAAATCTTTGGTTAAATAACATATGTATGTATCAGGAAATGGAGTTATGTAATTTAATGGTATAAAATGTTCTTTGAACATTGAGTATATATTAATTAATTGTACGGGTTAAAAAAATTAAAAGTAGAACGTTGAAGTTTATGAACAAAATTGTTGTAGATAAAGTTATAGGTCATAAGTAAATTGAGCCTAAGCCGAGAATGATTTTGCTTAAACTTAAATGTTATAAGCGATCAAGGTCTTTGTAGTAAAATTGACTGTAGTTTATATCTGTTACTATGAATTACTGGTCATATGAAATTACATGAAAATGAAAAATTAAATTTAAAAATAGGCAAGCGAAGGGCTGCTGAATTAAAAAAAAATGCAAATGTTATTTTTATGTTATCTTTAGGGTTTAGATTTAGCAGTTACGAATTAAATACAATTAATTACTAATCTTATATTCGTTTTCATTCATATAATAATCGGTAAATCTTTGAATAGTAATTAGTAGATGCGATATTCGAACAAGTTGAACTTATAGCCTTGGTTGGCAATGTCGTACGCAAATTTAATTTCGGATAGGAATTTAGCGTTCGTTATTTTGAGACTATACAGATTTCGAAATGTTTAGAGTAAAATATCTTAAGTATTATAATGAATATTGTTACTGAAGAGTGAGGGCTGAAGAATTAGATGACCTTGAAGTATTATATTCAAATTACGGGTTTCTTTATTGTTGAACCTAAATTCAAAACATAAATTGAATAACTTAAATATTTAGTAAAATATTGCACACTTACATTTTACAAGTTCCCATGGTGCCAAAAACAATAGTCAACTAAACAAAAGTTTATTTAAAAAAACATTTAGTTGAAACGAACAGCACGTCTAGTTTGAACAGAATCACTTTTAAAAATTTTGTATCGAACGGTCAAATGTCAATATTTAAATTGGATTGTAGCGCGTTAACTTATGAACGGTAGCGAGACAGGCGAGGGGCGCCGTTCGCCGCGAACGTATAGTCTCGACGGTGAAGTCGGAATGAGGCTGGTGGCTGGAGGCTCACAGCAGTACAGCAGCCCACCGGAGCACCCAGAGAGAAAGTTGAGTTATCAAACTCTGCGATTACGTTCAGCGATGACGCTATCTTCTCAAGCGGTTGCGTATTCGATGACAAAATTAAATTTTCGCGTACCCCTGACAATTTTTGTGCCACTGACACGCTAAGCGTTTATGGTGGCCCAATTTAGCGACGCTCAGTGCTTGTTTATTGATGCTTTACTGCACACCTAATTAGATATCGTTGCTATTCTTAATGTGACATTGATAATTATAGTGTTACACAATATTTTTCAACACAAAGTTTCAACAGCATTGATTTAGTGAATTTCGTGCGCAAATTGACATTAAATCAATAACGAAAACTATCGAAAATATCCTCTAGGCCATTGACCGCAGTATCAGTGGTCGGCTCAATAGCGATGGGGAAGGAATAAGGTGGGTTATGAGCACGATGTCCTTCCGTGGAACCGGACGGGGTGTATCTAGTCTATAACCTGCTAAAAAAGAAAACTGGGTATAATAACAGTCGATTTATGGAGCCTTTTAATAAGCCTCAGGTAATATTTTCTCTAAAAATATCGTTATATTTATGCGTTATAAAAATCAGACGACAGTCCTTTCATGAAAAATTTCTTCTTCATAATCTGTTTAAAACTTCACTTCTTTTAGTGAAGATTTTTTTCTTCAAATTAATTATAGAATATTTACTACATGTTTAGGAATTTATAATATTAAGTGATATGATTTTATTTGCTATTTATATTTTACATTAAAAAAAACCTGTCTTAAATAATATGAGCAGTATTTGTGTTACTATAAATTTATTTTTGCTAAGCACTAGTATATAAGTTATTACTACCTAAATTTTAATATAATATTAAAATTTAGGCAACTCATTAGGCTGTACTCTAAGTTTGATCAATGTGGTGCAGTCCGTCAATTTCCCGCTCATTGTAGAGGACGTTTGAGATCGTAAGTGGGACATATGTTTTGAAAAAGAAGAAATATATTTTTTAAGATATACTTGAACTTTACGACAAATTTATAAATACAATTTTTATTTATACTTAAATAAATTTAACAAAAGCCTTGGCTCACATTTAAATTGAATAAATAGAATAGTGTTTCTAACTTTAGAATCTAAAACCTATTTTTTACTGACCAATAGATCAACATAATGTTTTCTCTTCCGTATTTTATAAGAAGGTATATATATTTTAATACCTACATCTTTCTTTTAATTTTTTTGCAGATTAAGATATATTCAAAAGCGACTTTTAATTCCAATTTCAATGCCAGCTATGTCATAGGTCAGAGTATTGTAGATTTTGATATATATGAGATGTAAAATGGAGATATATATGTTTTTTTAATACATTATCATCTTCATCATCATCGTCGTCCTTGTCTTATTCCAATTACTTGGATTCGAAGCAATATGTTCTCCTATCATATTTATTGCAAAAGTTTTTATGACCGTCCACCTCTGCTTGAGGTCAATCCTATATGGGAATGCATTGTTGACCAAACGGCATCAGATGGAATTGGCCCTATTCGACTTTTTCCTTTGACTTTAGTCTTCTTTTACGACACACCAGCAACGAAAGGATTGGTGGTATTCGTAGCCCCCCACACAGAACTTTTTTTTTATTATATCATTTAACATTGGCTTATAGAAAACCATAAATAGTATATATTTGCTATTAATATTTATATTCTGTGCGATGATACAATTTACTATATAATCTTAAAATACACAATTTTCGCAAGAAGGACGGAGGTAAAATTTAGTGTTAATAAACAAGTCCGCTCATAAATACTATTTCTGTACAATAAAAACAAAATCAAATTTTAAATTTAGAATCTGTCATTCTCATATGAATATTAATTGTGTTGCAAGTGTTATTTCTGCGCCAATCTGTGTTAACTATTCTCGTGACATTAAAATAGAGTGGAGTGTCAAAGAGAATCGAATTACTATGATAGCATTACGTAAAAGCAAATGCAATTTATGAAACTCCATCCGCTTGGTATTATTCAAATACACGTTTACTGCCTTTTAATAGATGTAACGAAAAGTTCTTATTTATAATAATAAAATTTCCTATTGTCTACGTACATTTCGTTTTAAAAATTAATGTAAATAAATTCTATCCAAAAGTAAGATTTTAAATAGTGAAATTAAGAATTATTAAAAGGTGATTTAAAAAGACAATGTAAAAAAATGTTATTTGAAAATATAATTTTAAAATGATAATACCGACTTGAAGTTTTGATTTTACCATGGTTTACCGCCACGGTAAAATCAAAACTTTTGATTTGGTACGCGAAGTGAGGTCAATGCAGAATTGTTTTTTTCAGATAAGATTTTTTTTACTATTGAGCATCTTTTTATAACAATCAGGATAAACAATATATATATACTATTCACTCTAGACAGGCTTTTGAATTAATCAGCAGGGTTTGAAGTAGCTCGCGGGTGGACGTACAAGGGATTAGTCCACCACCTGCAGAGAGGTCGATCGCGTGAGGATGAAGCCTCGGTAACATTGTTTATGTGGGCGGGGCGTTGAGGTAGACGGTAATCATAGCCTTATGGCTATAGACAGTAATCATAGCCATAAAAAAGGGTGTGAAGTGCCACTCAAGATAAGGACCTGCTACGGGTGGTTAGTCCAAACGGCGGCAGAGAGGTAACAATATGGTAGGTTATGTATCTGGACTGTTAGACTAGCCATACGTCAAAACCATCTGTCTTCAACAAAAGTTATGATGTAAAGATTTTCTGCATTGAGTCATAATTTAGTGTGGTATAGCTATCACAGCCAAGTTGTTGGATCATCTGCATTAAGATTAGATTTTTTTAGAAAGTAGTTTAAGGCACCTAATATGTATTTAATCTAGGGATGTGAAAAAATAATCGATTAATAATCGATTTTTACAATCTATTATCAAAATAATAAAAATCGATTATTAATCGTTTTTTTATTATTCGAAATTCGATCGATATTAATCGATTATTCACTGCCAGATTTCCTAAAAAAACAGGTCATCACGATTGTTTCATACTATATTAGAAAATATGGCTCATATTTCCTAAAAAAAAGGTCATCATAATCCTATTGGGAGAAAAAAATCGAGTATTTTATAATCGATTATTTATTTTTAATTAATCGATTATTTTATAATCGATTTATTTTAGAGAACATAAAATCGATTATTTTCCCTCCAAGTCGCATCCCTAATTTAATCAAGAACAGTTCTATGAAATTTTCTTACAGTAACACACTCCTGCTATTAGTCTATTGACGTTCACTGTTGCACTTAGGCATCTCCAAGAGTGGACATACACGTTTGACTGATGAATTAGCGATCCCAATTGTTATAATTTTGCCTGGAGAGTGCAGTGCAGCTGCCTATTTTTCTGCGAGTTTTTATGATTGCAAGTGGCATGGCGATACATTGTATTCTTAACCCGTTACCATAAGAGGAAATTATTATTACCTGTATTATGTAATAATAAAAAAATATATACTCAGAGAAACTAGACTACACTTAGTTTATTTACAGACTCATTGTTAGATACGAGCTTTTGTAACTAAAGGGAAATTGAACTTTTTTTTATTGAGTAGGCTGTGATCTGAACACATGCCGTCCGTTTCGTCCGAGGAGACGAAAGGGTGACGCGCAGCCCTATAACACACTGCATTCCCTCCCTCCTCATCGCCATTGGGCCGACCACTGATACCAAATTCTTGACTTTCACGGGAGATTGACCTACCATAATACATTGGTCAGTAACCGTTTTTTTTATAAAAAGAAAACAACACCCTGCACTAAGGAAATCTTCCTTATCCACCTTGTGTTGCGGGGGACTTTACAAACATATAATTAACTGACACAAATTACATCCAGACTCAGAACTACAATTTGTGAATCACACAAAGTGTTGTCCTGCGTGGGATTCGAACCCACGATACTGGCACCTTGGTATCTTAATTACTACGCCATCTCTGCAGTCCTGGTTATATAAGGTGTATATAGAGTTTTATTAAATTCGTTTATTTAACTTGCCCTGTTAGTATGTTAGTATGGGACAAATCTTGCGAGTTAAATTAGATCCACTTCCTGTCGTTAGATTATGTTGAAATTTGGTTAACTTACGTAAATTCGGTGACAATGCAATAAAATGGTACCATAAAGTTGGTCTCAAGATGGTGTCGGAAGGTGGCTATAGGAACTCCTAAACTAAACAAGATAAAACCGTCGAGTTTGGACTCGTTTGAATAGTCTTGACAAGCACTCTTATGTTACGTGTATATAATATTAGAAATGTAGAGATTGAGACATAACTAAAAATTTAAAAATAAAAGCTTGTTTTCAAATTTTTTTTATTTAATAATTTTTATTTTAAGTTTTATGTTACTCAAATATTGGGTGTTCTAGCGATATGTATGTATGATGTGTGATAGCGGCTTCGAATATAACCAACACTTACAATTGTTCGTGGATGTTGGCAAAGGCGAGTAAGAGATTTACATTGAACTAGGTCAGTTCCATTTGAAGCCGTCTGGTCGAGTAATTAGGATAAGAGCAGGAAGATAATATATATACATATATATATATATATATATGAAGATTAGACCTTAGTTGTCTTGTCTACTGAAAAAAGAACGCAAAATAAAGACATAAAGAATTAAATAAAAATCTTCTATTGATATTGCTTTGTAAATTAAATGTTGTATATTTTTATAAATATAAGAAGAAAAGAAGAACACCTTATAATAAGCAAATAATACTTATATTGCGGGAGACTATACAAACATTTATATGTTTACATTACAGACACAAATTATACCCAAACTCAGAACAGCAATTTGAAGATAGCATAACGTGTTGGACTGCGTGGGATGAGAACTCGCGACACTTGCTGGGTAGATTAGTATCTTAACTATTACGCCATATGTGTAGCATAATAATGATATTAAATCATTAATATCAAAAGGCTGATCAGCTCAGCATTATGTCATCATCATTCATCATTTCAGCTCATATACGTCGGGGCTCGGGGCTCAAGCTTACTCTATAACAGAAGGGCAATTTGACCTTACTATACCATGCCTTTCCTCTCCTCATCTTTTTAAAATTCTTATACATTTTATCTGCCAAAATTCCATCAAACTGTGATGTTCCTAAAATATAAACATACAATTAGTAGTAAGGTTATCGGTGTCCTATGCTTTCTAACTACAACAATGCTAAATAATAGTACCCATATTATATTCACTAACCAATCTATTTTAAGTATATGTATATATTCCATCTGTTTTGTCCTTTTGTTTCAGAGGGGAATCAGAATAAACGAGGCCCACATCAAGCCTTACCGACATTAAAAGTTCAAAATTTTCTTTTTTTCTGTAATTCACACGTTTCTCCACTCATCATTTGTCATTGGCAGAATTGTCGACACCGGCACGCTTGCCATTAAGAAAAAATTGAATTGAATTGATACCATGCCGGTCAGACAAGTTGTTATAGGGTTTTATTTCGAGTGTTCCTTCTCTTGCATAGAGGTTATATGCGCATTACTTCCCTTGGTCGTCTTTTACCACGGGCATGATAGGGAATGGTGAATTGTATTTTTACTCCGTCATCACAAATCATTAAGTAAATCAGGTTAAAATTTAGGTAGTTATTAGATTTTATAAAAATCTACACGGATAAAAAATCTCTTATATTTATTTTAACAAATAAATATGATCCATGAAAATTTTTGTTGTGAGAACATGTATAATATTAATAAGTATTATGTAATACACGGGTTAATATTTATTCGATTGTAAGTAGTGACCGCGCAACTTTCACTCATCGAATGTGGGTAAGTTGTTGTTAAGAAAAGTCATGTGATAAACGTACACCTGTGTTATTATGTACTACCCTTAATGAATTCTGATGTTTACGCGAGTATTAAACATTGTAAATAAAACTATTTTTACTGATTTATCGCGCTTGTACTTTGAAAGTAAAGTGACGAAACGTCGAGTAATCAAAAATCAAATACAAATGGGATAAAATGCGTAAAATTAGTTTTATTTACAATACTACCCTTTTTATGGGGTGGTCTATGGTTAGCACACACGCTGTCCGTTGCGTCTAGGGTGACGAAAGGGTGGCGCGTGGCCCAAAAACACCCCGTATTTCCTCTCCCTCGCCATTGGGCTCACCACCTGTACCGAGTTCCTTTTCATCCGTGGCCAGCCCGACGGCACAATACTACTCTGAAGTTATTATTGACTTAAAATGTCCTGTTTTAGTTTAAATAATAAATAATTATGTGTCCATTATCTTTATTTTTCTCGTGTGAGTTAAAACAAACCGCCGAGGGTTCCTCAAGTTTTCCTTCACCTGCACAGATGTTATGTAGATATTATATCCCTTAGGTCTTTTACGACATCCACGGGTAACATAAAGAGTAGTGAATTGAAATTCTTATTCCCTGACCACACGGAAATCTACGTCTGTAGTAAATAATTATTTATGCTATAATATGTATACTAAATAGATAGGTTAGATTGTAGTCAGCCAAATAAGCGACACCAAGTCGGCAGCTAGTCGTAATACTTACTATAATAAAAGGAGGTAAAACCATAAAAAAATCAAAAGATAGTTATCAGTTAGCGACTTTGTATATATTTATTACAATTGATGGAAGATATTGATATTGTTTTAAAACTGTCGATTTTATTTACGGCATATCATTCAAAATTGCAAATAAATAAAAATTTTTCGTCATCGAAATGAGTCCTATTAAAATGCAGTAAACGAATAACATTCAGAGAATTGCCGATCGCGTGAGGAAAGAACAACGTCCACCCCAAGGGGTGGACGTTGTTCTTTCCTCACGCGATCGGCATCTCAGCGGGTGACGGACTAATTCCCCGGTCACATCACCCGCGGCCTCGGCTAGGGCGGCATGAGGCGCAGGTAGTCGCGCCTACGCCGCCCCAGTCGCCAGCGGCGGATCGTTTCGTCGAGGCTGCGTTCCTCACGCGCGTGACCCGTCGCCACCTTCCGCGAGACTACTGCCTCGCAGATGGTTGCGACCGCGTCCCAGTTCCTGACGCTGTCGATCATGTCGGCACCGATGATTGCGACGAGTTCACGACACTGCTCTGCCCAGGCGGCACAAATCTCGAGTGTATGCTGCGCCGTGTCCTCGTCGGTAGTCTATGGTCTGGGCACACCCCGCCCAATCTGTCCGGGGCGACCTATGAGCAGCATGCGACATCATAACCTACCGTATACCCACCCGGCAGTAGTGATGTAACGAATGTCGTATTTTGGACATTCGTTACATCATTCATACATACATCAACATTCGCGAATGCGAATGCGAATATTCAGTATAAACGTGTGGCAAATGACGTTGACCCTTTAACTTGGTGGAAAGTGAACAAAGAAAGATACGTTCTTCTGCTTCCTGTAGTTCGGCATTATTTTCGACGATCGTGGCTCTGTTGCGCCTGAGAGCCGTGGCGACTGAGGCCGTCACCGGCGGGGGAGTGCTGTTGGCGGTGTCCCTGGACAACGCCAACGCATTCAATAGTCTGCTATTTAGCTGCATCAGGGAGGCGCTCCGGTATCACGGGGTGCCAGCTTACCTGAGACGGCTAGTGGCAGACTATTTGGAAGGGCGCAGCGTCCTCTGCACCAACCGAACAGGACACGTTATGCGAACGCCTATGTCGTGCGGTGTCCCACAGGGGTCGGTTCTCGGACCCACCCTGTGGAACATCGGCTACGACTGGGCGTTGCGGGGGAGCCTCCCGCCCGGGCTGGGCGTGATTTGTTACGCCGATGACACGCTCGTCACAGCCTGCGGTGGGGCGCTAGAAAAGGCGGCAAGCCTGGCGACTCTAGGCACCGAAGAGATCATCAGGCGGATCGAGGCGCTGGGGTTGAGGGTCGCCCTGGACAAGACGGAGGCCCTCTTGTTCCATGGGTGCCGTATGAGCCCTCCCATCGGCGCCTCGATCACCGTCCATTCGGTTGACATCAGCATCCGGGCCCATATGAGGTGCTGGGGACTGGTACTTGACGGGCAATGGTGGTTCCGGGAGCATTTCCGCAGGCTCGCCCCACGGCTCGTCGGCGCGGCGTCCGCCCTATCGTGGCTTATGCCGAACGTGGGCGGACCGAGCGCTACGTGCCGACGGCTGTACGCGGGGATCATCCGGTCGATGGCCCTGTACGGCGCACCGGTGTGGGCGAGGTTCCTGACCGTCCGACTCAGGGCTCTTCTGTGGCGACCACAGAGGGCCATGGCGGTCAGGGCCATACGCGGATAACGCACGGTGGCGACGAAGGCAGCGTGCCTATTGGCTGGGACCCCCCTGTGGGACCTGGAGGCGGAAATGCTCGCCGGCTTGTACCGGCGGGTGTTGCTAGTGCGAGCGAAGGGCGGTGTGGTCTCACTAAGGGAGCTCACCGCCTGGCGCGTCGACGCCCGCTGGGACGTCATTGCCCGTTGGGCAATCCGGCTGGAGAGGCCTCGGTTCGGGGTGCGGACCGTGGAGGCCTTCCGGCCGGTGCTGATGCAGTGGTTGGAAAGGCGGCACGGGGTGCTCTCCTTCCGACTAGTGCAGGTATTGACGGGGCACGAGTGCTTCGCCAAGTACCTGCACAAGGTCGTTAGGAGGGAGAGTACACCGTCCTGTCAGCACTGCGATTGCGACGAGGACACGGCGCGGCATACGCTCGAGGCTTGAGCCGCTTGGGTAGAGCAGCGCCGTGAACTCGTCGCAATCATCGGTGCCGACCTGATGCTGCCGACTATCGCCAGGACAATGGTTGGCAGCGTCAGGAATTGGGACGCGGTCGCAACCTTCTGCGAGACAGTGATCTCGCAGAAGGAGGCGGCGGATCACCTGCACGAGGAGCGCAGCCTCGATGAGGCAATCCGCCGCCGGCGACTGGGGCGGCGTAGGCGCGAGTATTTGCGCCTCATGCCTCCCTAGCTGAGGCCGCGGGTGACGTGACCGAGGATTAGTCCGTCACCTGCCGAGAGGCCGACCGCGTGAGGTCGATCGATGGGAGGGTACCCCAAGTAGGGGTTGTTCCGTCGGGCAAGCCACTGATGACAAGTAACCCTGCTCCGGTGGTCGGCCTAACGACGAAGGCGACGTGCATCGTGGGTGGGTTGTGGGTGTGCGTGCTTACGCCTCTCTGTCGTCCCGGACGGAGTGGTGCGAGGAGCGCGCCGACCGCAGCCCACCCCTAAAAAATAAAGTTCGGCATTATTTAGTTACACCACCAACGAGTGTCCCCAGCGAGCGCATATTTAGTAGTGCTGGACTTATTTACACGCCACATCGAAACAGACTTGAAGCAATCAAGGCATCAAAACTACTATTTTTAAAGTTTAATATTCCCCTACTGAAGTTCAATTATTAATATGAAAAATATATATAATTAACTGTTATTTTTTTAAGGAAGAGAAATATTTTTGTTTGAGAATCTATTTTTTTGTTTGTTTAGAGTTAGACTATTTAATGGTATATTGTAGAAGAATATAATTTTTGTTTGATAATTTAAATATTAAAAATATATCTAAAGACTGAGAAAAGTTTAATAGAAGAATTTAGTTTTATTAGTTTCAATTGCATTAAAATTTTGTGTCACAAGTTCTAATAACAATTAAATATTTTAGCTTTATTAAAGTAAAAGACTTAATTTTATTCTAGTTTGCTTAAAGTGTTAACTGTTAACTCTTATGTAAAATGATTATATTTATACTATAAAATAAATACTATAAACTATATAATATAGATATACTATAAACACTTTGTGATTGTGATGACAGCAACTCATTAAGCTTTTATTTGATTTTAATTATAGTAAAAAATCATAGAAGATTATTTTTGTTTACATTGCATTTAGGCCATTTACTATATAGTTTTGTTTGTTAAATTCTTATGACAATTTGATTGTTAGGCTTCATTACCCAAAGTTAAATAAATATTAATTGTAGAAGTATTTGTAGATTATTATTTTTAGTTTTGTTCAAGAAGATAATTATAACATTAAACTTTGGTAAAAATTCATAGAAGATTATTTTTGTTTGATTACATTGCATTTAGGCCATTTAGTATATAGTTTTGTTTTTTAAATTGTTATAAGTTTGATTGTTATGTTTCATTGCCTAAAGTTAAATAAATAAATGATACCAATTGATAAAGTGAAGACCGATAATGTGATTACGACGTTAAGTTATTTTTATTGCATTAAAAACATAAGAAATTAATGGAATTGGTTTTTCTTATATTAACCAACTATTATTACCTACTTAAAAATATTATACACGCAAAAATATTCGCATAAACATTCGCAATAATTTCGCGAATGCGAATGCGAATATGCAAAAAACATGCGAATATTCGCGAATGCGAATATTCATTACATCACTACCCGGCGGGTTACTCTTTCGGGTCCCCTCCCCTGCAGTGCTGGCCTCTCTGCGGGTGGCGGACTAATCCCCGGTCCGTCGATCCTAGCAGCTAGGGGGCCGTCTGATGCCGATCAGGCGCAGGTATTCTCGAACGATCTTGACAAAATATTTGCATAAATATCGTCAATCGTACAGACATTTCATCATCTCAGCCCATAAAAGTACCAATATTTGGCTCGGACTTCCTGTGCATTAGCTTTACGCCACACGTAGCTGTACGCCACACGTAGCTTTACGCCACACCAACGATCAAGTTTACCCTCGTCTATAGATGTTTCACATTAATAATAATGATTAATATGAGTTATAATTAGTTTATAAGAGAATTTTTCAAATTGTAATATATTATGAACCTTGAATAGTTCGATACAAATCTATAAATTTCACATATCATATAGCTATCCTTTATTCTCTTTTTATATAGCGTTGGTAAGAATACAATTCCCCACTCCCTTTTTTGCCTGTGGGTGTCGTAAAAGACAACCATGAGATTGTAATACGCAGATAACATCTACAAAAGAGACGGAAAATCCAAATAAAACGCTGTAGTAAATTTCCCTCCTATTAGGGAGGGGGCTCGAGTCCAACAATAGGACGTATATGAGCTGAGATTAATGATAAAGAAAACTACGCAGAGACACTATACCTACAAATTAAATAGTTGTACATCTAAAGCAGCGCTAACATCGTTTACTTCATTAGTATTTAAAGATAAGTGATTGCAAAGGTGTAATATAATACCTATTTCGAATTTGATGCGACTTAGATATGTATGTGTGCATGTTCAGCGTACTGTAATAGGCGGGTTAATTGCTTGTTACTGAGAACGCAATATTTATCCTCATATGCTCTTTTCCTCAATAAAATGCAGGTTGTATTTTCATAACTTTGATTGCTTTCAATTTAAGGCAACCAACCATCTTCAAGCGATTTGATAAGCACTTTAATTACTTTAAAAAATGTATCCGGTTGAAACAAAAACATGGTATCGGCACTTAACCTCCGTATCCTACTGGGCTATAACTCTGTAAATACAGTTTCTATGTAACATCTCCAAGCCACACACACATATATATATATATATATATATATATATATATATATATATATATATATATATACATATATATATATACACAATTTTTATTATATATATCATCATCATCATAGCTCATTTACGTCCCACTGTTAGGCTCGAGCCTCCTCCACAATCTGAGAGAGATTGACCTTACTATAGCATGCTGGTTGTTATAGGGTTTTGTTTCGTGTTTTCCTTCTCTTAATATATGTGTATACACACATATTTAATACTAGCGACCCGCTTTCGCCTGGCTTTGGTTTCAGCCGCTTTGCCCCGGTATATTACATATCTATCTCCTAAGATTATTATTAAGGTTCGATTTCCAGATCGGCAAAAAAATTATAGGGTTTCCAAGAGAAAAAATATGCTAAGTCACTCCTTACCTTACTTACTTTTGAAATCTACCCAGAACAGATAGACAGACAGACAGAACGACAGACAGAGAGACAAAAAGTAAATAAACTGGTTTTAAGGTATAGACATCGTGTAAATAAAATTATTGTAACATTACAAACAGACACTTCAAATTTATTTGTAGAGATTTTATAATTCGAAAACATAGTAACTCATATTGGCACAAACAGTAATAATATTTGACCATATATACAGACTAGTAAGCCTCCCTCGCTTCGTTTCGGTTTCAGACGCCTTACCCGTTCCCGTGGGAATACCGGGATAAAATATAGCCTATGTTACTCCCTGATATCATAGCTTTCCGTTGGTGAAAGAATGTTTAAAATCGGTTCCGTGATTTAAGTGTGAAAGCGTAACAAACAAACTTACTTTTGCATTTATAATTTTAAGTAAGGATTAATTTTGATATGGCAGTAGAAATACATTCTATCATTCAAAGATGTCTAAGTCGCTGATGAGAATAAGGAACATAAACGTGTTCGTGCAAGAGAGAATGAGGGACATGGGCAGATATCATGTAACTTTGTCCAGCACCTCGATTCACCATAAAAGGGCAAATGTTACCGTACAGACTGTTAGAAAATGTTAATAATAATTATCATTATCTCATATAAACGTGGAATGTTATATAATATTGTAAAATGTCTGCCTACCGGTATAAGTGAAAGTTGTTGGGGGTGCCAAGCCCACGTGGTGATATCAAATATTTATTTAACGTTGTCATTTAAACAATGATATTTGAGCGCATGAAGTATTTGCCGCCTACGCATTGAATGAAACAGTTAACAATGTCAGGAATTACTTCATTATACGAAAATGAAAGTGAATTTTTTGAAGTTATACTTCTTTTGCCGCGTATTTTTTTACGATGTGCGCGCACATCGTCACGAAAAACCGACACCATGAAGTTAGCTAGTCAACATTTTTTACGATGCGCGCGCACACCGTCACAAATGTCAACTAGATAATGCGTTATAATAAAATTTTCAATGTACTAAATACCTTTTTTTAAACGACTTCAAAAAAGGAGGTTTCTCAACTCAACCGTAGATAACTTCGTCGTTTATGAACCGATTTTGATGATTCTTTTAGTTGGAAAGGGTATACTTCTCAAATGGTCTCATGAAAATTTTATCGAAATCGGACTAGCGATTTTTGAAAAGTCAACAATTTATTTACATTGAAGTAGGTTTTTAAGCAATTAATATTTTCTTATTCTCCGTCCATTGGGCGTCCATAAATTACGTGAGGTGTTTTTTAAATTTTCTGTGCCTCCCTCCGCCCCTGGTGAGATGTCGTGAGATTTTATTCAACCCCCCTCCCCCATCCCCCAATATCACGTGAGGTTTTTCAAAATGTGGGTTTCTTACGTAAACGCGTTGGATTGTTATTGTAAAAAGAATAAAAAATTGCTTCGTGATTTTATTTATGACTAGTTAAGACACTAGTCAATATTGATAGTCAATATAAGACACTAGTCAAGATTACTAAATCAATATTGTTGAGAGTTTAATTATAAGTGTAATAAAAATTTAACAATTTTTTTTTGTTTCAATCAAAAAAAAATTGCGTAATATTTGCCGAGAACCCCCTTTCTCCAACGTAAGATTAGATGAGATTTAACTCGACCCCCTCTCCCCCTTAAACATCTCACGTATTATGAACGCCCCCTTATTAGTGTTGTTTTTTCTATAAACGTAGGATAACGGGAAGGATATAATTTTTAGAAAGGTTTTTATCTTGTTACGTCAAAGAAGTATAACTTCTTACGTGCAAAACATTACCTGCACTTTTTCCTAGTGACGATCTGTGGTATATAATTCAGTGAAATGTTTAACATATAATATTAAAGTGATTAGATTCTTCGCGAAATTGTTTCCTTGTCACAGACATCATCATCTCAGCTCCTATATGTTCCATTGTTGGGATCGAGCCTCGGCCACAATTTGAGGGATATTGATCTACTATACCATGTTGATCAGACGGGTTGGTAAAGACTGTTACATCAAGTTTTCTTTCTCTTGAATAGATATTATCTGCTATTATATCCCTTAGTCATATTTTACGACACCCACGGGCAAGATAGGTAGTGGTGAATAGACTTTTTATACTTCACCACACGGATATATTCAGCTTCAAGACTTCAAGCGCAAGACAATTAATTACACAGTATTTGACTGTGTTCTTGTTTTCAGCATACATCGGTCCTGTAGTTAGGAAATTCTTGCCTCGAATTGGGATGGAAGTTAACTTATACAGCGTTGGTCACATGGTTTGACATAGATTTTTCTTCTCTTGCTGTGACGTTTTCTGCTTACGCCTTTAAGTGTTCCTTTACGAGGTTTACGAGAAAGGACGCTATGAATGGCCCTGACTATCCTAACCTGTTGTGGTAAACAGTGCTTAATTTATCCGGTTTTACATCCGGAAAATATAAATCCCTAGTTTGAATTAGTTATTCATTATCATCCTCTCAACCTTCCCGCTGTTAGTCTCAGACCTCCTCTAAGAATGGCTAGGTAATCGCTCCACTGTTCGTCTCTGGTCAGTGTCGGAATGCGTGAGGAAAGATTGACGTCCTCTTCAAGGGGGGGGACGTCGGTCGATGGGAGGGTACCTCACTAGGGGGTATTCCGTCGGGCCGACCACTGATGATAAGTAACCCTGCTCCGGTGGTTGGTCCAACGACGAAGGCGACGTGGTGTTCCGGTGGGTTGCAGGTGTGCGTGCTTACGCCCCTCTGTCGCCCCGGACGGAGTGGTGCGAGGAGTGCGCCGACCGCGACCCACCGTAAAAAAAAAGACGTGTCGGAATAGGGTTTTATATCGAGATTTGCTTGTCTGGCATCAATGTTACCTGTGTATATCCCTTATACTTAGTCATCTTTTAAGAACCCACAGGCGTGTACCGCGCCGTAGTTAATTATTTTTAAAAATATTTTTACTCTATAAACACATGGTTACGGTATTTTGGTATATAGTTAATAACTAGTTATTAAGATAAAGTAAACAAATAATCTTTTTTTATTTATTTGTATTACGTATTTCTAAATCTTATTTCGTAATAGCAAACTGACAGGAATTTTTAATTCACCGTAAACACTGTTACGTCTTATTCTGATAACGTAATATGTATTGAGTTTAAGACAATATTGACGGAAATTTCACTTGGCCGTCTTGTAGTCGCGTGTAAAGTACGTGTATATATGTAATGCTTTTATATGTGTAAGTACCATTTGCTCGTATTGAGACACTAGTAAGGATTCGTTAAGCTTTCCAGTACGCGTAAAACATAAGATATACTTTCGATTTTGTTTAGAGGTATTTTAAAAATATGTTCTCAAATATTAGGTTTATAGTTTAAAGTAAATAAGTAGTAGAAGACGGCAGTTAGTTGTGTACACAAGGTTGCTAACTGTAGTACTGTAGGTTCGATTCTTAGATAGAACTTTCTTAAATAGATCATGATTTTTAGTTGTAATTTCTGAATCTGAAGTTTTCGTTCTTTAAATGAAAATGTTAAATCCCTCACAACTTGTAAATTTTATCCTCAGCATGGAAAGTTTTAAAGATAACTTAATTATTTTGAGCATATTGACGCATTTTCGTGTCATATGAGCTATTGGTATTATCATTAAAGAATTTTCGTGTCCATTTTCAATAGAAACAAAAACTATCTTCTAAATTAGTAAACCTACATATATAAACTCATTATTATCCTACTCTTATTGTTACTTGGGATCGACACAATATGTAGGGGGAAGGCCGGGAAAACACGAATGCTGGGTAATCGCGAATGTAACTATTTCACTATGTTAAAAAGAGATGTCATAAATTCACGCATTACCATCATAAAAATCACGCCATCACTAGTGTCAAGCGATCAACAGAACGTCACGGGCGCATACAGGATTTAAGGTAGAACTAATTTAAATATTTACTTAGTTTCGTTGCAATTTTTTCATAAATTAAACATAGTATAACTTATTAAATAATTATATTTCTAACACAACATTTATTTCCATAAATAAATAGTATTTAAGGATTCAATTACAATAATTAAATGCTGCCGCGCCAATCATAACCTAAAACCATCGCTTTTTTATTTCATTACCTTGGTGGGTGTAGGTGAACGAATTCAGTGGGTCAATCACGAACGTTCGGTATCGCCCCATCATAGAATAAAAATAATTTCTTTAATTTCATATTGTTTTGTGACAATAAAGAATGTTTGACTATTTAATTAAAATTGAAGTAAGTCTCCATATTATTTTTGTTTTAGATGCCGCGGCACTATAAAAGGAAAACAGAAACTTTGTGAAGCTTCACTTGGCTACTGTTGTGATTTTTGCAGGTCAATACGTTTTTAAATATAAGTTTAATCCTGACTAATCTGTCGTACATTATCTCATTTTTATGCTAGTCTTGGTCAATTGCGAACGATCATAATTGTCCCATTAAGTATTCGTGATTGACCGACCAGTGTCGGGTAAACACGAACACTAAAGGACTTGTTTTTGTTATAAAAGTTGATTATATAAAGATAAATTAATATTGTTGATTATAGTAGTCTAAAGTATCATAATTTACCTATCAAAAAAGCTATTAAAATTAACCTATAAATACTAACTTTTGTTTTATTTTAAAAGTCCCTTAAGTGTTTGTAATTACCCCGCCTTCCCCTACTTTTTCCACCGTACATATTGAAAAATTTTGGTAATAGTTTTACGATCGACCGCCTGCTTGATGCCAGCCCTCTTTGAAAATGGAATTGTTGATCAGACACCATCCGATGGAGTTGGCCTAAGTTGATATAAAGTTCCTCCGGAGAGCGCGGAGCCTATCTGGCAGGTTCCTAAACTTTGCGAGTGGTATCTGGGTCACCGGTTGTGGTGACGGTCGGTGTCCCACATTAGTTATAAGGCCCCAAAAAGAGAGTGAACGCCTATGTTCCTGGGCATTACTTGAGGTAGTAAGGAGAGGGAGTACTACTCTCTCTCTTCTCGAGGGGACTCCGCAAGGAACAGATGTGTGGGTCCGGTATTCTCTTTTAGAATAGCCATAAGCTATGTAGGCGTTGGTAGTATTTGTAGCCGTTACTACAAAGCATCTAAATTTTAATTCAAAATCAATACTTGTGTTTAAAGGGAAAAAAGGAATTGTTGATTTCTGTTTACTATGATTCTGGTGGTCAGCAGTACGAGATGGTGTATGTCGTGGTCGTTTTTTACAACACCCTTTTTTTTTGTTCAGCTTGTGGAAATCCATTTACGCACTATTTCCCACCAGTGACCGGAATACCCATTAAAACCACAGCTTTTTTTTTGTGGGTGGGCTGCGGTCGGCGCGCCTCCGCACCACTCCGTCCGGGGCGATAGAGGGGCTTAAGCACGCAACTCCCGCAACCCACACGAAAACCACGTCGCCTTCGTCGTTGGGCCGACCACCAGAGCAGGGTTACTTGACATCAGTGGTCGATGCGACGGAATACCCCCTATTGGGGTACCCTCCCATCGACCGAAACTTTGCGAGTGGTATCTGGGTCACCGGTTGTGGTGACGGTCGGTGTCCCACATTAGTTATAAGGCCCCAAAAAGAGAGTGAACGCCTATGTTCCTGGGCATTACTTGAGGTAGTAAGGAGAGGGAGTACTACTCTCTCTCTTCTCGAGGGGACTCCGCAAGGAACAGATGTGTGGGTCCGGTATTCTCTTTTAGAATAGCCATAAGCTATGTAGGCGTTGGTAGTATTTGTAGCCGTTACTACAAAGCATCTAAATTTTAATTCAAAATCAATACTTGTGTTTAAAGGGAAAAAAGGAATTGTTGATTTCTGTTTACTATGATTCTGGTGGTCAGCAGTACGAGATGGTGTATGTCGTGGTCGTTTTTTACAACACCCTTTTTTTTTGTTCAGCTTGTGGAAATCCATTTACGCACTATTTCCCACCAGTGACCGGAATACCCATTAAAACCACAGCTTTTTTTTTGTGGGTGGGCTGCGGTCGGCGCGCCTCCGCACCACTCCGTCCGGGGCGATAGAGGGGCTTAAGCACGCAACTCCCGCAACCCACACGAAAACCACGTCGCCTTCGTCGTTGGGCCGACCACCAGAGCAGGGTTACTTGACATCAGTGGTCGATGCGACGGAATACCCCCTATTGGGGTACCCTCCCATCGACCGACGTCCCCCCCTCGGGGAGGACGTCGGTCTTTCCTCACGCGGTCGGCCTCTCGGCGGGTGACGGACTAATCCCCGGTCACGTCACCCGCGGCCTCGGCTAGGGCGGCATGAGGCGCAGGTAGTTGCGCCTACGCCGTCCCAAATTAAAACCACAGTGGCCCCTTCCGCGCTTTTAGCCGGAGAGATCGTCTGATAACATTCAATTCCCGACCCCCCCGAAGTCTTTCAGTCTTTTACGACACCTACGAGTAATGTAAGGGTTGTTAGTATTCCTAGCCGTAGTGCAGTAACACAGTAATGTAAACTAATAAATTCTAATAATTATTTAAATATAATTATTGAACGAACAATCTTACGAAACGTTAAAAAATAAAACATATAAATAATATTATGATTTTCTTAGCTATTCATAAAAAAATTGCACAATTTGAAGAAAAGGTCATTCGGGTGTCTACAGCGGACAAGGACGAGGGTAGTGTTGAGAAATATATCTATTGTTTATATACGGCTTTCTCACGTGATTATGGCAAAAAAAGTTATACGTGTACGTATTTTAATTAAATTAGGTGTACCTTAACAAAAACGCGATTGTAACAATGTGCAAATTAAAGTGACGTATTTAAAAATAATGGTTTTTACGGTGGTTTAATGGTTTTTATAGCAGAAACAAGTATTATTTTTTACACGAAACTATATGTAGTTGCAAGACGGGATACTTAACTTTTCGAAGGTAATAAAACGGGCATTTTTAATTACTTTGAATACTTATTTATTTATAATTATTCTTACATAATCAGTCATTGGAAATAAGGAACTTGAGAAACTTTAGAATCATTGAAAAAAATAAAAAAATATATTGTCAAAAATGTCAAACACCCCATCTTGTCCCCTCCGTAGGGTAAGATGGGGACCCTATGGGGCAAGATGGGGTATGGGAAACATTTATTTTCGGTTGCAAAACTCGCAAACAAAATTTGCCTCGTCGTCGTCATCCTTGTCTACCCCAGCACAGTTACAGTGTGCACACTGTCTACAGCGAGTACATGCAGCCCATCCTTCATCTGAATCTAAGTATTTTCCATGGCAGTAAAAGCAAGAGATATTATTTTCATCGTTGTCACTTTCTGGTAGTGAATTTAGATTATTGTTGTTTTCTTTCTGTTATTTTTCTTCGCCAAATTGATTTCCTTATTCTTTATTAGTTCTTTTACCTATTCTTTTTTTTGTGTTATATTCTACCAGCTTCTTTTGATGTGAAACATCTATAGGCGAGGGTGACCGTGATCGTCGCGTGGCGTTTAACGCCACGCTTCGCGATCCCCTAATAATTAAATATCAAATAAATATTTGGATGCATATACCTACATTTTTGTAACGAAACCATAGTGCGATTTAAAATTTTGTACAACGCCCAATACAATACAACGTACAATATTTATTATATTTTTCATACTCTCTACACTCCAACTCCCCCTCTCCGTCTCTGTTCTATAATTTTTCATCATTATAAAACAAGATTAAGCTCAATTACGTATAAATAATCCTAGTGTCTTAAAGAAATAACTAGAATTTTCTTCAAGAGGTATGGTACCCCATCTTGCCCTCCCGGGCACATTTGAATAAAACAACATGTCTTCAAAAAGCTAATCAAAATATGGAAACAAAGTTGTTAATACCTGCTGGTGTAATCTTTGATAAACAAGGATGTCTTTCAATCAATTCTATATAACTAATATTGAGGTACAAAATACCTATGATGTACAACACGAAAACGGCAACAAACTTGACAAAAACCGAGTCTTTGGCGCTCGGGCAAACACGCGTGGACTCTGAAGCCTGTTACAACCCTGACTGATAAACTAGATGATGATGCGTTATTATGAGCCAGAGTGGCTGTGACTCATTGCTTGTACGGCCGATAATACCCGGTACCCCATCTTGCCCGCTACCCCCCTTCCCCTACCTACGTAATCTAATTGACGAACAAATTGACTATGCTAATATCCTAGTATAAACTGCATTACTCTGACTGAAATTGTGATTTTACGAGATTCTTTCGTCTAGCGGGTAGGTTTCGCTCGTTCGTTCCACCACTCTACCATGGCAGGTATTAGCCACCATATTTAGCGCCTCAAACTGGTTTGCAGGACAAACTTCTTCAAAATAGGTGTGTATAGTTCACATGAATAAAACTGTTTCGGATCGGCTTTTGCTGGAGTACGCACCTCACGCGACAATCGTTGTACGATTTACAAACATATGCCCCGAGCCAGGGTGTAACTTATTACAGTTAATTGAATGTTTATAAAGTTCTCTTTGATAGTTATTTTTTTTTGCGAGATGTTGTCCTGTCAACAAAAAGTAAAACCTTTAGTGGTTCTTAAAGGAATAGTATAGTAAAAGTACTCGTGACTATATATCTCAATACCGAGGCCTTAAGCTAATCTTTAGAAGATGATTTCTGACGCATATCATTATTAATTCTATAGATAATAATAGATCCAATTTATTATATTTTATTAACATTATGTTATATATATTTTTCTGATAATGCCAATTTAAGTGTCAACATTAGTCGTATTTTGCTTTAATAATAGCTGAATGGACAAATATTTAAAAAGAATTTAATGGTTCATGCCACTGTTATTAACTGCTTAATCAAAATGACAGACTTGTGTGAAACGAAAATATTATGTAATATTTGCAGCATTGAAGCACAGTCTATGTTAAAACACATTAAACATGTAGTTACTAAAGAGATTATTTGAGTGGGCTTGTGGGAATTATACGAAGCTTCGTGATATTGTTCACGGAATATCATGCTAATAATATTAGCGATTTATGTCGAAATATCTAGATATAGTTTGATGAAATTTAAATACGTATACGTTTAATGGCAGCATAATCTGGTATTATGCTAATTGGTTAGTCCGAGGTTATATTCATGACTAGTTGTACCCGTTGTTTTGCTTAACAAATACTAAAAACAAAATAAAATAAATATTTAAGGGGAGCCCATACAACAAACGCGATTTTTGCCCTTTTTTAGCTCGATATCAATAATGGCAACAGGTGGGCACTTGAAATATTTACAAAATACTTAATTGTATTTTTACTTTAATAAAAATTATAGTATTAATATAATTTTTTTTTTTTTTTTTTTTGTGGGTAGGCCGCGGTCGGCGCGCCTCCGCACCACTCCGTCCGGGGCGACAGAGGGGCTTAAGCACGCAACTCCCGCGACCCACCCGAAAACCACGTCGCCTTCGTCGTTGAGCCGACCACTGGAGCAGCGTTAACTTGTCGTCAGTGGTCGGCCCGACGGAATACCCCCTATTGGGGTACCCTCCCATCGACCGACGTCCCCCCCTCGGGGAGGACGTCGGTCTTTCCTCACGCGGACGGCCTCTCGGCGGGTGACGGACTAATCCCCGGTCACGTCACCCGCGGCCTCGGCTAGGGCGGCATGAGGCGCAGATAGTTGCGCCTGCGCCGCCCCAGTCGCCGGCGGCGGATCTCCTCATCGAGGCTGCGCTCCTCACGCAGGCGATCCGCCGCCTCCTTCCGCGAGATCACTGTCTCGCAGAAGGCTGCGACCGCGTCCCAATTCCCGACGCTGTCGACCATCGCATTAAAATAAATATTTAAGGGAGCTCCCATACAAAAAACGCCGAGCCCCCGTATAAAATTTAACAACACTGTAGTTAAAAAGAAGGAGTCAGTATGTTACCTCGGCTTGGTCCTAGAGAAAAATTTTTCGTTCATTGAACATATTAAAACTGTAGGTGAAAAAGCCAAACGAAATTTCTATGCGCTTACCAGAATTTCAACTTCCACCTGGGGCCTTCGTTTTATCACACTTAAAATTATATATACAGCCACATATCTAGGCTGTATCTGTTATGGTGCACCGGCCTGGGCTGATCGTACTACCATAGGCGCGGCTCGGCGTAAGTTACTACAGAGTCAACGATTAGCGCTAATATTTCTGTGTAAGGCATACCGAACAGTTAGCACCGAAGCCTTACCAGTACTTGCAGGTGTACTTCCGGTCAACTTAGAGATACAAAAACGTGCGTCCATGTATTATTCCACTAGGGAAAACATGACTAACAATTTTCTTTTACCACGCGATCGTAATAAAATTACTAGACTTTTTGCGCCGCAATCCGTCATTAACGATAAGCTCCTGACCGAATGACAGGCAAGATGGGATTCGTCAACAAAAGGTCGTCATCTATATCTATTCTTTCCATCTGTTCGTGAACGTTTGGAGAGAACTTGGCTAGAAATTGACCACTATGTAGCCCAATTCCTCACAGGCCATGGGAATTTTAGAAGTAAATTATTCTATTTTACACTAGTAGATTCACCATTTTGTCAATGTTCGACCTCAAACTCCAATTTTGAACAAACAGCTCATCACATCCTTTGGGAGTGCATTCTCTGGCGCAACGAGTGGAACGTCATGTTAGATAATATGCATGTCACGTCTGGGGTAGTATACTATTCGGATCTTGTAGCAACTCGAGAAAATTTCCGTGCGTTTAGGCGCTTTTGCCATACCTATTACTGTAATCAAACCTAAAGCTCACAAATAGGTCCATTAAGCTTTGTCCAATCCGTGGTGCTGTACCGCTGCGTTTCACGTAGTTGTACAAACTCTTATTTACTGGCTTATCAGCCAACTTTGCTTCATGTCTCCCGCTTTGCATAGGAGGGAAGTGGAATCTTTCCAACTTCTCCTGTTTTCTTTTCTAATTAAATTTGTTGCGGGTCCCAAGACAATTAAAAGCGATTCCCGCGACTTCCTGAGGGTCAAACCTCGGTGTCTTATACGGAGACCATTGTGGATCCTGGCTTACAGGAGTTACAGTGGTGGGAATGTGTGGTGGGATTAGTCCTACAAAAAAAAATACAAAAAGCGCCATTTTTTTACTTATTTATGCTCAATATCAGTAAATGGTAACAGTTAGGCACTGTTGTTACCTAGTCAATGTTACGAAACCCTTCGTGCGCGAGTCCGACTCGCACTTTAATTAATTTGGTTTGTATGTAACATAAAATGTGAACATGATTTTCACCCCCCTTATTAACGTCGGATTAATTTGAAACTTTGAATACTTATCAAGGACATTTGAAAATGATATATGTAATTTAAATAGTGTGATTCATTCTTACAGAATTAGCGTTTTTTAGACCCGTGCCTGAGATTTTGGTGTGAATCGATAAATTTTTTAAACTATCTGTTTTATTTATAAGTATTTGTTAAAAGAACTAAGAAAAATATTTATTTCTTGACCAATTTTACGTCGATTAGCATCAACTTGATCTTGATATGTGTTAAATAACTCCATCAAAACTTGGTCAAGTGCACGTTGCATGTTACAAAGCTGCCGTTCCAATATTTATGTTTTGATGTATGTGATGAAAAGTATTCTTTTAAATCATGACGCTTTTTTTAAAGTAGATAGAGATATTTGTTAGATTTAAATTAATTAATTGTCATAATAATTACTCCATATTTAATGTTTAATAATCGCTAACCAAAAACAATATAATTTTTTCATATAGAACCCTTTCCTTTTTGTAATGGCAATAAATTTGTATCAAAATGTGGGTCAAAATTTAATAATTAATTCTGTAGCGGGTAGATTAAATCTCTATAATAACGATGAGTTGTTAGACGTGAGACATGAAGACATTTTAGTCCGCCTGTGACCATGAATGATTTAAAGTATTCGAAACGTCGGGCAATCAAAAATGAAATACAAACGTGATAAAATCCATAAAAATAGTTTTATTTACAATTTGTAATACTCGTGTAAACATCAGAAATCATTATTAGGGATATATGTAAGCGGATATTGTAACTCATCATATTTTACCATGAAACTTTAGTCTCATGTAACACGATTGTGTGAAAAAAATTAATAATAATTGCCCGGACTCAATATATTATTTAAAGATACAAATTTCGGAAGTATTTTCGATGTTCAAACTTTATAAATGTTTGTGTAATTTAAGCGAAGGTTTTTAATACTATTTTGAAGAAACAATAATAACAAGGTCTTTATTTGTAGTTATTGCTGTAAATAACGAGACGTGGAAGTGATCGTTAATATTTAGCTACTATTTACATAAACTAAGGAATTGTTTAGCGGGTATGCCCCGGTAGACGGTTTTAGGACACTTACTATTCATTCTATCTAGTGGCAGTCGTAAAAACTCTAAAAGAATGAATCTGGGAAAGTCATAATACCAACTGCTATCACTAACTGAGCTTCCAAGCGTATAGATTATGGAATTAAAATTAGAGAAAGGCTTTTGTCCAGCGTGAATGTCGGCACAGAGAATTCCAATAAACTGATAGAATAAAATGCCCTTTACCTCACTGTTATTATTTAATGTATTAAAATTATATCACATTCTGTCTATTTCATTCTTGACATAATCCATCCTGCTAAATTTAGTTTTTTTTACTTATATAATATTTTACAATCACATCAATCGTATACTACAATAGTAGTACTCTTCTAGCAATATTAATTTTGTAGAGCGGGTAAAATACTATCTTGTAGCGACAAGTTTTGCGGGTTTTTTTATTTTTTTTTATTTTATTGCAAACGGTGGTAAACGAGCAAACAGTACACCTGATGGTAAGTGTTGCTGCCGCTCATGGACCTTTACAAGGCCGTTGTCTACCGCGAAGAAAGCGAAGGGAGTGTGAATGCGTGCATTGAGGCTCGGTGATACCAAAAGCACCACCAAAACCCTCCACACGCAATCACCCTCAGAAAGTTGGGCTTCCGGCTCTCTCGCTCACCGAACGAAGTGCAGTAACAAATTGCTACTACTCAGACGTCGATTTTCTGCGAGAGCATGGTACTGCCCCGGACGGACGGGCCCGCGACTGTAGACAGGTAACTGTCGACAGTGTGGTCCTACCACTCCTGTTTTAATCTCATAAAAGACAAATGCTTTGAGCAACTGACAAATTGTTGATCTGACCCTGCTTGTAATATGTGTCCGTTAATTGCACGTTGGTTAAGTCCACTAAAATGATTTGTTTAGTGTAAAATGCTATCTTTTTTAAATATTACTTTTATCCAGGTATACACACATTGGGCCGATCATGGATGTCAAGGAATCGCTATCAGTGATGGGCCCAATTGCGATGGGAAGAGATTACGGTAGCTTATGATGTCGCACGCTGCTTATCGGTCGCCCCGGACAGATTGGGCGGAGTGTGCCCAGACCTAACAAAAAAAGGCGTGTCACACATACGGTGATAGATACGATTAATATGCAAAGACGAAAAAAAAACACTATTGGAATCGAAACTCAAATGATTCATTTCGTTTAAGGAAATACCGGATGAAAATAATAAAATTCACAGAATTGTTTTTGCCATCGCGTTTTTTTAATATTAGCTTATGTTGGATGAATTCACGTGATGTTCGGGGCAGTAAAAAGGTAATACAAAAATTAAATAATTATTTAATTTGTATAGCGCTTGCATGGTATAAATGATCGTGGGTATTTTGTATGCTAAAATACTGAGGAAGAATTAAAAATTAATGGTGAGGATATATAGACTTCTAAAAACTAAAATCAATTAAGTAGATTTTATAAGTATTGTCTAGCTGTTGTCAGGGTCAGCGACCCATAAGAGAAGGGACAATTGTTAGTTATACCTACCAAGGATGCGCGTGAGATGCCGTCGTGAGCGCACACCATCATTGTTAGCATATGCATCTTATACAGGCTGCTTTCATGACATACCTGTTTCTATTTAGATCTCTATTAAAATTTGTCTTCTTTTACGTGCAGTCAAATAAGTTAAAGATGACAAAGATGGAGTAGTGGATACTGACCTACCGTGGAAAGTGTCATGGATTCAATTTCATACAAAATTTTGGGCGATTCACAAAATTGTTGTTTGGAACCTGGGTGTCATATTGCCAAATTACAGTCCATTGCATATTTGTGAAGACTCTTGTAATGCAAGGATTACTTCCTTAATGCTAGGCGTTGATTAAGAGAAGTAAAAAACAATTACAAATTCACTTAAAATACCAGGTTAGGTAGACACATTGGTAAAACATTTTAGTTTGAATTTTCCTTCTCTTGCAAAGACCCTGTCCACATCTCATACCAAATCGCTTAATCGTCTTTTTCGACATTCACGACCAAAATAGGGAGTGCAGAACAGTATTCTTACTCTATCACCACACATCAATGATAGTTACGAAACTCAGTAATAAATATTACACATCGACTCTTGGAAAGGGACAGTCGACTAATTTCAGCTTCGCAGAGCATTGTCCCTATCGCACACTACATGTGGGACGTATTATTTATAGGTATTTATTGTCGGGTACTGTAAATGAAAATATCAAATTAAAAATTATTATTGTATAAAATTAGATATTAAAATTAATTTACAACTGAAAAATAGGCTCTTATTTTTAATGCAATTTCTACTGAATATAATTACGTTTATATCATCATCATTTTAGCTCATAAATGTCCCACTGTTGGGCTCGAATGTCCTCCACGATAGGAGGAAAATTGACCTTACTATACTATATTGGTCAGATAGGTTAGTATAGGATTTTATTTCGCATTTTTCTTCTCTTGCATAGATGTTATATGCATATTGTATCCTTTAGTAGTCTTTTACGACATCCACGGGCAAGATAGGGAGCTAGGAATAGAATACAAATTCTTAGTCCGTTACCACACGGATAACGTTTATATGTTAGGAGAAACTCGCATCACTGGCGTTGAGTGCTCTCTCCTTGGTACATTAAGCGAGCCAATAGTATTGCGTGTTTTCGTCTTCAGTGGACAGATCACGATGGTTCTTTTTTTCTTTGCGAGAAAAACCTTTATGGTAATCTTGATACCTAATAATGCCTCCAAGGTCTTTTTTTTCACATACTGTATACACAAACTCTTTGTAGTTAACTACAATGTTTAAGAATTATATACATATTATGTTTTAGTAGTTTATTGTAAACCTTGAAACAGAAAGAGCAGAAAATATTGTACTAAGGTTTTTTGAATTATAATTATGCATAGCAGACATATTTTCCAATTATTATAATACAATTAGATCTTAGTCCAACTATCAATGCGAAAGTTTGGATGGATGGATGTTTGTTACTCCATCATGCCAGAAAGGCTGAATAAATCTGCAGGAAATTTAGTACAAATACTGATTATCCCAACCATCAGTACCTTGAATGCAATTGCAAATTAACCAAAGTTTTGGCATTATACATATTATATCTTCTTCTTTATACATAAATTTCTTGTGTACGTGTGTGTGTCACTAAACTCCTCCTAAACGGCTGAACAAATGCTGATGAAACTTTTTGTGTGTGTCCAAGGGGATTCGAGGATGGTATAGATTCACAATTGGACCCGGTAGGTGGCGCTACTGTCAATTGCAAGGAGAATGCCTTTTATTTTATTTCAATAGAACCACGTCTGTTGGGTCAGCTAGTACTATATATTTTAGGGAGCAAGAATTTCAGAATTCGAATTTCCTTTCCAATATAAAGTCACCAGATGAACGATATCGTTGTTAAAACTATACATCATAAAGGAATAGTACCAAATAAAGAATGACAACATTAATTTCCTTGCAAAAAAAAAAACAAATATATTAAATTTAATTTTTTTGTGATTTTAATTCAGAATATGTACTATTACGATAAAATACAATTAGGTCGAGTGATTATTTCATGCACTTTGTTTTCTACATTACGTTATATTCCTTTTAAATGTTGCATCAAAGCTGTATGATATAATATAGCTAAAAAGGGTATTTGGAAAGTACATTTTGCCTAGCCATGGGAAAATCATCTTTAAAGGTTATCGCGTAGATCACAATTGAACGAGAGGGCTATTCTGTGCTACAAACGTGACTTGAAAGGGACGATTTCATAGTTGACTAACTTATAAAATCGTGATTATTTTGAGATTTGAATGTAAATGTTATTAATTATTCGAACGATTGAATTTGACAGTTCCTTCATCATTCATTCATCATTTCAGTTCAAATAGCTAAGTTGTTAGGCTAGGGTTTTCTCCATGGTCGGGGGTAATGAAAATGCAGTGATTTTATTTGTAGTTTTCCATGTTTGAAATATTTTTATATGCGTATTTCCTTAATCATCTTTTACGACATCCACGGATAAGATAGGGATTAGTGAATTATATTCTTACTCCGCAACCATACAGAAATTTAAACAGATGACAGACGCTAAACTTAAGAAGTATATTCGTAACACAATTTAAAACTGACTTTAGCCGATGTCGTTCTTTTAAAGATCACTATCATCAGCCTATCGACATTCACTTTTGCATGTACAGACCTACTCTAGAGGAGACAATACCATGATTTAAGAAGTGAGTTAACGATCACAGTTATATCGCAGTATAAAGTTTTCCAGGAGAGCACTACTTTGGAGTCCAGGTGATTGCTAAACTCATTTTTACAACTTCTATACGTAGTAACGGGCGGTGGCACAGAGCATTTTTGTCCGACGTCATGTGGCTTGTAAATATTGTAGTGAGTGATAAAACATAACCATTCATGGCACAAGAATATTATTGGACTTAAAAAAGCCTAAACAGGCAAAACAAATAATGGCCTCAGTCCTTTAGAGTCCTTGGGGATGTACCAGTAGGTAAATTAACTGTCGTACAGCAGACATTTCCTTTTTTTGTGGATACACCCTTCCCGCACCTTCACGTGACCACGGCTAAGGCGGCGTTAGTCACAAGTATTTGCCTATTACGCCTAAGTTGCCGGCGGCGGAGCGTAGAGGATTTCCTCCCTGACCTGCCACGCCATATCCTTCCTCGAGACAAATTCCTCGCAGAAAGTAACGTACAGCGGGCAAATACCTCTAAAATCGTAAATAATCAAAAGGATAAACATAACACTGACTAAATTCTTCTATTTTATGATGTCCAGTGGACTCTGAGGTCTTTTGATGTGAAACATCTATAGCCATACGTAAGACCGATTGCTGGCGTGGCATGCGTCGCCACGCTATATGATAGTAAGGATAGTTCCGACCAATTGTCACAGTAATAGCAGCATTGAGTATAACTATTATACATATTGTTTTATTAACGAAGTCACTGATTAAAAGAATTGAGTTGTCACGATTTGAAATATATTTTAAATTTTTAATTCTAATGTTCTTTATGCATATACTTGTACAAAACATGGAAGTAATAAGTACTACGGTAGTACTTATTACTTCCATGGTACAAAATAATTTCGACGTTTCACATCTGTCAGGATCCCGTGACAGCTCACATTTGTTTTAATTGAATGTAAATAAAGTCTATAATTAATATCGGATTATCTTGATGATAATATAGATTGGTTATGAGCAGCTCCTCATTCAGGTATTTTCTCATCAATTCAATGAAAAGTGTTACATACATGTTTATTTTGTTGTAGCTATTGTAATTGTAAAACGTAGCGTGTTTTGCCAAACGAATATGTTATTTGATCTGTATTTTATGTTTGTGGGCAAATGGTATTGGTCATGCTCATTAAAGGGTCTGTTTGCAGTAGCTACGATGAGCAGGTCACTGCCTTCCCTTCATTGTGATTGAGGGGAGTGATGGCTGCTCTAGTGGTTAACTCGTGATCGGATGCCGCATGCGGGATCTAATCCAGCCATGGTATTTTTTCATTATATTTAATAACTATATCATGGTTCGAAAGGCATTACACACAACATTAAAAAATTACATAAAAATTAAATAAAGATTAAGTAAAATTACATACAACATCATGCCTATTAATAGTTCCACTATTAATAGGCATGATGTTGTATGTAATTTTATTAAAAAAAAAACTAGTAATTAAATTAAAAAGAAGACAATCCCACTAAGTTTCTTGCCGGATCTTCTCAGTGCGGTCGCGTTCCGATCCGGTAGTAATTTAAGTTAAAATGTAAAGAAATTGGCCAAGTGCGAGTCGGACTCACGCACGAAGGGTTCCGTACCATTGACTAGATAAGGAAATGCTATTGCCATTATCGATATTGAGCAAAAAATCAAGTTTGTTGTATGGGAGCCCCCCTTAAATATTTATTTTATTTTATTTTTAGTATTTGTTGTTATAGCGGCCATAGAAATACATCATCTGTGAAAATTTCAATTGGGTCTCAGTAATAGGGTCCCGTTTTTACCCTTTGGGTACGGAACCCTGAAAATGACAACATGTAAGTGGCCTCGCGTGGTTAATCTTATCTTCATATATATAAATTACGTGTCACGTTGTTTGTCCGCGATGGACTCCTAAACTACTTAACCGATTTTAATCAAATTTGTACACCGTGTGCAGTTTGATCCAACTTGAAAGATAGAATAGCTTACATCTTAATTTATAGTCGCAATATTATTTTATTGCAAATTATTCGTATTACCTGTTATTTGACATTCACAATTATCTGTTAACTCCAAACGATTTTAACAGATGGCGATATCTGTTGACTGGATTGAGTAATTAATTAATAGATGGCGCTGCTATGTCAAACCTACAAACGTGTCATATACGATTTTAAATTGCTTTTTTACATAGATGCCATTTGTAAAAAAATATGACGACCTCCATGACAGATGTTCTCCTACAGTTCCACTTAAATAATTTAATAAAATGTAATATAACAAAAAGATTAGCCACAGCAACGCGTGGCCGAGTCTGCTAGTACATAATAAAGAATTTGAATATAACTGAAAGATAAATAAAAATGTTAGTTTACAATCAGCGAGGCTTTAAAAATTATAAATATTATTATTTTTTAATTAATCTAATAGATTGTTTTACTACAATAATATAAAAAATGCTCTCACTATATTAAAATAAAAAAAATGCATTAACGTCATACATAACCTTTATTTATTTGTGACAGTTCATGGTCTGCTCTACTTAAGTCCTCGTCGAAAGTCTGGCATCATCATCATCATAGTTTAAATAAGTCAGTAGCAGTGGCTGGGCTCAAGCTTCCTCTACAATAGAAGGGAAATTGACTTACTATACTTACTATATCACACTGGTTAAACGGGTTGATATAGGCTTCATTAGTTGTCTTTTACGACACCCACCGGTAAGATAGGGGAGTGGTGAATTCTATTCTTATTTAGTCACCACAAGGTAACTCCATAGATAGACTTAATTGACTTATACTTTAATTGGTGGAATTAAAAATATGTTTTTTATGGCATTTCATTCATAATATTTATACGTAATTGCATTGATGATTTTGTTATAGTGTTTTATGAATATTTAAATAAATAAATGTCTCTCCGTCATCCATTTTATTTTTATAGTTTATTGACCCGGATCTGCAAAGTTGCCTAGGGAGTTGTGTTACTATACAAAGATAAAATGTTCTTGAATATTTTTTTAAATAAAACAAGCATTTTTATCCTTTGACTTTATATTGAAGTGAACTTGCATCTTTAGCGATTATAGTCCACAACTTTATCCTAATTTATTTATCACTAGCAACCCACCCTCGCTTCGCTTCGGTTTCAGTAGCCTGACCTGCGTGGTGCCCAATCCCGTGGGAATATCGGGATAAAATGTAGTTTAAGTTACTCCCTGATATTATAGCTTTCCATTAAGGCTCTACCGAGATAGGTTTTTCGTTCTCGGCCGAGACCGAGACCGAGAATAAAATAATATCTCGGCCGGGACCGAGAGCCAAGACCGAGAATAGACAATGCGTGAAAAACATTGTAAAACTGTTAACTTTTTAATACACTACTAATTGTTTAACAAAATTAACGGTTTTAATAATCAAACCTAAATAACATCATATCATAACATTAAAAAAAGCCATTTTTCGGCCATTTCGCCCTTCAAAGAGTGTCGCCTCTCGTCATACAATTGTTCAGCTTCGCTAAACAGTTGTTCACTTGCTACGCTAGTAGGCGGTGCCGATAAAAACGTATATGCTGCAGGCTTACGCACCTTATAAGGTGACGAAAACCTATACTCAAAAATATTAGCATTTCTTCGCAGTCTTGGCTATCTAAGGAAGCTTTCTAGCGCTATTTCGTTCACAGAGCTTGAACTGTATTCGTCATTGGTCATTGGCTCGTCTTCCAACTCTATCGAATCATGAGCTGCCCATAAGTCGGATTAATTTGTTGTAGCCATGTTTGACGAGTTAGTTGAAGATGCCCATGTGGTCTCACGAGAATCTGATTCACAATTTAGCTCTCTCACGCACTTACCGATTACCAATCGACTTCGCGCTGCGGCGCGTGGTCACGCGCAGTAAAATTTGAATGCCGATCCGAACCAAGTTACAATCTCGGTTATGACCGAGAATCTCGGCTATAATTAGCCGAGAACCGAGACAAATTTCTCGGTTGGATTTGTAGCCGAGAATGCCGAGACCGAGACCGAGATGTCGGTCGAGCCTTACCTTCCATTGGTGAAAGAATTTTTGAAATCGGTCGAGCCGTTTTGAAGATTATCCGGAACAAACAGACAGACAGACAAAACAATATAAAATGATTTTTAGGCATATGTATAGTGCAAATAATCGAGTGAGCATGAAAAAAGCCTATTATTTTGACATTACAAACTGACACTCCAATTTTATTTATTGATACATAGTTTATACGTAATATTATAGTACATGTCTTTTCCTGTGGGAGATATAAAAAACCACCAGGGCAATGATCAGTAGACACTAGCATACTCATAACATTAACTGAGAAGATTTTTGATTACTCGATGTGTCGAACACTTTACAGCGTTCATGGTCACGGGCGGACATGAACGCTAAGAAAATATTTTACGATAGATCATTAATACATAACTAGTTTTTTGGTAGTAGGAAGATATATTAGTACATTTTTGATGTGAAACATCTATAGGCGAGGGTAAACCTGATCGTTGGCGTGGCGTAAACAGGCCGCAGCGACTCAACGCCACACTATGTAACAGAATATATGTGCTACTAGCAACCCACCCTCGCTTCGCTTCAGTTTCTGTCGCTTTATCCCCGTAGTTCCCGTTCCCGTGGGAATACCGGAATAAAATATAGCCTAGTTTACTCCCTGATATTATAGCTTTCCATTGGTGAAAGAATTTTTGAAATCGGTCCAGCCGTTTTGAAGATTACCCGGAACAAACAGACAGACACAAAAAAATATAAAGTGATTTTTAGGCATATGTATAGTGCAAATAACCGTGTGAGCATGAAAAAGGCCTATTATTTTGACATTACAAACAGACACTCCAATTTTATTTATTGGTATCGATAGATAGATTTAGGGGTAGGCTTAGCTGAACAGTGGATAGCCACAGATAATGATGATAACACTACTATTTATTATCGTCATCACAACTTAAACACGTCCCATTACCTGGTCTCGAGCCATCTTCATAATGAAAGGGAAATTAGTCTACTATTTTTCGCTAGTCAGACGGGTTGACATAGGGTTTTATTTTTAGTGTCCCTTCTCTTGTAAAGAAAATCTACACACTAAGTGCAATAATTTTTTTTGTTGTCTTTTATAATAGCTTCGGGTAGGAAACGGGGTAATCCGTGTGTTGACGGAGTAAGAATATAATTCACCATCCCCCTCTCTTACCCGTGGATGTCGTAAAAGACCTCTAAGGGATTCATCATCATCATCATCGCAGCCCACATACGTCCCACTGTTGGGCTCGGGCTTCCTCCACAATGGGAAGGAATTTGACCTACTATACCATGCTGGTCAGACATGTTGTTATAGGGTTTTATTTCGAGTTTTCCTTCTCTTGCACAGATGTTATGTGCATATTATATACCTTAGTCGTCTTTTACGACATCCACGGGCAAGATAGGGAGTGGTGAATTGTATTCTTACTACATCACTACACGGAAAAGGATTAAATATGCATATTACATCTATGCAAGAGAAGGAAAACTTCAAATAAAACTCTATGTAAACAAACCCTATATAAATAGAGAATTGTCATTCGATTTTTTTCTGCCCACTAGGTACTAAGAATGTTAAGTTTTATACTTTACTAGCAACCCGCCCTCACTTCGCTTCGGTTTCAGTCGTTTTACCCGCGTAGTTCCCGTTCCCGTGGGAATACCGGGATAAAATATAGCCTAGTTTACGCCCTGATATTATAGCTTTCCATTGGTGAAAGAATTTTTGAAATCGGTCCAGCCGTTTTGAAGATTACCCGGAACGAATAGACAGACAGACAGAAATTTTTTTTATAATCTCTATTTTAGGCATAGGTGTCGTGCAAATAACCGTGTGAGCATGAAAAAAGCCCATTATTTTGACATTACAAACAGACACTCCAATTTTATTTATGGGTATAGATTATAAGATTAATAACACTTTCAGATTTCCTAAAAAAAAGCTCATCACATATTTACTCTCTAGATTTCCTAAAAAAAGGTCATCTCAAGCTCGTCCAAAAGAAAAGATTGATAGATCGATTAATCGGAAATCGATCCTTCAGACCTCAATTTTCTTGTGAATCGATTCTTTGGACGACAATTCGAATTGATTCAAGAATCGATCTTTTCCAGAAAGATCGCGCATCCCTAGAAAGGGGGTTATGAATTGTATTCTTGTATCTACCGTCGCTTACGCTATTACTACGCGTAAATCGTTATTACGTTATTTTTTAATTACAGCCACTGTTAATTGACTATGGCTGTAATGGATCTTATAATTATCGTAATATGTATTTTCCTTTCTAATACGGCACATCATGATTTCAAACCTGCCAGTATTTCTACTTGTTTTAGTATTAAGCCAATAAGCCTGCTTCAAAGCACGTGATTTGCATTATGATACGTTGAATTTAACAACCGGTTCTAGCCGACAGTAGTGTCTTTAACTTATGTAATAGTGGAGGCTGGCCAGGTACTGCAGTAACTGTGTACTTATCAATGTATGTGGTTAAACTAAAATTAAGTGGAATTATGATATTTATGAACATTATTATAACTCTATGTGGTGTCGGAGTAAGAATATAATTCACCACCCCATATCTCGCCCGTGGGTATCGTAAAAGGGATAAACTATGTATATAACATTTGTGCAAGCAAGTAAAATTTGAAACAAAACCCTATATCAACCCGTCTAACCAGCGTGGTATAGTAGGGCAATAACCTTCCTATTGTGGAGGAGGCTCGAGCCCAGCAGTGGGGCCTATATGAGCCGAAATGATGATGATTATTTATTTCAAAAAGATAATTTATACATGTGACGCGAGATTTATAACACGTAATCCCTATTTTAGCGAATTTTCTTATTTCCACGAAAAAGTAAAGGGTTGTGTCATACGATATTTTTAACTTGTCATCACATTGAGAATATGAGTATTCAAAGTCAAATATCTATACTCTATACATACAAATAAATAAAAGTGGTAGGACTTAAGAGTGGTAGGACCACACTGTTGACAGTTAACTGTCTACAGCCGCGGGCCGGTCCATCCGGGGTAGTACCACACTCTCGCAGAAAATCGACGTCTGAGTAGTAGCAATTTGTTACTGCGCTTCGTTCGGTGAGCGAGAGAGCCGGCAGCCCAACTTTCTGAGGGTGTTTGTGTGTGGAGGGTTTTGGTGGTGCCCTTGGTATCACCGAGCCCTAATGCACGCATTCACACTCCCTTCACTTTCTTCGCAGTAGGCAATGACCCTGTAAAGGTCCATGAGCGGCAGCAACACTTACCACCAGGTGTACTGTTTGCTCGTTTGCCACCGTTTGTAATAAAAAAAAAAAAATTGTAGTGTGTATTTGTAATGTCAATAGTGGCCTTTTTAAGATTCCGTACCCAAAGGGTAAAAACGGGACATTATTACTAAGATTTCGCTGTCTCTGTCCATCTGTCTGTCACCAGGCTGTATCTTAAGAACCGCGATAGGTGAAATTTTTACAAATTATATATTTCTATTGCCGCTATAACAACACATACTAAAAACAGATATTTAAAGGTTCCCATACAACAAACGCGATTTTTATAGATAATGGTACGGAACCCTACGTGCGCGACTACGACCCGTAGGTACTTTTTTTTATTTTTTTTATTTTTTTATAGGTGGGCTATGGTAAGCGCACGCGTGGTCCAGTCCGTCCGGGGCGATGAAAGGACGGCGTGCGGGCCCATAACCCACCCGTACCCACGTCACCTCGTTGTTGGGCCGACCACCGGAGCAGATGTGACTTGTCGTCAGTGGTCGGCCTGACGGAATACCCCTTCGGGTAACCTCACCTCTCGACGTCCTGGGGCGTCGGTCGCCGTCGCGCGGTCGGCTCTCTGCGGGTGACGGACAATTCCCCGGTCCGATCACCCGCATCCGTAGGTACTTAGCCAGTTTTTTCATGCTTACGTGGTTGATTGCACGATACCAACGCATAACAATCGGTTAAAAAAAAAAAAAATTGTCGGTGTGTCTATTCATTTCAGGTAATTTTCAAAACGATTGGACCGATTTTAATAATATTTTACTAGGTAGCTTACTTTATAAGAAATAACTTATATTAGCCCGGTATTCATATGGGAAAACTACGCGGGTAAGTTGCTCATAATACTCGTATATAGATACAACAAGACTAGTACGTTTGTAATAATTAATTTTTTGACAGACGGGCGGCGTGGCATTGCATATCTGCGTCTCCCAACTCAATCCAGCCAAACCAAAATCTTTTAAAAGTTACACGTTTAACATTGTAATATAAGACTTTTGAAATTATTAAATATATTTATTTACGTTAGTCTCAATTTTATGAAAGTTTATGGTTTAGCGCCGGACTGATAACTTTTTCAGTAACCATACGGAGCCGATTGCGTCCATTGCTACATAATAAAGATGTCGTTCACATATTAACCAGTGCCAGAAGCTTAGCAGACCGATGTTGGTGAAATTTTTTGTGTGTATTCAAAGGGCTTCGAGAATGATTTAGATTCACAATTAGACACGGTAGGTGGCGCGGCGCTGCTGTCGATTTCAAGGAGAATTGCTTTTATTTTATTTGAACAGAATAACGTCAGCTGGGTCAGCTGGTATCTATATAAGATTTACGTATTACCTAATGAGATAACATGAAACGATAGCGCATTATAGTTTCTGTGTAGGGCAGGGTTCTCTGTATAATTACGGAGTAACAATAAAATTCTCTACCCTTTCTCAGGCAATTAGTATAATGGGATGCGGTGCCGAAACACCTCCACGTGGTGCACTTCGGACAACATCTAGCGGACGGCTGAGATGCCATGCGGATCGCGCATGAAGGGTTCCGTACTATTATCTATAAAATGGGCAAAAAAAATCACGTTTGTTGGATAGGAGCCCCCCTTAAATATGTATTTTATTTTGTGTTTAGTATTTGTTGTTATAGCGGCAACAGAAATACATAACTTGTAAAAAATTCAACTGTCTAGCTATCGCGGTTCTTGAGATACAGTCTGGTGACAGATAGGCGGACGAACATATGGACGGACAGACAGCGAAGTCTTAGTAATAGGGTCCCGTTTTTACCTTTTGGGTACGGCACCCTAAAAAGGAATAAACAGCAAATTCAAACTAATATAATGCAAAAAGAATTACTTCAAAATAAGATAAATTAAGTTATTGTCTATTGCATCTAGACGTCGTACCATTTAACCTAGATAAATGTATAACGAGTAGCTATTTAAGCAATGGGAGCAAAGAATGGTTACCACCCTACACAAAGCAGTGATTTGCTAAGCCGGCGATTTTCCTACATTGCTCAACTAATTCTGAGAACTTTAAATCACATGACTAGAAACGGTTGAGCGTGACCTATTAGTTTTGGTATTATCTGATTGTTGCTTAACTAGAATTTTTATTTTACATAATTAGTGAGAAATTACAAGGCTTTATATTTAAAAGTTAATATTATTTGTGTATTTAATGCTTGTGAATATTTTGTAAGTTTAGCCACTGTTTTCTTTAAATAAAAAAAAAATAAATAAAAGGTATTCTCTTTTAAATCGATCGTAGCGCCACCTACCGGGTGCAATTATTATTCTGAACTATTCTGGAATCTCCTACACATACAAAAAAAAAACCATCAAAATTCGTCCAGACGTTTAGGAGGGGTTTAGTCCCATACTCGCGGGCAGAAGAATTATTTATACGAAGATTTAGTTGCTTGTGGTGACGGAGTAAGAGTATAATTTACCGTCACCATCTTGCCAGTAGGTGTCGTAAAAGGCGACTAAATGATATGATATCTATATAACATCTATACAATAGATGGAAAACTCGAAAAAAAAACCTTATACCTCTCTTATACCTCTACCTCTGTCCAGCATGATATAGAAGATCAATTTTTCTCCTGTTTTGGAAAATGGCTTCAGGCTAGCAGTGAATATAACATGAGCTAAAATGATGATAATGAATTATACATATTTTATCATAAAAGTTTTTTTTTGTGTGTGTACAGCTGTTGGCCGCAGATGGCCTTGACAGCTTGACGCGGACTATGGGTGAGCGCTGAGGGCTCTCAACCTGGATTATCATAAAAGTGTTTTAAAATGCTTAAATATAGAACAAACGAATATGCTACTAGATGGCAACTAAGAATACTGTCAACCCTTATCTTGCCCGTGGGTATCATAAAAGACGACTAAGAGCTGTACAAAGATCTGAATCAACTCTATCTATTTAAGTATTGATAATTATTTTTAAAATCTATATACCAGTTCCCAGAATACCTGCACTATTTATTTAAAGAGAAGTAGCACGAGAGGAGGAGTATATTTTATGTAGGATGTTCTTTTCCTTAGTTATATTTGTGTTTTTATAGATTAGATTTAACGAGATTTAACGAGAGAATAAATATTTTTCTCTCTCCCTCTTTCTTCTTTTTTTCTCAACACTGTACTACTGGAATGTGTTTGAAATAATAGACTTAAGAGATAAAGGGCATATTATTTATTATCAAATCAATCCAGTCGTTTTGGAGATTAGGTACCTAAAACAAACAAACATGCAGACAGACAGAAAAATACTATTTTCGTATTATGATGGAGTGAGAATACTATCGTATTGTCTAGCATTTATCTAGAAATATAATTTTACTACGGCTTTATTTACCCGGGTATGTCGTAAACTAAGGCATAAAAGCAGATAACACCGTTGCAAAAGAAAAAATATTGAAATGAAACCCTAGTGACGCTACCCTCACCTGCGTCTGATGCCGCTCACCTGCGCCTGATGCCGCCCTAGCCGAGGCCGCGGGTGACCGGACCGGGGACTTTAGTCCATCACCCGCAGGGAGGCTAACCGCGCGACGGTGACCGACGTCCCGGGACAGGGACGTCGAGAGGTGAGGGTACCCGAAAGGATATTCTGTCAGGCCGACCATTGACCACAAGTCACCTTGCTCCGGTGGTCGGCCCAACGACGAAGGCGACGTGAGTACGGATGGGTTATGGGCCTACGTGCCGTCCTTGCGTCGCCCCGGACGGAATGGACCCACGTGCGCGCTTACCATAGCCCACCCATAAAAAAAGTGACGCTACCCTCATGGAAAAGAATTTACCCAACAATGGATTATATCTAGGCTGAATAGAAATATAGTACCAACTTCTATTTTCGTTCTATAAATTTGTGTGTTAATACAAATAAACTAGGAGAAGGATTGCAACGTTACAACATATTATAATGATCATCATAAATTTTTATTTTGACATTGACAGCTGGTAATGAATTTTTATAGAGATTTATGATATTATTTTCAATCAATTCAAATTTATATAATACTGTTAAATTTAAATTCATACTGATTTAATACCGATCGCATTCTTAATCAATCCAAACAAGAAATAAATAATCGCCTTCACGCAGTTTCTGAATGACTTCCATCACTTATCTGTCAATAACGTCAGATTAAAAATAAACTTGCCGAATACGGTTCGCAATAGTTCGAATTGAGTTTAGTACTTATAGCCATAGCTCCTTACGTAGATATTATTCTATGTGGATTTTTAATATTTATATAAAGAAACAAGGGATATAAATGCTTTTATAATATGGTGCTGTAAAACCTAGTGTTGTGTAAAATCTAGATTTTTAGGTTAGGTTAGGTTAGGTTTTAGTAGGTAGGTTAAGTAGGTAGCTGGTTAGGTATTATGTTTACTCATATATTAATTTAATATCTGGTTGACCGAGCTTCGCTCGGTATATTTTTGTTGTATTTTTGCCGAACTTATTTAGATATATATAATAATAAAAAATAAAAATAAAATAATGAAAAAAATATCAAAAATTACAAACAATTACAAAATCAAAAATTATCAAAAATACCAAAACAAAACAAAAAGAAAACTGGACAACTGCCCAAATGAGCTAGCCTCCAACGTCAAGAGTTTTAAACTCTTGACGACCGAGAAGAGTTATAAACTCTTGACGTTGATGATGAAAATGACGAAATTTGAATTTATATTCTTTTAAAATTTAATGTCATTGTATTGTTTTGCTAAAAACACCGACAAAACAACGTTTCCTATAAATAAAACCTAACTAGATCGTTTTTTGGCCCCGAAACCTCTAGTATGCCAAGTTTCATCAAAATCGTTGGAACCGTTACCGAGATCCTGATTATATATATATATATATACAAGAATTGCTCGTTTAAAGATATAAGATAACTGTAATTTCTTTTTGAAATTAAACAATTTTTATAAATACTTGATAAAATATATAAATACAGAAGAGCCTTCAGGTGGCCATGTACACTGAAAATTATTCGAAATATTGCGGTAGTAAAAGTGAAAAAAAAAACGCGACGTAATTCACAAAAATAATTTTATTTCATCTGTATAATACATGCTCGCGTAAATGTTAGAGATCTTTATTTTATTTTATAATATATGTAGTCAGTAATGTTATCTTAATCAATGGTAGACCATAATGAGTAGACTCATTATGGTTCATGATATACACAGGTAATTAGACAATGCATGGATAGACAGCTGAGACGTAAAGAGTTGTGTGTCCTTTGCATATGAAATCTTAAGCAATCAGAAGATTAATTTTTCATTATTTACTCATCTCGGCCCACACAAATTCCACAGTTGGGCTCGGGCCTTCTCCACAATAGAGGTGTCCTCCTATTGTGGGCGACCTACTATACCTCGTCAGTCGAACGTTTTGTTTCGAGTATACCATCTGTTAAATAGGTGTTAAATGCTTATCATATCCCTTAATCGCCTTTTATGACACCCACGGGCAAAATAGGGCTTAGTACTCCATCACCACACGGCAAACTTTATCAAGCACTTGATTAATGATTTCAGATGATAAAGAGACCCAGAGGCTAGATAAGAAGTGGCAAGTTGTAATCATACTACGTCACCACACGGACTATTTTTACAGATTTATTTTTAACAATCCTCTAATATTTTTACGTGAAACGAGTTCTATTGTAAAATATAATATTTTTTTTTAAATAGACGTACTTATTTCAGTTTTATCCTAGACAAGAAGGCTGAAAACTATTATATACTTTAGATGTTTTTTTTTTCGGTAAAAGCTGTTTATGTATTTATGCCAATGTGTCATGTATTTGTTGTAATGCGGACGCCAAATTGTGTCGCTTAGAGTCCGTCACGTGAGAAAGCCGACTGTTCCTCGAATGCAACACCGATGTGCATCCGAGTGAACGGCATCGACACCCCTTCTCTTGACTCACGTGAGTCGCTAATGTAACTACGGGGTGGGAGGAAAGGTACAACCAGCACAATACATTGCGAAATCACTCCGAAGTGGGCTACAAACATTATGTTTGTATTACGAGTTATTTTGTATTTCAAGCATGTTGTTTATTGACATGATAAAAACTATTACACAATGCAATTAACGTGCCATCATGTGTACTTACATTGTTCAAAATTACTAATCGAGAATCTGATATCCGACTGCATATTAAATTAGGCAATTCTATGGAACATCTAATGTCGTAGCTAGGATTGTTAATTGCTCTTTCTTTTTAATAGGCAACACCCTACACTAAGAAAATAGTAATTATACTGCGGGGTACTTCGCACACGTTTTTAAAGGACAAATTTACACACAAATTCAGAACAACAATTAGTAGATCGCACAATGTATGATCCTACCTTGGAATTGAACCCACGATACTAGCACTGTTATTTGATATATTAACCACAATGCCATCTGTTCAGACACGATTTTAAGTTACAAATTATTTAGCGATTGACATCTAAAACTAAGCGCATTAAGCATTTATTTACACAGTAATTAAAATTAGCGGTGCTGAAAGTAGGCAGCTGAACTGGTTGATAGACCTTTGCCTGACAAACGACACTTAAATTTGAATGACAAATAACATAATCTGACATCTAAGGTATATTAACATAATCCGGGCGTTTAATATGCTTCCCTATATTTAGAGGGCATGTCACGCCATTGATTCTGTACTTAGGTACATCTTACAAACCCGTCGAATAATCGTCTCATCGGTTTATTAGACTGAGGGACCAGAGAAGGTTATTTTGCTCTGGGTATAAACTTAACGTCGTCATCATCATCATCACAGCTCATAAACGTACTATTGCTGGGCTCGAGCCTCCTCCACAATGGGAGGGAAATACTACACCACGCTGGTGAGACAGGTTGATATGGGTTTTATTTCGAGTTTTCAAACTTTTGCATAGATGTTATATGCATATCAAAGGCGACTGCCTTTTACGATACCCATGGGCAAGATAGGCAATGGTGAATTATAATCTTACTCTGTCATTACATGAAAAAACTGATCGAGTAATTGATTAATGATCGTTAACAATAGCTGCGTGGCTAATATGGGATTAGTGTCGATTCACACTGTGATGCCGTTCACGGTTCGATCTCGCTCCGGTCTCAGTCCGTTCCCGGTCTGGTAAAATATTCTTAAATAAGGAAGAATCAGAGTATTCTCACTATCGTATCGCTCAAGTTCCGATTCGATACCGCGCCGGTACCGGTTGGTCGAAAGGAATATTTGACTGGAGCGAGATCGGACTTGTCATGTCTTGTACCGACAGTGTGAATACGTTTTTGTTTCAACACCAGTATTTCTTCGGTAGTGCAGAGAGACGTTACATTTTTCTTCTAGTCATGGCTAGTAATAAATCGTGGCATTCTGAAAAGATAAGTAATTTAATGTATGCGTGTGATTTATAACATTTGATTATGAATAATAAATAATCTCACTATAATTATTTTCGCCAGCTTATCTGTAAGCGTTTTTTCGGAGAAAAAAAGTGTATATGGTGAAATTCGCGAACATTTTAAAAGAATAGTTGACTTATAAAAAATAAAAAACTTGATTATGAGTGAAAAATTATCGTCACACATGGGATTCGAACCCACGCCTATTGGAAATCCGTTCCAATCGTGCTACCACTTACCACATAGTAAACTAGTAGTGTAGATGCAGCGACATTTGATCGGACCAAGACCGGAGCGAGATCAGACCGTGAACGGCATCACAGTGTGGATCGAGAAGATCACTAATGTAGAAGAAGAATAATGCGTAACAGTACGTTAGAAGTACAATAATGCGTAACAGGCTTCAATAAGCAGTTCGCGGTATATTCACCCTGGGAGTTCCAAACAGTGTCAATGCAATATATATTTCGATACAGATAGGGCGTGGGTTATGGTTCAAATATTCTAATACGGTATTGGACAGTGAACCTGACGCTCTGCGCAGTAGGTTTAGAGACCGTAGATGCATTTAGCTCATATATCTATCTCTCAATCTTCAGAAGGTATGGCAACCTTATTTTCAAACTAAGGCAGAAACTAACTAGATTTAGTCAATTCGGTATCTATGAAGGATTTAGCGAGAACACGTGGGTGGCAATCATAGTTAGTACTATTAAACTTATTTTCACCAGGGAAACCAGATTTTAGGTAACTCTTAAAATAATGTTAACATCAGTGTTATATTTTGAATGACACGTAACATCCGTCAATTATTAATTGCATATGTACATTGTTAACAGAATGCTTTAAGTGTTACCTAAAATTTAGCTGTTGTTGGTGAAAACGTTTATAAGTCTGCCAGAAGCTGCTAAATATTAGTATGAAGATAAGGTGTGATGACATCTTGTAGTTGTAACCCATCACAACACGGAAGCTTTTTTTAACTTTATTTTGATAAAAAAGAGTGTTTTATCTCAATAAATAATGCCACCCTCATAGGGATACACTAAAGTTTAAAGAAAATATTGCCGTTGTTGTCGTAAAAGACAACTAAAAGATCATACATAGAACTGAGGCATTTTTACCTCAGGCTAGGAGGTTGACCAGGCGGTGCAGGTGCTTACCGGATACGGGGTCTTTGGTAAGTACCCGCATATGATTAGAAGAGAAGAGGCCCCCGGATGTCATGAGTGTGGTGCGCCTACTGATGATGCTCGTCACACACTGGAGGTATGTCCCGCCTGGGGGCCTCAGCGCCACGACCTGTCGGCGGTACTTGGAACGGACTTGTTGCCGTCGTTGCCGACCGTTTTCGCAAAGATGCTCGGCAACAACAGGTGCTGGTCGTCGATGGCCTCATTTTGCGAGGCCGTCATATCTAGGAAGGAAGCGGCGGAGCGGGAACGGGAGGCACTTGCCTCTGCTAACTCGCTTCGTCGCCGGCGACCCGGGAGGAGGAGGCGACAATATGCGCATCTACTCCCACCACCCTGAATAATGACGACAGGACGTGGCCAGACGGCCATACGTTGGGGTGCCGGGGATCGAATGTCATCAGACGATCTCTCCGGCATCCAGTAAAAGCGCGAAAGGGGCTGCTGTGGTTTTAGTGGGTATTCCGGCCGCGGATGTGGCCGGTGAGTTCCATACAAGTGCGTAAATGCATTTCCACAGCGTCAACAAAAAAAAAAGGGGTTGACCAGGCGGTCAACAGTAATGTTTCTACGTAGGGTTGACATTAGGCTAATGGCAGGTCATAGAACTAACTGCCGAAACCTTTGCAATATATGCGATAGTAGAAGATTACACATTGCGTGGAATTGAAGTAATTGAGATAACGATGATGATAAGTAAGTTAAGCAGGGATCTAATGATGAAAATCTATGTGCTTCCATCCTTTAACTTTTTGAAACTCGTGGGAAAAGTAGTAGTGTTTCACATGGTTCCAAATGGAAAAGGGTCTTACTCTTACAGTTTCTTCGATTTTTGTAGGTTAATTAATATAATGGAATGTAATTAAAATATGATTGAAATGCTTATTTATCTAACACCGGTCATATTTGCTTAGGTTTGAATACTAAAATTTTATTCATAGGATTTTCTGAAGAAATTCTTAATAGCGCGCATGAGATTCGGACTCTACTCTCTAGCAGACGAGGTCATCCATTTTTAAGTTTAACTATGGATGATGGCGTAAAATTTTAAGACTTTTTAATTTTATTTTGGATATTTTATCACAGTAATCCGCGAAAAAACTCATTAAAATTTTTCTTTTGTTCGACTCAGATTTAAATACTCATATTTGGTACAATGAGGTAATGAATGAGGTAATACTTATACATACTTTATCACAGCTCATATATGTTCCTGGGCTCGAGGCTTCTCTACAATGGAAGGGAAACTGTCTTCCATACCACACAGGGCAGACAGATTGGTATAGGATTTTATTTCGAGTTATCTTTCTCTTCTTTCTATATACTTATAAAATATACATATCTTAGGTTTAATTAATTAATTTTAGATGCGCATTAATATAGAACGAATTGAAGGATTTAAAAATCTAATAAAAGTGTTCAAGTGATGAGAATTTAAATGTTTAATAATTATTATTCTTTAAACAGCGCGTCTATAGTTACATGTGGGCGTTTGTTTAGTAACAGGATGTTGGAAGTCACATGATCGTGGCGAACAAGGTAAATCATGCATAGCAACAGAGCTTTGGTATCATCATGTTAGTACAGTAACCCGAGGCAATTATCTTACACACACGTACATAGATAATTGATCATTTTTAGTTTATTAACATACGCTATTTATTTTATGAATCCTGGTTTGATTGATTAAGTTATTTAATAATTTGATGAGTCATCATTTTCCTGCACTTCATTTCATCATCATCATCAATTAAGCTCATATACGTCATACTGTTGAGCGCGAACTTTCTCCATAATAGGAGGAAAATTGACCTACTACTATCTTCTGTGTGGTGACGGAGTAAGAATTCAATTCACCACTTCTTATCTTGCCCGTAGATGTCGTAAAAGACGACTAAGGGATATAATATGCACATAGTATATGTGCAAGAGAAGGAAAACTCGAACTGAAACCCTATCCCAACATATTTGATCAGCATGGTATAGTAGGTCAAATTCCCTCTCATTGTGGAGGAGGCCCGAGCCCAACAGTGGGACGTATGTGGGCTGCAATGATGACCTATGATACCATGATGATACTATGATACTACTGATACCATGCTGGTCAGATGTATTGGACTTTTATTTACAAATTGCTTTCTCTTGCACAGTTGTTATAAGCATATTATATCTTTTAGTCATCTTTTGCGATATCCACTGGCAAGATAGGGAGTGGTGAAATGTATTCTTACTCCGTTACTACACGGTAAAACCACTTACAATTTATTCCCCCACTTATTACAATTTATTTGGTTTGTAATTATAAAAACCTCAAATAAACATCCTCTTCGTCAGGATATATTAATATCCTCTTCCTCTAACACTTATGGAAGATCTGCAAAACGTGTTAAATGGGATTTTACCTAATTTTACTTTTTTTATGTTTCAGTTTGGATATATCTCGCCCAAACCATCCAAGACGACAAAAAGGCACTGTGCGGACCCATAACCTGCTGTGTAAGTTCGCTATTATGACCTGACTACCGGTATCAATTCTTTGACATGGCTGCCTAAATTTAGTCCTTAGAAATACAAAGTTGAGCACACGGTACTATGTAAAAATACCACAGGTTAGTATAGATCTCTTATTCGTCTTTTTTTATTGCCGTTGGTGGCAAACAAGCAAGCAGTACAGCTGATGGTAAGTGACGCTGTCGCACATGGACCTTTGCAATACCAGGGTCACAGCCAGGCCGTTGCCTACCATGAAGAAAAAGGTCTTCTTAAACCTCGTTTAAAGAAGGACATGTCATAGCATTTGGGAAACACAGCAGCAGGTAGTTCATTCCAGAGCCTGCACGTACGTGGGAGGAATGATCGCTGGAAATGTACAGTTGAAGACCATAACGTTTCCAGGTGAAATGGATGAACCCTGCTGCAGTGTCGAGTGGTACGTTGGTAAAACGGTGACGGTGGTACCAAGTCAAACAGTTCCTCAGAGCACTCCCCATGAAAGAGCCGGTAGAGTACGCCGAGTGATCCAAAGTCTCTCCACCGTTCCAGTGACTCCAACCTGTCCGTAAGATTGGGATCCCGGTGATTCGAATAGCACGCCTTTCGAGGGAGTCAAGTGGGTCTAGCTGATATTTGGGCGCGCCCGCCCAAAGATGTGAGCAGTACTCCACATGAGGACGAACTTGTGCTTTGTATAACACAAGAAGCTGTCTTGGTGTGAAGTACCGCCTGGCTCTGTTCAGGACGCCCAACTTTTTGCTTGCCAATTTCGCTTTATCCTCCAAATGACTCCCAAACTGGGCTTTGCTTGATATTTCGACGCCCAAGATACCAACGCTGTCGGAAATTTGGAGAGTTACTCCTTGGAACTGAGGCACCATGACAAACGGGTCCTTTTTTGCAGTGAACGCGCAAACTTGCGTCTTTGTGGGGTTGAACTGGACTAAGTTCAACGTTCATCATCCACGGGCATGATAGAGAAGGAGGTAATGTCAAAATGTCATGAGGCGATATTTCCTTCATTGTTTTAGTGGTTTACTGTGTTATATTGAATTATTTTACTGGTATTTTATGTTATATAATGCAGAGAAAGTTCTGAAGTGCAGTGAATTTGATACAATAGTGAATTACGTACATTTTTGTGTTTTTCCAAAATTCCCAATCGAGTCTTCATTTGGTTGTCAGCACCCAATCAAAGGTCACCCGAGCAAACAGTTGATGGTAAGTGAAACTGCCGCTCATGGATCTTTACTAAGCCTCTGTCTATCTAGAAGAAAGTGAAGGGAGTGTGAATGCGATTCGGTGTGCTATGAGGTTCGGTGACACTAAACGTATCTCCAAAATTCATCACACACAAACATCCTCAGAACATTTAGCTTCCAGCTCTCTCACTCACTGAACAAGGTGCAGTAACAAATTGCTACTACTTAAACGTTGATTTTCTGCGAGAGTGTGGTACCACTCCGGATAGACCGGTCCGCGGCTGTTTACAGACAATTGTCAACAGTGTGGTCCTACCTCCTTATAAAGTACTATTTTTATGATTTGTTAAGGTAACAATATTTTCGACTATAGTCCATAAAATATAGCTTGATCTCTGTGACAGATGTCAACGAAACCAACGAAGTAAGTTTGAACGAGCGACATGCTTACAATTTCATTTTGTATCAAATATATTTTCATTCTTTTCGTGCCAGTTTTATTGCAACTAAATTGCAATATACTATAAAGATAAAAACATTAATATTCACGCCTAAAATGTACCTCATAAGTACTGAAATACTTAGTAAACATTTTATACATAAATGACGCTTACACACGTATATGGTCATACTGGACTGAAAATAAAAAGAGATGGGACAGTCGATATACGTAAATCGATAACCGATCTTTATTAAATTATTCATAAAAGAAATAAACCCAATACAGAACCTATATAAAACTTTCAACATATTTTTTACAATTAAAACAGACAGTTATGTACATTATAAAATACATAAATTGAATAAATTAAACATTAAAAACTACTTTTCGTCTCAGAGTAGATGATAATGAAAAAAGCAAATTATGTACGCATTATTGTCAATAAACTATACATATTTATTTATAAAATAGTCGTAATTGATTGATTGACCGAACGGCTGTCCCTATTTGGCAAAAAATGATAAATGTTCTAGCAGTAACGCTCCAGTGATGACGATAATAGTAACCTACACCTTGATTATACTCCTTTTGAATAATTAAAACAGTCAAAAAACACTTTTTGTATGAAATAAATCCAAAAAGATTTTCATTGATTGTATTTTAATTAAAATAGAAAATCACAATTATAAAAATAAAGAGTTTTATCGATAAAAACTACAGACTTTATCGTAAGCGTGACAGCACTAGGGACAACTGTCACAGAGATCATCCTATATTTTATGGACTATAATAGACTTTATGTCCATGGTTATGAATAAATTTTAACAACAATTATTTTTTCATTAGACGTAAATTGACTTTGGACGATGGATTTAAATGGCAGATCTTTTGAGCAGACTATTTATACTACGCGAACGAGGAGAAAAAAGATATCGTCGATTGATCATACTACTGAGCGACCTGTAATGACCTATAATATCGGATAGGTCATTGAAAACGGTAGCAAGTGAATGTATGTAACTAAAACATTACTTACACTCTTGAATAAAGTTAAGACTTATTTTCGGTGACCTACATGATAGGTTGACTGTTCATATCTAAACATCCTTTTGAATTAAAAGGCTAAAACTATCCTATTAACTAAAAGTATCTACTCTATATATTCTCATATGCATTTAATAGAAAGTTATCTAGATATTAGAAATAGATTTTTAGATCTCATTAATTCGTATAGGCGTTTGTTGCGGTTACAATAAATAAATTCTGTTATTTTAGTACATTTTTTCATTTGAGTGAGATTTCTTCTTCTCTCTCTTCTCTTCTTTAACGATATTTAATAATCAAAAGCTCTGTCTGAAAATCTATTATTGAATTATTTGTCTGCTGAAGAACTTAAAATAAAAATAGAAATTTAGAAAATATATTCTTATATTAATATCATTTATATTTAAATTAAATTTCAAATTAAAAATAGTTTATAACCGTAATAAATAGCGTTATTAGTCTTTTTAGAAATTATTATTATCCTCATCCTTAATAGTTAAACTTTCCTTAATACATTAATATTTTTTAAATTGCTATTAATTTACCGGTAACCTTTAAACCAGAAAAATAAACCAAAAAAGGCAGTATGTTATTAGTTAGTTTTTTTCCTTGTAAAAATAAACCATCACCTGCTTCCAATTATAACTTCTATTATATATTAGACTAGCTGACCTAACAGACGTTGTTCTGTTCAAATAAAACAAAAGTACTTCTCCTTGAAATCGACATCAGCGCCACCTACCGTGTCCAAAATTGAATCTAAATCATTTTTGAAACCCTTTGACCATACACAAAAAGTTCATGAACATCGGTTGAGCCGTTTAGGAGGAGATCAATGGCATACTAGTACACACGTACACAAGAAATATAATATACTAGCTGACCCAACAGACGTTGTTCTGTTCAAATAAGCGCCACCTACCGGGTCCAATTGTGAATCTAAATCATTCTCGAATCCCCTTGAACATGTACAAAAATTTCATCAACATCGGTCCAGCCGTTCAGGAGGAGTTCAGTGACACACACGTACACAAGAAATTTGTATATAGAGACAAAGATAAGCTGTTCAAAGAAAAATTGAGATAGTGCCGAGGGATATTGGGATATCGGCTGGGTAGTAACGTCCTCTAAAATAGAAAAGAGTTTGCTTATACTACATTAGGTTGATGGTTATTGTTTGATTTATAACCATTTCTGACGACATTAACCAGAAAGGCAGGGATACTGATAAATTCTATTCTTAATTTGCCACTTTGTTTCGTCTTCGTTTAACGTATCAATACGAGGTTATGGATCCCATCGAGTAGAAAGAAGGTGCATTTTTTATTCGTGTGGTGAATACAATTTACCACCGCCCTTTTTTGTCTTTTTGTCGTGAAAGACAATTGAGAGATGTTTTATGCATATGTGGGTGGATAAGTAAAACTTGAAACGAAACCATAAACCAACCTGTCTGACCAGCGTGGTATGGTAGATCAATTTCACTCCCGCAGTGAAGAAGGCTTGAGCCTAAAAGTGATAAAGTGAAGATTATGTATATGCGTATAATGCAACATGTACATGTAAAGAACATTTTTGTCGAAGAAAAAAAAAGTACCGTAAGTAGGCATGCAGAGATTCATATATCCTTAAGATTATCTACATCCACCGTTGGACATAAGTTTCTATAATTGTCAATCTTGATAGACGGCAAGGCGATCGCAGTTGGTTTTATTAGTTATCTAAGGATAACTTGCCTGGACGGGCCACTGAAGACTTGGTTGAATATAGGTGGCCCGTCCACTTGGCGCTTGAGAGAAGTAACCCTATGGGTTATGAGTTTGAACGTCATTCCATCACGTCGCCATGGACGCATCGGACGGTGTCTGACGCACTGTGGTCTGACGTAAACACTACTATCTATTCTCCTAGTGCTCTCTTAAGCAGTTTTTAAGCCTCCTATTGATGACATCATATTGTATTCATAACCAGTCTCCACACACGTACACAAAAATATTTATAGAATAAAATCAGCTAAATGTTGTTAATATATCACGTTATGTTAATTTAATTCATGACAAACAATTTTACTAGTATTTAAGTTAACATAAAGAATTCCAGGATCCGCATTCATTAAAACAATAGCTTCACGTAATGTTGCTGTGTCGTTCGTCTTAAGCTCAACCGGTCGTTGTATCGTCCTCGCCGGAAAATGTCAAGGATTTTATTGTGTTATACAAGCGGTCACATGACGATTGCTAATATTTATGTTCGATCACATGATGTATAATTCCCATACTATATATATAAATAATAATATAACTACAAACTGTGCTTTGTTGGATTATAATTAGTCTATGATGAGCAAACTGGCCTTATTTACATTGTTCGAGGTCCGCAGATTACTGCAATCTTGACGTCATCACCTCCGTTTACGACTTCACATGCAGTCTTGTAGAGTATATTTGCATTCTAAAATAGTTTATTCAAAATATAATAAACGTATACACAAAAGCTAACTAAGTATTAACTTATATTTTAGCATTCAAAATATGATAATCATATTTCGAAAGGGACTTAATAAGTAGTTGAAGTTAAAATTAATCACAAACAAGAAAGTCTGTTGGATGTTGAGGATGTGAACCCTCAACATCCTACAGACAAAGTGGAATAATCTAATTTAAATGAAAAATGTAATGCTACACAAACAAGTTGGCACACACAGCTGGTGTTTTGTTGATCACATAATTATATTAATAACCCGTTACGACACGGGCAAATACAAATACTGAACATTTTCTATCCATTAGTATTTTAACGTCTGCTATTAGATATAGGTTGGCCAATTAGGAATTAAATCATGTTCACGAGTAGTAATCAAGTTTAATATTATAAGTTTTCCAAGAGTTGTCGTCGTCTCAGCTCATATACGTCCCACTGCTGGGCTTGGGGCTCCTCCTAATTATGAAAAAAGTTGACCTACTATGTATGCCAGTCAGACGAATTGAGATAGGGTTTGATGTCAATTTTATCTTCTCTCGCATATATGATATCTACCTATTAGATTCATAAGTCGTGTTTTACGACACCTAGAGACAAGATAGGGAATGGTGAATTGTATTCCTACATCGTCACCAGACAGAAAACTGAAATACTATTTATTATTCCGGTCATCCTTTAGTTGTTTTTAATTAATTCTATAGGTGGGAACATTACTGTATGGTAGCGGCTTCGAATACTACCAACCCTTGCTTTGCTCGTGGGTGTCGTAAAAGACGACTAAGAGCCCTAGATTGACCAAGACCAACTCCATCTGGTACCATTTGGGTCAACGATTACATTCCCAAGGAGGGTTGACGTCAGGCAGGCGGCCGGTCATAAAAGTCATTGCCGAAACTTTTTGCAATATGTCAAAACAGATGACATATTGCGTCGACCCCAAGTAATTGGGATAAGAGCAAGATGATCATGAGGTGGGAACATTTCTTACGCTGCTCAAGGCATGCATACACTTTAACGGAGAAGTATTCTTCATATTTATGTTGTAAGGAAACTTTAATATTACAAAGATCTTTAAAAACGTGAGTGCTACGAGCCTCCCTCACAATGGAAGGTAATTAAAGATACTATTCCATTCTAGTCCGAAAGGTTGGAATTAGATTCTAGTTTCCATTTTCTTGGAGTGATGTAATTTGCTTATACTTCCCTTAGTAATCGCTTACGAAATTTGCGCGAAGAAAAGGATTAGTAGATAGATACACAATATATTTTAATCTATCAATTATGACACAGACAAAATATAGTTATATACTAAAATAAAATGGTAACCATCGAGCTTATGAACATTGATATTTTTGGTACTAAAATAAGCAAATTGGTTATATAGAAGAAATGAAAACAGAAGACAATGGAAGTTCCCCTTTGTGTGACGGATGAAAATACTATATAATCACCACTCTTAACTGTCCCATGAGTATTGTAAAAGGCGGTTAGTAGATGGTGGTTGTAAAATAGGGTCAGCAGCGCTCCCTTAGGATGACCTTTAATATGCTGAATGGATGGATATCAGTAGTAACTATATATGCACTTACACAGTTTCCACGTGGTGACGGAGTAAGAATACAATTCACTTGCCCCCCTGTCTTGCCCGTGGATGTCGTAAAAGACGACTAAGGGATTAAATATACATGTAACATCTGTGCAAGAGGGGAAAACTTGAAAAGAAACCCTATATCAACTCGTCTGACAAGCGTGGTTTAGTAGGTCAATATCCCTCTTATTATGGAGGAGGTTCGAGCCACACAGGGCGATGTGTATGAGCTGGAATGAAAATGCACTGATGGTGGTGCAGTAAATCAGTGTAGCCAGGAAGGTTACGCCAAGCTGCATTTTAATGCTTTTCACACAACATGAATATTGCTAAAAGATTTTATCAAGGAACTTTTTGATAAGCTATAACATTTAGGTAGTCTTTGAAATAAAATGTAATATGCAAGTCTTTTTACCATTATTTTGTTCTTATTTTAGTATTATGTCTTTATTATTCTAGGAATAAGTAGCAGTGAGAAAAATACGCGAAATTTGGGCATGCCATTTTTAGTCTGAGTGACTTTTTAAACTTACATATAATTTTATAATAAGTACATTGATTTAAACGATGAATAGAAATATAATGACATTAAACTGCTTCATTCTGTATCTTGTTAGAAATACAATATATAACCAGTCATTTTAATTGTCTGTAGAAATCATAAAAAGGAGTTAACAGACAACTTCAGCGGACTTTGGATTGGCAAGAGCACGGAATTTTACCCTTATAATAACGAACTTAATCACAAAATTGCCTATCAAGCTTGGTGATTATAGCATTATTCCTGCTGGGGAAGCCTATAGTCATCAATAGGCGGGAGGGCAACTGCATAATATAATGGAGATTTTCTCGATGACACGCAACACGTGAAGAAAAAAAATATAATTTTAGTGGTTCTGGTAGGAGACGCTTGCCTTAGAACAGGATAACCGACATTTTCAGATATTCCATTAATAAAATGATTATCCTTATTACAAGGTTTTATTATTGCTAGCATAATTAAATAACTATTTATATCCAGCGGACATTTTAAAGGCTGTGCAATAGGCAGGTAGGTTGGTTGTTGTTGTAGGTTGTTGTTGTTCAGGTTGCAAGTATCTTTTGGACGTACAAATTAAATTATTTGACAAAGAAGAGAAACTCTCTTTAAAGTACGGTGACAAACGTTCTAGTCGCTTGAAAACATGAGTCGATTAGTCCTCAGCAGTAGATAATGACTTTAGCAGTAGAATATAAAACATTTAAGAAAAAAAATTAGAAAAAGAGCATACAATACGTTGTTAATCTTAAATAATTTGCTGAAAGCGGATGGAAAGCCGTTATGGCTTTTCTTCAGGCTTGCTCCTCTTCTTAACCTATATACATCTCGCTGTTGGGCGTGAGTTTAGTTCAAATGGGCAAAGTAATCTACATGTAGTATGTTAGTCAGGCAAGTTAGACATAGGTTTTCATTTCAATCTTTTTCTCTTGTAAGAATGGTATATGCTTATATTCCTCATTCGATTGTTAGAATATCTACGGCAAAGATTTTCTTAATAAAATATAATAATTTTGTTTTGGCTCCGTCACAAAACTGTTACTCAATGGTTATCATTATTTAACTTCTTCTTTTAAATGTTTGTGGAGTGAATGAACTATTATGATATGTTGTAATATTAAGTCCATTCCTCCACTTTTTATCCGGAGTAATAGAATAGCGTTATGCGGTATTATAATCGAATACACTTCCACACTAATTAAAGTCACCAGTTTCGGTTCCTTTCGTGCCTCAACCAGTGGAATAGACCGCCAAAACGTCACTCTTTTGCAGTTCCTACCTTTCTGCAATTGGTGCACAAATTCTAAGTTCAAACCCCATGATCTCAGCTAAATTTGACTCGAATCGTCTACAGGTCTCTTACTTAAATTATAAGTTAACTATTTGTTAGGCCAAGTTCGAGCGAGAATGCTTTTGGTTACAAATTACTAATGATCACGTTGTCGTTCTAGAATAAAAAATTGGTCACTTGGTAAATAATACTCAATTATACTCAATTAAAATTATAATAATGCATAGTAATCTAATAACAAATTCTGTATTATTTTAATAAATCTATTTAACAATCTAATTAGCTAAATTAGTATTTTTAAGATATGATAATTTATTAATTAGCAGAAACAGTCATATAGCTTATTATTTCTCAGAAATATTATATAGTTTGACAGTTTCTAAGCACTAATAAAAAGTATTCAAGTATTTTGTGACAGCGCCATCTATCCGTATCCTTTAGTACTAGAATGCAATCGATGTTATTGTGAAGCTAATAGTTGAAGAATATATCTTGAACTGTGTAGTATGCCGAGTGAATGTATATTCACTCGGCATACTACTTAATTAATAAAAAAAGACGTGCTCAAATTAGTTAAAGTTATCAGGGATATACGATAGGGGGCGTAATAGAAGTCATGAAATAAACCTTCATTACTTACAATATAAAATAACTTTCTTACTAGTTGTTAGATCGTTCACATAAAAGACATAAACGCGCTACGTTTAAAATGTACATGATATTGTAAAAGGCATTGAGTATGTTTAATTTCAACATGCACTATATAAATTTCTATGATATGCTGTTCATAAAAGATTTTGCTTGAAAATTTATTAACAGTAGGGTTACCATCGAACAAATACTCTCTTTTCAGAGAGACGGCTGTTGGAATCAAGTGCAGTTATATTAAAATTTTGTTGTTTATTTTTAATATGCAATCCATCATCTGCCGTGTGGTGACGGAATAAGAATACAATTCACCACTCCCTATCTTGTACGTGGGTGTCGTAAAAGATGACTAAGGGATATGATATGCTCATAACATCTGTGCAAGAGAAGGAAAAGGAGAACCTCGAAAAGAAACCCTATACCAACATGTCGGACCAGCGTATACCAGTATGTTTGACCTACTAATCCAATAGTAAGTCAAATTCCTCCCATTGTGGAGGAGGCCCGAGCCCAACAATGGGACATATGTGGGTTGCGATGATGATAATGATAATCCATTATCATCATAATCACAGCTCATATACGATCTACTACTAGGCTCAAACTTCACTCACAGTCGGAGAAATTGACTTACTATAACCACGCTGGTCAAACGTGTTGGGATAAGATATTATTTCGGCTTTTCCTTCTTTTACTTAGATGTTACTTACATATATCTCATGCTCTAAAATAAATATATCTCTCATCTCCTTTAATCGACCTTTACAACATCCTCGAGCAAGAAAAGGAGTGGTGAATTGTATTCTTACCGAGTCACCACACGGCAATCTACAATTTAAATCAACGAAAATAACAGGCCAATTTCTCTCTTATTGTGCTTGTGGACAGTTGTGTATGATGAATGATATATATGGTCTAGGAAAAAGAAGTATAGATAAAACGAAATACAAGTATACATCAATATCAGTCGACATACTGGCCTGAATAATACATATGCAATATTTTCTCATGAATGTTATTGTGAATGACAATATAAATTGCTCTTGCACAAAACTTAAACAGGTCGACAGTATAAAATAGTTAGCTGTTACTTTTGACATCAAATTCATCTTTAGATAATACGCAAATGTAATACGTGGTACGAAGGAAGAAATATTTGAAATATTGAAGACAGAAATATTTGAATATGTTTAATAATTTTGACTTACAAGTAAACACTGGTAAGTAAATAATTAATTAGTGTAAAACGATTTTAAATAAAACTACTTTACGGATTTTATCGCGTTTGTATTTGATTTTTGATTACCCGACGTTTCGAACACTTTACACTTTACTTTATTTAAAATGTATAATACTCGCGTAAACATCAGAAATCATTAGTGTAAAACGAGTTATTAAATCGCGTTAAACCTTTTTGAATTGAACGCGCAATTCTAAAAGTAAGATTGATTAAATCTATTTTACTTCCAACTTGGTAATTTTATCATACATATTTTATAAATAAAGCTATTTTACGGATTACGATTACAATAAAATTCGTAAAAATAGGTTTATTTATAATGTGTAATTCTTGCGTAAACAATAAAAATCAAATACACTTATCTAAAGTAAGATACATAATCATTATAAAAAGGGGACGTTAGTCAAACAATTTAGTACTTTCAATCCAAAATTAATATAAATTTTTATTTTATTGATCCATATAATTAAAATATAAAACATGAAACTCTTTAATCTGGTGCATCTAATAAAAGAATATACCTCGTCGGGTGTTAGGGATTGAAGGATTATGAAATGTGGACTAGTTGTTAATCAATTACTTCGCACATTTCTGTGAGATTAGTAAAAATAGTTAAATGAGCACCAGGAGAGAGAGCTACAGCGCTCTCCAGGAAAACTTTTAACACTAACTACGATCACCTACTCTGCCAAATGTAACGCTATGGTACATACTAAATCCTTAGTGAAAAATATATTTCCCACAGGGTAGGGACGTCAATAACATAATAAGTAAAATTTGAAAACAACATATAGGTATGATATCGACGGTTCCAAGGCTAATTCATCTAAGCGACATTTTTTAAAAGTTACAGGAGAGCGATTTAAAGTTTCGTTTTTCGGAAAAAAAATCATTAAAAAATAACTACTACGTAGATTTTGATCTACTTAATACAGTATTTCTTTAAATACATATTGTACTTTCCTAAATAGTTTTCATGAATATTTAGCCTTTTTTTACTGATATAAATGTCGTTTGACTCAAAATGCATCGTATATATTGTTTGATGGAAGAAGGAAAAATGGTTTAACTGCCAGTGATTTATATTCAAGTTGAAAGTAAATTAGTTCAAATGTTGATATAGATATGAAACAGAACAAGGGAAAATGACATAAACTATACGCCTCACTATGAATTTAACATGTCAAAAGAGTTGAAGTAACATGTGAAGTTGAAGTAGACTAAAGTAAATTAATACAAACAACAACAAATATTTAAACTGAATCAAGTAAAGTGAATGTTTACTATCATAAGATTAGACGTAGGTTCATAAACCATTGTTAAGATTTAGCATGAATACGAAAAGATGTAATAATTAGAGTTCATTTTAAAAAAAACCAATGTTTGAAATAGAAAAAAATATTTATTATTTTGGATTTTTTATTTTTGTGGGTGGGCTGCGGTCGGCGCACTCCGCACCACTCCGTCCGGGGCGACAGAGGGGCTTAAGCACGCAACTACCGCAACCCACCCAAAAACCACGTCGCCTTCGTCGTTGGGCCGACCACCGGAGCAGGGTTACTTGACATCAGTGGTCGGCCCGACGGAACCCCTATTGGGGTACTCTCCCATCGACCGACGTCCCCCCATCGGGGAGGACGTCAGTCTTTCCTCACGCGGTCGGCCTCTCGGCGGGTGACGGACTAATCCCCGGTCACGTCACACGCGGCCTCGGCTAGGGCGGCATGAGGCGCAGGTAGTTGCGCCTACGCCGCCCCAGTCACCGGCGGCCGATCTCCTCATCGAGGCTGCGCCCCTCGCGCAGGCGATCCGCCGCCTCCATCCGCGAGATCACTGTCTCGCAGAAGGCTGCGACCGCGTCCCAATTCCCGACGCTGTCGACCATCGCCCTAGCGATAGCCGGCAGGCGTCAGGTCTGCACCGATGATTGCGACGAGTTCACAGCGCTGCACTGCCCAAGCCGCACAGGCCACGAGCGTATGGCGCGCCGCGTCCTCGTCGCAATCGCAGTGGTGGCAGGACGGTGTACTCTCCCTCCTTACGACCTTGTGCAGGTATTTGGCGAAGCACCCATGCCCCGTCAAAACCTGCACTAGTCGGAAGGAGAGCACCCCGTGCCGCCTCTCCAACCACTGCATCAGCACCGGCCGGAAGGCCTCCACGGTTCGCACCCCGAACCGAGGCCTCTCCAGCCGGACTGCCCAACGGGCAATGACGTCTAGGCGGGCGTCGACGCGCCAGGCGGTGAGCTCCCTTAACGAGATCACACCGCCCTCCGCTCGCACCCCCGTCACCCGCCGATACAATCCGGCGAGCATTTCCGCCTCCAGGTCCCACGAGGTCGCCACAAGAGGGCCCCCAGACGGACGGTCAGGGACCCCGCCCACACCGGTGCGCCGTACAGGGCCATCGACCGTATGATCCCCGCGTACAGCCGTCGGCACGCAGCGCTCGGTCCACCCACATTCGGCATAAGCCACGATAGGGCGGACGCCGCGCCGACGAGTCGTGGAGCGAGCCTGCGGAAATGCTCCGGACGCGTCATGTAGTGATCATCGCCTGATCGTGTATGAATTTGGATCGAGACTGTTGCAGGCTCCTCCCAGACAGAGTTATAATTTTAGATACAAATCTAAAGGCGCAAACTGGGACTTTTTCAGCTCTCTCTTTTCTTCGTGTGCCAGGGATTTCACTCGTAGACAATTAACCGCAGAAGAAGGCACTGAACTAATGTCACATTCTCTGATATCTTGTGCTGATGTAGCCCTAGGCCGAACTTCCCTGCCTAATACTAAGAGATGTGACTGGTGGAACAATCACCCAGTGGAACTCCGCAAACGCTTTCGAAGGGCGCGCAGGAAGCATAATAAACTTAAAAAGTCACCTAACATAGGAAGGGCCTTTGATGAATCTCTATCTGTACTGAAAGCTGCTAGGTCTCGCTACCGGATTGCAGTAGAAAAATCGAAAGACGCTTTGTTAAATAAGATTGTGGAAAGATTAGAAAGTGAAGGTCCATGGTCTCCACTATATCACGAGTTTAAAGCGAATCGATCAGTCGACTTAGCGTACATACAAAACATTAAAGTGAACGGTAAACACACTACGGGTATTGAGGCGACCACGGAAGTTTTATTAAATACGTTAATCCCAGACGATGACATCCCAGTCGACAGCGAACATCATAAACAAATACGTGCATGGGCCGCCGAGCCACCTCTCCCGCCTATGTGTCTGACCTTCCATCTCTTGCCGAGTTTATGAATACCGTTAGAACTCTTCCCCTCAACAAGGCTGCTGGCGAAGATAAAATATCAAATAAAATGATCAAAGAAGCTAGTCGAGCATCGGGCGACTCAATGTTAATAATTTTTAATCGTTGCATAACTGAAGGCATTTTTCCTCGTATATGGCGTCGCGGTTATATACGTATAATTCCTAAAGGCGGTGATAAGCCACCAGACGACCCGAAGTCATATCGACCAATCACCTTACTGCCTTCATTAAGCAAGCTCTTAGAACGTCTCATTGTTCCTCGTTTATTGCCGGGCCCGGTGGACCATCGTTCAATCATAAACAATTCGGCTTCACTCACGGCAAATCAACTATCGACGCGGCCGTTGAGGTAAGACGTGTCATTAGCGCATCCGTTTTTAAATACGTACTAGGTGTCTTCCTGGACATCTCAGGTGCTTTCGATAACGCCTGGTGGCCAATCATCATCATCATCGCAGCCCAGATACGTCCCACTGTTGGGCTCCGGCCTCCTCCACAATGGGAGGGAATTTGACCTACTATACCATGCTGGTCAGACATGTTGGTATAGGGTTTTATTTCGAGTTTTCCTTCTCTTGCACAGATCTTATGTGCATATTATATCCCTTAGTCGTCTTGTACGACATCCACGGGCAGGATAGGGAGTGGTGAATTGTATTCTTACTCCGTCACCACGCGGAAAGGTGGTGGCCAATGCTACTTCTTAAATTAAAGGCTCGTGGTTGCTATAGAAATATCTACCAAATCATACAGTCGTACTTTTTAAATGGCTCGACTAAATTGAAACTTGGTCACCATGCTGTGTCGAAACCACTGACGATGGGCTGCCCTCAAGGTTCGGTATTAAGTCCTTAGGTTTTAACGATTTTCTCGAGTTACCTCTACCGAAAAATTGTCTACTGATCGGCTATGCAGACGACGGACTTTTACTTATACAATCGAACACAAGGGATGGGTTAGAGGAATTAGCGGAAACATGCCTCAATGATATATTCGATTGAGGTACACGAAACCGGCTTGCCTTCGTACCATAAAAAACACATCATCTTTTAATAAAAGGACATTTGCAATCGGCGCCGCGTATAAAATTCAATAATATGACTGTCAATAAGAAAGAATCAGTTTGCTATATCGGCCTAGTCTTAGAAAATTTTTTTTCATTTATTGAGCATATAAAAACTGTAGGCGAAAAAGCGAAACGGAATTTCTACGCGCTTACTAGAATATCCACATCTACTTGGGGCCTTCGTTTTAATACACTTAAAACCATATACATGGCCACATATTTGGGGTGTATTTGTTACGCTGCACCTGTAAGGGCCGATAGGGCCACCATAGGGGCGGCTCGCCTTAAATTACTACAGAGCCAACGATTGGCCCTAATATTCTTATGTAAAGCCTATAGAACGGTTAGTACCGAGGCCTTACCAGTACTCGCGGGTGTACTTCCGGTTGATTTGGAGATTCAGAGACGAGCGTCAATGTATTACACCACAAAGGAAACTATGAATACAGATTTCCTTCTATCACGCGACCGAAATAAAATTGCTAGATTGTTTGCACCACAATCCATTGTCTATGAGGAACTTTTAACTGAATGGCAAGAAAGATGGGATTTATCATCGAAATCTTTATCTATTTTTTTCATGCATCCGGGAGCGCTTGGAGAAGGTGTGGCTGGAGGTTGACCACTTCGTGGCCCAATTTTTAACTGGCCATGGCAACTTTAAAAGTAAATTATTTTCTTTTAAACTCGTACCATCACCATTATGTCAATGTTCCACATCTGACCACGAGTATGAACAATCAGCATATCATCGCATTCTCTGGGAGTGCGATCTCTGGCGAAACGAGCGTAACCTTATGTTAAACAGTTTACAAGTCACCTGTGGGGTAGTATATGTCGGTGTTGCGCCAAGAATTTGGACGATGATAGTAAAATACCGAGTATGTAATCACTGTATTTATTACAAGTTATTGCCGGAGAAGTGAGTGAAGTAAAACTGTCCTCTATTCTAATCTTACAATGTTTTTATAACCTCCGCTTTACAATGAAACGGTCTAGTCTTAGTAACTACAATTACTTTTTATAACAAACAAATAATACAACTACTTTTACTATCGGCATATAGCTAAATAATAATGATAAATATTCTAATGCATTTAACATAATTCCAAATAGTCAATTTTACACAATTTACATTAATGTAATTAAAGGAAATATTGTTCTCATATATTGTTCAACAGACGGCGCTCTAACTAGAAATAAATTAGAATCTTTATTGTGTAAAAAGAACTAAATATGGTTACAAATAATTACATTAATTCTAATCGATTTTAATTTGATCAATTATATAAATATTTAAACAATTAAATCAAAGATTTCTAGAAATACATTCAAAAAGTGTCTTAAATACCATAGCATGGTAAATAGCAGTGTTGTTACTACAAATAATTATTTAAATATTAGTTGCAAATATTTCAAACATGTTTATAACTATATTTGATAACACATACATCAACAATTTACAAATATTGCCGATAGAGGGCGATATGCGCCCATATATACTATACCGACCTTGTAGCAACTCGAGAAAATTTCCGTGCGTTCATGCGTTTCTGCCATACCTACTGTAGCAATCAATCTTAACGCTCACATATAGGCTCCGTTAAGCTCTTCCGCATCAGTGGTGCCGTACTGCTGCGCTATCGTAGCTGTACACCTTTTTACTTATTGGCTGACTAGTCATTTTGTTATCCTGTCTCCCGCTTTGCCTAGGAGGGAAGTGGAATCTCTCTTTCCAACTCCTCCTCTTTAATCTTTTCTAATTAAATTTGTTGCGGGTCCCAAGACAATTAAAATCATATCCCGGGACTGCCTGAGGGTCAAACCTCGGTGTCATTTATGGAGACCATTGTGGATCCTGGCTTACAAGAGTTACAATGGTGGGAATGTGTGGTGGGATTAGTCCCTAAAAAAAAATGCGCCCTGAACCACCATTGCCCGTCGAGCACCAGGCCCAAGTACCTCATATGGGCCCGGATGCTGATCTCAACCGAATGGACGGTGATCGAGACGCCGATGGGAGGTCTCATACGGCGCCCATGGAACAAGAGGGCCTCCGTCTTGTCCAGGGCGACCCTCAACCCCAGCGCCTCGATCCGCCTGACGATCTCTTCGGTGCCTGAGGTGACTGAAGCGCTCGTGCGGGGAAATTTCATATTAAAGTACGTTAATTCATATTGTACGACAATTTTTTTTTGTTTCAAACGACGTAAGTATAATCTTTATTACTATTTTCTGATGATTTAACAAGCAAAATTTTTCAATTTCAATTTAAGTAAAATGGCATAACTACCAAAACCATAAAAGTTTGAACGTATCTCAGCAGGATTATGTAACAACATCATGTTGTTACATAATCCTGCATGCTGTTCAACATCAATATCAATTTAAGCAAAAATGGTTCAAACATCATTACATATAAAACTAGGCCAAGTTGAAATGGTTCAAGCGACTAGGCCTCTTATTATGATGGAATGCAAAGTGGTTCAAGCGACATAGCCTATCTTTATGAAGTAATGCAAAATGTCTCAAGCGACAAAACCATGTATTTGAGCAAAAGGTCAAATATCTTAACGCGCATTAGATATTCAAAATAGTCGTAGGAAAAATGAATCAACCGACGTATGACAAAGACTTTAGAAAAGCCCATATAGTCCAAGTTACCAACTACAAATAATGCTCAAATTTTATGTCGGTTGGATCACAGACGTCCTAAATGAGAGCAAAGTTAGTGTGGGGTTCAAGCGCCAAAAATATGCTCATAAAAATTTGAAACCCAATTCAAACGACGCAGAAAAATTCGCTGATTCCAAATATGTATATAACTCAATATCGCAAAAAATGTCGCTTAGACCAATTAGCCTTGGAACCGTCGATATGTTATGGATTTTGTTGCAATTATGTGATTCGACTCTAGTATTTTCACAGGCAAATTGTCATTAACAAGCTCAAAGACTATTTAGCAGCGACGAGCTCGTTATGTAGGACTACGAATTGTGTAGTGAAATATGACTGGGCTTACATTTATGTTTACCTCTTCTTAGATTTAGGCGACGCTATATAAAAGCTGATTTTGATTGCACCATATGGTTTAGTGATCTAAGTAACCATGTTGAGTGTGATGGTATCGATCCACGCACTGTTTGACTTTTGTGCGATCCACAACTTTGATCGTTTTAAGTCTGTGCTTTTATGTTCGTTAATTGTATGTTTTAAAGTTCCCCTCGACAAAATGCTTCCTTAGTATGAAATTATTATTCAATAAAAAAATGGTAAAATTTGTTTTGGCGAATATTTATTATTCATCATCATAGCTCATATACGTACCATTGCTGGGCTCGAGCCCGCTTCATAAAAAGAGGTAAATTGAGCTACTATACCACGCTGGTCAAATGTGTTGGTATAGGGTTCTATTTCGAGTTTTCCTTTTCTTGTGTAGATGTTATCTGCATATTGTATCCCTGAGTAGTCTTCTATGACACCTACAGACAAGAAAGGGAGTGGTGAATTGTATTCTTATTCCATCACCACACGGATATTGATAAAAATAATATTAATATACATTTATTATTAATGCAACACAAACTTGCGGAACTATCAATAGAATTTGAGATTATTATTCGGCAATATTGATTACAATTTCACTTTTATTTTCGAAAGCTCAAACAAAAATATTTCTCTTAAATTTTAGAAATGGAATTTTATGTTCCGTGTTATAATGAATATATGAATTCGTATAGGAGTGTTGTACAGAGCTGTAGCGTTCAATGTGGGGCGTTGTATGGTCAAGACAAGTCCTGTGCTGGTTGCGTGGAGGCGCGCAGGCACAGGCGGAAGTGAGAACGCCCGAAAGAAAGTACTCGCCGGTAACCGGTCGTGTTTGTAGGCCAACTGAGTTCATGACGCGCACTGCGCTCGTACGATTAACCACTCATTTCTATCAACGTCAAAACTTGACATAGTATTATTATCCCGTTAGTGTAACGGGTGTAATTTGTCGCCAGCGTCCTAATCAATACAACCACTATGTCTAAAAATAGTGACAATTTTATATATTTAGGAAAAATATGCACACATTCTAGAACAAAATGTTTTTATATTTGCCAAGTAGTTGAATATTTTGCTCACGCGGTTATGATATAAAAATAAAAATTTGCATAATCTTTTTCTTTCCTGTGGTGGTTGCAAAAACTAGGTAAGGGACTATTAGAAGGACGGATAAGAGCTTTCTCCTTGGAAACTTATAATACAAACTGCTTGGTTGGCAATGGCCAACCAACCCACATAGCGTCGCGATTATAATTTTATCCAGCCTTTATGGAAAGGTATTATTATTATTATTATTATTATTATATTCATCAGTGGACGTGGATAGGTTGTTGGATGGATGAAGCTTGCTTGTAGAAATTATGTATGTAAGAGAAAAAAAGATGATTTGAATCCATGATCTTTTTAGAAATACAGTGTATTTCGGTTATAACGACGGCGGAGGGACCACTTTAATGTCGTCGCTATATCCGGAGGTCTCTATATCCGAAATCAGTTTTTCTTTAACAGTAAATGTACGTCTAGGAGCCATTTTCACAAGTTTAAGAAACACTGTTCACTCACTGGAAATAGCTACGTAACTGATTCATAATTTTAACTTCGCGCACATGCTAAGTAACGCTACACACAAACAAAGCATTTGACCATCTGCGAATGAAAACAAAGGATAACCCTACATACAAACAAAGCATTTGACCATCTGCGAATATAAACAAAGCATAAGAAAGCTTAATAGTTAAAGCTTATGAATAAGACTTTGTAACTTTGGCGACGCAGTCGCAACATCCGCAAGGAATTTCTAGGAAGCTGTCCCAAATAGTTCATAAAACAAGTCGGTATACCCGAATTAGGCGTTATATCCGAAGTCGCTATTACCGAATGAATTTCCTACGAAAGTATGCTTTAAATTCTAGGGACCCAAGTTCGACGTCGCTATAACCGAAAAGTCGTTACAACCGAGGTCGTTATTAATGAAATCCACTGTACATCCTAAGTTGTTCAAGATGATTCAGTTAAGATGTCGTTATATCTATTCCTAATTTCTACTTATTATTTTTAAGTGGAGAGTAATAAAATATATTATGGCCTTTAGCGGACTAAAACTATAATTTGTCATCATTTTCCTTTCACGTACGTATCATGATATACGGCTAAGAGATACGGCTACGGATAAGTAGATAGCGTCACTATAAGGGGAGAAAAACTTAAGTCTTGTTTACATGTTATAGTATGACATTTTCTTTCACATTGTGGAGGTCTCCGTCCCCAAAAGTGGGTCTATATGATTTGAAGAAGGAGAAAAGATTATGTTGGTAAATATTTTCTGTTAGCAAAATGTCTTTACTCTTAAAATAAGATTACACAGATGACGGAATAGTCATCGAACTCCCGTGCCGAGTGATATGGGTTCGATCCCCACAAAGGACAATTCTTTGAGCAATTAAAAAAAAATATTCTGAGTCGTACTGTAATTCATATCTAGTATGTTTTTGAAGTTACAAGAGCCCGTTAGTGCAGCGTATCTTTAAAAAAATAGAGTATCTTAATAAAATGACTGGTTTTAGTTTAATAGAAAGTTTTGGTTGACAAATATTTAAAAATTTATCATTTTTATTATCTAGACAAGTTTAAAATCCTCTAACATCTTTTCAAATCCGCCTTAATACCCTTTCGCGCTGTATTTTTATAATTAATAGATGACCGAGAAACATTCGAAAAGAAAGTATTAGAAATGAAATTCTATCGAATTATATAACGTTGAATAAGCATTAACTATTCTAGAGTAATAATATTAGAGAAAATAAAACCAATTACACGTTATAAAAATTGAGAAGTGAAATCGAGCATCGATATCAATATTGATTACGAAAATAATTAAAAGATATATATTGATAAAATGTTCTTTTCAAAGTCTTAGATAGATACATACAGATCTGTTGGGAAAACAAATTATATTATTAATTAACATATATATTAACATACGTTTTAAATAATCATTAATTTAATATTGGTAGTTTTTCGTGTGGTGGCGGAGTAAGAATATAATTCATTCTCCCCTTATCTTACCATGGATGTCGTAAAAGACGACTTAGGGATTAAATATGCATATCAAATCTATGCAAAAGTAGGAAAACTCATTTCATAGACATCAAAAGGTGGCAATGTCAGTACTGTTATTTATCTTCCTTTTTTTTTTGGGGTGGGCTGCGGTCGGCGCACTACTCGCACCACTTCGTGCGGGGCGACAGAGGGGCGTAAGCACGCACACCCGCAACCCACCCGAATACCACGTGCCGTCTTCGTCGTTGGGCCGACCACCGGAGCAGTTTTACTTGTCATCAGTGGTCGGCCCGACGTAATAGGGGGTCTATTTGGGGTACCCTCTCATCGACCGACGTCCCCCCTTCGGGGAGGACGTCGGTGTTATTTATCTTCCTAGTGATCCTTCAACTGATTTTTATGATTCTTACGAGAAAGTAAAAAGTTGACGATACATTGTATTCGTAACCTGCCATCGCATAGGACACAGAGATGATATCTATAGGTAAGTATAATAAAGTTCTAGAGAAGTCAAAAAATGAAATCTGAACCTAAAAATAAGACTTTAAAGATAAGAACTTGATACTCTAAAATATATAAGCTTAATAATAAAACATATAGACGCAAGGATAACTGTGATTTCTATGTTAGTATTTGCCGTAGCTCTGATTATAACTTCTGATAAATATTTCGCTTCATCCGGTTAGACTAAAAGCGAGATAAGTCAGTGTTTAATTGAACAAACATTTTCATGTTATGATAATTAAAAAAGAATAAAGTATATTAGTGTAAATATATTATATACTATATATTATCAAAAATAAAGAGCAATAAATAAATAATACACATAATAATATTTTATTATTTATATAGAAATATAAACAAATAATTTTAAAATGTATGTGTATTTATAATTAAAACATTCAAACGGTGACCATGAACTTGTTTTTGCGTCGATTATTTCATACAACGTAACGAAATGATTGACAGAATGATTATATTGTGCTTAGATTTGACCTTAATAACATTTTTATTGAGATCATCGAACGCAATGACGTTTTTACATATCAAGTTGAAGGTAGTTTAATATTTCACCACTTAAGTATTTAAGAAAATGTTTACGAGTTTAAAAATCGTAAAAAGTATTAACATATAATTCTGCTACTAATGAGCGTACTTAAGAGTGATTATAAAAATTATAATTAATCATTTTAAAATGTAGAAATTATGTTTACTAAATTAAAAAGAAATAAAATTGTTTGTGTGAAAATTTTGTACATTAAATTGTGATAAATTCTTAAATGTGCTAATGAGAGAGAATCTTCTTTTAATGTTAAAACATTTAATTAAGAAGTGATATAACACAGAGCTTTCTTAAGCATGTATTCCTTAAGCAGAGTTTTCGTGTCTCATACAAAGCTAAGGAGTGGCGACATGCTCTTAGCTTAAAAATGCTTAAATAGAAATGATTTATTTTATTCATTGTTATTTTTATACATTTTACTAAGTAAACAGAATTAAAATAAAATTAATACATATAGTTGTAATTAGGTCCCAATATACAATTATGTACATACACAAAATATTAAAAATTTCACTCGAGAGAAATTGTAGACAGTATTGTTAATGCTAATAATATTAAATATAAGTGGGTATTTTATTTAATAATAATTGCTTTGAATTATTTTAACTATCACAGAATAAAATGGCTTGTTAGGATTTTCTAACAATTAACATTATACCAAAATATATATTTAATTAAAGAACTGAAGCCCATTTATTAAAGTAGCTTAAAGGAAGCGAGGCCTCACTAACATAATACAATATATTCCGAGGCAACTGTGTCAACCTGTGCGAATACGTTTGCCTTATCAACAAGTGTCTACTTAGAAATGAAGTGGCCGATGACTATGTGAGCAATATGTCGCAGTGCAATAATACGACAATAGAGAAATCTTTAAATGTCTATAAGCTTTTATATAGATTTGATCACGGCTTTATATACGTTACATTCTATCGCGTATGTATTCCGCTTAATATTATTATTATTTTATTGGTATTTCAGGGGATTTGTTATTTTATTTGTTCTTCCATCATATAGATCGAAGTCTTACGTTTTATGACTTTTCTTTTCACTCAAGAAAAATGTCTTTTTCCAACTAAAAATAAAATGAAATCTCTTGTTTTATAAATTAAAAGTAATGACAATTTAAATCAAGCGCACATACTTTAATTTAATTCAAGATTTGGGACAGTTCTAAAAGAAGTTATCATGTTTTCTATTTAGAAATACTGTACGTTTGCTACATTTTTATATATTTTGTCATAATCGTGAATTGTTGTTTCATAAATATTCAACTTATGGTAGGGAAATTGGAAGGCTAAATTATGCTCGTTAATGGGAGTGGCTTTGGATTCATTAGGTTTGGATTTTGGAAATAAATGAGATAGGAATACCGTAATTTCCGTATAGTGAGGTTACCGTGGGTATCGTAAAAGACTACTAAGGGCACAGGAAATAAGGGACAGGGTGCATATATATGCCATACAACATCTATGGAGGAGAAGAAAAACTTAATATCAAATATAGTAACCAATCTCACCAGTGTGGTATAGTAGGTCGATATTCTTCCCACAGTTGAGGAGGCTCGATCCCAACAATGGGATGTATATATGCAGTTCTGATGATGAGGAATAGGTTATATTCCGAGTGGTCATATGGCATCAGTACATAGTTGTATATAGAGAATATTCTTAATAATATAGGATTCTTTTAATATTCCTAGTTTAATACAGTGACGGTAACAAAAGAACCATACATACACGACCTGCGCGCGCCAGTATTAGAGACTTGCTTGGTGCGAGAGAAAGTCTTCGGGGTCCATTCACAAGACGCATACAAATATTTGTGGACGCCTACAATACCAAAAACGAGTTTAGACCTTTCTATCTTCGGCAGCAATGTCGCGATATCGACCTGTATGGCCATGCGCGTTGACATTTTTGTTAATGAGTATACATATAATCACAGTAATATTATTAATGCGAAAGTTTGTATGTATGTTTGATATTATTTTATATTGTACTGATTTAATATATGTGAATTTCATTCGGGACGGAAATGGTTATAAGAGTTTTTATTATTTTCTATTTTATTTTGCATTTCATACGTCTTACTGCTAGTTTCTCAGCTCAGTCTCCACTGCAAAAAATCTATCCTAATACAGCATGCTGGCGTAATTAGATTAATATACAGTTTTACATCGACTTTTTCTCCTTTTGCAATAAAGTTATATGATTTATGTCCCTTATTCATCTTTTACGAGATCTGAAGGCAAGGCAAATCATAAACTATAGTAGGTTTCACATCGATGACTAGGCGTGTGCAATTTTGCTATTTCTCTATGTTAATTGGACACTGTGTTGTCGCCATCGGATAGGTCTATCGTAATTTGCTGTATTACTTGTAATGCTTGCTCATAATTTACTTAATTGATTCCAATAAAAACACATTATTACTTGGGTTGATATTAACGAAAATAAAAATTGTTAATAAATAAAAGAATGTTGCTCAAATACAAGAAGAAACCCAGAGAATATTTTAAGTATAATATTAATAAGCATTAAATTTTACGGTTATATTATTTAAAATTATAATAACCAACAATAGGATATTCGTTTTCGTTATAATTTGAATTATAATAATATTTGGAAATAATTTAACTAGAAGAGGCTCAAATTCAATCCATTCCTATAATCTGCTATTGATAGCTTATTTAATTTTAGGCATCGTTACTAGATTTCGCAGACCTTTAAGAAGTTGTAGAAACGCATGTGTGGATGTATTACTCCGCAAAGCATCTAAAAAGCTTGACTTGTAGTCCGTAGAAGGTTGTTAACAACCTTTAAGGTTTCTTATCATGATTCGTAATATAGGCATGGAATAAGGGGAGACCTTGGGGAATTTTTATAATCAGCGTAAAATAAAAGAACTAAACACAAAAATAAGATTACCGTAACTAATATTTATTTTTTCGATAAAACAAAGACAATGCAGGATTTTTATAGATTTCGTCTATGCCGCAGTTCGCCGTGTGTTATTTAATAAGGTAAATTTCAATGCGCAAATCCTAATGACATTTTTTTAATCCAAATTCTATCGTTTGGTTATCATGCAATTTCTTAATATCATTGGATTGACAAGCTCAACCAGGTTATTAAAAAGTGATACAGGTGTGCGTAAGCACGCACACCCGTATCCTGCCCGCGACACGTTGCCTTCGTCATTGGACCGACCACTAGAGCAGGGTGACTTGACGTCAGTGGTCGGCCCGACGGAATACCCCGAGGGAGTACCCTCTCCCTTCGACGTCCCCTATTGGGACACTGATCGCCGTCGCGAGGTCCATAAAAGGGATGCAGTTCCAATATTTAAAAAAAAATTTGCCATTTCGTTGAATTTTATTAGAAAATCTCTAAGCATCAGGCATTGTCAACTACGAAGAATTTTCTAGAAAGCAGCATACATAATAAATATTTAATTTAAATATACTGATGAGATAACAACCCTGCTAATATCGTAAATGTGAAAGTGAGCATAGTATTTAGTCACTAATTATGCTGATATGACTTATAAGATTTATGAGATATGTTAATATGTACTTAGTACGAGTATTTTTTTATATTTTTCACAAGTTTTAACGTATACTTCAAAGGCTTTTCTAAATAAAATATTATTGAATGTATATCGATTGTAAGAAGTGAAATTTCTTTTAAGCAAATTGTAGGTATATTACACAATGCTGCCATATATGATTAGTTACAAAATTAAATATACATAGCAAACGCCCACAGTTTCATTTTTACATCACCTTATCAATAGCACTTAAAGCGCGTTTACACACATAACCTTAAGTGAAAGTATAAGGTCGGCTCGATCATACTAATGTTCAAAATACTTTAAAATTCTGACACAATACAGGTCGTCGCACATTTCTCCAATAAGACACGATAAGGCCGTAAATAAGCTGAATATATTCATCAATCGGACGTCGCCAACCCCTCTATGGATACCATAGAATAAGAAAAACAGATTTATCGTGCAAAATTCTATGGATGAAATAAAATTATTTAATTTCAGAAATATTTCTGATGAATAAACGAAAGTATCATTGAGTCATTATTTATTTTATAATATGCAAAACATGTTTCGCAGAAGTGATTGGTGAAAGAGTTGCGAAATATTATGCTTTTGAAACGTTCAATGCAAATTATTTCATAGAAGGAAGTTATAAATTTGAAATGTCATAGAACTCTTGTTATTTTGTTAAATAATTAATTTCTATTAAATAATAATAATTAGCTACAAGAATATTTTTAACTTCTTAAGTGATATAAATTTAAAACACCTCTCATGGAAAAGGAGGAATAATTATTATTAACACAATATACCTTCAGTTACAATTTATAATTATAATTGTCATACTGTCCCCTTTTTAATGGTCCAACAATGGCTTATTTATAAATCGTCTAACCATTAAAAGTAGCTGGTGAATGGCTCAGGGTGCCATAGGTTGCTGTGTTACTTACTTGTCTTTGAATATTGAGCGGGCTACCAGAACCGATTCCTTAACTACGGTGGTCCACCCGATGCACTCTGCTCGAAGTAAAAATTTACTTGTTTGTAACATACAACCCTAAGATATTTCTCATTATTTCTTGTGATAAAGTTCGTAGTATCAATATGAGAAAAGTGGGGAAAATTCAAAATTCATATCCAGCTGTTGTTGCAGGCTTTAGGTATAAAGGGGAGTATCGCTTTGAGCGTCTGTGTATTCATTGATCTGTGTCGACAGCGACAGCCATCACTACTTTCCTTCCCTGCGTGTGTGACGTAACTCTATAAAAGAGTGTGCGGTGAAGACGCCGCCGCTATATCGTTTCCACTCGCCACGCTCGGCCATAGCGTCCCGATCACCGTCATAGAAGGACGCGGGCGGAACCTCTTCCGCTAGAGCCCACACGGACTTAACAGTGACAGACAATTCGTCAAAAGGTGAAGTGACAAGGATGTTAGTGCATGTGATTGTGTTTGTGATAGTGTTGTGTTATCGTGATAGCTACAGTGGTCTGGTGGTGGGTTGGGGATGGCACTGTTGCAGTCGCGATGCTCCCAGTGACGTATTTAAAGGTGTGTGTTTGTTTCAGATTCAAGATGAGGTCATTATTCTTGTTAGCGGCTGTTTGCTGTTTGGTATTGTCAGCGTCCTGCAATCCTATTGCTCAACCAGACGATGATACGGATGTTAAAGAAGTTAGCCGTCAGTCGGCACCCGCTTCCGCTGCACCTGCGGCGGCAGCAGACGACGATGATGAGGATGATGATGATGACGATGACGATGATGATGTAGATCTCGACGTCCCACTCGCAGGTTAGTTGTAATAATCAATATTATTATTTATTAACAAGAGTTTACGTGTGCTTTTCACGTAATTATGCGTCTTATTTTATATAGCATAGGTTTCAGGTTATTATAGGCTTCAGGTTATCTGATAGTAGTACCTTATAGTTAAATAATATTCTATTTTGAGAAAGATAACCTGAACGATAACCGTCTTTTTTTTGGTGAGATATACTTTTAAAATTTTACGAAGATTTAATGTGGCAATACTAGAAACTGGCTAAACTAGAATTCAAAGATTACAATTTTTAATATTGAGAACCACTTAAATGTGTTTACCGTTCATATAAATTGAAGATGTAACGGTAGCTGCTATATATATATATATCATTTGTTAGAATGCTTTATTGCTTGCTGCAGCATTACTGTAAATAATATTATCGTAAACATGTATTCACCCAAAGAACCATAGATTCACATAACGGGAAACATCTACAATTACTAAAAATAGTATGGTACAAATCTCCCTTTCAAGTGTGTTGTGTATATAAATCACAAAAATCATACAATTGCATTTGTAGCATGGGATAATATCATTTGTTTCAAAAATATTTCTGTAATTCCTGTAGTGATTATTCATAGTTTAATATAGTTAAAAAGATCTTGTTCCTTTCCACGTTAATATTTACTAGGTATGTAGGCTAATGAAAAAAATTCAAAAAACATAAACAGTACGTTATTTATATATCGTAGTATAACAAAAGTATCACAATTCATCAATAAAAATACCTTAGAATCAGGACATTGCGGCGACAACACAGAATGCGAACAGCGTGACAGGCGCTCTCAATCGTTAATTAATTCATACAAAAAGATTTAAACAGAGAAATTGACGCTCATCTGCTTTCTAGCTATGAAAGCCCCGCTTTGAACGTCACGCACTGGGAGATATTCGTGGACGATTCATTCAGTAACTATGTGTTTTTACAATTCATTTCAGTTAGACCTTTGTAATTGTGCTAACAATATACTTTAAAGTAGAGGAATACATTTTGGTGTGAATATAAAAAAGTATTATATACGGTTATTAGTCAATATGTATAAGTTAACATGGCGATCGAAGCCATAGTGTTGCTATTTCTAATGTTTCCTTTTTATTTTAATAGATGATGACGACGACGATGATGATGACGACGATGATGATGATGAAGAGTCAGATGATGATGAAGATGACGATTACCTTGAAAGATTCTTCGATGACATCTTAGGAGGAGGTAAGGCTATTCGTAAAGACTACAATTGAATTCATTTCCAAGTAAGAATTTTATAAAACTATATCAATATTTTTATTAAACCTACAGAAGATGACGATGATGATGACGAGCCCGCAGCTGTACAACAAGTCGTTCCTTCTTCTGACACGGTCGCTGCTGCACCATCTGCATCAGTAGCCTCATCCGAAGAGGGTGCACTCCCAAATGAAGAATCTGAATTAGAAGGTGAAGGACAAGCAGAAGGAGAAGATACTGAAGCACAGAAAGAGCCCGCTAGTGCTGAAGTAGAAATTCCAGCAGCTAGTTCTGAGGTAGCAGCAGAGGCTGATGCTGAGGAGGAAGACGACGACGATGGTGATGATATCAGTGACGCACTGGACCCCGAGGCTGATGATGACGATGACGAGGAAGACGATGACGACGACGATGACGATGATGACGCACTCGACGCACTCGGCAGGAAAATTGCTTCTAAGAACTCACGTGAGTCCAAAAAGCTGAAGGCGAGCGTCGCGGCGTATGCAAAAAAATCAGGGAAAAAAGGCAATCACATCGGTAAAGTAAAGAAAATCAAAGCGACATCCGCCGCGGCAGTCGCTAATGAACACAAAAAGTTCAGATAGTGAGTAGGCGCTGCTGAGTCCCGGGCGAGCCAGCCCTTCATCCACCTGAGAGACCTCTATGGTCCCATCCTTTAGCTTAGCTATTTATTGACTATTTATTTATTCTATTTATTTTATTTATTAAGTGACGTGTGTTTGATGTGTGAAAGTGTAAGTATGGTACCGAGAAAGTTAAAGTTAAATTAAAGTCTAGATCATGTCACATTGGTATCGTGGCAAATTTTTTGAAATAAATCTGTTGTTCTAATGTTTGTGTGAAATTTTTTATCTCACCTTCGCGACTATTTGTGCGTAACTGTACAATGCAAATATTCAAACTGTTGTACATTATTCAGAATATCTATCGTAAATCGCATCGGTCAGAAAACTAGTTACCTATGCAATCTCGGTGTCAACTAATCGAGTGACATTATCTAGCTATGTTAATTTAATTTTTATTATTATATTAAAATTTATGCTAGTCAAACTATTTATATATTCCTGCATCCTAATCCATTATTGTAACATACGTTTATATCATAAACTTACGTTTTAATGATATACATTATATTATGTATATTTACTATTCTCCATATTATCTCCATAGTATGTACAATTTAAAATATAGATATCAATAACTAGCCTTTTGACCGATTTATATATGTAATAATATAACGCACAAAATCCTTCCTTTCCTTATCAAATCCACTCATTATCTGACGAATGGTAAGAAAACAATTTTATGAGCATGTTAATTCAGAGAATCGTATATCTCTTGTAATAATGTTTATCCACTTGGAGATCAGCCGATAGTAGAAATACACTACGCTATTAGAAGAATTCGTGCACATTGCATGTAGAGCAAACGTTATAATGTATCTTGTTGCTCGACAAGGAATTGGCCGCAGGAGAATGTGTGTTACGAGGTCGCTCGTCGGCTGCTCGCTTACTTTCCCAAACGGTGTAATGAACCCGCCCGATTTCTTCTACAACCTTGACACTTTCGTTGACCTTGCTCCTGCCATATGAATATAAGAGCAGCTAGTTAACCGATCCTATAACTAATTAGAACACGATTTCGAAATAAGCAATAGAAAGTAAATCGAATTAATATTTACTCTCACTTTATGACGAAACCGCGAAATTTATGCTTCAAACGTCCGGTATAGTGAAAACGACATTATGAGATGCAAAAAGAGAAATTTTAAATATTTGTGCTCGTGAAACTCTGAGCTTGTCATGTACAAGTCGTATACGTCCTAAATGCAATACGTTTCTTCTTTTACATAAGTATTTACATACCCATGGATAGAGTGAATTCTTTAAACAGTGATATATAGTACATAATCTTTCGCAACCGATAATAATAAATTTGAAAATGAAATTAGTAAGATTCAAAAGTAGGATTTTACTACGGTATTACGTAATTATAAAGATCCTAGAGTGGCAATAATAACAAATACACCATTAACGGGTCTACAGATAGTATAGAATTATTAGAATTCTCTACATTTGTGCTGTTCTAGTTGTAATTAGATTTCTTAGAATATGCGTGGCACGGCACATAGTTTCTTTTACGTGTGGAAAATAGAAAATCTACCGTTGACTGGGCGTATTAATTGTGATCGACGATTAGAATTCAAGTGGGGCTCCGAGAGACCGATACAGTTAGAACGCGTGCCAGCATGACGTGTCTAGAATCAAGTGTGGTTTCAGTTGAATAAATATTAGGATTTCATAGGTACCTTACGCTTCGATAGATTCTTATTCTCTCAGTCCGTATAGGTCCCGCTGTTGAGCGCAGGCCTGCTCTGCGTAGAGAGGGAAGTCGAACTAGTGCGCCATATGAGCCTATAATTTTAGCATAGAGAATTATAGAGATTTTACTTTCCTTTTTCATATGGTCTCTTCTCCTCTTTTGCATTATTACTCCGTCATAACAATGGATGGTTTGGTAGCTTAATTGGGAGGTCAAGGGACAGAGAGTTCTGAGTTGTACTCCGTAATATATATACACTTCTAACTTAGGAAGGTTACCGACAAATTAGTCGCGTAAAAGCAAATAAATTAAACGAACAAAATTCGATTTAATAGACACATTTTTATATTTTTGCTAAAATACGATTGGTCTAGGATAAAAGTATGTATATAAGTATTTGTGCAAAAAACATTCGTTGCCGCAATTAATTACCAAAATTAATACAATATTAATGAAATGAGAATTATATTAAAAACTTCATTGATAATATTCATTATCATCACATTAGATAAATATCGTTCGTATAGTTGTTCATCTTAAAGTGGGATTGAAGAGTGACGTACGTGAGATTAAGTGTTGCTTATACGTTCTTGCAGCCAAGTCGTCGTTGTCTTGAAAATGGCACTCGTTTTAAACCTTTTTTGATGAAATATAATCGACGATGAAATAGAAATACAAATGAAAAGTTATTAGGGTTACAATATTACGATATAATATGGTGCTTTGATTCATTTATTCAATAAAATATTTACGTTTACATACATATGGAACAAATTTATACTTACCTACCTTCACAATAAACACGTGTAATAATATAATAGTATACTATACATATATTAATTAAGGGAACAATCTAAAACTTTCTATATACTCTTCTACAGTATTATTATTGAGGTAAAAGTTAAGAAAATGAAGCGCATTTTATGATTCTTTTAAAGATCACCTTTCAAAACCGTAAGTATAATTAAATTTAATGCAAACATATGAGAAGTTATATATTAATTTCAAAATAATTATAAAGCGAAGAGCGAAACATTAATTTTAATTAGATATTGTGTAGAATAAATATTAAAATATTGGAATAACATATAATATCTAGGTTCCACAATAAAAAATACGTATACTATTACTAGGTATAAAATCTAACTAAATGCATCCGTAAAGAAATATGTTCGAATTGAGTTTATTATAAAAGGAGATGGAAAGAAGACATTCCATATGAATGTAGATCATGGCATGTGTCTGTTAATATTGGCTCTTGTAATCAAGAAACGTTTAAGTATATTATATATATTACAAGTACAGTTATTTGTATTTACTAAACACACAAATGAATAACAATTCTTCGAATTGGATAATAAATACCTAATGCGAATTAGCTATAAGAATGTCTTCAAAAATGACTCTATTCTAGCTAAAAACTTTCATAGCGTAAATGCTAGAAAGTATTATTGAAAACCAGTCAAAAGTTTAATTATTTCGACGCTGGTCATTGACCATTGTTTTTAGATAGCGCGGAATTTTCGTGCGAAGTATGCATTTGAAAGATATCTATTGCACGTTATGCTAATAACATGTGACGTATCTATGGATAAATCTTCGTATAATTGGTTGTTTATCCTAGTATATATTTAACAGGCGCTCTTAAAGAAGACTCGTCTACCAAACCACCAACTGTGCCCGCCGTCTACATTGTAAAGTATAACCGCTTTGTGGATAACATTTTGGAGAAGATGAACGATATATTGAAAACATCATATGACCCGGTTAGTGTCAAGCTGCAACCAATTGATGTTAACAAGAAAAGTTCTAAGCCAAAGAAGAATAAGAATAAACCAAAAAGGTAACACCCAGTACGCATGACTATTGAATTATGAAGGAGACTAAAATTTTAATTTCTCACAAACGCAAATTGGTTTCAACTAATAAGAAACAATGTGTTTTAACTTCATGTGCAATCTTAATCTAGAATTTCGTAGTGGAGTCAATTTAATAGCATTATGATATCTATTAAAGGCACTGCAAATTTCCTACTTTTGTATTTCAGGAAAACTGCAAACAAGAAGAAGACCTCAGCTCGTGGTACCACTGTTGTTAACAAAAATAAAGAAAATTCAATTACTGAAATCCCCGAATCAGTAAAGGAGCACAATACTCAAAGTAATGAAGTCAAACCTAACGACATGGTAGTTGAAAAAACTCCTGTAGCCGACCCGGTAGAATCTAGAGCTGTTAAGGATAAAACTGGTACCGATAAGGCTAAGCCGACAAAAGTAAAGACTAAGCCACCAACCAAGGTTACAAAACCAAAACCAACCAAGACCAAGACCACAACAAAGAAACCACCGACTAACAAGAATAAAACTAAGACACCAGAAAAGAGTAAACCAAGAGCAAAGGGAACTCTATACGGTTTGTCGTCATTGAGGAGAACAGGAGACGTCGCAGTTAATATCATGTCAGATCATACAACTGTTAAGAGCAATTTTGCTGTTGGGCCACTTATACTGAGGGTACAAAAAGAGGTAACAGAATTTGAATATTTTTCTTATCTTGGACTAGTAAAGTATACGCATAATTCATAATATTGTTTTAAATTAACAGGTTGAACATGGTGCAAAGAAAGACATTAGATCAGCTACTGCAACTACTGCTGAGATGCTCGGCAAACTCACTTTGAGGGTCAATAACAAAGGCGTTGCTTCACTTCATAATATTAAAGTTCTCCAACCTAAACAGGTAAAGACTTAGATTATTGACAGGTCTAGGGGCGTTGGAACGTGCATATCTATATATAAATACGTGAAGCAAAAACGTTGTACCCCTTTTTACGAAAATTACGTGGATGGACAAGTATGAAATTTGGCACAGTTGATGTATATAATGAGAGGAAGTGCATAAAACTGAAATTTCATATAATAATGTATTAGAAATGCATTAAATTAATTAAAAAAGGCATTACGCACACAACAGCGCTATCGCTATACACACACACACACACACACACACACACACACACACGTTTACGTGAGTGTGTTGCGTAGCAACACTTATACACATTTGTTTACGGTTAAAATCTCTGGTCGAACTGAATGTCAAACAGACATAATTATGATGACAATATCTAATAGGAATTTGTGCTTATATATTAGTTATTAGTGAAATACAGTTTGCTTAATTTACAATTATACATAAATAAAATTAAAGAAAATTGTGTAGCAGGAAAATTAATTAAAATGAATTATGGCCGAATTTCGACCACACAGCGACCACTAGTATTTATTAATAATTGAAGAATAAAGACATAATATCTGGTTGACCGAGCTTCGCTCGGAATATTTTTGTCGAATTTATTTAGATATATATATTAATAAAAAACAAATAATGAAAATTATATAAAAATTACAAAAAGAGAATAATAATAACACCGAGATTCGAACCGACGCTGTTTGAATGCCACAAAACCCAAAATTAAAACCGGCCATCTCCCCAACTGAGCTATCGTAACTCATGACGTTGACAACGAAATTTGAATTCATATTCATTTAAAATTTACTGTCATTATATTGTTTTATTAAAAACACGGACAAAACAACATTTTCTATAAATAAAACCTAGCTAGATCGATTTTTGGACCCGAAACCTCTAGTATGCCAAGTTTCAACAAAATCGATGGAGCCGTTTCCGAGATCCTGAATATATATATATATATATATATTATATATATATATATATATATATATATGTATATATATATATATATATATATATATATATATATATATACAAGAATTGCTCGTTTAAAGATATAAGATAATTATGAAAAAATACACATTATAAACTAAAGTTAAACCTGTGTCCTAATATACCTACTAGTATAAATATATAGGTATATTTATTAATTTATATAGATAGCTGATAGACAGCTGATCAGACGAATTCATTTCATTTCTTACAGTGTACCTAGTTTTGATGATTCTTATGAAAAGAATTAAAATCTTAATTATACCTGTTTTTTATATATTCAAGTTCTGTATTTTTCAGGTACGAGTGGACAGTAATAACGAAAGCACACGGGAGTTAGTATGGCAACGCAGCGCTAGAATAGCCCACATGGTGTCCCAGAAACTCTTGTCGGCTTCGAGACCGATGTTTAAAAAACAGACTATCACGAGTCCATAGAATTAACTTGCAACGCATTCTTAAAAAAATATGATGGTGCTTTAGCTATAACGGATTTTCGCTTTGACTACGGATTTAATTGTCTAAAGTTTTAGGTGATGGGAAATTAGAAACAATGCATTTAAATGAAAGCCGACTTGTCATAAGCGTAGTTTCAAAACTTTTTATTATATTATTATTAGAATACGGACAAGACACAACAATTTTATTTTCACATTAATATAAAAAAAAAATACCTTCACAATACGGCAATTAGTTCTTAAATACCACTTTTATTAAAGCACGGTTTATTGCACCGCGGGCCTTAAAAAGATTCATGGATTCATAAATTACCCACCTAAGTTTTTATGTGAATAAACATTCGAAAATAATAACGATATTAACAGAAAAGAAAGCTTTTGAATTATCGGTTTCTGGAATCGACTGACTATTATAATCATCTGTAATTATTCTCGTTGAACGTATTTTAGTTTAATATCTGCACTGATAATAGTAAATACACCATGATACTCATTATTTTTTAATAAGTAGTCAGATATGCATTTATTATTTATAACATAATGATTTTAAGATTTAGGATAAGCAATACAGAGTTATGATTTAGTGTAAATTATTTATTTATTTTGAATAAACATCCATGTTTATTGAGACTAAATTTAGTTTTATTATATCACTAGCAACCTGCCCTCGCTTCGCTTCGGTTTCAGTCGCCTTATCCGCTTAGTTCCTGTTCCCATGGGAATACCGGGATAAAATATAGCCTATGTTACTCCCTGATATTATAACTTTCCATTGGTGAAAGAATTTTTGAAATCGGTTTGGTGGTTTTTTCGTGAAAGCGAAACAAACAAATAAACAAACAAACTTACTTTCGCATTTATAATATTAGTAAGGATTATTATCATCCCAGTTCACATATGTACGTCCCACTGCTCGGCTCAAGTCTCCTCCAAAATGAGAGGGAAATTGACCTACTATAACACGCTAGTCAGATTATTTTTTAGGGTTTTATTTCGATTTTCCTTCTTTCTTTGTTTTATTACATAATACGTTTATAATTATACGTGGAAAGATGGCATTACTGTTAAATTGCTAACATTTCATTAATTGAGATTTTCCGTGTTCAATTTGAAATACGGGTTCATCCGTCAAGCAGGAGGAGGCCAGGATTTAGTTCAGTATAGAATAGACCCGCTGCATATTAAGCTAATATTCAACGTGTGGTGACGAAGTAAGAATACAATTCACCATTCCCTATCTTGCCCGTGGATGTCGTAAAAGACGACTAAGGGATATATAATAATATGCATATAACATCTGTGCAAGAGAAGGAAAACTCGATAAAAAGCCCTATTCCAACACGTCTGACCAGCGTTTCCACGCTAGTAGTCAATTCTTCTCCCATTATGGAGGAGGTCTGATCCCAACAGTGGGACATATATAGGTTGAGATGATTCAAATTGAGGAGTATTAGTCTGGTGCTTTGGACAAAAAAAGTGCCTAAATGTTTTTAGAACAGTAGGACACAGTTGTGCTTAACAATAACTGGAGAGGCCTCGATATGATGTTCGGATCGTTGAGGTCTTCCAGTCGGTGCTGATGAAGTGATTAGGTCGACGCCACGGGGTGCTTTCTATTCGATTGGTGCAGGTATTGACGGGGCACGGTTGCTTCGCCAAGTACGCCACACGGTCGTGAGAGGGGAGACCACACCGCCCTGCTACCATTGCGATTGCGACGAGGACAGGGCGCAGCATACACTCGAGGTTTGTACTATGTGGGCAGAGCAGCGCTGTTAACTCTACTAAGCCGAGGCCGCGGGTGACTAGACCAGGGATTATCCCGTCACCCGCAAAGAGGTTGACCGCACGAGGGCGACCGACGTCCCGCGAAGGTGTCAGAAAGGGAGGGTACCTACCCGAAAGGTTATTGCGCCGTGCTGGCCACAGACGACAAGGAACTTGGTTCCGGTGGTCGGCTCAATGGTGACGGAGAGGGATTACGGTGGGTTATGAGGCCGCACGCCGTCTTCTCGTCGCCCCGGACGGAATGGATGGTTGTGCGCTGACCATAGCCCACCCAAAAAAAGCCAAATTTCTTCTTATTAACGAGAAGTCTCATGAATGAAAACTACATGGCTTGAAGATGGGACAAAATAAACGAAAAGGCAAAAGAAGCCATAATAGCTGGATAAACTTTACTCTTCAGCTTGTAGTAAAAACTCAGTCACTCACAATGTTATTAAGATCAAAAAATATAATAAGATTACAGATCCCGCCGCCACTGTACTTTTAAAAATGCAATAATGATGTTTGAATGTAACGTTTTCTACCAGTTTGACGATATGTTGTCGGATGCATATTCTTAGACCTCCAACTGAGGTAGATAATATTTGCACGTATGCATATTTAGAACTGAAACCATTCATCCACAAATGGCGCTTTGACAAGATTTTCTATAAGACAATTTTTTAGTATACTTTCATTATCATCACATCACATTATCAGCTTGCCCGTGGATATCGTAAAAGACGTATCGTCGAGACGTATCATCATTCTGCCCTTAACCCAATTACTTGGGGTCGACGTAACATGTACACTTCTTACAAGTACACTTCTTAGTATGTCCAATGCAAATAATTTGTTATGTCTAACTCAGAGGTTATGCGACGTAGTAACAATATAATTCACTAATCAGACACATACACACAAACAATTTTCTGCCTTTGGGTACCGTAAAAGGCGACTAAGGTATTTAATATGCAAATAATATCTGTGCAAAAGAAAGAAATTTCGTAATTAAATTTTACAGTTGTCTTAAATCGTCTAACCAGAATGTCATCATTTTCATTATTTCAGCCTATCGCCGTCCACTGCTGGACGTAGGCCTCCCTCATGTTACGCCACAAAGTGCGGTTCTGTGCCGCCTGCATCCAACGACGCCCAGAAACTTTCACCAGATCGTCGGTCTATCTGGTGGGGGGCCCTCCTACACTGCGTCGTCCAATACGTGGTCGCCACTCGAGAACCTTTCTTCCCCAGCGGTTGTCAGTTCGTCGAGCAATGTGGCCTGCCCATTGCCACTTCAGCGTGCTAATTCTTCGTGCTATGTCGGTTACACCCGTTCTTCTGCAGATTTCCGTATTCCGGATTCTGTCTCACAGAGAAATCCCCAGCATAGCCCGCTCCATAGCACGTTGAGCGACTTTGAGCCTTGTTATGAGGCCTACATTTAGGGACCACGTTTTCGTGCCGTAAGACATCACTGGTAACACACACTGGTCGTAGACCTGTGTTTTCAGATACTGAGGTATGTTGGACAAGAAGATCTTCTTAAGTTTTCCGAACGCTGCCCAACCGAGTTGGATTCGTCGGCTGATCTCTTTCTCGAAATTGGATCTACCTAATTGGACTGTTTGTTAGGACAAACCCACTAGTTGGAATATCCTGCTGAGATCATTGAGCATGATGCCAAGGTCCTCCATGGATTCTGCCATAACGACGATATCATCTGCAAATCGAAAGTGAGTGATGTATTCGCCGTTAATATTGATGCCGAGTCCAGTCCAGTCTAAGAGCTTGAAGACATCTTCCAGTGAGTGGTGAACAGTTTCGGAGAGATGACGTCTCCCTGTCTCACACCTTTCTGCAACTGGATTGGTTTCTTACTCTTATCTCGGATACAGACTGACATTGTGACGTTTCTATACAAACACTTCAGCACTTCGATATAGCGATGGTCGATTTGGTACCGCTGAAGGGACTGCAGCATCGCCCAAGTTTCGACTGAATCAAAGGCTTTCTCATAGTCTACAAACGCTATACACAGGGGCCGATTATATTCCTCGGTCTTTTGCATAATCTGCCGAAGCGTGAGGATATGGTCTGTTGCGCTATAGCCTTTTCGGAAGGCGGTTTGTTTGGGCGGTTGGAAGCCATCAAGCTTTAACGTGAGTCGATTTGAAGTCGAAAACAGTCGAAAACAACTTATAAACGTGGCTCAGGAGTGAGATGGGTCTGTACTTCTTTAGAAGAGCTTTGTCAGCCTTCTTGAAGAACAGCACCACCATACTCCTGGTCCACGACTCTGGAACGTCGCCCCCGAGGATAACGAAATTAAATAGCTTCTGAAGGACTTTTACATAAGACCGGCTTGCCGCCTGTCTTCAGACGCTCTGCCGTAATTCCGTCATCTTTTTTTTTTATTGCCAACGGTGGCAAACGAGCAAGCAGCACACCTGATGGTAAGTGAAACTGCTGCACATGGACCTTTGCAATACCAGGGGCACAGCCAGGCCGCTGCCAAGTGCCAGGCAGGCATCTACCGGTGCCTTACCGTTACGTAGTTGTTTGAGAGCCATTCTAATCTCGTACAAGCTGATGTCCTGGATTTCTTCGGCCTAGTGCCGTTAGCTTGGATCTGGGATCTTGGACCAAGCCGACAACAGGATTTCGGGATGATTTATATAACTGTCCATAGAACCTTTCAACCTCTCTCAAGATCTCTTTGGGATGATATGATAGTGGCGTCATCGGTCTTCAGCTTAGTCATTTGGCTTTGCCCAATAGACAGATCTTGTACGAACACTTTCGAGCCACGATTCCGCTCTATCGCTTCTTTAATACGAAGCGTATTAAATCGGCGAATATCACGACGCTCCGTGCGTCGCGATATTCGCGACTTTACGATATATATTACGATTTTCGCGATATTTATTTTGGTAAAAATTAATGGAATAATTTACTGTAATGCAGTAACCGACACGACAAGGTAGCAACAAACTCGAAGGACTCTTCCTTCTCTTTAAAAGACATTTTTGTATATCCGTGTAGTGATAGAGTAAGAATACAATTTATTACTCACTATCTTGTCATGGATGTCGTAAGACGAAGTCTTTCTAGGTTAATATCCCTCCTATTATCTGCATAATAGGAGGGATATTAACCGGAGGGTTCGCACTCAGCAGTAAGACGTATGTATATGAGCCAAGATGGAGACAATGATGACCTTTTTTATAAAAGTATACAATTTAAGTTGATATTAATGCCTGTGTGCCTTTCAAACGACAATTCATTTTTGTTATGAAATAAAATGTACTTAAATAATAATGTCAGGATTTTAGATCCTACATATCCTTTATTTTGGCGGGATATAATCAGCACATACGCCGTCCATTCCAAGCGAGACAAGAACGGTATACTCCACCTCTTTAAAACTATGCGCAGGTACTCGGTGAAGCAACCATGCCCTGTCAAGACCTGCATCAGTTGGTGCCAACTCAACCATTCTATCACTACCGGCCGAAAGGCTTCGACGGTGCGAACGCCGTATCGAGGCGTCTCCAGCCGGTCTACCCAATGGGCAATGACGTCACGGCGAGCATCTCCTATGTATGGCTCTATGGCCCTGACCGCCATGGCCCTTTGTGGTCGCTACAAGAGAGCCCTAAGACGGACGATCAGCAAACCAGTCCACGCCGGTGCGCCGTACAGGGCTATCGACTGCACTACCCCTGCGTATAGCGCTGGGACCACATTCGGCATCAGCCAACAAAGAGTACCGCCGTGCCGATAAGCCGCGGAGCAAGTCGATGGGAATGCTTCCGGAATTACCAATGCCCATCAAACTCTTTCTTACTTCCTATGGGTCCTGATACTGTTGGTTACATCTCTGCTACAATCTCTTCGCTGCAGAAAGTTGCCAGGCGTGCCGCTTCCTGTAGCGTCCCACCTCGGGCTGGGATGAGTGTATCGTCAGCATAGGAAATTACGCTCAGTTCTGGTGGGAGGCTCCCTCTCAACGTCCAGTCGATGTTCCACAATGTGGTCCTCATAATCGGCTCCTGTGGGACATCACACGACATGGGCGTCCGCACAACGCCCCCTACTCGGTTAGTGTAGAGGACGCTGCGCTTTTGCAAGTAGTCTGCCACCAGTCGCCACAGGTATAAGGGCATTTCGTGATACCGGAGCGTCGCCCTGATGCAACTAAATGGAAGACTGTTAAAGACATTGGCGTTATTTAGGGACACCGCCAACAGCACCCTTCCGCCGGTGAACGTCTCCGCGAACTTGGCCCTCAGTCAGCCAGCATGGCCGCGATTGTCAAACGCCCCCTCCTGAAACCAAATTAGGCGTCTGACAGATCAGGGCCAACCTCGCTGAGGTGTCACCCGATGTGGGTGGTCAGGACTCTCTCCAAAAGCGTGCCTGTATTGTTCAGCAGCACGATTGGCCAGTAGGCCGCGGCCGAGTCCGGAAACCGTCCCGGCAGGAGTATCAGTGTCCCCTCCTTCCAACACCCACGGAACTGCCCAGACGCTAAACAAGCGTCCCAGTATCAGCAACACATACGCCCCATCGCCACTCCCATCTCGGATTCCGTGACGGGCGGCATACTTTCATCGGCGTCTTGGTCACTATCCGTCACAGCCATGACCGGGATGTGTGCGCCGCCCGCTGTGGGAACGAGTCCGCGACAACAGGTCAGGAAGCTGGGCTGTTCGAGCATGGTAGCAGCGCTGAGCGTAACAGGCGTAGTTTTGGACGCGTTAGCAAGCACCCACGGTGCAATTGCGGGCGCAGGCTGCGGTCACGCCTTGGCCGGAGCCAGCACCGGCCTTGTCTTTTTTGTGATCTCCTTACTCCCAGTGACAGCCGCAGCGAAGCTGGCTACGCCACCCTGATAGGGCAGCAAGGTGAGGCGTCAACGTCAGCTACGTGGACCTCGCTCTGTCCGCAGCGAGTAGTTGCTAAAGCTCAGGAGGCAGTTTCGCCTCCATGGCCTCAATCATTCGACCAATTCTGGTCATGATAGCGTGTATCACCTCTTCCGGCAAGTCGTCCACTACGGAAAGCGGTATCTCTACGGCTCTCCGGGGTGCGCTTCGCAGCGCAAGTCGGAGCGGCGGCAACGATAGCCCTCGTCGGTGGTGCAGTTGGCGTTATTGGTATAGTCGAAATTGTCGCGGCTAGCGACAGGCGCGCGAACTGGGCCCGCAGGTCAGCCATCTCTTTCGCCAACCTGCAGTTCTTCCTTCTCATCGCCGCCAGCTCCATCCCCAACTTCTCCTTGAGGTCTGATTACGGGAAATAAATTGGGTATAAACAAGAAGAAATAAAACTATCATAATTTTCATTTGTACAAAATGTTTTACTTAATAATTACAATTCCACACATGTTAACACTAAACGTATCATTCCATCTACATAAAATTAGTTTAACTTTACTTATAAAATAATATTTCATCTAACATTAAATGCTAGAGTGAGCATACCTTACGTATCTTTAATACTACTTATAGTACAACCTGTAACGAATCAGGCCTCGATTTCGGACCTAAATGTGACTACAAAAAGTGACAGCACCACCAAACATGTTGAACAATGTGACTGATCATTGGAGTGACAAAAGCGAGCATATCTGTATAGTGGTTAGACTGGCAGTGAACCTATTTTATGGATTGATTGAAGGCAGAATTGTAAAAGTGAATGTAGACCTCCCCAATGGCGCTATACATGGGAAAGTAGACTGTAGTAACAATATAGTATAACCATATCTGTAGTATAGACATCATCAATCCATTGAAATAATGAATGTAGTGAAGAGCGCAAATTAAAAAAGATGGAGTAAATAATCTACTATGGACAAGAGGACCGACGATGTCAAAAAGGTAGTCCAAAAACGTAACTTTAAAAATAAGTTATGAACACCAATCAATTTTACCTTTTTATCTTTTCTTAATTATATTTACTACGGGTCTTAAGACAATTAAAGGAGTTTCCCGGGGCTTCTTGAGAGTCCAATTTCGGTGTCATTTCTCAAAACCATTGTACCTGCCTGGCTTTCAGGAGTTATAATGGTAGGAATGTGCGGTGGGTTAATGCCCAATTAAAGAAGGAACAGGAATCGAAGTTTTATTATACAAAAATAAATTTTAAACTTAACAATAAAACATTTATCGACGCAGTTATTTTAAAACAAAACTCCTTATTAGCTATACCGGTTCACGGTTTGTCTCATAGACAACATACATACATACAATTAATATAACTTAAATTGTCAAAAACTTCTAAATAGCTTCTATCATCACTGGCATTAACAAAAAAAAGATATTCTCAAAAATACATAGGTATCGGTAGATTTCTTTTGTATTATTACAATTTACTTTTGGGGTTTTAATCATAAAATAGTAATTTGTAAAATAATACAAAAACAATGTTTTCTAACAGCCTCAGCAAATTTAACCTTTATATAATGGAGATTCTAGCCAAATTCGTATAGAAATAAATATTAGTTCACATAATGGAAATGAAAAATATATTTCAGATTTATAATCTTATATAATTTAGTATTCTAAAATTGGATACTGATAAGCAAAAATGTGTCAACCCACAAAAAGTCAAAATCAAAAATTTTGATATATTTTGAAAGTACATCACGTATTTAACATTCTGGAAAAGAGTTCCAGGTCACTTGAAAGAGTTAAGTATGAAAACAATGGGTAAATATCATAAAACAAATCGGGAATCACGTATACAATTTTTTTCAAGTTACTTAACGTAGTTTAAATTTGAAATGTGCTATTTATCTTGAAGATAAATATGTTATGAGGCTTGACACTGTATTGCTTAAATCTTATTCAGTTATTCTACACAGCGTCAACTATTTTTTTTATTACATTAGATAGACTATTTGTTTAGAAATAGTTTAGGCATTTTTTGGATTTATCAAATAAGAAAAGTAAAAAAAAAATAATTATATCTTAATAGTTCTACTTAAAACATTTTACGCTTTATAAATGATAACATATGTTTATCAATATTCATTTATGTTCCTTAATGTGCATTTAGTGTCACTAAATACTAGTGCACGCATTTAGTAAAATAGTGTTAAGTTCCTTAAGTCCATGTTTCGATTATTTTAGTATGTTCCATATTTTGTAATAAGCAAAAATTTTATTTTTGTGGATAAGTATACTAGCTTCTTTTCTTTTTATGTTGCCAATCTATTTCTAATCCATAATTCTTTTTATTAAATAGAGAAAGAATCAGTGGATGTATATTTTTTCAAACAAACTTATTAAGAATTGGTTTGAAATTTTTAAACGCCATTTTCTCAAAACGAAGTTTGTGAGGGTTAACATATTATCGCTTATCAGCATACAATATATTATGCATGTATGACGAGGATAGAGACAAGTATGATGTATTTGTATTGTATAACAAAATATTTAAATGATCTTGACTGAGTAAATGTTAAAAGGTCAAGGTTGCCGTAAAATTCTATCTGACAATAAGAGGACACATTTTCTATGATGTAGTATTATGTGTATTTACAAATTTATGCAACTTTATAAATTTCGAATGAAGATACAGAATACACTCCAAATACTTCACATCACTACCGTATTTATTACGTACATAACTGTTATCTAGTAATGTCATGTTTATAATAATATGTTTTGATAAATAAACTTTTGTTTTAATAAAAATATTAATTTTAAAATATATACTAATTTTTTTGTCATTACAGTTGAATATAATCTTTAAAACGACGTTACATATATTAAAAAAGATGCAGCATTGCGGCTAATATTTTATAATGATAAAAAAAATATTTGTAGTACGTCGTAATCTAAGGAATGTATTATTATTCCTTATTAGAAACAACCAACGATTTTTTTTTCATGGGGGCAGGTTATGGTGTAGTCACACCTCGCCCAATCCGTTCGGGTCGACGTAGAGGACGGCGTGGCACCCCATAGTCTGCAATGCACGTACCTTCCTATCATTATGTGAACACACACAACCGGTGATACCTAGGCATGACACAAATAGTCATCTGTGCCGTTTTAGCTTCGCCGATTTTATTTATTTCCCATTTAATTTCTTATATTGCCCCATATATTTATTCATGAACGTTAGACAGACGTTATTTGTAGTTACTCTATATTTATTAGAAATTATAATTATACGTAATATACAGTTATATGCCATAAAGCTTCAATAGTTAACTTCGGCACAGAGTTTGGGGCTGTTATTATTACAATGGTGCAGTTTTATTGGATCAAAAATGTAGGTGGGTATACAAAATCAGTTCAATAATAGCATAGTGAAAGCTAGATAGGAACGAAATGGAGATTACTAGATAAGAACTTAATTAAAATATACGGCTATCTACTTTTTGCACCGAACCCGAATCACCTAACACGAGTCTTATAAGGTGATCATTTAATTAATCATAAACATTTTTTTTTAGTAAATTATATAAATAAATGATGCAAGATAAATTGTTATTGAAACCTATTTCTAAGAAAAATAAAAGTTTACTTGAATTACATTGATTCAAGCCAACTAATGTTGTTTTCTGGGAGCCTATGTTCCTGAAAATAGTAATAATAAAGTAGATTTCATTTAGAATTTGCATAATAACAATTGCACGCTAGTAAATTAAGTACATTTAACCTAACTGGTAAAACAATTAGGAACTATATCTGTAACCTAAAGGACACGGAGAAAGTATTGATATTTTTTGGTATATTTTCTTGATAAAGGTCAATAATATTATTGGTAATGTAAATTGGTTAGATTCAATAACATTCTTTATATACAAGACTGTTTAGAAATTATTATTATATAGTTATTTTTATTGGATTAGTAAATTTGACAATAAAAAAAATATTTAGTTGTATTTTATGAAAAGCATAACAAGAAGGGAAAATGTTAAATAATGAAGAAAATATACATTTCTTTGGTACGCGTTAGTAGTGTATTGATACAATTGATACCGTGTCCTATTCTACAGTAGACAATAAGTCAAAAATTTCAACTATGTATAAATATATAATTAATTATTTACACAAAAATATAACTTAATATTATACCATTTTATTCAAAATAATTAATTAATTAAGTATTAAATAAAAACCTTTTTTCACTAATCTTGTATTTATGTATTTAAATTTTGTCTTTACTTCCCCATTCATATATTCTTTTGTATACAGGTGTACAAATAAGTTGTCTTGCTTCACCTCATGTACTCCTTCATGGCTGATATAAACTACCCGAAAACTAGGAACAGTAAAATCAAAATTAAAATATAATTGTATAAAATTAGAAAAATAACTACATCAAATTTTAAACAAATTTGGTAAAACTATTTTATGATACGTGCTAAAATTTTAGAAATTATTATAATCACGTATCGTTACTTATTGTTTTAACTGAACCGTTCCTATAAAGCAAAGGCACGCTATTTTGTTCTTGAGCTATAACGATTTCCGTGATGTCCTCCTCGTTTTGTTGCAAGGAGTCATAATTCGGCGGCGGTGTGTGTCCTTTATTCATTTCAGGTAGAGGTATTTGTCCGGTTAGACCTAAAAATATTGGGAGTCATGTAAGAAATGTATAGTCCTTTTTTCAAGTCAACATTCAGTACCAAATGACTCTGTGGGTCCAAGCAGACTTTACAAAAATAATATTAAAGAAGAAATAATATTCGGAACAAAACATAAATATTATTATGGAGAATGGATTAAGGTATGATTGCTAAATCTAGTATCTTGTCCAGTACAACACTATACGTTAGTGTTAGTCAATACATAAATTTGACCATCTATTGGTTTACTTAATCTAATAAGAAATATGCTGGGCTCGATCCTACTCTACAATAGCGTGAAACTACCCTACCATACTAGGCTGTTCAGACATGTCGGTATAGGGTTTTGTTTCGAGTTTTTCATCTCTTCCATAGATTAACATCAAACATATAGGATGCATATTATATCCCTTAGTCGCCTTTTACGACGCACACGGGTAAAATAGGGGGTGGTGAACCGTATTTTTACTGCGTTACCACTTTTATATTGTGTCAAGATTGTAATAAGATTTAATGGTGGATAATCAAGTACTAGTTAAACAATCGTTCCTGACTGACATAAACGTCTATGGCATATACAAAATATCTGATTTAATTCTAGAATATCGCTATACCTTTCGGGGATGGTCATCGTCACATAGATTATTAAATTATGTCAAAATTGGTTAGAATAAAAACCTCAATCATCGTCATCATTTCACATATGTCCCATTGCAAGGCTTGAGCCTCCTAAACAATAGGAGGGAAATGACCTACTACACCACGCTGGTCAAACGCATTGGCATAGGATTTTATTTCGAGTTTTCCCTTTCTTGTAAAGCGGTTTATGCATATTTAATTCCCTAGTCGTCTTTTATAACACACTTGGGCAAGAGAGGGAGTGGTGAATTGTATTTTTACTCCGTCACTATACGGAAAAAACCTCAATGCGAGTATAAATTACGAAGGCTCAAAAAATGATACGGTGTAGTATTTACCTTGTAATGTAGAGTCTAAATCTGCAGGATTAAGGACGACTACAACGTGAGATCCTGCACCGCTGAACACAGAGGCAACGCTGGCACGAGGAGATAGTAGAACGAGCGGCTGTCCACGAGAGGCTAGTGAACTAGACAATGCGCAGATGCCCTTCGCCGCGGTGAAGTCAGCACCTGATATAAGAAATGTACTTTAATATTCAATCATTACCATCATTGCAACCCATATACGTCCCACTGTTGGGTTCGGGCCTCCTCCACAATGGGAGGGAATTTGACCTACTATACCATGCTCGTCAGTCATGATTGGGTTTCATTTCGAGTTTTGCTTCTCTTGCACAGATGCACATAGCATATGATATCCCTTAGTCGTCTTTTACGATATCCTCGGGTAAAATAGGAAGTTGTGAATTGTATTCTTGCTCTGTCACCACAAAAAACTTTAATATTGCCCATCGATAATCATTTTATGAATATGTGAGAAAGCGGTGGAAGGGGGCCCAAAAGGAAAGGATTAAATGAAGACGAGCATCTCTAGTGCTTATATGTTGCTGAGAATTTTCTGTCTGCACCTTTCAATGGCCAGGTCGTACGGTATTACCGGTTTCATATTTGTACAGAAAATCGAAATTCGTGAGCGAGATTCGTGGTCAGGTGTTAAATCTTCACAGTAGGCAATGATTAAACCCTGCATTTCGTATTGCATTGGTCCATGATCGGTATTTACCACCAGATGTTTTGTCTGTTCTTTTGCCACTAAACATAATAAAGAAAGAAGACAAATGTTAGAGTATTTGTCTCTACTGCTCATATAGTACTATTATTGGCCACGAGTCCCTTGCCTATAGGAAGCCAATAGTTAAATGTATCAATTTTAGCTCCAATCGTCTGCTTCATGTATAATACAAAAAAAAAAAATAATATAATCTGTTCTAAAAAAATCTTAACTAATTAAGCTACAATCTTAGAATAATAACGTATAGAAGGATAGTGTCATCAACGAAATATTTTTAAAAGTAATGTTAAAAACCTTTTTCAGATTTTCTAATGTGTTGTGACAGCATTTGAATGCACAAACACACAAACCAAATTGAGAGTTGCGTACGTACGTGCAGTACAGTGACCTTGTACACTACGAAACGGTCCGGTGTAAGCTCCATTAGGCTCCAATTTAAATGCTTCATTTTTTGTGCGCGGACTTACCTTCTATACGTTATTATTCTAAGGCTACAATGTTGGGCAATCATCTACGAACATGCGATCAATATCTGAGAACACTACCCAATAGTAAGAGAGTAATGTAATAGATTGCTTTATTCGCGCGACTTGCGTAGCATGTTTTCCTATTTTGTAAAAATAAATTAAAATGTAACGAATTTTTCCAATAGATTCATTCACTGATTTTGACAAAAAGAAAAACGAATGAAAATGGCGGGAAACAACATTTTACTAAATTGTTTCTTTTTTAAATATAACCTTTTTTACATATATAGGTAGCAAAACCAGCCAGATACAACAAGTACCAACAGTCAAAGAGCTTTTATGAAAAGTTTATACAAACTATATGCATAAGACTTTTCCCTCGATCTACATAAAGAAGATGTCTTTCCCTCTGAATATAATTTCCACTGTTCAAAAAACTATACAATAATAGGTACGACTGGGCGGTTTAATTGTCCTTATAGTGCTTAATTCTTAGGTGGTAGTCACGTTACATTCGAAAGGAGTCATAACACAGAAAATTATTATGTATGTTATACTATTATTGTTTATGGTTGCCTAATAAAATTATTCAAGGAAATATAACAAATAACACTACTGCGAGTTAATTATATGATTTAATAATAGTAATAGTCACTAGTCTTTATATTTATATGGGTGTCGTAAAATCTTGAATCTCGATTCCAATCCTAAATCTAATCGCAGTTCGAATTTGAGCCATTTGGTACTCTTGAAAGCGACATTAGCGCACGATTGGAATCCAATTCGGTGGATTTTTTTTTACACTAAATGACTTCAACTCTCCTCGATTAAGTTAAATATTTGCCACTCGCGGCGTGACTTTGACGTATACATCGAGTTTGATATCAAGAAAGCGTCTTTGTGAGAATCGAGTTCGGTAACGTTATTAATTTTTTTTTATTTTATTTATTAGGGACATAAAACAGTTACATGTTACAATGAAAATCTTATTAAATAATTTTAGCTTACATATAACCCACATTAATGCTCCACATATTTGCATAAAAGTAAAGGAAGTTACAGACATGCACACTTTACAGTTTTCATACACTAGTACTCTCAAATAATACATCATTAAGTTTTTTTTTTTAAAGCTTAAAAATTTAAAATAATAAATTACATTTGGTGAAAATAACAACGGCAAACGCGAAGAATTCATTCTTAATTTTGTTTAAGAGTATCAAATATAAGTTTGGTGAGATTGGAACTGAATCGGATTCGAAATTAGAATTGATTTCAAGGGTAAGCCCACAGGTGAATGATCACCAATTTGAGGTATGGAAGTTAAGGGAAAATTAGACTATATAGTTATTAGATAAATAGTACGCACCGAGTACATATCGACAATCAATAACGACGGGCATACTACAACCGCCTTGTTTCTTAGCAGCTCGCTCCACATACTGTCTAATATATTCCACTCCTGGGAAATATAAACTATTGCCTACTGTCACCAATACGTAACTGAGGCCTGAAGAGTCCTGAAATACACAAAGTACAATTTAATATAATACTTATTTAAACGTGATTTTTTTCTAATATTTTTATTGGCTTCTATAAATCAACGATAAGTAAGAATGTTTGTTATAATGTATGGAAACCATTGAAGTCAAGCAACTCTGCACCGGTGGTCGGCCCAACGACGAAGGCGACGTGCTATATGGGTGGGTTACGGGGCCTTGCACCGCTCCTCTGTCGCCCCGGACGGAGCCGGGCGGCAGATGCGCCCACCCCAAAAAAAAGGATAATGTAGGGAAATTAATTAAACAGAAATAATTTTTTGACTTTTCTAAAGCAGGTTACTTTAGCTTACTAAATATACATGGGGTTAGGGATATAATTTCCCATAATATAAAAAATAGCATGTAAACACGATAATGGAAACCAACCGACTAACCATTCCTATCTATCCACTTATAGATAAAGTGATAAAATGAAACATATATTAGTAAATCATGAGTTATTTCTTTTACTGTACGTCATTCCCGTCGTAACAGCTTTCCGCTTCCAAGTATTCACATAGTTGCATCAAAATAAGTTTTACTTCAAATAGTCCAGATATTTATTTCTGAGGTTATTGGAATAGTAAAGAAAAACAAACCTTTAAAAATTATTTCATTACATAAGCTTATTTAAGTGGGATGAAAATTAAAAATAAAATTCAACAATATGTTTGGTCTACTTACAGTTACAATTTCGGCCTCTAACTGTGGTCTCGCGCTAGGATATAATAATAACAGCACGTTAACAGCTACTCCAACGAGTATACCTAGTTCCACTCCAACTGAAAGGCACAGCGCGAACGTCGCGAATGCTGGCACTAGGTCTGCACGACGAGACCGCCACATAGGTTTCACAACCTGTAGATAAAAAAACAGAACCATATAGTGACTATTTGGCGATTATCCGTCTGGTTACGGAGTAAAGACACAACAATTCACCTCATATCTTGCTCCTGGGTGTTGTAAACGACAATTAAGGGATATATGTATAGGTAAAATCAATACATATCCATAATTACTAAGTTCCATAATACAGGGTGTATCAGGTTATGGGACAACTGGTCAAACGGGGAGTAGCAATGGTGGTAAGAATCCATAAAAAAAATTTTAAGGAAAAATATCAATTAGTTAATGAATTAGAGACATGTAAAGTTTTCAATTTTGTCATTGTTTTTTCGTTTAAATCTGATTGAAATGTATAAAGTCAGTGATACTTAATCTGCAACATATGTTATCTGCGATAATAAAGCCACTTGAAGAATAACTTGAATTATATAAACTCACCTTAACAATTAAACTCAAAAAATGTAACAAAGGCACGGACAATAAGTCTGTGGACCATCAACAAAAAAAAAAAAATCTGCTACATATTCGTACTTTGTTAAATGTTCAATAGAAATTGAAAAAATCAATGATTACGTTCGCATAAGCAAAACGAACTTCACTTTAAATCAGCTGATCGGCCGATTATCGTCGCCGAGTCACGTTTGTACCTACAGTCCCATTGAAGCGTTTGCGCAATTCTAGGTATGTATGAATGAAATTATACTGTCGAAGCTTTACATGCCTACATGTATCCTGTCTATCCATGCCTACATAATACGTAACATTTAAGGCGTAGACTGTTTGACACACATTTTTGAAATTACTATAACTTTTATGTTATATTGTTTTTTGTGTAATATACATTTTAATTACGATCTATGGCCGGTACACTACAACATACTCGAACAGTTGCTCCATAACCTGATACACCCTGTATACTATGAGGTCTTTCAGGGTTCCAAAATAGCCCAATAAAGCCAAATAGTTCCCAAGACTTGCAATCAACTCTCGAAAAGCAGGCAGCTATATGCTATAATTTAAAACTGCTGGATACTTGCAGTATGCGAATGAACTTCCAACAGTTTTAAAAACTTTTAGTGGACGTTGATGAGATACTGATTTAACAAGAAGGAAATATTGTAAATCGTCGACTCAAGATGAAGGTTCTAAAAAAAGGACTAAGAAATTCGTGTAACTTCTTTAACACTTAATTATATTAATATTAATGATAATGTAGGAACTTGCTTGTGTGATAACACAGATAAAATAACACCATTGCAAGTGGATTAAATTCTATTTCAAAATAGCTTTGTATACGTCATCATCCTGCCCTTACCCCAATTACTTGGGGACAATGCCGTCGATGCCATATATACTCCTCAAACATCGTACATATTGCAAATGTTAGCCGTAATAGTTTCGTGATCCGCCGTCTGTTTGGCGACCCTTCTTGGGAATGTAATTGTTGACCAGGCTGCAGTTGATGGAGTTTGACCAGCTCGAAGTAAAGGATTGTGGCATCTTTTACAACAACCACGAGTAACGTAAGTATTGGTAGTATTCGTAGCCGATACCATACAGTGAATATGTTTAGTATGCACAAACGAAATAATACAAATTAGTCTTACATTCTATCAGTACAAGAATAATAAAGTATAGTTCGATTATCAAAATCAAGCTATTGTAGAAGTAAAGCTTGAGCTTCCAACATTGGGCCCATATATGGGCTGGAAAAAGAAAAAGGCTACAAAGATGCATAACTTAAAGATATTTCATCCAGATGCTTACCTCATACTCTATCATAAATATCACAGCACATATTACTACAGCGGCGAGCGCCGCCTTCGGTATAAAGTAGAAATATGGCGTCAGCAAGCTGAGCGCCAAGAGCACCAAAATACCTGAAAGAATAATTTGTATTTTATAGTCCAAAAGTAGAAATTCAATTAATATCCTCTATTCTGTAAATCCTACGTAATTGGGTCTAGAGTTCGTTACCGAGCATTGATACAGATTTTGCGCGTTCGTTACATGTAAATTATTTCGTAGTAAAACGCAAGAACTCCGCTCTGACGGAGTAGCATTACAATTTGTACATAGTCCTTCACCTTTATCTGGCGTCCTATGAGTCAAGTAAGCTACAAGATAACGTCAATGCGTGAGAAAGAAAGTTGACAATATGAAGCTATTCCCTCTGGTTAACGCGATATACCACTAATTACTATCTACTTATAGTGGCGTCCAGTAGGGCAAAAACCGTAAGCCATGTAGGACAAAAACGCTCTTCATAAAAGAGAGATTTCGGTCTACAATATTGAGTTAACCAGGTTGGCAGTTCGTGTTTTTCTTATGTCGCACGCTCCTTAGTGGTTTCATATCAAATCCGCAGTAAAGGTAGTTATGACCTTTAGTGGGATTATTTCTTTATCAGCTCCTAAAAACAGGACTTTCATCATCATCATCACCTTAGCCAACATTAGAGCCACTGTTGGGCTCGTGCATCCGCCATAATGGGAGAAAAATTGACCTACTATACCGCGCTGTTCAGAGGGTTTGGCATAGGGTTTTATGTCGAGTTTTCCTTCTCTTGCTTATGTTTATCTGCATAATATATCCCTTAGTCGTCTTTTACGACACCTACAAGCAAGAGGTTGGGAAACGCAACCCAACAGACTTTAATGTTAGTATAATTTATTCGGATCACCGAATTAGAAGCGTGTCAAAGCAATAATTATTTTAATATTAATTCAAATCAGGTATAAGTCTTAAAACACTAATTGCATTATGTTTAAGTCCAGTGAACAATAATAACAACGTGATATAAATTACTAACAAGGCTATTGAAAGTGGTCAGGGATATCGTGATTGGAATTAATAGTTTTATTGTATTCCGTTTAACGGGTTGGCCTAAAATACCAGGTCACTAAAATAGGCATGCGATTTTTTTGTGTGACTGTGGGAATCATTTAGTATTTTAAAGATATAGTAGCGACTTAGAACTTAAAATTATTTAAAGCCTTTTCATTTGATTTGCAGTTTTGATGGTAACGTCTTTAACTCCATATTGTGAACATTTATCGCAATTAAATAATTAGTATGATCTTACAAAATACATCGTCGACATGGAACGATTTGGGGTTGTAGGCAATTTTTTTTTTTTTTATAAGACAACACCCGGCACTAAGGAAATAATCCTTGTATTGCGGGGGACTTTACAAACATTCAATTAACGGACACAAATTACATCCAGACTCCGAACAACAATTTGTGGATCGCACAAAGTGTTGTCCCGCGTGGGATTCGAACCCCCGACACTGGCGCTGTAGGTCGCTATCTTAACCACTACGCCATCTGTGCATCCGACTATAATTTGGGTGTAATTATTTTTTTTTTTTTTATACTGTAATACTGAAAGTAGTAAGGTATTAACAACATGAATATAAAATCTATGCAGAAGAAGGAAAACTCTAAACAAAACCCTATGTCAAGCCGTCTGACCAGCATGTAATAGAAGGTCAATTTCCCTCCCATTGTGGAGCAAGCTTGAGCCAGCAGTGGGACGTATATGAGCCGCGAGGTTGAGGAATGTCGACTTGTGACGCATATATCGTACATGCGTATATCGTACATGCGTATATAAATTGTTAATAGCACATTGTTATTTCTAATTAGTCTAAGTAAAAAATGAATTGGAATTAACGAGTGTAAATAAATGTTAATTTATGGTACTACAAAGGTACGAACAAATTATGGAAAAAGAAACACCACTTTCGAAGGAGCACAATTGTACAATAAATTAACTTCATATAAAAAAAATGTTACTTCATTTAATGTGTTCAAATATAAATCATCACATTATATACAAGAAAAATCTAAATATGATTAAAAATACATTAAACGAATTCTGACGAAAGCTTTGTAATCTGATTGATTTTACTAGTTATTACTTTTATAATTATTGTTCTCATGCAACCTGTTTCTTTGAGAATAAATTCTTTAAACCATTTTTTATCGAAAATATTGTAATTTACAATTCATTATGCATTATACAAAATAATGATAATTCAGTGATAATAATTCCATTCAATCCATAAAACTATGCAATTTTTCATCATCATTATGCCATTATCAGGTACCGTCCGTAAACCGACTTTAGAGACAATGATTTTTTTGTTTACTCCAAACTGTATTGATACATAAGGCTCTATAGCAGTATATGCGTGGACTGTTAAGTGGTTCTAGTCCTCAATACATAATAAGTGTACGACTATGATAAGATATGGAAGTAGATATTGAGATATAGGACTGCATTATATTATACACCTTAGTAAGGCGAGGTACTCAGCCAAATGCGTAAGTTATTAAGTCATCTTAAATCTTTGAATACCTTCTATAATATTCATTGAAAGGATTTACAGTAAAGACCAAGTTTAATCTATATTAAATAGTTAAATTAACAAAGTAGGTATCTTAAATTGGAAATTGGATTAGTGGATTAATATTATATTAACGAAATGCCTTGAAATTATGACTCGGAAAAATCAAAGTTATGAAAATTGGGTTTATTTAAGAGATAGATATTCCATTCTATACTTTTTGTAATTTCATATAAGATACATAATTCCGCTGTACCTGATTTTGTATACACTTGTATGGTCAGTATTAGCAATAAAATTTCGTAAAAAGATCTAATTTACAAAAAAAAAAAATGTAACTTAATGCCCTAAAGGGTATGCCGTGCCGTAATATTTTTATTTTTTTTAATTTTATTTTAAGACAACGCCATGCACTAAGGAAATAATCCTTGTATTGCTGGGAACTTTACAAACATATAATTAACGGACACAAATTACATCCAGACTCAGAACAACAAGTTGTGGATCACACAAAGTGTTGTCCCGCGTGGGATTCGAACCCCCGACACTAGCGTTGTAAGTCGCTATCTTAACCACTACGCCATCTGTGCAATATGTTATGTTAATGTTTGTATAGAACCTCACGATTTTTTTTTTGTGTAAAGATATAAATAAATTTATTATTATGTAGATAATGCTCTGATTAAAGGTATAGTATTTCATATACAATCAAGCTACAGTAAAGACAACCAAAATCAACTATTTTCTGTTTCACATATTTTACGAATGACATATAATTTGATTCCGTGTGGTGACGGAGTAAGAATACAATTTACTACCCCTATCTTGCCCGTGGGTGTCGTAAAAGACGACTAAAGGATATAATACGTATACGACATTTATGCAAGAGCAGGAAAACTCGAAATTAAATCTTGTACCGTACATCTGACCAGCGTGGTATAGTAGGAAAATTTCCCTCGTAATGTGGAGAAGGCTCGAGCCCAACCGTGGGACGTATACGAGCTGAAATGATAATATAATTTGAAATAGTTTAATAAAATGTGTATTATATATTATAAGGTAAATTATTTACATTTTTTGGACACGGTTAAGACAAACGTCATATTATCTATGTAATGACGAAGAATGATACAATAGCCATCGCCCCATAGAAGTAAATTATTTTGTACATCATCATTAGTTTTCAATGAAAAAAGAAATATGAAAACAGCCTATGTCACTTATTCATGTACATTGTACATATCTAGCTTTCATCATCATCATCATTTCAGCCTATCGCCGTCCACTGCTGGACGTAGGCCTCCCTCATGTTGCGCCACAATGAGCGGTCCTGTGCCGCCTGCATCCAACGATGCCCAGCCACCTTCACTAGGTCATCGGTCCACCTAGTGGGGGGGGCGTCCTACACTGCGTCGTCCGATACGTGGTCGCCACTCGAGAACCTTTCTTCCCCAGCGGTTGTCGGTTCCTCGAGCGATGTGGCCTGCCCATTGCCACTTCAGCGTGCTAATTCTTCGTGCTATGTCGGTTACACCCGTTCTTCTGCGGATTTCCGTATTCTATCTCGCAGAGAAATCCCGAGCATAGCCCGCTCCATAGCACGCTGTTGAGCCTTGATATGAGGCCTACATTTAGGGACCACGTTTCCGTGCCGTAAGTCATCACTGGTAACACACACTGGTCGTAGACCTGTGTTTTCAGACACTGAGGTATGTTGGACGAGAAGATCCTCTTAAGTTTCCCGAACGCTGCCCAACCGAGTTGGATTCGTCGCCTGATCTCTTTCTCGAAATTGGATCTACCTAACTGGACTGTTTGTCCTAGGTAAACATAGTGATCGACAACTTCAAGAATCGCATTGCCAACTAGGACCGGTACAGGAATGACATGGGTATTTGACATGACTTTCGTCTTGTCCATGTTCATTCGTAAACCCACTAGTTGGGATACCCTGCTGAGATCATTGAGCATTGTGCCAAGGTCCTCCATGGATTCTGCCATAACGACTATATCGTCCGCAAATCGAAGGTGAGTGATGTATTCGCCGTTAATATTGATGCCAAGTCCAGTCTAAGAGCTTGAAGACATCTTCCAGTGCAGTGGTGAACAGTTTCGGAGAGATGACATCTCCCTGTCTCACGCCTTTCTGCAACTGGATCGGTTTCGTACTCTTATCCCGGATACGGACTGACATTGTGGCGTTCCTATACAAACACTTCAGCACTTCGATATAGCGATAGTCGATTTGTCGACCGCCCAAGTTTCGACTGAATCAAAGGCTTTCTCATAGTCCACAAACGCTAAGCACAGGGGCCGATTACACTCCTCGGTCTTTTGTATAATCTGCCGAAGCGTGAGGATATGGTCTATGGTGCTATAGCCTTTTCGGAAGCCGGCTTGTTCGGGCGGCTGGAAGTCATCGAGCTTGCGCGAGAGTCGATTGGTAATGACCCTCGAGAACAACTTATAAACATGGCTCAGGAGTGAGATGGGTCTGTAGTTCTTTAGAAGAGCTTTGTCACCCTTCTTGAAGAACAGCACCACCACACTCCTGGTCCACGACTCTGGAACGTCGCCCCCGAGGATAACGGAATTAAATAGCTTTTGAAGGGCTATTAAGACTGGCTTGCCGCCCGCCTTCAGAAGCTCTGCCGTAATTCCGTCATCTCCCGGTGCCTTACCGTTACGTAGTTGTTTGAGAGCCATTCTGATCTCGTACAAGCTGATGAGTCCGGGATTTCTTCGGTATAGTGCCGAGTTAGCTTGGATCTGGGATCATGGACCAAGCCGACAACAGGATTTCGGGATGATTTGTATAACTGTCCATAGAACCCTTCGACCTCTCCCAAGATCTCACTTTGGGATGAAATGGCAGTACCATCGTCGGTCTTCAGCTTAGTCATTTGGCTTTGCCCAATAGACAGATCTTGTGCGAACACTTTTGAGCCACGATTCCGCTCTATCGCTTCTTTAATACGGAGCGTATTAAATCGGCGAATATCGCGACGCACAGACCTGGAGATCTGCCTATTTAGCTGCCTATGTTTGGACCAATCGGCTGAAGACTGCACCGTCATTTCTTTTCTCCGCCCCATGAGCTCGAGAGTCTGGTCAGAAAGTTTTTTAGGTCTATTAACGCGGTGAGCCTTTGAAAAATTTCGACCCAACCGCGTGGACAGTTTCCACGAACCTGTTGTTCATATCGTTCGGAGATTCGCATTCGTCCAGACATTGGAAGCGATTGTGTAGTTCGAGTTGAAAGCCTTCGAGGTTCTGGTATTGTACAGATGTAGGTCGGAGTGTAGACTTCATCAAGCGTGACCGCTCGACTTTTGTGTGGATATTCAATGTGGCTCGTACCATCCGGTGATCGCTCCCAGTTTTAATCCTGCTGATCACTGAGACATCATTGAATATCTGTCGTTAGTCTGATATCTAGCTTTATACGTTTGAGATTTTTTTTTAAATCAATTAACTATAATATCGGTGTTATTAACACCATTAGTGTATTTTAAGAATAATGTACGCAATGATTTCTGACGTTTACCCGAGTATTACACATTGTAAATAAAACTGTTTTACGGATTTTATCGCGATTGTATTTGATATTTGATTGCCGTTACGGACGGACTAAGATCTTAGTCAATCAAAAATCAAATACAAACGCGTTAAAATCCTTAAAATAGTTTAATTTACAACTAGCAACCTGCCCTCGCTTCGCTTCGGTTTCAGTCGTCTTACCCACGTAGTTCCCGTTGCCGTGGGAATACCGGGATAGAATATAGCCTATGATACTCCCTGATAGTATAGCTTTTCATTGGTGAAAGAATTTTTGAAATCGGTCCAGTAGTTTCGGAGCCCATTCAATACAAACAAACAATCAAATCTTTCGTCTTTATAATATTAGTATAGATAATGTATGCAATGTTTTTAATATATCATAGTTCGTTTCAATTGTAATGCCAACCATGAAGGTTTTTTTATTGCAATTGGTGGCAAACGAGCAACAAGTGTTGTTGCCGCTTATGGACCTTTGCAAGGCCGCTGCCTACCGCGAAGATAGTGAAGGGAGTGAGAATGCGTGCAATGAGGTTCGGTGAAACTAAAGGCATCACTAAAACCCACCACACGCGAACACCCTCAGAAAGTTCCGGTTCTCTCGCTCACCGAACGAAACGCAGTAACAAATTGCTATTACTCAGACGTCGATTTTCTGCGTGAGTGTGGTACTATCCTGGACGGACCGGTCCGCGGCTGTAGACAGACGTCAACAGTGTGGTCCTATCACTAAAAATTATTATTCTTATTAGGTCATTATTTATTTAGCTCATTGAATCTCAGTTTCCTAGTTTGTGATCTATTAAAATGATTTTTATTCAATTCGAAGATTATGACTACTAAACGAAATAATGACAAAATAAGAATAAATCACTCCAGACCACTTCCTTGCTTAATGCGAGCGTTGTAAAAGAGTATTACGAGATATAAGCAGACTGAAAGAGAAGATGAAATTGAAATAAAGCTCTAAAACAGCCCGTATAGCCAGGATTAGATAGTAAAGCAATTCTCTATCCATTGAGGAGCAGTGAGATGCTCTATAGTAAGACAGCTAATAATACTAAAGGCACTGTAAATAAATGAATTTAATGTAGTTGATAGATTTGTCTTACCTGTATACACACTACCGAATTGGGTAGCAACACCACTCGCGTGGTTTACAGCACTTCTTGAAAATGATCCTGTAATTGGCATAGCTCCGGCGAAAGCACCAAATATGTTAGCCAGTGATAGTGTAATCAGTTCTTGTGTTGCGTCTACTGATTGACCACTCGCTGAAACAATGAATATTTAATACATAAACTCACGCCTTTAACTCGGCAGGGAAAAGTAGAGATTTAAAATAGAACAGTTAATGAATAGCTTTACGCGATTATAGACCCTAAATATAGAAAATCTATTGTTTATATATAAAAGTAGCAACACGCCCTCGCTTACCTGTGTAATTTCCGTTCCCGTGAGAATACTGGGATAAAATATAGCCTATGTTACTCCCAGATATTATAGCTTTCCATTGACGAAAGTAATTTTGAAATCGGTTCGGCGGTTTAAACGTAACAAACAAACTTACTTTCGAATTTATAATATTAGCAAAGATGTATTGTTTCCGTGTGGTGACGGAGTAAGAATACAATTCACCACCCCCTCTCATACCCGTGGGTGTCGTAAAAGACGACTAAGGGATATATTACGCATATGACATCTATGCAAGAGAAGGAACACTCGAAACAAAGTCCTATTATCAACCTGTCTGATCAGCATGGTATAGTAAGGTCTAAGGTCTCTTATTATGTAGTGGGCTTGAGCCCAGCAGAGACGTATATGAGCCTAAATGATGATTGTTTATATATTATTGTAGAGAAGTGTAATATTGCAATCTTTCTTATATTATAAGGAACTACCTGACAAGACAGACGTTGCCCTGTAAACAGTTTATATAGTCCAGTTTTCTTAGTTTCTAATTGTCTGCTACTTTTGCTGCTGCTACTTATTATTTTCTTTTTCATTAAGCCTTTTTCAAAGTATTAGTAAAGTCGTTCTCAAGTTATGTTATTGTTCTGCCCAAATAGCGTCACCTACCGGGTCTAATTGTGATTCTAAACCATTCTAGAATCCTTTTGAAAACACACAATAAATTTCATCAACATCGGTCTAGGCGTTTAGGAGGAGTTCAGTGACATACACAAGAAATTTATATATAAAGAAGATACTAGACTTTCCATGGATTAATCAATCTATTAACCTATATCATTATTTTCATTACAGCTAATATCATCATCATTATCTTGGCTTATATCCCACTGTTGAGCTCCAGCCTCATACGCAATGGGAAGGAAATTCACTCACCACGCTGGTCAGAAGGGTCAGTATATGATTTTATTTCAAGTTTTCTTTCTCTTGCATAAATATTACCTACATTTATAATGCCTTAGTTGTCTTTTATGACACCCATGGGTAACATAGGAGGTGGTGAATTGTATTACTTAAAGTTAACTTTACTTAAATTTATATACATATATAACTTACCAAAAGCTTTTGCAATGGCAACATTTCCTAACACAGCTATGACGGGAACTATGAATATGGAAGAGCCGAGATCGGAGCACATTTCCATGAAACCCACATGCCGGCCGTCAGGCATTTCCGTTGAGAACGGTGGTAGACGAAAACTTGGAAGACCATCTCTGAAACCGATAAATATATCGATAAGATTTACATATATATGTGTGTGTATTTATATAGATTGTGTTTATATATATAGATTTATATTATACTAGCTGACCCAACAGACTCTGTTCAAATAAAAAAAGGAATTCCTTTTGAAATCGATTGCAGCCCCACTTACTGGGTCCAAATATTATATCTAAACTATTCTGGAACCCAATAAAACACATAAAAAAATTCATCAAATTCGGTCCAGCCGTTTAGATGGAGTTCAATTATAAAAACACGAACAAAAGATTTATATAAATATTTTAATCAGCACGCGATTTAAAATAACACAATAATAATACAAAATTACAAAATATTAAAAGTTTATATAGTCGTTAAGTTTTCTTAATTTTTCTAATTTTCTGCGCAACTTTCTTAACTTTTTTTTTGTAAAAGCTGCTTTCGGGGTATTAGAAAACTTAAAAAAAAAGATCGACGAAATCGGTAAAGTCGTTCTCAAGTTATGTTATTGTTCTGTCCGA